>CM053793.1:316745941-318183441 GCA_028749045.1 Cupressus sempervirens | reverse complement strand
GTAAAAGGCAGTTCAAAGTGGAGTTTGAGAGGAGGTACTGAAAGGAGAAATTATCTCCAGATTTATGCTATTGTAAGCCCTTAGGGCATGTTTTGAAGTTTATTTTCTTTGTACTGTTTGTACTAGCTTATTTTCTCAGTTAATACAATTTCCCTTTTCTGTTGTGTCCATTCTGTTCTTGGGTTATGTCCCCATCAAAAACTTATTCTATTAGGGTTTTTCAAGGGATAGATGATTTAGATGAATCATGTGCCATTTCTTTTTTATTTAAATTTAGGACTTTCAAATAAAATAAATTCCCTAGTTATGATGATAGATTACAAGGTACTTTTATAAGACTTATAGAATGCTATATATTATAATATCATGGCACCAATATTTTAAAAGGGGGAAATTTAACCATATTGGGGTTATGCATATATTATTAAATTGAGTTTTACACTTAAGCAAACTATCTTTTATTTATCTAATGGAAGAGAAATAAGTATTTAATGTTAGTAATTTTAAGTTGACTTTTGAGTCAAGAAAGTTAAGTAAGTTTGTGTCATTAGTTATATTTGTCTAAGAAATTATCAATATTTGAATTATTTAATTAATAATTTAACCTTAGTAAGGATATTTTTATGTTAGTTAATTATAATTTAAGAAATGGCCCCAATATTAATGTCTTTGTATAAATTAGTTAAATGACTGTTCATCTAAGGGAAATTATATTTAACCTTTAAATTCAATTAGCTAACTGAAATATGAAGTCATCAAATGGAATCACTAAGAAAACAAACTTGGAGTAATTTATTTAATTTTATTATTGTAAGTAGAATTTTAATTTTTCTTAAATACATTTAATTTACATAAATTTAAATGATGATATTTTGATCCCAGGGATCCAAGTATTTAGTTAGCTTTAATAATTGTACCTTGGTCCTCTTTTTATGTGGCATTAAATTTATTAGAAAATTGATTGGTTGAATTAAGAAAATTTGGATTAGTGAATCCATCAACTTTATATATCTAATAGTATAGTTACTATTTTTCTTTGTGTCTAATAAAATCACATGATTCATTCAATTCATAATGACAATTATTAAATATTTCTTGATTTATAGTTAATTTTATGTAAACAACATGGTCTTAAAGAAATATTTAAATAAGAAAAAATGGACATTAAAATTATTCAATCAATGAAGTAAACATCTTTTATCATGGTGGAAGAGTTTTTGCAAAGGGACAATTAGATTAAAAGTTGGGGTATTATAGAATTTTTTATTAAACTTAAAATTGCCCTTAACATTTAAAACTCAGGAAACCTTGGCATATTGGAATTCATTTAGGGTTTGACTCTACCCAACCATAACCATCATCTTAAATTAGTTGTTGAACCTAAATGATTACTCCCTTATGAGGGATTGGATAAGGAAACACTTGTCATGGAAGATAGAGTGGACCCATATTCAATTTTGATGTTAGGACTTATTTAAGTATAACCTAGAATGGTCATAAATGTAATGATGTTTCTTTGGATCAATACATTTTTTTAGTGGGAGTAAACTTATACAAGTACCAAAATTTAATCTAAAAAGGTATAGGATATTATCATGTTTGCAAGGATGTGTCTAAACTAGCTATAGCTATAAGCATACTAATGCTTGTAAGACACACACACACACACACACACACACACACACACACACACACACACACACACACACACACACACACACACACACACACACACACACACACACACACACACACACACACACACACACCATTTTATCCTTTCTTGTAAATTGTTCCAAATTTTTTCCTTGTGAGAAAATTTGGTCAATTCATGCTATAGTTATAAACTTAGAGGTTGTGATAACCATCAAGCTAATAATGAATGGTCCAGAGTATGAGGTTACTAAGTTCCACCAAAGAAAAATACCAAGTATTGATGAAATGTGTAAAATATGGTTATTAAGAGAAAATAACTTAAATATAACAATGGAATTCAAAAAATACTATGAAAATCTCATAAAACATTAGATAAGGTAACATTGAATTAGTGAATTAGAAAATTAAACTTCTATTATAAGAGTAGTTGTTCACTACTATGTTAATTGGTTACATGCATAGTAGAAAAAAATTGAAGGCTATAACTATTAGTCGTATCCTTTGATATTTTTGTAAATCATTTGGCTTCTTATAGTCCTAGTTTAAGATTAAGTTTGTTAAGCCTAGTAGATGTAAAATCTCCAATTTCAACAAGTATATGATGGTAAGAATTGGTCTTGAGAGTAAAATATAGGATTGCGAGCAAGTACATCATTATATAAATTCTAATAGAATAAAAAAAAAATATTATATGTTATATTCATGATGTATATTTCAACTATTTTGATAGTAATTCCTTAATTATTTCTATAAGAAATAAACTAGGTTATGAAGTAGAGATCTCAGCCAATTTGCAAGATTTGAAAGGACATTAGCCCTATATACATTCCCATATATAGCCATGGTTGTGGGATTCATAGTGCAAAATGACCCCTTAGTTTTCTTACCCATAGGCCATGGATGGTTCCATTAGAATAGTAACACTAGGATAATGCAAATGTTATATTGGTCTAACAAATTTTAGGACATATCAAGTTCACATTTATCAAGTCCCAAGATGTGACAGACCAATCTTGATTATATTTATATGGTTAGAGGATCACCAAACTAATGCATGGATTGATATCCTTTGTTAATTACTTTTATAGTTGAGGAACTACCATTATTCTCCTCCCCATCGGTGACCTTTGTTAGGATAGATTGTGCTTGTGCTGCAATTTTTTATCTTACATGAATTATTACTTGTGTTTGTTATTTTGAACCCTTTTAACTTATTTTGAAAATAATATGAGTAGTAATATTGGGCTATTAAGACAAATTTCATCTCCATGCTTCCAATTTTCTTTAGGGACATACCTTCTTTCAAATTAAGGTTTTTAAAAATGTGTCCACTCTTGATTTTTAAGTGACTGAATCTTTTCTTTCTACTTTTGATTTTAAGTTCAATTTTGTTGAGGCATTTTCTACTGTAAAAGTTGATAAATATGTTCTAATGTAACTTATGAAATGGCCATACCTAAGAGGCATTCCCAAGCACTCATATATGAAGCAGAGGATGGGGAAAAGTTACCTATTATAAGGTATTAGATACTTAGAGAAAGTACCCATGACATTGTCTTTCCTATGTTATTAGTATTAGGAATATTTATCCTTTTGAGCCCTTTTGTGTTTGGGAATGTGTTGGTCTATTATTGAAAATATGTTTATTCATGAACCATATCAATAAGTAAAGTATAAAAAAATTGTTAAAGGGTACCATGTATTAGATATGTTTGCATGCATCTATATTGCAAGTTTTGATATTTGGATATTTCTAATAAGGACTATTTTGAGAATTGAAGAATTGTGATAAGAAAAGACCTATATATACAATTAAATTCAATAGGAATATGAAAATGGTGAGTGACATGTATCTAATATGCTCACATGTGACTGTAGTGTAACCAATGGGTTTTATAAATAACTACATTAGAAATTGGAAGATTGTGTTAAAGATAATTTTGTTAGATACATCTAGAACTTTAAAGACTAAATCATCTAATTATAGGTGACCTTATTCAAAAATTTATGAAATATCTAGATGTAGGAAGATGTATATTTACTATGTGTAATAGCTTGGGCATTGTATTTCAAAAGGTTAAGGGAAAAGCCTAAAAAATTTGTCTATACATGTGATTAAAAATTTATATTTCTTGTTAATAAGAGTAAAAAATAATAATAATTTCACTCAGCTCAAGTCCTAAGATGAGGAGTATGTCTCTATATTTGATTGGCTTATTGGAGGAAGTTAAGAACTAGGGGAGGATGTAAGACCCCTCCTCTCATGCACTTAATTAAATTATTAACCCTTTAGATATGTCTTTTGAAAATAGTTATTCAATTGTATATTGTCTTTGATGTTACACAAAATGTCAAGTCTTTACCAGTCAGAATATTTTGAGCTCACTCAGGAAATGCATATAGTTTCTAGTGTATACTGAGTGTTCCAGAGTTAACCAAGTTCAAAGTTAGTATCTAGTGAAGTTACTTCAGCATTGAAGGAAAGTTAGCATGGAACTAATGTTAACCAAGCTCACTCGATTACCAAAGAGAATTTGGTAGATATTTAGTGTTAACCAAGCTCACTTGGTTAAAAAAAGGAAATTTGGCATGGAACAAGTGTTAACCACTCACTTGGTTACCAAAGGAAAGTATTTTATGAGTTAGTGTTGATTGATTTGGATCAACTAATAAGGATTTTCTTGTATCAGTATATTGAGCCTATTGGATTATTTTTTTAGTTCAAGATGACTTAAGGGTTTATTATTGATTGTTTAATAGTGTATTCAAGCTAACTTCACAAGGTAATTCATATAAGTATAAGGTCAAGTTGAGAATTGAATGAGTGAATGTGTGGAACAGTAGAGCATGAATAAATGAAGCAAATTGGAAGGATAACAAAGTATTTGAGTTAACTGAGCTGTAAAGAACATTTTGATCAAGGAAGATAAAGTAATCAAGCTAGAATGAAGATCTAAAATCAATGAGGTCAAGTCATTTTTACTCTCTAATAATTGTAGCAATGAATCAAATCTCCTAAAAAAGTTATCTTAATAGCTATTTTTCAAATCCTATAACAAGGTGGCATTTCTAGATTGAAGTGTTTGAAGACCTCTAACAATGCCATTCCTAATAGGGGTGATCTAAATCATTTAACAAGGTCACACCTAATAGTGTATTTTGTAACCTTTAATAGAGTTAGCTCCTAATAGTTCCCACTTCATAAAAGTGAAAAATATTATCTAGTTGCAATTGGTAGTTTTTCCAAATTGAGGTTGCATGTTAAATTTTTGTGTCTCATGTGTTCATGTTATTTTCTTTATGTTTTTGCAACTAATTTAATTAAGGTTAATCATACTCAATATCATAAGATTTAGATATTCAGTATTAAATGAGTTATTATGTTAACCGAGTCATTCAATGCTAAGTAAGTTACAATAGTGTATTCAACAGAGTTTTGATTTTGGTTTTGTATTGACATCTTAAGGGATTTGGATTTGTTTTTGTGGTAATTGATTTACCCCTCCCCTCTTAGTTACTCCTCTTACATTTCCAAAAATTGGTATCAAAGCATTTGGTGCTTGTAGATAAGGTTTTAAGGACCTAAGCTAAAGATCAAGATGTCTTATAGAAGGGAACTTCCTAAGTTGAACAAAGATAACTTGCAAACATGAAAGAAAATCATGAAGCTACATTTGGAAACTGTCGGAGACTCAAGCCTAAAATATCTAAACACCAAGTATGTGGCACCTCCTAGAACTTTGATTATGAAAGAAATTACAGGAAAAAAAATCATAACATTATGATGATTAATATTGCCTCTACTCTCAATTATGTTGAATTTGATGAAGTCAAAGATTGTGCTAATGCTCATGAAATGTGTATCAAGCTAAAAACTATCTATGGAGGAGATAAAAATGTAAGAAGAACTAAGATAAAAAGTCTTAGAGGTCAACTTGTTCAAATAAAGATGAGAAAAGATGAAAACATTACAAAATATAATGAAAGAGTCAAAGCAAGTGTATGTGCAATCAGAGCCTCAGGAGGAAAGATAGATGATGTGACAGTGGTAAGAAAGGTACTTAGAACCCTTCCTCTTATTTATGCAATTAGATTTTCAGTAATTCAGTGAGATGTGATCCCAATAATGATATAACTTTGGATGCACTAGTGAGAAGGTTGATAACCTTTTGAGTTAGACAACTATGAAAACTATGTTCCTAAATTTGGTAACATTGAGTATGCATTTCAAGCTAAGATGTCACTCTAAAAGAAAGGTAGAAAATATAAAAGCAAGAAATATAATAGTGAAGATGAAGAATATTCTGATGATGATCTTGAAACCATTGAAGCATTACTTGCAAGAATATTTCTTAAAGGAAAAGTAAAGTACAAAGGTAAAATACCTCTAATCTATTTTTCTTGTGAAGAAGTTGGTCACATTCCTACAAGAAATATTTCAAAAGTTACAAGGATAACAAGGATAAAGGTAAGAAATCTTGTTACATGGCTAGAGATTTTGATAGTGGTGATGAGGGTGAAATGGTTTACATTTCTATTAAAGATGAATCAGATGATGAAAATGATAAGATGGCCCTCATTTCTCATATTAGCAAGAATGACAAATAAATTTAAATTTGAGAACTTGGTACACTATTATGGTAGAAGTGTTAGATTTTGCAATGATGAACCATTTTATGTAAAATGAAAAGGTTACATTGCATTAACCAATGAACTCGGATGTGATAATACTTATCGGGTTGAAGGACTGAAACATAATCTACTTAGTGTGTCTCAATTGAACAACATTGGATTCAATGTAGAAATCATGAATGGTAATGCCAAGCTATTTGATGGGAAATAAAATCTAGTTGGGACTGGTAATCAAACAAAATGTAATCTTTTCTATCTTGATCTAACTAAAAGTTCATATTTCTTGGCTCAAGTAGAAGAAAGTTTGTAATGACATATAGGGTTATGTCATGTAAATTTTGATAACCTAGTCAACATAAGCAAGAACACAAGAATGAGAAGCATACCAAGCCTCAAGAAACCTAACATGGGCATGTGCAAGAATTTTCAAATTGGTAAGATGGGAAAGACAAGCTTCAAGTACAAGAACTATCATTCTAAAGAAGTTCTAGAGCTCATTCATACAAACCTTTGTAGACCTATTGGCATAGAAAGCTACTATGGAGGTAAGTACTTTTATTCAATGAGTTCTACAATGAAAGAGGAATCAAAAGACAAGTATTTACTCTTGGTACACCTCAAAAAAATGGCATAGCAAAAAGAAGAAATAGATCCATCATGGATTGTGCAAGGACACTGATGATAGAAAAGAATGTTGTAACCAAATACTGGAAGGAAGCAATCAACACATCAATTCTTATCTTGAACTAAGTTTAGCTGAAGAAAGATTCAGAACAAATACCTTATGATTTATGGTATGGCTATAAACCTAATGTCTATTATTTCAAAGTATTTGAAAGAAAATGTTATACCTTAAAAGAGACAAAGAAAGGAAAATTTGATGTGAAAAGTGATGAAGGCATCTTCCTAGGATAATCCAAAAAAATCAAAGCATACACATGTCTAAATCTAACTACTCAAAAAGTTATAGAAGGTGCACAAGTAAATATTGACAAGTTTGCAGAAAAGAGTGAAGAACAAAGTAGTAAAGAAACTAAAAACTACAAAAAAATTGTTTACTATGAACTTGATACTTTACCTTAACTTAAAATTAATGCAATTGGGAATCAAGAGTCTTCACCACTTGAGTTCCCAAAATCTCTAGTTCAACCCAAGTTACAACTAGTGCAACTTGAGTCACAATCAAAAGGACCCAAGTTTTAGCTAGTGGAAACTAAGTCACAGTTTGAAGGACTTGAGTCACAAAAAGTGGGACCCGAGCATGATTTAGAAAAGCATGGTGAGCCAAGTCATTCAAGTCCTAAATCAAAGGAGAAGATACATGTACTTGCTAGATATTTTAGAAGGCATCATGCACTCGAGAAGATCATTAAGGATTAGTAAAAAGGCACTATGACAAGAAACAAACTAAAAGGTACATGATTTCTTACTAAGTTTGAGCCTATAACTATTAAAGATGCATTAGACAATGAAAGTTAGATTGAGGCTATGAATGAAGAGATGGAAAAACTTGAAAGAAATAAGACTCAGTCTCTTGTTCCTAGACACAAGGACACAAATGTAATTAGAAAAAAATGGGTATTCAGAAATAAGGTGAATGAAAATGGAGAAGTGTCAAGGAATAAGGCAAGGCTAGTATACAAGGGTTATGCTCAAGAGGAAGCTATTGACTATGGAGAAACTCCTTCTCCTATTGCTAGACTAGAAGGTCTTTAAACACTTCTTTCTTATGTTGCACATAAAGGATTTAAAGTACATCAAATGGATGTAACATCAGCTTTCTTGGATGGAATTATAGAAGAAAAAGTCTACATAGAAAAACCCAAAGGTTTTATAGATCCTAGAAAAAGGAATATGGTTTATAGATTACTCAAACCTTTGCATGGTCTCAAAAAAGCCCCCAAAGCCCAGTATGAGAGGTTGCATAGTTATTTGGTAAATATTTTTTTTCAAAGGACAAATGGCAACAACAACCTATACATCAAAGAAGGACCACAAAAGATGATATTATTGGCAAAAATCTTTGTAGATGATATATTTTTCACTAGACATGATGACTTGTGCAAATATTTTTCTAATGAAATGAGAAAGGAATTTGAAATGTAAATGTCTGGAGAAATCAAATTATTTTTTGGCTTACATATTAAATAGAAGAAAGATGGTGTCTACATCACTCAATCAAAGTACATCAAGGAGATACTAAAAAAGTTTAGAATGGAGGATTCTAAACCAGTTGGAACACCTATGTCTACTAGACATAAGCTTTACAAAAATGATGATTCCAAAGAGGTAGGTCAGACTAAATATAGATCAATGATTGGAAAAATTTAGTATGTAGTGTATATAAAACCTGATATTGCACTAATAATTGGTATGGTAGCAAGATTTTTTGTTAATCCAAAAAAAATCATATGATGGCAATAAAAAGAATCATGAGAAATCTAAAGGGTATTGAGGATTATGGTTTGTGGTATAAGAAAGGAGGTAACTTTGAATTAAAAGCATTCACTGATGTTGATTGGGCAGGAAGAATTGATGATAGAAAAACACTAGTGGTGGAGCATTCCTTCTTAGAAAGAGGCTAGTGTCTTGTATTGAAAATATAAGAGGAGTAACTGAGAGGGTTGGGGTGAATTAGTTACTACTAAAATAAATCCTAGATCCCTTAGATGTCAGTACAAAACAAAGTCTTAAAACTAAATACTATTGATGCTCGGTAAACACACATAAAATATTGTAACCCGATAAGTACTGATTAAGAAAATCATTAAATGTTATTTGTGATTACCCTTACTTGAACTTAGTTGCAACACATAAAAGAAAATAGCATGAACACATTTGAGATCGGGATTTAACGTGGAAACCCAATTTGGGAAAAATCACCAATTGCAACTAGTTGCTGATTTTCACTCTTCTAAAGTGAGCCCTGTTAGGAGCCAACCCTATTAAAAGTTACAAAATAAACTATTAGGTGTGACCCTGTTAAAGGATTTAGTCACCCTTTTAGGAGTGGCCTTATTAGAGGTCTTTAGACAATTCAATAGAATTGCCACCTTGTTAGAGGATTTACAAATAACTACTAAGCCAACTCTGTTAGGAGATTTAGATTACTACTACAATGGTTAGAGACTAACAATGAGATGACCTGATTTGAGTGCAACTGAATTGCTGATTACCGATCTCTGTTCTGGCTTGTACTTGATTTTTCTTGATCAAATAAATCTTTTATACTCCACAAGGATATTGTAGCACCTATTGTAGTTCACATTTTTGCTATCATTGTCGAACTCTTTTAGGATAGTTGTATGTTGATGATTATTAGTGACATTATTTTGAGATTATCAGATATTGTTTAAGATTTAGTTTATTGTATGATGAGATTACTTGGTACTTTATATTTCATGTATGCATGATGATTATTCAGTGATTTCAGTTATTGATGATGATTAGTTAGATGATTTATTATCATATGTGTTTTCTTATGGATACTTACCCCATACTTGCATGTGTATGGTGTGCATGTTTGTTTTCTTTCTGTATGACATTTTTTATTTTGTTAAGGAAGGGAGTTGTAGTCACCTACTAGTCAAGATCTACATGATGCACCACTTCCTGCCATTGCCTGTTTATCTTAGTATATATTGTGCTTGTATATGCGTGGATTTTATACAGGTTGTAGGTACCAGGTATCAACTTCCTTGAATCGCCAGGATGAGCGTACCCTATCGCATTATCTCAATGGTAAGAGAGGGGAGATTAATTCTCAAGTCCAAATCCCAACCCTTTAAGCCATTTGTCCTAATTGAAAATTAGGACAAGTATCTAAGTTGAGTACCCTCCAAATGTGTCAGATGACATAATTCATGATATTAACACTTTTGGTTTAATTTTGTATGTGTTTTGCTATGATGGGTTTTTGTATTTTACTTTATGAGTCTTTGGTGTATTTTCCATTAATTAAGTCTAATTAAAATATTTAATTAATTATTTAATTAAATGAAAAATTAATATGATATTTTAATATTTTATTTAATTAATTGGGAAATTAATTAAATAAAAAGAATTAAATTTGAAGATAAAAGTTATAAGTTTTAATTTGGAATGTGATAATATTTATTTAATTTAATAATAATATATTTAGAGTTCATTTTTTAAATAATATTATTATTTAAGTTAATAAATATTTTATCAATTAAGTTTTAAAAATAAATTTAAAAGTGGAAAATTAATTAATTAATTAAAAATTTCATGACCACATGATAGGTGCATGAGATTTAAAATTAATAAATTAATTTAAAAAGAGCCAAGTGAATATTAAATAAATAAATGTGTATTATTTTAATATTTATTCACATAGGAGTATGCAAACTCTTGTGAGTTGTCATGTTGACAACATAGGAGTTTGCTCTCTAATTATGCATGTGTTGTCTACATTTGGGAGTTAGCACATTAGTTGAGCACATGGTGTCTACAACATTCTAGACACCTCATTATGTTTATCTTCTTATCGTGGAAGTTATGTGCTTAGTTGCCATGTTTATCTCCTAGTTCTTTCTAGACACATTCTAGATGCATTTTAGAGGCCTTTATATACAGGTTCTCCTAGTGTGTATGGACATCCTTATATGCTTCTACAAGCACTCCTAGTCACTCGGGGCGGGGGCGGGGGCGGGCGTGGGGGGAGTGGGGGTGCTTCAGTTCTTAGAGGAATTGCGAATATTGGAGAAGGAAGAAATTTTTGAAAAGTAGAAGGTTCTGAGAGGAGGAGCTTCTCTACAATTTTCTAAGGCATAACAAATTAGTATCTGTGTCTAGGTAGGCACTTGTGATTATTTTCGCATATTTTATTATGCTCTTTCTCTTCCTGTCTTCATTGTGTCTGTTATGTGTGTCTTAGTAATTCTCTATGAATGAATCTTCAATTTTGTAATTTTGAATTTGGGCATACATATTGTTTCATCTGGTTATGGGGATTAAAAATATTATTACAATCTTCCCTTAGTAGAATCAAGATTTGGAAATTGATTTGGGTTTGGATTTGAATTAAAATAGAATTTTATAATTATGCATTAGTTTTATATGATTTATTAACTAATCTAATTAAATTAAATTTAATTAAGATTAGTTAATAGTAGAAGAGGTGTAATTAATTATTAGTCAATTTAAGTAAATGGATTTTTAAATGAGGGCGAATTAAAAGAAAAGAGATATTAATAAGTGTTTAGTGGAATTAAATAATTGAATTATTAATGAGATTGATTTTACTTAAAATCAATGAAGATTATTTTAAATAAATGATTGTCCTTGAAGTGTTTTAAGAAAATTGTAAACTAATTATTTGAAAGTTGATAAGTATTATTCTTATGATTTGAATAATGGGAGATGCTCTTGGAATTAAGGGAGTTTCATTTAATTATTAGTAACATTAATTTTAGTAAAATAATGCAATGATTTTATTAAAAGTCAATGGGAATTAGTTTAATGATTTAAATAAGTAAATAATTATGTTTGACTATTTTAGAAAATTGTTTAATTTGAAGAGATAAATGGGTTGACTTGGAGATTAAACGAAGAATCTTTTACACTTGAAAAATAAACTTTGAAATGGAAATTGAAAACCTCATATTTGGCTTAACCATGTGATTGCAAAAGCAAACCAAAACATGTGTTTGTATCTTGTTTCTCTATGCTATATGTGTTTTTGGGTTTTGGGATTTGTCCTAGCTTTGACCAATCTTAGGTTGTTACCAAAGGCTCGGGGGTTATGTGTTTGTGATGTCATACTAATGTTGATCTCGATATGTTTTTAAAAACCCAACCATGGTAATGTGATGGTATGCTTTATGAGATGTTTTTATTTATTGATTTTTATTGCTTTATAGTCTTCTTGTGTGAAGCTAAGGTGTATGTATTTGAGATACTTGACTTAACCATTTTTGAGTCATCGATCAGTTATACTTGGGTTACTTTCCAATCACCTTGATGGGACTGAAGTGTTTGTTTTGATCTTGATGATGTCATGTTTTAACATGTTTGACTTGACCATTTTGGAGTCTTTGATTAGTATTAATTTGAAATACTTTCTGGTTGCTCATTGAGAACTGATGGATATTATGATTATCATTGGATGCTTTTCAGTTGCTCGTGGAGAACTGATGTGATTATTTTGATTATCTTTATGATGCTTTCTAGTCGCTTGTATAGGAATGAGGTGATTTTTTGATTTGTGATTTCATGAGCCTAGGGTAGGTTATCTACTTGTAGTGTCAGGAAGTGGCTTGCAATGGGGGCCAGAGCCCTGAGTGGCTGCCAGGGCAACTCATTGTAGGTTGTTTTAATAAGTGAAAACATTAGACTAAATGGGGATTAAAATGAACCTAATAAGATAATTTTATGTTCTCACCCATGCCTCGAGTGCTAGTACAAACTAGGATGGGAGTAGAGAGAATGCTTGGTTACGACCTTGCATTCGACAGTATGCCTCGTCAGTACGAGAGGATACTAGTGGGCGCATAGGGATCACTAAGGGGCCGAGGTCTATTGAGAGACTACCATGGTAACTCTAGCATGATTCGTGCGATGACACTTTCTCACTTACATAGTAGGTTTCACATGTCTTTGTTGTTCCTCTAGGTGTAGATGTCGATCTGTATGTTGGAACCCATGAGTTAGTGTACTTTTTGGATTTCTGGACTTAGAGAGTTCTTGCATTATGTATTTTTTATCTTGTGTTATGTGATTTTATATCCTATTTGGGACTTGAGATTATCTCCTCAGCGTGGTGGGAGTGGGCCATTTAGGTTCCACATGGTCAGTTGGTAGTGCTTTTTCACTCTTACCATTTGAGATTAGTTTGTAGACATCATGGTTAGAGCATTCCTTGTTGGAATTTATCTTCATTCTGTTCTTGGATCTTATGATGGATGTTATTTAGTGGTACATTTCTTTATATTGATGATTAGCATGTGATAGATGATGTTATCTACTTTGTAGGATCATCTTATGCTATATTTTTGCATGTTAGATTTCTTTATGCATATGTTATAGCATGTTTTAGGAGTGACATCCCTACTATGATAATACTATTGATCTCTTCAGTGACTTGGGATGTTATGCGCGAAGGGATGGCTAGGGCCCACGATGGTCTAATGATGCTATTGATAGTTGGGAGGAATCGTGAATTTAGTTAGTTATGTTTTGTGATGGATGGATATCTTTTATGATGGTTGTCATAGCTTTATTGATGGATGGATGTATCATGTATGTTATTGGTTTCATTTACTTTATTGCACTTGTATCATGGATTCAATGAGGATGATGTATCTTTATTTTTACATATGTATATTATTTTAAACTTTTCATACCCTGTGACATGTACAGTGGATGATTGAGCATTTCAAAAGTAATTTTCCAAGAGGCATTCAAAACAAATGTATATTATGGACTGTGGACCTTTAATTATCCTTTTATGTGGATGTGATAGTCGTTAGACTTAGTACTAGTTAGATTAAATGTAACACAATGTCTCGAGATTCTTAAGGAATGTAATCTGTTATGTATGCTTCAGTTGAATGTACATTATTGCTTCTACTACTATGTGTTGATGTCAATGGTTTATCTTTCATGATTAAAAAAAAAAATTGTTTGGCAAACTTAGTAAAAATTTAGGTTTTTTTTTTGGATCCCTTGATGGGGTGTTACAGATATTTAGCTTATCCTTCAAATTTTCTTCCTCTCTTCATCATTAAATCTTCAATACACTCATCATATCTTCATACTTTTCCACTTTTGAATCCATAACTTGACCTTATATCTTTCATATTGTCAAGTTAGCTCATATATAACTTAGAATAACTAATATTCATCACCTTAGTCGACTAGAACCAATAGATAAATCAATTAAGCTTAATATGCCAAAAATAAGGAAATCATTCATTAGCCAACCTAGCTCAGTAGACACTAACACATAAATAATTTCTTATGTTAACTAACAAAAGCTCAGTCAACACTACAAACTTGCAAAGATCCTTTGGCAATTGAGTGAGCTCAATTAATATTAGTTCCATCAAAATTTTCTTCTTTAACCAAGTGAGCTTGGTTAACACTCATCTTTTGTAAACTTTCCTTCGATGCCCAAGTGAACTTGGTGGACACTACCTTTTGACCTAGGAAACCATAGGAACACTCGTTAGACACAAAAAATTGTCTTCACTGCCCAAGTGAACTTAGCATATACTGACTAATAATGATATGACATTTTTGTAACATCAAAGACAATACATAATTAATTAATTGTATCCAACAATTTCCCTCTTTGGCATTGATGACAACACAACATGCCATAACATAATGAAAATTTGAATTTATTCTTGAAAATTCCCCCTATTAGTATGAGCTCTTCCTTTCACTAGATTCTCCCTCTATCTGTAACAACTTCTGCCAAGTTCATTCATAGAACTTTCTCCCTCTTATAGAAAACTTCTCTTTCTTTTGAATGAAAAGCATTTCTATGAGATATGACAATATAAACTTCTCCCTCTTTGACAACATATGCCAAAGACAAAAACTCTACTAATATCAATGTACCTAAGTACTAATTCATTTGCAATATGCCCTTGTCAATTCTACATGAATTGATTGATCTTCAACTAGCTCTTTTTGATGCATCACTAAACTTCATTTAGTGAACTTCAAATAGGGGAATGACCCCTAGCTTACCTCTTAGATACATAAATGCATCCTTAGGTAATGGCTTGGTGAATATGTCTACAATCTATTCTTTTGTATTCACATATTCCAGTCTGACTTCTTTATCTTGCACCAATTCTCTTAAGAAGTGATATTTTATAGCAATGTTCTTTGTTTTGGTATGCATCACTGGATTCTTTGATATATTGATTGCACTAGTGTTATCACAATATATGACTATTGGATCCTCAATCTCTATCTTCATTCCTTCCAAAAATTGTTTGAACCAAACAATGTTAGAACAATTAACTACTACTGCAACATATTCTACCTCTACTATGGATTGAGAGATGCAATTTTGTTTCTTGCTTGTCTAAGACACTAGTCTCTTACCAAGAAAGAATGCTCCACTATTAGTGTGTTTTCTATCATCAAGACTTCTTTCCAAATCAACATCAATGAATACTTTCAACTCTAAAATGCCTCCAAGTTTGTACCATAAGCCATAGTCTTTAGTACCTTTTAGATATCTCATGATTCTCTTGATTGCCATCATGTGATTTTCTTTAGGATTTTCTGAAAATCTTGCCACCATTCCAACTACTAGAGCAATATCAAAACCTTGTATGTACTACATACTACAATTTTCTAATCATTGATCTGTATGTGGTCTAGTCTACTTCTTTGGAATCATCACTCTTGGAAAGCTTATGTCCAATAGACATAGGGGTTCCAACTAGTCTTGTATCTTCCATTCAAAACTTCTTTATTATCTCCTTGATATACTTAGATTGAGTGATGTAGATACCATTTTTGTTCTACTATATCTGCAACCTAACAAATAATTTTATCTCACTAAACATGGACATCTCAAATTCTTTACTCATTTCTTCTAAAAATTCTTTGCACAAGTCATCATTTCCTATGAATAAGGTATCATCAGCAAATATTTCTGCCAACACAATCTTCTTGTCTTGTCCTTCTTTGATATACAAACTATTGCTTTCATTTGTTCTTTGAAAGTGAATCTGTACCAAGTAATTATGAAGTCTTTCATACCAAGCTCTAGGAGCTTGCTTGAGATCATACAATGATTTGTGTAACTTGAAAACCATGTCTCTTTTGCTAGGATCTACAAAACCTTCTGGTTGATCAATGTAGACTTCCTCATCAAGAATTCCATTCAAGAATGCAAATTTAACATCTATTTGATATATTTTAAATCCTCTATGTGTTGCATATGCTAGTAAAGTTCTAACACTTTCTAATCTTGTGATAGGAGGAAAAGTCTCACCATAATCAATACCTTCTTCTTGGGAATAACCTTTACATACCAGTCTTGCCTTATTTCTTGAAACTTTTCTATCTTCATTTAACTTATTTCTTAACACCCACTTTGTGCCAATTACATTTTTATCCTTGGGTCTAGGAACAAGATTCCAAGTTTTATTCTTTTCTATTTGTTCTATTTCTTTATTCATTGATTCAATCCAAAAGCATCTTTAACATTTCTAGGTTCAAATTTAGCAAGTAAACATGTACCTTTTGATTTCTTTCTTGTCATTGTTCCATTAGATTTGTCTCTAGTTATTATCAGGTGCATGATGCCTTCTGACATATCTTGCTAACACATGTTCTTTGGGTTTTGAATGAGTTCCAATGTCTCCATCATGAACTTTAGTATCAAGTTCAAGTCCCACTGTCTATGACTTAGGTCCATCAGACTTGGTTTGAACTAGCTCGGTAGCCTTTGACTATGATTTGGGTCCTTCAAACTATGACTCAGGTTGTACTATCTACAATTCAAAAACTATTGGAGATTTTGGGGACTAGTTAGATGAAGCCTTCTTTCTTTAAGATAGGTTTGGTAGGGTATCAAGTTCATAGTAAAAGAAATCTTCTGTAATCCTTTGGCTCCTTATTGCTTTCTTCTTCACTTTTTTTTGCAAACTCATCAATTGTTACATGTGCACTTTCTATTGTTCTATGAGTAGACAAATTTAAATATTTGTATACTTTACTTCTATAATAATATCATAGAAATATGCCTTAATCACCTTTTATATAAAATTTTCCTTTTCTAGACTCTTTTAAGATATAACATTTGCTACCAAATACTTTTGAGTAACTTACATTAGGTTTGTAGCCATACCATAGTTTATAAGGAGTTTTAATTGAATTTTTCTTCAACTATACTTTGTTCAAGGTATAAACTACAGTGCTAGTAGCTTCCTTCTAGTATTTGAGAGCAACATTCTTTTCAATCATCAAAGTTCTTACACAATCCATGATAGATCTATTTCTTCTTTCAACTATACCATTTTGTTGTGGTGTACTAGGGGCTGATACTTGTCTTTTGATTCCTCTTTCAATGCAAAAATTATTTAATTCATCAGAGACAAATTCACCACCTTTGTCTGATGTTAAACATTTCAACCTCTTTCCAGTTTCTTTTTCTACTCATGAAGATAACATTTGAACTTTTGAAAGGCTTTTGATTTTTCTTTTAGATACATTACAACCATCATTCTAGAATAGTCATCAACAAAAAGAATGAAAAGCTTTTCTCCACTATAACTCTCTATTCCAACAGGTCCACATAAGTTTGTATGAACAATCTCTAAGACTTCTTTTGACCAATAGTTTTTTCTGTTCAAACTAGTTTTTCCCATCTTACCAATTTGGCAATTCTTACATTAACCCATGTCAAACTTCTTCAAAGTAGGAATACCTCTCGCTCTTTTATATTTTCTTATCTTGACTAGATTATCAAATTTTACATGACATAGTATTTTGTGCCATAACCCACTTTCTTCTACTTGAGCAATAAAACATGAACATTCACTAAGATCAAGATAAAATAGATTACTTTTTGTTTACTTGCCAGATCCATCTAGTAGTTTGGCCTATTCATTCGTGAATTCTACCTTGAATCCAATGTTATTCAATTGTGCCACACTCAATGGATTATGCTTTAGTCCTTCAAGCCAATAAGCATTGTTACATACAAGTTCCTTAGTTAATGATATACATCTTTTTCCTTTTATGTTACAAGATTCATTGTTTCCAAATCTCACACCACCTCCATCATAATAGTCCTCTAGTCATATGATTTGAATAGCCACTGTCAATAATCCATATATCATTTTTGTTCACATGAGAGATAACTGTCATCTTATCCCCTTCATCACCAGATTCATCTTTTACAGCAATATATACCATTTCATCTTCACTGTTATCATAATCTTTAACTATAAAACAAGATTTCTTACCTTTTTCCTTGTAGTTCTTGTAGTTTTTGGAATCCTTCTTTCCTTTATACTTTTCTTTTCATCTTTGATTTCTTTGTTTAGATACCTTGTAGCAATGCAACCAATTTCTTCACAAGAAAAGAAGATCAGAGTAACTTCACCTTTGTACTTTCTTCTACCTTTGGAATACTTTCTTGTAAGTAGGGATTCAACAACTTCAAGATCACTATCTAAACTTTCTTCTATTTCTTCTTCTTCACTTCCTAATAGACTGGAGTATGATTTCTTACCTTTTTATTTGAGTGTGAGTTTAGCTTTAAAAGTAGACTCAATAACCTTTGAACTAGGAGCATAGTTATCAAAATTATCTAACTCAAAAGCTATCAATCTTCCAACGAGAGAATCCAAAGATATTTTATTATTTGGATCACATCTCATCTCTTGAATAGTAGATACTCTAATTGCATAAATAGGAAGAAGAGTTATAAGTACCTTGCTTACAACTATTTTCTCTTCAATGTCTCCTCTAGATGCTTTGATTGCACTTACACTTGCTTTGATTCTTTTCACATATTTTGCAATGTTCTCATCTTCTCTCATTTTCTTGTAATAAAAATGACCTCTAAGACTTTTAGCCTTAGCTCTCCTTATAGTGTCATCTCCTTCATATATGTCTTCTAGATTGATCCACATCTCATGAGATATTTTGTTGTCTTTAACTTCATCAAATTTAGCATAACTAAGAGCATATACAATATCAATCATCATGATGTTATTATTCTTCTTTTCAACAATATCTTCAATAGATAATGGTCTAGTGGGAATCTTGCCTTTAGTATCAAGATATTTGCATCCTAAGTCATTGATAGTAGCCAAATGTATCCTCATAAGTCCTTGCCATGCTACAAAATTGTCTCTATTCAGCTTGGGAATATCTCTTCTATAAGACATCTTGATCTTTAGCTTAGGTCCTTGAAACCTTCTCTGAAAGCACCAAAAGCTCTGATACCAATTGTTGGAAATATAAGAGGATTAACTAAGAGGGGAGGGGTGAATCAATTACTACTAAAATAAATTAAAGATCTCTTAGATGCCAGTACAAAATAAAGTTTGAAAACTAAATATTGTTGATGCTTGGTAAACACACATAAAATGTTGTAACTTGATAAGTATTGATTAAGAAAATCTTTCAATTTTATCTGTGATTACCCTTACTTTATCTTAGTTGCAACACATAAAAAGAAAATAGCATGAATACATTTGACAGTAGGATTTAATGTGAAAACCCAATTTTGAAAAAACTCCTAATTGCAACTAGTTACTATTTTCATTCTTCTAAAGTGAGCCCTGTTAGGAGCCAACCCTGTTAAAGGTCACAAATCACACAGTTAGGTGTGACCCTATTAAGAGTGGCCTTGTTAGAGGTCTTTAGACAATTTAATAGAACTGCCACCTTGTTAGAGGATTTACAAATAGCTATTAAGCAAAATCTTTTAGGAGATTTAGATCACTACTATAATGGTTAATGAGTAATAATGAGATCACCTAATTTGAATGCAATTGAATCATTGATTAGAGATCTCTTTTCTAGCTTGTACTTGATCCTTCTTGATTGAATAAAGTTTTTCTAATCCAAAAGGATATTTTTCTTATCCTTCAAATTTTCTTCCTTTCTTCATCATTAAATCTTCAATACACTCATCACATCTTCATACTTTTTCACTTTTGAATCCACAACTTGACCTTATACTTATATCTTTCATATTGTCAAGTCAGCTCATATATAACTTAGAATAACTACTATTGATCACCTCAGTCAACTAGAACCAATAGATAAATCAATTAAGCTTAATATGCCAAAATAAGAAAATCCTTCATTAGCCAACCTAGCTCTAGTAGACACTAACTCAGAAATGATTTCTTGTTTTAACCAATAGAAGCTTGGTTAACACTGCAAACTTGCAAATGGAAACTGAGTATGCTTAGTTAACACTAGTTTCATCTAACTTTTCTTCTTTAATCGAGTGAGCTCAGTTAACACTCATCTTCTGCATACTTTCCTTCAATGCTTGAGTGAACTTAGTAGCCACTACCTTCTAAACTAGGCAACCATAGAATGCTTGGTAGGCATAGAAAACTATCTTCACTTCTTGAGTGAGCTTGACATATATTGACTGCTAATGATATGAAATTTTTGTAACATCAAAGACATAATTAATCAATTGTATCCAACATCTTTGACAATAAAAAAGTAGAATTGCATCTCTTAGTATATAGCTGAACTAGAATATGTTGCAACAATAGTTAATTGTTCCAACATTTTTTCAAACAACTATGTCAGGTATGAAGGAAGAAATCAAGGATCCAATAGCTATTTTCTATGATAACACTAGTATAACCAACATTTTCAAGAATCATGTGTGATGCATACTAAGACTAAATGTATTGTAATAAAGTATCATTTTTCTGAGAGAATTGGTGCAAGATGAAGAGGGGATATTAGAATATGTGAATACAAAGGAACATATTGCAAACATATTCACCTAGCCATTTCCTAAGAATGCATTCTTGTATCTAAGAGGAAAGCTAGGGTTTATTCCCCTATCTAAAGCTCACAAAAAAATGTTTAGTGATGTATTAATAGAGTATTTGAAGACCAATCAGGGTTGATTCAGCATTGTAAGAGTAGATTTCATATGAATTAGTATATTAGGTACATGGGAAGTCCATTAAATGTTATCTTTGGCTTAAGATGTCAAAGAGGGAGTTTTTTGTCAATATCAAGAAATTTTGTAATGAGTGAGATATCAAAGAGGAAGAGTTTCCTATTAAGGCAGATGTAGAGTAAAGAGGGAAAGTTTGCTAATAAAGGGATAAAATGCAATCAAAATAATTAGAGAATTATTCTAGAGGAAGAGATTTATGTCAGAAGGAGCTTATACTAATAAAGGGAGTTCTCATGGATGAGAATCAGAATCAAACTAAGGATATTATCCTTATTTTTATTTTTCTCTAAAATTTTATTGTATCGTGACATGTTGTGTTGTCATCAATGCCAAAGAGGGAGATTGTTGATAATAATTATTCAATTATATATTATCTTTGATGTTACACAAAATGTCAAGTCTTTACAAATTAGTGTCTTCCAAGCTCACTTGAGTGATGAAGATAGTTTCTAGTGTATCCTGAGTGTTCCAGAGTTAACCAAGTTTAGAGTTAGTATCTATCAAGCTCACTTGGGCATCAAAGGAAAGTTAACATAGAACCAGTGTTAATCGAGCTCACTCAGTTACTAAAGAGACATTGGCAGAAGACTAGTATTAACTGAGATCACTCAATTAAAAAAAGAAAGTTGGCATGGAACTAGTGTTAACCGAGCTCAGGTAGTTACCAAAGGAAATTAAGTTTAGGATGCAGTGTTAACTGAGATCACTTGGTTACCAAAGGAAAGTCTTTTCTGAGTTAGTGTTGAATGAGTTGGGTTGGCTAATGAAGGATTTTACTGTATCAACATATTTAATCTATTGGATTGTGTTGTTAGTTCAAGATGACTTAAGGGTTGATTATTGATTGTTTAATAGTGTATTCAGGCTGACTTGATAAGGTAAGTCATATAAGTATAAGGTCAATTTATGGATTGAATGAGTTAATGTGTGGAAGAATAGAAGATGATTAAAGGAAGTGAATTGGAAGGACAATAGAGTATTTGAGTTAACTGAGCTACAAAGAACATCCTAATCAAAGAGGATCAAGTTATCAAGCTAGAACAAAGATGTAAAATCACAAAGATAATTGCATCAGCAATCAAGTCATTTTTACTCTCTAATAATTATAGTAGTGAATCAAATCTCCTAACAGAGTTAGCTTAATAGCTATTTGCCAAATCCTCTAACAAGGTGGTATTTCTAGATTGAAGTGTTTGAAAACACCTAACAAGGCCACTCCTAACAAGGTGATCTAAATCCTTTAATAGGGTCACACCTATAGTGTGTTTTGTAACCTTTAATAGGGTTGGTTCGTAATAGGGTTCACTTTGGAAGAATGAAAAATAGTAATTGTTATGGAATCCAAAATTGGGTTTCCACGTTAAATCTTTGTGTCTCATGTGGTCATGTTATTTTTTTAATGTTTTTGCAACTAAGATAATTAAGTTTAATCCCACTTAATATCATAAGATATGCATATCTAGTTATAACCTAGTTACTATGTTAACTGAGTGATTCAGTGCTAACCAAGTTACAATAGTGTATTCAATAGAGTTTTCATTTTGGATTTGTATTGACATCTTAAGGGACTTGGATTTTTTTTGGTAATTGATTCACCCCTCTCCTCTTAGTTACTCCTCTTATATCTCCAAAAATGTCTCCTTATAGAAGAATAAAATGGAGTAGAAGAGCATGATCAGGTGTTTAGTTGGGTACATTGCTATTGTTTCCTTAATAGATTTGAAAAGAATTATACACGAACCATATAACCTTCTCCTTGTGGTGACTTGAGGAATAATGAAATAATGGGTTTAAGTATTCTTATTTTTTCTTGAATATAATAAATATTTCTTTCTTTTGCTAATATCTAGTAAGAACCTTGTAATACCCCAGGTAGAGATCCTTTGGAATCAAGGATAAACATAAGTTATTTTTTTTAAATGGATAAGATGCAACAAGAAATAACCTCACAAATATTGCATTGGAAGACTAACACAAAACCAACATCCCCAAAGATCTCTAAACATTCATCAGTTACTAACGTGTTCCTTTTAAAACCAAATCCAAAGTTCCTAAGTGTTAAGTCCATACAAATCAATTTAACAATTATAAGATAAGAAATAAGAGGAAACACAAAGAACAATCAAAACAAGGTGTGTGTGTGTGTATATATATATATATATATATATATATATATATATATATATATATATATATATATAAAAGAATCTAAATGAGCTCTTAAAAATGAAGGAGATTGATGGGGACACAACCCAAGAACAGAATGGACACAATAGAAAAGGGAAATTGTATTACTGAAAAATAAGCTAGTCTATTCAGTATAGAGAAAATAAACTTCAAAACATGCCCAAGGGCTTACAATAGCATAAATGTGGAGATAATTTCTCCTTTCAGTACCTCCTCTCCAACTCCACTCCGAACTGCCTTTTACAATGCCAAGAATCTCCTTAAATAGAGCCCAGAGGGTTAAGGACTAGGAATACATTCTAGAAGGTGCTAGTAGGCATCCACCGGCCAAATAGAAGGCTCTAAAAGCTGCGTTAGAAGTCGGCACAAATCTAGAAGAATCCAAAAATGGTAATCGAACTTTCGGGAGGCATAACTTTTGAACCGTAGCTCTGATTGTCAAATCATTTAGATTTTTGAAAAGCTCTCGAAATGCTCTATAGCCCTATGGACCAGCTTTTCTCATCCCCCATTTTTTGACCCTTTTTGTGGTCATTTAATGCCCCTAACTTGACTTTGAAGCATTCTTAGGAGGTCTCCAAAACTCGAAAAACTGCAATAACTTTCAAATCGTGGGGCCTTTTGACCTGATTCTTTTTCTAGAATGTTCTAAATCACAATTACATTCATCTAGCCAATTCACACCTTCTAGTTTACCAAAATGATGGCCCAATTACATGCTCCTATTTTTTCAATATTTTCTAGCACACTGATAGTGGAATTGTGAGAGTTGGAACCTTTATTTGACCCAAATGGGTGTCCAAAAATGAAAACACATGAAATAGAAACTAAGTCTAAGTACTTTTTTTTGGGTGACACAAGATTGCCCTTATACCTCTAGATGCTCCTGCATCAGACACCCAGGGTAGATTGAAAAGTGACCCTGTCACTTTATGAATGGTAGAGGAAATCCCAAATGGGAAACCTCAGCTGCTGAAATCCAAGTTGAGTCCTCTATCGGTCGTCCTTTCCATTTGACCAAATACTCTTCATACTACCTTTTTCTAGTACTCCTACCCACACGATGATCTAGAATATCTTCTATCTCCTTCTTCTTAGAAGCAAGAATCAAACATGGCTCTAACACCAGCTCCTCATCTGCACCATCATCATGATACTCTATTAAATTTGCAATGTTGAAAATGGGAGAAATGTGAATACCATCTGGCAGCTCCACCTCATATGCATTTCCTGAGTCATGTTTCTTCAAAACTTTGCAGGGGCCAAATTTCTTCATTTTCAGCTTGTTGTAAGTACCCGATGGAAATCTTTCTTTTCGTAAGTGCACCATGAATAGATCCCCTACTTGGAATTCCTTATGTCTTCTCCTTTGATCAGCCCTAGCTTTATAATCTTGATTCATCTTGGTAATGTGTGCCTGAACCTCCTCGTGTAGCTGCTTGATATGTTTAGCAAATTCTTCCACTTCAGCACTTGTCCTCGCCCCTTGCTCTATCTTCCTCAATTCTGGTGCAGTCCTTGGGCTATTCCCATATACAATTTGGAATGGTGATTTTCCAGTACTCCTATTTATAGAGTTATTGTAAGAGAAATCTGCTTGTGGTAGAATCAAATCCCATCCCTTGGGCTTATCCCCAACTAAACATCTCAGCAAATTGCCCAGACTTCTGTTTACCACTTTTGTTTGGCCGTCGGTTTGTGGGTGATGTGTGGAACTGAATTTCAAGTTTGTTCTCAACTTTTTTCACAATGTCCTCCAGAAATACCCCACAAATTTAGTATCTCTTTCAGAAACTATACTCCTTGGAAGTCCATGTAGTCTTACCACCTCTTTGAAAAACAAGTCTGCAATATGGACAACATCATGAGTTTTGTGGCATGGAATGAAATGTGCCATTTTGGAGAACCTATCAACCACCAAAAATATTGAGTCATTACCCCTTTGTGTCCTTGGCAATCCAAGAACAAAATCCATACTTATGTCCTCCCATGGCCTTGATGCAATAGGCAATGACTGATATAGGCCAGTATTGTGACTAAACCCCTTGGCAACTTGACAAACCTGGCAACTCTGTACAAACTTCTTCACATCCTATGAAATTTGAGGTCAAAAATAATGTTCTCTAAGAATGGAAATGGTCTTATCTCAACTAAAATGTCCTACCATCCCTCCACTGTGTTTCTCCTTAATCAGATTTTCCCTCATGGAACTCCTTGGAATGCACAATTGACTATCCTTGAACAACATGCCATCCTGAATCAAATAGTCTAACCACTTGGTTTTATCTACAACAACAGGTTCTTTACAAGCTTTCCATGCTTCAGAAAAATCAGGATCCTCAGGGTACAAATTCTTGAGTTCATCAAACCCAACTACTTCAACCTGCATTATTGTAAGCAACAACTGTCTCCTACTTAGTGCATCTGCAACCCTATTAGATTTTCACTTCTATGCTTCAACAAAAATGTATAACTTTGCAAGAATTCTACCCACTTCATATGCCTCTGATTCAATTTACCTTGTCTATTTAGGTACTGTAATGCCTGATGATCAGTATACAAAAAAAATTCTTTTGGAAATAAATAATGCCTCCATTTCTTTAAGGCCTGAACTATTGCATAGAACTCTTGATCATAAACAAAATACTTCTTCTTTGCATCATTCAATTTTTCACTAAAATATGCAATAGGCTTACCTTCTTGGCTTAATACAACCTCAATAGAGCTGCCACTGGCATCATAATCCACCTGGAAAACCTTTCTAAAATCTAGAATTGCCAACATAGGTTGTTCTATTACCTTCTTCTTCAGCAATTCAAAACTTCTCGTAGTTGCTGCAGTCCATTTGAACTCTTTTCTATCCCCTCTTATTGTATCAGTTAGGGGTGCACATATGCCACTAAAATTCTTAATAAACTTCCTATAAAAACTAAACAGACCATGAAATGATCTTACCTTAGTAGCAAACCTTGGAGTAGGCCATTCCAAGATGGCTTTTACCTTCTCCGGATCCATTTTGAGACCTTCGAGAGATACAACAAACCCTAAATAGACTAACTCCCTTTTTGCAAAGATACACTTCTTCAGATTAATTAACAATTTCTCTTCCCTTAGCCTTTCAAGGACACTCTAAATATGTAGTAAATGTTCTTCCAAAGTCTTGCTGAAAATTAAAATATCATCCAAATAGACAATAACAAATTTTCCCAAGAACTTCTTAAGCACCTCATTCATGAGCCGCATGAAGGTGCTTGGGGCATTTGTCAATCCAAAGGGCATGACTAACCACTCATAAAGACCCTCCTTGGTCTTGAAGGATGTTTTCCACTCATCTCCTTCTCGAATCCATATCTAATGATAGCCACTCTTGAGATCTATCTTTGTGAAGTACTGAGCTCCACTCAAGCAGTCCATAAGATCATCCATCCTTGGCAAAGGAAACCGGTACTTGATGGTTATCCTATTTATAGCTCAAGAATCTGTACACATCCTCCACTCTCCATCCTTCTTTGGTGTGAGTACTACAGGTACTACACATGGACTCAGGCTCTCTCGAATCAAGCCCTTCCTCAATAGCTCCTGAACCTTTCTATTTAGCTCCTCTATTTCAGTAGGAGTCATCCTGTGAGCAACCTTGTTAGGAAAACTAGGTCCTGGAATCAGATCTATTTAATGACTGATTTGCCTTACTGGTGGCAATCCATCTAGAACATTATTAGAGATAATATCTCTAAATTCCCCTCATAAATCTAAAATTTCAAGTGGTATTTTACTACTACCTTCTTTATCTTTCCTAGGAATCAAAGCATAGCACATATGTTGATGTTTCATGCCATCTAAAAACTTCCCTCCATCAATAAGACAAATCCTAGCACTGCTACATACCTTTTCACCTCCTTTTTCATGGGCTTCAATTTGTGGCAAACTCCATCCTTTGTTAGAGAGTATGTGTTTGCATGCCCATCATGTAATGCATGTCTATCAAACTGCCATGGTCTACCCAACAATAGATGGCAAACATCCATCAGAATAACATCACAGAGAAATTCATCATGGTAACTCCCAATTTTGAATTTCACTAAACATTTTTCACTTACCAGGACCTTATGATCATCTTTTACCCAAGCAATCTGATAGGGCTGGGGATGTTTCTCCCTCTTGAGCTTCAGCTTAGAGACCATCTCTTCTGATACCAAGTTATCAGTGCTACCACCATCAATGATAACATCACAACATTTATCCTCACACTTGCATCTGGTACAGAACAGACTCCTTTGTTGTCCTGGTTCAATCTCACCACTTAGTAGGACTCTTTAATTTACCAAGGTCTCTCCTCTTTCTACATCCTTTGAATGTGATGATTGTGCATCCTCATCCACATGAGCAACCCTAGCTTGGACCTCAGCTCTCCTATCTGTCCTTCCTTGTTGTTGAGGGCATTCAAAGGCACAATGACCTTCTTCACTGCAATGGAAATAGGTACCATGAAAGCCGCCTCTTCCTTGTCCACATCCTCTACCTCTTCCTCTCTGATTTCCAAAGTCTTGATCATGGGAGTGGTTGAAACCCTCATTCTTGTTCCTGCTAGTACCCACATCTTCAATTTTCTTTTGGGTTTCATTGCGGCCTCCAGATGATCTACCGCTTCCCCTTCCTACTTGAATGTGCCCTCTTTATCTTCCTTCAAACCTTTTATTCAGCTTGTCTTCAACTCATAGGGCAAAGTGGTATGCCTCTTCAACGCTGGTCATTCTTACCAGACTTAATTCCTCCTGGATGCTAGGTCACAACCCACTGATATAATGAGCAACCTTCTCCTTATTTGCTTCTACATGCCTCGCTCTAATCAAGAGTCGATAAAATTCCTCTGTATATTCTTTGACTGATCTTCCTGCTTGCTTTAACCCATGCATCTTCTTAAACAAATCAAGCTCATAGTCCACAGGAATGAACTGCTTCTTCAATTTGTCCACATGCGATCCCATCTTGTGATCTTATCCTTTCCTCTTCTGTTTCTTTCCAATTGAACCTCTTGCCACCAGATTTTGGCATGGCCTTTTAGTTTGGCCTTTGTAAACTTAACCCTATCTGGGTCCCTGATATCCTCATACTCAAAGTATTCTTCTAGTTCATTGATCCAATCGATCAACTCATCTGGTTTCAGATTTCCTGAAATACACCCACTTCAATTATAGGTCTTTTCCCAAACTTAGTAATGGCCCTAAAAAGCCTTTCCTCTGCATGATTCAGAACTTCCTCATCAAATTCCCCTTCTAGTCCCATTTCTTCTTCTTCATTGTCATCCTCATTGTCGTCACCTGCGGCAACATTTGCTCCTCTACGAAGCTCCTCTTGCAATGCCTGTACCTGCCTTTGGAAGGCTCTAAACTCCTCAAGATTAATAGCTCTAGCCCTTTCACCATGCTCTCTTCATGGAGGCATCTTCTAACTCGAACCCACAACCACACAGTCCTGGTGCAAACTACCTCACAGTCAGCGCTTTATCTACACACTCAGGAAAATCGGCTCTGATACCACTTGATGGGGACACAACCCAAGAATAGAATGGACACAACAGAAAAGGGAAATTGTATTACTAAAAAATAAGCTAGTACATTCAGTACAGAGAAAATAAACTTCAAAACATTCCCTAAGGGCTTACAATAGCATAAATGTGGAGATAATTTCTCCTTTCAGTACCTCCTCTCCAACTCCACTCTGAACTGCCTTTGACAATTCCAGGAATCTCCTTAAATAGACCCCGAAGGGTTAAGGACTAGGAATAAATTCTAGAAGGTGCTAGTAGGCATCCACCAACCAAATAGAAGGCTCTAGAAGCTGCGTTAGAAGTTGGCACAAATCTAGAAGAATCCAGAAACGGTAATCGAACTTTCGGGAGGCATAACTTTTGAACCGTAGCTCTGATTGACGAATCGTTTACATTTTTGAAAAGCTCTCGAAATGCTCTATAGCCCTATGGACCAGCTTTTATCATCCCCCATTTTTAAGCCCTTTTTGAGGTCATTTAATGCCCCTAACTTGACTTTGAAGCATTCTTAGGAGGTCTCCAAAACTTGAAAAATTGCAATAACTTTCAAACCGTGGGGCCTTTTGACCTGATTCTTTTTCTAGAATGTTCTAAATCACAATTACATTCATCTGGCCAAGTCACACCTTCTAGTTTACCAAAATGATGGCCCAATTACATGCTCCTATTTTTTTGGGATTTTTCTAGCACACTGATAGTGGAACTGTGAGAGTTGGAACCTTTATTTGACCCAAATGGGTGTCCAAAAATGAAAACACATGAAATAGAAACTAAGTCTAAGTACATTTTTTTGGGTGACATAGGATTTCCCTTATACCTCTGGATGCTCCTGCATCAGAGGTAATACCACCCAAAGATATACATATAATTAATTCCATGCAAAGGAATACAAACTAGGAAAATAGGTAATCCTAGTTACCAAGATATGTAAAAGGAAGGTTCTCTAAACAATAAATGAAACAAGCATATCGACACCAACATATGACATGAAAAGAAATGTAACTCCAAACAAAGTAGTACTAGATCCACACATAAAGACATCAATAAGAAACCATAAATCTAACATAAAAACCAATAAGATCTACAGTACATTAATCTATAATAATCAATAATACAATAATGTAACCATAAGCAACATTGCAATGAAGAAAAGATAAAAGCAATATACAACCAAACAAAATCAACCATGATTATTTCCTCCCAACCATAATGGAATTATGAGACCTTAAGGATCCTAACCATACCCTGGAGAATGAATTCTCAATATGCCAACAAGTTTTTTAGTGTTACCTAATGAGTTACAACTTAATAACCAAATATATGCTATCAATGAGAATTGAACATCCAATATGCCAATCTATCAATCACATAGTAATCCATATCAATGGTAAGTAACACCAATTGACAAGAAATTTTAAAAATAGGAAAAAAAATTCCTCTTTTTTCCCAAAAGTGAGACACAACTTCTTGCATTGACTTGTATCAAAGATAATTAGTGAAAGTATATGCAAAAATAAAGAATGTATATGCCAAGGATATTTAGAAAATTATATTGAGTTATTTATTTTTGGATTAATAATTTTTCACCATTTGTCACCATCAATGCCTTGAAGGGAGATTTTGTTAAGAACTAAGGACTTTTTTCTCACTTGTATGAGTTGTTGAGATGTTGTATTGGTGACTAGTTTTTTCATTGTTGAAAACGTATGCTCTTATGTTCATGAAATACATAGATTCTATATCCCAAGTGATTTATCAAATCAAAAAAGTTATTAGTTAACATAATTATGCAATAAATCTTACATGTGTAGAGTACAATAAGTATATATATCATATTTATGTTCTCTATTCTATATGTGATGATTTGGCTAAGTTACATATTATTTGGTGAATATTGGTAGTAGATTGGTATGCAAAAAATAGTAACAAAGATATTAATTATGGGTATATCTTATTGGTGAAAAAGATTTAATTTTGATGAGATTAGAAGGTGATAAAAGACTTTCATGCACATATATTTAGAAGAGATAAGTATTTTGATTATTTTGGACATGTCACTAGTGTAAAAAATATAATATATTTTATTGGCACTTGACTATGTTGGAAAAATGTGTACTATATCATTTAGTAAATCCATGCTCTTTTGGGAGAAAAGAGAAATATGTTACATAAAATTTTAAAGCATAATGTCACACAAGAAAAAATTATTGCTCCATTAAACTTACTAATTCCATCACTGCAAAAAAAATTGTGTGAAGCAATCTAGAATAATTCCCAATTGGGAATGGGGTCAACAAATGATATCTCTATTTTTGTGATGATTGATTCAAGTAAGGTGTTCACTTATATACTAAATGTTTTTGATAGATCCATAATAAGTATGGATTACTGATGGGTTCTCATTTTCTACAGAGCTTATTAAATCCAACTTTTGAGAGTTGAACATTTCAAATAAAAAATTTGAACTCATGAATGCCTTCACAATGGGGACCCAATTGAGTATCATAGCCCGAGCCTTCTAAAAATACTCAAAAAATAGAGATAATACCTATTGAAGTTGCAAATAAGAAGATAAAAAAGAGAATTTGTGAATAAGAAGATATGTTAGGATTAACCATAGATAGAAATAACAGTTACATGCAAATATAACAAATATTAGAAAATAATAGATCTCACAGAAGAGAACACAAGTCACCAAGATTTAACATAGTTCACCCAATTCTTGGGCTACACCCACCAAAAAATGAGTCCACTATTATTACTATCCAATGATTATTATTACTATCTAGTGATTACAACCTGATTACAATCTCCAATCCCTTACAACTCAATACCACTGCAAGAAGCAATTATTGTATCACACATTATGAAATCCCTAACCCTAAACCATTTTATAAAATCTTTTTTTATACAAAATTATGGCTAGAATAAGTCATCCAATAGAAAAATAATAGTCAATGCCTTTTACAATATAAGGTCATTTTTTGGCTAGTGATCGCACTTAGGGTGCTGCCCCTTGACCCTATCTTGGGGGCACTACCCCCAAACACCATTAGAAATAATTTGGGGTGAAATCACAAAAAATAAACCTCTAAGTCTAATTAGGCTCCACATCATAATAAGATAAACATAATTTCTAATAAAGTGATAATTTTTAAAAGAAAATTAGAATTTTGAAAGTAGATTCATAGAAAGACTTGTTCACTTTGTGTTGAATTTATCCAATTAATGTTAATTAAAGAAAAATCAAAGTATAAACTTCTTGGATCATCCAAATTAAAAGATTGGTTAACAATTACAATGATGGAAAACTTCTCTACCTTAGCAAAAAATGTGAATATCTCTACCCAAGCACAAAATGCAAAATACATTACATATGGAGAAAAGGGAAAAAATGAATACTCCAAGAATCTAAGGCACACAAAACATGTCTCACACTTTGTAAGCATAAAATATGGATAAGAAATTTACAATATGGGTAAGAATACAATCACAAATTTTCCTTGCAAAAATTGATTCAATGACCTAGCTAGGGCATCTATTGTCAATTTTGATAATTATATTGATACTTCAGTGAAGTGTCTTTCTCCACATAGAAGAAAAACTTGGATCCCATCACAAAAATTTAGAGTATGCATGAAATATCAAGGATGCTTTGGATACAGAGGGCTAGATTAAAGTCAAGAAAAATAATAAAAATATTTCAATGCAACCAATCAATAAGGTTATATTTTTAGAAGTTAAAACTTTTTAAAGATCCATTTCAAAGGAATGTACAACAATAATCCAAGATGTGGGATGTATGAGTAAATCTTCCATACAAAAGCTAGAATGGAAAAACCAAAGACTGAATCTCAAAGAGGAAGACAAGCACCCAAATAGCAGTAAGTAGTATTGATTTTCAAAAATAATTATATAAAAGGAAACAATGTGTATACTAAAGAAGGGTATACTCCTAGCCAATACATAGTATAGAGAAAAAAGGGAATGTATATAAGAAACTACAGGGCAAAAAAAAACAAAATTAATAACATGTACTGATCGTAAGCAATTTTTGTTCAAAAAGCCAATGGTTTGAATGAAAATCCCTATGAATGTACATAGTTTGTAATAATCCAAGACCTACAAAATTATCATTGGTTGGGTGGTTAAGATCAGACTGCAAGGGCTAGGTAAGTATAATTTCTCTTTCTAATTCCATAGATTATGTTCATTGTGATAATAAACAAATTAGAGACAATCTTTTATATGGATTTCAGTGATTTCTTAATGGGTATAGTGTAACTTTATACAAATGGTTTCCTAATTTTTATATAATGCATGCTAGTAAAATAAATAAACCAAATTGGATATCAATAAAATGCCTCCCAGTAGAGCTAAATTTTAGAGTAAAGTGCTAATTTAATTTCATTTATTAAATTACCTTTACTCTATTCTTAAGATTTCACTTTATGCACTTATGCATTCACATTTAATAATTAATTAGTAATTATTAAATGGTATTTACCTTTTATGTTACCCTTTTTAAGGTTTTGATCTCCTTCTATAAGGATTGATCTTTTGTAATTATCTCTTCTCTTTTTCATTTCTAAGAATACACTTTACATATTTTAAAAGAAAAACCTTTGCCTCTTCTTGTCTTTTTCTTCTTTGTGATAGGTTTTTACATGTAGGTACTATTCAAGTTTTGTGGATTTGTATTTCTCAAATCCTTCATGGCATGAGAGCCAGATCTGTTGTAGCTTGTTCAATATTTGGAGAAAAAGAACAACAAGGGTTTGACAGAATAAATCTGGTATTTTTTGGGTAGTGAAAACATGAGGGCCTCTAATTTTTGGAGCACTTTGAGGCCAAACAGACCTCATGATTGGATTCAAAAGGTGTCCAAATCCCCATTTTTATATAAATTTTGTTAATTTTGGACAATGTTGATCTTGGAGGTAATTTTTTTTCTCATAATAGGGTTGTATGACCTCTACACATAATCCAAGATGCAAAAAATAAAAATAAAATTGTAAAAAAGAGGTTTTTGGTCTAATGCAATTTAAAAAATGAGCTAGTTGTCACCGAAACTACTAGAGGTCCTGATAACCACCAGTGGTGCCCATTGTGGCTCCCACTACTAGCCACCACCATCGAAGATGTCGTTGCCACTCCTTCCCCCCCCCCTCCCCCCCTAAATCGCTGCTCGTCTAGGTCACCACTCCTCTAGATCTCTACTTACCTAGTGGCTCTACATTGGCTCCACCACTTGGGTCCATTTTTTTATTTAGAAAAGCACCAAAAATATCTTCTAGAGAAATTTTCAAATTCTTTATCATTTCACCAATATTTTGTACCAAGTATTTATGATTCACATCTTAATCTATTTTTCTCTTTTCTCAATTACACATTCCTTCTGTTAGCTAGGTTCAATTATTTGCATTGTGGGGGTGTTTTTATATTACTTACTACTATTATATCAACATATCATAAAACTTTGAAAACCCCTTCTAAAACAATGGCTAAGACCTCTTCTTGTCTAGTACTTCTAAACCCACACAACTATCATATATGAAAAATCCATATGTATCGGCTTCTCCATTCAAAGGGTTTGTGGTTTTGTCTAAATATAGTGTAACCAATTTTTTAGAGTCAATACCAGAATTTGCAACATAGGATTAAGATGGATGAATCCATGGGTTTGATTTCTTTGAGTGTTTCAAACAACTTACAATTTTATCTTGATGAGTATTCCACTCAAGAAATGTTGGACCAGTTTAAAGATTTGTTTTGCACCATCAACAAGTTCAAATGAATTTAGATTGAGGCAAAGATTAATTCTCTTGTACTTAATGCTTTCTCCTCTATTGAGGACTTTCATATGACATTCAAACAATAGAGGAATTTTATATAGGGATGTGGGAAAGAGAAGAATCTGTTACCTAATTCTCTCCAAGCTTTAAGAAAACTTTCAGATTTTTTCTTCTACCTTCCATTCCACTATGGATGGCTTGGGTCCTAGATTTGTTATGGCTATTTTTGAGGTCTATTGTGATCACTTGATGAGAGAGAAATCCAAGATTACAAAGTTGGATACTATTACCAATTCAAAGACATACGCATTGGTTTCTTAGACATCTACAGGGAAGAAGAAGTAGAAACCAAAGCCCAAGATAGATTCAGTAGGCAATGAGAGTTCCTCCAATCCTACTCCTAAATCAAATACTTAGAAATCCTCTTAGAATGGTAGATCTTCTAGGTCTAGTGAGTCTTCCTCGAGTCTTCCTCCAAGACTAAGAAGTTCACAAGTGATCCTTCAAGTTTTTGTTGCAAGGACAGACATCTAGTTTCCAAGTGTTGGAAATGTCTTAAGGCTTTAAAGGAGGCCATGCAATAGCATAATATTTCTTCTCTAAATCCACCATCTCCTCCTTTAGGGAAAGGACATATTTTTTCTACATGAGAATTGTCTTCTATAGCTACTTGGATTCTTGATTTTGGAGCTTCACATCATATGAAACACTCACCTAATTTAGTTACCTCACTTGCTCAGAGGGTTACTACACGGATTATAGTTGGTGATTCTACACAACTTTCAGTCACAAGTTCAAGAACTATCTCTTTAGAAGGTGGTTCATTATAGGATGTTCTCTTATTTCTTTCCATTTCTACAAACCTCCTATCTTTCTTTCAAATTTATCATTTAGGCTTTGGAAAGATAGTTGAGTTCTTACCACATGATGTGGTTATTCAAGACCTCCATGATCCTAACTTGGTTATTGCTATAGGGAGTTTTGATCTTCATTCTCACTTATATCAGTTCAATGGCTTTGAGAGCTCTAATTCTATTGGTGTTTCTCTCATTGCTCATGTAGACACAGTGAGAAAACTTTGGCATGAGTGTTTTTGCCATGTCAACTACAAATATCTATAGAAAATTAGTACACAAGAGCTAGTGACTGGTTACCTCCAATCTCTTGTACTGTCGGTGTGTGTCAAGGTTGTACACTTTGAAAACATCATAGAGATCCATTTCCAATAGGTAGATCCACATGAGCTAAGGTAGCATTGGAGTTGATACACAATGATATTATGTCATTTCCCACTCCATTTTTTTTAGGTGCCCATTATGTGCTCACCTTCATAGATGACTTTTCTAGATGCACATGAGTGTACTTTTTGAAGTACAAATTTGATGTCTTTGATTCATTCTAAATCTTTAAGACATTTATGAAAAAGTAGTCTAGTCTTTCTACTAGGTATATATGTACTGATAATGGGGGGAATATGTAACTCATTCTTTGAAATATTTTTGCACTGAGCATGGTTTATGACATCAATTCATAGTTCCCAACACCCTTCAATAGAATGGAGTTGTAGAGAGAAAGAACAAGACATTACGAGAGATGGCCAATTGTATGATTCAATCACAAGCTACAAGTTCTTTATTTTGGGATGAAGCTATCAATTGTACAAATTATATTTAGAATCAGATGCCTCACAAGGCATTGTGACACTTAACTCTTGAGGAGGCTTGGACTCATATTAAGCCAGATGTTTATAATTTCTACATTTTTGATAGTGAGGCTTGGGCATTTATTCTAGATGCTTAGTAGAAATCCATGGAGAAGAAGAGTAAACTGCTCATCTTTATTGACTACTGTGAGGATTTGAAGGCATACAAGTTATTTGATCCTAATTCTAGAGATGTCTTGATTTAGTGAGATGTTCAGTTTGATGAGAAAAATCCTCATATGGATCCACCATCACCAACTTCTTCCTCACTACCTAGTACTTCCTCTACTCCTCCATAGGATTATGAATCCTCTAAGGAATATATTGATATTGATCCCCCTTCACTACCTATACTAGTTGTTCAATGAGTTCTCAAGTGGGCTTGTGATATTGTTGATGTAGCCAGACCTCTAGCAGGTGATCCTACTGATGCTTATCACACACATGCTTAGACTGTGGGTACTAGCCTCTTGACTCATGTAGTTTTAGATGATCCATAGAGTCTTTCATAGGAGACATGAAACTTAGAGTAGGATAGGGCTATGGCCAAGGAGTACTCTTCTTTGATGAAGAACCACACATGGGATCTTTGTCCTCTTTTGAAAGGAAGAAAATTGGTTTGGTGTTGGTGGGTGTATCATACCAAGTATGATGCAGACAGTTTTATTGATAGGTACAAGTCACATCTTGTTAGAAAGGTTTTTATAGGTTGAGGGTATTGATTACTCTGAGACCTTTTCCCTTTTTTCCAAGATAAATTCTATTTGCCTCGTACTCTCTTGTAGCTTCACACAGATGGATAGTTTATCAAATGGACATGACAAGTGCCTTTCTTCATGGATACCTTCATGAGGAGATCTATATGGAGCTACCTCATTATTTTGTGTAGGACTCTTCATTAGTATGTAGGCTTTAGAGGTCTTTATATGGTCTCAAATAGGCCCCTTGGGCTTGGTACGAGAAGATGCATTCCTTCTTGCTTGCTTCATAGTTCACTTGGTGTCATTCCAATCCTATAGTTTACATTTAGTGTCATTGGGCTGACTTACTTATACTCATGATTTATGTAGATGATATCATTATTATAGGTATCTTAGTCTCCATAATGTAGAGTGTACAACAAGCCTTGATAGAGCAGTTTGAAATGATAGACCTTGGACTTCTGCACTACTTTTTGGGCCTATATGTTGTTCAGTCTTTGGATGGGATAGCCATACTCTAGTAGAAGTATGCTCTTGATATGTTTTAGATATTTGGCATGCTTGATTGCAAGCCTTCTCCCATACCTTTTTTGTAAGGTTTTTTTTATCTACCACATGCTCTACTCCTATATTGGATTCCTCTTTATATAGACAACTTGTGGGTAGTTTGTTATACCTGACACATACACACATCCTAATTTTTTTTTGTGGTTGAACTTGTCTCTTGATTCTCCCATGATCCACATGAGAGTGATTGGAAATATTCCAAACATATATTGAGGTACATTCAGGGTACAACATGTTATGACATTTAGCACACATCAGGGGATCTTCACATTGTTGGTTACACAGACTCACATTGGGTTGGTGATATTGATGATCACAAGTCTACTTCTATATTTTTCTTATGTCTTGGCTTTCATCCTATCACATGGTCTTGCAAGAAGAAGCATGCTCATGTATTATCATCTATAGAGGTAGAGTACAGGGCAATTATATTGGCTAGTCAAGAGGTTTTATGTCTTTGACACTAGATGACAGAGTTTGGATTTCCTCCTAATAGTCCCACCTTTATGTGGTGTGACAATTAGAGTGTTATACACATTTCCCGCAAATTGATTGCGCATCAACAGACCAATCAAATTGAACTCCATGTGCACTTCATTAGGCATCTGGTTCATGATGGCACTTTGAGCTTGGAGTACATTCCTATTACTGAGTAGGTTGTAGACATCTTCACTAAACCTTTTGCATCCCCATAGTAGCTTGAGTTGCATTCTATGCTTCGGGTGAAGGAATTTTTCCTTGGGGGGTCTCAATGATGAGTCCTTCCTTATTTTCTTGTGATCTCTTTTTGAAGTAGAGTTTTTCCCACTAGCTTTTCTATATTTCTCTGTTTCATAGAGATTTGGTTGTGATTGGGTTCCTCATCAAGCCTTGTTGTCGAGACCCAAGTTTTCTTTTAGCATTGCATTTTAGTTTCCTTAATCTTTCTACATTGTTTGTAGTTGCATTGTTTCTCATCTTTGGGGGGGGGTCTTAGAGTAAAAAAATAATTTAATTTAATTTATTAAATTACCTTTAATCCCTTCTTAAGATTTCACTTTATGCACTTACGCATTCACATTTAATAATTAATTAGCAATTATTAAATTACATTTACCTTTTCAGTTACCCTTTTCTAGGTTTCAATCTCCTTCTATAAGAATTGATATTTTGTAATTATATCCTATCTTTTTCATTTCTAAGAATACAATATGCATATTTTCAAAGCAAAACCCTTGCCTCTTCTTGTCTTTTTCTTCTTTGTGATAGGTTTTTACATGCAGGTATTCTTCAGCCTTTGTGGTTTTGTATTTCTCAAATCCTTTACTAAATCACATTCATATTTTTAAAAGAATAAGAAATTCCATAGGCAATGTTTTTGGCTCTAGAGTCTATCTTTACATACTCCAATGAAGTTCAAATCTTAGTTAACATGAAGACTAACATCCAAAATTTGGGCACTATCAAAAATATCACAAAATATCAATATGCAAAATAAATCCTATTCTTTACCAGATCATATCTAATAAATTAAGTTATTTGTCCCAAATTCAAGACACAATGATTAAAACTTTTATACGAATGTTGTTAGAACATCAGATCTAAATAATTTTTTTTACTAAAAACACAAAGAAAATAGAATTAGTAGAAATATATATTGAAAAAAGGGAAACTAAATTTTGGAGTGGAAGAGAGAGAAAAAGTCTAGTCAACCTAATTAAAATTTTATAGTAGGAAGTAGAGGAAGGAGAAATAGAAAATATAGATGACGATATAAACATAGAAACAACCCAACAAGGTTTAGAAATAAGAGGAAAACTTCAAGAGTACACAAAAAAACTAATGAAAATAAAAGTATGGAAGGAGTTGGAACATATGACATAATAGAGAAGGTGAAATAAATGTATGAATTTGGAACAAATGATTTAGTAAATTTAGAGATAGAAGAGAAGATTAGTAGGATAAACAATGTGAAAATTTCAAACAACAAAACTTATTTAAGGAAGATTTAAGAGAGAACATCTAATTACATAGAAGTTTGATGAAGGACATCATGTTTATACACAATGACATTTTCGGTCAACTTATCTTATGGGAAAAGGCTTATAATCCACACATGGACATGCCAGAGAAAAGTTTGAGGGATAATTTGAGGCTAAATATGGAAATATTACTTGAAGGGGATAAGATACATGATAGTGAAAATGGGAACATAGGACACGATTTAATAGGGCTAGATAAAACAATGAGAAAGGAGAATATCAATTAGTATCGTTCAGAGATATTGGAGCATAACAGTGTCAATACTAATCAAGAACTAGGAAATGAAAAAGGTTCATCATTACTTCTAATTATCCAAACAAATAAATTAGATCAAGAGGTAGAAATAGCCATACACTATAGGAAAAATGAGACTAGAAAAAAAAGGTAGAGAAATTTACAAAAAATATTAAAAAAAGAAACAACCCATGATTATAGGACAAGAGATGAGTTCAATAGATACCCAGAGATATAGTGAATTAGTGTTAGATAAAAATAGAGTCTTAGGAATTTCCATAGGAATAAGGGAATATACACATCCAAATATAACAACGATAAAGGAGTACAATGAATTAAAACAAAAGGAAATTAAATATATTCCATCCTTTTGAGAAAAAGAAGAGAAAAGAAAAGAATCTTGTAGATATATTTTGGTTGAGTTAGAGACATTTTTGAGGGATTTTGAATTGATAAATCAAGAGGAGATCCCAAATAACTGGAGTTGGACAATCTAGATAGGAATAAAATAGGAAAAAACCAAAATTGGGAGGAGTTCAGGATCTAGGAAATAAAAAAATCTTAGCAAGATATAGACAATTTTTTCTTGTGTGTAAATAATCAAATTAAGAAAATAATAGGGAGATATATGAACGCAAAAGATTCTTGCTAGAGATATGTTACCTAATATGTGATTTGATCATTACTTGGTAAAGCTAAAAAAGGAAAATCATAGAAAGCATCAAGAAATCAATTTAAATGTGAAAAAATATGGTTTCTAGATAAATGTTTTCTTAATCATATAAAACAATGTGGCATGAAGATAAATTTAAAGGATCAAGGATGTTTTTTTTTACAAAAAACCTAAAATCTTTAAATAAAAATAATAATAAATGAAACAAAAACCATTTTAACAACATACTTAAAGAAAAAATAAAGAATGAAGAAGAATTGAAAAACCTAAATGAAGAAATCATCAAGGTAGGAATGGATAATGATAAATATACCAAAGAAAAAGAACCTTTGGATAAATAGGAAAATATCCTAGAAAAAGAATAAATATTCTAGAAACAAAAATCAAGAGAAATGTGGTTGTTAAAAGGTGACAGAAATACATAAAACTTTCATAACAGTACTATCAACAAAATAAATATTAATAGAATAGTAAAAATCAAGGATTATGCAAGGAGGATAATTGAAAACCAAAATGAGATAGCATACAATTTTATTAAATATTAGATAGATATCTTGATAAATCTCTGGGCCCTTATGGCTTTTAGGATTTTTCTTTCAAAAATGTTGGGATATTCTAGGAGACAACCTTTGGGAGGATATTGAGGCAACTAGGAACTCTAGATCCTTATTGATTGAAACTAACAATACTTTCCTATCTTTAAGCCTGCAGAAAAATGAACATGTGGACCCAAGCGACTTAAAGTCCATAGCTTTATGTAATACTATCTACAATTTTTTCTCAAAATCATTAGCTAAAAGAATTTAAAAAGTATCACCAAAGCTCATTTAAGAGGAATGAACAAGTATTTTTTGTAACATGTCAATTTTTTATGCTATAATCATAATCCAAGAAATAATTCATTTTGTACAAAACAATAAAGAATCTTGTATGGTAATGAAGTTAGATATCCAAAAATCCTACGATAAAGTGGATTGGAGATTCCTCTGCAAAACACTCAAAGCTTTTGTATTCTTGTGTCAATGGATCAACTTAATATATAATTGTATTTCAACACCAAAATTTTCCCTTCTCATAAATGTTACCCCTAAATACATTTTTAGTATATTTAGAAAAATTAGACAAGGGGATCATATATTACATTTTCTCTTCATTATCATGACATAAGCTTTGGTAGAGCCATAATAAAGATTCAAACTAAAATGAAAATTAGAGGAATCAAAGTAATTGCCTCCCTCAAATAACACTTCAACAATTATTGGATGACACTATTCTACCAAGATAAATCACTTTGGAAGAAGCTCAAAATTTTAATAAAATGATAAATAATTATGTGGAAGCATCAGGTCAAAAAGTAAATGCTAACAAATTAGAGATCTTCTTTATTAATACCAAAGAGGAACTGGAGAGAGATATTTGTAGAATAATGGGACATATAAAATGAACATTCCCATGCAAATACCTTGGTATTCAACTTGAAAAATGCATTAGAGAGGGTAAAACTTGGAATACGATTTTAGAAAAGAATGATTAAAAATAGAGAGTTGGAAAGGGAAATGGTTAACTAAAGAAGGGTATGTGCAAGATCATGGTGTGCTAAACTATACCCCTAAGTGGCAGTGTAAAATCAACAAATCAGCTTTATAACAACTTGACGTACAATTTTGAACTAGATATGAAATTTATATTTAAAAAATGTAAGAATAGAATCACTAAATATAGTTTCTAAGCTACTATGACTTATCTAAAAATAATGTGAGAACTATAGTTTCTAGGCTACTAGGCCTTATCTAAAAATAATCTAATTTGATAAGTCAAAAATCTCTATTTTAAAGAAATAGTACATAAATTTTGAGAAAAAACTAAGTAGGTTTATGTCTGACCACCTTAATCAAAATCAAATAATAATATTTTTTATAAGATTCTAGATATAAGAAGTAGACTCATGCACAAATGTGACACATATTTCTAGGTATTTTTATTCCCAAAAAAATTAATAATGAATTTTTTGCTATAATATTTTCACAAAAAAAGGCTTGTGTTTGACCACCTTAACTAATTAAAAAAATACTATTAATTTTCATTGTAGTAGGCAAAGTGTATAAAGTGGTGCATCTTTCAAATTTTAAAAATATTTTAAAGTTTTAAAATTATAGCTATTTTTAAATCAGTAGGTCAATCAACACTTTGAAAGGTATCATCTTTTGAAAATAAGTAATAATTACTTATCCAACTCGTATTTTGATAACAATTATATTGTTGGAAAACTGATAACATCATCAAGAAACCCTTTTTGTTTTAGAATATTTGGCAAGATTAAAAGTCATCAGGTACCTCCTTGAAGTCTGAAAGCCACCTAAATGCTGCAAAATCACATGTTTAGAGTTGAGTGTGTAGTTTTGGTGATTACAAAGTCTAATTGAGTACCTAATGTATTGGGTACCAAAATATCTGATACCCAATACCTTGCCGCCAAACTTGTGAAAATGAGACACATGGAATTGGAGGGTGTGAATTCAAATTTAGTGAAGTGTCTAGATTCTCCTTTGCATGATCCATGTGATTTTAATTGTATGGATCAATTATGTGTCTCTTTGATTGTTATAAATGAGACGAATAGATATTACTATATAGTCTTTTAATTCGCTTATAAATATCAATTGTTGAATATATATATATATATATATTTTATAGGATATATTATATTAAATTATATTACATTATATTACATTACATTACACTATATCATATTATCTTACATTATTTTATATTACATTACATTATATTATATAACTAATGTTATCATGTAATGGGTTGAAAGGGGTCATAGGATACCCTATGACCCCTTTTGACCAATTAGAATAAATATCATATGTCCTTAGGGGTCCCAGGACCACTAGGGACATATGCTATCATAAAATGGGTCGAAAGGGGTTATAGGATATATTATGACCTCTTTTGATCAATTAAAATAAATATAACATGTTCCTATGGAACCTATGACTACTAGGGACTTATGTTATCATAAAATGGGTTGAAAGGGGTCATAAGATACCTTATGACTCCTTTCAATCAATTAGAATAAATATAATATGTCACAAGGGGCCCAATGACCCCTAGGAAATATTTATCATGGAACAGGTCAAAAGGGGACATAGGATATCCTGTGGCCCTTTTAGACCCATTTTATAACAACAACTAAACTCCTTGGGGTTTGTTGGTGTTTAAAAACTACTGAACAACAAAAGCTCAATAAAAAAGTAATAATACTCACAAATCTAAAGACTAGCTACTTCCCATTAGCAATTTTGTGTGTATACCATTTGGATCCAACTTCAACAAAACTAAGACCAATTTTCTACTCTTTAGGTTCTGCAGAACCAAGGTCCATATACCTAGGGGATGATTCAAATTAATATTTGTTGTGTGAGAATAATATTATTTTCATTCTAATTCTCATCTTCTATCCCTAACATGTACATAGTTTATCCATTTCTTGACAATTTTTAGATTTATATACATCCCTGATAAGCAAATTTGGTCACAATTCTCCTTGGATTTATAAATATATCTAGAAATAGTAGCTACCTAAGACTCAGAAATTAGATATAAATGAGTGCTAACTAGAATTTACAACTTTAAACAAAATGAAATAAAATTGATTTTGATTTTATAATTGATTGGATATGTAGTGGTAGAATTTCCGCTCACTTATTTATGATTTATGTGACCAGTGCCTTATCCATTGGGCAGAAAGTTAACTATTAGCAGGAGATCTAATTCAAATAATTTGTAGATGAATCTATTAATTTTAATTACCCATTTCCATTCTTATGAAATATCCCTTTCATAAACTCATAAACACTACTAATTTATTGAAGCATTTCTTTAACTCCTTGAATTAAAAGCAACAATAGAACTAGTACACAACCCATCAAAACTACATTCAATCAATTAAACCTTATTTAAATGATCTCAAAGTAAAAAAACTCATAAAATGGAGAAAGAAATTGCTAACATTGATATAGTGTAAGTACCCCTTTATATTATATTTTTTGAAGACTGATACAATGACCAATGAAACTCAATGAAAAATCCATAATATCTTGTCGATTTAGTCATTTCTATATCATTAGAGAGTACAAAATTGATAGTAAACTCAAAACCACTACCAACATATGGACTGACTATACTTTTCTTTCAAAAAGAAAAAGTTATACAATTTTTTTCTTGGACCAACAATGCCTTGAAAACTCATTTATGTAAGCATGAGTTGCAATAAGCAAAGGGTAAAATGTGACTGATAGGTGTCCTTAACAATAGGGAATACAACAAACTTTTAAAATACATTTCTATGCTTAAGACAAAAAGAAACAATAGAAATAGTTGCAACATGAGAGCTGGAAGCATCAAATCTTCAATTTTGTCTTCTTCTTCAACTGCCCCCTATTGGTAAAGCCTTTATTTCTGCAATTTCCTCCCATACAATAACTTCTCTTTTGGTTGGCCATTTGCATGCTTTTATTGTTGTTAACTCACCAACAAAATTTTTCCACCTATCATCTATGACTACCTTCTCCTCTGTTATGAACCTATTCATTTTAGTTTTGACTTTAAACAGAGTATCAATGAGTTCATTGAAAGAAAACTCATTAGTGTCACCTTCAAAAATTGATGCCACTTGTGGGAAATTTACAATATGGTCAATAGAGCTACACCATTCATTCCAGTCTTTTATTTGGTTATTAGAATTAAAAATAGAAAGGATTACGGAATAAAAACCATTGATCAACACTTTCATCTTATTCTGAATGATTGTCAATTTTCATATAAAGAATTGTGTCAAATCCTTTACTCTATCCATACCCTCTTTAACTAAAATGACCTTATCAGGACGATCTAGCTTTTTGGCCAAAAAAGGTATCAATCTCTCAAAAAATTGCATATATGGTCCCCACTGCTAGAAAATGGGGTCTAACTAGATTACTACTTCTTTGCACATATTCTTAGCAGTTTGTAGGCTGGTGAATGCATTATATGGATCTTGATAGATGCATATCCTGTGATTCAACATATTCAACATTACACCCCTCTTTAGTGCACTATCAGATTGAGGAATCTCACCCTCCACATTAATTATTGGTGCTTGCATTGTTACCCCTATGGGTATATCTTCTGTTTGAACCTCTACCTCAATAGTGTGCCTAATCTCTTCCACACTACCTTGCGCATGTTCTACCTCTATCGTAGTTTTGAGTTGGTCCTTTAGAGATACAAATTCATCTTCTAGGCTCTTAACCTTACCCTCCAACTCTTGTATCCTCTATTTCTGCACATAGTTTGTCTTAAGCTCTTCCCCATATAACCTCCTAACATCCAAGCATTCATTGTAGGTAGCAACAAGCCTATCCTCAATATGATCCATCTTTGCCTCATTCATGCATGTAAATTGTTTAATCATGCTAGAGATCTCCTTGCCTATGGTGGTATCCAATGTCCAAACAATCATGTTACCTTGAGCAGTTTCTTCTACATTCATCATTCTAGGCTTATTAGTATTAGGGGCAATACTCAAAATAGTTAGGGTCTTAGTATCTATATTAAAACCTGATCCTCTCTTCAAACATTCACTATTTATAGCCTCATAGTTGATTGCCTTATCTTGCCTCTTGATCTGGTCAAGTGCAAAGTCTCTTTCAATATCCCATCTTGGCACTAAAATCATGCCACTTCTATGTACCAACTCCTTGGCTTCTATAGGGCTCATTATTTCACTATCTAGATCATATGCTAGTAGTTTGTACACTAGCTCTTTATCCTTCTCAAGATCTTCTCCTGGCATAACGCTCAATGTGAGCTCATTTTGCTCAACTCTGTACAAAACAATTTTAAACTCTGATGATTTAATGAAATCATCATATTCCATGAGTTTCTCAAATTGGATGAGTCTATCATCCAACTTGGAAGCTGAAATTTGCAAATTAGTAGAGGCCCTACCTGCCTCTATTGCTCTCTCATGTAAATAATTTTACCTAATGTTAGAAAAATATTGATCATTGCCTTGTATAACTTGCAAGGCTCTACTTACCATCCTCTTTGGGATGTGACTAGTTTTTTGTCTTTTGTTCCCTTTGGCTACCAATGTAGAATTTGAAGTTTGTTCCTCCTCCTCAACATCAATCTCTAACTAGACATTAGGCTTAGGGGATTCTCTATTTATTGTTCCCTCCTCTCCTACCAACTCATTTAGCATTTGAGCCAGAATATGATCAAAATTCTCTACCATTTTCTTCAGATTCCTAGGATATGGGATGTCTGTGTAAAAACTCTTAAAATTTGGATTAGTCCTCTTCAAGGCATCCTCCACCTTTTTGATTTCACAATATTTTCCCAATAACTCCTCAGATTCCCCTATTGCTGCTATAATAGCAATTAAATTTTCTACAGGGATGGGTTTGCTGGGAGGCAGAATATAACCCCTAATAGCTTTGACCTCATTGGTTATATAATTTTCTAGATCATATATTCTATAGGGTCCAATAGAAAATTTATACTGGCCTAAATATTCCCTAAGTTCCTCATAAGAATTCTTTCCAATTATGAAATCTCCTACTTTAAAACTTCTACACACAAATGTATGTTTGTATTGGGAAGGAGGAATTATCTCTTTATTCATCAATAAAAATTGCCAAAAGAATTCTACAATGGCTAACCTAGGAGGCAAGTATTTGGGAAATATATGGGGGTGGCTGTGGGCATGCATTAACCCTCATTAGGGTAGACTCTTTGAACAAAAATATGTCACCCCAATTATGGTAAAATTTTGCTTTATCATCCAAATAGGCAGGTCTGAGTAATGTTCTTAGAATGGAGGGGCCCCTAAAAAAGGTATGATCCACCATTCTCATGATCACAACACTAAACAAATTTAAAAACATAGTTGCATTTGAATAATGAAAATTTCTATCCCAAATATGAGTCCACAGTTGTACACGCAACTCACCAAATTCATCACATGTTTGATTAGTGAAGTCCTAACTAATATAGCCAATTTTCTTGTACTTGATCAAATGCATGAGCAATGAATAATGATGGAATTTGAAATCCTTCATCTCTCCTTTCTTAGCATTTACAATTTGATAATGCATGCTTTCCATAATGAACCCCACATAACCATATTCCTTGTTGTGGAAAGGGTCCTATATGTCACATGTTATTAAAAACAATGAGCAATATACACAATCTTCTGCCCCATCACTTCCTAGAACTTTTTGTAATCCATACACAGTACTCTTAAAATAGTTCTTGATTCTGCTCAGTGGTTCTTGATTCTGCTCAGTGGCAAGTGATGCTCTACTTTCTTTGGTATTTTCCCTTCCTCTTTAACATTGTAGGGGATGTGGGGCAGCATCACATTATTTAGATAATGAGTCTTATTCCTTTTGAATTTTCCTTGTAGGTCCTCAATATCTATGGGCACATCCATTTGTCCCTCCAAACCAAAAGCTTCTATAAAAGAAGTCCTATCAAGTGTACATAAAATGCTCCCATTGTGTCTATGGAATGACCTCATGATTGGATTATATGAGTTTATCAAGGCCTTCAAAAAATCCACATCAATAAATACTTTAGGGAATATTAATTTTTCCATATTTCTATTCCACGGGTTACATACTGGCACATTTTTAGTTCTATTCTGATAGAAGTACATGAATAGATTAAACCCATCAATACTAGGACACGTTGCATCTCTGCATAAGAAATAGGGATCTTTAAAAACATGGTCATTAGCTAAAACTACATTGGATGACCCTAGGAGTATCTTCAACCATTCCTCTACATGTTTATTTGGCTTTCAGACCCTTGTTTTCTTTTCGGCTTTAACTATCCCTTTCTTCTTATTTTCTTCTACCATCACTTCAACAACAACATCTCTTTCCTCTTCCACTTCTACTTCATCAGCAAGGATCTCTTTAACATCTATGTTAGCCATTAGTTTCTAAAAATTTATATCTCAAACTCTTGCAATGCTTGGCATAGAAAATCACAAAGCTATGGATGCCTTAAGAATTTTTAGAATAGAAAATAGAAGCTCTTGGAAATGGAAAATACTCTAAATTTTCAATCAAATCTTTATACTTTATTCATGCAATCTACCAACTTCAATAAATTCTATATGCATGAGCTTTAATACCATCCTTGTAGGGTGTCAACAAAGAATATCAATTGTGTAATATGATCTTGAAGTACCTTTTTGCTTTTTGTTTTACATGGCTACATTGAATTCATCCTTTTTCTTAACTGGCATGACACCTCAGTCGATTGCCCTTTTCAAATTTGGTCCTCCACTTATATGCTGAATCCAAATCCTTCAACCCTCATAACTATGGAGGTACAACTATCAAACCCTTATGCTTATCTAGAAAAGCCTTAGAAAACAACATGTGTGGAAGCATTAACCCTTTCTAAGCATAGCCTTGTACTCTATCATGTGCCCCTATGAGGCACTCTTTATCATAAGATCTCAAACCCTTTCAACATATCCTTATGTAGTTACGCTTTAAGACATTTTATAGCAATGTAAACATCCATTTCACCTTTCATTTTATCTTTTATGCCCCTATTCTAAAACAAATGATCTTGCTCTTTTAAGAGTTCCTTATGCTCACATGCCAAACCGATCTCATATCCACAAAAAGAGACATGAAACACTTCTACATCTTCATGCTATACTTGCAAACATAAGAATGTAAAGGAAGACTTTTCTCTCAGAACATCAATGACCCAGATTACATTTTAGAAGAAACATCACCATTGATTTAAGCACATGCAAAACGATTGACTTTAGTTATCTTTTACGTGGGTCTAGCCCATCTGACATGTTTGACATGGCATAATTTTATTCGCTCTTTTTAGGGCCCAAGTGGTAATTTATTAGGTCCCACATGATATATTCCTCCTTATGGAACTAGTTTACGGTTGTCCACAAGCCGAAATAGTAGAAGCATGTAGATGAAATTAAACATTGCTTCGCTCTTACAAGCTTCCCTTGTGCATAGAACCATAAAACCCATTTAATATTTCCTTGAGATATATTTTATGCCATCATGGGCCTTTATGCCCTTATGCCATTCAACAAAATGTAAGCACATGAATCGAACTGATTCACCTTTTCACCCATCTGCTCAACTTGTCATTCGTATCCCCATAAATAAATAAACTTAACCACTTTAAAACTTTATTGCACTCATACACCCAACAAAAAATGTATAGCTAGAGATATCCTAATGAAATTATTTTGTTGATACAGGGCTAACTCGTCACCATGGAATCGTAAGATAGATCTTACAAGGTATGAAAACCTTTTACGCACCTTCACTTAAGGATTAATCATATGACTAGAAAGTTCCAAAGTCTATCACTTCATTGTTATGAGTTACACAACTATATACTCATAAACCAAAAATTTGTTTATGCCCTTACACCATAACAGTGAAGTGTAACCATGGAGATAAAGGAACAAAAGCACAATGCTTCTATAGGAAGCCTGAACACTGTAGAACTGTAAAAAAAAAACTTAAGATTTTTGCAAACCCTTTCGACAATTCAAGATAAACCTAGTGTTTAACATATTCAGGACATTTTGAGTAGTAAGTTGATGACAAACCTTGAGAATTTAATAAAATTCAAACAACATAGAAACCAGGGCATAACTATGGTAATAGAAGATTTGAAAAATGATAAGAATAGAAACCCTAATCTATAGGGCACAATGATTATATGATTTTTCATACATATTTTGGATATTCTCTGTATTGTGAAAAATTAGACCACTAGTGGCTCTATCTAGGGATGATAGACTACCTGAGTGTATGCAAGAATCTGCAATCTATGGTAGAGTAGACCACATACTTGATACATAATGACAACTTCTTCAGAGAGTACAAAAATAGAAATATAGGAAACCACACTATACAGAGGTATTTACAGGGACTTTACAAAAATATACATAATGTACAAGGACACAAGAAACCCTAAAACTATTGTTCATGGAAAAAAAATACTTTTAGGAAAAGTACCTCTTCAAGAATTGTCCATGAACTAGCAACTCAAGAACATCTCCAGTAAGATCCCTCATAAAATACGAGTCTTTACCATTTGTATCACAAATATTGTATGTGCCAAGCTAGATGGGTTTAAATTTACCATGCTTACCTTTATCTTCCATCCTAGCATTCCACATCAATACCATATTGCCTATTTCAAATTTTCTCTCAATGGCCCTCTTGTCATACAAATGCTTCATCTATGATTATAACTTGGCATTTTGAATAGAAGAATCTCTTCTTATTTCTTCCAGTTGCAAGATATCATCCATCCTGAGCTGCATCTCATCAATGATATCATCCTCATAAAGTTTAATGAATTTATACATTTCCTTTAAATTATTCTATGGAAGTCTAGCTTGTATGCCATAAACCAAATCAAAAGGAGCACATCTAGTGGCCTTTTTCACAGTAACCCTAATAGCCCATAGAGCTAATGGAAATTTTGAATCCTATGCCTTCTTGTTCTCTCCAAAAATCCTTTTGATAATTTTCAATATACTCTTGTTGTTTGATTCTACTTGACCATTTCCTTGAGGATGATAAGGTGAGGATGTGTATTTTTTAATGTTATAATTCTTACAAAAAGAATTTATATTCCTCAGATCTAAAACACATAGCATTATTAGTTACAATTTTTTGTGGGCATCTAAATGTGGTGACAATGTTATTTAAAATCAAGTTAATCACTAATTTACTTTTGCATTCTTATTAGGAATTTTCTCAACCCACTTAATGAAGTAATCCGTAGCCACCAAGATCTAAGAATGTCCACCATTGGACTCATTTGAAATCCCACCAATGAAATCAATTCCCCATTGTTGAAATGGTGCTTGCACTTCAATAGGTCTTAATGGTAGATTCCCAGAGAACTTTATCTTTCCAGTAAACCTTTGGCAAGCATCGCATGTTTTAACAAACTCATGAGCATCTCTAAAAAGTGTTGACCACCAAAAGCTAGCTCTATGAATTTTATGAGCAATGGTTTTAGCCATGTAATGACCTCCACACACACCTTCATGCATATCTCTTAGGATCCTTTTAGACTCAATTTCATCTACACATTTCAAAAGGACCCCTTCCATATTCCTCCACCACAATTGGCCTTGCACTATAACATATCTTATAGCCTGCAACTTTAGGGATCTTTTTTGGTTGTCTATTAATCTTGGTGGGGTTTTCATGTTTTACAAGTAATAAATCACATCTTTATACCAATCAAAAGTATCCATATCACAAAGATTATCCCTGAAACTATCATCAAATTGATTTATCTTGTTTTCCTCTAAATTGGCTTTTATCATCAATTCGGCCAGGCCTTGATCTCTTGACCAGGCCTTGATCTCTAACCAATTTGGTAATCTAAATATCAATGTTAAATTCTTATATTTTGTTAATCCACTTATGTCTTCTTCCAAATACCTCTTGTTGTGAAAAGATATCATTTATAGATGTAGTAGGGACAAATACAATGACAATGGCTCCCATTAGGTAACATCTAAAAGCCTTCACCCCTTTCACTAGTGCATATGCTTATTTTTCATTAATATCATACTTGAGTTCTGTTGCCTGTAATGATTTTCTAAAAAATGAAATGGGTTGTTCATAACTTTCCTCATTTTTCTGTAATAGTACTACAGCAACATTGAGAAATGAAGCAAAGGAAAATATATGCATTGGCTTATCATAATTTAGTGCCCTAAGAATAGGAGCATCCTTAATAGCTTGATTGATCTTATGGAATGCAATACTAGGCTCCCCATCCCATTTTATCTCAGATCCTTTCTTTAACATCTTTGATATATGCCTACTAATCTCTACAAAATTAGTCACAAACCTTCTTAGAGAGTTAATTTGCCCAAAAAATGACTGAATTCCCTTAACACTTTTAGGCTTCTAAATTTTGTCTATTGCTTCTACCCTTTCAGGGTTAATCCTCACTCCATGCTTACCAACTAAATGCCCTAATAACTTTCTTTTAGTAACACCAAAATTTCATTTTCTAGGATTTAAAGAGATACCATACTTAAGGGCTCTGATAAATACCTTTTCTAGATGCATGTAGTGATACTTCTCATCCTTAGAATAAGTGGTTAAATCATCTTGATATATAGCTAAGAATTTATCAATGATATTAGCAAAAGCCACATCCATAGCACATTGAAAATTAGCCCCAACATTAATAAGCCTAAAAATCATCATGACATACACATAAGTACCCCATGGAGTAGTGAAAGCAGTCTTAAACTGTTCTAATTCCTTAACAACCACTTGATTATAGCCTAAAAATCCATCCATCATGGACATAAATTCAAAGCTAGTGACCTTTTATAACATAGCTTTCATATTTGGTAAACCAAAGTTATCCTTTAATGAAGATATATTAAGATTCCTAAAGTCAACACACAATCTTATATCCCCATTTTTCTTTCCGACAGGGACTAAATTAGACACCCAAGATGAATGTCTGATAGGCTTTATGATCCTTGCATCTCTTAACTTAATTAGTTCCCCTTGCATTTTGGGAGCCAGAGTTGGATTTATTGGCCTTTGTTTCTATCTAAAAGGCTTGGCATCTAGTTTCAAAGGTATTTCATGCTGAAAAAGGTCCTCTCTATAAGCCTTTAGGTCATCATATGACCATGCAAACACATGTCTATATTTTTTTAACAAACCTATCAAGCTCTACCTTATTTTAGGAGATAACTTCTTACCAATATATACCTTCTTGGGCATTTCTCCAGTTCCTAAATTTACCTCCTCCAAATATTTAGTATTATATTCATTGAGATCCACTTGGGACTTGTCTTGATTGTCAAGAATAGTTTCTAGAACAACCAAACCCTTGAGATTTTGTCAATTTTCAATTGTACAATTTCCTGCCAAAAAATAGTATCTTTCCCATTTATATTTTCTACATAAGCTACATAATCAATTTCTTGTCCTGACAACACATTTTCACAATTCAAAAATCTCAAAATATCTTTATCATCCTCAAATACTTGTCAATTCTAGACATTATCAGGAACATAGAGCCTAGTTTGAATCTCAACTTTGGATATACCAGCAAATGTAATGTCATCACACTTTACTACTATCTTTTCTAACAAATCTACCATCTTGTTGTTAGTCCTATCTTTTTGAACTATCCCAAATGCATCAAAATACTCAATCATGTCCCATACAACATTTTGTATTGTTTTAATCTTTTATTTTTTGACACATAAACATTTCTTACTTGGGATACAACCAATTCAAAATCCCCTATAACATGTAAATATTTAATCCCATTCTTGTGAGCTAATCTAAGTCCTAATAATAAGGCCTCATATTCTACTATGTTGTTTGTACAAGGGAAACTTAATGTAATAGAGAATTTGTATGTTACCCCAGCAAGACAAATTAATAAAATACCTACACCAGATCCATCCTTGCAGCAAGCACCACCAAAAAACATATCCCATGGATCACCTTTGTATGTTTTTGTGTCAGCTTCTACCTCCATCTAAGATTTATGCTTACCTTTCTTCAAAGTCAGAACCTCAGCTCAGAATACATTGATATCTATATCCACAAAGTTTGTCATATTATCCTCTATCTCCTCTTCTATCATATATATATTTTTAGGCTCTTTTTTTATTTTTACCAAATTCCCCTCATTGTTGAAAGTAGCAAATGATAAATCACATTGCAAATTCCCTCTCATGGAAGCGCTCCACTTTCTAGACAAAAACATGCCATACTAAGGTGGAATTTCAACAACCAATAAACTCATAGTAAGTTCTTTGTTAGGATAAGCTATCAACTTATATGGCAAGGCATTAATGGTGCCTATGACAGTCACTTCCTTTTTATCCATAGCATAACATATTCCTTAAGTAGTGTCAACCTTCAGGCCTAATTCCTTCATTATTTCAAAAGACATAATAGTATTGGATGTTAGAAATGCTTTAGAATAATTGAGAGGGGCGAGGGGTGGGGTGAATCAATTATTCAAGGTCCAAATGTTCTATTCAAACTTTTCACTAAGTATGGTGAGCCCATTCAACTATTCATTCATCCAAGCTTTAACTTTTCTAACCAACAAGTTACTGTAAATCAATATGCAAGTGTAACACATAAGAAATCAACACATTACATAATGATTTATGTGGAAACCTAATTTGGGAAAAACCACCAGTAACATGCTACTCCATTCTCACTCTTCTAAAGTGATGCCCTGTGAAAGGCATGCCCTATTAAAGGCTTACAACACACTATCAAATGTGACCTTGTTAGAGGATTTAACCACCCTATTAGAAGTGGGTTTGGTTAGAGGACTTTAGATCATTCACTTAGAATGCCACCCTATTAAAGGATTTACAAATGGCTATTAGGCCAACCTAAGTCCATAGGATTTTCTAGATCTAATACAATTACTAGAGAGTATTAGAAAATATTGACCTGACTACAACATACAACTTATCTTGTAGATCTCAGATCACTTCTTAGCTCATACCATTTCCTGGCCTTCAATCTTTGCAACTCGTGACAGCTTGCCCTCCTTTCAAGCTTAGTCTCCTCGAGTCTCCATGCTCAATGTATCAATGCAATCATCTCTTCATGACCACTTATAGAAGCAGAGCCTCTGTGCTCTTCCTTCTCCTAGATGTCGTCTCCTTGAAAACCTTCTGACCACTTTATAGTTTGGCTCTTCAGTAGCAACAGTATTAGCAGCATTTTCTTCTTGGTCTATGACTCCTTAAATAGTAGTCTTGGAGTTCTTTTCTTGCTCAATTCTTCCATTTTTAAAATTTCAATTCATATGGATTAGGTAGGATTCATTGTATCTAACCCATATTATGTTTCCTCTAGAAACTTCTTGAATAATCCTTTAAAATTCACCCAAAAATAGTTTACATAGAATTTTGTGCCACCAACTCATCATCCTTATCTTCCAACTCATTCAAAAAATTCAAGGTAACCACTTTGTCACCTCAGATTTGGAAAATCTTCATCATTTGAAATAATGCAGCAGCTTGGCACTATTGAAATATTGGTGCTCAACACATACTGTGTTACTCGATATCAACTATGTTTTTCCTGAAGTTGGGCACATACTATGTTACTTGGCATCAACTAGGATTTTCTGATGCTCGACTCCACACTAGAATTTCCTGTTACTCAACACACACTAGAATTTCCTGTTACTCGACTCCAATTGAGAATTTTCTTGGCTTCAACTAACTTGCTCAACACCCACTAATGATCTTAGTTTAAGCTTTGTAGTCAACCTTGTTACAACTTCTTCCTCCAATATTTCTAAGTGTGACCAACCTCTATATCTTTGAGTATGCTATCAATACATCATTTAACCATTGTCTTAACTGATCCTTGCACTTTATTACAACATCATAACTCAACCTTTCCCTTAGGTACTCTTGTTACATCTTATTGATCAAATCCTCTTCATCAATCAACTAAGTGATAGTACTTAGATCTTATAAGTAAATGTCATTCCTGCAAGTAGCAGGTTTGACATCAATGACAAAACAATGATTGAAAACAATAATCTTCTTTCTTTGATCTTCAATCAATGAGCTTTTCAATTAGAATTCCAACATTGGAAGCACCTGAATCAATCATGCAATTTTTTAATAATTTGCCAGTTACTAAAATACCCAAGAAAAATGGCTCAACACTTCTTAAACACTGATTTATACAATTATCCAAAAACATCTAAGGAATTTGGGACACAACTACTTTAGTTTCTTTGTCTTTTACCTTTTCTTTATTTTTCCCTTTGAGATTATGATTTCCATTACAATCATGTCTTACCTTTGTATCAATATCTCCCAACCATGTTATGGCTTTATTTCAGTGTTCAGGGATTCTTAATAATTCAGAAAAAGGGACCTTGACAGTGATTTGTGATAACATATTAGTCATATATATAGAAGAATCAAAGGGGCCATCAATCACCATACTCCTTTTCTCATGATGTTTATCCAAAAATTTTACAACATCTTGATGATTCTTATCATTTATAGTGATCACTTTTGGTATCTTCTCATCTAACTTCTTGGGAACATTATTTGGGATCTCAAAAACCTTGGGACTATCCACCTTCTTTGGTTCCCATTTCTTACTGGTAACTTTAAACTTCATGGCAAGGATTGCTTTAGGTTTCACAACTTCCCCTTTTTTAAGATTAACCCCTTTTATAAACATACTAGCCACCTTATCATTACCATCTTTCTGAGCCATGTTTCTAGTCTACACTTGAGCTATCATACTGCTAGTAATTTGATCAATCTCTTCCATAGAAGGCTTCCTTAATGTCACTTCTTCTTTGGAATTTACCATATTACACACATTATCTTCACCATCACTCTCATTAGAAAATACCTGCTATTACATTTCATTTTGTAATTACCTTTTCTCATTCACATCTCTATCATAATCCTCACAGTCAAAATAATCATAATGTGATTCAAACATGTTACATCCTACATCATCATTATTTTCTTCTTGTTCCTGACATTCTTCTACCTCAGTCTGATTTCTAGAGAATGACAAGGCTATCGCACGCACAAGATTCAGGGGCATGGGGTAATTGACAAAAAAAAGCACCATGTGGGCTCAGTAGTAAATTCAAGGTCATCCACTTGATTTAAAAATTTTTTGGTAAAGGGGTCAGGGGTCACCTTGTTGTTGGTGTTCTTGGGATGAGGAACATTAGGATGACCATCCTTCCAAGTGGTGTTATAAGGGAAATTTTGCAACCTATTTTGTCTATTGAAATTTGATTGATAAGGGATCCTATTATTAGTGTGATTCCTATCATTCTTTACCTGAGGCAAATTTAGACCCTTTATAGCATTTAGAACTTGACTTATCTCACTAGGCTTTACCTTTTTCCCACCTACACCTTTGTGATCTTCCTTTTTGTTTCCCTTACTCCCAAACAACCTAGGATCATCTCTTTTTCTCTCTAACCTCCCTGAAATTATCAAATTGTTTTCCACATTTATAGCAATTCTGAATGCATCTCTTAAAGTCCTAGGTTCCTTATCCCTAAGCTGGTATGCCATTTTTCCATCAAAAGCATTCAAATAAGTGATCAGACATATCTTGTCATCAACTCGCATGGCTTGCATTAGCTTGTACATCCTTTTTTAAAATCTAGTATTGAATTCGGTGATAGACTCATTAGGTAGCCTCTTAATGTTACTAAGTTCACTTAGGATATAACTTTGATTTTTCTTGTCATCATATTGTTCCTTGAAGCAATAATCTATATCCTTCCAATCAACAATGGATAATTTAGGAAGTCTCTTGAACCATTCTCTAGCATCTAATTTCTTAGCCAAGGCATCCTTCTCTTTCCTTTTCTTTTCCAACTCAATATTAGAAGGTGACAATGAGTCATGGATCTAAATGATCTTTGAGGGTTCATTAATCCTAATACCAACTTCCTTTTTTTTTTCCCTTTGTCTCGAACATCAACACCATGTTCCACATCCTTTTTAACTTCTAAGGTTTTGTAATTCTTGATCTATTGTACTAGAGGACCCTCTTGGTTTGCATCCTAGCTTTCTAGCAACTTTTGCTCTTGTATCTTAAGCTTCTCAACTTGACCCACAATCTCAGGCTGCAAAGCACTGACTACTATCTCATTTTTCTTTTTTAGTGCATCAATTTTCCTAAGTAGTTCCTACTTTTCTTCATAAGCTTTCATGATCATCTCTTCCCTCTCCTTTTGAAATTTCCTATTAGTAGCCTCCTACTCAGCAAGTTGCATTCTCAAGACTTCATTCTCATCAAGATTAGGAAGGGTAAACTCAGAACTAGAGGTCTTCTCATCATTGAAATTCTTAGGCTCTAAATTTTTAGGTCTGGAGAGTAATCTAACATGAAAGTATTCCTACTATGGTGAAAAATATCATCACTATTCCTATCATTTAGATTAAGTGTATGTGGTTGCACAACTTTCTCCTAACATATCATTTCAAGAGTATTATAAAAATCGTCATCAAATAAGCTTGGATGAGATCTAGGACCTTTGCAAAAGGGTTCCTTCTCAGTAGTGGAAAGGTAAACATTGTTATTCCTTGCTATTTGCTCTTGGGAATAGTTTCCTAGCTACATCTGAGCCCCTTTCACAGCCCAATTCTTCTTTCCTTTAGGAGGAAGATCAGTCTGTAACTTAATTGCTAGGTTTTTCTTCACATTTTCCTGTGTATTCTTCTTATTTTCCATAATTTGAATCAATCAACTCATAAAGTTTGACACTAGTTAAAACCTTCTGATTTTCCACCCACCTTATTAGAATGGGAGTAATTGCTAAATAAATCACACTTAATTCACTAACAACCTCAGGCAGAATGCAAATAACCCCCAAAACCATAGAAAAATTCACAAGACATGTCTACCTTAGACTCTACCCAACGAAAACATAGGTCATGGATGATATACTAGTTTATGACAATACTAAGTGTTTATTTCCCCAGTGGAGTCACCATTTTGTTGGTGTTTAAAAACTATTGAACAACAAAAGCTCAATACCAAAGTAATAATACTCACAAAGCTAAGGACTAGCTACTTCCCATTAGCAACTTTGTGTGCATACCATTTGGTTCTAATTGCAAAAAAACCAATATCAATTTTCTACTCTTTAGGATCTGTAGAACTAAGGTGGGTATACCTAGGGGATGATTCAAATGAATATTTTTTGTGTGAGAATTATATTAGTTTCATTCTAATTCTCATCTTCTATCCCTGACATGTACATAGTTTATCTATTTTTTGACAATTTTTAGATTTATATACATCCCTCATAAGCAGATTTGGTCACAATTCTCCTTGGGATTATAAATATCTCTAAAAATAGTAGCTACCTAAGACTCAAAAATCAGGTATAAATGAGTGCTAGCTAGAATTTACAACTTTAAACAAAATGAAATAAAATTGATTTTGATTTTATAATTGATTAGATATGTAGTGGTAGAATTTGCTTCCACTTATTTCTGATTTATGTGACTAGTGCCTTATCCATTGGGTAGAAAGTTAACTATTAGCAAGAGATCTAATTCAAATAATTTGTAGATGAATCTATCAATTGTAATCACCCATTTTCATTCTTATGAAATATCCCTTTCATAAACTCATAAACTCTACTAATTTACTGAAGCATTTCTTTAACTCCCTGAGTTAAAAGGAACAATAGAACCAGTAAACAACCCATCTAGACTAGATTCAATCAATTAAACCTTATTTAAATGATCTCAAAGTAAAAAAAATCATAAAATGGGGACAAAAATTGCTAACACTAATATAGTGTAAGTACCCCTTTGTATTATCCTTTTAAAAGACTGATATAATGACCAATAAAACTCAATGAAAAGCCCAGAATATCTTTCTGATTTAGTCATTTCTATAGATTATCAAAGAGTTCACAACTGATAGTAAACTCAAAACCACTACCAACATATGGATTGAATGTACTTTTCTTTGAAAAATCAAAATTTATACAAATTTTTTCTTGGACCCATCACAATGCCTTGAAAACTCATTTATATAAGTATGAGTTGCAACAAGCAAAGGTCAAACTGTGATTGATAAGTGTCCTTAAAATTAGGCAGTACAACAAAATTTTAAAATATCTTTGTATCCTTAACACAAAAAGAAACAATAGAAATAGTTACAACATGATAGCTGGAAACATCAAATCTTCAATTTTTTCTTCTTCTTCAACTGCCCCCTATTGGTAAAGCCTTTATTTCTGCAATTGCCTTCCATACAATAACTTCTCTTTTTGTTGGCCATTCGTATGCTTTTATTGTTGTTAATTCACCAGCAAACTTTTTCCACCTGGCATCTATGACTACCTTCCCCTCTATTATGAACCTATTCATTTCAATTTTGACTTTAAGCAAAGTATCAATGAGTTCATTGAAAGAAAACTCATCTGTGTCACCTTCAAAAATTGATGCCACTTGTGGTAAATTTACAATATGGTCAAAAGAGCTACACCATTCATTCCAGTCTTTTATTTGGTTATAAGAATTAAAAATAGAAAGGACTAAGGAATAAAAACCATTGATCAACACTTTCATCTTATTCTAAATGATTGTCAATTTTCCTATAAATAATTGTAGCAAATCCATTACTCTATCCATACCCTGTTTAACTAAAATGACCTTATTAGGGAGATCTAGCTTTTTGGCCAACAAAGGTATCAATCTCTTAAAAAATTTCATATATGGTCCCCACTACTAGAAAATGGGGTCTAAACAGATTACTGCTTCTTTGCACATATTCTTAGCAGTTTGCAGGCTGGTGAATGTATTATATGCATCTTGATAGATTCTCTTCAAGATGCATATCCTGTGATTCAACATATTCAGCATTACACCCCTCTTTAGTACACCATCAGATTGAGGAATCTCACCCTCCACATTAATTATTGGTGCTTGCACTATTACCCCTATGGGTATATCTTCTATTTGACCCTCTACCTCAATAGTGTGCCTAATCTCTTCCACACTCCCTTGTGCATGTTCTACCTCTATTGTAGTTTTGAGTTGGCCCTTTAGAGATGAAATTTCCTCTTCTAGGCTCTGAACCTTACCCTCCAACTCTTGTATCCTATGTTTCTACACATATCTTGTCTTAAGCTCTTCCTCATATAACTTCCTAACATCCAAGAATTCATTATAGGTAGTAGCAAGCCTATCCTAAATCTGATCCATCTTTGCCTCATTCATGCATGTGAAGTGTATAACCATGCTAGAGATCTCCTTGCTCATGGTGGTATCCAATGTCTAAACAATCATGTTACTTTGAGCAATTTCTTCTACATTCATCATTCTAGGCTTATTAGTATTAGGGGCAATACTTTAGACATTAAGGGTCTTAGTATCTATGTTAAAACCTAATCCTCTCTTCAAACCTTCACTATTGGTAGCCTCATAGCATATTGCCTTGTCTTGCCTCCTAATCTAGGTAAGTACAAAGGCTCTTTTAATATCCCATCCTAGCACTAAAATCATGCCACTTCTATATAACAACTCCCTGGCTTTTGCAGGGGTCATTATTTCATTGTTTGGATCACATACTAATAGTTTTTCCACTAGCTCTTTATTCTTCTTAGGATCTTCTCTTGGCATAAGGCTCAATGTGAGCTCATTTTTCTTAACTCTATATAAAAAACTTTAAAACTTTGATGATTTAATGAAATCACCATCTTTCATGAATTTCTGAGATTGGATGAGTCTATCATCCAACCTAGAAGCTACAATTTGTAAATTAGTAGAGGCCCTACATACCTCTATTGCTTTCTCATGTAATTAGTTTTTCCTAATGTTAGAAAAATATTGATCATTTCCTGGTATAACTTGTAGGGTTTTTCTCACCACCCTTTCTGGGATATGCATAATTTCCTATCTTTTGTTCCCTTTGGCTACCCATGTAGAAGTTGAAGGCCACTCCTCCTCCTCAACATCAATCTCTAACTGGACATTAGGCTTAGGGAATTCTTTATTTACTATTCCCTCCTTTCCTACAAGCTTATTTGGAATTTGAGCCATAATATGATGAAAGTTATCTACTATTTTCTTTAGATTCCCACGATATGGGATCTTTGTGTAAAAACCATTAAAATCTAGATTAGTCCTCTAACACATCCTCTACCTTTCTGATTTCACAATATTTTCCCAATAACTCCTCAGACTCCCTTGTTGCTACTATATTACCAATTAAATCTTCTACAAGGATGGGTTTGTTGAGAGGCAGAATATAACCCCTAATAGCTTTGACCTTATTGGTTATATAATTTTCGAGGTCATACATTCTATAGGGTCTAGTAGAAAATTTATACTAACCTAAATATTCACTAAGTTCCTCATAAGAATTCTTTCCAATTATGAAATATCCTACATTAAAACTTCTACACACAAATGTAGGTTTATGTAGGGAAGGAGGAATCATCTCTTTATTCATCAATAAAAATTTCCAAAAGAATTTTGCAATGGCTAACCTAGGAGGTAAACTATTTGGGTAATATATGGCATGTTTGTGGGCACACATAAACCCTCATTAGGGTACACTCTTTGAATAAAAATATGTCACCCCAATTATGGTCCAATTTTACTTTATCATCCAAATAGGTGGGTTTAAGTAATGTTATTAGAATGGAGGGGGCATTAAAAAAGGTATGATCCACCATTCTCATGATTACAATACTAAGAAAATTGAAAAACATAATTGCATTTGAATAATAAAAATTTCTATCCCAAATAGGAGTCTACATTTGCATAGGCAACTCACCAAATTCATCATACATTTGATCAATGAAGTCCTAACTGATATAGCCAATGTTCTTATGCAAGATCAAATGCATGAGCAATGAATAATGATTGAATTTGAAATCCTTCATCTCTCCTTTCTTAGCATTTACAATCTGATAATGCATGCTTTCCATAATGAACCCCACATAATCATATTCTCTATTGTGTAAAGGGACTTGTATGTCACATGCTATTAAAAAAAACGAGCCATATACACAATCTTCTACCCCATCACTTCCTAGAACTTTATGTAATCCATACACAATATTCTTTAAATAGTTCTTGAATCTGCTCAGTGGCAAGTGATCTTCTACTTTCTTTGGTATTTGCCCTGTCCTTTTTAACATTGTAGGGGATGTGTGGTAGCATCACATTATTTAGATAATGAGTCTTATTCCTTCTAAATTTTCCCTATAGGTCCTTAATATCTATGGGCACATCCATCTATCCCTCCAAACCAAAAGCTTCTATAAAAGAAGTCCTATCAAGTGTACATAAAATGCTCCCATTTTGTCTATGGAATGACCTTGTGACTGGATTATATGAGTTTATCAGGGCCTTCAATAAATCTACATCAAGAAATACTTCAAGAATGATTAATTTTTCCATATTTCTATTCCATGGGTTACATACTAGTACATTTCTAGTTCTATTTTGATAGAAGTACATCAATATATTAAACCCATCGATCTTGGGACACATTGCATCTTTACATAATAAATAGGGGTCTTTAAAAACATGGTTGTTAGGTAAAACTACATTGGATGACCCTGGGAGTATCTTCAACCATTCCCATGCATGTTTATTTGGCTTGCAGACCCTTGTTTTCTTTTTGGCTTTGATTGTCCCTTTCTTCTTCTTTCCTTCTGTCGTCACTTCAACAACATCACTCCTTCTTCTTCCAGTTCTACTTCATTAGCAGGGATATCTTCAACATCCATGTCAGCTATTAGTTTCTAAAAAATTATATCTCAAACTCTTGCAATGCTTGGCACAGAAAATCACAAAGCTATGGATGCCTAAAGAATTTTTAGAATAGAAAACACAAACTCTTAGAAATGGAAAATACTCTGAACTTTTAATCAAATCTTTATACTTTATTCATACAATCTACCAACTTCTATAAATTCTTCATGCATGAGCTTTAATACCATCCTTGTAGGGTGTCAAAAAAGAATATCAACCATGTAATACGATCTTGAAGTACGTTTCTACTTTTTGTTTTACTTGGCTATGGTAAGTTCATCCTTTTTCTTAATTGGCATGACACCTCAACTGATCTTGCTTTTCAAATTTGGTCATTTTCTTATACACTGAATCCAAATCCTTCAACCCTCATAACTTCAGAGATACAACTATCAAACCCTTATGCTTCTCCAAAAAAGCCTTAAAAAACTATAAGTGTAGAAGTGTTAACCCTTTCTAACATAGCTTTGCACTCTATTCTAGGCCCCTACGAGGCCCTCTTTGTTGTAAGATCTCAAACCCTTTCAACATATCCTTACATAGTTACACTTTAAAAAAAATTGTAGTAGCATAAACATCCATTTCACCTTTCATTTTATCCTTTATGCCCCTACGCTGAAACAAATGATCTTGCTCTGTTAAGAGTTCCTTATGCTCACATGCCAAACCAATCTCATATCCATGTAAAGAGACATGAAACACTTCTACATCTTCATGCTATACTTGTAAACCTAAGAACGTAAAGGAAGACTTCTCTCTTAGAACATTAATGACCCAAATTACATTTTAGAAGAAACATCATTGTTGATTTAAGCACATGCAAAATGATTGGCTTAAGTTATCACTTACGCGAGCTAGGCTCATCTGACATGTTTGATGTGGCACAATTTGATTTTCTCTTTTCAGGTACCAAGTGGAAATTTATCAAGTCCCACATGACATATTCCTCCTTATGATGTCCACCACTTTATGATTGTCTACAAGCCAAAATAGTGGAAGCATGTAAATGAAATTAAACATTACTTTGCTCTTACAAGCTTTCCTTGTGCGTGGAATCCATAAAACCCATTTAATATCTTTGTGAGATATCTTTTATGCTCTCATAGGCCTTTACACCCTTACACCATTTAGAAAAATGTAAGCACGTGAATTGAATCGATCCACCTTTCTATCCATCTACTCAACTTGTCATTCTTATCCCCATAAATCAATAAATATAACCACTTTAAAACTTTATTATGCTCATATGCCCAAAAAAAGTGTATTGCAGGAGGTACCCTAATGAAAGGCTTTCATTGATATGGGTTAATTCATCACTGTGGAACCATAAGATAGATCTTTCAAGGTATGAAAACCTTTTATACACCTTCCCTCAAGGATCAATCATATGACTAGAAAGTTCCAAAGCCTATCACTTCACTATTATGAGTTACATAGCCTTATACCCATAAACTGAAAATTCCTTTATGCCCTTATGCCATAATAGTGAAGTGTAACCACAAAGATAAAGGAACGAAAGCATAATGCTCCTACAGGAAGCCTAAACACCATAGAACTATAAAAGAAAAGAACTTAAGGATTTTGCAAACCCTTTCAAAAATTCAAGATAAACTTAGAGTTTTAACATATTCAAGACATTTTGAGTACTATATTGATGACAAACCTTGAGAATTTAATAAAATTCAAACAACATAGAAACCAGGGCATAACTAGGGTAACACAAGATTTTAAAAATGATAAGAACAGAAACCCTAATCTGCAGGGCACAAGGGTTATATTATTTTTCACACATATTTTGGAAATTCTTTGCACTATGAAAAATTAGACCACCAGGGTCTATGGACCACTAGAGACATGTGCTATCATAGAATGGGTTGAAAGAGGTCATACGATAGCCTATTGTAGACACCTAAATCTGATCACACAAATTTGTAATCAAATTTAGTCATCTTCTAAAGTAAATTTTAATTAAATAGTAAATTATTTTAGCACCCTATCCCCTAATTAATAAATTTAATCAATTAATTATAGCCCAATTAATAAATTAACATACAACAAATAGTCTAATTTATTAATAAAATCCCCCTTCCTCTATTAAATTAAATCAATACAAAACTCACTTCATTTAATCTTTAAAATCCCTCTATATAATTAATTTAATTAATTAAATCTCTCCACCCACAAACTTATCCTCAAAACCAACAATTATCCAATAAATCCTCTTTTTATCACACCTTGTTGACATTAAGGTCAAATCATTGGTTAATTAGTGAACACTTAGTTAGTTGTTGCAAAAATAAGAGTCTCCCAAGCTTCACAGTGTCTACTAAGCATCTAAGACATAATGTAGTGTAAGTCACGGTTCATAGTGTCTACCAAAATCTGACACAAAATGTAGTGTAAGTCATGCTTCGTAGTGTCTACCAAGAATTTGAGATAGAATGTAGTATAAGTCATGCTTCGTAGTGTCTAATGAGCATCATAGGTAGTGTGTAGTGTAAACCAAGATTAACAAAGTCCACCAAGCTCTAGAAGTAGATATCAGTTGCTACTAAGATTCATAAAGTCTACCAAGCTCATCCATGTAATTGATGAAAATTTTAGTGTTAACAAAGATTTGTAGTGTCTACCAAGTTTATCAATGTCTACTAAGCTACAATGTGTTAACTAAGCTGAAGGAAGACAATGTTGACTGAGATGCAGTGTCAACCAAACTCTTTAGTGTCCATTGAGTTCTTTATTGTTTGCCAAGTCACTAACAACTAATTGAATTCAAGATACTTCCAAGTTATCAATATGGATCAAACACTAGTGTCAACTGAATGTGAGAGCTTACTAAGTTGACAATGTTGTCGACTATCAGAATATCATCCAAGTTGTCTTCAGAGCTCGAGTAACAACAACCCACTTAGTGAAGATTGTTTGAAATTGGTTTTGTAGCTGACTCCAAAAGGTAATTAATTGGATTGATATATATGTAATGCATTATATCACATCTAAATGTGCAATTGAAAAGCAAGTAAGAAGAAGATAAGTGTGAATTAAGTCAAGGCTACAAGAAATATAAGGAAAATCAGAGTTCTATCACAACAAAATGATCAATTTACATCAAAGGAATCTCATATAGCAAACCAAGTTGCAGAGTACAGATCAACTATTGATTCATCCTAATAGCTGCATTAATCAAATCCTTTAACAAAGTGGATTTAAAAGTCTTTTCTAGAATCTCCTAACTGAGTGCATACTTAACTATATTATATTAATCCTATCACAAGGTGGACCTAACATTTCTTATTTCTCCTAAGAGGGAAGACCACTAGAAGTGATCAATTATAAGCTTTAATAGGTTAACTTTATACTGTAGTAATAGAACTTGTGGGTATCATCCCCACCCTAGTTTTACTTTCTATTTGGAAGGTCTTTGGGTTATCAAATATTATGTCAAGTGTTATGAATTTTTTATTGCTTTCAGTCTATCATGCATGCAATTAGATTAAAGTATATTGTGAAGTTTTAATTGGTTCATGATTCACCCCCCTTAGTCTTCTATTCTATACTACATTTCCAACAATTAGTATTAGAGCATTGGTTCTCACATGCAAAGTTTAGCAGCTTGAGAAAAGATCAAAGGAAATGGAAGTGTATAAACTAGATAAAGCTATTGACAATGAAAATTTGGATCTATAATTGGCCATGAATCAATTCAAGAAAGTGAATGAGAAAATCTCTCAATCTTTGAAAAGAAGAAAAGACCTTGCAACACAACTAAATGAAAATCTTTAGATTGGAGGCATTTGCTAACACAAAATTTTAGATAAAGTTGATGTAGTAATTAAAGACCTACTTGAGAAAATATCACTCTTCATGAAGAAGTCAAAAAGTTAAAAAAAGAGAAAGGAATTCAATCAGTCAGAATGTGTGAAAATATGAAACAAATAGACAAAGAAAAAGAAAAGAAGAGTTTTCTAACTACAAAAATAGGAGAAAACAAAAATGAAATTCATCAAGTATCCCTTCAAAATTTATTTTTTATTGATCAACTCAATGATGGAAATCAAGAGCTTATCAACTTGAGGAGAGAGAATGAAAGATTGCAGAATGATCTCAACATATAAAATAAAAATAATGAGAGGATGATGAAATCTCAAGAAAGCATGAATGAATTGAATGAGAAAAATCTATTTAGACACAAAGGAAAAGCTGGATTAGGATACACAAAAGAAGGTGAATCATCTCATCGAGGAGCTTAAAAGAATAAAATACCTACTTGTAATCACTATGAAAAGATAGGGCATACATCAAATAAGTGTTGGAGCAATGGAAAATAAAAATTCTATGGAAAGTGTTACAATTGCAACAAACTATGACATAGAGCAAGAGCAAGTGAATGCAAAGAGAAAACCAAGTTTGAAGGAAAATGTTTCAAAAGCAACAAATAAGGGCACAAATCATTAGAATGCAAGACCAAGAAATGGAACCCAACAAAACAAAATTTCAAAGCTATATTTGGTTGGGATTACAACACATGATTCATAATTTATTATTGTGGTGAGTATGGGTACATTGGAGAAAATTACATAAAACATCACACAAGGAAGAGAGACACTACAAAGAGATGTTTTCTATGTACAGAACTTGGACATCTTGCCAAGAACTATATGAAATGAGGAAGAGTTGAAGATGAAAAGAAAGCAAAGGCTGATAATATCATAAATCAAATGAGGTAGCAATGGATAAGGAATTCTCTAGAGGATGCAAGTCAGAGTCCTAAAATTATTGACACCCAAGTCAATGAGTTGGGTAACTCAACCATTTCAAACTAGTTATTTATGGATATTACTAGAACTATGATTCAAAAGAAGACATCTCATATTAGTTATAGTCAATGAGAAAAAGGTCCAAATCAACATTTCAAATGCATTGGGATCTCTGAGTTGGATGATAGTTTCAATGATGACTTAGACCTTATTGAGTAAGGTTGGGTTGTAAAACCTAGCTGAGCTTGGATACAGATGGCAAGATCGAAGTTCTTATTGAGTTAAAAACTTTGTCGAGTTAAAAACCCTGCCAAGTTGGAGACTTTATTGAGTTGAAGGTATTTTACAAGTTTGACATCTTGTTACCGAGCTAACTATTGTATGATGCATTAATTGTTAGTTGGAGACAAAATTTGGTTAAAAGAGGGAAATCAAAGCTTCTTTTCATCTTGATTTTTAGAGAAGATAGAGCAAACATTCCTGAGCCCCCAAGAAATTCAAAGACAATTTTTTGGAGTTTTTATCTTACTAACACCTAAAAATTTGACATCTTCCAACAACAAAGTGATGAAGGGCTTAAAAATGTTACTCTAAGCTATTGATTACAAAGCCCTAGCATTCAAATTGTGTTTGTCAGTTGCAAAAAAATTGACCCAACTAGACCACAATCTCAAATCCTTCCTAAGGTATTCCTAATTCATAACATCTAATCATTCTATCATTGTTTACTCCAAGAATTATGAACTCTAGAAATGAACTAGGCATATGAAGCGATGTGTATGGATGGAAGTTTGATACTTGAGCATAAATATTTGGAAGCAAAGGGTTTGACCCATATCATGCACATTCTAAGAGACTTTAAGGGAAATTGGATTAGGTTTATTCTCAGTCAAGTCCACAATATGACTCTATGGCTTGATCAATCCATTCTGATCACAAAGAAGATGACACATAGGATAACAAGTTTACCTATGCTTAGCAAGGAAAAGACCACTAAAATCCTAGGTTAGGTGGAATTAGATAAGAAAACTCTTACCAAGTGCAATGGAAGAGGGATGAAATTAAATTGTGTGATGGAGATCAAATTTGGGATCCATGTGATTGCCCATAAGATTTATAGTTTGAGTAGACTAAATAATGTTCCCTATGAAGTTGTTGACCTAGCTTACAAGGTTGTGAAGAACAAATTATCTTTCAACCTTTCCAATTTTTAGGGCATTCAGATAGAAGGCTTTTCCTAATATGGATGAAGGTAGGTGTCAATCAATAGTTCCAATGACCTATTCTTGCCTTCACACACTCACCCCACCCAACTATTGGAGAGGAAAGGCCACTCAAATTTTAAAAGCCCATAGAATAGAATAGTAAGGGCCAACCCCCCTACTATTCTCAGGGCCCTTCTCTAGTTATATTGCCACCCACCCCTACATGTAGGAGTGGGTGGAAATATAATGCCCCCCCCCAAAAAAAAGAATAGTAATCTACCTCTGCACTGGTGTGTGTGTGCAGAGGGCCCCCCTACAATTCTATGGGGAATAATACAATAAAGGGCACCTAACCCCATACATGGGCTGACCCTGCTATTTATATGGTAGGAGGAGAGTTGGGTCATTTCCCTAATATTCTATAGCCCCTAGCCCTACTATTTTATGGGTGGCTAGTTGGGGGGGGCGTATATCTATAGGCTAGTTCCCTGATGCATGCAGAGGTTCCAACTTGATCGAAGTGTATTATTGGCCACTGACACAACTTATGGATGGATGGAGGGGAATGGAGTGGATCAACCATATGAAGTTGAGAGCTGGTAGTTTAGTTCCACCAATGTGATGATTGTGATTAGAGAGATATTCTTGGATAGTGTGCCTAGCCCCATCACTCCCATATCTAATATTCTTTCTCCCACCCACTGGTAGGGCACATGGTTGGTTCCCTAATCTTATAGTCTATTTTATCCTCTTTGTTTTGAGGACTCTTTAGCTAGGCCAACCAATTTGGCCATGCTGGGGCCCTATAGATAGTAGGGCTTTGATTGAGTAGAGAGAGAATGATATGATTTGGGCACTTTGCCTACTAGTGCAGAGATAAGTTTGAGTGGGAGGGCCCCATCCCTTTTGTAATATAGGGGCAAGTAGAGTTCCATTGAAAACTATCCTATTGAATGGTAGGGGCCACTAGGGCCACCTGATGATTTCACCTACATACCTAATGACAACAAAGCCCTCACTGAACCCATCTTTCTAGGGTGTTCATGGAGTATAGTTCCCCCTTGCTCTGATAGCTCCAATAGTTGCCTGTAGAAACAGTAGGGTAGGAACCTCTGATGCAACTAGAGAGGAAAATTCTACCCAAACCACCATGGAATAGTAGGGCCCCCCTACTACCCCACCAACAACCAAAAGTCAAACCAACCTTAACCTCTTCTTAGTTGTATTGTAGATAGATTTTTGTTTGAAAAATCTATAGTCTCATACACTAATCTTTCACCTGGAAAATTCTACCTTATATTAGTAGGGCGCATGCCCTATATTAGTTCTTGGGGGTGGGCCTATCCATAGAATTTATAGGTAGTTCAACCTCTAACAGGCTGATTAATGCCAGGGTGTATGTTTAGGTAGTGTAGAGGAGATAGTAGGGTGTTCAGGTGGTGTAGAGGCTATAGATTGGGTGGGTGGCTATGCTATAAGGGCCCCTAGTTATAGTTGGCAGGCCTCTAAATGCACCAAAAGCCCTGCATCTGTACCACCAAGCTACCATTCTATAGGCTATCTCTACATGCACCTAGGTAGATACCTATATTGAAAAGGGGCCCTGCACCTTCACACACATTGGCACACTCTAACTTTAGCTAATATGCATATCAAGCGGCCTGTACTATTCCCTCCAGACATATAGAATTGACTCGAGGTGTTGGCCCTACTCTTCTAAAGGGGGCATGTTATGTATAGAATCACCCCTCCCTACTACCATAGTAGGGGCAATGGCATGGCCCTAGCTGGCCCCCAGGAGGTATATTAATAGTAGGGTAGGGGTATAAAGGATGTAGCAATGAGTCAATTATCCAATGCTAATGCCTAGCTGACTGACTTTGGTTTAGATGTTGGTGTTTCTATCTATTCTACTAAGGCCTCCACTCGATGCCTATAGAATGGTTGGGTTTCCAGCCCCATCAACTATATACTTACTAGCCTATAGAATGGTAGGGGGTGCCCTTAGAATAGTAAAAAGATGTGGGACATGGCCTAAATGATATGGTAAGCTTATTGGGATTCATAGGTAGAACTTTGCACCAAAAGCTGCCCATTGTGTAGGGGAATGTATAGGCTTTTGGAATGATCTAGTATTGGTGAATCCAAGTGGTGCTATTGTTGAGCAATGCACTTGTGAGCTACAACTCGGGTTCACTAGGCACAAGTGAAACAACTACCCATAGAATAGTAGGGGCCCATCCACTAGGTGTTGATCGAGACGGAGATCCATATCTACCTATGATAGGGGCAAAGCTAGGAGTGGTGGAATTGGGGGAATGATCGATGTGAGAGGTGGGCATAGAGCCAAGTATAGAAATAGGGTTCATCAAGAGGGTTTGAGAAAGCATAGGCTTAGGTCCCATCTACCATGTCAATGTAGAGATTCATAGGATTGAGTTCAAGGGGCATCACCAGTGGTAGGGCACACATGAGAGACATAGATAATGGCATTGTGAGAGGGGTCCACCAACAATCAAAAGTGCCCACTAACTAATCAATCATGGAAATGATGCAACCCTAGCAAATTGATTCAATAGTTGCTATGCTCCATATGTCAAAACTTTTCTTGGCTGAAAAAAAACTATTGGCTGCTAGTTTAGTGAGAAAGAACTAGCTATTGAACCCTAAAAAATTACTGAACCAACTAAGCAAAAACATGGGAAGCATCTAGGATTCAAAGAACAATCCTTGTAAATTTGGTTCACTCCTGACTCTTTTATTCTTTTATGTTCAAAAGTTCTTTTTCCTTCTGAGGGAACTATGGCATGAAAGAAGGATACACTTGTTGTGTATTAGATTAATGAGTTTATAGCCAAGATGGGTGATAATTTTGAGAGAATCATGAATGCCTACTTTGAGACATTCAAGGAGAGAATAAAGAGGAGATTTAGGATTCCAAAATAGCTTGTAGGCAATTATGAGAAAGGCATATACTTCCTTGTGGATTTTGATAAGGTACATATACAAGAAATAAGGCCAAGGATAACATGGGTGAAATCTATAGGATACGAGGTTAACATTGATGATATAAGGGATATAATTGAGGCTCTTGTCAATGAGCCAGTGGACCCCAAGGCACCAGACTTTCACACCTATGAAGAAGCCAAGGATAGAATTTCATTAGAAATCAAGCTTCCTTAAGACTTGAAGAGAGGAAGAAAGAAAGTTGAGAAAATCTTGGAGGAATAAAAGAAGTCCATCTCTCCTCTTCTAATGATAGAGGATAAAGGATATGACATTGAGGAAGAGGAAGAATTTGAGGAACATGCAGAGGAAGAAGAATCTTAAGAGGAGAAACCATTCAAGAAGAAAGGGAAGGTTATCATAGCCAAACCTACAAAATCCTCTCTTGTAATATTCACTAGGAGACCTAAAAAATCAAGGAAGAAGCTTAAAATATAGGATGATAATCAATATGAAGAAGAGCAAAAAATTGTGTTTTAGAAGATTGCACCTACCCTCGAAGAAAGATTGAAAAGACTAATAGAAGGAGGAGGTATGCCATGTTTTAAGTCTCTTAGGTATGACACTAGGAGCATAGAGGAGAAGAAACAAATAGAGGAAGCCCTAGTGGCTAAAATGATAAAGTGGAAGACTCTATGAGTGAGCTAATAGCTCAAGTCTAGACAAATTACTAAAGGTAGTACAACCTCTATAGGTAATGCAGTAAATGTTGCTAAAGACATTAGAGAAAAAACCTTAAGACAACTTATGGCAAGCTAATCTAATAAGGAAATGAAGGAATCATTGAAGAAGAATGAACAAAAGCTAACACCTAAGTTCAATGCATTCCTAATCCTATCCAAGGATATTGAATCTATTATGCAATCAAATACAATTGCATGGAAAAACATCAATGGTTTGCACAATCCTAGTAAAGTGGTTGTGCAAATAGATGATGACAAAGATGCTGAAGAAAAATAGGATGATGAAGAGCTCAATAATGAAGAGGATGAAGAGGATCAAACTACAAGTGGAGATCTTCCTAATATCCACTACATTCATGACTTAGATCCAAAAAAGATAGCAGCAGAGGTAATGGCCTCCCTCCCACTCTCTCCAAGAAAAGCCTTAGTTTCATCCATCTCAAAGAAGACCACTACTGAGTCAATTGTGGTAGACACTATTCCGTCAAGGACCCAATTAACTATTGGAGAAATTTAATCAAGTGATATGTTGACCACTTCATCTCCCAAGAAAAAGACTCTAGTTTTCACAATAGAAGATCGAATTGAGTCTCAATGAACAATAGTAAGTTCTACTATTGTTACTTTTATTTCTTCATTAAGAAATGTTGTTTCTTTACTGAGTGTATCTACAATAAGTGTAATGACAATTGAGGTTAAGCCTCAACCAAGCATATAGGACTTAAGCAAAGCAAAGGATATTATTCCTTCTATTGTTTAGAAAGAAAATGGTAAAGAGGTAGAAGCCTCTATTGAAGAAACTGACCTACATGAGGATATAGTTATTCCAAATTGGGATACCTCTAAGCTCACTCCTAACCAAATGGACACCCTGGGAGAACTATGGAAGAAAAGGGAAAGACAATAGAGAACTCAAGTGCTTGAATATATTAAGGGCATATTTGTTGATGCACTAAGTATAAAGGTTGATGAAAAGCAAACAATTTTCAATCAACTTGTTGACATTGTTCACAAGTATAATGAGGAAGTAAATGGACAAGAAAAAATTCTACAGAGGGTAGAAAGGAAATTTGAAAATAAAGTTTTGGAGAAAGTGGCTCATAAAATAGTCATTGATCAAGTGGAATTGTCCACCATTCTTTCTACATTTAAAAATTCTATAAATAATATGGTTACTTTATTTGTGAAGTTGAGTAACACATCAAATTTTATGAAGGAAATAAAGGACAAGTTATCTAAGATAGATACTGACATGAAGGAAAGTGCACATCAGTTGTCACTTGATCCTAGCAGTAGTTCTACACATTTTGTGAAAATTAGATATCTAACAGATCTATAGGTAGAATTGTTGAGGGGAGAAGCCAAGATAAGGGCCACACTAGCAAAAATTCAAGGCATGATACTTCCCAACATGGATGTTGTAGGGTTTCCATAATAGATCAAGATAATTACACTACTATTCCTCTAACAAGGATACTCTATCCATCTTGAGAACTGTCTATTCCACTATGAAAATACATTTGAATTGTCAACCCAAAGATGTAGGACTTGAAATGGGTCAGCACAATATGTGTACCAAGTTCATTTAAGAGTCTTAACACCTATGCTGCATGAAAGTAAAACGAATGAAAGGAATCTATACTACTAATACAGAATAGTAAGCATACTTGGATTATCAAAAAAGAATTGTAGAAACTATAGAAAACAAAATTCTAAACTAGTTAACAGTTCAAATATCCACTGTGACAATTTTCCACAAGAATTGTAGGAACTTTCATAGTAACTATGCTATAGGACTAATATAGTAAATCTATCTTAAATAGGAAATTACAAGAAACAAACCTATTCTACCTAAATCTATTCCACCTCCCAAATGGCCCCCCTTGGTTGGGTTCAACTAACTAAGAACACAATAGGTAATCCAAAATCACTTTGTCATTACAATTCTACTTTTCTTACATGACTGAACAATTTGTAAGGAACAGAGAAAACAACTTTAGAATCTTCTTAAACTAACTCTAACTTCCCATATACAGGGGATTGGAACTTATTACAAAAAAATAACATATAAACTCACGAGAAAACATCATCAGTAGAAAAAGCATGAGATGTCAACCATGACTTTTAGAACATTGATTGAGTAACAAAATAATGGTCTGCAGATAATGTAACAAGTCATCTTTATGAAATAACTCCTTTCGCAGTCATGGCTTATCACCTAGAATTGATTTGTGCTTCTCATGCTATGATTGATCTTCATTACACCTTCTTAACGTAGCATTTTCTACTCTTCATGCCATTTCCTCATTTTCTACAAATTAGAAACATTCAAACATGTACAAAAACATTTCCACTCTCATCCAAATATTAAAACATAGCTTAAAACATTTATATGAAATACTGCACTTTATATATAATATTAAGCAAGGTACATCATATCCACTATCCATAGGTTTAATAGGTTCTAGCTGCATTCAACATAAGACATTTAAAACAATTATTTGGAAAAAAAATTTCTCATGGCTCAAAAAGAAAGTTCAAACTATATAAAAACTATATCAAATTTGAGACATTAATTTTCCTCATCAGATGCAGTGCAAAAACATATAGCAAATGCCAAAATATTGATCCATGACAACAATTTTTCAATAGTTGATCACATGATGGATCTATCAGCTGAGATGTAGATAGCTTTGCATAGTTTAAAATTTTTGCAAGAGAATTGGGACAAAACAATGTCTATACTTTTGAAGGTACACAGTGATTTCCTTTCACATTTTGGTTTTACCTTGTAGTTATGCAATTTTGGCATTTGTGTCAAAATCAAGGGGGAATGTATATCATAAATTAAATCAAAGGGAGTGTATATGTACAAGTGATTATATAAAGGAAATATATGTACAAAAATTTACAAAAATAGATTTTAAAAATAAAAAATAGAGTCAGTGCTTACTAAGTAAATTAGCATAGCAGTCAAAACCGAGTTTCAGACCCAAGCATGTTGATAGGGGGAGTTTTGAATTGTATTTTGAGCATTCAGATTTTTGGTATAATAAGTGTTTTTGTCACTAATGCCAAAAGGGGAGATTTTTTTTTATTAGATAAATAGATTTTACAGGGACCGTGAGACCCAAGAATTAAAACATTAACAAGGCTGAAAATAAGCATGAAAAGCCTAGCCAAAAGAGTTCAAGCTCAAAGGCTGATAATAAGCACAAGGCCCAACTGAAAACCAAAGAACATAGTAAAGAACAAGAATAGAAACAACAAGAACTGACAAAGGAAAAAGCCCTAACAAAAAGCCAAAAAAAGGCACAGATAGAAACAAAAGAACAGGCAATGGATTAGTCCTCGTTCTTTCTCTCTAGCTCTTGCATGACCTGAGTAGCCTCATAGGCCATCTGGTTCTCCTTAGCCTCCTACTGGTGCACCCTTTGATCCTCTTGGTCTAGACCATTGTTGATATTGTCATTTGCAAGGTTGACCACCAGTTTGGTTTTTTCCCTATCTTCTCCTTCCTCATCTTCCTTCATAACTCTGTCTTTGATCTAGCCAGTTAAAGATATGATGTTGTTGTTAATGGAGCTTAGCAGCAAAATCATCAGGTTTGAGAGATTTTGATTGTATATCTCAAGATTGTTAATCCTTCTCTCTACCAAATTAAGCCTCTCACTATGGCCATCTCTATTATCAAAATCCACTCCATTCTTGATTTTTGCCATATGACCCACCTGCTCTTTGACCTCCTCCAACTCATGGAAAAGCCTCTTGATTGATCTAAAGTTATCAATCATACTATTGTGGGCATTTTTCAAGAGGTTCATCCTAGTTTCCCTTGCTTTATCCAAAATAGCCACTATCACTAGGTCTATGAGTTCTTCAAGTTGTGGCCCTTCTTGGTTTTCCACAAGGACCTGCGGGTTCATGGCCTCTCTAAAAATGCCCATTTTCAAGGTCCTAACATTAAAGTTTTTCCAAGCTTTCCTCCCATATTTAACCTATAGCTCCCCTCCCTCAGTCTCAGAATCAATTTTTTGCTCCTAAGGTTGGGGTTGAATATGGATAGTAGAAAGAGGTAGTGAAGACATATACAATTCTTGTTGCATTCTCTCATCCTCTAGACCCTCCCTCTTGCATTTCTTCCCTCCCCAGTCTTCCTTATTTTCCTCCTGCATCTCCTTTTCCTCCTCTTTCATCTCCACGTCTTCCTCATCATTGTTATCAACCTTCTCATCCTTCACAGGTTATTTTTGGCCATGAACCCTAGGGCTTTTTCGACTAGGGTTTATGGAAGAAGGAAAATTCTGGTCTTGATGGGTGACTTTTTTTCCAGCGAAAGAAATCTTTCCATCCTCAAAGCTTAAGGTTTGAATATCATCTAAGTCTGAAGAGAAGCTAGAACTTCTAGAGGTCACATTGTCAGTCTGAGTGGGGGCATTGCTTATTTTCTGAGCCTTAAAGTGCTCATAAATAAGTAGCAAGAGCCCCTCATGCAAAGCAGGGTTTTTAGTGGGCTTCTTTTTGAAGCTATCCACCACCTTGCTCATGGAAGTTAACAAGTAAAAAGGAAAAGAAATTTTAAATCTGTGCTGAAAATGATTCAAAAGAACAAAGTGGTGGGTATGAGCCCGATCAAACCTAGGGTCTAGAGTAATATACTTGATTACAGCTCTCAGAACATACCTCCATAGTTTATTCATGGTATTAGAAACATAGTACATGTCAATCTTCTTCAAGGCTTTCAGTTCCTCTGCATCCTTCTCAAAATCTCGCACAATATTAGCTGAGATCTTCTTGTCCCTAAAGAACTTAAAACCCTCAATCAAGATTTAAGAAATGGTCAATATCACCTCCTCAGTGATCATGAAAGAAACTCTGTTCACCTTTACTCTACCATTATTCCATGATCCAACCATACTATTGGTCACCTCCTAATCAAATCCATGTAGTTTCATAATGTATCTGGTAATCTTGCCCTTATCTAGCTACTCCCAAACTTTTTCCATGCTCCTCTATTTCTCTATTTCACCATTGGCTCCTTTTTACACCTTTTGCCTACCATATTTGCACTCTGCACACCCTTAATTCACATATGCACATCACACTGTAACTAATAGGAACCTCTGTGTATGAGCAAAATGTAGAAAGAATTAACCTTTCTGTTGCTCCTATTACAAATGCAAAAAAATGACCCACAAAGCATGTCAAGAAGCCTGTAATAAATTAAAGCAATTATGATTTCTCATTCTACCTTTTTGGGAAGTACCCTTTCCCCTTAATCCATTCATGCCCATAATTACACATTGATCTTCTCCATAGTTCCTTGGATCTTGTCCAATTCAATCATGCTTTTGACATCCACCAGAAAACTATTTTCGGGACACCATGTCATTATTTGGTTTGCACTGACCCCTATATTAGCAAACATGTCAGCTACTGGGTTAGCTTCCTAGAATATATGAGTGACATGGACTCTACTGAATTTGGAAAGAGTCTCACATGTCTCATCAATAAGATTTGCAATCGACCATGAGGGCTGAGAGTTGCCTTTAATACATTTTATAATGTTGTTCAAATCCCCTTCAAAAAAAAGGTTAGTAACTCTGATTACAAAAGCTAGTTTGATAGCATTACATGCAGCATTCACTTTCGCAAAGTGATTGGTTTGAAATCCTAGCGGGAGGGAAAAAGCCACAATACCATCACCATTTTCATTCCTTATTATGCCTCCACTTCCCAAGGAGCTAGGATTTCCCTTGGAAGCTCTGTCGAAGTTGGCTTTATGCCATCCTTCCAGGGGGAGAAGCCATTTGGCTTTCTATCTTTTCATCTTTCTATCTCTTGCCTTCTCCTTTTTTTTGCCACCTAATTCTATATCTCCCCCTTTCCTCACTAAATAGTTTTCCTTAATGTTAGAAAATATTTTCTTCCCTATCATTATAGTTAGATCCTCTTTATCTCTGAAGATTCTGTTGTTTCTCTCCTTCCAAATGCTCCAACAGAAATGAGGCAAGATCTAGGAACTTAATTCCTAAAGATCAGACCTATTGAACATGTATTTCCATTGATAGAAGAGATCCATAAGGTTAAAAGGCACACACAAAATAAAGCCCAAGTCCTGGGTGAGGAAAACCCAAACCTCCTTGGATAAGGAGCAATGAATGAACAAATGATTCCTGGTCTCTATCTGATCTTTACATAACACACATCTAAATATGACCTCTTTTAATGAGGTTATCTTGGGTGAGGATTTTGTCCTGTAGAGCCAGCCAATAGAACATATTAATTTTTGGAGTGAGGCTAGGGAGCCAAGCCCTCAACCAAGGAGGAACCTCATTTAATGTCCAAAGGGCCAAATACCCAGAGGCAGTAGTATATAGCCCATTGGCATTATCTCCCTAGACCAATTCATCCCTGTTGTTATTTAGGGCCATAGATTTTAGCATTATCATAATAGGATTAAGATCTTCAGATATGACAAAAAGGTCTATCCATCCCTGGTTGTTCCTATAGTTACTAACTTTCTTCCCAAAATGGTTGATGCAGTCATTCACCTAGACCTCATAGCTAGGGTTGTTCATAAGAGGGCCCTGAATAAGCCAACTATTGGACCAGAATTGGATATCCTCCCCATTTCCCAATTTCCAAGGGACTCTAGAATTTGCTAGGTCCCTCGCTTTTAAAAACCCATTCCAAATAGTGGATCCTCTTGGGATATATTCACTAAAGAGGGTAAACTATTTAGAGGGCCTCTTTATGTACATGTTTACCAAAATGTCTCTCCATTCTCCTATGCTACTGAAGATATGCCATATTTTCTTAGCCAAAAGAGCCTTGTTGAGGTGAGTTAGCTTCCTAATGCCAAGACCTTCATTTTTCTTTGGGAGGAAGACTTTTTCCCAAGAAACTAGGGGATACCTTTTATTCCTTTCAGCCCCCATCCATAAGAAGTCTCTCTAAATTTTTTCCATCCTCTCAAAAAATTTCATAGGGATCACAAAAAGGCTCAAAGCATAAATAGGCAAGTTCTAAAGGGTGGATTTAACAAGTTGGCATTTTCTAGCTTGGCTTAGAGAGGCCCCTTTCTAGCCAACTAGCTTCTTACTGAACCTGTCCATAATGCCATTCCAAAAAGATTCAAGAGGATTTGTGCCCAAAGGGAGCCCAAGATAGGTAGAGGGAAGCTTCCCCACACTACATGCCAGAATTTTGGAGATTTTCTTCTATCTGTCCTCAGGAGTGTTGATAAAGAAAACATAACTCTTATCCTAGTTGATGAGCTGACTCGACCCTTTGGAGTAGGTATCCAAGATGTCCTTCATTTCCTTTTCCTCCTTAATAGAAGCCTCCCCTCCCATTATAGTATCATCAAAAAATTGTTGATGCGTAAAAGGGGCACTTTTAAAAGAAGGTTTAATACCTTTGATTCTCCCTTCCTTCTTATTCTTCTCAATAAGTCTGCCTATGCACTCCACCAAGATTATGAAGAGAATAGGTGAAAGAGGATCGCCCTGATAAAGACCATGAGAAGGTTTGAAAAAATTGGAGGGGGATCCATTAACTAAAATAGCAAGTGAGGAACCAATTACCAACTGAGAAATTAGCTTGCATGTTTTGTCATCAAACCCAAAAGCCTTAAGCACCATATCCAAGAAAAACCAATCAACTTGGTCATAGGCTTTTGATAGGTCCAACTTAAGTAACATCCCTTCCATTTTTCTAGCTTCCATAGAGTGAATTACTTAATGCATCATCATTATTGAGTCTAACATTTGTCTGCCCAGGACAAAACTAGTTTGCTGCTGAGATATTATCAAAGGGAGGAGCTTGAGCAACCTAGAAGTAAGAACCTTCAAAATGATCTTGTAAAAGGAATTATTGTTGACATTAAGGTAAAATCATTTATTAATTAGTGACTTAATCCTTAATCAGTTGTCTAGATTTCTACCGAGCTCCATATGCTGAAAGAAGAGTCTCTCAAGCTTCACAATGACTACTGAGCATCTCAGATATAATGTAGTGTAAATCATGCTTCTTTGTGTCTACCAAGCATCTGAGATAGATTATAGTGTAATTCATTCTTCATAGTGTCTACTAAGTATCTGAGACATAATGTAGTATAATTTGTGCTTCATAATGTCTATCAAGCATCACAGGTAGTGTGTAGTGTAAACTAAGCTTAATAGAGTCTAGTGAGCCCTAGAAGTAGATATCAATTGCTACTGAGCTTTTCTACCAAGATCATTAGTGTAATTGATGAAGATTTTAGTGTTAACCAATCTTTATACTATCTACCAATTTTATCAATCTCTACTAAGCTATAGTGTGTTAACCAAGCTGAAGGAAGACAATGTTGACCAAGTTGTAGTGCCAACCAAGCTCTTTAGTGTCTACTGAGTTCTTCAATGTTGACAAAGTCACCAACTACTAACTCAATTCAATCTACTCTTCAATGATCAATATGTATTGAGCACCAATTTCAACTAAGTGTCAGAGCTTACCAAGCTAACAGTGCTACCCAGTCATAGAATATCACTCGAGTTGTGTTTAGAGCCCACATAACAACAACGACCAACTTAGTGAAGATTGTTTGAATTTGGTGTTGTAGCTGACTCTAGAAGGTAAATAATTGGATTGGTATATCTAAATGTGCAAGTAAAAAACAAGTAAGAAGAAAATGAGTAAAAATTAATAAGTCAAGGCTACAAGTAGTATAAGGAAAAGAAGAGTCTTATCTATCACAGTAAAGTGTTCAGTTTACATCAAAGGAATCTCATACAAAAAACCAAGTTACAGAGTAGATATCAACTATTGATTCATCCTAACAAGTGCATCAATCAAATCCTTTAACAAGGAAGACTTAACAATTCTTTCTAGAATCTCCTAACTGAGTGCATACTTAATTGTATTGTATAAATCCTTTCACAAGGTGGACCCAATAGTTATTATTGCTCATAATAGGGTAGATCACCAAAAGTGATCAATTTTAAGTTTTAATGGCTAATTTTATATTGTAGTAAGAAAGCTTGTGGGTATCATCCCCATCCCAGTTTTACTTTCTATTTGGAAGGTTTCGAGGTTACCTAATATTGTGTCAAGTGTTATGAATTTTTTTGTCAATATTTCATACATGCAATTAGATAAGATTATATTATGAAGGTTTAATTGGTGAATTAAAGAATAAGTTTTATTGGTTCCTAATTCACCCCCTAGTCACCTAGTCTATACTACATTTCCAACACACCTCACTCAATTAACTATCCATTTGGAATTCTTATCTCCTCCTGACCAAATTGCCTATAAATTGAACTCTTTTCTCCTCACAAATAATCCAGCTTTTGAGTAGAATTATTATACCATTTTGAGAGTTAATTTATTTCAAAGTGCTATTTGGAAATATTTATATTTTTCGTGCATCCATCTATCATATCCATATATTGCTAAAACTTGAGCACCAAACTTCAACATACATCCATGATTATGACCACATCTATATATCAAGGAGGCTACAAAGACTAACAAGTTTTCATTCCTTTTTTGAGTTTCTTATTGGTCTATCATATATGTTTGTTAATTGATTTAGTTTGTTAGACGTTTGACCTTGGCTTTATATCACATGTATCCAAATTCTAATGCATATACCTATGACCCCTTTCAACCCATTAGAATAAATATAATATGTCCATAGGGGTCCCAAAACCCCTAGGAGTATGTGTTCTCATAGAATGCATCAAAAGGGGTCATAGGATATCCTATGGCCCCTTTCGACCCATTTGATAACAACATATCAACTCCTACAAGTCCACAGACAACCAGGAACATATATGTTATCATATAATGGGTTGAAAGGGGTCATAAGATACCCTATGACCCTTTTTGATACATTAAAATAAATATAATATGTTTTTAGGGCTCCTACAACTCCTAGGAACATATGTTATCATGGAATGGGTTAAAAGGGGTCATACGATATCCTATGGCCCCTTTTTACCCATTTGATGATAACATATGAAATCCTAGGGGTCCTAAATCCTAGGGGTCCTAGGACCACTAGGGACATATGTTATCATATAATGGATCCAAAGGGGTTTATAGGATACACTCTAAATCCTTTAGACCCATTAGAATAAATATAACACATCCCTAGGGTTCCTATGACCCCTATGGACATATTTTATCATAGAATGAGTCGAAAGAGGGTAATATGATACCATATGGCCCCTTTCAACCCATTTAATGAAAACATATGAAGTCCTAGGGTCATTGGACCCCTAGGGACATATGTTATCATATAATGAGTCAAAAGGGGCCATAGGATAACCTATGACTCCTTTTGGCCCATTAGAACAAAAATAATATATCCTTATAGACCCTAGGACCACTAGGGACATTTTTTTATCATGGAATGGGTTGAAATGTGTCATAAGATACCTTATGACCCCTTTCAACCCATTCGATGACAACATATTAACTCATAGGGACACTCAGACAAGTTGGGAAATAAGTTATTGTATAATGGGTTGCAAGGGATTATAGGATACCTTATGACCCCTTTCAACCCATTATAATAAATTAATATGTCCCTAGGTCTCCTATGACCCCTAGAGACATTTTTTATCATAAAATGAGTTAAAATGGGTCATCGGATAACCTATTTCCCTATTCCACCCATTTCATGAAAATATATGAACTTCTAGGGGTCCTATGACTCCTAGAGACAAATTTTATCATGCAATGGGTTGAAAGGAGTTATAAGGTATCCTATGGCCCCTTTCAACCCATTTGATGACAAAATATGAGCTCATAGGGGTCTTATGACCTCGAAGGACATATGTTATCATACAATGGGTCAAAAGGGGTCATAGGATATCCTATGGCCACTTTTGACCCATTGGATGACAAAATATGAACTCCTAAAGGCCCTACAACATGTAGGGACATATGTTAGCATGGAATGCGTTGAAAGGGTCATAGGATATTCTATGGCCCCTTTCAAACCATTCAATGACAATGTATGAACTCCTAGGAGTTATAGTTTTATCATACAATGAGTCAAAAGGTGTCATATGGTATCATATGGTCCCTGTCAACCCATTCAATGGCAACATATAAGCTCCTAGGGGTCCTATTACCAGTAGGGACATATATGTTGGAAATATGGTTAGTTAGATGTCTTGATGATTTTCATTTATGGTAACTTACATTCAAAATTTTATTTATGGATTTAGAGATAAGAAATTGTCCAAGTATTAGATATTTATAGCAGCACAAATTACAAATCTTAAGAGTATAGATGATGTATAGAGAGTTAGCTTATGCACAATTGAGGAAAGGTTTGTAACATTTTCATCATGATTTGTACTAGTGCACATGTATGTATGGATAGTACAATGCAAGTTCTACTAAGATTAACAATGTGGGCATCTAACAGTGCATGATAGAGCATCACAAGAAATAGAGTTGTACGACTTTAGGAATTATTTTGGTTACAAAATAATTACTAAGATTTTTTGAGCCTACTATATGGATTTCATTCCATTATTTATTTTATGTTATGTCAATCATGTGAAGACATGAAGGCCAACAGTACAGAGTTTTATGATTGTGCAAGGTATAAGTAAAGATCTTATCTTGCATAGATAATGTAAAGTTGAATGATTAGATGTGACATGTGAACTATTGTAAGAACTATCTACGAGTCTTGTGTGATGTGAAATCTAATGTAAGATCATAGCAAGTGTGAGTTACAACAACAAAGCAAGTATTGTAGGTATACCTATCTTGTGAATGAATTTAATTGTATAATTGCATGTTAGGGTAGTGGGATTTTCTTGCATACATTATAATTGTTCTACCAACTCCTAATAAGGTTGCAACAACTCCTAATAGGTTTGAGATTTCTAAAGAGGCCTAGTCCTCCAACAAGGACTCGAGACACTATATGTACTTCATAGACTCCTAATATGGTCAATATCCTTAATAGGATCCTATTGTTTAGTGAATCATCTAGTGGGTATCATCCCCACCAGGGTTTCCCCTTGGTTAGGGTTTCTTGAGTTAAAAAATAATGGTGCTATGAGTTCACTATGTGAATAGTTATATTTATTGTGAACAATATTGTTGGTTTACTTTCATATGCAAGTTATAAGGTAATTAACAATATTCAATTGTGGGGAAAAGTTCGTAATATACTAATTAACTCCCCCCTCTCAGTATTATCTATTTGTAACAATTGGTATCAAAGCCTAGTTAATTTGAAGAGGCTTAAAAACTTAAGTAATATCTTAGTGAATATGGAATAGTTGAAGAAGACTCTTGAAGAAGCCCTTGAACAAATTGACCTTCTTACTAAAGATAGAGATAGCTTGAAAGATAGATACAAAGATGCAAAGTTTACATTGGAAAACTGAAAGATGAAATTGATGCTCTTAAATTTGGAAAAGAACCTTTTATGTAGATTATTGTTAATGATGATACATAAAATCTCAAGAAAGATGATGAGATTTTGAAACATGAGTTGAAAACTATTGAACAAAAGTTGAGTCTTAAGATTAATGGCAATAAGAGTGAACCTAATCTAAAATGTGAGAATGTAGACCTTAGATCAAAGTTGAGTCAAGTGACATATAAATTAGATTCTATTAAAATAGAGCATGTAGAGTTAGAAAAATACATCATTGTGAAAGGAGAGTTAACACAAGCAAAACAACAGTTAGAGAAACTTTACACAAGTTTTGAGAAAATTGATGAACAAATATTTAATCAGTGAGCTTCTTATGACCAGACAAGCCTTGGATATCTTCTTGGAGAGAAGTCAAAAAAGAAAGATGAGATTAGGATAAAACTAGATTTTATAACAAAAATTCCTAAAAAAAAGTTCAAGTGGTCTAATGAAGTTGAGAGAATTAAATTGACAGATAAATTTGATGAACCTAGAACAATAGAGAAAGTTGAACAACCTAAGAAAGATGATTTATCTAAAGAGGTAAGACATGAATTCATAGATAGATGCTACATATGTAATGAAGCTAGACATATGAAAAAAAATTGTACAAGTAAGTCTTTTAAACCTATTGCTAATTTATATTGTTACAATTATCATGGTCATGGAGATAAGGTAGTAGAATGTAAGAAACTTAAGTTTACTAATGATAATAAGAATAGTGGATTGTTTAGGAATATTAACCCTATAGGTAATGGAAGAAGTAGATCTCAGAGTAGATATAATGATTGAGAGAAACCTAATGGTAAGAAAAAAGTATTTTTTTGGTTACAAACATAACAATCTTGGACACATTGAAAGAAATTATAGAGCACTTGAAAATCAAAATGGAATTCATCAAAGGAGAAATGCACCTTTATGTCAGTTATGCAATAAATTTGGACACACAGCAAGATTTTGTAGAATGGACATAGGAAACTTTAATAGGAACCCTAATCATATAAGGAACAACAATAGGAATGATAGAAGGAATGAAAATGGAAGTAACAATAGTAAGAAAAAAGTAGTCAAAGAACATTTTGAGGAATTCAAAGAAACATTTGTGAAGGTTTGTAATCCAGAGAGTTCACATACAATATTGGAAGAGTACTTATTTGATGCACATTATGGAATGTTGATGTCAAAGATTGTTTATGGATCAACCTAACTGAATTAAGTTATTACAGAAGTAATAGAGCATCAGTGGTCTGAATTGATGTTAGAGAGTGAGTTAGAGATTGCACAATTAACATAAGGTAAAAGTAATAGGAAGGAAGTTATGGTTCAGTGCACAAGTCTTAATATGATCACAGTAAGTAGGAATTGTAAGAACAAGGTCATTGGTAGATAGAGACAATATTCTAAGTTTGTGGTAGATACACATTTAATGTGTAGTGTGATTTGAAATGATTTAAGGATCACAAGGGAGATTTAGTGTACCCTTTTCTCATGTGAAGTGTCTTGAGTGAATTGAAGAGCGATATGACAACAATTGAAGTGCACAATAAAGTATGTGAAGCTTAAAATTTTAGAAGCCCTAAAATCACAAATTTGATATATTTTATAGAATATTGAATCTAGTTTATTGTACTATTTACATTATTTGAGCAATGACTAGTCAAAGAGTGTGTGATGGTAGTGATAGACCAAGGTATGAGTTCAAGAAATAGCCATTTGTTTCTTTATTAGATGATCCTATAGGTGCATTTTCACAAGCTCTAGAAAATGTGTTACACGTAGAGGATATAAGGAGTTATATACATTGCAAAATTGAGAATGTAGGAGATGAGGAGATTCACAAAGATTTAGGGAATATGTGCAAAAATTACATATCTGTAAAGTTTGAGAATGCACACATTAAAGATTTGAATTTGGTGAAGTATATGTTCTACATAGAATTTGATAATCATGAGTGGACCCAAATTATTTTGAGTAGAATACATGATGATATGTTCTGGTTGGGTGATGTACAGATTGTCATTGACAATTACCTAATCCATAAAGTAATAGGATTAAGAAATGAAGGCTATAATACTTTCAATGAGAGAAATATTAGGAAAACGGTGGAGACTAACTTGAAAACCAAGTTTGACACAAGAAATATGAAGGTTGATCCTACTTAGGATAAAGAAGTCAAATTATTGACTATGATCTTAGGGTACATGTTAAACCATGGATCAAGGGTTAAATCCATACTAGCTGGATTTATTCATGCAACATATGTGATGGATATTGAAAGGGGGAAAGTGAATTTGTGTGACATTATCAAATTGGAACTATTGGATAATATTGCAAAGATAAAGAAAACAAAGAGCATAGTGTTTAGATTTGAGTCCCTATTGACTCATTTGTTCATTTATGTTACAAAGAAGTTTCCAAGAGTAATTAATTGGGATAGTAGCAAGTGCACAATGAAGATGATAACTCAATGCTATAGATCCAAACCTAAGAATGTTAGAGACATTGATATTGGCATAATGATGAAGAACATTCAGTCTGAGATGAAACTAAGATATAGGATACCTCACTCTATGGTGGAAAAATATAAGGATGATTTGTGCTTCATGGTGGAGACAAATAACACCTACATGGAAGTAGTGATACCTAGAGTAAAGTTCATTGAGCCTATGGGGTATGAGATGAGTGTAGAATTGATAGAAGGGAATGCACAGATCATACTCAAATCTATGAAGGACACAGAATGTCCTAGATGGGAAACATATGATGAAAGGTTAAGGATAGGAGAATTTGAGCTCCATAGTAAAGAGGGAAAGAATAAAGTAGAGAAAGAAATAGATTCCATTCCCAAGGATTCTGGCATGTCAAGGTAGTAATTCAATAAGGTAAAGGGAATTGTGCTAGAAATGAAGGCTAGTGGGTAGTCTAAATTGTTAGTAGCAACACATATTGTAATGGTAGGACCTCAGAAGAAGTAATAGTGGAACAACCATGTGCATAAGTTCCTATTACAGAAAATGTAACAAGTTAGAGCCAGTTATAAACAATCAAGGAGTTCACCAGAGGTGGAAGTACCTATTGTGTAGAGGAAGTCAGGAAGATAGGTAAAGGTTAAATAAGAACCTACAAAGAAAAGGGTTAAATATACCACCAAAGGACCAGAAAAGAGAAGAAAAACCATGCAAGTGAGGAGTTCTAAAAGCTCAAAAGATGATACTAAAGATAGAAATATTGAATAAGATGTGCAAGAAACTAAAGGTAGAGAATTTGAAAATGTAGATTATAAGTGATGAAAATTTTGTATAGTTAAATAAATTTTATAGCATGTACAACAATTTGGATAGGAGGAAATTAGAGAATGCCATAATAAGAAACATGATTCAAAGGAATAAGAGATTTGATAACATTCAGAATAAAATTCTTGAAGACCTATATAATAGCTTGATTAATAGGAATAGAAGAGTAGTAGAAGAAGATTTGAAAATGAATATTACATCCATAAATAAGTTATGTGATGTTGGATCGAAAGAAGAATCTAACAAAATTTTGAAGGTTATCAAGCCCTTCCCAAGGAACAAAAGGATAGAAATTTCTCTGATGGGAGGCAATTATGAAGAGGTTAGGCAAGAAATAGAAGAGGCAATTATAAATTACATGTCCTTGGTACCTAAGGAGAGTGCACAAGCTAAATATGATAGTCCAGTGTATGTCGAAGTCCATACACCTTCAAGGGAAGAGGAAGAAGTAGAGGAAACACAACAAGCTCTATCACCACCTCATATTTTTATGGATATTGAATCCATGCAAGTGGATAGCATGCACATACCTATGGACACTATGGAGAACCCATTTTCTAGGTAGAGAAAATATTGTTAGCAATACCATCAATATCACTGATTATTCTAGTTTTAATGATGAAGAAGAAGAGAAAAAGAAGAAGGAAGAACAAGAAAAGAGGGGACAAGAAGCAGAAGAAAAGAAAATAAAAGAAGAGAAGAGAAGAAGAAGAGAGTAGAGAAATAGAAGGTAAAGGCTACTGCACTTTTAGTAGTGTCAATAGCTGGAACATTAGCAACAACATCTATTCCACTTGATGATGAAGATAAGAAAGAATTAATGGGAACCTTGGGAAACTTATTTGAGAAAAAGAAAAATGTTAAGTATTTGGAGAAGACTCTTTCTAAAGTCTTGGAGCATATGTAGAAGATTTTTTCCTCAAATGTAGGAAATCTAGACTTGCAAGCCAAGGTAAAAGAGTTGGTGAAGACCTTTGATGGGGAATTCAAAACTTTGGCAAAAGTAGCAGCAATGCAAGCGCAAACAAATCATGAAGCAACCCTATTTATCACAATGTGCACCAATGTGCACAATGACTTGAAGGCACACAATGGAAACATCAAGGAATTGAGAAAATATATTGTTGAAGGTAAGAAGTTGTATGGATAATGCATAATGTGTTACACTTACCTATCAAATTTTGATGCAAAGATCAAAGGACATATGAGTGAGCTTCAAACACTCATTACAAGATTGCAACATCCTAAGATCATAATTAAACATTCTGAGAATGGCATTGAAAAGATCCACAATGCTATCAGAAGCATTGAATGTGACAAGGAGAAGGTAATAAGAAGATTATATGTTCTCAGAGAATATCTAGCACCTAAAGTTGTAATTTTTCATAGTCAATTGGAGGAATGTCTTTCAACAAAGAATTCATATGACAAATTTTCCTATACTAATCTAAGTGCAATTGAAGTGGCATCTTATGCACTTTGCACAATCATCAATATATCAGATACACCCAAAGGAAACTAGAAGAAAGACTTTGATAGATTGAAGATTGATTTTGTAGATTGCATATCTAGAATGATGACTTGATCTTTAGTAGGCAACATTTTTTTGTGATATAGTTTTGGCACCTTTGACATTGATGTCAAAGGGGAAGTATTATGTAAAGGAAAATTTTTATAGATGTAAATGTATATGTAAGGGGGAGCTTATGAATTTATTAATATAAAGGAGTGATAAGAAATGTAATGATCCATCAAAACACGTATAAAATTGTTATGTTTTGAAGGTAATTTTTTTGTAGTCACTTTTCTTTTGTTTTTGTTATGTATGACATCATCTTGGGATTTAGCCAATTTTCCCAAAGGTTTCCATCAATGCAAAAGGGGGATATTTTTGGCAATATGGTTAGATAGATGTCTTGATGATTTTCATTTATGGAAACATACATTTAGCATTTCATTTATGCATTTAGAGATAGGAAATTGTCTAAATATTAGACAATTTACAGCAGCATAGAGTACAAATCTTAAGAGTACAAATGATGCACAAAGAGTTAGCTTATGCACAATTGAGGAAAGGTTTATGAAATCATCATGATGACATGTATGAGTTTACATGTGTGTATAGATAGCATGACACAATTTATACTAATATTAACAATGTGGGCATTTAACAATGTAGAACAGAGCATGGTAGTAAATAGAGTTGTACAGCTTTAGGAATTATTTTGGTTACAAAATAATTACCAAGTTACATTGAGCTGACTATGTGGATGTTATTCCATGAGTTATTTTATATTATTTCAAGTGTGTGAAGACATGAAGGCTGACAATATAGAGTTTTATAATTGTGCAAGGTATAAGTAAAGATCTTATCTTGCATAGATAATGTGAAGTTGAATGATTAGATGTGACATGTGAACTATTGTGAGAACTATATATGAGTCTTATGTGATGTGAAATTTGACATAAGATCAGAGAAGTGTGAGTCACAACAAAAAAGAAAGTACTATATGTATACCTATCTTATGAATGAATTAAATTATATAATTGCATGTTAGGGCAGTGGGCTCTTCTTGCATACATTGTAATTGTTCTACCAACTCCTAATAGGGATGTAGAAACTCCTAAGAGGTTTGAGTCCTCTAACAAGGCCTAGTCCTCTAACAAGGACTCGAGACACTATATGTACTTCATAGACTTCTAACAGGGTCAATATCATTAACAAGATCCTATTGTTTAGTGAATCATCTAGTGAGTATAATCCCCACCAAGGTTTTCCCTTGGCCAGGGTTTCCCTAGTTAAAAAATGATGGTGTTATGAGTTCTCTATGTGAATGGTTATATTTAATGTTCAGCATTATTGGTTTACTTTCATATGAAAGTTGTAAAGTAATTAAGTACATTCAGTTGTGGGAAATAGTTTGTAATATATTGATTCACCCACCCCCTTAGTATTATCTATTTCTAACAATATATTATTATATAATGGGTTTAAATAGGTCATAGTATATCCTATGGCCCCTTTTGACTCATTTGGTAACAACATATTTAATCCTAGGGAATCTATGACTCCTAGGGACATGTATTATCATTGAATGGATCAAAAGGGGGCATATGATATCGTGTGACCCATTATCACCCATTCCATAACAACATATGAACTTCTACTAGTTCTATGGCCCCTTGGGACATCTAATATTGTACAATAGGTTGAAAGGGATAATAGGACATCTTATGACCCCTTTTGACCCATTCGATGACAACATATAAACACCTATGAGTTCTATGACCCTTAGGGACATATGTCATCATATAATGGGTTGAACGGGATCTTAGAATATCCTATGACACCTTTTGACCCATTCTATGATAATATATGTCCCTAAGACCCCTAGGAGTTTTATAATAACATATGAACATCTATGACTCCTTGGACCATTAGGGATAGATGTTACCATAGAATGGGTTGAAATAGGCATAGGATACCTTATGACCACTTTTAACCCATTAGAATAAATAGAATATGTAATTGGATGCCTAGGACCACTCAAGACATATGTTATCATTGAATGGGTTGAATAGTATCATTGGATACCCTATGACCCATTTTGACCGATTAGAGTAAATTTAATATGTCCCTAAGGACCCCAAGACCACTAGGGACATATGTTATCATGGAATGAGTTGAAATTTGTCATAGGAAGTCCTATGGGCCCTTTCGACCCATTCAATAACAACATATGCTCTGTTAGGGGTACTAGGACCACTAGGGACATAAGTTATCATAGAAAGGGTTGCAAGAGGTCATAGGATATCCTATGACCCCTTTCAACCCATTAGAATAAATATGACCCTAGGGATCCTACAACCCCTAGAGACATGTTATGATGGAATGAGTCTAACGGGGTCATAGGATATCCTATGTCCCCTTTGTTAGAAATATAAGAGGAGTAACTAATAAGGGAGGGGTGAATCAATTACCAAAAAAAAAAAATCCTAGATCCCTTGGATGTTAGTACAAAACAAACTATGTGAAAACTGAACTCTACTAAAGCTCAACAAACACATAGACAAAATATTGTAACTTGGTAAGTACTGAAATAACCTAGAAAATGCTTAACATGAAAATATTAAGATATTATCTATGATTAATATTACTTTAACTTAGTTGCACACACATAAGAGAAATATCATGAACACACTTGACACCAAGATTTAACTTGGAAACCTAATTTGGGAAAAACCATCAATTACTAGTTACTAATTTTCACTCTTCTAAAGTGAACCCTGTTAGGATTGAACCCTATTAAAGGTTATGAAACACTTTGTTAGGTGTGACCCTATAAGAGGATTTAATCGCCCTATTAGGAGTGGCCTTATTAGAGTTCTTTAGAAAATTCAATAGAAATGCCACCTTGTTAGAGGATTTACAAGTAAGCTATTAAGCCAACTCTGTTAAGAGATTTAGATCACTACTAAAATGGTTAGAGAGTAACAATGAGATGACTTGATTCCTGATGTAATTGAATTTCTGATTATGGATCTCAATTCTAGCTCGTCTACTTGATCCTTCTTGATCAAATGTATCTTTGCATCACAACAAGGATATTCTACTTATCCTTTTAATTCACTTCCTCTTGGCATTATCAAATCTTCAATTATATTCCACACATTCAATCCTCGATTTGACCTTACATTTATATCTTACATATTGTCAAGTCAGCTTGAATACAACTTAGAATAATTAATATTCATCTTCCTAGTCAGTTAGAACCAATAAACAATTCAATAGAAAAACCTTTGTTAGGTGACTCTTCTCGGTAGGCACTAACTCATAAATGATTTTCCTATGTTAACCAAGTGAGCTTGGTTAACACTATATATTTACAAAGTTCCTTTGATAACCGAGTGAGCTTGGTTAACACTAGTTCCATTCAATATTTCCTTACACTCAACTTTTGCAAACTTTCCTTTGTCATCCAAGTGAACTTGGTAGACATTGACTTCTAAACTAGGAAAACCCTAGAATGCTCGATAGACCCAAAAAACCTATCTTCAATACCCAAGTGAACTTGGGATACACTAACTAGTAATGATATGATATTTTGTGTAATATCAAACACAATACACAATTAATCAATTATTTTCAACAATCTCCCTCTTTGGCATTGATGGAAACACATGTCATAATGCAATGAAATTTTGAGAGAAATAATAAAGTAAGGAACATGTCCTTAGTTTTATTCTAATTCTCATCCATGAGAACTCCCTCTATCAATGTGAACTCTTTTTTCCTTCAGTTTCTCCCTCTATCAAAAAAATTATGTCTTCAACAACTTCTTCTGATAGTAAACTTTATCTTTGATATCATACCAAGTTCATTCTCCCTTTTTGACATCTCTTTCTCTTTATCTTTATAAAATTTCTAGGAGGTATGATAGTAAAATTCTCCCTCTTTAACATCACATGCAAAAGAAAAATATGTAGTTAATATCAATTTACCTCATGTACTAAATCATTTGCAATATTCCCTTGTTAATACTACACCAATTGATTGATTTTCAACATGCTCTAGTTGATGCATCACTAAACTTTATTTAGTGAGCTTTAGATATGGGAATGACCCCTAGCTTACCTCTTAGATACAAAATTAAATCCTTAGGAAATGGCTTGGTGAATATTTCTAAAATTTGTTTCTTTAGTATTCATATATTCCAATCTCACTTCTTTATCTTATACCAATTCTCTAGAAAAATTATATTTTATAGCAATGTGTTTTGTTCTAGTATGCATCACTGGATTCTTTGATATATTAATTGCACTAGTGTTATCACACTATATAGCCACTAGATCCTTGATCTCTATCTCCATACCTACCAAAAATTGTTTAAGCCAAGCAATATTAGAATAATTAACTATTTCTACCACATATTCTTCTTTTTTCGTGGACTGAGAAATACATATATATTTCTTGCTTGTCTAAGACACTAATCTTTTATCAAGAAATAATGCTCCACCATTGGTTCTTTTTCTGTCATCAATACTTCTTGCCTAATCAGCATCTATGAACACTTTTAAATCCAAATTGCCTCTTATTTTGTACCATAAACCATATTCTTCAGTACCTTTTAGATATCTCATGATTCTTTTGATTTCCATCATGTGATTTTCTTTGGGATTTGCTGAGAATCTTGCCACCATACCGACTATTAATGTAATATTATGCCTTGTATGCACTACATACTACAATTTTCCAATCATTGATCTATATGTGGTCTGATCTACCTCTTTGGAATAATCATTTTTTGAAAACTTATGTCTAGTAGACATAGGGGTTCCAACTGGTCTTGAGTCTTCCATTCCAAATTTCTTTAGTATCTCTTTGATATGTTTAGATTGAGTAATGTAGATACCATCTTTCTTCTATTGGATTTGTAATCCAACAAATTTTTTTATCTCTTCAAACATAATCTCAAATTCTTTAATTATTTCTTCAAAAAATTCCTTGCACAAGTCATCATTTCTTATGAATAAAGTGTCATCCATGAATATTTCTGCCAACACAATCTTTTTGTCTAGTCCTTCTTTGATATACAGACTACTCTTATCATTTCTTCTTTGAAAACCAATCTATATCAAGTAGTTATTAATTCTTTCATACCAAACTCTAGGAGATTGCTTGAGACCATATAATGATTTGTGTAATTTTTAGACCATATCGCTTTTGATAGAATTTACAAAACCTTTGGGTTGTTCTACGTAGACTTCCTCATCAAGAATTCCATTCAAGAATGAAGATTTTAAATTTATTTGATAAACCTTAAATCCTCTATGAGTTGCATATGCTAGTAAAGTTATAACACCTTCTAATCTTTCAACAGGAGAAAAAGTTTCACCATAATCGATACCTTCTTCTTGAGAATAACCTTTACACACTAACCTTGCTTTGTTTCAAGAAACTTCACCATCTTCATTTAGCTTATTTCCAAATGCCCACTTTGTTCCATTTACATTTTTATCCTCAGGTCTAGGAACAAGAGTCCAAGTTTTATTCTTCTCTATCTTTTCTATTTCTTCATTCATTTCTTTGATCCAACTTTCATTATCCAAAACATGTTTAATATTTCTAGGTTCAAATTGAACAAGTAAACATGTACCATTCAATTTGTTTCTTATCATTGTTCCATTTTAATTGTCTCCAATGATCTAATCAGGTGCATGATGCCTTCTAACATATCTTTCTAATATAGGTACTTTGTTTGACTTGAGTCCCACTATCTTTGACTCAGGTCCATCCGACTAAGTTTTCTCTAGTAATAGGTCGGTAGCTTCTGATTGTGACTTGGGTTCCACTAATTACAACTTGGTAGTTTTTGGAGATTTTGGGGACTTAGGAGGTGAGGCCTCCTATCTTCCAAATAAATTTGGTAGAGTATCAGGTTCGTAGTAAAAAAATATTCTCTAGTCCTTGAACCACCTCACAATAGGTGCTCCATAGTCATGCGCTAGGCCTAGCTTAGGAATAATCTATTCAAGCTAAGGACTACTTTTCCCCTACCATGAGGTGCATTTAGATTTTCAACCCAAGGATGTATACTTGAAATGGTCGGCACAGTATGTACACTAGGTACCTTGATGAGTCATTATGCTTGTGCTGTAGGAAAGTAAAAATGCAAAGGAAGGAAACTACACTACTGCTGTAGAAAGGAAACTACTAAATCTATGAATGTTGAAAACACAATGACAAGATAATAGAGATTCCATCTTGACTCATCCAGTAGACTGTTCTCACAGATGCTACAGGAACGTTCATGAAGTGTGATGCTACAGGAAGGAATTAACTAGCTATGTCTTATTTAAAATACTGCTAATGCTAGTAAAACAAATCTATTCTATTCTAATCTAATCCACCTTCCAAGTGGGCCCCCTTGGTTGGCTTCTCTAATCTACCAACACAGGATAGAAACTAAAGAGAACTAATTCATTTTATTAAACTGTCATTACATAATTCAGAATTGTAAAACACAACTGCAACAAACTGTGAATCAGTGTTCTCTCGATAAAACTTATCAAAAACTAAAAACTAAAAACTAAGAACTAAGAAATTCACACACAGGAGTCGATTCCAACATATATAGGGAATCTACTCTTTATTACATAACAGAAAAGTAACAATCCTAAGTTAAGTCCGTAGGAGAGAATATAGGAGAACAACTGAAAGCGAAAAGGAAGGATAACGAAATTGAGGGAGCAATGAAGTCGTGGCATCCACTTGTTACAACGTAAATGTAGAGAAGGTAATGTCTTGTAAAAACTCCTCCTTATTCGCTACCATGTTTCCTGGAGTGGTTATAACTTCCTTTTTGTGGTTGTTCCTTGATGCTCGTTTCTCCTTGAATGCTGTCGGCAACCAACTTCTGGATTCTTCCACTCATCCTTTAATCCTTATCATCAGGTTAGTTAGGATATAAAAAATGTTTGCAAATAAACATCCATCAAACTAAATTCAAGCATAAGAACACACATTTGGATACTTATATGAAATACTGCATGTTAGATATAATTTAGGCAAAGGATGACATCGTTTTTCTACCCTATAAATCATCAAAGGTTTATCAAACATAAGCTTATAAGTGTCAAAACAAGGATGAACCGAGTATCATAAAGTATCTTAAACATAATAAAATAAAGGCATTTTTTTAGACTCATCAGTCCTTAAGCTCTTTGTTGCTTTCTTCTTCACTCTTTTCTACAAACTCATCAATTCTCACATGTGCACTTTATATGATTTTCTTAAGTAGAAAAATTCAAACATTTTTATGCTTTACTTCTATAGGAGTATTTTAGGAATATTCCTTCATAATATTTTACATCAAATTTACCTTTCCTAGATTCTTTCAAGATATAAGATTTGTTGCCAAAAACTTTCAAGTAACTTACATTGGGTTTTTAGCCATACCATACTTCATAAGTATTTTGATTTGAGTCTTTCTTCAACTGTACTCTATTCAAGGTATGTGCTAGAGTATTTATTACTTTCTAGTATTTTTTTGCAAAATTATTTTCTATCATCAATATTCTTGCACAATCCATGATGAATCTATTCTTTCTTTCAGCTATACCATTCTACTCAAGTGTACTAGGGACTGATACCTATCTCTTTTTCTTTTTTCAATGTTGAATTCATTGAATTCATTAGAAATTAATTCACCACCTCTATCTAATCTTAAGCATTTCAACTTCTCTCTAATTTTTTTCTACTCTTGCTAGATACCACTTAAATTTTTGAAAAGCTTCATATTTTTCTTTTAGATACATTACAATCATCATTCTAGAATAATCATCAACAAATAGAATGAAAAACTTATCTCCATTGTAACTTTCTATTCCAATACGTCCACATAAGTTTTTATTTACAAGCTCTAAGACTTCTTTAGAATGATAGATCTTGCTTTTGAAACTAGTTTTTCCCATCTTACCAATTTGACAATTTTTGCATAGACCCATATCAAGTTTCCTCAAGCTAGGATTACCTCTTACTCTTTTATATTTTCTTATATAAATATTCCTTGTTATAGAATGGATCCTATTAGGAGTCTATTACAATGTTCAATACATAGAGTCCCTTTTAGGAGATATTAAATCCCATATTAGGAGATTCCAACCCTGCTAGGAGTTGTAGTACAATGTGTGCAAGATGAGCCCACTACCCAAACATGCAATTTCAACTAGTAGAAAAGCTCACTGCTAAAACATGTAATTTACTATTATGTTCTTCTTTCCTTTTTTTTTTTTCAACTAAATCAATCACTATTAGACCTTGTAGACTAGGCCACAAATCTTGGATCCAAATGTTAAACCTCAGATCACTCAACAAAACCTTGGCAATAAAGTTTCCTTCACTTCTGCACTACTTTGCTCCACTTCGCATTTTTCTCTCTCTCTACTTACAATCTCTTCTCATCAATAAAATTCATGGCATATGTCACACCTCATGATAAAGGAAAATATCCTTCCTTTATACCAAGTCCTCAAAACAATTTCCCAAGTCAACTATTAGACCTTCTCAATTTATTATAGGACCACATTAAAAACACATTACACTTAGCAATAACATAAATCTTCTACCTTACAACATGAATAACTTTGTGTACACATAATGTTATGATGAGTGAACTTAGCCACATCATCATCAACATGTCTTTTTCATGTCTTCAAACTTGATCCTCAGAATATCAACTATGGTAAGAGATACAACAAGTTTACTAGAATATGCCTTTGCAAACTCCATCTCAAAAAAAACATCACCAAAAATTACATAACTTCTTCTAAACTTATCCTTTCTTCTTCTGACATTAACTGCATATATTAGATACTTAGAAGTATCTCCCATAACCTTGTATGGTTAGAATAGTCAAGTAGTCATCTGTACCAACTTGATCTTTCCATTGTTCTTTTGTTAGATACCACAAAAAATTGCAATGTTGATATCAATGAGAAAATCAGTCATGAATGTAACATATCATCATAGTAACATATCTACAATACTCCCTCATAGGAATATCATTAGTATTCATGCTTCCAACAATATTCCCCTTTGGCATTGATGGCAACATAGATGAAAAATGTCTAATTCCAAGAATACCAGCAAAAGACTATTCAACTTCAAATCCTCTTCATCAATCATTCTCCCCCATTGATATACCTCAATTTTCTTTTTGTCAAACTATCATTCCATCATGTGCTTATGCTGAACATATTTTACTCATGCCAAACTTCACCAAATTTAATGCATACTAATTTACCATGTTGTTTTCATTACAATGTTGGTTTTCATGTCAAACATCTCCTCTATTGACATCAATGTCAAAGGTTTTAGAAACCAACTTTTACTACATCAAACTTTACAATAATTGATTCTTACTTAGCTCGAGTATCAAAAGACACTATTCAAAAAAACATCCAACAAGAGTCCTAGATGACTGTGTCCATCATGGATACTCCCCTATATAAGAAGCATCAGCATTCACTCTAGACAATAATGGTACTCTATTACACTAGACTGATGCAATCTTACATCTCCTACTCTGATGTAGGAAGGGGTACAACCCCAAGCATACCTCAAAAATACTCAAAAGTCTCTTTGGAAAGAGGCTTAGTGAATATATCTACAATATGTTCTTTAGTGCTAACATACTCTCCTTTTTAGCAACTTTCTCTCTCAAGATATGATACTTAATAGAAATGTGTTTGGTCTTAGAATGCAACACTAGATTCTTAGACATATTTACCATGTTTTTATTGTCACAATGTATGACAATAGGTTCATTGATTTCTATCCTTATATCCTGTAGCATCTACTTCATCCAAATGACTTGATTATAATTATTGTCTGCTACAACATACTCTACTTCCACAGTCCTGTTGGTGTTTTAAAATGTACTAAAACTACTAAGCGACAAAATGCTTAATACTAGAATGACAGTACATACACAATCTAAAGACTAGCCTATTCTTATTAACAATTTCATATATAAGGTATTTGAACCCAACTTCAACAAAACCACAGATGGTTTTCTACTCTTTTGGCTCTGCAAAACCAGGGTGGGTGTACCCAGGGATGGTTCAAAACTGAAACAACTGTATGAGGATTATTCTTAGTTTCATTCTCATTCTCATTTCAAGATCCTCAAACATATACATAATTCTTAATAACTTGATAAACACATCCCATAAACAGATATGGCCAAGAATTCTTCTATAGATCTGCAGATGTTTTCAACAACAATGGCTAAGTAAAGCTAAAACATTCCATGCAGACAAGTGCTGGCCAACTTTGAAGATCTATAGGAGATAAAAGTAAAATTTGATTCGATGATGCATTTGAAAAACCATTTGTAATATATTTCTCCTTTAGCTAAAATAACTTGATCAGTGCCTAATCCATTAGGGTTCAGAGTCTATAGCAAATTCTTAGATCTAATTTGTTGCTTTACAACAAATTCTATCAGCAATTCTTATCATAATTTATCATTCAAAATCCTTTTCAATACTTAAGAAATCTCATCACATTCATCAAAGCCTTTATTTAATCCATTGAATTAATAGCAATGATAAATGGATATACAACCCAACTAGATTGCATTCAATTGCACAAGCTTTTACTCATACGACATCAAGGTAGCTAAGTATTTAAAAGGAGACAAAATTCAGAAAGAAATGATATGGGGACAGTTCGTAATTTGTATTCATTTCCTTTGAAAATGGTATATCATTTACAGTAGACTCAGAATGGCCTTTAGAAAGAAACACAGTTCATTCTATATTCATGTATTCTCAGAGAATTGACAGAAAAATACATTACAAACTTACTTTCAAAATTTGGACCAAAAACCAGACTAAGCACAATACTTAGAAGAAATAGAATTCAGACCATTCTTTAGCCTTGGAATCTCGCTTAAATAGTGTGAGATGCAACAAGCTTCAGGCTAAATAAAGTGACAAGTGTCTTCTAAAGGATACTGAAAAATGTCTGTCATAAAAGACAAAAACAAATAACAGAAAAGCTAATACATCGAACAATCCTTGGTGGGTCCCTTTCTGTTATGCTTCTCAATTGGTGAAACAAGAAGATAAGATCTGATTCTTCAATTATTCTTCATCCTCAGAGTAAATAGCCATGAGGTTTTAAAGTGATGTATCATCTTCAGTTACCTATAAATTTATTTCAACCTGGGGATTTTCCATGTCCTCATTATTAACTACGAGGGTGACTTTTACTTTTACATTTTCCTCCTCATCATCTTCTGACATTTGTTCTAGAAACTAATTTTTCCATTTATTAAAAGCATCATGATCTGGCCAATCAAAATTTAGAGCTTCTCTTTGTATCATTATTAAAGAATTTTCACTTTCTTCTAAACCATCAAATTCTTTTCTCATAGCAGTATAAAATAACTATATTTTTACTAGCTCTTCATTTGTCTTTGCTTAGAACCAGTGGCTAGTTTCACTCATGAAGTTTATTATTCTTTCATTGAATAACTCATCCATCTCCCTTTTCCACTTTTCTTTTTCTTTTATTGTATCAACAGATTCTAAAGCACAAGGAAATAGGGTGAATTTTTCAGCAATATATTGGGAAAAACAAAGTGTTAATCTTCTATGTAAAGAATCTCTTTCATCATCAAAATTCTCTAGCTTATTTAATAAATCAAAAATCTTCTCAACTTGATGATAAGGCATTTGGACTACAGATATACATATGATTGTAATATCATTATTTCTCTCCCTCCATTTCTGTGCAAGAAGAGTCAGTTTATCCTTATCTCTGTTCAACTCATCCATGAGGGTTGCAATTCTTGTCAACTGATCAAAAAAGGTTTACCATTGTATTTTATCCCTCAAATATGTCACAACCTATTTTAATTTCTCTCCATATTGATTTCTCAATTCTATCTGCAACTTATGCAAAAAAAAATTTCCTCTTTAAAGTCCTCTGCAGTATAGAATTGGGGCCTTTCAGGGGTGTCAGGTATTTCAATAATAGGGGTTGATCCAGATCTAACCAATGGATGTGAAGGGTATGCAATTGTAGGTGCACTGGATTCTCCCATTTTTCTTTTCCCAAGTATCCTCTCCATTTGAGACATTTTGTTTTCCAGTGATTGTATCTGGATACCCCTTTCCTCATATGCTTTCAAAACTTCTTCAAACCTAGCATTGAGTTGGGAAAACTTATCTTCTTCTTGTCTAGATACAACACCACCCAATTTTAGCATTTCTGAAGCCATTCCCATTACTTGTTTACTACTTACCTCACCAGCCCTGTATACTGTCAATGTACCAGTATGTTTTGCAGTGGGAAACTCATGCATCCTGGTACTTTCTCTCTTATCTATAGACCATAAAACAAGGGCTTGGTGGTCATCACTAAATTTGACCCCTCTATGAGCCTGTAGTACTTCTTTAGTGGTTCTTAGTTGAACATCCTTCTGCTTTCTTATTGAATCAAAAACAATAGCATTTGCTATATCCCATTCTGGCAGAAGGAGGACTCCTGATTGTCTAACTATTTTCCTTCCATCTTCAGGAGTGAACCGGGAAAAATCACTCAAAAACTTTGATTTTACCTCTTCCTTGATAATCGGGTCAGATTTATTTGGTTGCTCAGCCTTGATCTTCTCATAGGTTTTCTCAAAATTCTTTATATTTAATCTCCATAAAAACTGAGCAAAAGCCCTAGATCTTACAAAATTTTCATCATTAATAAATCTTTCAGAAGCCTGGGCAACAATTGGGTCAATTTCCTTACCTTGGTAATCAGCAATGGTCAGGTCCAAGGAAGGTGTAGGAGGTTCTTATGGCTCTCCAATATCTAGGTCTGTAGAAGTGACAATCACATCCCCTTCTCCTCCCATTTGTCTAAGTTGTTCCTTTAGAGATGTTTCATCATTTATCTGGATTGGAGACTGGCTTGGGGAGTATTGTTCTTTTTGAGAAGAAGAAGACCCCTGCTCTAATTTTTGTCTTTTTGGAGAGCTGGCTGCAGGTGGACTTCTTGACCTTGGCTCCTTATGAGGGGGTACCTGTTGGACACTTTGAACCATGACATAACCTACCCTTTTCCACAATGTATATTGGCCAGGAGTTACCATATTTCTACCAATCATTCTTCTTTGTATTTCTGTTGCCTTGTCTAGGTGTGTCTTAATAAGTATATCTTTCTTTTCATTCATAGTCTGAATTATTATAGCAAAATTATTCATTAATGCCTGTATTTTATCTCCCTAGTATTTCTTGTCTTTCAATGGGTTGTACTGGGGGTCAAAAGCATTAATGAATTCCAAGTTTTTACTGAAAACTATCCATTTCTCTTTCCTTAATTCTTGCTCCTGCAATGTGAAAATTATTTTGATTATATCTTCCGGATAGTAAACCTGATGTACCATATGGGAAGCTCTCACCCTTTCTCTTAATAGATCATAGAATCCTTCAGGGTCAATGAATTTGGCGTGAGATTTTGCCATGTTATATTTATTCAAAAACAAATTTAAATGCTTCCACCCCTTTTTAACAAAAACAAAATCATGCACTACAGTAACCATTGGAAAGAAAGTGCCCTTCTTGACCAATTCCCTCTCATCTATAGTACCTATCTGCTATAAGAGCTCGGCTATCCCTATCTTCAAAGGTACATGAAAAGTTAACACATGAAGTTTTCCTAAGAAACCATAAACTTTTATTACTATTGAAACATTGTAGGGAATTATATCCCCCCAGTTGTGACTGACAAGTAGCCCTTTAGCATGGTCCTTGGGTCTGACCAATTCTAATAATGCTTGTGGGATTCTAGGGCTATCTCCTCTTAAAAGAAGTCTAATCTTTGATGCAAAATACCTGTCAAATCTTACATAACTAGCATCAGTGGCCTCTGAAGTCATATACACACTCCATAACTGCACTGGATTCCTTTCTCCATCCTTTGTTGTTTCTAACTCCATACCCTTAGAGAAGAAAGTATATCCTTTGTATAAACATACATGCATCATCAATGAATACCAACAGAATGGTTTGTTTACTTTCCCCTTTGCTATTCCAACCAGACCGTTGTGAATCTCTTTTGCTAGGAAAGTGGCAAAATCCAGAATGGTACTCATTCCAAATTGAAGGGTTTGAGCAATTATAAGGACCACAGAACCTAGAATTTGATCACCCTCATCTATCCCCAAGATCTTGCAAAGAGAAAAATATAGTGCTTGAGCTCTTAGATTGAAATGTCTTCTTAACAATGGCTTTGGAGTACTGGTTGTGATCACAGGAAAATTACCAACCCTAGTAGCATGCTCCTGTAGTGGCCATGTTCTCAAGTACACTCTTTGTGCATCATATCTAGCTTGCAAATCATCCAGATCAATGATTTCATGCACAACATGGTTAGGGTTTAGGTTGAAAACCTCACTGAACAGTTCAGGGAAAACCCTAAAAAGGTTGACCCCTGAATGATTTTTTACCCACCCTGTGATAGGGTCATACTTCTTTGCTAGGTCCATCAATAAATCAATATCAAAGAAGACACTGGGGACTACTAATTTTCCAATGTCAAATTCCCATACATTGCTCATAGGAGTGTCCAGTTTTCGCTCTGAAAACCATTTCTTAAACAACTTCAAACCTCCCATGGAAACCTGTGCATCCCTTATCCAATTAGCTTTGTCATAAAATCCTTTTGCCACAACTAATCTAGGGTTTTTTGGAATGAGTTCCCTTCCCTTAGTTATTTCATGCACTGATAAGGGGAATTGTTTGAGAAAATCATCATGCACTGAACATTTTAGATAATCTTTTTGTCCAGTAAAATCTTTTTGGGGCTGCATTTTTAATGAAACTTTGGAAAATTCACAATAGCAGATGCTTCAAATTTTACTCAGAAAGTCACAGAGCACTTACCCACCAGAAATCACACTTCTACACTATATGATGTCTTCTGCAATTTTATTGGAGTATTAACTGAGAAATTTCGTGCCTTAGCTCTGAAATCTTGAATGCCCTTTTCTTTCTGCACTTTGGTGATTCATTAATGGTGAAATCATGGGTTCTTTTTATGAATTAAAACCACATGCATCAGGTCTGGATCACATTTACTCTCAGTAACCATTTCCTACAATTTCCACTCAAATTTGAATCCCATCCATAGATTTTATCAGATCGCACGGTCCTGATTTAAAAATAACAAGCTTTACAGTCTTTTAGAAAAATGCTATGTGTCACCACTGCACTTCCCCGCATTACTTAAAAACCTACATCTTCATAATGCGAGGATGCGCCAACTGTTGATCAAGATAAGATCGACAATCAGAATAATCCATTTTGTATTAATGACCAGCTAGCTGTACTGACCAATAGGAAACTACCATATTAGCTCATACTGTCTGACAACACTTCACGCCAGCGGATACCATATCTTCTTCTGAGCAAGCAAGTGTTTGACGTCATCACAGACACGCATCAAAAATGTAGTTCCCCACATTACTTAAAAACCTGCATCTTTATTATGTGGGGATGCACCAACCATTGATCAAGATAGGATCAACGGTGATAAGACTTCACATTCATTAAGCAACCAAAAACCCTTCTGTGCATACCTAGCATTACACATCATCAATCGTTTGTAGTGTATCATATTGAAATACAAATACCTGACCCCACTTTTCCATGCGTCACCACTGCACTTCCTCACATTACTTAAAAAGCTACATCTTTATTATGCGGGGATGCACCAACTGTTGATCAAGACAGGATCAACGTTATACTGCTTGGTAAGTAATCTTCATAGCTCTGCCAACGAATCCACCAATGATATCATAGAAAAACAAAACATGTGCAAAAGTACTGACAAAGCTGACATACAAGAGCTTTTGTGAAGTACTGGATCTCATAAAACATCAGGGGCTACATGTCGCAAATGCACTTCCCCGCATTGCTTAAAGACCTACAACTCTATAATGCGGGGATGCGCTGACCCTTGATCTCTGATAGATCAACAGTGACTAAAAAACACTTCAACTTGGCATCCTTTCAAACAAAAAGTCACAATTAAAGGTACATGAAAGGTTTACCAAAGGCATTTTGATGTAAATAAAACATTAGGATAAAAAGCCCTGCCAAAAATCTTGAAGAAAATACCTTTTTCAAAAATTTTAAAATGAGGGCGCCACAAAACAAAGGCATAACTAATTTTTCACCCAAATATCAAAAATTTTCTATACTATGAAAAATCACACCAACAAGTCCTTTGTGATGTATAATCCTACTTCTTGCTTAACCAAGAAACTAATCTTTCTCCAAGATAGAAGGCTCCACCACTGGTACTTTTTATGTTATCCATACTGTCTACCCAATCTGCATCAATATAAGCACTTAGAGTGAAATCATTAGACTTTTCATACCATAATCCAAATTTAGATGTTCCTTTCAAATATCTAAATATCCTTTTGATTGCTGCATAATGTGCTTCTCTAGGATCAACTTGGAATCATGCAAAATTCCAACTACATTTTCTATATCCAACCTTGTGTGAGTTAGATATTGTAATCCTCTGATCATATATCTGTACTTCTTTTGCTCAATAGTAGGTGTCTCATCCTTTGTAGATAACTTGTATCTAGTTACCATATGTGTTCCAATGGGTTTGCATATTTCCAAATCAAACCTTTTTAGTAAATCTTTCAAGTACTTAGTTTGAGAAATAAAGATTCCTTCTTTATTCTATACAATCGGTAATCCTAGGAAATATTTCATCTCTCCTATCATACTCATTTCAAATTCTTTCTTCATCTCCTTAGCAAACTCTTACTTTCTTCATCATTTCCTCCAAATATGATGTCATCAACAAATATTACCAAAATCATCAAACCATCATCAATTTCTTTCTAATACAAATTATTGTCTACCATACCTTTTCTATATCGAAGTTTTGTCAAATGTTTGTCCAAACATGCATACTAGGTTCTAGGTGCTTGCTTTAATCCACACAATGCTTTCCTTAATCTGCATACTATGTCCTTGTCATTTGTCAAAGGATATCCTTTAGGCTGCTCAATGTATACATCTTCTTCGATTTCTCCATTCAAAAATGATGACATGACATCCATCTGATATACTTTGAATTTCTTTTGTGATACATAGGCTAAGAATAATGTTATTTCTTCTATTCTAGCCACTCAAGCATAAGTCTCCTCATAATCTATCCCTATTTTCTATGAGTAACCTTTACATACCAATCTTGCTTTGTTTCTTACAACTTCACCTTGTTTGTTCATTTTGTTTTTGAATACCCATTTAGTTCCTATCACATTCTTTTTTTTTTTTTTATTAAGAGGGGTAAATGCTTTGGCACAAATGGGGGACCTCGTCCCCATTGGATTTGAACCTTGATAGCAAGGATAACAACTTAACAACTTAACCATCACAACATGCCACTATTGGCAATTCCTATCACATTTTTTTCTATTGATCTAAGGACCAATTCCATGTTTCATTCTTTACTATATGATCCAATTCTTCTTTCACAGCTTGTTTCCAATAATGATCTTTACATGCTTCATCTACATTCTTAGGCTCAACTTAAAATATCAAGAATAGTTCTTCATTGACTCTACTTGTTGTCATCACACCTTTTTCTTTGCTTCTAATGATCTATTTGGATGGATGATTCTTTATCATATTATTTCCTAAAGTAGGAGTTTCTATCTTAACTCTTGGTTGTACTAAAGGTTTTGAGCTTTGTTCCTGCCCTGGGTCTCCTTCATTTTGCAAATTATTGTTAGTCTCAAGAAATACCTCATCATTCCTTGTCTTAGTAACACCATCATCATCTAAATTATAATTAACTATTCTCTCTTGTATTCTAAATTTCTTATCAATTCTGACATTTTCACTTTCCATAATAGTCTTAGTTCTTTGATTATAACATCTATAAGCCTTGCTTTTAAATGAATAACCAAGAATCATACCTTCATCACTTCTAGCATCAAACTTACCAATATCTCATCTCTTTTGATATAACACTTACTCCCAAAAATTCTAAAATACTTAACTATAGGTGAGTGACCAAAGCACAATTCATAAGGTGTCTTGTTTGTGTCTTTCTTGACCTGCACTTTGTTCATAGTGTAGACTATTGTATTCATAGCTTCTCCCCAAAATATTTTTTATACATCATTATCTTCTAACTTAGCTCTTGCAACCTCTGTAACTAACTTGTTTCTTCTCTCTACAATGCCATTATGTTTAGGAGTCTTTAACTCAACTCTTTCTTCTATTCTAGGATTAGATCTCTATTCTTAAACCGTATTCTCATTCTACAAATTATTGCTAATGATAACTTCCACATTTTTATGGTTAGCCTTTGAATCAACAATAGACACCAAAGTTATCTCTTCTAATACATCATTTTTCTTAACAAATTCAATCTCATTATCACAATCATTCAAGAATCTTTCTATACTTGCTTTAAATTCTTCATCTTCATTAGAAATGAAACTCTTTCTATATTTCCTTATTCTTTTAGGACATGTAGATGAAAAATGATTAAAATATTTACATGTCCAACAAACAAAAATTTTCATAGCTTTCAAATAAATACCTTCCTTGATCTTCATGTCTTCTCCAAATAACTCACCAAGAATTTCTTTCTTGTGTCAAAATTTCTACTATCTAACTTAGGACTATCTTTTCTTTCCATGATCTCCCAAATTTGTTAAACTTTGTCTTCAAGAACCTGATGCTCTCATACCAATTGTTAGGATCAATAGTCCACCAAGATAACTAAGAGGGGGGAGGTGAATTAGTTATCTGACAATTAAAACATTTATCTTCTTTAAACAAACTTAACCATTAAACCAAAGTAAACAACAACCATAATAAAATGCACATAGAAAATTACACTAGATATGTTGACTAGGAAAACTATTAATCAAAGGGAAAATCTAGGTGGATATGATGTCCACAAGATGATGTACTAATATAAATATTCCTTGTTAGAGGACGGACCCTGTTAGGATTATATTACAACATTTAGTGCATGGAGTCCCTATTAGGACACTTTAAATCCATGTTAGGAGATTCCAACCTTGTTAGGAGTTGTAGTACATTGTATGCAAGATGAGCCCACTACCCAAACATGCAATTTTAACTACTAGAAGAGCTCACTGCTCAAACATGTAATTTTTTGTTATGTTCTTCTTTCCTTTGTTCTCTCAATGAAACCAATCATTGTTAGATATTGTAGACTAGGTCACAAACCTTGGATCCAAATGTCAAACCTTAGATCACTTATCAAAACCTCCATAATGAAGTTTCCTTCACTTTACACTACTCTACTCAACTTTGCATTTTTCTCTCTCTTTGCTTACAATCTCTTTACATCAATACAATTCATGGCATATGTCACACCTCATGATAAAGAAAAATTTCCTTCCTTTATACCAATTCCTTAAAACAATTCCTTGATTTGGCTATTAGACCTTCTCAATTTATTATAGGACCACATTAAAAACATGTTACACTTAAAGATAACATAAGTATTCTTCCTTGCAACTTAAATAGCTTTCCATACATACAATATTATGATGAGAGAATTTATCCACATCATCATCAACATGTCTTCTCCACATCCTCAACCTTAATACTTAGAATATCAACTCTGCTAAGAGATATAACAAGTTTACCAGAACATGCCTTTGTAAACTCTATCTCAAAACAGACATCCCAAAACTTACATAACTTCTTCTAGACTTATCATTTCTTCTTCTAATGCTAACTACATATAACAGATACTTAGAAGTATCTTCCATAACCTTGGATAGTTAGAATACTCAACTAGCCATCCATACCAACTTTGTTTTCCATTGTTTTTCTGTCAGATACCATAGAAAATTGCTATGTTGACATCAATGAAAAACTCAATCATGAATATAACATATCATCATAGTAACATATCTTTAATACTCCTCCATAGGAATATCATTAGCATTCATGCTTCCAACAATACATCCTTTTTCCTTTATGTAACAAGGTTCATTATTTCTAAATCTCACACCACCACTATCATAATGTTCCATGTGCTCAATTTTTTTTTGTCTCAATTCATATGATGTGAGTATAAACTATTAATAATCCATGTATCATTTTTTCTAACATGAGAGATAAGCACCATTTTATCTCCTTCATCATCAAATTCATCTTTTGCAACAATATATTCCATTTCATCTTCACTTTTATCAAAATCTTTAGACACAAAATAAGATTTCTTACCATTGTCCTTGTAGTCCTTGTAGTTTTTTAATTCCTTCTTTCCTTTGTACTTATTTATTTTCTTTTCAGCCTTATCTTTTCTATTTGGGAACCTTTCAACAATCTAACCAACTTCTTTACAAGAAAAATAGAGTAGAGGAATCTTACCTTTGTACTTTCCTCATCCTTTGGAATATTTACTTGTAGGTAAGGCTTCAACAACTTCAAGATAATTGTCTGAGCTTTCTTCTTTTTCTTCACTTCCTAATTGATTGGCCTTTGATTTCTTACCCCTTTTCTTGAGTGAAATCTTGGCTTCAGATGCAAATTCAATACCTTTGGAGCTAGGGACATAGTTATCATATTTATCCATCTCAAAAGCTATCAATCTTCCAAGTAGGGAATCCAAAGTTATTTTTCTATTTGGATCACATCTCATCTCTTGAATAGTAAACACTCTAATTGCATAGATAGGAAGAAGGGTTCTGAGTACCTTGCTCACAACTATTTTTTCATCAATGTCTCCTCCAAATTCTTTGATTGCACTCACACTTGCTTTAATTCTCTCAACATATTTTGCAATATTTTCATCTTCTCTCATATTCATCTCATAAAATTGTCATCTAAGACTTTCAGCTTTAGCTCTTCTTACATTATCATCTCCTCCATAGATGTCTTTGAATTTGACCCACATATCATAAGTTGTAGTACAATTTTTAACTTCATCAAATTTAGCATAATTAAGAGCAGAAGCAATGTCAATCATCATGATGTTATGATTTTTGTTTTCAACAATATCTTCAACCGATAATGTTTTAGTAGGAGTCTTGTATTCATTATCAAGATACTTGCACCCTGAATCACTAGTAATTTCCAAATGTAACCTCATAAGTCCTTGTCATGTTGCAAATTTGTCATAGTTCAACTTGGGAATCTCTCCTATGTAAGATATCTTGTTCTTTAGCTTTGGTCCTTAAAACCTTCTCTGTAAGCACCAAATTCTCTGATACCAATTGTTGGAAATATAAGAGGAGTGGTTGAGAGGGGAGGGGTGAATCAGTTACCACAAAAATAAATCCTAGATCCCTTAGATTTTAGTACAAAACAAACTCTGTTGAAGCTTGGCGAACACATTACCAAAATGTTGTAACTCTATAAGCAGTGAAATGACTTGGAAAATGCTTTACATGAAAATTTTAAGATATTATTTGTGATTAATATTACTTTAACTTAGTTGCACACTCATAAGAGAAATAGCATGAACACACTTCACACCAATATTTTGTTGATCTTAGATTGGTTTTGAGGAGTGAGTGTCAAAACATTTAAGTTATTTACTTAGCTCATGTTGAACTAGTAGTACATGCCAAGTACAACATGTATATATTAGACCATGCTAATTCATAGTGAGTGTTGAGCCACTCATGTGCTGAGTCACTCAAGTACTGAGTAGATAGTATATGCTGAGTGACATAGGAGCTAAGTAAATAATGAATGCCGAGCAATATAGGTGCCAAGTGATAGTAGAGTGATTAGTGTATGTTGAGCATCAAAGACATTAGATGTTCAGTAAGATAAATTTTGACATATTTTTTTATAGAGGGACAAAAAACTATGTAAACCACTTTTGAGTCAATTTAAGATTGAATTTTGATATTTTAGAGATAAGAATGAGTCTCTATTTGGATTCCCTATGCAATTACATGTAGCCAATCAGAAAATAGGAAGAATTAAGTGGAAAAATGGATGAATCTCAGCCATAGATCCATACCTAACCCTATGTCACTAAGTCTTCTTAAGGAGAAAAAACCCTAAATTCAAAAAGAGAAAGACTAAGAGAGAATGAGAAAGTGTGTGAGGAATTGAAGAAGTGAAGAGAGAAGTTTTCATGTGCAAATAGAGCATTCATGGTGGCTTATAAGTTATGAAGTGAAAAAAAAATTTAGAACCAGTTAGAGTAGAATAGAGGAAAGGAAAAGAATACAAAAAAAAGATAGTTGATCAAGAAGGATCAAGAAGACATCAATTTAGAGGTGATTTGTTATCAAACAAGAAAGTGATAACCATATGATCAAAGCTGAGACATTTTAATAGGTGATTTTAGTCAAAATCTTTTTAAAAAGTAGTTCTAATAGGCTATATGAAATCCTCTAACAAGGTGCTTACTTAGTTGTAAGTTAAAGTCCTTTAGCAAGGTACATTTCTAATAGGGTGTTGAAATCCTCTAACATGGTGAGACCTAATAGTCATTGTAAGCTTCTAACAAGGCAAACCTTTCAGAGGATAGATCATGTTTCATGGTTAAAAGATTGTAACCTTCATTGGATACACTTTATTGCTATAGTAGTGAAGATTTGTAGGTGTCATCCCCACCCCAATTTTACCTTCTCATCAGAGGGTTTCTGGCTAGTCATATCTTGTGTCATATGTGTATGATTTCTTATGTATTTACATGATTTAAATGTATATACACTTCACATGTTATTTCACTTTACTCATTGAATGTATGAGATGGATGTGTGGTGAAAGTTTTTATGGGTCCAAGGTTAAACTACTAATTCACACCCCCTCAAAATTTTACCTTTCCTATTGTAATTCCAACAATTGGTATTAGAGCTTTTTTCTTTGAAAGAGAAGCTTTGCAACTTTGATGAAAAGATCTTCAAATGGAAGTATATAAGTTGGGAAAGACTATTGAGAATTAGGGAATTGAAATAGAACTCATTCTACATCAACTAGATGAAGCAATAGAAGAACTAAATAAATATTTAAAGAGAAGGAAGAAAGTTGCTATTGTGGAGAATGACACACAATACAAAGAGATAGACACTACTAAGCTATTTTTAGATGGAGACTCCAATGAATTTGATGCAGTAGTTGTAGATCTAATGGAAGAGAATATAGCCCAAGTTGAGGAAATCAAAAAACTCATGTTAGAGAAACAATCACAAGCTATACTGCTATGTGAGGTTACTAAACAAAAGAACAAATCCATAGAAGATAAAGCCATGATTGAAGAAGACAAAAGAATTTTGGGTAACAGACTGGAAGAGAAATCATCATAACTAACCAAGATTCCTAACATGCAATTGGATACTCTAAATCAAATGATAAATACTAACATTGAATTGAATGTCAAGGATATTGAGATAACTACATTGAAGTTCCAAAATGAACAATTACAGAGTGACCTAAAGAGAGAAAAGGAATTTGATAAAAGTTTGAACAAGCCTAATGAAGCTATCAAATGCTTTGAGCATCTATTGAGATCCCCTAGATCTAATAATGATACAGCTGGACTAGGATACATAAGTAGTAAAGTAGGAGAATCATCAAAAAGTGTAGAAGAAAAGAACAACAAAGGTAAGAACTCCAAACCTACTTGTTATAAATATGGGAAGAAAGGACATACTACTGATGTGTGGAGGAGCAAGACTATAAATCAAAATGTCAAGCCTAGAAGCATGGTTCACTACCATAAGTGCAACAAGCAAGGTCTTCAGGCACATGAATGCAGAACTAAGACCAGGCAAACACAAAGATTTGAAGGATATTACTATAATTGTCAGAAGTATGGACATAGAGCCTTTATATGCAGATCCAAACCCATGTGGTCATCAAATAGGCAAGCAAAGGTAAGAAACAATGGAAAATCTTATAACAAGGATTATAATACAAGATATAGCTATCATTATTGTCAAGAATATGGACATATTCCTAAGAATTGTATTACGAAACACTTCAGAGGGAACTACCAAAGGTGGTTGAGCCAAACAACATGTTTTAGTTTTTTAAAAACTAATCACATCAGTAGGTATTGTCCAACTAGGTCAATGGTACCAAGATGTGAATTTGATAAAGGCAAAGGCAAGGTAGATGTTGAACACATAAGAGATGAGATGAATAATACATGGAAGAAGAAAGATGATTATAGCACATCAAATGGAGAAGGGATCACTTCACCCCATGGGTTAGGTGATCACACCTCATCAAACTAAGCAATCAAGAGGTATGTGGGACTGATACTTAAAGGTTATATCATACATCCATTCCAAAATGATTTAGCACTAGAAAAAGATTACATTATCATGAACAAAGATGCAAAATATTTTTAAAAATCTAAGATGAGTCTTTAAGTTTTTCATGTTGTCATCGAGCATGAAATATTTCCTATGTGTACTAAGTGAAATGCTAGAAGATGTCAAGCTTATGAACTGGCTAGTTGATATCAAGCTTGTAGTATTTGTTGAGTCATTGAAATGCCAATGGATACTTTGTGAGCCTAAAATTGATTGATGCCAAACTTAAAGCTATGTAAGCACTTAGCATTAATTGTAGGGTTTTCAAAGGATATTTAATCAACTTTAGCTCATTTTTCATCATTTTGAATTTGAGAAAGAGTGAGTAGAGTAGAAATTGATCTAGAAATCCATTCCAAGTAGTTGCAAAATATGTGAGCAACAATTCTACACCAAGTCATTAGGTCTCATAAGGTATTTATCAAGAGTCGAGCTATGTAGTTTTAATTTTGTAAACCCTAGTTTTATATTATGGCATCTAGCTCAAAGAATGTAGAGGGGAAGGAAGTTTTGAATGTTCAATTAGTGAGTAATGAGGTCAAGCAACCCATTTTCAAAGCTATTCCTAATATTGCATACAAACAAGAACCTTCTAGTGCATTGTTGATGATTCCACCAAATGTGATAATGGTGCAAGATGTAAGAAAATGCTACAATTGTAAGATAGGAAGCATTGGTGATAAGGAGATTAGGGAAGCATACAACAAACTTTGTGATAATGGTGTTTTGAAGGAATATTTCAAAATTGTTGAGAGGAAGGGATTAACATGAGCCCTAGATTTTTTGAATGTATTCAAGACAAAATTGATTAGGATAGTGCTTAACAAAATTCATGATGGTTCATTATAGCTAGACAATGCACCTATCAAAATTACTAAGAGTATAATCCATAGGGTTACTGGTTACCCAAGCCTAGATCAGCCTAAGACACTTAGAAGTGATTCAAAGGAGGTGATTGAGAAGAACATTGGATTTTTCTGGAACAACAAAGGCATGAAAATTGATATAATTACTGATCCTCTGATAAAATTTGTTGTAAAGGTAATTTCACACAATTTTTACCAATCTAGTAGATTGAATAGTGTGCCTTGTATAGCTATAGATTTGGGATACAAATGTGTAAAGACAGATCACACATATGATCTAGCAGAGCTATAATTACAAACAATTGATGGAAAACCTTAGAGCAATTAGAAAGACAAAGAGTGAACAATGAAAATTTGGTTTCATATCAATTTGCATATTATTTTATGTGCAAAACACATTTCCCTTATTTGGCACTATGGGATGGAAAACAAACAGAACAGTAGTAGTATAGATTGGTGAGTACATTGAGCAATTATGAGAGAATTTTGAATCTTTGATGACAAGTTATTTTGAGGACTTCAAGAAGTCAATGAAGGAAAGATTGAGAATACATGTATCCTTAGTTTAAAAACACTATGATGATGTATGGTTTCTTGTGGATGATGATTATACATTTGTACAAACTGCTACACTAAGGGTGAGATGGTTAAGACCTTAAGGTTATGAAATAAATGTGGATGAGGCCTTTGCAGCTATAAAAACTTTATTGGTAGAAAAGGTAGATAAACCTACAAAAATATTTGGAAAGTATAAAATGGTGAAGTCTAAAATTACCATGGAATTGAAGATTGCCTCTACCATGAAGAAAAATTAGAAGATAGAGAAGAAACTAAAAGCTAAGTTTGGAGAAGGTATTGAGGAAGAAGAAGAAGATGATGATGATGATGATGATGATGATGAGGAAGAGGAAGAAGAAACTCAAGCACAAGCACCACTTGCATTGAATTAGGGTGTGCGAGAAGATTAAGAAGAGGAGGAGACTAAAGGTGTTGAGAGAGAAGAAGTCAAGGAAGCACCTACTCTAGCCAATTGAAAGAAGAGGAAGGCTAAAGCTCAAATAGTGACTAAAGTTAAGAAGGTAGCTAAGCCAAATCAACTCAAGCCTACTACACCTAGTATGAGAGCTAGTGCACATGAAATAACCCAAAAGTCTAAGGAAAAGAAAAAACTAGTAGAGCAAGGAGTTCAAGAGAAGAAGAGACCAAGAAGGAAGTATGTGGCACAAGCTAAGTCTAATGAAGAGAAAATAGAGTCAGATGACAACAACCAATTTAAGGTGGTGAGTCATAATCCTCTTTCAAATATTGAAAATTTATGTGAAAATATTAAGAATAGTGCAGAGCTATCAGGATTTACACATGCATATTTTGATAATTTGGGTAAAGTGAAGAAAAATCAAGTTGAGGAGGCCATATATGCCATGATGGAAAAATTCAAGACAATTCCACTAGAGATTGTCAACTCAATGCCAAAGAGTCTATATGACTGAGTTGAGCAGAAATGATATTATTGTCTAGACTTGGAGAAACAAATTAGAGAAACATCTCTAGCCCAAGTGATGCCTAAACTAAGGCACAAATTTCTAAGGATATATAGAAATATGTAATTAGGTTCACACCTAAATACAAAACCTTTAGAATATTTCAAAAAAATATTGAGCATATTGTTAAGAAGTCCACACAGATGTGGAAGCTCACTTATGGGTTGACTATAGTTAAGGAAGGAGAAAAAGTACCCATTGAAGTGAAACATGATGATGAAAAATATGACACTATTGGAGGAGGAACAAAAATGCAAGTAGATGACAAGGCAACAACTTAGCCAAAATAGCTAGAAGAATATAGTGTGCAAGACACACAATTGCCAAGTGTCAATCCTCCACATGTCAAAAGTGAGACTATTGAAATAGTAACTATAAAGAATGTTTTTGATCTATCAGCTTAGAACATCAACCCCCTTATTGAAGATGATTTGAAGAAGATATTAGATTAGTCTACATTGCAAGCCAAACTTTGTGATAATCCCATTTTGGTCAGTGTGGATGAGCTACAAAATTCAGTGACTAATGTTGCAAGGGAAAAGGTGAATCCACAAGAACCACCTTCTATCATCCCTCCAGCCACTAATGTACAACCTATGGTCAAAATTATAAAAGATACATCTAACAAGGTTGATAATATTGCTAAGATTGATATGTAGAGAAGAGCATAGTGGAAACACAAGTTGCTACTACAGAAATAGGTTAGATAGACTTATCTACACCTACAACACAAGGACAAGGTGCAAGTGAAGTCATTGTGGCAAAACAAGGTAAGCCTAAAGAGAGTGATATGACACCATAACTAAAGGAGCAAACTACCATCTAAACCTTCGTAACCTTACTAGTATTTGGCACTCCATCAAATTATACTCTTCAGAAATTGAGCACAGATGCTACACCACTATAGATCTCAGTATCGAGCCTAAGTTCATCAAGTGCTAAATAAGTAATTAAATATGGAGATGTGAGCCTTGATGAAGAGATCATTTTTCCAAAGTATGATTATGATACCATGACTATAGAACAAATCGGCATATTGTTGCAATCCCTAGCAATAAAAAAGCATTAGGAAATGCTTAGAAGGTAGCATAGGCAAAAGCAGGTATTACAAGATATTAAAAACATCTTTTTAGATGCATTCTATTTTCCAACTCTAGATGAGACCAAGCCACTAATGGAACAACTAACACATATACTGGAAAAGGTTAGTAATGAAGACCTAGATACTAATACTAAATTGTTAGAATGGTTAGGAAAGAAGTTCCAAAATAAAGTGAATGAGAAAATTTTAGGTGATATAGTGCTAACACAAGTTGCATTGGAAACTAAAGTTGAGGATGTGAAGAAGGTATTTGAGAACATATTCTCATTGTACACTAAAATGTACAATCTCGCACTCTTCACCCAAGAGACTAGAAGTCACATTCTGAGTCTGGAGAGCCTAATTACTGCATCAAGTGCAAAACTACCAATGAATCTAGCTCAGAGTGAGAAGAATTTCATTACATTTCTTAAAAGATAGAGTCAAATAGTTGTATTAATAGTATATGAGGCCAACATAAGTGCCAAACTAACTAGCATCCAAGAAACTCTCACCTTCCATATGGAAATTTTGCACAAGGAGCTAGGCTATGCAAAAACTTTAATGAAGAAAGACCCAAATCTTTCTACCTTAAATGGTCTAGTCCACCTTACTGCCAAGCTACAAATCTAAATCAATTCATTGGATGTAGCATGTGAGAATTGAGATGTAGCTCTTAAGATGATATTGGATGTCCATAAATTATTTTTAGACAAACACATAAAAATTGTATAGCCCATTTGACATGTGTCGAAATGGGGAAGAATAAGAAAAAGGGGGAGAAATATTTTTGGAGGAAAAATAGAGCAAAGGGAGAGAATGAAATAAGAGAATGGGGGAGATATTAATTTTGGGAGTAATAAAGAATCATTTTTTGGGCAGATCATGAAGTCAAAGTATATCAGTAGAGACACATTTACTTAGTAGGAGCACAAAATTTTGGATACAGAATAGACACATGAGCTCATGGGGAGTTATCAAATTTTGAGGTATCTAAGTGATTACAAAATTTTGACATTTTGAAGTTTTGTATATAAGCCAAGTTAAGATATGTTATGCTCGTAAGATCAAGTATATTAATGTATATTCAAGCATTTTTGACACTCATGTAAAAGAGGAGATTGTTGATCTCAAATTGGTTTTGACAATTGAGTGTCAACACACTTAAGTTATTTACTTAGTTCATGCTAAACTAGTAGTACATGTCGAGCACAACATGTATATATTAGACCATGTCGAGTCATAGTAAGTGTCAAGCCACTCATGTGTCAATACACTTAAGTATCAAGCAAATAGTATATGTTGAGTGACATAGGAGTTGAGTAAACAGTGGATGCTAAGAAATATAGGTGCCAAGTCACAATAGAGATATTAGTGTATGCTGAGCATTAGAGACTTCAAATATTGAGTAAGATAATTTTTGACATTTTTTTTGTGAAGGCACAAACAACTATGTAAACCATTTTTGAGCCAACTTAAGATTGAATTTTGATATTTTTGAGATAAGAATTAATCTCTTGTTGGATTCCCTATGCAATTTCATGTAGCTAATAAGAAAATGGGAAGGACTAAGTAGCAAAATGGATGAATCTCAGCTATAGACCCTAAGTCACCAAGTATTCTTAAGGAGGACAAACCCTAAATTCAAAAACAGAGAGAATGAGCAAGTGTGTAAGGAAATGAAGGAGTGAAGAGAGAAACAACATTGTAGAATCAATTAGAATAGAAAAAAGGAAAGAAAAAGGATTTAGAAAAGAGACATCTGATCGAGAAGGATCAAGAAGACATTAGCCTAGAGGTGATCTATTATCAAGCAAGCAAGTGCTAACTACAAGATCAAAGTTGAGACATTTTAACAAGTGATTTTAGTCAAAATCTCTTAGCATAGTAGTCCTAATAGGCTATATGAAATCCCCTAACAAGGTGCTTCCTTAGTTGTAAGTTAAAATCCTTTAGCAAGGCACACTTCTTATAGGGTGTTGCAATCCTCTAACAAGGTGAGACCTAATAGTCTTTGTAAGCCTTTAATAGGGTAGACCTTTCACAAGGTAGATCATGTTTCATGGTCAAAACATTGTAACCTTCATTGGATACACTTTATTACTATAGTAGTAAACATTTGTGGGTGTCATCCCCACCCCAGTTTTACTTTCTCATTGGAGGGTTTCTAGGTAATCATATCTAGTGCCATATGTGTATGATTGCTTATATGTTTACATGATTTAGATGTATATGCTTTACATGTTATTTCAATTTACTCATTGAAAGTATGAGATGGATGTGTGGTGAAATTTTTTATGGGTCCAAGGTTAAACTAATGATTCACACACCCCCCCCCCCCCCCCCCCCCCCCCCCGCGCCTCCCACCTCTCAAAAGTTTACCTTTCCTATTGTAATTCAAATAGATTCAATGTGGAAACCCAATTGGAAAAAACCACCAATTGCAACTAGTTATTGATTTTCACTCTTTTGAAGTGAGCCCTATTAGGAGCCAACCTTGTTAAAAGTTACAAAACACATTGTTAGGTGTGTTCTTGTTAGAGGATTTAATCACACTATTAGGAGTGGTCTTGTTAGAGGTCTTTAGGCAATTCAATAGAAATGACACCTAAATCTAATCACAAAGATTCTTAACAAAATTTAGTCTTCTTCTGTCATGCCCAAAAAAAACATATATTCAAATACAACCATCAATTTTATTTATTTTTTTTAAAATTTTTTTTAATTTAAAAAAAAACTTATTAGTGATCACACAAAAATACGTGGTAGTCAACAAGGGTGGATGGTTTAATAATAATATCATGAGGCTATTATAAGTAGGTATCTTGCATGACTGTTGTCTCTTCAAAACATACTTTATTTCATGCTCCCATCTTTTGTAAATATTAAACCTTTCGTACTTAACATCATGATTACTAGCAATTATGCATTCTCATAAGTTTATTTATTTAATTGTTTATCCTTATTTAATTCATCATTTAAAATTCATATTTTTACATATAAATATATATGAACTTATTCTTATCTATTTTTACATTATTATTGTATTTCCTAGCATAAGCCTACATATTAAGCTTCCTACTACCATATGACTTAATTGTTACTTGATCTTAGATAAGTCCTTAGATATAAACATTTCCCTAAACCTAAATTCCATTTGTACTAAGTGTCATTATTATAGAAAATATATAAATAAACAAATAAAAAAGGTTAAACTCCTATTTGCACTAAAATCTCACCATTTTCCCAACTCTTACCTATGTCAGATTCCTTTCCTCTACGTGGACCCCACAAGACTCATGTGGGTCATGGAAAAACAACAAAAATTTTCCTATGGCAGCTTTTAGCCATCCTCCTAACTTAATTAATTAATGAGCATGATCTGCTCAAGGACCTTTTTTTTTCTGCCTTGGGTTTGCAACTCAATCCCAAAGTCAACCTCAATAGCTTGAAAACACGTGCCCATCTCAAAATAAAAAATTGACCATCAATATTATGGGATTTTCACCTATAAACCTATGTTTGGATGTGACATGCTCTCTTTCTTGTCTATGTACTTAAGTAAAATGAAAGAGGATGAACACCTTTTTTTATGGAGACATGCTCATAAGTGTGTTCTATGACATGACATGACATGTCAGAATGTCAGATGTTTAAATAATATGATAAGAAGAGTGTTGAGAATTTGTTTGCATTTAGATGGCTTAAGAAGTGTTTGGGGACTTCCCTAGGTGGACGCTATAATCTAAGAAGGTTGTGATTTAGTTTAACTTATTTTTGGGTTAAATATTTAAATTTGTCATAATCTACATGCACAATAATATGCCTTTATTCATTTATTTAATTACTAATTTATTATTGAGTGTAGGATGTGACTTGGAGGTCACAAGATTGTGATGTGTACCATTCTATCACTTAAGGTAGGTCTTTCTAGGAAATGTTAGTATAGGATATTCATTAGTCTCTATATGTTATTTTTTATTGGACAGCCTAGAATCTGGGAATATTCTTTTAATATTTTATTGCTCTATAATTGGGAAGGATTTATTTTCCTTCCCCATACATTTTCCAAAGAGGAAAAATGCAGGCCTACAGCAACTTGTCTCATAGTTTTGCAATGTGTGTTGTTTTCTTACAACAATCTTCATTTCCAACCTATCATGGAATAAAGTTGATGGCTCATTTATTTAGTAGTATATTAAGCTTGGAAAACTAGAGGAAAAGCTATCCATGCAATCAACTAAACAACTTCTTTTTTTAATTATTATTAGATGCACCAAAAGAAATGAATGAAATCAACTAAGGCTCAATTTATACAATTACAATCAGTGATATTCCTTTACATGTTTTCTATGAAATATATCTATTTAGTAGCCATCTACATATAAAATTTCCATCATAACATACCAAATGAACAAGGAAGAGCTCTTATAAATATCATTTCACAAAATAATAATAAAAAATGTAGCAGGACAAGAGAATGAATGTTGGTGCCAATTTCATCAAAATTTCACAAAAAATATTATCTTATTAATAGGATGTATCCCTTCCTAACTTTTCTCACACATTTACAAATGACAACAATGATACCAATGCAAATCTGCATCTTATACTCATGCTTCCATGACACATAAACTCCAAAAGATCATTACTTTACTTATACATTAGATAACCATGGTACAATCTCCTTCATCACAATAAAGCCACACAAGAGATCCTTTTCAAATCATAAGGAATCATGAACATTGAAAGGCATGAACAATGAGTAGCATGAACATTGATCAACATGATCATTGAGAACATGAGCAATGAGAAACTTGAACATTGAGACTCCTATTGCACATTTAGCTCTTCATCACTTTGACTAGGGAGAAACCCTAACATTCCATGGCTTGCATCTTCACAAAACCTACAAATAACACAAAACTTGGAACCATGTAGGCTCACCTCCTAACCTAGGCTTCTATGAAGCCACCCACCGAGCAGGGGAAACAAGAACCAAATAGGTTACACACATACTTCACAAAAATTTGCATGAAAACACAACACAAACACAATCAACACCCTCCCATGGCTTGCACAAAGATTCTCCATTGGAATCATAAAACGTTGGGTGAAGGTGGGATCTTCAAGGAGGAGAAATTCTAACAACATATATATCATATTGCCAATGCATTTTACCTCTCAAGGCCACCACAACATAACAACATATTGCCACTGCATTGCCTCTCAAGGCCTTCAAAACAACCATCTTCTCCTCATCCTCCAAACCTCCTTATACCTCTCAAACAACAAGATTCATGGCCATGATGGAACCCATGCTCCATGATAATAACAAACCTCATCATGAGGTAAACAAAAAAGATTTCTTTTCTCACCTACAATGTCAAGCCCAACTTGTGCCCTTCACCCAAGGCTTCTCTGTCCTCCCAAGGGTGAGTGAAGCCTTCACACCCATAATCACAATCAAAACTCACATTCAAACAAGAAACAACAAAAAAACAAAACCAAGAAAGGATCTCCAAAGGCACAAAACACATTCACTTCTTCCCAACACAATGACAAACTCATAACACAAGATTGACAATGCAATGCATACTCCATTGATAACTTTTCACACTTGCAAATTTTCTTATCCATACTAAAGAAAAGGAATAAAAGAACATGCTTAAGTCACCAACCTTGGTCCAAGCTAGGGTAATGATAGTTTTAGAAGAGCTCCCTTAATCTCCCTCCAAAACTTAGCTTTCTCTAAAATTAGAGAGTGGGTGTACAACCCATTAACTTGTCACTTCCCCCCTAAAAGACTCTCCACTAACCATTTTTAGTAAGAACATCAAGCCTTCCTTTCTTACATTGTTGCTCCTCCAAAATAAGAAGGTTAACCAAGTGGGGTTGTGAGGGTTCTATCATGGAAAAACTCCAAATTTCGAATTGGTCTACGTTAACTTTGTTTAAGGGGTTCCCAAAACTAGGAAAACATTAAAATAATTAAATTTAGGCCCCTAACTTACTATACTACCATTAGAGTGGCTTTCAAACACTAAAATAACACCATAGGATCCCATTTAGACCCCCTAAACTCCTTGTCAAGTTTGAATTCGAATTCCTACATGATGTGACCCAACCAAACACTCTCTCCCAAATGGGAGTACTTAAGCATTAATTTGAAAAGAAGGAAGAGGACCAAGATTGAGTAACCTTGAGACCAACACTATAGGTGACATGTCATCAACACATAGACTATACAAGTGTCAAGTGACACACACATAAAAAGAAATACATTACATTTTCCTTGACATGCCCTTAATGCACCTAGGTTATGATTAAACATATTCACAAGCAAGCAATCATGCAGTTATGAAGAAAATTACTTTCACAATGAGGCTTTTGAATCTTTTGAAGATTCACCTTGATTAAACTATGTCACAAGGTTTGGAGCTTGTTTCCCCCAAGAATTACCATGGTTCCACTTCCTGCACAATAAACTCGAGCATCAATAGTCCAAGGAGTCATATAACATGTATAACATATAAGTGTATAGTGATAATCATAATTCAGGTAAATTTTCCTATTTAAATCATCCAAGATGTTAGAATAAGAAATCCGCATAACATAAGCCATCAGATTAACATCTATGTGCATATCAAAATCAATTTATCGTTTACTAGTGTATCATAAATCATCATAACCGCTTCTCTGAATATCATAATCATTCATCTCATAAAGCATCATAACCAAATTAGCATCTATCCATAATCAACTTAACATTTATCATCACATCCAAATTCTAATAATATCAATTCATAAGATTGCATCCATATATTTTCAACCATTTCCTACACAATAGTAGGTTCTAAGTGCATATGATAATGTAAACTACTACTACTAAGTATCAAAATGCATAAATAAAATAATCCACAGTCCATCAAGTCTCAAATAACTGTCAAAATATCTAGATCCTAAATATCCAAAATGTAAATAAAATATCCATGCTATGATAGGTCGGGGTGAGGCCTCACATCTTCTAAACCATATTTTAATAAAATATTAAATATTAAATTATTTTAGTGTTGTTCTCTAATTAATTAATTAAATTAATTAATTATAGCCCAATTAATAAATTAACAAAAAATAAATAGTTTAATTTATTAATAAAATCCTCTTGCTTCCATTAAATTAAATAAATGCAAAACCCCCTTAATTTAATCTCAAAAACCCCTCTCTATTTAATTAACTAATTTAGTTAAATCCCTCCACTCACAAACTCATCCTCTAAATCAACAATTACCTAATAAATCTTTTTTTAATTAATTAATTAAATAATTAAATAATTCATTTATGTAATTAAATCTCATGTACCAAATATTCTGCTTTTAATTAAATAATTCATTTAATCAATTAAATCTCATTAACCAAATATTCTTCTTTAAATTAAATAATTTATTTATTTAATTAAAATCTCATGCACCAATAATTTCTTTTTTAATTTTAAAAAAATCATTTATTTAATTAAACTCACCCACTAACCTTTTTCTCTAACAAATTCATCCACCTACCACATCCTTTGGTTAACTAATCCACCTCACCTACTTTAACTAAAATACACCACCTCCTCTTGGATGTCTAGAATCCCTCTTCAGATCACATGCATAATTAAAGGCATGATTTATTCCCTCTAACTCAAGCCATAGTCCACTCTCATGCCACATCTCCCTCATCCATCTCTAAATACAAAAGTCCATCTCCACCACCTATCTCAGTCAACTAAAACCTATATCACACCTCACTAAATTAACTATCCATCAGGAGATCTTATCTCCTCCTCATCGAATTGCCTATAAATTAAACCCTTTTCTCCTCATAAATAATCCACCATTTGAGTAGAGTTATTATACTATTTTGAGAGCTAATTACTTTCAAAGCACTATTTGGCTATATTCAAAATTTTCAAGCATCCATCTATCATATCCATCCATTGTTGAGGCTTGAGCACTAGATTTGAGCATACATCCATGATCATGACCACATCTACATATTAAGGAGGCTAAAAATACTCATAGATTTTCATTTTTTTTTGGCTTTCTTATTGCTCTCTCTCTCTCTCTCTCTCTCTCTCTCTCTCTCTCTCGCACACACACACACACACACACACACACACACACACACACACATGCACATATTGATTTAGGATGTTAAATGTTTGGCTTTGGCTTTATATCTTTTGCATCCTAATTCTAACACATATACCTATGACCCCTTTTGACCCATTGGAATAAATATAATATGTCTATAGGGGTCCTAGGACTCCTTAAAACATTTGTGATTATTTGTAATTATGGAATGGGTCAAAAGGGATCATAGGATGCCCTGTGGCCTCTTTCAACCCATTTGAGGACAACATATGAACTCCTACGATTCTATGGACAACTAGGGACATATATGTTATCATATAATGGGTTGAAAGGAGTCATAAGATACCCTATAACCCCTTTCGACCCATTAGAACAAATATAATATGTCCCTAGGGATCTAGTATGGTCAAATTATATAAATAAACTCATGCAAGGGTAAAATATCATAAAATTTCATATATATTCTATTTTGATATGTTAGTAGGGTTTTTATAAAGTTTCATGGTCATTTATGAGAAAATGTAAAAGTTTTCAAATATGTAATAAAATATTGTCATAAAAAGTTAACAATATGTAAAGTTGATGTAAAGAAGAAGGTCAAGAGTCAGAGTAGGTGGGAAATAGGTTAAAGGAAGTTAAAAGGAATTAAAATATCATGTATTGGTCATTATTCTTATAATGTAATGGTTGGGGAAGCTGGAAGAAGAGGTGAAATAAAGAGAAGTTTATTTTTGTGAGTTTTATGATAAATTTTGAGTTACTTTTCCATAAATCTAACTGATTTTTATGTTGGTACAAGAACATATGAATAGATAAAGACCTAAAACTTATATTTTCATAAAATTATTTGAGTTATATTTCTTTTGGATTTGGTTTGGTCAAATTTAATTAATTTTTGCAGAAACTAGGGTCATTTTTGTGATTGCAGGTCTGAATCTATTCTAGTTTATTGATTTGGTTAAAAGTTTGCAAAAGTGTGTAATATTACCCTAATAAGTCATGAATTCATGACTATGTGATTTTTGATTCCTTTTATCCTTGTATATCAAATTAGTATCAGAGCTCAGCAAAAGGTGTGGGAAAACGTGAGTTGTGAATTTTCGTTTATTGTGATAGGTTGAGGGGAGAACTTTTAGAGTGGCCAAAAGACTAGGCTGAGTGGAGAGAACCTAGATAGAATAATATGGTCATGTGAGGAGATTTATGTCATGATAAGAGGATACTATTAGATGCATGGGTTTCATATTGGTATTTTAAAAAAGTAGAAAGAAGAGGCAAAGAAAAGAAAGGAGGAGAAAAAAAAAAGAAAAGAGAACGGGAAGCTAGAATAAAATAAGAGATAGAAGAGGAAATAAGATTCATAATGAAGGACTTAAAGAAGGGGAAGAAAATTTAGAGAGACTGAAAGAATAATTGAAGGAAAATATGGAGAATAAAAATAGTGATTTGGAGCATCCATTCATTAAGGAGACAAAGGCATGTGAAGATGGAATAAAGAACTTGGTTACCAATGAAGAGAAGAATTATCCATTGGAAGGACAAAGTGAGAAAATTAATTTTGATACAAAAGGTTTGCAGCAAAAAATTATTGATGAACCTTATAACAAAAAGGTTCTTTAATATAGGAAAGAGATTGAAGAGGAAATTGTTGATGATCCTTATGATGAAAAGGTTCATAAAGATGGAAATGTGATGGATGTGATGGTTCTTGATGAAACCATGGGATGGCATTTCAAGTTAAGTAAGAAAATGGTATGACCTATCAAAAGGCTAATAGTTTCAGCAAGGAAGAAGAATCATGATGAATCCAAGAGGATATATAAGGCTCAAATAGTTATGAATTTGTCTCCAAGCATGGAGATATTGCAACATAAAGACATTGAAAGAAATGATGCAAAGGTTCCTATAGTGAACCAGATTGATGAATTGATATATGAAGAGGTTCCATTTATTTTTCCTAATCCATTTAGTGCAGGTTTTAGGTGTTCTACTTAATTTATTATGTGGAATAGTTTTATCAAGGTATAAAAATTGACTTGGGTACTTGGTAAGAGTACAAACAACAAATACTAATGAACTGCAATACAAGAAAGAAGAAGGACAGTCCAAGGGACTTGGATTTTATTGTCCCTAGGAGTATGGTGTAGGAGAACCTATCAAAAATGGAAAAAATGAGAGGATACATAAGGATGAAATAATTTATCTTTTAAATGTATTTTGAATCCATTTTATTCAATGTGTAAGGCTAAATTAAGTTATTTGTAATAGATTGTCAAAATTGTCTAGTATGGTCAAATTATATAACTAAATTCATGCAATGGTAAAATATCATAAAATATCATATATAGTCTATTTTTCTATGTTATTAGGTCTTTTATAAAGTTTCATGGTCATTTATGAGAAAATCTAAAAGTTTTCAAATATGTAATAAAATATTGTCATAAAAAGTTGACAATATGTAAAGTTGATGTAAAGAAGCTCAAGAGTCATAGGAGGTAGACAATATTTTAAAATAAGTGAAAAGATATTAAAATATCATTTATTGGTCATTATTATCATAATCTAATGGCTGGAGAAGCTGGAAGAAGAGGTGAAATAAAGACAAGTTTATTTTTTGTGAGTTTTATGATTAATTTCTGAGTTACTTTTCCAGAAATCTAATTGTTTGTTTATGTTGGTACAAGAATATATGAATAGATAAAGACCTGAAAATTATATTTTTCAGAAAATAATTTGAGTTCTCTTTCTTTTGGATTTGGTTTGGTCAAATTTTATTAAGTTTTATAGAAGTTGGGGTTTTTTTGGTGACTGCGAGTCTAAATCTGTCCTAGTTTATTGATTCAGTTAAAAGTTTGCAAAAGTGTGTAATGTTTCCATGATAAGTCATGAAGTTGTGATTATGTGATTTTTTATTCCTTATATCCTTGCATTATATTGTTATTAGAGCTCAATAAAAGGTCTGGAAAAAGGTGAGTTGTGAATTTGTGTTTGTTGTGACAAGTTGAGGGGAGAACCTGTAAAGTGGCCAAAAGACTAGGTTGAGTGGAGAGAAACTAGAGAGAAGAAGATGTTCATGCAAGGAGTTTTATCTCATGATAAGAGGATACTATTAGATTCATGGGTTTCATAGTGGAATATTCAACAAAAAAAGAAGGAAGAGGCAATGAAAAGAGAAGAGGATGAAAAAAAGAGAGAAGAGGAAGCTAGAATAAAACAAGAGATAGAAGAGGAAATAAGATTCCTAATGAGGGAACTTAAAAAAGGGGAAGAAAATTCAAAGATACTAAAAGAAGAATTGAAGGAAAATATGGAGAAGAAAAATAGTGATTTGAAGTAGCCATTCATTGACGAGACAAAGGCATGTGAAGATGGAATAGAGAACTTGGTTACCAATGAATAGAAGACTCATCCACTGGAAGGATAAAGTGAACAAATTAATCCTAATACAAAAATTTAGGCAATGAAAGAGGAATCAGAAGACAAGTATCTATGCATGGTACACCTTAGCAGAATGGCATAGAAGAAAGAAAAAATATATCCATTATGTATTATGCAAGAACATTGATGATAGAGAAAAACGTTGCAATCAACTATTGGAAGGAAGCAATCAATACAACAATTCATACCTTGAACCAAGTTCAATTGAAGAAATACTCAGATCAAACTCCTTATGAATTATGGTATGGCTATAAATCTAATGTTTTATTTTTCAAACTATTTGAAAGAAAATATCATTTCTTAAAAGAGACAAGGAAAGGAAAATTTGATGTGAAAAGTGATGAAGTCATATTACTAGGATACTACAACAAAAGAAAACATATAAATGTATGAATCTTACTACTCACAAGGTTGTAGAAAGTGCACATGTAAAAATTGACAAGTTTGTAGAAAAGAGTGAACAAAAAAGTAGCAAAGAACTTGAAAACTACAGAAACTTTGTCTACTATGAACCTGATACTTTACCTAAAGTTCAAGCAATTGCAATTGGAAATCAATAGTCTTTGCCACCTGAGTCCCCAAATCTCTAGTTCAACCTAAGTTATAGCTAGTACAACCCAAGTCACAATCAGAAGGACCATAGTCATAGTCATAAGGACCCAAGTTTCAGTCATTTGAAACTTGAGTCACATTGCGAAGGACCCAGGTCATAGATAGTGGGAACCGAGCCTGATTTAGAAGATCATTTTGAGCATGGTGAACTGAGTAAATCAAGTCTAAAATCTAGAAAGAAAGAATGTATACTTTCTAGATATGTTAGAAGGCATCATGCACTCAAGAAAATAATTGAAGATCAGTCAAAAAATACAATGACAAGGAACAAACTAAAAGTTACATGTTTTCTTACTGCGTTTGCACCTAGAACTATTAAAGATGCATTAAAAAATGAAATTTGGATTGAGGCAATGAATGAGGAGATTGAACAAATTGAAAGGAACAAAACTTGGAATCTTATTCCTAGACCCAAGGACAAAAATTTAATTAGCACAAAATGGGTATTCAAAAATAAGTTGAATGAAAATGGAGAAGTATCAAGGATCAGGACAAGGCTAGTATGCAAAGGTTATGCTCAAGAAGAAGGTATTGATTATGGATAAATATTTTCTATGTTTGTAAGATTGGAAGGTGTTAGAACACCACTTTCTTATGCTACACACAAAGGATTCAAATTATATCAAATGAATGTAAAGTCAACTTTATTGAATTAAATCCTAGAAGAAGAAGTCTACATTGAGCAACTTGGAGGTTTCATTGATCCTAACAAGGGGAATATGGTTTTCAAATTACACAAAGCTTTATATGGTCTAAAACAAGCCCCTAAAGCTTGGTATGAAAATTTTCACAATTATTTGGTAAAAATGGTTTTTAAAGAACAAATGACAATAACAATCTATACATCAAGGAAGGACCATAAAAGAAGATATTATTGACATAAATTTTTGTAGATGATATATTATTCATTGGACATGATGCTTGTACAAATATTTTTCTGGAGAAATGAGTAAATAATTTGAAATATCAATGTTTAAAGAGATTAAATTCTTTTTTGGCCTACAAATTCAATAGAAGAAGGATGGCATCTACATTACTCAATCAAAGTACATCAAGGAGATATTGAAGAGATTTGGAATAGAGGATTCTAGACTAGTTGGAACACCTATGTCTATTGGAAATAAGCTTTCCAAAAATGATGATTCCAAAGAGGTAGATCAAACTACATATAGATCATTGATTAGGAAACTTCAGTATGTTGTACACACAAGACCTGATATTGCATTAGCAGTTGGTATAGTGGAAACATTTTTTTCTAATCCAAGGGAAAATCATATGATAGAAATAGAAATAATTATGAGATATCTAAAAGGTACTAAAGATTATGGTTTGTGGTATAAGAAAGGAGGTAACCTTGAATTAAAATCCTTCACTAATGCTGATTGGGAAAGAAGTATTGATGAAAGGAAAAGCACTAGTGGTGGAGCATTCTTTCTTGGAAAGAGGCTAGTTTTTTGGACAAGAAAGAAGTAGAATTGCATCTCTCAGTCTGCAACAAAAGTAGAATATTTTGTAACAGTAGTCAATAGTTCCAACATCATTTGGTTCAAACAATTGTTGTTGGGTAAGGAAGAAATCAAGGATCTAGTAGTTATTCTTTCTTATAACACCAGTGTAATTAACATTTCCAAAAATCCAATGATGCATACCAAAACAAAGCACATTTCAATAAAATATCACTTCTTGAGAGAATTAGTGCAAGAAAAAGAGGTGAGATAGGAATATGTGAATACAAATGAACAAATTGTAGACATATTCAGTAATCTATTACCTAAGGATGCATTTTTGTATCTAGGAGGTAAGCTAGGGGTAACTCCCCTATCTGAAGCTCGTTAAACAAAGATTAGTGATGCATTAGCTGACCATTTGAAGATCAGCCAAGTTGATGTAGTATTGGAATTAGTACATCAGGTACATGGAAAATACATTGGTTATTATCTTTGGCATGAGATGTCAAAGAAGGAGAGTTCTTTCATATTAGAGAAATTTTGAGGAGAAATTTTGGGAGAGTTTGTTGTCATATCAAAAATTGCAACTAGAGAAATGAGAAGAGTCAGAGAAAATCATTCCAGAGGGAGATATTGATGTCAGAGGGAGTTCTCATGGATCAAAATCCAATTCAAACTAAAAAATATTATCCTTATTTCTATTTTTCTCTAAAATTTCATTGTACTATGACATGTTGTGTTGTCATCAATGCCAAAGAAGGAGATTGTTGAAAATAATTATTCAGTTGTATGTTGTCTTTGATGTTACAAAAAATGTCAAGCCTTACCAAGAAGTTAATGATTATTGAGCTCACTTAGGCATTGAAGGAAATTTTTGTGTATGTTAAGCATTTCAGTTATAACCAAGCTCACTTGGGCATCGAAGGAATATTGTTTGTTAATCGAGTTTACTTGGTTACCAAAGGAGAGTTAGCATAAATCCTATGTTGACCAAGTTCAATTAGTTACTAATCGAAAGTTAGCACAAAGCTAGTATTCACTGAGTTGGGCTGGTTAATGAAGGGTTTCCCTGTGTTGACTAAGTACTGAATTCCATATTAGCCAACTGTCAACATATTGAGTCTAATAGATTTAGTGGTTAATAATAGCTAACTTAAGGGATGAAAATTGTTTGATTAAAAGTGTATTGCAGCTGACTTTATAAGGTAAGTAATATAAATATAAGGTCAAGTTGAGGATTGAATAGTGAGCAATGTACAATTGAAGAAGATGAATTAAAGAAGTGAATTGAAAGGATATCTACAAGAAGATAGAATATCTAAGTTGATCAAGCTCCAAACAACATTATGATCAAGAAGGATCAAGTAATCAAGACAAAACATAGATATGAATCAAAAAATTTAGTTGCATTAGCAATCAGGTCAAGTCAGTGTTACTCTCTAATTATTGTAGTAGTGAATCAGATCTCCTAACAAAGTTAGCTTAACATATATTTGGCAAATCCTCTAACAAGGTGACATTTCTAGATTCAAGTGTCTAAAGGCATCTAACAAGGCCACTCCTAATAGGGTGAGTTAAATCCTCTAATAGGGTCACACCTAACAATGTGTTTTGTAACCTTTAATAGGGTTGGCTCCTAACAAGGCTGACTTCAAAAGAGTGAAAAGAGTAACTAGTTGCAATTGGTGGTTTTCCCAAACTGGGTTCCCATCTTAAATCTTGGTGTCTCATGTATTCATGTTATTTTCTTTATATTTATGCAACTAAGTTATTTAAGATTAATCACATTTAATATCTTAAGATCTTCATGTTCAAAGTTAACCAAGTGATAGTAATATATTCAGTGTTAACCGAGTGACAACAATATATTTAGTAGTAACCGAGTTTCAAGAAGGATTTTTTTTTAAAATTGTGTTGACATCTTAAGGGACTTGGATTTGTTTTTATGGTGACTAATTCATCCCTCCCCTCTTAGTTACTCCTTTTCATTTCCAACAAGTATATTCTATGGCACTTTGTGACCCATTAAATGATAACATATGAACTCTTATGAGTCCTAGGACCACTACAAAAAAATGTTATCATTTAATGAGTCAAAAGGGGTCATATGATACCCTATGACTCTTTTCAACCCATTAGAATAAATATAATATGTCCCTAGGGATCCTATGACCCGTAGGGACATATGTTATCTTGAATGGGTCGAAAGGGGTAATAGGATATCTTATGACCTCGTTTGATTGATTAGAATAAATATAATATAATATGATATAATATAAGGGAAGGTAATATACTATAATCTAATTTAATATAGTATAATATAATATTATTTAATATAATATAATAAATCTAAACTATAAATTGAATATAAATACCAAAATTTTTAATTATAAGTGAATTAATAGAGTATATAGTAATTTTTATTCATCTCAATTATAACAACCAAAGAGACACATAATTGACCAATAGAATAAAAATAACATGGATTATGCATAGCAGAATCCAAACCTTTCACTAAATTTGAATCCACACACTCCAATTTCACATGTCTTCTTTTCATAAGTTTGGTGGAAAGGTATAAGTTACTAGATATTTTGGGTAACCAATATTTTATTGGTGAGCTTAGTAAATAAATCACTATTGGTCCCCAAACCTAAGAATTATGATTTTGTTAAATAATTTTCATAGGATTTGAGAGGCTTGTAGGCAAAAGACAAAATTTTGGTCCTAGATTTTCAATGTGTGGGACAATCAGTTGATTAGGGGTCCTGGAATTGTTAACAATATGGGGAGCAGTAGTTGGTAAAATTCTAAATAGAAGAGGAAGGTGAAAAATGAAGAATATAGGGAAAAAGAAAGCAAAAACCACCATAAAAAAGATAATTTATGTTAAATGTGAATGAAGATGAACCCATAACAATAGTTTCTATTGAGGCACATATTGAAATTGAAAATTTGAATCAAGTTTATGTTGTGAATGACAATGAATTCATCAAATAGGAAAATGTGAATCTTGAAAATGAGAATGTAGCACTTGAGAATTATAGTGATAATTTTGTAAATTACAAACATCATACATCTCTTCATTATAATAAGGAGAATGAGGTCCCTTGTAATGAAGAGGTACAAACATTTAATGAAATACAAGGTATATCACCCAAATGGTTAATTGAGATTGATGAAACCATTTTGAGCACATTGGAAGGGAAGAGATCACAAATAACAATTTGGTTGTGGGATGCAAAACTATATGAATAGTTTTTTGGAAACAATATATTAGTGGACTAGTGCCAATTTTTTGTGAAATTGTTAAAGATGCAAAAGATAAGACCTGTGCTATCCAAATTGAAGATTCATGTCAACAAGAAAATAGAGAAAAATGCCATTATTATGAAGAAAATTTTCAATTCTCTCAATACTATAGGAATAAATAGTTGGAAAAAGGACAAGAATTGTACTTGGAGGTTTATTACAACTTCATTGGTAAGTCATCATTTGAGAAAAGCTAGATTTATTACACAAACTTGTGTTGACTCAAACATAAGTCATACCACTTTGATTAGAGAACTTGGAAGAAGAGAGAGACTTGATGACCCTCTTCAAATTGATCCATGGGCTTATAGTGGGAGACTTCCACATTTTGATGAGAAGCTAACTAATGATATGAAGGAAATTTTTTCATAATTTTTTTACTCTAACTCAAGCATGCCACCAAATGTGAAGCATGTTTTGAAGTTCAAAATTGATGATAAAGACCGTAGCTCACATCCAAAACATTATTCTAAGGTAAGTCAAATAGTTTTGTTCAAATTTTTTTGTGAGACTAATCCAATTCTCCATGTATCAAAAAGGACTTTCAAATAATATCCACTTTATTGTGTGCACCTTAAGATTCAAAATACATGTTGCAAATATCACATGGAATTTTCTATGAGTCATGAACTATTACACTCCACCCATTCTACCTTGCATACTAATAAAAATTTTGAAATTTGTAGTGCTAACAAGCTTCCAAAATCATCAATATTTCTACTAGATCATTTCTTATGTCCTAAGGATGATGATTATTTATTTTATAGAAATGATTTCATAAATGAGAAGTGCTCAAAATGTGATAGTTGATCAAAAATTTAGACATGTTTCCATGAGGGGTGCAAAGAAGATCTTGGAAAGACAATAGTTTTAAAAAAGGTATATGAAACTATGAAATACAAATTGAAGAGTGGAAGTGGAGGTGGAGGTGGAGGCTCTAGATGTGTGTTAGTTGCTATAGAAATGTTTGTTGCTGATTTTATTTCAGATTTAGAGGGAAATATTTTTTACAAGAATGTAAGGCATGTCATAGATCTCAATTCTTGGATCAACAATTTAGAATGTGTATGGACACCTTCTCCATTTGCACTATTATATTAGTTGTTGAATTCGTAGAGAACTACACATTATAGCTCCAAAATAAGACACAGCCTCAATATTACAACTCCATTTAGAATGTTATTTTTTTCCACATAACATATGGACATGCCCATAATAGTGTGTAAGATAACCCAAGTGTACAAATTTTATATGAGTGATGATAGATCAAAATCTCATGAGTTTTTCCAAACTTGTTTCGATGATTGTTTTGAGTTCTTATGAGAACATGATATTGTTATGCACAAAAATCTCATTTGGGTAGATAAATATAGAAGTCAATTCAATAATCCTCACATATTTTATTAGTTGTTTATAATGAATTTAGAGAGGGGTGTTCCTCATACTTGGAGTTTTTTTGAGTTAGAACATGGGAAATAAGAGAATAATGGAGTGGGGGCATATGTGAAGAGAGCTCTAGTGAAGGAGAAAATGGAGATTACAATAGCACAACTTATTGATGCATGTACCATATTTTATTGGTGTACATCTACATTATCATAGGGAGAGACTCTTGATTCGCTAGTGTGTAGGTTCTTTTGGTTGGTTAAGGAGGGCTCCTTAGGTGATAGATTGGATTGTGATATAGTGAGAGATTCTTCAAAGATTTATTCATTCCACAATTCTAATTGTAGTATATGGGCTATTTCGACACGACATCTAGATTACTTTTTTCCTATTTGTTTTTAGTGTGATTGGGATCACTTTGAGTTGATCAAATAAGATGTAGACTTCCACTTTATGGGGTCAATAAGCCATTCAAATATGTTTCTACAAGAAAGAGGAGAATTTCCAAATTATATGATTTCACTTATGTTCCAAAGTAGATTAGTTAGGATGTAAAGGAATAAGGGATGCAATACTGAATTTGAATTATAAAGACAAATGCAATACAAGGAAATGTACTCTTTTAGGCCCTTAATAGGGTAATGTGAATGTAAAAGTGAACTAATTGATTAAATAATGTAAATCTAGATGCTATGTGAAGACAATTATCCCAATTAAGATATAAATCTAGGATAAAGATATGAAAGGAAATAATATATAAATGACTCACCTTGCTAGGAAAATGTGTTTTCACTCCAAAAGTCACACATCTAAATTGTATCAAAATATCCATTTGTGGATCTTAGAATAAAATGACATAAGGAAAAGAAAACCCATAAATTTCCCCAGAATATGAGATTGAACGAATACATTGACTTGGGAAGAATCCTACATCCAAGTTGACATAGTACAACAATTTGCGAGTGATGACTCTAGAAAGCTTGTGAACAAATAGGTTCTAGATCCATAATCCTTTTTGCTCCCAACCTGCAAATTAACACATTATAGAAAGGTTTGGTGGTTTGGGTTTGATGAGGGCTTCCCTTGGTCAAGCCCTAGAATAAGGAATTGGTTGTAATTGAGAAATATAATTGTAAATTACTAAAAGACAAGATAAATGTTAGGATTCACCTTGCTTGTATATATGTAAATATACTATAGATCTTGAATTAGGAATATAAGGTATCTCTACTCTTTGCAATAGATCTACCATAATCCCATCATGGTGTCATAGATATAAAAGTACATCAATGAAGAAGATGATGAATGCTTCAATGTAAATATCCTTCATTAATGGCCAACAATAAGCTAGATCTTGAAGAAGAAATACTCACAAAGGATTCTTTAGTGATTGATAGAAATCTCCTTACTTGAAGATAGAAATATAGATTTGAGAGAAAGATCTTGAGTTCATGAACAATTATTATGATAAGATATATGAAAATGAAGCTTCCAAGTCTCTATTGGAATACTTTGAATAAATATTGGGGGGTGGGGGTGGGGGGGGTGGGTGAATCAGTTAAGCAAGGTCCTAATGTACCAATTAAAAAAAAGACAAACAACTTTAGATCTTATTATTCCAATGCTTGGTGTCTACTATAAAAAAATGTACAATATTAGCTAGGTGCCCACTATTCTAAAATAATAGACTTGTAAGATGTAAAGTTTAATTAGTAAAGCATCATGATAACATCCACAAAAGTTTGACACTAGGATTTTAACATTGAAGCCCAATTTGGGAAAACCACCAGCAACATGTCACCAATTTTCACTCTTATGAAGAGAGTCTCATTAGGAGCCAACCTTATTAAAGGTTAAATTACACATTATTAAATGTGACCTTGTTAAAGGATTTAATCACCTTGTTAGGAGTGAACTTATTAGAGGACTTTAGAACATTCCATTAGAATGTCAGTTGGTTAAAGGATTTACATAGACTATTAAGTCCTTATTCAACTTTGATTAAGCTCAAGTCTCTATTCAAATCCTAATACTGAGTTATTGTTTGGCCTCCATTATCATCTGAATCTTATATTCTCTTGAAAACCCTTTAAGAAATCACCCTTCACTTCTTCTCAACTCAATTAAGCCTTCTTCTTAGATTCCCCAATCAACAACATTACTAACAACTCCTACTCTCTAGAACTTCTTCTCATGCACACAACTTTGCTACACTCTACACTCTCTCTTAAAGTTCATCTTTGTTCCTCCTTAAATAGATAGTTATGATATTTTTCCACTTAAACAATAGTGTAGATCTTAGGGTTCACAATTTGATCCATCAGATATGATGTATCTAATCATCATTCAATTTATCTCTTCTTTTCTAGAAAATTCTCCTTGAATTCATCTCTTAGTTTGATTACCTAATCCTCTCATGGAATTAAATGATCCAATACTTTGATCTTTATCTTCAACACTTTTTCCATATCCGAAGAAGTCAACTCAGTTGACTAGAAACTATGATTCCTCACAAACAATTAAAATGTTGTTCCACAACAGTTCTGACACTCAGTCATCACTGAGCTACGTGTTTTCTATAAAAAAAAAATCTCATCATCAAAATTGTCACTTGGTCAATATTGATGCTTGGTCAACATTGAATATTAATGGCACTTACTATGGCTTGGTTGACACTAGCATCACTCAAGATGTTCAACAAAATTCCTTAGTCTTTTACTTAGCCATGCTTATACATTTGATCTATCTTGGGTCACACTTCCAAGACTCGAACATTATTGTCTTCTCCTCTTGCAACATGATTTAAACAATAACTTTATCATGTCAATTTCTAACTAATAAAATGTTCATTTGTAGTTCCCTCTTCATAACTCAACATTTCCTCTATATGCTTTTTCTATGAACAACTTCTCAAATCTTCTTCATCAATCAAATAGATATGAGATTTAGATTAGATAGAAAATTGTCTTACCAATATATTTGACATCAATGAGAAGAGAAAAATTGTTCCAATTGTAGTTTCCAACAATATCCCTCTTTGGGATTGATGAAAATACCAATAAAAATATTGTCAAAATACTTCAAGTTACCATAAAATCCAATAATTTTACAATCTTCAAGTAACACTTACAATGTATCAAATATTGTATTAGTATCCTTAGTTTCATTCTAATGCACATCTCTGATCTGGCAACACCTCTTAAAAGCTTATGAATTGCCTCTAAGTAATCACTCCCTCTTACTTAACATGTCTCTCGTAGCAGACATCCACTTTCTCCCTCTAGGATATGCTCTCCCATTAGATTCATATTTCTATTAGCTTTCATGAAAAATCTCTCTCTCTCTCTCTCTCTCTCTCTCTCTCTCTCCCTCTCTCTCTCTCAAATATTTTATGCAATATGAAATCTCTTCCTCTTTGACAACAATGCCAAAGACACGATCTCTTTCTCATACATCTTGATTATGTAGATAATTGCAAGTCAAGTCTGAACTCTTCATCTATCATCTTCATATGACTGAGATAATATCCTCTAATATATTCATGAGCATCCTTAGGTAAAGCTTTAGTGAATATGTCAGCAATTCTCTCTTTTTTGTTCAAATATTCCAATTTCACTTCTTTGTCTTGAACTATCTCTCTCAAGTAATGATACTTGATAGCAATGTGTATTGTCTTTGTATGCATAATAGGGTTCTTTGATATGTTAATAGCACCTATGTTTCACAATAGATGACCGCTACATCAATAATTTCTTCCTTCATACCTTTCAACAATTATTTGATCCAAATGATGTTTGAACAATCCATTTCTTATGCCACATATTGCAATTATGCTTCTTGCTTGTTCATGAAATTAGTCTCTTTCTTATAAAGAATGCACCATCACTTGTGCTCTTCATATCATCAAAATTTCATTCCCAATCACAGTCAGTAAATACCTTTAGTTCAAACTTATCATTTTTCTCATAATACAATCCATAGTCTTATGTTCCTTCTAGATATCTTAATATTCTCTTTACTACCATCATATGATTGTCCTTAGGACTCACTAAAGTAATATAAACTATCCCAATAACTAATGCAATATTTTGTCTACTATGAACAACATATTGTAGTTTACCGATTATTGATATGTATTGCATTTGGTTCACAGTAACAAAATTATCATTCTTAGATAGTTTGTGTGTAGTAACCATAGGTGTACACATTGGTTTAAAATCTTCCATTCCAAAATTTTTCATTATCTCTTTGATATATTTGGATTGAGTAATGAGGATGCCTTGCTTCATTTGATATACTTGTAAACCAACAAAGTATTTGATCTCACAAAATATTGTCATTTCAAATTCCTTCTTCATTTCATCAGCAAACATTTTGCATTCTGCTTCCTTTCCTCCAAATATGATATCATCAAACAAAAAAATTAGATAACAATACCTCATTATTATTTCCATTCTTCAAATATAGATTGATGTTGTCATTTGTCCTTGCAAAACTAATATTCACCAAATAATTATGTAGTCTTCATACCATGCTCTAGTGGTTTGTTTCAAACAATATAAAGCTTTGTGCAACTTGCATACCATATTATTCTTGTCAAGGTCCACAAATCCTTTAGGATGATCTATGTATACTTCTTCCTCAAGTATCCTACTTAGAAATGTAGATTTGAGATATATTTGATATAACTTGAATCCTTTATAAATAGAATATGCAAGCAATGTTCTAACTCCTTCTAATCTTGCTAAAGGGGAAAATGCTTCCCCATAGTCAACATCTTCCTCTTGTACATATCCTTTCATACCAATCTAGCCTTATTCCTTGTGACTTCACCTTTCTCATTCAGCTTATTCCTGAATACCCACTTTATTCCAATAACATTTTTTTCTTTAGGTTTGGCTACTAGAGTCTGTACTTTTTTCCTTTCAATCTATTCAATTTCTTAATTCATAATTTGTATCCAACATTCATTCTCGAAAGCATCTTTCATATATTTGGGCTCAAATTCACAAAGTAACCATGTATCACTTCTGGGTCCTTTTCTTGTCATAACACCAAACTCTTTATCTCCAATGATTTGTTTAGTGCATGATGTATTCTCTAATATTTTTCTAACATAGGCTATTTTCTTCTTTGTTCTCAACATGTTCATCTTGAAAAATAATTTAAAGCTTATTGTCTCTTACTTGTTCTAGTTCAGGTCTAGGTTCAGGTTTTGCATGCTTGGCATTGCCTTCATAATGTTCAAATTCCTCTGTCTATGACTCATGATCATTTATCTATTTCTTGACACCCACAATTTTATGCTTGGCAACTAGTTGTTGCAACTTGAAATTTTGAGTCTACTAAGGATCTGCAACTTTGATTTATTGTCCAGGTGGAGTTCCTGGAGCACTATCATTCACATATATAAATGAACTATAATATTCAAGTTTTGTATTACATTCAACTTCTTTTTTCTCTATATATTAATAAAATTTTACAATTTCACTTTCCACAACTTTGTTAGTGTTAGAGTTCAAACAATTATAATCTTTTCTCTTAGTGGAATATCCTAGGAATATACCTTCATCACTTTTAGCATCAAGTTTTCCATTCTTATTGTCTTTAAGTATGTAACATTTTCTTCCAAAGACTTTGACATATTCCACATTAGGTGCATATCCATACCACAATTCAAAAGGTGTAGCATTTGTACCTTTCTTGACTTGTACTTTGTTCAAAGTATTAATAGTTGTACTTATAGCTTCTCTTTAGTATTTATGTGACACATTCTTGTCCATCATTAGTGTTCTAGCACAATCCATAATTGATTTATTCCTTCTTTCAACTATTTCATTCTAAGAAGGCATCCTAGGTGTAAACATCTATCTTTTGATTCCTGTTAAATTGCAGAATATGTTGAACTCATTGGAAATGAATTCACCACCTCTTTTAGATCTCAAACGCTTTAGATTCTTCCTTGTCTCCTTTTCAACTCTGGCCAAATACCACTTAAACAATTGAAAAGCATCAAATTTTTCTTGAAGAAACACCACACTCATCATTCCAGAATAATCATCAACAAATAGAATGAAATATTTGTCTCCATAGTAGCTTTGAACTCAAATAGATCCACATAAGTCAGTATGAGCCAATTCCAAAATGTCATCAACTGAATATATTTTCTCTTGAAACTAGACTTTGTCATTTTCCCAATTGATATTATTTACACATAGCATTGTCAAGTTTCTTAAAGTTTGGAAAACCTCTTACTCTTTTCATTTGACTAATGCTAACCAAATGGTCAAACTTTTCATGACATAACCTCTTGTGCCATAACCAAATATATTCATATTGTGCAAAAAACATGTCTCATCAAATAAATCTAGACATAACAAGTTACCTCTTGTTTGATCACCACTTCCAATTAGTTTACCATCAACATCAAATATTTTGGCATTTCTATGATGGAATTCAATTTTGTAACCAGATTTTTTTAGCTGTGAAACAATCAACAAATTATAGTTAAGTCCTTCAACCTAGTAAATATTGTCACATTTGATCTTATTATTTAGTTGAATTATCCCTTTACCTTTCACAAGATTTGAAACATCATTACCATTTTTACACAACCACCCTTATAAGGTCCAATATCCTCAAATTTACTTCTTTCATCAATCATGAGAAACCACTATCAATTATCCATCCATCACTTTTGTTCACATAAGAGATTAAAGTAGTTTTCTCATCTTCGTCATAATATTCTTTCATAGTAACATAGACTACATCTTCATCATTACTTTCAGATTTAGTATTACTTTCTTCTTCAAAAATATAACAAGATTTCATACCTTTGTTCTTGTAGTCCTTGTTCTTCCTCGGTCATCTCTTTTTACTTTGTATTTTCTCCCCTTCTTTCATCCTTGTCCTCTTTGTCGGGACACCTCGCAGTAATATGACCAAACTTGTTGCATGAAAAATAGATTATGGGAAGTTTACCTTTGTATTTTCCTTTGCCTCTTCCAAATATCCTAGCTATCAGTGCCTCAAGTTCATCAAGTTCATCATCAAAAGTAGCACTATCATTTTTCACTTTTTTTCCATTTCTTTTCTTGCTAAGAACTAGTTGTGATTTGAAAGAAGATTTAATAGTAGCAGGAATGTAATTATCAAAATTGGACATCTCAAAAGCATCAAGCCTACCAATTACACCTTCTAGGGTTAGGTCATTACCTTGTGTACATCTTAATTCTTGTATTGTAGAAACCCTAATAACATAAATAAGAAGTAGATTTTTCAATACCTTGTTGATTATTGTTTCATCTTCAATCTTTCCATTGGCTCCTCTAATACCGTTGACAACTTCATTGATTCTTGTGCAATACTACACTATGTTCTCACCTTTTATCATTCTCATTTCATCAAACTTACCTCTCAATTTTTTTATTTGGTTCTTAAGATAGTATCATCTCCTCCATAAATGGGTTTTGATTTTATCCCATATTTCCTTTGAATTATTACATTCCTTTAGGTCATCAAACTTAATATAGCTTAGGGATGAAGCAATCTCCAACATTGACTGATTCTGTTCTTTCTTTTCTTTTAGTTGTTGAGAAGTTAGGGGTACTATTGTTATGTCCACATATGCATTTTCTAGAAAATCTAATACATCATCACCAATTCTAGCTATATATAGCCTCCTCAACTTTTTCCATGCAAACAATTTTCTTTGTTCAACTTTGGTACCTCTCTTTTGTATGCCATGATCTTTAGCTTTTAGTACCTTAAAACTTCTCTCTACAAGTATCAAATTCTCTAATACCAATTGTTAGAATATTTAGAAAAAATAGGGGGGTTGAATCAGTTATCCATGGTCTTGATGTACCAATTGAACAAACAAGCACTTAAACAACCTCAGATCTTAACATTCCATTTCTCAGTCTCTACTATAAACTATTTGCAAAATTAGCTAGCTATCCACTATTCTAAAATAATAGACTTTAGAATGTAAAATTTAATTAGTAAAGCATCATAATAACATCCACAGAATTTTGACACTAGGATTTAACATGGAAACCCAATTTGGAAGAAACCAACAACAACATGTCACCAGTTTTCACTCTTTTGAATTGAGCCCTATTAGGATCCAACCCTATTAAAGGTTACAATACAACTATTAAATGTAACCTTGTTAAAGGATTTAATTACCATATTAGGAGTGGCCTTGTTAAAGGACTTTAGAAAATTCCATTATAATTCCACTTCATTAAAGGATTTACATAGACTGTTAGGTCAACCTTGATTAAAGGATTTCAAATACTATTCACTCTACTTAGAAAGTAACATCAAGTTTGACCTATTAAGTATAACTCACTTTTCATGTTCAAATATTTATTTAACTCCTAATACTTACTTTCTATCCTCCATTACCATCTCAATCTTAGATTTGCTTGGCAACTCTTCAAAAAATCACCTGTCACTTTTGCTCGACTCAATTAAGTCTTCTACTTAGATTTGTTAGTTAGCATTAGTAACAACTCTAACTCTCTCAAAATTCTTCTCATGTGCACAACTTCTCTACATTCTATACACTCTCTTAAATTTTTCCTTTGTACCTCCTTAAATAGGTAGTTATTACCACTTAAACAACACTATAGATCTTAGGGTTCACGATTTGATCCATCAAATACAATATATCTAATAGCCATTCTACTTATATCTTCTTTTCTAGAAACCTCTTTTTGAATTCATCTCTTAGGTCAATTACCTAATCCTCTCTTGAATTAACTCATCAATTCTTATCTTTAACACATTTTCCATATCCCAAGAAATCAACTTACTTAGCTCAAAATCATGATTCCTCGCCCAAAGTCTAACTAATCAAATGTCCATTTGTAGTTTCCTCTTTATAACACAACCTTTCCTCTAGGTGTTTTTTTTTTGAAAAAAATTCTCAAATCCTCTTCATCAATCAAATAGATATGATATTTATATTAGATAGAAAAATGTCTCACCAATAGATTTGACATCAATCAAAAAACAACATTTTTTCCAATTGTCATTTCCAATATTCTCTTTGTATATGACTTTTCGGGTAGGAAAATAATAAATGTCAACTAGATAATGGTAAAATAATAATTAAACCCCTGAGGCCTTTCCAATCCCAAGATCTAGAATTATCAGGGACTTGGTTGACCTACTTTAGGACTAGGTCAACCTAGTCTAGACTAGGTTGACCTGGTTCTGGAAATCTAGTCCCAGGTGCGACATAAAGTAGAGGTAGGTGATAGAAAGATAGGGTGGAAATAAGAAGAAGACATGGTAAAAAGAAGATCAAGAAAATGCATATATATGGTCCAAAGAGGGAATTAGAGAGAGAGAGAGAGAGAGAGAGAGAGAGAGAGAGAGCTAAAAGATCTTATAAGGAAAGTGCATCCATTTTAAGATAGTACATTTCGCACTTTAGCGGGAGTATGAGTTTCCTCAAATTCTTAATAAAGTAGAGAAATAGCAAAGGAGAAAATATTATCAGGATTCAGGAGGAAAAGAAATCATCAATCCCCCAATAGACTTGAGTCTTTAGTACATATAGAATCATAATAAGAGAGATAAGCACTACAAAAAGGTGTGTAGTTACTCACCCAATAAGGTTTGTGTGCCTTATCATGAACCATGCCAAAAAAATAAAATAAAGGGGAAAGGTCTCCACACAAAAAAACATGGTGTTGAATGGTCTAGATAGTATGTGTGGCATGCTAGTCAACCCATTGAAAGATGAACCAAATGGTCTAGCAAGTGTGTGTGGTATGCTAGTCAATTCATCAAGGGATTCAATTTCAAGGGAACTCGATATCCCAAAAAGAAAAAATGAAAAGTGACTCAAGCATATGGATGTGTGTGTGTCCTTAAAGGATTAGAAAAAGATTAGGCTTCCTAGGCTATTAGTAGTCAAAAGAAGGGTCCAAAAACAAGGATCAGGCCTTCGAATTAAACTATCAATAATTTAGAGTGAGATCCAAAAAGAAAAGAGACCAAGCCTAAGTAATGATTCCTAGAAGCTAGAAGAAAAGTGAGAGAGGGGATAAACATGAAATAACAATAGATAGATTTGGGTATACCTTAGAAATGATACCAAGCACTAAAGGCTGAAGTATTCCAAGTTATACACAAAATATGTATATGTATTCCATGGACAAAGGGTGAGAAGAGTGTATGACCCTACACTATAGTGATTGCAAAAACCTTAATGAGAGCAATGGTTTTAATAGAAGTATACATATATCCTCTAAATAATTTTTCTACTATGGCATGCCCCTAAGAAGAGAAATATATCAAGGGAAATGAGAACATGTTAAAAAAGATCCCAAAATGGATCCCCAAAGGAGGTAGAACTACAACACAATGGAGGAAAGGACACAAAAGAGCTATGAAGAAGAGTTTTTTTGGGCCAATAACATGGAGACTAAGTGCTACCATATCATAGGTGACCAACAATACTACACAATATCACTAGTGTGAAAAACACAAGCATGACATAGCCTATAGAAGAAAAGAGATACAAATAGAAGAATGTGAATGACAGGGTGATTACTTTATCCTCTTAAGCTCAATGAAGCAACAAGGATAATCTAAAGCAATAAAAATATACAAACATCTAAAAACACAACACAAGGAAAAACATAACACAAAAACACAAAGACTGCTATAACAAATAAATTCTACTTCAAACTTTCCACATGCCCCCCACCCCCATCTTGGTTTGGAAGGCTAGGGGAAGGGTGGTGAGTCATGAGAGGAACAATATCCATTGTAGTAAGAATTACAACAAGTTCTAAGCAATGAATTTGAGAGTCACTATGCACATTACTAGGAGTGATTATAAGCTATGTAAAAAGCATGTTAGGAAAATCACTATCCATATCAATTAATTCTTCATCACTACTATAATCTAAAGTATCTTCCACATATAGATTAACAAAATCATCATGTTTATCCAAATGCATAAGGTTACCTTGTTTAACTTCCTCCAAAGAATTACACAAAGATTGATCAAAGGAAGGTAAAGATTGAGAAGACTTGATGAAGCTTGATAAGTAAGAGAATGAGTTGTAGCCTTAGATTTAATTTGATAGTTCTTATGATCTTGATGAGCATGTGGATTACAAATAGTCTTGCAAGATACAATAGAAGAATAAAAGTAGAAGGATAAATAGACAAGAGAGGTGTAGGTGAACAACCCTTAGGAATATTTAGTTCCATGATCTTAAATACTTTATATTGTTAATAATTTCTATAGAATGACCAGGATGAGTAGGTTATTTTTTAGGATGAGATGACCAATAGAAATAAATCTCAACACAATCTCTAGGTTGTAATGGTTTATAAAGAGAAAGATTAATAGTAATAATGTTTCTATCATGAGGAAATTTAAGACATTTATGAATAGAAGATAAAACTTCCAAGGAAGAAAGCCATGGAATTCCAAGCTTAACTTGAAATTGATCAAAAGTAGGAATAACAACAAAGTTAGTAAAAAAAGATTTCCTTGATAAAGTAACGATCAAACTAATAGAACCTTGAGGATGATAAAGGGAACCATTACAAGTTTGAATACATAAATGGGTAGAATCATAAGTATCTCTATGAAATAATTTGTTAAAAAGGTGTTGTTCAGTGATACCATTAAAAATAGAGGAAGGATCAAACAAAGTACCATGAGAAGGAATATGTGAAACTCTAGTATTGATGTAAAGATGACCATTAGGTGACTTAAACATGTTAGAATGACTAAAGGTAATAATATGTGTTTGTTTAGTTTTAGGTGGAGAGGATATCAAAGGTTGAGGTGCTAACTCAATATGATTAACCACATGATTTTCTTCTTGTATGTTTTCACCATAATCAATATCATGATTGAAAGAAGAAGGTTGATCAATAACATTCATTGAGTGAGAAGGAAAATGATTAGTGTAAATATTCAAAAACTAATTAGGTGGCACAATAGATTTATTTGCATTATTAACTTGAGCATCAACATATATAGTCTTATAAACAATAATGTCTTGAGTAGCATTCTACAAATCATAACATTTTTTAGTATCATGACCTGGTTAATGATGATATTGATAGAAAGAATTGAAATCAAAAGAATTAGGCAACAACTTTCTATGATCAATAGGAAAAATAGGAGGATTATGAATACAAGCATGAATCAACTTAGTCATCACCTCAAGCAAAGAATGATATAGTTGAGTATACTGATGGCTAGGACAAAATACAGAAGAAAAAGTAGTTGTACCTTAAGATGTAGTAGCCACTTGATCATCAGTTGTATTTGTAGACTTGATTTTGATGGAACTTTTAGGTTTAGAAAACTTGTTTGAATTTTTGGCATCATCACTCTTATCACTAGAAACATGAGTCATCATAGTAGAGCTCTCAAGTTGACTCACTTGTAACTATTAATGGTGAAGCACTGCACATACGTGTGAAAAGGTGGTTTACTCAATAAGGAGATTCTTATCCCTAATATCTTTTTATAAATTAGAAATAAAGATATGTTAAATATCATGATCAAGCACGAGATAAGAAATCTGAGCATACAAATGCATTCCAATACATTTAGTAACTTTCTCTTTGACATCCTTCTTATAATGAATTAAATCAGTTAAAGAAATTTGAGGAACAATATTATTCTAAAACTATTGAATGAAATCATTAGCAAGAGCTTGAAAATAATAAATAAAATAAGGAGGTATGGATCAATACCATTGCAAGGCTCTATCCATAAAAGTATGTGGGAATAACTTAGTCGTAAGCCTATAGTCATGAGAAAAATCGATACATATAGTCTGGAACATTTTAACATGAATAACATGATCTCCCTTACCACTATAAGTCCTAAGATGAGGTACCTCAACATGTTCCAAGATAACATCACAAAGGATATTTAAGGAAAGGGGCTTAGCAACATCACATGTCAGAATATTGCACTTAGATTGAGTTAATTGAGCAAGTTTTTGTTGTAAAGTAGTGAGGGCTTGAAACAATGTACTAATGGTAGGATCAAAAGAAATACTAGTAGGCATATGTATGCTAGATGGATTAGGAAACTTATAAAGTTGAAGAAATATGTAAAGATGTTGATGAAGAATGAGAAGGAATGAGAAAAGAGTTTGAAAAGTAAAAGGAACCACATTATATGAAGGTAATGAAGAAGGAACGAAAGTAGGAGGAACACTCATAGGAAGTGAAAGGCTAGGAAGACTAGAAATTAAAGGAGTGGAAACATTGGTAGAAGTAGTATAAGAGGTAGAGAATATGTAGGTATGCTAGAGAGAGTGGTAGAAATCATGATAGAATGTTCAATAGTTGTGGAAGGAGGAGGATATCCCATCTTTTGAGAATATATTGTCAAAGACTTTGCATGAGACTTAATAAGGTGAGATATACCACACAAGATGGAAAGATTGTTGTCAACATTATTAACAAGCTTCTTAAGATCTTCAACATAAGCAACACTACTAAGATTCTAATTGTCTTGAGCAAGCCAAGTTTCTAATTTATCAAATTCACTAGAAAGCTAATCAACTTGCAATAGAGGAACTCTTAAGGCATCATCATCATAATGGGATGAGTGAGAAGATTTATGATCCATTATAGGATTAAGATTGTGAGTAAAGATGTGAGTGTCATCATGAGTCCTAGGAAGAAAAGAGGAATCATGATGAAAGGAGCCCAAGAGTCTATGACTTCACCTAATGAGAATGTTATAGGTGGGACTTTGTGTAATTACATTCATAAAAAAGGAGACCACAAAAGGAAACAATAATGAGATTTAACAATGCAAATGTAATAAACAACATAGAAGAGAGATCTAACCACGAGATAGCCAAATCTAACTCTAAAAAGAGAAAGACACAAATTTGGTTCACCAAAAGAAGATAAACACCTAGAATAACCAATCTAACTCCAAAAAGAAAGGGGCACAATTTGGGTTCACTACATTTTTTAGCCATAAAATAGAAGCACTTTAAGTAAGATGTAGACTTCCAATTTATGGGGTCACTAATCCATTCAAATACATGTGTACAAGAAAGAGGAGAATTTTCAAATATGATTCTACTTATGATCCAAATTAGATTAGCTAGGAGCCAAAGGAATAAGGGAGATAATATTGAATTTGAATTATACAAAGGAATATAATAAAGGAAATATACTCTCTTAGGCCCTTGATATGATAATGTGAATGTGAAATTGAACTAATTTCTTAAATAATGTAAATTTAGACATTATGTGAAGACAATTAGCTCAATAAAGATATAAATCTATGTTAAAGATATGAAAGGAAATAAAATATAAATGACTCGCCTAAAAATGTGTAGAGGAAGATGTGTTTTCACTCCAAAACTTATAGATTTGAACTATATCAGAATATTTGTCTACAGATCTCAGAACAAAATGATGAAAGGAACAAAATCTTAAAATCTCCTTAGAATCTAAAATTGAAGGACTAGGTCAACTTGGAAAGATGTCCTACAACTAGGTTGATGTAGTTTGATGATCTTCAACTGACAACTCCAAAAATCTTGTGAACAATAGGTTCTAGATCCATAATCCTCTTCACTCCCAACTTGCAATTCAACAAAGAAAAGAAAGGTTTGGGAGTTGGGGTTTGATGAGATCTTGCCTTTGTCAAGCCCTAAGTTAAGGAATTAACCATAATTAAGAAATGTAAATGAAAATGGCTGAAAGACAAGATATATGTTGGGATTCACCTTGCTTGTATGCATGTAAATGTATTATAGATCTTGAATTAGGAATGTAGGGTATCTCCACTCTTTGTAATGGATCTACCATTATCTCATCATGGTGCCATGGATATAAAAGCACATCAATGAAGAAGATGATGAATTATTTAATGTATATCTCCTCAATTTATGACCGACAATAAGCTAGATTTTGAAGAGCAAATTCTCACAAAGGATTTTTTGGTGCTAGAAAGAAATCTCCTTTCTTGAATGCTTGAAAAAATTGAAGACTTCAACTCCTTGAATGCAAAGAAAGAAATCTAGGTTTGAGAGAAAGAGCTTGAGTGCATGAACAATGATTGAGATGAGATATATGAAAATAAGCCTCCAAGTCACATCTTAGATGATTTTTTGAGTGGAATAACAATACATGGTGACTGGATAATGATAAAAAAACTAATTAAACCCTTAAGGCCTTTCAAGCCCTGAGCTCCAAAACTGCTAAGGACTAGGTTGACCTAGGTCAACTTGGTCTAGGAATAGGTTGACTTGGGATGAATAGGTTAACTTGGGTCAACCTAGTAAATAATAGGTCAGCCTGAGTCAACATGAATCCGGAGATCCAGTCCCAAGTGCCACATAAAGCATAGGTAGGTGCCAGAAAGATAAGGTGTTAGATTACAGTGCCTAATCAAGAAAGTATTGTACAAAATAAAATTGGGCCCTATTTTATCAAGATTTTGGGCTAACATGTAATTACTAATTATAACCCTAAAGTGGTAAAAATACTTATATAAAAGTACTTAGGGTTAGGGATTGTTTCATTGTGGTGATGTAAAAATTGGTTCTTGTGGTAATATTGAGCTGTAAGGGATTACAGATTATAATCAAGTTGTAATCACTAGATCGTAATAATATCAAACTTGTTGTTTGATGGACATAGCCCAAATATTTGGTGAACCATGTTAAATCTTGGTGTCTTGTGTTCTTTTGTAGGTGATCTATTATTTTTTGATATTGTTTATATTTGCATGTAATTGTTGTTTTTGTCTATGGCTTAATTCTAACAAGTGGTATTAGAGTGAGGTTGTTTTTTCAATTATCCTCTATAGAAAAGTCTCATAGTTGAGTGGGAGTGATGGAAAACAAGGGCAAGCTGAGGGTTGATAAGTTTAATGGGCAAAACTTTCAATTATGGAAGATGCAAATGGAAGACTATCTTTATCAAAAAGATTTATGGAAGTCGTTGGAAGGAAAAACTAGGAACCATGGATCTATGTCAAATGACAACTAGGATCTTTTGGATAGAAAGGCACTTGGAAGAATTCAATTATGTCTGGCACCATTGGTGGCATTTAATATTACAAAAGCAAAGAAAATAGAAGAGTTGATGCAAACCCTAGCAGAACTATATGAAAAGCCCTCCGCTTCAAACAAGGTAATTCTCATGAGGCATTTATTTAATATGAAAATGTCATAAGGTGGATCTATTGTAGATCATTTAAATGAGTTTAATATTAATAGTAGTCAGTTATCTTCTATGGGTATCAATTTTGATGAAGAAATTAGGGTTCTCTTGATTTTGTGTTCTTTGCCTGAAAGTTGGAATGGCTTGGTAATGGATGTGAGTAATTTTGTTCTTGGATCTAGTACCCTAAAATATGATGATGTGATCAGTGTTATTTTGAGTGAGGAAACTCATAGGAAATCCTCAGATGGATCTACATAAGGAAGTGTTTTGAATGCACAAAATTGAGGCAGAATGATTGAGAGAGGAAGCAATTCTAGAAAACATGGGAAATCAAGAGGAAAGTCAAAGGGGAGGAGGTCTCAATCGAGAGGACCAAAAAACTATTGGTATTGTGGGAAACTAGGGCATAAAAAGAAAGATTGTTGGACTCAAAAGAAAAATGAAGAAGATAAATGAGATGGAGACGAGGAAAATGTGATAAGTAACAAATCCGAAGAGGATGCTTTGCTTCTGTCTTTAGAAAGTGTTGATGACTCATGGGTTTTAGACTCTAGTGCTTTATTTCATGCTACATCTCATAGAGGTTATTTCATTAATTATGTCCAAGGGGATTTTGGAATTTTTCAAGGTATTTTTTAGTGGCTAATATTCGCAAATTGGCTAATTTTAGAATTTTTTTGGCTAGTAAGTTGGCTAATAATTTAAGATTTGATACAACCTAAATCACCATAGTTTTATAAAATTTAGTTCTAGAATATTTAAAATTGCCCAATAATGTATTTTAATAACATATTTAAACTCAAATGTTGGCCACAATATTCCTTACGTGATTATATTTGAGTCACCTAAATATAATATATTATTGGAGAAATTAAATTGAACTAACCAATAATTATCATAATTATTGGTTATTTTAGGGATATATCACCAATATTTAATTTTCACTATTGATTTAAAGTATATGTAATGATCCTCATAATATTACAAGAGGTTAAAAAATGTTCAATTTTGATTTGTAATATTCTATGGTGATTAATGAACTTCCTATTATTATTGGGATTCGTCAATATATTATACCAAAAAATTATGATTTGAAAATAATTGCCAATATTAACCATATTTAGAATAAAAAATTGAGATTCACCAATAAAAATATATATTTTTTCAAAATAAAGAAAGATTCACCAATATTTTATATCTATTTTTGGAGATGGAATTCTTAAAGTTTACCATGGACTTTTTTATTTGGGGGATAATGAACCCTGTTAGATTGTTGGAAAGGGAAAAGTTAAGATTAAGTTGCAGAACGGGAATAATTGGCAACTCCATAAGGTAAGACATGTTCTAAGGCTGAGTAGAAATTTAATTTCAGCAGGGCAATTTGAGGGTTGTGTAGTTACTTTAATGATAAAAATTGGAAGGTTTCAAAAGGTTCCCTTGTAGTAGCAAAAGGTGTGAAAGCAGGCACCTTATATCTTTGTACAGGTCATATTATTCCTTCTAATTTAATTTTTTTAGAGAAAAATGAATGTTCAGGAATAGTTGTTGTAGTTGAGTAGGGAGAACAAATAGTTGCTATAGAGTCTGATACAGCGTCGTGGCACTACAAACTTGGGCACATGTGTGAGAAAGGTATGAAAGTAATTCATTCAAAGAAAGTTTTACCAAGTCTAAAATGTGTTAATATGAATTTCTATGAAAGTTATGTGTACGGAAAATAAAAGAGAGTGAGTTTTGTGAAGACTGGAAAGGAAAATAAAAGGGAGAAATTAGAGCTTGTGCATACAGATGTACGGGGACCGGCTCAAGTATCTTCCCATGGTGGCTATCATTTTTATGTTACATTCATTGATGATGCAACCAGAAAAGTATGGATTTGTTTCCTTAGATAAAAATATAATGTACTTCAAACTTTTAAGAAATGGAAATGCTTGGTTGAAAATGAGGTTGGTAAGAAATTAAAATGTCTCAAATCTGGTAATGGTGGTGAGTATTGTAGTCATGAATTTGAAGATTATTGCTCCACTAATGGTATTCATAGATAGAAAATTATTCCAAGGACTCCACAAGAAAATGGAGTGGCTAAACGCATGAAAAAGACTATAATGGAGCATATAAAGAGCATGAGGTTGCATGTTGGGTTGTCCTTACACATGTGGGTAGTGGATATCAATATTGTTATATATTTGATTAATAGAGGTCTCTCTACTCCTTTGGGTTGTGGTATTCTAGAGGAAGTATGGACTGGTAAGAAGGTGAATTATTCTTTTCTCAAAACCTTCGGTTGTGAAGCATTTGCTCATATAGATTTTGATAATAGAACCAAGCTAGAAGCTAAGTCAAAGAAATGCATATTTTTTGGATATGGCATTAAGGAATTTGGTTATAGGATTTGAAATTTTGAAAATCATAAAGTTGTAAGAAGCAGGGATGTCACATTTAATGAGAAAGTGTTGTACAAAGATCTATTGTAGCAACATGAGAAGAAAGAAGATGATTATGTAGTGTTGGATGATACACTAAAAGATGATTTTCTAGCCATTCTTCATGATGTGCAACAACCAAAATAACAAATACCACACAGACTAGTGAATGTTAGATAGTCAACAAGGCTAATTCAACCCCAGAAAGATTTTCTCCCTCTTTGTATTCTATTTTACTAATAGATGCTAGTTAACTTGAATGTCATGATGAAGTTGTGCAGGTAAAAGGGCTCTATAGAATAAGTGGGTTTACAGATTGAAAGAAGAGGATGGAGGTAAGAAAAGATTTAAAGCCAGGTTAGTTGTAAAAGGATTTGCACATGAAAAAGGCATTGATTTTGATGAGATATTTTCTCTTGTTGTTAAGATGACATCTATCCATATTGTTTTAAGTATTGTGGCTACTGAAGATTTGCATTTAGAGTAGCTTGATGTTAAAACAACCTTCCTTCATGGTGATTTGGATGAAGAGATATATATGGCTCAGCCATCAGGATTTGTGACCAAAGATAAGGAGAACTTAGTGTGCAAATTGAATAAAAGTTTATATGGCTTGAAGCAAGCACCTTGGCAATGGTATCTAAAATGTGATACTTGTATGCATGAGCATGGATAGAGTAGGTTTCATTCAAATCATTGTGTTTACTTTAAGAGGTTAGATGATGATAGCTACATTCTTTTATGTTTATATGTTGATGATATGTTTGTGGTTGGGTCTAACATGGATCAGATTAAGGGACTAGAATGTTAGTTAGCACATGCATTTTCTATGAAGGATTTGGGGTAGAAAATAAAATCCTTGGTATGAATATTTTCAAAGGTAAGAAGAATAGAAAATTGACACTATCTCAAGCTGATTATGTTGAGAAGGTGTTGTAACATTTCTCTATGGAGAATTCTAAAGCTATCAACACACCTTTACCTAGTCATTTGAAGTTGACCAAGGAGATGTGTCCCAAGACACAAGAAGAGGAGGATAAGATGTCCAAGGTACCCTATGCTTCAGTAGTAGGAAGCTTGATGTATGGTATGGTATGTACAAGGCTAGATATTACACATGCAATGGGAGTCGTTAGAAGGTATATGAGTTATCCAAGAATTGAGCATTGGAATGTAGCCAAATGGATTCTCAAATATTTGAGAGAAATATCTAGTAAGTGTTTACACTTTGGGGGCTCCACTACTAATTTACAGGGCTATGTTGACTCAGATTGGTAGGGGATATTGATACTAGGCAGATTACTACAGGTTATGTATTTACTCTTGGTGGGGTAGCCATGAGCTGGGTTTCTAGGTTATATAAGGTTAATGATTTATCCACTATAGAGGTAGAGTATGTTGCTACTATAGAGGCAGCCAAGGAGATGATATGGCTTTAGTTCTTCTTGGAAGAATTGGGACACCCTCAGAAGTATAATTATATGTTTACAGATAGTCATAATGTCATTCATCTTGTAAAGAATTCAGCTCTGCATTCAAAGACCAAACACATACATTTGTGGTACCATTTCATTTGGTCAATTTTGGATGATGGATAGTTAAAGCTAGACAAGATACATACAGATGACAATCTAATAGATATGTTTACAAAGGTAGTAACAAGGGAGAAGTTGAACTCCTCTTCAACTTTAGTTGGTCTTCTAGATGGAACATGAATAAAAGAACACCAGAGTCTAGGGTGGTTTGATCTAGTGGGAGCCTCATGGAGTAGCAACATAGATATAAGATTAGTCTCCAAGTGGGAGATTGTTGTTTAGTATGGATCCTAATAAGTCCCCTAGTGGGAGATTATTAGATTATGGTGACTGATTGGGAAATTACTGTACATACTTCATAAATTCTTTGGAGATTTTGGGCTGACATGTAATTATTAATTATAACCCTAAAGTGGTAAAAATAATTTCATAAAAGGGATTAGGGTTAGGGATTGTTTCATTGTAGTGATGTAAAAATTGGTTCTTGCAGCAGTATTGAGTTGTAAGGGATTACAGATTGTAATTAGGTTGTAATCACTAGATCATAATAATATCAGACTTGTTGTTTGGTGGACATAGCCTATGGATTGGGTGAACCATATTAAATCTTGGTGTCTTGTGTTCATTTCTATGTGATCTATTATTTTTTAATATTGTTTATATTTACATGTAACTTTGATTTATGTCTATGGTTAGCTTCTAATATAAGGTGGAAAGAGGAAGAAAAAAAGAGAAAATGAAGATTGAGAATAAACATATACATGATCCAAAGAGGGAATTATGGAGAGGGAGATAAAAGGTCTTAAAAAGAAAGTGCATCCATTTTAGGATGGTACAAATAACAAAAATAGAACTTCTTGATGCTTGTACCATAGTTGATTGGTGTATATCTACATTATCATATGGAAAATTCTTAATTCACTTGTGTGTAGGTTCTTTTGGTTGGTTGAGGAGGTCTTCTTAGGTGATATATTGGATTGTGCTATAGTGAGAAATTATTCAAAGATGTATTCATTATGTGGCTCTGATTGTAGTACATGGACCATTTGGGCATGACAACTAGCTTGTTTTTGTCCTATTTGTTTTTGTGTGATTGGGATCAATTTGAGTTGAGTGAGTGGGTGGATACATGGGATCCATGTTATCTTTCTCCATTTTCTCCCATGACCTCTATCAGAAATGATGACATGGAAATTTTAGTTGTTGAGTATGCATCTATCATATCTTCTTTAGCCAAGACACATCTTTGCATTGGTTGCACCATAGGGGAATCATGAGAAATTAGATTATTTCTTAGCATGTTATGTAAGAGTTAAACAAAAGACTACACAAATGATTGTAGATGATGATGTATTCACATATCCTATCACTTCAATTATTGTTGGAACATAGATGTGAATATACATGCTTAGAAAGAATGGAATTCTCACATTCAAAGACTATGAGAAGAAAAAAAATATTCTCATATATCCACACCTTATTAAAGAAAAAAATGTAAATTTGTTGAAGCATCAAGGAAGATCAAAAATTAAAGAACTTTTTATTATTGGTAATATTGATCATGAAGCCCTATTGGAGACCCTCAAGTAGAGAGATGGCCCTTTAAGAATACTTCACTAGGTAATACTAACTCACAACAAGGTTTCATATGTTCATTATATGCTTAAAATTTAATTTCATATGATCATTATTTTCCTCTACCTATACTTATTGTTAAATTATTACAATACTACAATTTAGTACGATATTAAATTGTAGGTGTCATCAAGAGTAGCAGTACATGAAGAGAGACACATTTTATGGAGTGGGACAAACATAATTCTATGATAGTTTAGACTCTATGATTTTTGGTAGTTGTGTATATAGTACATTTGTATGAATGATATACACAAGTACTTTAGTATGTATGTTCATATACATATTACTTTGCATAGAAAAGCTATATTTACATTTCTATCATTCAACCATAATTATGTTGAAACACTTGAAATATTTCAAAGATGAAGTCATTGACTGATTTATTATATTTTTTCATAAGACTCTCTAATTTTTGTTTCCATATAATAGATTTTAGTGGTAACTTCTTATAGTCATCTATGTAACCATTTAGCCTATTAGTCCATATTGGTCAAAGGTCAATCAAAGTGGTCAAAGTAGACAAAGTCATCAAATAACATGGACAGAGCATAAAAATGATATTTTAGTTCATCTAATTAATATTAGCATGTTTACAATGTTCAAAATGTCATCGATGCAACAATGTCAAGAATTACAATTATCATAAAAACTTGGCAATTGACCCTAAACCATTTTTCATGACATCAACCTTCTAGTGTTGTTAGCATCAAACAAGTGGGTGAACCCAAGTGACACCTCCATTTCAATCATGAAGAGCCTAGAATGTTTGCAACCACCCTACACCAAAATGTCCCCAAGGTGCACTAAGCATGTTGGGTCAACAGTCTTCCAAGGGTCATAAATTGGAGCTTGTGAGGGCTATCAAAAAATTAAGAGATGCTACAAGACCATGATATTAATATCTACAATAACATCTCTCACTTTAGGTAGATTAAATTTTGTTTGAATTTGGTACAATGATCTTTCTTGATGCCAAAAATTGCAGTGTCCATTAGTGAATTGGTGCAACACTATGATACTTTAAAATTGTTCATCATGGAATTGATTTACCAGTATCATTAGCTCCAGATGGGTACGTGAACCCTAGTGACACCATTTTTTCATCCATAGGGATCCTAGAAAGTGTGTCACCACCTCAAATCAAAGTGTCCCCAAGGTGTACTAAGCATGTTTGAGCAATGATATACCGAGTGTCATAACTCAAAGATCTTGAGGGCTATTGAAAAAATGTATAATCCTACAAAACCATGATATTGATGTCTACAATAACCTCTCTCACTTTGGGGAGATTGTATTTTGTTTTAATTTCGTAGAATGATCTCACTTGATGCCAAAACTTGTAGTGTTCATCAATGAATTGGTGCACCACTGTGTAACTTTTGAATTGTTCATTGTGGCATAGTGAACTATAGTGACAATAGTGACACTGTTAGCTCCAAATGGGTGGGTGAACCATAGTGAAAATACCATTTTTTCTTTAAAGAGCCTATAATGTTTGCGACCACTCTAAACTAAAGCATCCCCAAGGTGCACTAAGAACATTTCAAAAATGATCTTTTAAGGGTCATAACTTAGAGCTTACAAGGGCTATCAAAAAAAATTAGATACTACAAGACCATGATATCAATTTCTATAATAACCTCTCTCACTTTAAGGAGATTTTATTTCATTTGAATTTGGTACAACAATCTTGCTTGATGCCAAAGCTTGTAGTGTTCATCAGTGAATTTGTGCACCACTACACAACTTTCTAACTATTTGCTATGGAATTGAATTGTTAGCATCATTAGCTTTGGATGGGCAAGTGAACCCTAGTGACACCACTACTTTGTCCAAAAATATCCTAGAATGTTCATAATCACCTCAAAATGAAGCATCCCCAAGGTGTACTAAGAACATTTGGGCAACAATCTTTTGAGGGTCATAACTCAAAGCTTCTGAGGGATATTAGAAAAATTTAAGATGCTACAAGATCATGATATTTATTTATACAATAACCTATCTCCCTTTGGGGAGATTCAATATCATTTGAATCTGGCACAACAATCTCACTTGATGCCAAAACTTGCAGTATTCATCAGTAAATTGGTGTACCACTATGTAACTTTTGAACCATTCATCATGGCATCAATTCATTAGAATTGTTAGCTTTAGATGGGAAAGTGAAACCTAGTGACACTAGTGTTTAATCCATGGAGATCCTAGAACATTCACAACCACCCTAAACCAAAATGTCTGCAAGGTGAGCTAAGCACGTTTGGGAAACAATATTTTGAGGGTTGTAACCTTGAGCTCCTAAAGGCTATTAGTAAACTATCACATACTACAGGACCAAGATATTGATTTCTACAATAATCTCGCTCACTTTAGGGAGATCTAATTTTTTTTTAATTTGGAAAAATGAACTTTCTTAATGCCAAAACTTGGAGTGTTCATCAGTGGATTGGTGCATTAGTGTGAAACTTTGAAATTTTTCATCATGCAGCTCAAAGTGGGCAAGTGAATCCTAGTAACACCACTGCATTTTCCATGGATAGCCTAGAAATTTTTTTATCACCCTTCCCTAAAGCTTCCCCAAGGTGCACTTAGCACATTTGGGAACTGATATTCCAAGGGTTGTAAGTTTGAGTTTGTGATAGCTATTGGAAAATTTTCTAATGGTAGAGGACCATGATATTTATGTCTACAACAACCTCTCTCACTTTAGGGAGATTCAATTTGGTTTGAATTTGGAAGAGTGATCTTGCTTGATGTCAAAACTTGTAGTGCTCATCAATGAATTGGTGCACCACTATACAACTTTTGAAACATTCATCCAAGCGTTGATTTTTTGGCACTATTGGATTTGAATGAGAAGGTGAACCCTAGTGACACCCTTTTTTTACAATAGAGATCCTAGAACATTTGTGACCATGCAACACTAAATCATTTCCAATGTGCACTAAGCATGTTTGGGTAGAAATATTCGAAGGGTCATAACTCAGAGTTCATTTTTTTAGGGATGTAATTACATCAATTTAGACATGTTTAGGATTGTTATTAGTTATGAGTTGTCATCAGAGTTTTGAGTTTTGATCAAGGGACAAGGTGATTGAAGTTGGGAACAAGAGTGGATGTTAAGATTGAAGAGAGAGACTTAGGGTAAGTTGGTCAAGCCTTGAAAGTTGATTTAGTGAGTCACCAAGGGAAATGTGTTCAAGTGAACCTATTTGGAATGGAATGTCCATAAGTATTTGGCATGATTTGGAAAACTTCATAGAATTCATTACATCATAGGAGTATATTGTGAAGTCTAGGAATGCCTAAGAATCTTGGTAAAGGTTGTGGTTGAAGAAGGACCACTTAGTTGATTAGTTGTAGAAGGAAATATAACTGATATTGCTAATTGACAAACTATTTTCTAGAGTTCTCATTGCCATTTTGGATGTATGTAGAGGTCAAAGGGCATATTAGGACCAATTTTATATAGAGTATCATGAAAAATCATCAAACTTATAGGATCTTGTTGATCTAATCACCATTTCACCATGTAAGCAACATGTTAGAGGCATAATAACTTGTTCTTAAACATAGAACCTATTAATATATGAACCCTTGTACATTGAAACAATCAAACAATATAAAACTATTTTCTAGTATGTTGCCCACTAGGCATCAAAGATCTTTCACATTACTAAATCAATCAATATGAAACCAAAGCCATTTTAAATACATATCAATGCACTACAATATAACAAAAGTGTAGATTTTCCCCATAGTTCAAGGATGATTTATGGTCAAACCCTCGTCATGTGCTTCTATACTGAGCATTTCATAATAGACTTTACAAAATCTAGTTTATCTCTTGTAATTAGTCATAAAAAAAAATATAACTTGGATTTAAACAAATCTAATCCATAATTATTTACTTTCAAAAATGTTTTAATGATTTTTCAATCCATTCTCATACAAAATAATGCATGGGAGCTGTGACTACACTTGAATGACACATGTATGCACAAAAATTCACAATAATATAATATATTAAAATATATAGTTAGATATAAATATGACGTAAATGTATGTCAAAATGTACATTGATCTAAAAAATGTGGCATATGCCATTAAAATATGTCTCTCAAATCAAAGTTTACCTATACAATGTGGCATATGCCATCTCAAAATGTGCCCTAAGGTATCCCTAAAAACTAAAATATCCATGTTGGTGGATGATCAAAATGCAGCCTCTCCAACATAGTCTTTGGACTTGTTAGTTCCTATATGAACAAAAAAAGACAAAATCTGAGTTAGACTAGTTAATTTAAATAATTTGTATATATTAACCTAAAATTTATTCAAATTCATATTGATCGATAATGTAATTAAAATTTGCAAAACTTTATTTACCTCTTGTCATGCCTTCTTGCAGTGGTCAGGAGTCCTCGCATAAATCCTTGAAAAAGAAGGGACCATGCCACCTCCGACCTAAATATGTTTGTATGGTTATCATATTGAACCAATATTTCATCTATAATATTATTAATGATAGCATAATTATTAAGTGTCAATTGGGTGATCAAAAATGCAAATCTTGCTCGACCCTCCTCCATAACATTAGGTGTTGTCTACCACAGTCAACATTATAGTTGTTACTATCATGACAATAATTTATTTATAAACTTAGAAAATTAAGATATAAGTAAAAAATAAATGATAAATATACATACAATAGGGCCCTGATAGTGAATGGAAATGCATGTGGCTCTGCAAGGATGAATTTGCATCAGTGCCACCCCCTGTAAAAATAATAATGCAATAACATTTCATTAGTAAAAATTAGTGATAATTATATATATATATATATATATATATATATATATATATGTATAACTACTTTAAAATGACTAACCACCTTCCCCTTGTTCATGGAAGGTGGCACAACCCCCTCACATTGCCCCCTACTGAGATGTGAATCCTACAAGGAATAGAAGATGAGAAAGCATGTATAATTCAATATCAAATAGGAAAAAATGAGTAATAAAAAATACACATTGTTGAGGTCTCAAGGCCAAATGAAATGGCCAAAAGCATGACATCATTTGCCTCTCTTATCTCCTCCTTTGTCATTAGCTCAACATAAAGGAATCACATACATGTATATAAGTGTGAAGTTGTCAAAATTATTTTAATATAAATATTGATTTTAAATTTACAATGTTCTGATGAATCAAATGTATAGACTTATCATAACAAAAGGAGTCCATCGCTTTGCTTGTCTCTCCTCCTTTCTTGTATATGTTGTTCAAATCAAATACAATGACTCATAAAAGTGTTCAAATTTTTTAAAACCCATTTGCCTATTTCAAGTACTTGATAAGTTTAGTAAAAGTTTTTTTTTTGCATTGGTCTTAGGATTTTGAGAACAAATTCATCATGAATTGCAAAACGCTTTTGGGCATTTTTAGACTTTTTTTTTTGCATCGCTAGTTTTTGGCCCACCATGATCTTGCACATACCTAGTAGGTAGGAAAACAATGATCAAAGCAGTACTTTTGGTCATTCCAAAATATCAAATGTCATATATTCCCATACCTAAATGTGTAAAAAGGAAATTAGACTCTAAACTAAAAAAAATCTTCTAGCAAGGTATTGAAGATAAGAAAAAACAAGATTTTCTCAAATTTGAAAAAAATTGTAGAATACCTAGGCATAAAGAATTGGAGTTGGAAAAATAAGGCTCTATGAGAAATACTTATTTGGAGAATGTTCAAAGAGTATAATAGTAAATGGGCCAACATTTTATATCATAAATACTTAGACAATAATAAACCTCTTTCTTTATTTAGAACTAAAAATCTACAAAAATGTTCAAGAATTTGGAACTTTATGATGAATTATTGACTATTAATAGCTAATAACTTTACTTGGGACATTAGTTTAGGTAAAGACACTTTATTTTGGGAAGATTCATAGGATAGGCTTCCCTCACTAGGCAGTGTCACACTACCAACTAACATCAAAAATATTCTTTTTGCCTTGTGGGGTAAGAATGTGAGTGATTATAAAATTAAAATTACCAATAATCAATACAAAGGATAGAAATGAAAATCCCTAGATGAAACTCCACTTGCAATATAGGAAAATTGAATTCTAAACCAATTCTTAAACAGTAGACAAACAAATCATAAGGGCAAGAATGATAGACTAATATAGGGTGCTTTGAAGGATGAAAACTACAAAGTCAAACTAGGGTATGAAAAAATAATAAATTCTCAATAATTGGATAAGATGAGCATTCGTCTTAATCTATGTTGGGATCTGGTATGTCTTGCAAAAGAAGGTATTTTCTTTTGGGTTTCTCTTCAAAAAAGAAATCTAACAATAGACATGCTTACCAAGATGGGTTCAAAGGGACCATTAGGATACCCACATTGTGATAAAGAATCTAAAATATTTGAACACTTACTTTACTATTGTCCCTATTCTAAGAATTTTTGGTATTAATTATGTAAGAAATTAAATTGGCAAACAACATTCACTGAAATCTATTAATTTTCTTAAGAATTTGGCCTAAACATGGCTATTCTAAGGTTTATAGTAATTTATGGAAAATATCCCATTCTTTCTTAATAAATTAGAGGTGTGCATTATTGAGGTAGCTAACAATAGTCTTAGAAACTCATATAAGTAGGAAGGTTCTTTTTTAGATTGGGATGCAAAAGGCATAAAAAATAGCTTAACCTAATTAATCCACCAATGGCCAACACAAAATCCAACAAGGTCACTAGGAAAAAATGTAAATGAGAATCTCATTTTGTACGATGGTCAAAGTTAAATTGTGATGGGGCCTCTAGGGGAAATTTAGGAGCAACAGGCTTAGGATGTATTATTTGTTTAGATAACAAATTACACTTAACAAAATACACCAATCCCTTAAGAGTAATGTAGAATTCCTTATTAGAATTAGAGGCCCTGATTGAAGACTTGCCTCTTAGTAGAGAGATGGGTATTCATAAATTAGTAATCAAAGGTGATTCACAAATTATCCTAAATATGTTAACTAAAAGAGAGACCCCAAACAAAGTTCTTACTTTAAAACTTGAATATGCTCTCACCCTAGTTGATAAATTTGAAGAGACAATCATAAATCATATTTTCAGGGAAGGCAATGAGAAGCAGATAATCTTGCTAATAAAGGAGTAGATGGAGAAGAGATTCTAATAAGATGAACCAATTTGATAAGTATAAGATAGATACTTTCTCTAGGCTACTACTAGCTTTCAATAGTTAGATTATTCTAATTGTTTTTAGGAAAGTAGTGCTCCTAATGAGGATCCTAAATTCTAAACTCGAATAATTTGTAAGATAAGTGATAAATTTCAAGATATTAGCATTAAATATATATTTTGAGAAGGAAACAAATAAATGGATACATTGGCAAATAAAGGAGTAGATGGCGACAAATCATTGTAAAAGAATTATGAGATCTTCTAATCCTAAATCCAATTCTTAGATTTAAACTAAACAATTACAAATATTCATTAACATTGTTTAGGCATAGGAAGAAAAAAAATTAACTAAATATTATATATCTAGAGTAAAAGATTTCCCAACTTAATATTTTTTCCCACAGTAGAAAATATTTCAAATAATAAGATATTGATATATTAATTTTAGGTTTGTAATATAATTTTTTCTCTTTTAATGAATAAAAATAAATAAAATTACATGAATTTTTTCTCCTTCCTCTCTATATTAAATTTATTAAATTGAGTAAACTATAACAATGATCTTGGCCAAGAACAAGTGTATGCAGACTTTTCTCAAGATAAAGAATGGAAGCTATCAAATAAAGAAGAATATAGTATAAAGAGAGAAGATAGAGAAAAATCATAAAGGAAGGAATAACTATTTGGATCGTAATATAAAAGTATCTTAGAGCTCTTGGGTTCGAGTCTAGTCAAGCTTAATAAATAATAATAACTAATTACAACAAATATTAATTAATCTTGACTTTAGCCTCTTACCAAAAAAATAAAATAAAAATGTAATGTATCATTAGAAAATGCAATATCTATTAGAGTGGGGTTGTCGTTGCACCAAAAGACTGATCTATCAATGCCCAATACAACCACTCAGCTTATAGTACACAAAAGGAAATTAAGCCCTTGTGATGAATCTTGACGGGAGCACAAGAAAAATTTCCAACAATCTCCCACTCAGCATTACCCAAGGGTCTAAGGATTTGAACCTGTGACCAAGCTCTGATACCACTTGTTATAGTGGGGTTTCTGTTGTACCAAAAGATCGGTCTATCACTATCTGATACAACCACTCAACTCATATTACACAAGAGGTGGTTAAACCCTTGTCACAAATCCCGAGGAGAGCGCTAGACAAATTTCCAACAATATTTTTATTGTAACATGTGGGAAACATATGTAATAGTTGTAATGATTATAATAAAGGTGTATATGCCTTGACAAGATCCTATGCAATTAATTGTACATTGGAGAAGCTCTAACAAGCCAACCTAATCGATTATTTGTAAAGGGTGAAAAGGAAAGATTTTTTTTGTTTGGGAGGCATTAACTTGATGTATGGTTTATCTGACATGAGTGTTTATGTTGGATGAACATACAAGAGTAGAAATGATGTTTTCGAAGTGGACCTCAAAGAAACTTTTTTGGCAAGTAATTTATAGATCAATTAGTTCATGGTATTGGATATGTTATCCTAAAATTATTTTCTTTCATATTTGTTGGAGCATTTAGGTAGTGGGTTTATTTGTCTTATCAACATTTAATAGGGTTAAATCCTTTGAACAAGGGTTCAAGGTATCCTAATACAGATATATCCTTAATTAGCAATGAGTGTTGTACTAAATGCATTGTAGTTGACTTCTAATAGGGTCACATCCTTTCACAAGGACCTTATATATTAACATATTATCTTGTGGGCACCATCCCCACTAGGGTTTTTCCTCTAATCAAGGGTTTTCCCAGTCAACAAATTAATATGTTATGATGTATGGTTTTTTATTATTGTGCATCATATTTTTAATTATTGGAGATCACACATATAAATTTATATTTACTTATAATTTCTCACAAGCTATTCACCTCGTACCCTGTCTTTATTGTGTGTGGAATGTACTTCTTAACATGAAATCCATGTGCATTTATTTAGGCCTATGTCTTTTATGAGAATAAAGTTAAACACTAAATTGTTGTATTTTAGGATTAGGGAAAATATTTTAGGTGGAATGTTTGTTCTATTTATTTATTCCTCCTTGCTTTGTTTGTGATATCATGTAGCTCATATGGGAGGGTGTTGAATGTGGACCACTGGGAAAGGGCATAAATAAAAATGATGTGCTTTTTTTTCTATGTACCAACTTAAATATGATTTTAAATGCTTTGGAAAAAGTTATTTCTGCATATGTTTCCTTAATATGTTTGGTTATGTTTCATCTCCCTACCATGACCTTGATTATGTTCTATATGTTAGGTATATGTGCTCTATAGTTAGTTTCATAGCTGCACCAAATCCATCTAATCAACTAGTTTTGGGTTGCTAGACTTCTCAAGAAGGATTGACGTGCTCTTCATGTTAGTAAGAGCCTCAAAGGATGTAACCACGTAGTGGATGGATGAAAGAATTGGATAAGGTACACTTTTGTCTTGAGTAGTAGATGGAAAAATGTGTGAGAGCTCATGGGACATGGACTTGCAGATGCACAGTAGTCTAAGGGCACCTATGTATCATGTATCATGATGTACTTATTTATATGAGATGGATTTGATCTTATGTAGTGATGGGTTAAAATGTGTATTAAGAATTCTCAATGAGTAAGTCTACATCATTGGATATCATCTGATGGGACTCAAAATTGCATCTCTGATTTTGAGTATCATTCTAAATTTTGAGTCAAATTGAGCCCCTATAGGAGCTTTTAATGCATGTGTACATGGTTGTCACTTTGAGGTCTATGAAGTTTTTAATGTTTCTAACACTTTTCTTTTAGTATATGCATGCATCCTATGATGATAAATTTCCATTCCAAATCATTTCATGAAGCATCATTTTGAGCATTGTTCAAATCTGCATTTTGCCTGAAGTGTCAAATAGTGATAGGAAGCCTAGTTTGCATTTGAATATATTGCACCCGGTAAAGTCTCATAACTCGTAGCTTTGGGAGTGTTTAGTATACATATTAGAGAACCTATGTTTCAGTTTTAAAAGTGCTTTCAATATTTTTTGACTAGGTTTTAAATCCCTCAGAGTTGATTGTTTACTATTATCATGTTGATGCATTTTGCTCAGAATTCTGGGAAGCCCTATTTGACTAGTTATAACTTTGACCCAGCTAACCCTACTAAGAAAATTCCTAAATTGCACTACATTTTAGGGGTTAGGTAGATGTTATGTTCCATATTTGATCCTATGACAAATCCATTTGACTAGCTCACAAACACAATTCCAAATGCAATTTATAAAGTTTTACTGGTGTCTAAAAGTGCAAATTGATCTGTACCCCTATTCGGGATGTCATAACTTTGAATCTATGATAGATGAGACCAAATGGATTGTACCATTGTGTTTTAATCTAAAAATACTTCAAGTGTGACATTTTTATAGTCTTGAGGAATCTTTTTGCACACATTCCATTTGTGAAAATCACTGTTCTACCAATGTTCCTAGTTCTACAATTTTGAGCACCTAACTTCACACACTTGCCAAATTTTCTCAGTTATACATCATGAGACCAAATCAAAGAATTATATTCTCCTTGTGAAAATAAACTAATGCCCCAATTTTCAAGGTTTCAAGTGCCTATTTGACTTGTTTCGAAAGCCAAAACTAAATACACTTTTTTTTTTTTGGCGTGTTTGTTTGCAAACAATTTCAAGTGACCAAATTTGGCGGTCAATATCTTGTGACCCAAGTGTAGTCATGACACAAAATCTGATAGGATATAAGAGTGTAGAATAGAAAATTAATATGCTTATTTTTAGGGTTAGATTGTTTGATTTAGTCAGATTTTAAAGCCAGCTCATGGGTCTTCCTATCAGAAATTCACAGTTTGCAAAAAGAAGGTAAATTAAGTTTTCAATGATGCAATAGTGATTGATTTTGAATCCAATCAGTCTCAAGTGATTAATGGATCAGTTTTAAAGGGTTAGATGCCTCAATTCAAAAGAAAATTTAGCCAGACCCACTTTAGGGCCCGATTGACTTCAACAAATTGATAAGGCATTATGGGTTTTCAAAGGTGATCAACAAATACCAAAGTATGATATCATTTGGATATGATGAGAATAGGGTGATGCTATAATTTTTATTATTGTATGTATCTTTTCTTAAGGTCAAGTTGTGTATTGGACTATATATACAGTGGAAAATTAAAATGAAATTAAGATGTCAGCCTAATTTTAACATATGTCAGAAAACTATTACCCATTGGAGAGAAACACCAAATAAGGTGAATGTTTGAGGTGTTTAGATCAACCAAGTTAGCACAAGTGAAAGGAAGGTGATTAAATGAATTCAAAGGGACCTTAAGCCCATGGTGCATGCTAATGTCCATGTGGGCAAGAATTTTATACATAAGTGAACTTCAGTACAGATTGGAGTTAGGCTTTCTCTCCCTATTTTAGGTTTGAAAATTTATTATCTCAGTTTGGTGAGTTGAATAAATAAAGGGAGTGCCTATAGTTGTTTTCATGTCTTAAGCATTTATGAAGGGTTGATTGTGGGATGGGTGTTGTAGTTGAAGGTGTTGTATCATCCTTCCATTAGAGCATTAGCGTGCAAATTGTACAAAGCATGGAGTTGTATTATGGAAGAGCAATGACATCTCAAGTAGGGTAGTCAATATTGTTGCAAGGACTCTTTCGTATTGAGGAACAAGTCTAATATGGAAGTCCCTATGGCCCTCGATGGTGTTTTCTTAGAAAGATATCCAGCACAGAGATCTTTAACGCCAAAAGACTTGATGCCCTACAACATTTGAGAAGAGATGAGGTGTTTTAGACTATTTATGAGGAAGAGGCTTGTTGAGAGATAAATTTGCACTATGACAGTCAAAGGAAGCCATGTCTTGGTGTTAACTGGTAAATAGAGTACATGGAGAAATAAAAATCTATTAACCGAGGAAAATTTTGAACTCCCCAACCTAGTGTGTGCATGGATGAATAAAACATCAATGATTATAGTTGTATCCTAGTGTGAAGAGGATTGCATTGATTTCCTTCATGGGGGAATGTTGATTTGGGGGATTGCATGGAGTAGACATTAAGCCCAGTTAGGATTGATCCACTAAATGCATTGTGTCTCTGCCTTCTAAGTCATTGTGCTTCAAGAAGAAGTAAAAGTTACCTGCTAGTGTAAAAAGAAGACTTGCAGACTAGATGGAGATAGATGTGGACTGTTCTGATTATTTTTTGCAATGCTTCTTGATGGCCATGTGGCACAACTTGATAGTTTCTGAGAGAGGGCCCATGGTCAAAGAATTCCTATTTATAGTGTAAGAGGTTTCATCGACCTGCAAGTTTTGCATAAGTCTTCTTGGTGGAGGGAGTGTGTAAGAGAATTATCCCATATTGAGCAGGCAGGAGGACTTTTTGGTATTTATATACCCAAGTGCACAACTATAGATTGTCTTAAAGACATGATCCTTTTAAGACACGAGGCTCGCACATGGGTCCCACATCCACCCAGATGGCCAAGTTGGAGGTGACAAATGACATAATTTTGACAAGAAATAAAGGCAAGATATGATGATGTCAACATCAACATAGCAATAGAAGGATGAATTGGTGAGTGTCACTTGGCATGCAATTTGAGGCGGGCTTGGATCATGCAATCTCAATAGTCAAGCTGTGGTGTGATGATGCAAAACAGTCAGTTAACTGCCAGTCACAACTTCACTTGGGTTAATCCACGATTAGAGAAAATGGTTGCAATGGTGCAAGAAGGGACATTTAGAACTTCATGATGGTTAGTGAGCGGTTAAGGTTAACCATGGCAAGGGTGCGATCACAGTTAGTCGACAGTGTCAGTTAGAGGCTCCAAATGCATGAAAATGTGACATGTGGCAAGGAATTGGTGAGTTGGCAATGAAGTGGCAGATCTAGCTAGTGAGGTGATGACATGTGGTGCCTAGTCAGTGGTCAACTAAAGGTTCGACCGAGATGGAATTGAAGGCAAGGTGAAAATTTTGAAATATTAAAATATTAAAAAATTCCTTCAAAAATGGAATATGCATTCTCAAGTTTGGAGATTTAAAATAAAATTTCAAAATATAGTATAAAGTTTAGACTATACGAATGGTTAAATATTTTGACCATTTAAATGCTTTGATTCATTGCCAAGGGTCAGGATTTTCAAATACATGCCAGAGGCCTCATTTTTTTCAAAAATGTGGAGTGTAATATACTATCGAAAATGGAGAAGATGAATTTTCTAAATCTGCAGTCAAAATATGTGTAGCTCATCAATGGTAAAATATATAGGAAGATTTGTGAAAATAGGGGCATTCTCGGCAAAACAGGTGTTTTTCATCATGAAGTTTCAAAATCAATTAAGAAGCAAACCGAGAAGTTTGTTGGCTCCAAATTTGGGAGAAATTTTTCCTAGGTGTATTTTTTTCCTCTAAAGTCATTTAGAACTACTTTTGGTATGATTTTTAGTGACATTTAACTCTTCTTGTAAATCAGTTATATGTTTCCATTATTTTGAAGATATTTCAAGCATTCTCAAACAACAATGATGAAGATCTGATTTTCAGTTGAAGGAAGAGAGAAGAGAGAGGTTCTACATCAACAAATGGAAGTTCTTCAAGTGGACAAATGGCAACATCATAGAAGATCTAAGATTGCTTTCATTTTGTTTAGTCTCTTCTCTTCTCTTTCTCTAGGGTTGTTGATGGTTGGCTATTTTCTAGACTATTGAGTAGAGCTCTAGCTGTGATCCCACCATTCATGCCCAACATTTCTCTCTTGTATGAACAATAGTAATGAAATTACAGAGGTAGTTCTAGTCTATTTAGATGTTTTATGAGTCATTTTCATGCATCCTTTATGTATTAGTTTCAAGGAAATGAATAAAATGAAGCAACAAGTTTATCTTTAGTTTGATTCTTGTCTCATGATTATGTTGTTTGTAATCTTTTGTAGTTTGTGAAAAAAGAGCACAAATCCATTTGCAATCTGCTTCAGGAGGTATATTTTCATATATTTTTCTTATGATTCAAGGAGTCGTGTAAATGTTTGATTTACCATAATAGGGTTGCAGATTTCATGAAGGGATAAGTCAAGTATGAGATTCAGTCTAAATGCAGATATCTAGTTCACAGTGATAGGATAGATCAAGAGTCTTGATATATGAGATGTATCATTAACATCCAAGGATGTGTGTTTGTGGTTTATGGAATTGCCCTATAGATAAGGCATTGATCTGCTAGATGATCTATATGCTTTTTTGTTCATATCTTGGTTATGCTGAAATCAATCTTATTATTAGTAGCTTTTCCCTTTTTGTTGAAGAGCTGAAAGGATTTGCACTCACTTAGATTATCAAGTTGATAGGTCATGTTATTGGCTATGTCATGTCTATGTTGTTTGCATAAGCATAGAAGATTCAGGGGTTTTCATTAGGCTAAATATAGATTTAGATTTATGGTTTTAGGAACTAGTCACATAATGGAATCTATAGGTTCACCTGCCTAGGTCTTGTAGAGCTTGAAGAAGAAAGAGTATAGTCTTATAATTGGCCTCGATGTCTGAATAGGTATGTTGAACATGGGAATTAGCTACCCCTAGATGTATTTGTTCCTATGATTGGGTTATTGAAATGTTGTTAATTCAGGAGCCAACATGATCATTGAAATAAAATGACATTATGGTCAAATTTTATGTGTGTTTTCCCTTTTTCAGAAATTAATAAACCTTGTCGACTTGTCTTTTGAGTATATCAACTTTGACTTTTTTTTACTTATCCTCTTTTTAGAAATTAATAAACCTTGTCGACTTGTCTTTTGAGTATATCAACTTTGACTTTTTTTCACTTATCTGCATTTTATGTAATTTGTTGATGTGTCATGTTTTTCAATTTCTAGTCTTTACATGCAACAAAAAAAAATTTGGCTTAATAAATAAAAATCAAGCAACCTATCATATTCATAACATCACAAAATTAATAAATGTTGTCAGTTGCAAATGATTCAAAGAGACAACTAGGGATTTTGCGCAAATAGAAGGTGATTCAAAACAAAGACAGACTGAAATTACATTAAAGATGCAATATAGATGGTATGCATAAGATGGATAGTGCATGATAGTGAGAAAGGAGAATATGTTAGATACATCGCATTTCTGAAAATTTCCAATCTATAATTTCCAGTCAACTAATAATAGATTTTATATTAATTAATAAATATATATTTGTAAACTTGGATTATTACAGTTTTAAACTTATATATAATCATTTATTTAACTGGCAATATTTTTTAATAATTTATATATCTAATAGCAAGAAATCAAAGTAATCCACCATTTTTTTAAAAGTCGGAAGTACTTTTTATAATAACTATCACTTCCGTTGACAATATAGATCATGCCCCATTTACTGAAATTATTGACTATGACTTTATTAAATCATGTTTAACATTCTTTGTTTTTGTTTCATGATCAACGCCGAGACCAATAAACACCAAATAACATCAAGTAAAAACTAAACAGATTCATGAGAGTCCTCACAACAATGGCAAAATAGGATTTCATGTTTTATTGAATTTTATTTAACATGGGATTTAGAGTCAAATGCTCTAAATCCACAGCTCCATGAGTAGATATCATCAATTTATTCAGGCTAATCATCATCATCAGATGAAAACAGACTCTGCAGGTACATAAGCTCTAGCATCACCCTCAAGAACCTGTGTTCATAGCCACAAGGTATATCGTTTCGAGCAGACATGAAATTCAGATCATTCAAACTTAATAGAAAAACTCATACCCAAAAGTTAGATCATTCATAGAGAATAAGGATGAAATACAACAGATCATTCATACCCACAAGTAATATCTTTCATACAGAACAAACATGAAATACTGATAATTTATACCATTCATACCCACAAGTTAGATCATACAAGCAATAAGAAATACATATCGCTCAAAGCTACTAGAAATCTTCAAGAAATGTGAAAAGGGTTTGTGGTACAGTACATTCATACCTACAAGTTAGATCACTCAAGCAAACATGAAATACTGATCATTCATATCCGCCGGTTAGATCATTCAAGCAAGCAGAAGTACAGAAGAAACGTAAAATACATATCATGCAAGCAAACATGAGATGCTGATCATTTATCCATTCATACCCACAAGTTAGATCATTCAAGCAATAAGAAATAGATATCATTCAAAGCCAGAAGAAATGTTCAAGAAAATGAGAAAAGCGTTCGTGGTACAATACATTCGTACCTACAAGATAGATCATTCAAGCAAACATGAATACAAAGAAACATGAAATACATATCATTCATACCCACAAGTTCATTCTATGGAACAAACATGAAATAGAGATCATTCATAACCACAAGTCAGATGATTCAAGCAAACAGAAATAAAAAAGAAACATGAAAAAAATATCATTCAAACATGAAAAAATATTATTCATACCCACAAGGTAGATCATTCTATGGAACAGTCATGAAAAAATATCATTCATACCCACAAGTAAGTTCATTCTATGGAACAAAGATGAAATTCAGATCATTCATACCCACAAGTCAGATGATTCAAGCAAACACAAATACAAAAGAAACAAGAAATACGTATCATTCATACCCACAAGTTAGATCATTCAAGCAAACATGAAAAAAAAATGTCATTGATAGCCACAAATCAGAGCCTTCAAGCAAACATATATACAAAGCAAACATATATACAAGTCAGATGATTCAAGCAAATATATATACAAAAGAACCAAGAAATACGTATCATTCATACCCACAAGGTAGATCATTCTATGGAACAAACATGAAAAAAATATCATGCATACCCACAACTTAGATCATTCAAGCAAACATGAAAAAACATGTCATTGATACCCACAAATTAGAGCCTTCAAGCAAACATATATACGTATGATTCAAAGCCACTAGAAATTTTGAAGAGAATTTGAAAATTAGGGTTTGTGGGAGAGTACATTGAGCGGGTGGGACATTGCATTCAGAAGGAAGTCTGAAGGTGGCTTCAACTGTGCTGCAGATGCAGTCCATATCAGCATTTCTAAGGGCAGCACAGCATTCAGGAGTTGGGTCTTGTGGGTTGAGTCCCACTGCTGCCAGGCATGGCCCCAACTCAATTGCTTTGGCCGCACAATCAGTCCCTGCTCCCTCTCCACTCCCGATCATCACCACCACCACAATCATGGCTATAGTGCCCAATGCAACCGTACTTTTCCCCATTTTTTCAAGAGAGAATTGGAAAGAATACTTAACGAGATAGTTCAAGGCAATGAATATTGGAATGTTATGCTATGCAATGGCTGTTGTGGCTTAGCACTGTGCCATACTACTTATATAGCCAGTATTTCAAGGGCAGTACAGATTGTGTGAGTTAACTGTTTCTCATTAACAATATGTGCTCAGCACCGTCACGCCTCTTTGTTGTAAGTGGGTATTAACTTAAATTATTCAATTCATGCAAACTTCAATGGATTTTGTTGCGAAACATATGGGATAGGTAGCCAACAGATTACAAGTGTAAGAAACCATCAAGCATCTAAGAGATTTCATATGGTTCAACTCTAGCCATTGGATGTGCATTGCCCATTGATTAGACTCTAGTGTTGTTCCTCCTCAAGAGAATTGAACAACGATATGAGAATATTGTATGGTATAGGAACTAACTCTTATCAATCCAATATTTTGAAATTTCAATATTGTAGAGAGAAACGTGCAGTCTGTCATTTTAACGTTTTGTTTTACTAACTTCTGATAAAAATCATATTTTAATGTTTAATTTGTCTTGTTCAATATGCAGATTAATATTAGTCTTAAACTCTGCATGTATGTACCTCGTGCTTAATATATCAGTAGAACTTTAATACATCAGTACAGAACAAGTTTAATCTAGAATCTATCACTCTATTGGATTGTAGGTGCAAATCCTTCTTTACATGATCTAATCCTTCCTTCCTTTTAGGTAATAAGGAAATCTAAATTTTTTTAAGTTATGTAGAATGTGATAATTATTAGTTAGTTTACACATCTAAATATTTTAAATTAAATATCAATGATCCTATGTTTAAGGAAAGTCTTATCTTATAGTAAGCATCAACAAAGAAAATTATTATATTTCATTTGAATTGTATCATATAGAGATGAAGAACTTACATCAACAACAACATAGATGCATACTACACAATCAAATTATTCTTTAGGCATCTGGCATTTCTACTTGTTATACATTAAATCTTGTTTATTGAAACATTGGTTAACTCTAGTTATGCTGGTTATCTCTTGTTTATACATCAAAGTGTGTGTGTGTGTGTGTGTGTGTGTGTGTGTGTGTGTGTGTGTATTTGTATATGTGTATATATATATGTATGTATGTATGTATGTATGTATGTATATGTGTATATGTTTTTGTATATGTATATATATACATATACATATATACATACATATACATATATATACATATAGACACACACACCCTATTGTGTATGTCTATACTTTTTGTTATATACACATTTGAGTATTTTAGGTATCCTCATTTGCATACATTTGTGACATCTAAGTCAATAAACCAACTCATATAATTCCACCATTCTAAAATTACAATATTGTAGAGTAAAAAGTGCCCACTTATATATAAAAGAGTTCTACTCCTTAAATAGAACTTTTTTTTTTTCTTGTTTTTATATATTTTTCTTTATGCATTTTACTCTCATTACACACACACACACACCCTATTTTGTATGTCTATATTTTTTGTTATATACACATTTGACTATTGTAGCCATCACCATTTGGACATATTTGTGACATCTTAGTTTTATGTTTTGCTTTTTAATTTTGTCTTTATTGATGGCTTCTTTTCTTTTGCTCTTTCCTTTTTAATTTTGCAAGTGTCTCATAAGACCATTTTTCCTTTTTAACATACTTTCTTATATATTTTTAATACATATTTGCAAACACACACACACACACACACACACACACACACACACACACACACACACACACACACACACATATATATATATATATATCACACATATATACACATATATGCATAACCTATATATACTTATACATATATGTGTGTGTGTGTGTGTGTGTGTGCACGCACGCATGCATACATATATACATACATACATAGACACATACACACACATACACATCTGTCGAGACCTAGGAGGGTGCACAATCTAATAGGGTGTCCAAGACACCTAAATACGCTTCCCAATGATGCACAAAAATGCTCCCTATCTTTCGCATGAGGAAGTACCACTAGTACATTTAGGCAAATATGTGACTAAAACTTTTAGTCATGCCACTAAAAATTTTAGTGATGTGACTAAAAGTGATCACATTCCATTATTTCTTTATAATATTTAGGTACAACTGACTAAATAAATGATTAGTTTGGTCACTAGGTAAAATCACAATATCAACTAAATACAAGTGACTAGATAAACTACCAAATAATTGACTAAATAAGTGAGCAGATAGTTAGTCATAATAATTAGTCACCTAAACACAAGTAACTAGAAAGACTACCAAATAAATGACTAAATAAGTGATTGGATAATTTGTCACTAACAATTATTCATTTTTACTTTCTCCCTTTACTATCTCTAAGGTTTATTTATTAATGGATTAGGTTAATTTTATTTTCCATACTACATTCATGGCCCTTAGACTTTCTCTTTCTCATACTAATCACAGTTTCACTTTGCATCTTCTTGAATATAGGTCACTTTGTTAAATGATTTGGAGCTTTATTCACCATTTAGGGCCTTTCAATCAATATTGCAAATGGATTCAATTTTCCTCAATATTGCAAACAGATTCAATTTTCCTCTAAGAGATATATCAATAAATGGGAAAATTGTTACTTCTTTTTCTTAATTTAGTTTTCTTCTATTTATATTACTCATTTATATTCTCAATTATTTATTCTAATATTTATAGTTCAAAGAGTTATTACTTTATTACTATACTTAAACAAATAGTACAAAAAGGTGATAATTCATTACGAATTAAAAATATATTTAATAACATGTAAATACTATTTTTTATTAAATATAAGAAGACAAAATTTATCTAAGTATTTTGCAAACATTACTAAGATACGCATTAATTTTAAGAGTTAAAGTGTTCAAAAATATTCTATAAATTCATATGTTTACTAAAATACTAATATTTTGTATTACAAATTTAAATATATTTTAAATTATTAACTATCTTAATATAAAAAATGAAAACAAAAGACATTTGTTGGTCATTTTGAGTTTGTTTCTCAATTTGGAGGGAATTTTCATGTTCAACTAAAAGAGAGATAAGATGAAGAGAATGTACAGATGGTTGAGCACAGTTGAGTTCAACTATAGATGATTTTTATATATTATGTCTAGAGAAAATAGAAAAGTTGGAGTGTTTCCTTATAAAGTTTTGATACTTTGGTTCAATTGGCTTCCTTGAGATGTCCATAATTGTTTATAGTCATTGCACTTATCTTGTCCATAAAAACAATGGCATGGTCTCAAACCTTTAATCTCTACTACAAGTCATTCTTGCTCTAGTTGTGTGCAATATTTCCAAGGAGGATTTATGGTAAGGTTTTCTCAAATTTGCTTAGTTTTATATGGATGTGATTACATATTATCATTCTTGTTTTCAATTCTAAATGTGAATGTGAAGTTAGGGTTTTACTATGCAATAATTTTTAAAATAGATGTAAATATTTTTTAGTTTGCTAATAGTTGGCTATTTTTGACATTTCTATCCCCAAAATTTGGCTTATTTAGTTTCATTGGTGTGATAGATTCACCCATATTTGATGGATTTCATTGATTCCAAAATAATAGCACATTTTCTTCCTTTAAAAATAGTCTTTTTGGACCATAGCTTTCCACTATTGATCACCTTGCATTCCTTATTGATGAGTAGCCTATAAAGGATAGCAGTCTGGTTTCATTTACCTTGGCAAGCTTGGTTTGATATCAGTGCACAAGTAGTTGTTGATTATATTGAAAATTGTGCAATAGATGCACGTTGAGGAAGGAAGGATCATTAGAAATCAAAAGGGATGTTCATTAGTAATCAAATTCCACATCAAAGAGTTTTCAAGTATCGTCACTACGATCTAATAGAAACCCTGATAAAAAAATTGCTGAAAAGTTTCCTTTTCTGCTTGAATTGAGTAGGTTGTTACAAGCACAAACCATCATTTTCCTGTGTTACACTTGTTGGTCTAACTCTTTATTTTAATATATCTTCTAAAGTAAAATTTTTTCCTTGTTTTGAACTACTCATAGACTGTGAAATGCCAGTGTCCTACTAGTTGTAATTGTTGTAGCTATTTGTTAGTGTTGTTCTTTGAAATCTTTTTGTTAGTCTTCAAAAGGAATGATGAACCAATTTAAATAATTTTTTAATCCACCTTCATACACAATACTCCAAAAATTTATGTTTATGCTATGTACTTTAATTTTTTATACTTGCCAACACAAATATAAAATAATTACATCATTATTTCTAAGACTAATGCTACATCAAGAACTGTATCAATCAAAAGAAAGAAGATATAAGAGTTTGATTTTCCTAATATCATAGACAAAGAAATTGAGGTTATCTCAACTCACTATAGAGCCCATAAGACTACACAAATACTCACTCTAGCCATATCAATCATAAGTTGAAATTCTTATCTACCTTAACAAAAATCAAATATGGCTGCATTAGTACCCTTTCTATTCTATAAGAAAACTTAAACATGTTTTTAGCATTTTTGAACTCAATTTTCTATTGTTTTCCATCAATATTTTAGACCACACTCTGTAGTCCATCATTAGATTGATAAAATGTTCAAAAGTAGAAAAGTGACAATAGATCACATAGTATGATCCACTCAAGCTCCCAAAAAGAAATTTATTTTTTTCTTTAAGCTCCATGGATATAGAGGGTCTATATATAAGAAGAATCACTATTCTGAGTCATCACGAGTATTATAGATTTAGCACAAATACAATAGATTTTGTTTCTTTTATGGATTTTAGATAAGGTTTTTTATCTCATCATTAAAGAAGATTTCAATGCCATTACTTGTATTCTTAAAATAAGATAAATATTTTAGAGACATCAATTTTTCATAGTTTATAATAATTAGCATGCTTAGTTTCTAGATTATCCATCACATGATGGACTTCAATTTGATCTGAAAATATAACATGGCAAGATACAAATTAGGTAGTTGAAGGTTGACTTCAGAGTGCTCTATAATGATCTATCAACCCTACCATTGATCTATCAACCCTTTGTAGGTTCAAGATTTGTTAAAGGTTCCTAAGTATGGGCCCTACACTAGCCTAATATTACCTCACATGCCTTTGACCATGTAAGAAATTCATGCAATAATCAAGGCCTGAACCTAGTAACCTTGGGTTCCTAAGAACCATACCTACTAATAAAGTTGTTCTCTATCCTACAGTATGGACTTTGATTTTCCTTTTGCTGATATTAAAAAAAATGTTAAAACCTATATGGAGATGTCTATAGCCATTAGCAAAGCTCAATAAAGTTTCTTTGTGTCTCCCATAAGCATCAATTGAAATCGAGAAAACTTCCACTAGATCTTTCTTATACATTACATAAACTATATTGGATAATTAGTCTGTTTCAATAATGAAAAATGTTGGTCTGAAATTTAATTTTAAATATTTTAATATTAACTTTTTTTTAACAAGTGTACCATTACTCATTCCCTTCTACAATATTTTTTGCTACATGTTTTCAATCATACACAAACACACACACGTGTGTGTGTACATATGTATGTGTATATATATGTGTGTGTGTACATATACATACATATATATACATATATATATATATATATACACACATATATGTGTATATATACACATATATATGTGTGTGTATATGTATATATGTGAGTGAATACATACATACACACATACATACACATACACATACACACACACACACATCTGTCAAGACCTAGGAAGGTGCACAATCTAATAGGGTGTCCAAAACACCTAAATACACTTCCTAATGATGCTCGAAAAAACTCCCTGTCTTTCGCACGAGGAAGTACCACTCGTACATTTTGGCAAATATGTGACTATATGACTAAAACTTTTAGTCATGCCACTAAAAATTTTCATCATGTGACTAAAATTGTTCACATTCCACTATTTCTTTGTAATAAATAGGTATAGGTGACTAAATAAGTGACTAGTTTGGTCATTAGGTAAAATCACAATATCAACCAAATATAAGTGACTAGATAAACTACCAAATAATTGACTAAATAAGTGAGTGGATAGCTAGTCACTAATAATTAGTCACCTAAACACAAGTAACTAGACAAACTACCAAATAAATGACTAAATAAATGATTGGATAATTTGTCACTAACAATTATTCATTTGTACTTTCTCTCTTTACTTTCTCTAAGGTTTATTTATTAATGGATTAGGTTTATTTTATTTTCCATACTACATTCATGGCCCTTAGACCTTCTCTTTCTCATACTAATCACAGTTTCACTTTGCATCTTCTCAAATATAGGTCACTTTGTTAAATGATTTGGGAGCTTAATTCACCATTTTGGGCCTTTCAATCAATATTGAAAATGGATTCAATTCTCCTAAATATTGAAAACATATTCAATTTTCCTCTAAGAGATATACCAATAAATGAGTGGATTGTTACTTTTTTGTCTTAAATTAGTTTTCTTCTATTTATATTACTCATTTGGATTCTCAATTATTTATTCTAATGTTTATAGTTTAAAAAGTTATTAATTTATAGTTGTAGTTAATCAAATAGTACAAAAAAGTGACAATTTATTACGAAGTAAACATATATTTAATAACATGTAAAAACTATTTTTTATTAAATATAAGAAGACAAAAGCTATCTAAGTATTTTGCAAACAGTACTAAGCTACATATTAATTTTAAGAGTTAAAGTGTTCAAAAATATTCAAAAAATTAATATGCTTAATAAAAAACTAATATTTTGTATTAAAAATTTAAATATATTTTAAATTATTAACTATCTTAATATAAAAAGGAAAACAAAAGACTTTTGTTGGCCATTTTGAGTTTGTTTCTCGATTTGGAGGGAATTTTCATGTTCAAATAAAAGAGAGATAAGATAAAGACAATGTACAGATGGTCAAGCATAGTCAAGTTCAACTATAGATTATTTGTATATATTGTATCTAGAGAAAATAGAGAAGTTGAAGTGTTTCCTTATAAATTTTTGGCACTTTGGTTCAATTGGCTATCTTTAAATGTTCATAATTGTTTATAGCCATCGTGCTTAACTTGTCCATAACAATAATGGCATGGTCTCAAAACTTTAATCTGTACTAAAAGTCGTTCTTGCTCTAGTTGTGTGCAATATTTCCTAGGAGAATTTATGGTAAGGTTTTCTCAAATTTTTGTTATTTTTATATGGATGTGATTACATATTATCATTGTTTTTTTCAAATATGACTGGGAATGTGAAGTTAGGGTTTTAATATGAAATATTTTCAAAAATAGATGTAAATATTTTTTAGTTTGTTACTAGTTGGCTATTTTTGACATTTTAATCCCCAAATTTTGGCTCTTTTAGTTTCATTGGTGTGACAAATTCACCCATATTTGATGGATTTCATCAATTCCAAAATAATAGCACCTTTTCTTCCTAAAAAATTAGTCTTTTTGGACCATAGCTTTCCACTATTGATCACCTTGTATTCCTTATTGATGAGTGGCCTATAAAGGATAATAGCTTGGTTTCATTTACCTTGGCAAACTTCGTTTGATATCAATGCACAAATAGTTGTTGATTATATTGAAAATTGTGCAATAGATGCACCCTGAGGAAGGGAGGATCATCAAAAATCAAAAGGGATGTTCATCAATAATCAAATTCCACATCAAAGAGTTTTCAAGTATCTTCACTGCAATCTAAAAGAAACCTTGATTAAAAAAATTGCAAAAAATTTTCTCTTCCTACTTGGATTGAGCAAGTTGTTACAAGCACAAATCATCATTTTCCTATGTTACACCTATTGGTCTGACTCTTTATTTTAATATATCTTCTAAAGTAAAATTGTCACCTTGTTTTAAACAACTCTTAGACTGTGAAATGCCAGTGTCTAACTAGCTGTAGCAGTTGTAGCTATTTGTTAGTGTTGTTCTTTGCAATATTTTTGTTCTAGTCTTCCAAGGAATGATGAACCAGTTTAAATAATTTTAATCCACCTTCATATACAATACTCCAAAAATTTATGTTTCTACTATGTGCTATAATTTTTTATATCTACCAACACAAATATAAAATAATTACATCATTGTTTCTAAGAATATTGCTACATCAGAAACTATATCAATCAAAAGTAAGAAGCTATACAAGAGTTTGATTTTCCTAATATCAGAAACAAAGAAATTGAGGCTATCTCAAGTCACTATAGAGCCCATAAGACTAAAAAAATACTCACTCTAGTCATATCAATCATAAGTTGAAATTCTTATCTGCCTTAACAAAAATCAAATATGGCTACATTAGTGCCCTTGCTATTCAATGAGAAAACATAAACATGTTTTTAGTGTTTTTAAACTCAATTGTCTATTATTTTCCATCAATATTTCGACCACACTCTATAATCCATCATTAGATTGATAGATGGTTCAAAAGTAGAAAATTGACAATAGATCACATAGTATGATCCACTCAAGCACCCAAAAAGAAATTTAATTTTTTCTTTAAGCTCCATGGATATAGAGGGTCTATATATAAGAAGAATCACTTTTCTGAGTCAACACAAATACAATAGATTTTTTTTCTTTTATGGATTTTAGATAAGGTTTTTTATCTCATCATTAAAGAAGAATTCAATACCATCACTTGTATTCTTTAAATAAGATAAGGAATTTAGAGACATCAATTTTTTATATTTTTAGATTACGGTAAAAGAAAGTTTTGAAGGGACCCGAAACCCTTTACATAAAACTAAAGATAAAATTAAAGCACCACACAGTTTTACAAGGACCTGAACCTAAAGTTTAAAACATCAAAACCAAGTTTTATAGGGACCTGAAACCAAAAGTTTAAACAATAAAAAATGACCAAGTTGTACAAGGGCTTGGAACCTAGAGTTTAAACAAGCTGGAAAGAAAAAAGTAAACAATAATAAAAACCACCTAGACTAGCAACCAGGATACCTACTCCATAGCCAGCACCTATAGCAGCTCTTTAATAATGTTTGTCACCTCTTTACCTTCTTCTGCAGTACTTTGGATAATGTTAGCCAGAGTAAGAATAGGAGCCTCAAGAGCCTCAACAACCATTTTCCTTGTGCTCTACCTAGTTCTCTTATTAAGTCCACCTGGACTCCCCATCCCAACATTACCAAGAGACATTATCTCCTCATTACTCTTCTTACCCAAGCTAGTTGTCATGGCCACACAGACTAGAAGTTACTTGTTCCATTTTTTGACTACTTTCCTTTACAAGATAACAAAGCTCCTACTCATATTCTTTAAGCTTATCAAGGATGTTGCCAATTTTCACTTCAATCTGTGTTCTCCTAGTTTGTTCAACATCCAATTCTTTTTACATAACCCCCATTTTCTTCTTGAGAACCATTATTTCATTATATAGCCAAGAATCACTCTAAAGAGAAGTCTCCACTTTAAGCTTAGCAGTGTGAAGAAAGAAAATTTTAGCATCTTGAGAGTCAAAAACCCTCCTATCAACCACATTCCTAAGCTTGAAACCAATTGCAGTGGTCATAGTATTGATCTGGGTATCAATATTAATGTCAAGATTCTCCATCCTTTCCTCATTTTCTTCTTTACTCTAGCTATTTTCCTTACCGATAAGGCCTTTATCTTTAGTCTCCTTACCCGTATCCTCCTCCATTTCTCCTCATTGGCATTATGAGAAGAGTGATCACTCTATTTTTCATCATCCTCCCTAAGGGCTTTCAACCCAACATTTGAGTTTATATTTCTATCCTTACTACCCTCTACATTGTCTTTACCAGTTGACAACCCTTTACTCCCAGATTAACTATCTAGATTAGAACTAAGATCCCCCATTTGTGTTTCCATTTTCTCATCATTATCTGAATTCTCAAATTCATTAATTTCCTCAACATGTTTCTTAGTCCTCTCCCATTTGAGAACCTTCTTGCTAACACTATCCCCTTCTTCCACCTTAATTGTCTTAGAGTGGGGATCATTACCAACCCCTTTCCTTTTCTCAAGAACTAGAGAGGGCTTTATAACCTTACTTTTACAAAAGTTTTCAATAAGTAAAACTAAACCTTCATAAAGCATAGGATAGGACTCTTTCTTCCTATGTGCATATAGACTTAGAAGTAGAGAGTATTTTGAAAAAAATGGAAAAGAAATTCTATTTGTGTGCCTAAAATGATTTAGGAAAACAAAGTGAAATTTATGGACTCTCTTAGCCCTACCATCAAGAATAAAATACTCATGGATACATGACAACACATCCCTCCAGATAGCTTTAATTTGATTCAGTTCGTAGAAGTCCCTATTTTTCTTCAAATTCTTCTCTTCAACTTCCATCTTTGGAAATTTCTTGAAAGTTTCATTGGAGATACTAGTCTTCTTGCTAAATTTAATCCCTACCATAGGAGGCCCCGTAACCTCAACAATAAATTTTTCAATCAATTTCACCATGACCCCATGCAAAGTAACCCTATCCTTAAATCATTTTTTAAAGAAGGCTTATGTAATGTGAGGTTTATACCCATGGAATCTCTCAATGTAGGTCGTCACTTTACCTTTATGAAAAACCTCCCACATAGAGGCCTTAGCCTTCCATACCCAATAGTTGCTCAACTCTTGCTTTCTTGGTTTCCAACCCATATCAAAAACCTAATTTTCTCTGTAAAACACTAGAGTAGTGAAAAATAGTAAAGATAATAAAGTATTGAAGATTATCGAGGAGCTAATAACATTACTTATGTACCAAATGCAAGTCACTATAGTGCAAAGGTACTTCCTAGGGAATCTTAGACTGTCCTTCATAAACTGATCACTCTTCTTTAAATTTTCCAATATTAGGAAATATTTCCTTCTCTAGAATGTGTCCTATCATAATTAACAATCATTGTCAGCTCCATGTCCTCACATAGGCTAGCATGCCACCTCAACTTGCTTTTGCGATACATAGCTTGGTTGGCAATCCAATCGGCAACTGAATTAACCTCTCAAAAATATGAGAGAATATTATATTATCAAATTTGTTAGTAAGGTTTTTAATTTCTATAATAGTTCCTTCAATAGTCCAAGTAACCAAATTCTTGTTATTGAGCATAGTAATAATGTTAAGTGAATCTCCTTCTATCCAAAGATTTTGATAACTAGTTTCCATAGTCAACCTCATTATATATAGTGTTGTCATTGCTTCAGCTTTATGGCTAGTTGAAATCCCAATGGGGATGGAAATAGCATCAACAATTTTGCTAGAATGGTCCCTAAAAACCCCTCCACAACTAGCTTTCTTAGGATTTCCTTTAGCAACATTGTCAAAGTTACCTTTAATCCAACCCATAGGAGGAGATTCCCATTTAACATTCTGGCTCAGATCATCAATTTTTGATTTTATAGCCTTTAGTCTGCATAGGATTGTTGATTTGGATATCATCACTTAGTTTTCTATGAGAATTGAAGTTTTCCTTGATAGCTCTAATTATTTTATGACCAAGTACCCACTCAAAAATTTCTTTGTCCCTAAAAATTCTATTATTTTTTTCTTTCTAGACTCCCCACCAGAGATGGGGAAGATTTATTTTCCATATAAAACTAATATTAACCTCCTTAAACAAGCATGTCCAACTCTGGAAGCATTGATCAATATTATTCTATTGTACCCAATCTAAATTCTAGTAGCTAAGGATGTAACTCCATAATTTTTTAGTATAATTGCAATTTGAGAAAAGATGATCTCTATCTTTAGACTCCTCTTTACATAGGCTACATTTTTTAACCACATAAACTCCTATTTTTTGCAAATTGTCCAAAGTTAAAATTTTGTTTTGAAGAAAGATCCAAAAAAAAATGTTTATTTTAGGAATAAGACCTTTAATCCAAGCTTTAGTCCATAAAGGTCTAAATCCCTTTTCCTCAGCTCTAAAAATAGAGGAGACTTTAAAACAACCTCTTGATTCAAAACCCCAAACCATTTGATCTTCAATATGAGGATAAAGGCTAAAAGAATTCAAGATTAACTAAATACTATAAAAATTCTTATTACTTTCAACAAGGTTAACCCATTCATTATTAATCCAATAATTCTCCACAAGAATACCAAAAGTTTGTTTACATCCGTCAACAAAAGTTATATCCTCATTATCCTCAATCAAATGGTGATCTAGAATCCACAAATCATCCTAAAACCTGATCCTTTTCCCATTACCCACTTTCCAAAAGCAATCTTTGATTAAAATATTCTTAGCTCCCTACACTGCTCCTCAAATAGTAGAAGGAGATAAAACATTAGGATAAGAAAGAAAATTAGACAAAGAAGGAGCATCAAAGAGGTATCTATGTTTCCAAATGGTACTCCACTCCTTATTGTCATGATAAACTCTCTAACCCTACTTAGCAAGAAAAGCTTTATTCATACTTCTAACAAACCTGATCCCCAGGCCACCATTCATTTTAGGCTTACAAAATTGATCCAAAGAAATTAAAACCATCCTCTTTTTATCCTCAGAACCAAACTAGAGGAAGTTCCTTTGGATTCTGGAATCCTAAAGAGACTCAAAGCATACATAGGAATACTTTGGAGATAAGCCTTGAGAAGAATAATTTTACCAATTTGACTTAATAAATTACCTTTCCATCCTACCAATTTCTTGTTGGATTTTTTAATAAGATCTTCCCAAAAAGAATCTAAGGGATTAGGCCCTAGAGGGAGACCTAGATAAATACAAGGAAAAGACCTTATGGAACAACCAAGAATATTAGCAATCTTACTTTGTCTAGAAATAGGGGTATTGATAAAATACAAAGAACTCTTATTCTAGTTGATTAGTTGACCTGATGTAGAAGAATAGAGGTTAAGGGCCTTTTGAGATTCCTTGCTTTCCTAACCTCAGTTTTGCCCAAAAAAATTGTGTCATCCACAAGTTATTCAAGGGAAAAAATAAGAGGATGAGAAGAGGGCTGCAAATATTTGATTTCCCCTATAGAAACCAACTTCCCAATAAACCTGCCCAAGCAATCAGCCATAATAGTGAAGATGATAGGAGATAAAGGATCTCCCTGTCTCAACCCCCTAGTAGGTTTAAAGAACTCTAAGGAACATCCACTAACTAGAACAACAATTGTAGTAATAGAGATCATCTACAAAATAAGCTTCACTGCATTAATATTGAAACCAAAAGATAATAAGATCTTATGAAGAAAGGACCATTCAAATATATCATAGGCTTTAGTAATATCAACTTTCATAATAAAGCCCTAGTTATTAGAAAGAGATTAAAAGTGTATATTCTCATGCATAGCTATAATAGAATTAAGGATTTTTCTACTAGGAACAAAGCCATTTTGTTGCTCAGAAATAAGAGAAGGCAGCAAAAGCAACAACCTCAAAGTCAAGACTTTTGAAATTATTTTATAAAAAGAATTGCATAGATTAATAGGCCTAAATTGATCTAGAGAATCAACATCAACCTTTTTTGGAATAAGGCATAGGAAATTATAATTAATTTCCTTCAACATCCTTTTAGCCCCAAAAATTCTTTAACAACACCACACACATCTTTCCCAACCAAATTCCATTCCTTTTGAAAAAACAACATAAGAAAACCATCCAACCTTGGTGATTTATCCCCACCTAATGAGAAAAAAACCTTATACATTTCCTCTTCCTTAGGGATAGAACACAACATTATATTTTGCTCTCTAGTAACCAAAGAAGGAATTACATCCAACAACTCTGCCTAATGAATCAAGTCAATATTAGGATCTAAAGACATCAAAGAAGAGAAAAAGGAGATCATTTCCTCCAAGATTTCCTTTTCCTTAGTTAACTTCATACTACCTTTTTTAGGACTTGAAATACAAGTTTTAGCTCTATTTTTAAAGTAGATAAATGAAAAAAATTAGAGTTTTTGTCACCTTCATCTAACTAAATAGATCTGGATCTTTACCTCTTGTAAATTTTTTCTTTAGTAACAATATCACGATACTCCACCATCTTCTAATTTTCCTCCATCACTAAATTCAAAGAGTACCCTTCCCTCTTAATCTTGTCTTGGATTAATTGCAAATCCTCTTTAATTTTAGCTTTGTTATCAAAAATTTTACCAAAACATCTTTTATTCCAAATTTTAACTTTCTTTTTGACATTTCTAAGTTTAGAAGCCGCACAAAAAAGAGAAGTTCCTTCAGTATTAATGTTCCACCATTCAGCCAATTAGCCTTCAAATTGTGGATGTTGCAACCACATTTTCTCAAATATAAAAGGAAAATTATTTCTGTTATGGATAGCCTCAGTAGTAAAAATCAAAGGAAAATGGTTTGAACCAATCTTCTAAATAGCCTTAAGATTACACACAAAATCTTTAGTCCAATCTAGAGATATAAGAACTCTATCCAAGTGAGCTTGGATACATTCATCACCTATCCTTTTGTTACTCCAAGTGAACTCAATACCATGAAGATCTAAATCTGTTAAGCCTTCCTTGTTAATAAAATCCATAAAATCTAGTCTACCATCAAGCTAACTAGCATTTCCCCCCTTTTTTATATGCTCATAAAGAAAAACATGAAAATCCCCCAAAAAATCCAGCTACCATAGTAATCATTACTCTTTATGTTAGAAAGAGTAGCCCACAACTTTTTTCTTGCGCTCTTGATGTTAGGTGCATACACATTGACAATATACCATTCATTATTCTGGGCATTACTCTTAATCTTGATCACAATAAAATGTTTATTAGCATTCAAAAAGGTACTTGAGAAAAAAGATTGCTTCCACATAATCATTGTTCCCCCTGATGCTCCTTCTAAACTACTAGCAATTAGTAGTAATTATTGAAAGATTTAAGCTTTTCAACTTTCTCTTTATCCATTTTGGTTTCTTGGAGCATTGAAATATTTGATTTATGCTCTAACAAATTGCTGAACAATATCTAATTTATGAGTACTATTCAACCCCCTAATATTCCTAGTGATCATATTCATCATAATTTTTTAAGGGTAAAATCCAAAATAATTGCCTATTTCCAATCAAAAATATTATGTAAACTTTCACTTTTTCTAGTTTTTTTAGATGTTTTCCTTCCAAGTTTCTTTGGAGTACCAACATTTGGCTTCAATTTTGGAAACAACACCAATTTATTACTTCAAGTCTCCACTCCTTTAGAAACAATATTACCTTTCTTGTTCATTTTCTTTCTTTGAGTTTATTTTTGTTTGGGTTCCTTCTTTTTAGAGTTCACATTCATTTCTTTGGATTCAAGGATGTTCTTAAAAGAAATAATCTCTTGACAAAGGGGAGACTCTTGAAACTAAAGTTCAACAATCTATGTGGCCTCTAAAGCTAGGATATGACTCCTTTCCTCAAGCATTTCACCTTCCTCTATCTCTTCTAATACTTCTAAATCTTCCCATTCTAATTCATTTTTTAATAGATAACCAACTAACTCATAGGATCCACACTATTCTCTTTACTTTGCTCACTAGAGATCTTTTCTCAATCTATCTGCTTACTTGAATTCTAATTTTCAAGGATATCATTATCCTTAATCACATCCTCAGATATTACTTTAGGTTTCCATACCTTTTTCTGGATCTTTACTTCTTTCTTTTCCTCCACAGTGGCCAACTTAGGTTGATTTTTTCTTTTAAAAGGGAAATTTTTTGCCCAATGACCCTATTTTTTACAAATAAAACAATAATTTATAAGATTTTTAAAGATTATCTCTTGCATCCTTTTACCAAGTTTTGAAATCAATTCCATGTTCTCGGGAAGGTTCTTCAAATGAGCAACTTTCACATAGATTCTAGCACACTAGAGTTTTGATTTTGAAGCTATGACATTGTTAATAGCAACAAGTTCACCAAAAGAACTAGCTATTCCTTTGAAAATATCTTCATACTATAACTCCAAGGGTAAACCAAGAAGTCTTATCCATACCAAAGTAGTAAGGAAGAAGGCACCAGATAGATTCATATTTGGCTCTCATTTTTTATCATAAGAGTACTATTACCAAACGACCAAGGTCCACCACAAAGCACCATGTTGAAATTTTCCTTACAAGTAAAAAAAAAAGGAAAAGAAACCATTCATCATAGGTGCTATGTCAACTTGACCATGAATAACCTATTTTCTTTTGATCATGTTTCTCAAAGCATCAATATCAGGCCTAACCCCCAAAAATTTCCCAACTATAGAAAAATCCATAGTCGTGACAAAGAAATCAACAATCAAATTTAGAATAAAGATTTGAAACTCACCTTTCTTCTAGAAAAATTCAATGTAACTAGAGGGAAAGATGATTTTCCTACAAGTCTTCTCCCAAAAAAAGAAGACCACTTCCTTTGATCATCTGGTAGCTTCTCCTTTTTTTGGTCCTCTGTCCTAAAAACATTTACATTCTCATCCACATTCTCTAAAATATTATTTTCCTACATTGGGACCCTTTTGAGCATGTGACACGTAGGCAAGGGAATAGAAAGAGCATTCTCAACACCACATCTCATGGAGCAAGAACCCGTAAGTTTGTCTTTTTCTTCCAATGTTCCATCAAACCCTATAGAACCTGTAGAAATCCCCGCTTTCCAATTCCATGTCCCTCCAAGATTAGTCCCTATTGCAAAGTTTCCCCCTTCCAGATTCCCGCCAAATAGAGCTCTAAACATTTCAAACAATTGACTAATATAGAAATTTATCAATTTTTAACAATTTATAATAATTAGCATGCTTAGATTCTAGATTATCCATCACATGATGGACTTCAATTTTATCCAGAAATATAAAAAGGTAAGATATGGATTCAGTAGTTGAAGGTTGACTTCAAAGTTCTCTACAATGATCTGTCAACCCTACCACTGATCTATCAACCCTTTGTAGGTTTAAGATTTGTTAAAGGTTCCTAAGCCTAGGCCTTGTACTAGCCTAAGATTATTGTACATGCCTTTGAACATGTAAAAAATTCATGCACTAATCAAGGCCTGAACCTAGCAACCTTGGGCTCCTAAGAACCATGCCTACTAATAAAGTTGTTCTCTATCCTATAGTGTGGAGTTTGATTTTCCTTTTACTAATATTAAAAAAAATAAAACCCAAATGGAGATGTTTGTAGCCATTAGTAGATCTTAATAAAGTTTCTTTGTGTCTCTCATAAGCATCAATTGAAAACAAGGAAACTTCCACTAGAATTTTCTTATACATTACATAAACTACATTGGATAATTAGTCTATTTGAATAATGAAAAATGTTAGTCTAAAATTTAATTTTAAATATTTATTATTAACTTTATTTTAAATAGCATACCATTACTTGTTCCCATCTACAATATTTTCCAATAAATATTTGCAATCATACACACACATGTGTGTATGTACATATGTTATATGTGTGTCTTATACACACACACACACACACACACAGATATATATATATATATATATATTATACATACATATATATGTATATATATGTGTGCATACATACACATACACACATTTGTCCAGGCCTAGGAAGGTGTGCAATCAATAGGATGTCTAAAACACCTAAATACGCTTCCTAATGATGCACAAAAATACTCCCTATCTTCTAGATGAGGAAATACCACTAGTACATTTTGGCAATGATGGGACTATGTGACTAAAAAAAATTTCCATGCCACTAAAAAGTTTAGTCATCCGACTAAAAGTGATCACATTCTGCTATTTCTTTGTAATATATAGGTATAGGTGACTAAATAAGTGACTTGTTTGGTCACTAGGTAAAATCACAATATCAACCAAATATAAGTGACTAGATAAACTACAAATAATTGACTAAATAAGTGAGTAGATAGTTAATCACTAATAATTAGTCGCCTTAACTCAAGTAACTAGACAAACTACCCAATAAATGACAAAATAAGTGATTGGATAATTTTTCACTAACAATTATTCATTTGTACTTTCTATCTTTACTTTCTCTAAGGTTTATTTATTAATGGATTAGGATTATTTTACTTTTCATACTACATTCATGGCCCTTAGACCTTCTATTTCTCATATTAATTACAGTTTCAATTTACATCTTTTCATATATGGGTCACTTTGTTAAATTATTTAGGAGCTTTATTCACAATTTTGGGCCTTTCAATCAATATTGAAAATGGATTCAATTTTCCTCAATATTGCAAAAAAATTCAATTTTCCTCTAAGAGATATATCAATAAATGGGTGGATTGTTACTTTTTTCTTAATTTAGTTTTCTTCTATTTATATTACTCATTTAGATTCTCAATTATTTATTCTAATATTTATAGTTAAAAGGGTTATTAATTTATAACTATAGTTAAACAAATCATACAAAAAAATGACAATTTATTACAAATTAAAATATATTTAATAACATGTAAATACTAATTTTTATTAAATATAAGAAGACAAAATTTATCTAAGTATTTTGCAAACAATACAAAGGTACATATTAATTTTAATAGTTAAAGTGTTCAAAAATATTCTAAAAATTAATATGTTTACTAGAAAACTAATATTTTGTATTAAAATTTTTAATATATTTTAAATTATTAACTATCTTAATTTAAAAAATGAAAACAAAAGACTTTTGTTGGCCATTTTGAGTTTGTTTCTTGATTTGGAGGGAATTTTCATGTTCAATTAAAAGAGAGATAATATGAAGAGAACGTACAGATGGTCAAGCACAATCGAGTTCAACTATATATGAATTTTATATATTGTGTCTAGAGAAAATAGAGAAGTTGAAGTATTTCCTTATAAAGTTTTGGCACTTTGGTTCAATTGGCTTCCTTGAGTTGTCCATAATTATTTATAGTCATTGTGCTTATATTGTCCATAACAACAATGGCATGGTCTCAAACCTTTAATCTCTACTACAAGTTGTTCTTGCTCTAGCTATGTGCAATATTTCTCAGAAGGATTTATGGTCAAGTTTTCTCAAATTCTGCTTAATTTTATATGGATGTGATTACATATTATCATTCTTGTTTTCAAATATGACTGTGAATGTGGAGTTAGGGTTTTAATATGCAATGTTTTTAAAAATAGATGTAAATATTTTTTAGTTTTTTACCAATTGGATATTTTTGACATTTCTATCCCCAAAATTTGTCTCTTTTAGTTTCATTAGTGTGACAGATTCACCCATATTTGATGGATTTCATCACTTCCAAAATAATCGCACCTTTTCTTCCTAAAAAATTAGGCTTTTTGGACCACAGTTTTCCACTATTGATCACCTTGAATTCCTTATTGATGAGTAGCCTATAAAAAATAGTAGCTTGGTTTCATTTACCTTGGCAAACTTGGTTTGATATCAGTAACCAAGGCTTGAACTGAGTAACCTTGGGCTCCTAAGAACCATACCTACTAATAAAGTTTTTCTCTATCCTATAACATGGGATTTGATTTTCCTTTTGCTAATATTAAGAAAAATAAAACCTATATGGAGATGTCTATAGCCATTAGGAGAGTTCAATAAAGTTTCTTTGTTTCTCTCATAAGCATCAATTGAAAATGAGGAAACTTCCACTAGATTTTTCTGATACATTACATAAACTACATTAGATAATTAGTCTATTTTAATAATGAAAAATGTTAGTCTGAAATTTAATTTTAAATATTTAAATATTAGCTTTTTTTAAATAGCATACCATTACTCATTCCCATCTACAATACCAATACCAGTTACCAACTCCTTGTTTCCTTCTGCACCACGCCCATACCATTTCTATAGGAAACTATAATGAAGCACCCAACCCTACCATTCTAAAGCATCTTTGTAGGGGTTGATGTCCATGAGAAAGCCAAAGAAACACCAGCCATTTTATCATACAAATTTTCTTTAGAATATGAACCAATTCCTATTTGAAATGTCCTTATATTAGGCTTAATCCCAATATTTTAAAATATCTTCTACCATTTTTCCATTTTCTCAATCTCCCCTCTGTAACTAAAGGCCTTGAGAATAGCATTCATTGTCCATTCATCCCACTTACAAGTATCATATGTCAACATATGTGAGAGAACATTTTCCATTTCTTCAAATATGTCTACTTTTCCATATGCATCTATGACTATAAAATTTGTTACAATAATTGGAAAAATAGAGCAGGAACAACACAATAAAGAATAAAAATAATAAGAAAGAAGAAAATAATACATATAGCAACTAAAAGAGATACTATAGTGGAATAAGCCCTCACCTATTGTCATGCCTGGCTTCCAAGAATGGTTACCAGCAACCTATTATGGGTCTTTGGTATCATGGTAGAATGGCATATATGGTGGCCATTAACTACCTTGTGGTCGGTACTTGTAGGGGTTGTGTTGACTTCTTACTACATTGTGTGTCTGAGGATTTCAGAGTAAGAAAGATATTTTAGGCTCCTACTATTTTCATCTTCTATTGTTTCTTTTGTCCAAATAGGGTTGTTACATATCTCTTCTACGGGGGACCTCAATCTATGTTCTCATTAGAGTATGATTCAAAGTGGACAATTTATGCATTTCTTATTTTTTTATGTTGTTAAGAAATTCAAATTGGTGAGTCCTGGAATTAAAATGTAGCATTCCACGCATCCTTCATTTCTTTCCAAATTTTGTTTATGTAAAATAGAAAAAATCAAATACCACAATTATCTTACTAGCTTTAGCCTATATCCAAGTTCTAGAACTAAAATTATATATAAATATTTTTTTAATATAAATCTATATTTGATGTTGCCTTATATTGAAATATAGGAAGAAAGGGACTATTTTATGTTCTTCATTGTACACTCAATTTAGTATTTCTTCATGTGTGCTCATTAAACTAATTGTACTAAGGTCAAGGGATCAAAACTTGTCTTGGTGTAGGGTTTCATGTGTCCAATAGGATTATTTTTGAGATGATATATTATATGCATTGAGCATTAGGAGTGGTGTTTGAAACTAAAGGTTTGAGAAACTAGTGATTTTTTGGACTGGGGAGATGGGAGAATTTCTTATTAGACAATATGGATGTTGAATTATGGGTTGTCAGTGTTATAGCCACTAGGTGCCATCATGTCATTCATTATAACACAAGTAATTTTAAATTTTTTTTAGAATTTTCCCTTCTTTCTATCTCTTTCTGAACAAATATCTAGAGCTTTAGAGGTTTTCAACTTGTTCACTTGATCTAAACTGGACATTTATTAGCTTGAAGTTAAAAACTCTACAATAAGTTTTCTATTGCAACTGTAGAGACTCAGAGAAATGGTCCTAAGTCCCGTCAAGTTCATTTTTCTTTAAGAAAACCCAAATCTTGAAGGTAAATAATGACGAGATTACTAGAATGCTAATATCTAGCTTACCACTACAATTTTAGAGAAATGGTTTCAAGCTTCTATTTTTGGACCTTTTAATTTCATTTTTAATATTAATTTTTGGTTAATCTTTATCAGAAATAAGATTCTTGAAGGTGATTGTCATCAATAAATTGGGAAAAAAGCCATTTTATAAATCTAGGTTTGTATTAGTTAAATCATATATTAAATTATTCACAATAGTCTACAAGTTAAATGCAGCCATAAATACTTCATATTGTAGCTTGTTAATTCCTTGAAATACACATATTTAAGGATTTTATTGAGGGGCTAGCATCGATCTCAACATTGACTTTTGTATGGTGGTTACCAATTGCATTCTTATTTCTTCCTTGTATTATTCTCTCCATCTTGATAAACTTTGTGGTATAAAAAAAAGAATTCCAATCTCGAGTTCTTATTTCTCCCTTGTAATGTTTTCTCCATCTTAATAAACTTTGTGGCATGAAACAAAGAATTCCAACCTCAATTCACTCTTGTAGATCTATAATCCTCATTTTTTCAATATAGGGGAGAATTAGAGCACTTAATTAATTGAAACCAAAGTGAAAACACGGATGATTATGTTCCTTTTATCGATGACCATGGCAATTTCAATGAAGGAAAACATAATAAGTCTATTCATGTGCATATGGGGAGAGGATCTTGAAAACTTGCCACATGACCAATAGAATAGGTTACAGATGGGAGAGGTTCAATTTGTAGGTGTGTTTTTGGGGCTAGAAAAAATTTATTTTGACATGGAAGGAAGGGGGCCTTATATAGGCATTAGTGATGGTTGTATTTTGCATTGGGAGGGACCAAATAAGCTGACTCATTTTTCCATTCTTCCCCAATCAGTTATTTTTTTCATTAATACCAATATCTTTTTAAATGGGTTCATTAAACTACCCATGTTTGCCAAACCCAAGAGAATTATAAAAATTTAACAAAAATATTTTTAACTTGTTATTAGGTTCATGTAAATCTTCCACTAGGAACCTCATGTTAATAAGAATATGAACTCAATGATTTATGTCTAGTTTTTGCCAATGAAATTGATAGTTTACAGCCTATTTTATTATAATTTGGCTATATTTTATGGCTTAAATTAGAACTATGATGCTAGTAATATAAAAACTATGAGTTTTTTTGTCCAAGTTTGACCAATGAAATTGACTTTTTTGACAATATCTTAGATATGAAAAGGAGATACTTTTCTTTCAAGTAACATTTTAGAGATATGACTGCTCCTTTATAATTGCCCCTAGAGTTCATGTGTATATCTTCAAATGTAGTTATTTTTAATCTATTGTATGAGACTCTAATGATATGATGGTTGATCTGTACTATTGTAATTTGATGATGCTCCATGATATTGAATACTTGACTACTCAAAACAATATCATTGTATTGGTTTTTCTATAAATTTTTGCCTATACATTATTATGTTGATCAATAGCATCTACTTATGTTTTGTACCAATTTAATAGTGAATATCAAGTTACCTTATACATGATATTTTCTTTAGTAGGACATGATAATATGATGATGCGATGTCTATTCATTCACTGATACCATTCAATTTTGACATTCATTATTGATAGTAACTATAACTTTTCCTCTTTAGCATTTCATGCCATAACTATAGATGTTGTTGCTCTCATCATGCTATTTTCATGATCATAATGTTACTCATGGATGTTTTTTGTTTTCAAATAAGACTACAATTTATGAATGTATTTGCATGCCTAATACATCAATAGTGATATCGCTCTTTCTTTTTGCTTATGTTCTGATCTGATAATGTGATTGAAAAATGCATGAATGGTAGTCAAATTTTAAAGATGGGGTAAAGACCCTTCATCTCCTAGTCCCTTTGAACAACACCATGCATTTCCATTTTCTAGGTCCCTAGAAGATATAAAGACAAGTCTTGATAGGCTTGATACAACATGGTCAGTTATTCTACCAGGAAATGATAACTCCTTGCTCTTTCCTTAGATTTCCTCTTCTATCATGTGCATTTTAGTCACACTATTATTCCTTTTTTGCAACAATAGCATTAATGTATCATTTTTTCCTCTCAAATCTATTCTTCCTATAATTATAACTTATCATTATGTTGATAGTGCAATGACCAATTCTTCATAATGTCATAACTTGTTGAGTTTGATTTTCTACTAGTAGTTGTATTTAAGTGTAATTTTATGATGACATCATTATTTTCCAATATATAGAAGAAATAATTAAAAAGACACTAACATGTATGATATGGTTCACACTAAGTTTTGCATCAAGTACCTACCTAATTAGGTGCCATAAATCCTATTGATTTTTGCCTAGAGTTGTGATTTTAGGTGTCACAAAGATGGATTGATTCCTCTTCCAGCTATGTGTATCACATCATCTAGTATTTGGAAAAAAGTTCTTAGAGATGTAGAGTTTCTCAGCACAAAAATTGTGAAATTCTGACATAAGAATAACACAACATGGTCTAGAAGTCATAGAAAATAAAAACATAAGGTTTGAAGTAATCTAGAATAAAAATTTTGATACAACATGCTTCATAGAACTTGACTCATTGCCACACCCTTTTACATTGCAAGTTATTTCTGAAACAACCAAAAAAAACTAGAGCTTTGATTACATATCCAATTGTCAAAATCCTTTTCCTCATCTTCATGTTGGATGCAATTGTCTAATTGTGTGTTTTCTTTAAGGTTACACAAATTTCATATCAGTTATTAGTTAGTGCTTACTGAGCTCACTTGGTTAGCAAGATAGTTTTCCTTGTCTACCTAGCATTCCTGAATATTACTCTATGAAGTTAGTGTCTATCGAGCTCACTTAGGCATCGCAAGAATTTTGGCAAGAAGAAGTGTTAACCGAGTTCTCATGGTTAAAGAAGAAAAGTTGGTCAGAGTTAGTATTAACCGAGTTCACTTGGTTGCCAAAGAATTTATACAAAGTTCACAGTGTTAGCCAAGCTTTTGTTGGTTAACATAGGAAATCATCTCAGAACCAGTGTTTACTGAGTAGGGTCAGCCAATGAAGGATTTTATTGTTTTGAAATAAGAAGCTTAATTATTTTAAGTATTTTTTCTAGACAACTATGGTGATGATTATTGGCTATTGTAATTTTTAATCAAGCCAACTTGACAATCTAGTTGGTATAAATGGAAGGTCAAGTTGAGATTTTAGTGTGTGTGCGAGTATGCTAATTGAATCAAGAAAGTAAGGTTGAGAGTGAACTTGAAGGATAAGCAGGTATCCTTGTGGAGTAAAAAAGTTTTATTTGATCATAGGGATCAAGTATGAAGTAGAATAGAGATATATAATCAGCAAATTTAGTTGCGTCACAATCAAGTCATTTCATTGTTACTTTCTTACCATTGTAGTAGTGATCTAAAATCTCTTAACAGAGTTGGTTTAATAGCCAGTTGTAAATCCTCTAACAAGGTAATAGTTCCATTGAATTGTTTTAACACCTCTTGCAAGGCCACTCCTTACAAGGTGATGAAATCCTCTATCAAGGTCACACCTAACAGTGTGTTTTGTAACCTTTAATTAGGTTGGGTCCTAACAAGGCTCACTTTAGAAGAATGAAAATAGTAACTAGTTACATTGGTGATTTTTCTCATATTGGGTTTCCATGTTAAATCTTGGTGTCTCATGGGTTCATGTTATTTCTCTTATTTTTGCAAATTAATCACTATTAATTTTTTAAGATTAGTTAAAGGTAAATCACACTATATTTACCAAGTTACAACATTTTCTATGTGTTTATCGAATAATAGCAGCAACCAATTTTATTCTTAACATCCAAGGGATCTAAAATATTTTAATGGTAATTGATTCACCCCCCCTCTTTATTACTTCTTCTATATTTCCAACAATTGATATCAGAGCTTTTGGTGCTCTTAGTTACTTCTTCTATATTTTCAATGCCTATCGAGTCTAAAAAACCAAAGCCAGAAGTTGAAATTCAAAATGAAGACAGTAAAATACATTCAAAAGGAAAAGAACCTGTATTGGCCTATAGGACCAAAAAATAGGTTAAATGCATAACATACTATGAGAAATCACAAACTCAATCAACATACGTTAGCACCCACTAGTCTACCATGAAAGCCAAACTAATAAAGAAAGCAATAGAAACCCCCTCTTTCATTTGTAGCTCCCATGTCCTTCTTTCTTCTCCAAATGATGTAGCTCCAACTTGCCTATAATGCACACAATATTGAAGAAAAAGCCTATAGTGATGATAATTCTATGAGAATACTTGAAGTTGTGATTTTAGCTTGAGAGAAATGGTATGAAAATGCAAAGAAGCTAAGGACTAGAAATGAGAGGAAGAATGCTCATTTTATAAGTGGCATAGAGGATGAGAGCATTGGATTTGTCACCCTTAGATATGTGATGTGGCAAGAGATTCCTTTGAGAATCCATGATGCATATGAAAAAAGTGTTCGCATTAAGTTATTATTTCCATTAGTGACAACACTTATCTGTATTAGTATAGCTATCGAGCTCATCACTCAATCTACAATGTATACTGAGCATTCAGTGGTTACCTTGTACATTCATCACTTAAACAGTTTACACCGAGCCTCGTAGTTCACATTGAGCTTTCTAATGTTAACCAAGCTGAGTATAGCTATCGAGTGAATGTGCAATCTAGCAGTGTCTACCGAGTTTACAGTGTTCACCTAGCTTCGCAGTGTTTACTAAGTGATGAAAGCACAGTGCCTACCAAGTGATGGAAGTATAGTATCTATCGAGTGATTCAAGTGCAATGTTTACTAAGTGATGGAAGCACAGTGCCTACCGAGTGATGAAATCACAATGCCTACTAAGTGATGGAAACACAGTGTCTACCGAGTACTGCAAGCACAGTGCTTACCGAGTAATGAAATTATAATGTTTACCGAGTGAAAGCAAGGTAAATGAAGGATTCAATTTTTACCAAGTGATACTATATCCACTGAGTCTTCAATGGTTACTGAGTTTAGAACTACATCAGGTGATTAGTATGGACTGAACCTTCACTTTTACTAAGTGCATGATGATGCCGACTAATGAAGTGTATGTCAAGTATCAGAAGGTCACCGAGTTAGTTTAGTGAACCCAAGTTATTTACTATTGGGTTGACTCAGTAATGTTTTCTTCACTTTTTTTTTAGCTGACCTTGCAATTATAGTTATTGGGATAGTATTTATGTAACGTATTATATCATTTACAATTAGAGAAAGTATCAACCAAGACATGTAAGGTTTTGAGAAGTGTAAATTCAAATCAGCAGAATATTCAGCAAGCTCTACAAGGAGCAGTAATGATTCATTAGTCACAAGAGGTGATATATACTTCAAGGATCTAATCAGCAAATCAAGTTTGTAAGTAGATCCACTATTTCATCCTAACAGGTGAATCAGTTTTGTAAATCCTTTAACAGGGTAGACTTAACAGTCTTTGTATAAATCTCAGTGCATACTTCAGTATGTTTGTAAATCCTCTAAGAAGGTGGACCTAGCAGTCCTTTGTGCTCCTAATAGGGTAGATCACCAAAAGTGGTCAATGTAAGCCTTAATAGGCCAACTTCATACTACAGTAACGAAGTTTTGTGGGTATCATCCCCACCCCATTTTTACTTTCTATTTGGAAGGTTTTTGGGTCACCAAATCTCTATGTACATGTGTTATGGATGTTTGATTTCTCAAATAAGTAGTAGATTAGATGAATGAATGGTGAATAGTTTAAATATTAAATTGTTTAAAGTTTTGAAGTTACTGATTTACCCCTCCCCTCTTAGTAACCTATCATTTCTTGAATATTTCCAACAAAAAGATGCCAAATCTAGGATTCTATGACACATGAAAGTCAAACTTGGCTAAATGTGGAAGAGAATCTATGACGCATCATAATACACCTCAAGCCCACTTAAAGCCAAGAATCTATGACAAATAAGCCAAATATGGACATGTGTAAGGGAATAAGAATATTGGACTATGTCATATCTTAGCCAAGTGTCAAAGGAGAATCTACAAGGTGGCATACCCAAGTGTCATGATGATGTCAATATTTCATGGAATATTTGAATTAAAAATCCCTTATTCCACAAAATAGAAATTAGTAAAAAATGGAATTAATGGATGAAAATGTGACTTAGGAAATTAAGAATTTCCATGGTTTGCAAATGATGAATCAATTAATTAATATAATTAATTAATTGAGGATCATAATTAGGAAGAATAATTAAAAAGAATAATAGGATTAAATTATGGGTTATTTAATCCTATAGAGAAAATTAGTAGATGATTGGCCAAAATTGGTTAAATAAGTGTGATAGTATCCTTTGATGAAAATGTGATGATAATACGGATTGAATATGATGATGGTAGATAGATGAAAGCCATGGTCAAATTGATTGATTGATCAAAATTGATAACATGCCAAGGACACATGACATGAATTGATTGATATGTAACATTTAACTGACATTATAAAATGCTACAAGATCGAGATTGATTGATAAGGTTGATCATAATAACATTAACGGACACTATCAATATTATTAAAATGGTTGATAATGCCATGATCTGACATTGAAAGCCTCAACAATGTCAAAGATTGGATGACATTAATGATATTTTGACCTAGCACTAAGAGCCATGACAGTACTAAGGTCAGATTGATAGGATTGATAGACTAATAGGTTTTGATAAATTGATAGGTTTCCAAGGCGCTAAAAGCCACAAAAATGCCTAGGATTGGATAGATGATGATTGATTTTTGATGTTTGATATGTTTTGGGTTGATTGGGACTAATTTTGAGTGATTTCAAGTTGATTTGGGGTGATTTTGAGTTGATATAAAATGATTTTGAAATTACATGAAATTGATGTGAAAGAGGATACAAATGATAAAGTATAATCAATTTGGCCAAAAGATTGAAGTTAGTAGAATGAGGAAATGGGATAAATTAGTATAAAGAAGTGATGAAATCATAGATGCAAACCATTTTTGACCATCTACATGGCCAAGTATGTCAGAAGGCATCATGCACCTGATCAGATTATTGGAGATAAATCAGAAGGTACTATGACAAGAAGTAAGCTAAAAGGTACATGATTACTTGCTGATTTGGAACCTAAAAATGTTAAAGATGCATTGGAAAATGAAATTTGGATTGAGGCTATGAATGAGGAAATAGAGAAAATAGAGAATAACAAAACATGGACTCTTGTTCCTAGGCCTAAAGATAAAAATGTGATTGGAACAAAATGGGTATTCATAAATAAGCTAAATGAAGATTGACAAGTATCAAGAAACAAAGCAAGACTGGTGTGTAAAGGATATTCTCAAGAAGAAGGAACTAATTATGGTGAGACTTTTTATCCTATTGCAAGATTAGAAGGTGTTAGGACTCTACTTGTGTATGTTGCTCATAGAGGATTCAAAGTATATCAGATGGATGTTAAATCTACATCTCTCAATGGTATTCTTGATGAAGAAGTCTACGTTGAGCAACCAGAAGGTTTTGTTGATCCACATGAAAGGGACATGGTCTACAATTTACACAAAGCATTGTGTGGTCTGAAACAAGCTCCTAAAGTATGGTATGAGAGGTTGGACAACTACTTTATACAGATTGGTTTTCAAAGAACTAATGATAATAGTAGTTTGTACATCAAGGAAGGACTAGATAACAAAATTGTATTGGCAAAAATATTTGTGGATGACACTCTATTTATAAGAAATGATGATCTATGCAAAGAATTTTTAGAACAGATGAACAAAGAGTTTGAAATGTCCATGTTTGGTGAGATAAAATTCTTTTTTGGACTTCAAATACAACAGAGCAAGAATGGTATCTACATTACTCAATCTAAGTATATCAAAGAGATACTCAAGAATTTTGGAATGGAAGATTTCAAACTAGTTGGAACCCCCATGTGTACTAGATTAAAGCTTACCAAATATGATGATTCAAAAGAGGTAGATCAGACCTTAGGATTGGAAAATTATAGTATGTAGTTCATACAAGGCTTGCTATTACTTTAGCAATTGGGATAGTGGCAAGATTCTCAACTAAACCCAAAGAAAATCATATGATGGCAATCAAAAGAATTTTGAGATATCTGAAAGACACTAAAGACTATGGTATGGTATAAACTTTGGAGGAAATCCAGACCTAAAAGTGTTTACTAATGCCTATTGGGTAGGAAATATTGATGATAGAAAAATTTCTAGTGGTGGAGCATTCTTTCTTGGTAAAAGGTTGGCATCATGGACAAGCAAAAAGAAAAACTGCACATCGCAATCTACAGTAGAAGCAGAAAATGTAGCAGTAGTAGTAAACTATTCTAATATTGTTTGTTTTAAATAGTTGTTGGAAGCCATGAAAGTTGAGATCAAAGACCTAATTTTCATATATTGTGATAACACCAACACAATTGATATATCAAAGAATCTAGTGATGCATTCCAAAACCAAGCATATTTCTATAAAATATCATTTTGTCAGAAAATTGGTGTAGGATAAAGAAATTAGATTAGAATATGTTCACATGAAAGAAAAAATTGTAGACATATTCACCAAGCCATTACCTAAGGATGCATTCATGTATCTAAGAGGTAAGTTAGGGGTCATTCCCCTATCTGAAGCTCACTAAATAAAGTTTTCATGATGCATCAATAGGAACCAAGTTGAAAATCAATTAGTTGATTGAGCATAGTCAAAAGAAAATATTGCATATGAATCAGTACTCAAGGTACATTGATACTAATTTGATGTGTTGTCTTTGGCATGTGTTTTCAAAGAGGGAGAAGTTTACTATCATATCTTTCAAAAAAAAATTTGAGAAGAGAAGTGTAGTATCAAAGAAGTTATGTAATTCCTTTATAGAGGGAGATTACTACATAAAAGAAAAGAAGTTTTTGGTATAAATCTAAGAGGGAGAAAATTTCTACCAAAGAAAGTCTTGTTCTCAAATTTCATTATGCCATGACATGTTGTGTTGCCATCAATGCCAAAGAGGGAGATTGTTGGATACAACTATCTAATTGTGTGTTGTCTTTAATGTTGCACAAATGTTATATCGGTTGTCAGTTAGTGCTTATCAATCTCACTTGGTTAGAAAGATAGTTTTCCTTGTCTATCAAGAATTCCTAAAGATTACTCTATGAAGATAGTGTTTACTGAGCTCACTCAGATGTTGAAAGAATTCTAGCAATAAGCAGTATTAACCAAGTTCTCATGGTTAATGAAGGAAAGTTGGTCAAAGTCAGTATTAACTAAGTTCACTTAGTTGCCAAAGGATTTATGCAAAGTTTATAGTGTTAACCAAGCTTCTATTAGTTAACATAGGAAATCATCTCAGAACCAGTGTTTACCGAGCAGGGTCAGCCAATGAAGGATTTTATTGTTTTGACATAAGAAGAAGAAGCTTAATTATTTTAAGTGTTTTTTCTAGCCAACTATGGTGATGATTATTGGCTATTTTAATTTTTAATTGAGCCAACTTGACAATCTAGATGGTATAAATGGAAGGTCAAGTTGAGATTTTAGTATGTGTGCAAGTATGCTAATTGAATAAAAAAAGTAAGAGTGAGAGTGAACTTGAAGGATAAGCTAGTATCCTTGTGGAGTAGAAAAGTTTTATTCAATCATAGGGATCAAATATGAAGTAGAATAGAGATCTGTAATCAAAAAATTCAGTTGCATCACAATCAAGTCATTTCATTTTTACTTTCTTACCATTGTACTAGTGATCTAAAATCTCTTAACAGAGTTGGTTTAACAACTAGTTGTAAATCCTCTAACAGGGTAATGGTTCCATTGAAATTTTTTTAAGACCTCTTGCAAGGCCACTCCTTGCAGGGTGATCAAATCCTCTAACAAGGTCACACCTAATAGTGTGTTTTTCAATGTTTAACTAGCTCCTAACGGGGCTCACTTCAAAAGAGTGAAAATAGTAACTAGTTACATTAGTTGTTTTTCCCATATTGGTTTTCCACATTAAATCATGGTGTCTCATGAGTTCATGTTATTTCTCTTATTTTTGCAAATTAATCATTTTTAATGTTTTAAGATCAGTTAAAAGTAAATCACACTATGCATTTATCGAGTTACAACATTTTTTGTGTGTTTACCAAATAACAATAGCAATCAATTTTATTGTTAACATCCAAGGGATCTGAAATATTTTAGAGGCAACTAATTCATTCCCCCTCTCAGTTACTTCTATATTATTTCCAACACTTCAAATATCAAATGGCTTAGAAATAAAATTCCCTAGAGTTGAAAGTAAAACTTAATGTTGCCTCATTCCTCATCCAACTTCTCTTTCTATCAATAGAACTACTTAAGTCTGATGTGCACTCACACAATGATTTTGATTCCAAAATAAGCTTCGATAGAGAAACTGGATACATAATTTTTATGAAGACTCTCCTCAAACTTTAGCAAAAGAATTATTAAGTGGGACACCTAGTAATTTTTTCAGAAGGTTCAATACCATTAATTCAACAAAAATTGACTCAATCAATTTTTCAAGATATATATGCACTTGAAGGCCTTGAATACAAGTCTCATCATAAGTATACTTCACACTTTCCTTTTACTACCTAATTTGAATATAGGTACTCATCCTATTGGTGTTTTTTTTCTATTTGTTCTCTGTATGTACGGTTAAGGGAAATAATGACAATTACCATCTCTAGATAAATAAATGTTGTATTATAAAAAGAAGTTTGAAATAATGTTACAAAAAAATTGAGGATAGAAACTACCAATTAGATCAAATTTTCCAGCTCAATCTTATTAGAATGAGTGATATGGATCACAAATTGTGACCCTTGTGCTGATTTTTTTTCCAACCGCTAGTATTTTTTATAGTATATATATTATTTATGAAATAATAACAAAATTTTTATTACCCTAACCTTGGTTGTAGGGCAACTAGAAAATATTCTCATAAAGGATGATCTGGCTTTGAATTCATAACCCATCCAACCATCCTAAGATAATAGACATTTATAAATCATATTCATACCAACACAATGACTTGTAGGCATGCAATTAAGAAAATTAGATTGGATCACAAAACAATAAAATATTACCACATACATACTTTATCTAGGAAGATTTCCACCAAGAAGCAAATACCACATAACAGATAGTCCATAATAGACAAATTTTTATGTGTACTAGGCTATAACAACAATATAGGATTTCACAATAGTGAAAATTTCATTCCTACCCACATAGTGAGTGAAAGGCCTACAATTAAACAACAATAATCACAACCATAGCAAAGCACTATAAATTTCTAACCTAGAAAATAAAATCTCACATGACAAACTATAATTGAAAACTCAATATTTGTATCACGTTATACAATATTATGGGTTCTCAACATAGGTTATTCATGTCTTGGATTAGGGTTATTCATAATGAATATATAGTGTGCCAACATGAGTTGAATAGTGAAGATACACATGCACTTAATTTTCTTTAAGGCTTAAGGCTTGGCCAATACATGAAAATTCCTCCACGTTGTATGTATACCACTAAGGTATTGTTTCTATTGCTACTTTGATTTCAACTAATGTCAATTTTAGCTACCCAAACTAAGGGATTTACCCATCACAAAATTACTTTTCTTTCTCCCCGCTATTTTTTTATATAGTCTTCGTAGGACTCGTGAATCTTACTACTACATGGTGGATGTTGGAAACAATAGGCAATATATATGTGACACCAATGGTTTTCTTGTAGACAATCCTTGGACATGTCCAAAGAATAGAAACACTTTTGATGCATCTATAATTTGGAGTCTTGTGGGTCCAAAATACTTGTTTGGGAAGAAAGGGTTGTACCTAAGTCTTGTATGGATTTTCTTGATTGGTGCATTTCTTCCTTTTCTAGTTTGGGTTCTAAGAAAACTATTTCCCAAAAAAAGTGGATTCCACTGATAAATGTACCAGTCACTACATATGGATTTGTTGGCTTGCCTCCTACCACTCCTATGAACATTTCTTTATGGATTATAAGAAAATATCCATCAAATCCCTTGGGGTTGATGTTTTCTAATTTGGACTTACTCAAGTTTATATATTATGGTGTACTTCAAAATCCAATCTCATAGGATATTTTTTCTTATCACAACCTACAAAGCCTCCTAGTTGTTAACTTTAAAAATTTAATGTGTGAACTATAAAATGGGTTTTATTAAAAATGCTATAATATAAAATGAGTGCTAAGGAGTCCTCATTCACTTGGGTGCATTATATACTTTTGGGAAAATACAACAGGTATATGTTAAGCTAGATTCAAATACATTTTCCAACATCCTTGAAAGCATAATGAAGATAGATTGATGTCAAGCATTATGGTTGGAACTACTCTACTAGAAATATATTAAAATGTTAAAGCATAAACAAGGCACACTTATTGTGTCATAAAAAGCCTCTGCAAAAGGTGGAAGCATGAAGAAGGCATGTGATTTTTTTGATAGAAAACCTCTACAAAATATACTTGAGCATGAACATGATACACAAACTATTTGAAAAAGAGCCTCCACAAAGTTTGGAAGCATAACAACTAGAATGCAATGATCATAGTATTTAGGGAGGTTCTTTAGATATTATAGTTAGAAATTTTAGGTTTGACATGCATTCCAAATGTGTAATTAGATATAGCCTCTAAATTGTTTGGCAGAATGTCCTTCAAAGCTTTAGTTTTTGTGAGCTCCAATAAATAAAAAAATCATTGTGTGAACCATTCAACTACATAAGTTAAGTATGGAAAATTGTTTAACTCTATGTTACAACATTACCTAACTTTGTGAAAGGAGAGGAATTTTATTGGGACACTTTCTTTTTTCAAACTAGTTTGTAGGTGTGAGTGTGTATATATGCTTCTACTATCATGAGTATATGTGCAGGATCAAAGTTTGTTTAATTTATCTCCAACATTGGCTCAAAGTTTCAAATCCAAACCCTTGTATAGGTTCAAATTTTGTGTATGATCACAAATTTCCACATTATTGGTTGAGTGTCCTTTGAATGTGAAACTACTATTAAATTGGCATCATTAGTTCAAATGTGTCTAAAGCTCAATGTGTTGTACAAATCTATACAATTGTTTGTAGTTGAGGTTTGAGAGGATAGACTTCCATATTGCAGACATGTAATATAAACACACATACACACACATATGTATATACCTATATAAGATTATGTGAATATATCTATATATATATGCTTATTTTCATTTTGTTACTAGGTATTTTTAAATGCTTGAGGACTATGCAAAGTCAAGACTCAAAGGTACAAACTAATTCAAGGGTGTAGTAAGTCAAGTTTCTTACAAAGCCCACCAAGATTGAAACATGCTAAAGTATGAGTTGTGACCAAGATTGAAACATGCTAATCTATTTACCCTTTTGAAACGAGAAGTGATGAAGGTACAGATCTGATACCACTGACAAAGGACCGCTCTGATACCACTGACGAAGGGCCACACCACCCTTACCAACTCATGACAAAGAATGCAACAAGATCTCTCAAGATCCAATCCAAACCCAAGCTAGCCCAGATCCACACTCTGGTAGAAACCTCTGAGATCTCAACTTGTGCTTGCAATCCACCAAGCAACCTCCTTGTTTCTAAACCATAGTCACTAGCTCTTCTCCAACCTTAATCCAAGATCCAAGTGTAAACTGCCTCACATTCGGCGCTCTGTCTACACACTCACAAGTCCATCACAAGCCTGCTGTAAACTGCCTCACATTCGGCGCTCTGTTCATAGACTCAAGAAAACTCACTCTTCACTTCCTCCTTCTCTCTCACAACTTCCAATCTTTCCAAGCTTCACCTTCCACAACTTTCACCTTTCCAAGCTACTCCTTGAGCTTCCACTTCTCAAGCTTCTCCTTGAGCTTTCACCTTCTTCTCGAGCTTCTACTCCTCAAGCTTCCCCTTGAGCTTTCACCTTCTTCTCGAGCTTCTACTCCTCAAGCTTCCCCTTGAGCTTGATTTAGAAATGCTCATATGCCTTGCTTAAATAGGCACTTACCACCCCATGCATGACTTATCCACAACCTTCTAGAATTCCTCCACAACCTTCTACAACTTCCACAACCTTCTACAACTTCCAAAACTTTCTACAATATTCATAACTTTCTAGAATTCTACCCACTCACCTTGATAAATGGAATGACAACCATTTATTTTTTATTTTTTTCTATTATGCCACCTATGCACCTCGAAAATAGAAATCACCTTTTCCTTTCTTTTCTCCTTTTTTCCTTTTTTTTATTTTTTTATTATTTCTCCTCTAATTTTTGTCACTTTCTCTCTCCTCCACAATTTTTTTTTTTTTCATGCAAGATGCTCTTGCATCAAGAAGGGTTAATAAGTGTTCTATCCATGAGATGAATCTTCTATAATCATAATTATTGCTTCCTACTATTATCACTACATTTGGAGCTAGAAGTGTTGAGCCTTATTACTGGTATTGGTGATCGATTACTGTAGGTTTGTGAGCATCATAGTGATCTTATTCAAGTTTCCATTCTACACATTAGTTGATTGTTGATTTATAAGAGACATTCCAACTCAATTGACATGACAATTTATTGATGAAAGCTTCTTGGATGAAATGATCAAGGACCAAATAGAAATTATTTTAGGATTGTTGATGTAAACCATTACACAAGATTGTGAACAACACTTTGAGAAACTTCACAAAAAAGAAACTAGTGAAGCATCCAAGAACCTCTTTGAGAAATTAACACTTTTACTTGGAATAATGATAAATTTGACAAGATCAATTCTTGCCAATAATTCTTTAGATAAGCCTAACATCAAAGAAAGTATTTGGAGTGTTCTATAGAAACCTTACATCAATTGTCTTCATAAAGTCCTTCTAGATTCTAATTTGCAGGTTTAGATGGTACGATTGTATGCATTGAGAATAATCTTGCAAATAGTTGTTGTGGAGAATCCACTAAAGCATGTAACCAATATGCCCTTGAATATTTGATGTAAGGTTGTTGTTATTTTTTGTTAAATGTTTTTGAATAATGGTTCATTCTTTTGATATTATGTCATGTTTTACTTTGAAATCCTTCATCCAATTAAAAATAATAAGCCTTCATAATTTATTTAATCTATACAACAATATAACTACTAGGTATTTGGTTCAATAACACCAATGCAGTATTCATCCTCTTCTTAAAGCTTTATGAAATACATGACCTTATTATTTACCTTCAATATCTATGACTCCATCATAGTATTGCTAGTGATAATTAATGACTTCCAAGCCATAGAATGATGAATTACCACTCAAAGGAGGCCTAGACCTCGAGCCATAATCATCTGCCTTGTGACTATTAATTTCTCTTCACCTAGGTCTAACAATACTACCATGAATATGGAATAAATTCCTATATTCACTTGGTAATAATACTTCATAGAAAAAACATTTGTTGGTTATATGTAGTGAGGATGGCCATTTTACATAAACAAGGACATATTATTAGAATGCTAGAGTAGACATGCAAATTTTTATTGTAGGTGGGATAATATGATAATCCTCATAACCTATTTAGTTAAATAAGCTTGTGGGAGCAAATGAAATAAGTACTCTTAGATGTCATGGTCTCTAGAACACTCTAGAGACATGACTGGATATCTCACTCTATCTCTATAATAGTTGTAAATTGTATACTTTTCTCTCACCTTTCTCATCCTTCTCCACTACAATCCACCCAAATCATCAAATTCCTTCTAATCCCACCATCTCCTTCCCAATGTTGTGCACTATTAATTTTCTTTAGATGCCTTACACCCATCAACATGGAATCCCTTAAATGCTACCATAAATGATGCTTTGCTCCAATTAGTCTTATCAAGCCCCCCTCTTGTGGCCCAATCATCTACATTCTAGAGGCTTGAGTAGATATTTATTGGCTAATTGAATGGATACCTCACTCCCAAATCATGGTTTTTCTTGAACACTCTTATTGGAATATCATCTATAAAAAACTTGAATCCAAATGCTTATGTATTAGAATTTCAATACATTTTTTCTCCCAAGCCCATCAAATTATTGGCCCTTACATAGTCATAAAATATTGAATGAGTAGATAAAAATGATACACTTAGTTTTCCATTCATAAGTATTAAATCATAGATATGGATGCAACCTGCACCAATTTTCTCTTTCTCTAAAGCCTTCATGCTCCTAAAAATAAAATAAATAAGAGTTCTTGCACTAATAACATCACTAAATTTTATGAATCCTATTCATTAGTTCCAATGTGGCAACACTTGTTTCAAGCTAAACATACCCTTTAACATGAAAACCAACACTATCCACTTAGGCAAGCCTTGAGACAATAGTTGATGAATACTACAAAAGAAAAAATGTTAGAGAAGTGAATAGATATTAAGAGTGAGTGGATAGGAACTCATGAAGATCATAAACATTGGAGAAAGTGAAGAAAAAGACCTTCAATGGAGATAATGAAGGAGGTTAGAAAAACTATTGGAGAACAACTAAAATGAGGAAGACTTGGAAATTCATGAAGAGTGAAAGGGCTCTTTTGTAATAGGTGATGAGGAATAAGACATTAAAAAGAAAAGTTTGGTGACATGGGAAAATCAGCACTAGCTCATGCATTCTTGGAATAGTCTTTTTAGTCTAGCAATCATATGCTAAAGTCTATTTTAAAATACTATCTTTGTCAATGTAAGAATAAGTCTTTCTAATTTGTATTGTGTATCAAATATTTCTTTAGAAAAATGAATATGATATTGGAATACCTATTTGTCCTTGATAAGTAATTCCCAATTATGTATTTTTTGTTAAGTTAATTTACTATGTCATAGACATGATGATTTTCTGTTTAGCAAATAATGGCTTGCATAATTGAGGGAAGGTCGGTGGTAGAGAACCCATCTTGCATCATCTGTTGTTAAAATTGGTATTTTCTTGTATTAGAAAATCTTTGCCAACCAAAGATTTCTTCTCTTATGATAGAATTTACCAATTTAAATTGTGAAAATTAAAAAACTAGCACATAACTCTTCTTTAATTCCATAACAAAAGGTTAATGAGTTTGTGTTAAAGAAATATGGAATTTTCAACAAAAGAGGGAGTCGTCATTGGTAGGTATGATTAGGTCTAAACATTTAACTTTAGAGAAAAATGAATAGTGTTATAATCAAGTGTTGATTAAGACTAATTGTGAGTCATGATTAGATGTTTAAACAATTTTTGGCAATGGTGATGTTTAATTAAGATGTTGATTGATATTTCTAACTATATGATGTAGAACTTAAGGAGAAGTATACATCATGTAGATAGAGGAAATTTAGCTATTTCTAAGTACAATAATCAATTATACTTCTAGCTAAGAGAAAATCCAGATAAAGGTACACTAATTATATATAGAAACTAGGTTTAAATCACTAAAGAAATGATTAGGATTAATTCAAAAGATAAGAACCAAGACAATGTAGAAAGTTACACATTGTATGATCATTCTTCAAAGGGTGCTAGTTCAATGGAAGAGCACCTTTTTTACATGTAGATGGATGGCAGTTTGATACCATCATATCCTATTATGACCAAATACACTATTAAATAGTCTACTAAATATTTAATCAACTATACTCACTAGTACAAAAACAACAATATATTACTAAATAAACTACTAAAAATTGTAGATATGTGACTAATGGTAGTTTATTGCCAAACATTTATCTCCCAACCAAATTTATGACTTAACTATTTTAATCGTTGATTAGGTCATTGATTTAGTCATTTATTGGTACTTGGTAGTTTATATAGTAGTTTATTTGCTAATTTTGGTAGTTTATTTGGCAATTTATTTCATTATATATTTGGAAGTTGATTTGGTAGTATATTTGGTAGTTGATTTGGTAGTATATTTAGTAGTTGATTTTGTAGTATATTTGGTATTATATTTGGTAGTATATATGGTAGTTTATTTGGTAATATATTTGGTAGTTTATTTGTAGCTTATTTAATCTTTAATTTAGTCATATTAGGGCACGATGGAATTGAACCAGCATCCTCCTTATAAAGTAGGTTCTTGTCCATTGAGCTACTACCCTTTAAAGAATAATGCAAAAAATTGACAAAGTTGTCTTCCCAACATTAGATCTACCATGATCATGGTCATTATAACATGATATACTCTTCTCAAAGAACACAAATTCTAATTATTATGAAAAATAATAATCTAAATCTTTATCAATAACAATTCAACAATATTAAATTCTTTTGTTCAAGAATTTTAAAATTATATTTCATGTCAATTACATTTTTCTAAATTATTGTAGTGATAGACTCTTATAAAATTTAATTTGGAGCACTTTGGCCACACAAGTATTATTTCTTATGCTAACTTCTCATAAAAAGATACAAATGATTATGCAATTATGTCAAGAAAATAGACCTTTCCATGATAGTTCAGTAGTTTTAGGTGTCATCTTCATCACAAAGTTTCCTAATAGTCTATTAGTTGGAGGTGTCATCTTCATCACAAGTTTTCCATGATAGTCTAGTAGTTGGAGGTGCATTGAAGACCTTTTGTCACTATGTGAGCTAATAGTAGATGGTGAGTAATATTTATCATCAACATCTAACATAGGCTCACATGCATATCATGTGTTAAGTGAAACCAAGGTGAATGGTAACTAGGCATTCTCAGTCTCAACAATCTCAGGAATCATTAGAGCCTATCAATGTGCCACTACCACTAGATTTGGAGGGCATGGAAATGCAACCATCATTAACTTATATCTACACTTAATTTCATATGTTGCAATCATATTGTCACTTTTATACCAGGATGTTCATATTTTCCATAGAGGCTTTCATGTCATCCAACTTTTTTGCTTCCACTCCTTTAGTCTTCTTGGAATTAGCCCTTCTGCACTTGCTCCAGCCATGGTCCTCATTCACCATAGGGGAGTATTGGCTTTACTCTATTTTGTCTTATTCAACAAGGTGTTGAAGTTTTTGGCCACAGTCTTCAAAATAATGCAGTTTTGATTTGCCAGCTTCTTGATTGTTTTCTCCATGTTACTCACTCTGGAATCTAGACCATCCATCCTTTTTTGAAGATCTTTGCCTAACTAATCTAGGTTCCTATTCTTGGTTTCAATTGTTTGCATATGCTTCATCAAGTTTTTTACCTCTTTCGCATTGCCAATAACCTTAGAGAGCTTATCAATGTGTTGACCTAGTGTTCTCTCCCCCCTTGTCCTCTTGCTGAGCTAATCAAAGTCCCTTGATATATCCTACATTTTTTGTTATAGGGTACCAATATCCTTCATCACTATCCCTAGGTTACCCATGATACCCTTTAGGAACTTGTGGTCATCCTCTTCTAATATGTTGTTATAGGGTACCAATATGCTTCATCATTGTCCCTGGGTTACCCATGATACCCTTTAGAAACCCTTGGTCATCCTCTTGCTGAGCTGATCAAAGTCCCTTGATATATCCTACATTTGTTGTTATAGGGTACCAATATCCTTCATCATTGTCCCTGGGTTACCCATGATACCCTTTAGGAACCCTTGGTCATCATTTCCCCCTATTTATTTCTATCTAGGTCCACCTCCTTGATATTATTGTCATCACCCACATCTTGAGCAAGATCCTACTTTCTTTTTCTTTCCACCCTCTTAATTAAGAGTTCATCATCAGAAGGGATAGAATCCCTTTTACATTCTTTCTCCTATTTTCCAAAACATTTCCCAAAGCTCCTCTCTTCTCAAAACCCTTTCTCTACTTCTCCTCATAATCACTATCTTGTTCTGAATCACTCTCATTTTCCTTCATTCACTTCTTGGAAGAGCTTCCCAAATCACCTTTCTTTCTCTTCTTAATTTCAACCTCATCCACCTCATCCTCTATTTTCTTATCAAAATCTTGATCCTTAGAATCATTACCCTTAGTCTCATAATCAAGCGATTTCTTATTCTATCTAGGCCTATCCACCTTTTTTGACATCAGAAGGTTCATTATTAAAACCATTAACCCCTCATAGTAGGCATGATCACCCTAAAGATCATTTTGAAAGGAAAGAATATAATTACCCAATGATTGTTTGCGATAAAAAGGAAAATCTATCCTAACCCTATGCCTATAACGGTTAACCAACATTTGTCTTCGTGAAGTGGCCATCTAAGGTAAGATGCTCAATAATAAAAAACATAACAAATCTCCATGGGTGCAAAATGGAACCAGGGCTGAAGTAGGAATTACCAATTTTCACCAATCTATTGTGTTCCTTGGACAAGTCTACAAACTCATTGACTGCCCAATTTGAGAGCTTCCTATCTCGATACAAGTTAATACCCTCTATATCAAGCCTCATTTCTTTAGCTATGATATCTTTAGAAACCTCCATCCTCTAATTCCCCACCAAAACACTCTCACCTTTCCATGTTTTTATAAAATGTCGAGTAATAGCAAGGTTGCTTCCTTTAAATTTTTCCATATAACCAATAAAATTCCCTTGCTCTAGTATGTCCTAAATCTCTCTCTTATTCCTCCACTCTTTTCAACTTGTCAGTTCAATTCTTTTTCTCTTTCCTCTCGTCTTCTTGTCTCTAAAACAAAGATTCTCTCTTCTCAAAAAAACTCTCTACAAAAAAAAACTAGAGTCAATATCACAACCAAGGAAATTTGTGGGAAAAAAGCCCACAATCCATGCAGTATTGAATGATAATACACTATCCTTCTCATTATAACCTATTGCTTCCCAATTCTACCCATGTAATAATTACTCCTTACTAGCATATTCATCATTAATGAAACATTTTTTCTTACTTCTAGCTTTGTGATGTTTGATCAATAAACACCCCTCAATAGGGATGATATCATTGTGATTACAAATTAACTTTTCATCACTCTTGCATGCCACATTAGCCTCCTAGTTAGCAACTTGGTTCGTTTCTCTATAGTTGTGAGTGACAACACAAATATCAAAGGAGTTGATAAGATCTATGGCCTTACCTATAATATTATTAATAGTCTAAGAAAGATTAGTAACTTTTTTAAGACAATTAATTATATTAAGGGAGTCCCCCTCAAGCCATATCTTATTCAAATTCAAGCTTTTAGCATGGCTAAGACCATAGAGGGCTACACTTGCTTCTGCCATATGGTTAGTTTGAACTCTAATAGGAATGGTCATTCCACCCACTTTTTCCCCATTCATATTCCTAATGATGATACCACAACTAGCAATTCCTCGATTTCCCTTCGAGGCCCCAACAAAATTTATCTTATACCAATCCATTGGAGGACAATCCCATCTAGATAGACCCCTAAGGTTAGGACCATTTTTTACCAAACTAAAACTATTCAAATTCCAATTCTAAAACATTAATTCTTCCCAATCATTCTAAGTTTGGTTTCCTTTTCCATAGGATCTAATATTCTCAGTCACCATATTCTTAATCTTATAGAATAACTAACCTAGATTAGATTCAAGACCCCTAAACACCCTATCATTACGTTCTTTCCAAACTCTCCAGTAAAAGAATGGGGGAATAAAATCTCACAATCTCATAACCAAGGTGTTAGTAGAGGGTAACTTTGAACTATTGAAAAAATCTTGAATAGTAGCAAGAAAAACCCAGCTAATATTCAACAAGCCACAAACTGATGCAGGAGCATCCAGAGGTATAACGGCAATCCTGTGTCACCCAAAAAAAATACTTAGACTTAGTTTCTATTTCATGTGTTTTCATTTTTGGATACCCATTTGGGTAAAATAAAAGTTCCAACTCTCATAGTTCCACTATCAGTGTTCGTATAAATCTTGAAAAAATAGGAGTATGTAATTGAGCCATCATTTTGGTGAACTAGGAGGTGTAAATTGGCTAGATGAATGTAATTGTAATTTAGATCATTCCAAACAAAGAATCAAGTCAAAAGGTCCCACAGTTTGAGAGTTATTGCAATTTTTCGGGTTGTGGAGACCTCTTAAGAATGCTTCAAAGTTAGGTTAGGGGTATTAAATGACCTTGAAAAAGGCCTAAAAATGGGGGATGAGTGAAGCTCATCCATAGGGCTATAGAGCGCTTTGAGAGCTTTTCAAAAATGTAAACAGTTCATCAATCAGAGCTATGGTTCAAAAGTTATGCCTCTTGAAAGATCGGTTATCGTTTCTGGATTTCTTCTAGATTTGCACCGACTTCTAATGCAGCTTATGGAACCTTCTATTTGGTTAGTGGATGCCTACTAGCACTTTCTAGAATGTACTCCTAGTCCTTAACCCTCTGAGGTCTATATAAGGAGATTTTTGGCATTGTAAAAGGCAGTTCAGAGTGGAGTTTGAGAGGAGGTACTGAAAGGAGAAATTATCTCCACATTTATGGTATTGTAAGCCCTTAGGGCATGTTTTGAAGTTTATTTTCTCTGTACTGAATATAATAGCTTATTTTTTAGTTAATACAATTTCCCTTTCTGTTGTGTCCATTCTATTCTTGGGTTGTGTCCCCATCAAGTGGTATCAAAGTCAATTTTCCTGAGTGTGTAGACAGAGTGCCGACTGTGAGACAGTTTGCACTAGGACTGCATGGTTGTGGGTTTGAGTTAAGAAGATGCCTCCATGAAGAGATTGTGGAAGAAGGGCCAAAGCTATTAATCCTAAGGAGGTTAGAGCCCTCCAAAGGCAGGTACAAGCATTGTAGGAGGAGCTTCGTAGAGGAGCAACTGTGGCCGCAGGTGATGAAAGTGAGGATGACAATGAAGAAGAAGAAATGGGACCAAAAGGGGAATTTGATGGGGAAGTTCTGAATCATGTAGAGGAAAGGCTTTTTAGGGCCATTACAAAGTTTGGGAAAAGACCCACAATTGAAGTGGGTGTATTTTCAGGAAATCTGAAACCAGATGAGTTGATCGATTGTATCAATGAACTGGAAGAATACTTTGAGTATGAGGATATTAGGGACCCAAATAGGGTTAAGTTTGTAAAGGCAAAACTAAAAGGCCATGCCAAAATCTAGTGGCAAGAGGTTCAATTGGAAAGAAATAGAAGAGGAAAGGAGAAGATCACAAGATGGGATCACATGGTGGACAAATTGAAGAAGTAGTTCATTCCTGTGGACTACGAGCTTGATTTGTTTAAGAAGATGCATGGGTTAAAGCAAGTAGGAAGATCAGTCCAAGAATATACAGAGGAATTTTAATGAATCTTGATTAGAGTGGGGCATGTAGAAGCAAATAAGGAGAAGGTTGCTTGTTATATTAGTGGGTTGCGACCTAGCATCCAAGAGGAATTAAGTCTGGTAAGAATGACCAGCGTTGAAGAGGCATACTAGTTTGCCCTACGAGTTGAAGAGGAGCTGAATAAGAGGTTTGAAGGAAGACAAAGAGGGTGTGGTCAAGGATGAAGAGGAAGCAATAGATCATCTAGAGGCTGCAATGAAACCCAAAAGAAAAATAAAGATGTGGGTACTAGCAGGAACCAGAGGAATGAGGGTTTCAACCGCTCCCATGATCAAGACATTGGAAATCAGAGAGGAAGAGGTAGAGGATGTGGACAAGGAAGAGGAGGCTTTTGTGGTACTTGTTTCCATTGCAATGAAGAAGGTCATCATGCCTTTGAATGCCCTCAACGACAAGGAAGGACATATAGGAGAGCTGAGGGCAAAGCTAGGGTTGCTCATGTGGATGAAGATGCACAATCATCACATTCAGAGGATGCAGAAAGAGGAGAGACCTTGGTAACTAAAAGAATCCTACTAAGTGGTGAGATTGAACTAGGACAACGGAGGAGTTTGTTTCATACCAGATGCAAGTGTGAGGATAAATGTTGTGACATGATCATTGATGGTGGTAGCACTGATAACTTGGTATCAGAAGAGATGGTCTCTAAGTTGAAGCTCAAGAGGGAGAAACATCCCCAGCCCTATCAGATTGCTTGGGTAAAAGATGATCATAAGGTCCTGGTAAGTGAACAATGTTTAGTGAAATTCAAAATTGGGAGTTACCATGATGAAGTTCTCTGTGATGTTATTTCGATGGATGTTTGCCATCTATTGTTGGGTAGACCATGGCAGTTTGATAGACATGTAGTACATGATGGGCATGCAAACACATACTCTCTAAAAAAGGATGGAGTTTGCCACAAATTGAAGCCCATGAAAAAGGAAGGTGAAAAGGTATGTAGCAGTGCTAGGATTTGTCTTGTTGATAGAAGGATGTTTTTAGATGGCATGAAACATCAGCATATGTGCTATGCTTTGATTCCTAGGAAAGATAAAGAAGGTAGTAGTGAAATACCACTTGAAGTTTCAAATTTACTAGGGGAATTTGGAGATATTATCTCTGATAATGTTCCAGATGGATTGCCACCAGTAAGGCAAATCAGTCATCAGATAGATCTGATTCTAGGAGCTAGTTTGCCTAACAAGGCTACTCACAGGATGACTCCTACTGAAACAGGGGAGCTAAATAGACAGGCTCAGGAGATATTGAGGAAGGGCTTGATTTGAGAGAGCCTGATTCCATGTGTAGTACCTGCAGTACTCCCACCAAAGAAGGATGGAGAGTGGAGGATGTGTACAGATTCTCGAGCTATAACCATCAAGTACTGGTTTCCTTTGCCAAGGATGGATGATCTTATGGACTACTTGAGTGGAGCTTAGTACTTCACAAAGATAGATCTCAAGAGTGGCTATCATTAGATATGGATTCGAGGAGATGAGTGGAAAATAGCCTTCAAGACCAAGGAGGGTCTTTATGAGTGGTTAGTCATGCCCTTTGGATTGACGAACGCCCCAAGCACCTTCATGCGGCTCATGAATGAGGTACTTAAGAAATTCTTGGGAAAATTTGTTATTGTCTATTTGGATGATATTTTAATTTTCAGCAAGACTTTGGAAGAACATTTACTGCATATTCATAGTGTCCTTAAAAGGCTAAGGGAAGACAAACTGTTAATTATTCTGAAGAAGTGTATCTTTGCAAAAAGGGAGTTAGTCTATTTGGGGTTTGTTATATCACCTGAAGGTCTCAAAATGGATCCAAAGAAGGTAAAAGCCATCTTGGAATGGCCTACTCCAAGGATTGCTACTGAGGTAAGATCATTTGATGGTCTGGTTAGTTTTTATAGGAATTTTATTAAGAATTTCAGTGGCATATGTGCACCCCTAACTGATACAATAAGAGGGGATAGAAAAGAGTTCAAATGGACTGCAGCAGCTATGAGAAGTTTTGAATTGCTGAAGAAGAAGGTAACAGAACAACTTGTGTTGGCACTTCCAAATTTTAGAAAGGTTTTCTAGGTGGATTGTGATGCCAATGGCAGCGCTATTGGGGTTGTATTAAGCCAAGAAGGTAAGCCTATTGCATATTTTAGTGAAAAATTGAATGATGCAAAGAAGAAGTATTCTATTTACGATCAAGAGTTCTATGCAATAGTTCAAGCCTTAAAGAAATGGAGGCATTATTTGTTTCCAAAGGAATTTGTTTTGTATACTGATCATCAGGCATTACAGTACCTAAATAGCCAAGGTAAATTGAATCAGAGGCATATGAAGTGGGTAGAGTTCTTGCAGAGTTATACATTTGTGTTAAAGCATAGAAGTGGAAAATCTAACAGGGTTGCAGATGCACTAAGTAGGAGACAGTTGTTGATTACAGTAATGCAGGTTGAAGTAGTTGGGTTTGATGAACTCAAGAATTTGTACCCCGAGGATCCCGATTTTGCTGAAGCATGGAAAGCTTGTAAAGAACCTGTTGCTGTAGATAGAACCAAGTGGTTAGACTATTTGATTCAAGATGGCATGTTGTTCAAGGGTAGTCAATTGTGCATTCCAAGGAGTTCCATGAGGGAAAATCTGATTAAGGAGAAACACAGTGGAGGGATTATAGGACATTTTGGTCGAGATAAGACCATTGCCATTCTTAGAGAACATTATTTTTGGCCTCAAATTTCACAAGATGTGAAGAAGTTTGTACAGAGTTGCCAAGTTTGTCAACTTGCAAAGGGGTATAGTCACAATACTAGCCTATATCAGCCATTGCCTATTCCATCAAGGCCATGGGAGGACATAAGTATGGATTTTGTTCTTGGATTGCCAAGGACACAAAGGGGTAATGACTCAGTATTCGTGGTGGTTGATAGGTTGTCCAAAATGGCACATTTCATTCCATGCCACAAAACTCATGATGTTGTCCATATTGCAGACTTGTTTTTCAAAGAGGTGGTAAGACTACATGGTCTTCCAAGGAGTATAGTTTTTGACAGAGATACTAAATTTGTGGGGTATTTCTGGAGGACATTTTGGAAGAAGTTGAGAACAGACCTAAAATTCAGTTCCACGCATCACTCGCAAACTGACAGCCAAACAGAGGTGGTAAATAGAAGTCTGGGCAATTTTCTGAGATGTTTAGTTGGAGATAAGCCCAAGGGATGGGATTTGATTCTACCACAAGTAGAGTTTTCTTACAATAACTCTATAAATAGGAGTATTGGAAAATCACAATTCCAAATTGTATATGGGAATAGCCCAAGGACTGCACCAGAATTAAGGAAGATAGAGCAAGGGGAGAGGACAAGTGTTGAAGGGGAAGAATTTGTTGAACATATCAAGCATCTACATGAGGAGGTTCAGGCACACATTACCAAGATGAATCAAGAGTATAAAGCTAGGGCTGATCAAAGGAGAAGACATAAGGAATTCCAAGTAGGGGATCTAGTCATGGTGCACTTACGAAAAGAAAGATTTCCAGCCGGTACTTACAACAAGCTGAAAATGAAGAAATTTGGCCCCTGCAAAATTTTGAAGAAACATGACTTAGGAAATACATATGAAGTGGAGCTGCCAGATGGTATTCACATTTCGCCCATTTTCAAAATTGTAGATTTGAAAGAGTATCATGATGATGGTGCAAATGAGGAGCTGGTGTTAGAGCCATGTCCAATTCCTGCTTCTAAGAAGGAGGAGATAGAAGAAATTCTAGATCATTGTGTGGGTAGGAGTACTAGAAACAGGTAGTATGAAGAGTATTTGGTCAAATGGAAAGGACGACTGATCAAGGACTCAACTTGGATTTTAGCAACTGAGGTTTCCCATTTGAGATTTCCTCTACCATTCATAAAGTGACAAGGTCACTTTCCAATCTACCTTGGGTGTCTGATGCAAGAGCATCCAGAGGTATAAGGGCAATCCTATGTCACCCAAAAAAATATACTTAGACTTAGTTTCTGTTTCATGTGTTTTCATTTTTGGATACCCATTTGGGTCAAATAAAGGTTCCAACTCTCACAGTTCCACTATCAGTGTTCGTGTAAATCTTGAAAAAATAGGAGTATGTAATTGAGCCATCATTTTGGTGAACTAGGAGGTGTAAATTGGCTAGATGAATGTAATTGTAATTTAGAGCATTCTAGAAAAAGAATCAAGTCAAAAGGCCCCATGGTTTGAGAGTTATTGCAGTTTTTTAGGTTGTGGAGACCTCTTAAGAATGTTTCAAAGTCAGGTTAGGGGCATTAAATGACCTGAAAAAAGGGAAAAAAATGGGGGACGATTGAAGCTCATCCATAGGGCTATAGAGTGCTTTGAGAGCTTTCCAAAAATGTAAACGGTTTGTCAATCGAAGCTACGGTTCAAAAGTTATGCCTCCCGAAAGATCGGTTACCATTTTTGGATTTCTTCTAGATTTGCATCGACTTCTAATGCAGCTTTTGGAACCTTCTATTTGGTCAGTGGATGCCTACTAGCATTTTCTAGAATGTACTCCTAGTCCTTAACCATTCAGGGTCTATATAAGTAGATTTTTGGCATTGTAAAAGGCAGTTCGGAGTGGAGTTTGAGAGGAGGTACTGAAAGGAGAAATTATCTCCACATTTATGATGTTGTAAGCCCTTAGGGCATGTTTTGAAGTTTATTTTCTCTGTACTAAATATACTAGCTTATTTTTTAGTTAATACAATTTCCCTTTCTATTGTGTCCATTCTGTTCTTGGGTTGTGTCCCCATCACAAACCTTTTCTCATAATATTCTAGTATAAGAACAAATTATAGTCAAATGATTAACCAATTCATTAGCATTCTTATAGAGATAACATCTATTAACTATGTTGAACCCTTTCTTCAATAAGTTATTCATTGTCAAAAAAAAATTCTACAAAGAATCCAAAAAATATGTTAACTTTGGGAGTCATACCTTTAAACCAAGATTTAGCCCAACAAGGCTCATCATGCTCTTCAAAAGCATTAGCATACACCAAGGATACAAAAAATAATCCATTAGGATTATATTTCTATATCAAAGCATCCTCCTCATGGCTTAAAAAGACAACATTCAGAATCTTGTTGAGATCATTAAGATTTATATCCACTCTATAGAGGTTTAACCAATTATTCTCCTCCCAATAGTCTTCTATAACAATCCCAAAGAGATTCTCATACTACTCCATAAAACCATTCGACCTTTGATCAGCACTGAGGGGCTGATCAAGAATCCAAATATCATCCTAGAAAAGAACAATCCTCCCATTTTCCACCTTCCATCTGACCCATTTCTTAATAATCTGTTAATTATTTTGATCATGTTTCCAAATCATTGAACCCCCTTGAAAATTCTTATTGTTAATGAATTTTTTAAGATCATGATTCTCCCTATTGTACTTATCATTCCAAATATCTCACCATTCTTCTTCCTCTTTGTGCCATCTCCATAACAACTTGGCAAGAAAAGACTCATTCATAGTGGCAACTCTTCTAAAGCCAAGGCCACCTTTACTGAAGGGCACACAAACTTTCTCTCATGCAATCAAGGCCAATCTTTTCTTTTTTCCATACCCACCCATAAGAAAAGCTTATGAATTTTTTCAATTGTCGAAGTAAACTTTCTAGGGATCTTAAAAATACTCAAGGCATATAGCAAAACATTATGTAATATGGATTTAAGGACAATAACCTTACTGGCCTAGCTAAGGAGAGATCCTTTCCACCCCACTAACTTTGTATGAGTTTTATTAATCAACAAACTCCAAAAAATCTCAAGTGGGTCCATACAAAGGGGTAATCCTAGATAAGAACCTAGTAAGGTGCCAATCTCACAACCAATAATTCTTTTAATTTTATTCTAGCTATAATCATTAACATTGATGAAATATATCACACTTTTATTCTAGTTAATAATTTGACAAGAAGATTTCACATAATCCTCCAAAGAATTACTTATATTTCTAGAATTTCTAACTAAAGCTTCTTCCATCACTATAGAATCATCCAAAAATTACTGGTGAGAAAAAATCAGCTCTTTAGATGAGGGTTTGAGACCAAAAATATCCTCAAAAACCACCATTTTTTCCATAGATCTTCCCAAGCATTCAGCCATAAGAATGAAGAAGATAGGCAAAATTGGATCACCTTGCCTTAAACCACAAGAAGCCTAGAAAAAAGGAGTTGGAGATCCATTCATCAACTCTAAGAAAGTGGTAGAAGAAACTAGCATAAGGACTAGCTCCCTAAATCTCTTATTAAAACCAAAAGCTTCCAACTCTCTTTATAAAAAAGCCCAATCCACCTTGTCATAAGCTTTATCTATAGATAAAGTTTAAGGAGGAACCCCTCTTTCTTTGATAATGTAAGGGGGTGAATATTCTCATGTACCAAGATGATAGAATCCAATATCTACCTACTAGGAACAAAACCATTCTATTGCCTAGAAATCAAATTAGGTAGAAGAGACAAAATTTTGAGAGTTAACACTTTAGAAATAACTTTATAAAAAGAATTACAAAGACTTATTGGTCAAAACTAGTCCATGCAATCAATACTCAACTTTTTTGGAACCAAAGCAAAGAAGGTACCATTTGACTCTTTGAGTATTTTTCCAGAACCAAAGAACTCATTAACCCCATTACAAACATCTTCATGGATGATATATTAATACTTATGGAAGAATAGGAAAGGAAACCCATCTGGCCCTAGTGCCTTATCTCCATCAAAGGAGAAACAACCTTGTTCATTTCTTCATTAGATGGAATAGTAGTGAGGAATTTTTTTTGATCCTCTAATATACGATTTGGGATATAGTCCAGAAACATATTCTACTTCTCCTTGTCCAAATTGGGATCACCTTGCAATAAATTACTAAAAAATCCATGGTTTCCCTTTTTATAATATCCTCATCCTCTATAGTACCTGTTAGATTGTGGTGACTGATCAGGAAAGTACTGTACATACAAAAAAAAATTTGGGAAGTAGCCGACATATTATGGCCGAAATATGGCCGACATGTTATAACCCTAAAGCAGTTTAATACTTGTATAAAAAGGGCTTAGGGTTGGGTATTTTTCATATGTGGTGATACGAAATTGGTTCTTGCGGTGGTATTGAGCTGTAAGGGATTACGGATTGTAATCAGGTTGTAATCACTGGATTGTAATAAGATCGGACTTGCTGTTTGGTGGACGTAGCCCAGGGATCGGGTGAACCACGTTAAATCTTGGTGCCTTGTGTTCATTTCTGTGTGTTCTATTATTTTCTATTATTGGTTATATTTGCATGTAGTTTTTATTTCTGTCCGTGGTTTATCCTAACAGTACCCCCATTAGCATTGAGTTTGGATATTTTATTAGTCATTCTATGCTTCGAAGTAGTCATGTGGAAGTACTTAGTATTTTTATCCCATTCCTTCAAAAAACCTTTTCTAGATCATTGCCTCTAGAACATCTCCTCCTTAGTAATAATATCATGCACCGTAATCAATTTCACACTCTCCTCTTTCTTGGAAACAGTCCCATATGCATCAACTTGAATACTATCTTGAATCACATTAAGCTCCTCTTGAACCTTCTTTTTATTATTAGAAATGTTCCCAAAAGTATCCTTATTCTATCTTTTGATATTCCTTTTAACATTTTTCAACTTAGTTGCAATTTTGAACGTGGCAGTATCCTCCACTCGAATGCTCCACCATTCCTTAACAAGGTTTTATAGTCCTAGATGGAGAGTCCACATTTTTTCAAACCTAAAGGGATAACTCTTCTTAAATGTTAACAAATGGGTAAGTGTACCAAGTTGTGGTGCCAAAAGGGGGGTATAAGTGGACACTTTTTTTCTAAAATCAGCAATTTCTAAACATTAACAAAAAATTGAAGATAATTATGCTCAAAATTTTAAGATATGACAAAAACAAAAATAGTAGTCCTTTGAATCTAGTTTCTAAACTACTAACTTTTTTTCAAAATGGTTTAGTTTTAGGTCCTCAAAAAAGGGGGCCATAGAAAGTGGTATTCTTTATTCAAAAAAAACATACCATGGTACAAAGTGTGGCCCCCCTAAAATTTTAACTTTTTTTTGAAATTCTTTAATCGCTCTGGTCAAAAGTCACCTAACACTGTGTAGTTTATCCTAGATTTTTTGGTTAATTTTATAATGTGTATTATATATATATATATATATATATATATATATATATATATATATATATATATTGGACACATCCTAAAAATGTGAAATATCTATGTGCTCCCCCTAGAAATGATCAAAAACTAATCTAAAATCAAAATTTCATTTTCTCAAAGTGTGTAGAATGGAGTCTAATTTCTAAGAAACTAAGTTGTTACAGAATTTGATGAATGGGCTAAAATCTACAACCCAATCAATACATGTTGGTTTTTGACAAAAAATGGACATACATTCAAAAGAATTTATAGTTGAAAGGCTTGAAATAGTTCAAATAAAAATTAAATTATATGATTATATAGATAATACAAAGACCTACAATGTCATGTAACCTAATTTTATTAATGCTCAACCATGAGAAAACTTGAAGGGGAGCACACAAGAAAAATTAATCATTTTTTGTATGTTTGAGGCAAAACACATCTCATACCAGTTTAGAGACTCCAAACCTTTGGGTTGGATCCCCAAGGCAAAACCAAGCCTTAGGCTTGGTAGAATACAAAGCTTTGAATAGCACGTGTGCACTTTAGTGAGCATGCACTACTAAGACCTAAATGGTAGAGTGAGAGCGAGAGAGAGAGAGAGGAGAGGGGGGATAGGAGTGTGTGTGTGTGTGTGTGTGTGTGTGTGTGTGAGAGAGAGAGAGAGAGAGGGATGGGAGAGGGGATAGAGAGAGTAGGGGATGGGAGAAAGAGGAAGTGTGAGAGATAGTAGGGGTGGAAGAGAGAGAGAGAGAGTAGGGGATGGGAGAGAGAGTGTGTGAGAGTAGGGGATGGTAGAGAGGGAGAGAGAATGAGAGAGAGTAGGTAGTGGGAGAGGGAGAGGGAGAGAGAGAGAGAGAGAGAGAGAGAGAGAGAGGGAGAGAATGGGGGGATGGGAGTGTGTGTGAGAGAGAGAATAGGGGATGGGAGATGAGAGAGAGGGGGGATGGGAGTGATTGTGTGTGAAAGACAGAGAGTAGAGGATGGGATAGAGTGAGAGAGAGAGAGTAGGTGGTGGGAGAGGGAGTGGGAGAGGGAGAGAGGGGGATGGGAGTGTGTATAAGAGAGAGAATAGGGGATGAGAGAGAGTGTGAGAGTGTGAGAGAGAGTAGGGGGTTGGCAAAGAGAGTATGGGATGGGAGAGAGAGATTGAGAGTAGGGGATGGGAGAGAGGAAAAGAGGAGGATGGGAGTGTGAGAGAGAGAGAGAGGAGGGGATGGGAGAGGAGAGAGAGAGAGAGAGAGAGAGAGGGGGGGGGGGGATGGGAGTGTGTGTGTGTGTGTGTGTGTGAAAGAGAGAGTAGGGGATGGGAGAGGGGAGAGAGAGAGAGAGAGTATCCTAAGAGAGAGAGAGTAGGGGATGGGAGAGAGAGAGAGTAGGTAGTGGGAGAGAGAGTGGGAGAGGAAGAGAGAGGGGATGGGAGCATGTGTAAGAGAGAGTAGGAGATGGGAGAGAGTGTGAAAGTGTGTGTGTGAGAGAGAGAGAGAGTAGGGTTGGTAGAGAGAGTAGGAGATGGGAGAGAGAGAGAGAGTGAGAGTAAGGGATGGGAGAGACAGAGAGTAGAGAGAGAGAAATAATAAGAGAGAGAGAGAGAGAGAGTAAGAAGTGGGAGAGAGAGAGAGAGAGAAGGGGGATGTGTGTGAGAGATCTAGAGAGCAGGGGATGGGAGAGGTGAGAGAGAGAGGCATGGGAGTGTCTATTTATGAAAGAGAGAGAGTAGGGGATGGGACAAGGAAGAGAGAGAGTAGGGGATGGGAGAGAGAGTATGTGGTGGGAGAGGGATAGAGAGGGGGAAGGGAGTGTGTGTGAGAGATCTAGAGAGTAGGGGATGGGAGAGGAGAGAGGGGGGATGGGAGTTTGTGTCTGTGAAAGAGAGAGAGTAGGGCATGAGAGAGGGGAGAGAGAGAGATAGTAACTTGAGAGAGAGAGAGAGGAGGGGATGGGAGAGAGTGTGTGTGTGAGAGAGAGAGAGAGTAGGTGGTGGGAGAGGGAGTGGGAGAGGGAGAGAGAAGGAGGATGGGAGTGTAAGAGAGAGAATAGGGGATGGGAAAGAGTGTGATACTGTGAGATAGTAGGGAGTGGTAGAGAGAGTACAAAATGGGAGAGAGAGAGAGAGAGTAGGCAATGGGAGAGGGAATGGAAGAAGGAGAGCAACAGAGAGAGAGAGAGAGAAGAGGATGAGAGTGTGTGAGTGAGAGAGTAGGGGATGAGAGAGAGTGAGAGAGAGAGAGAGAGTAGGTGGTGAGAGAGGGAGTGGGAGAGGGAGAGGGGGAGGGGGATGGGAGTGTGTGTAAGAGAGAGAAAAGGGGATGGGAGAGAGTGTGAGACTATGAGAGAGAGAGAGTAGGGGGTGGACAAGAGAGAGTATAGGATGGGAGAGAGAGAGTAGGCAATGGGAGAGGGAGTGGGAGAGGGAGAGGGAGAGAGAGAGGAGGATGAGAGTGTGTGAGTGAGAGCAAGAGAGAGAGTAGAGTATGGGAGAGGAGAGATGGGGGAATGAGAGAGAGAGAGAGTGTGTGTGTGTGTGTGAAAGGGGGAGAGTAGGGGATGGGAGAGGGGAGAGAGAGTAGGGGATAGGAGAGAGAGAGAGAGTAGGGTGTGGGAGAGGGAGAGAGAGAGGGGGATGGGAGTGTGAGTACAAGAGAGAGAGTAGGGGATGGGAGAGGGGAGAGAGAGAGTAGGGGATAGGAGGGAAAGAGAGAGAGAGGGAGAGAGAGAGAGAGAGAGTAGTGGGAGAGGGAGTGGAAGAGGGAGAGAGAGAGGGGGTGGTAGTGTGTGTATGAGAGAGAGAGTAGGGGATGGGAGAGAGTGTGAGAGTGTGAGAGAGAGTAAGGGGTGGCAGAGAGAGTATGAGATGGGAGAGAGAGAGTGAGAGTAGGGGATAGGAGAGAGAGTAGAGAGGGAGAGAGTGAGAGTGAGAGAGAGTGAGAGAGAGAGAGAGAGAGTAGGGGATGAAAGAGGGAGAGTGAAAGAGAGTAGGAAATGGGAAAGGGAATGGGAGATGGAGAGCGAGTGAGAGAGAGTAGGCAGTGAGAGAGGGAGTGCGAGAGCGAGAGCGAGAGAGAGCAGGGGATGGGAGAGAGAGAGTAAGAGAGAGTAGGTAGTAGGAGAGGGAGTGGGAGAGGGAGAGTGAGAGAGAGAGTAGGGGATGGGAGAGAGAGTAGACAATGGGAGAGGGAGAGGGAGATAGATAGAGAGAGTAGTAGTGAGAGAGGGAGTGGGAGAGAGAGCAAGAGAGAGGGGGATGGGAGTGTGTGTACAAGAGAGAGAGTATGGGATGGGAGAGAGAGTAGGCAGTGGGAGAGGGAGTGGGAGAGCGAGAGTGAGAGAGAGTAGGGGATGGGAAAGAGAGAGAAAAAGAGAGAGTAGGGGATGGGGGAGAGAGAGTGAGAGAGAGAGTAGGGGATGGGGGAGAGAGAGTGAGAGAGAGAGTAGGGGATGGGGGAGAGAGTAAGAGAGAGAGTAGGTAGTGGGAGAGGGAGTGGGAGAGGGAGGGACAAAGAGAGAGTAGGGGATGGGAGAGAGTAAGCGATGGGAGAGGGAGTGGGATAGAGAGAGAGTAATGGTGGAAGAGGGAGTGTGAGAGGGAGAGCAAGAGAGAGAGGGGGGATGGGAGTGTGTGTAAGAGAGAGAGAGAGAGAGTAAGGGATGGGGGAGAGAGAGTGAGAGAGAGTAGGGTATGGGAGAGGGAGTGGGATAGAGAGAGAGTAGGCAATGGGAGATGGAGTGGGAGTGAGAGAGAGTGGGAGAGGGGGAGAGAGAGAGAGATAGGGGATGAGAGAGAGTGAGAGAGAGAGTAGGCAGTGGGAGAGGGAGTGGGAGAGGGAGAGCGAGTGAGAGAGAGTGGGAGAGGGACAGGGGTAGAGAGAGAGAGAGAGTAGGGGATGGGAGAGAGTGAGAGAGAGAGAGTAGGTGGTGGGAGAGGGAGTGGGAGAGTGAGAGCAAGAGAGAGTAGGGGATGGGAGAGGGAGATAGAGAGAGAGAGAGAGAGAGAGAGAGTAGCAGTGGGAGAGGGAGTGGGAGAGGGAGAGAAAGAGAGAGAGGGGGATGAGAGTGTAAGAGAGAGAGTAGGAGATGAAAAAGAGAGAGTGAGAGAGAGAGATTAGGTGGTGGGAGAGGGAGTGGGAGAGGGAGAGAGAGAGAGGGGGGGATGGGAGTGTGTGTGTGTGTGTGTATGTGTGTGTGTGTGTGAGAGAGAGAGAGAGAGAGAATAGGGGAGGGGAGAGAGAGTAGGAGATGGGAGAGAGAGTGAGAGAGAGAGTTGGCAGTGGGAGAGGGAGAGGGAGAGGGAGATCAAGAGAGAGTAGGGGATGGGAGAGAGTAGGTGATGGGAGAGGGAGGGGGATAGAGAGAGTAGTAGTGGGAGAGGGAGAGCGAGAGAGAGGGGGGATAGGAGTGTGTGTAAGAGAGAGAGGGTAGGGAATGGGAGAGAGAGAGTGAGAGAGAGAGAAAGTAGAGGATGGGAGAGGAAAGAGAGAGTGAGAGAGAGAGTAGGGGATGGGAGAGAGAGTGAGAGAGAGTAGGAAATGGGAGAGAAAGTGAGAGAGAGAGTAGGGGATTGGAGAGAGAGAGTAGGTGATGGGAGAGGGAGTGGGAGAGGGAGTGGGAGAGGGACATAGATAGAGAGAGAGTAGTGGTGGGAGAGGGACTGTGAGAGGGAGAGTGAGAGAGGGAGGGATGGGAGTGTGTTTAAGATAGAGAGTAGGGGATGGGAGAGAGAGCAAGAGAGAAAGAGTAGGGGATGGGAGAAAGAGAGTGAGAGAGAGAGTAGGTGGTGGGAGAGGGAGTGGGAGAGGGAGATAGATAGAGAGAGTAGCCTAAGAGAGAGTAGGGGATGGGAGAGGAGAGTGTGAGAGAGTAACAAATGTGAGAGGAGAGAGTGAGAGAGAGTAGGGGATGGGAGAGAGAGAGAGAGTGAGAGAGAGTAGGCAATTGGAGAGGGAGATAGATAGAGAGAGTAGGGGATGGGAGAGGAGAGAGAGTGAGATAGAGTAGGGGATGGGAGGGGAGAGGGAGTGAGAGAGAGTAGGGGATGGGAGAGAGAGTAGGCAGTGGGGGAGAGAGATAGAGAGAGAGAGAGAGAGTAGGAGATGGGAGAGGAGAGAGAGCAAGAGAGAGTAGGCGATGGGAGAGAGGAGAGAGAGAGAGAGAGAGAGAGAGAGTAGGGGATGGGAGAGGATTGAGAGAGTGAGAGAGAGAGTAGGGAAAGAGAGAGTAGGGATGGGGGATAGTGGGATAGGGAGAGATTATTCTTCACATAGTGTGTATGCACTATATGAGAACACCAAAAAATGGTCATAACGCAAGTTTGGGTCCCTTCTGATCCATATTTTTCTTTTTGTCTATTGTGCATTCTATAGTTCTGAAAAAAACCACAAGTTTCAAGCTATTGGAAGTTAGCAAATACTATTTGAAGGCTTTTTTAATATTATTTCATTCTATTTGAAGCTATCAAAGACCAAACTCAATCATTGGATACACAATTTGAAGGCCTTTTGAATATTCTTTTTATAGAAAAGGTTAGTGCAATCCTTTTAAATATTCTTTGTTGTTATATATAGATAGATTTGATTATAATTTGACACGTTATTTAATATATAATGAATTCATTGAAATTTGTATGTTTGAATAAATTGTTGTTTGGAAATGGTTAGAAATTTGAAAAATTGTTTAATATATATTGTGTATTCATTGAAATAATTGAAATTTGTATATGTATTTGAATGATTTGTAATTTATAAATTGTAAGTAATTCAGATGTTTGAATAATTTGACATATAGAAATCATCATCATGCCAAGGAAGAAACCAAAAACTCAAACAATGGAAGAGAGGGAGAGAAATTTGGCAATTAAAAAAGATAAAATGAAACTACTATGTGAAAAAAAAATGACAAAGAAATAATGAAGAATTGACTTTTGAAGAGGAACAAGAACCACTAATACAAAGAAACAAAGAGGAAGAATTGGAAAGACAAAGAGAATGAATGAGACTATTATGCTCAAAAAGACATTTGAATTGTAAAGCTACACTCTTTTCCAATGTTGGAGTCATATCATCATCTTATGTTGAAGAGACGTTAATTTGTAGATCCAATGATGTACACACTCCATCATGTCATGTTGAAGGCACAACATCAACATATCAAGTAGGTGATATTCCATCTTTTGCATCTTATTGCCAAGGCACATCATCTTCAGTTCAAGGTGCACAAAGCACTCAACTTTATGTTGATGTTCAAAATGTTGAGGGAATGGAAGAGATTAGAACACCTTGTAGAATTTGTTTTAGAAGACCAAAATATTTGATTGATATTGATACTAACATTTTGAAATCAATGCTTGACAAGATTAGCAAGCGTACTTGTCAAAGAAAATTTAATCATATGTGGAGATTATTCTTTGAAGAATTAAATATTACAGGTCAATGCCAATTATTTATTGAAATGATGAAGAATTTGAAATTTAGGCCTATCATGAAGATTTGTAAGCTAAGAATAATGGACAATTCAAATGAAAAAATCATTGTAAAGAATCTAATGAATGCTCATGACAAAGTAGGTTCTAAATCATGCACCAAAGATAGTAATATCACAAGATGAGTACTTACATCAACAATACTAAGTACCCAAATGAAAAATCTCAACTCATGAGAAAGATAAGAAAAACATTGAAAATTGGTAGAGGTACTCTAAGGAGAGCCATGCTAAGGTGTGAGAGATTGGAAGACCCAACAAAAAATGAGTTATGGACATTTCAAAGTAGACTACCAGAAAAGGATAAAGAAATTAGTGAAGCTTTGAAATAATTGATCAAATTTTTTTGGAAAAATAACACACATGTTTCCCCTAATCAAATAGGTGTTGTAAGAAGGAGGATTGGTAGCCAAAATCACAACTCACATGCAAAACATTTTTTGGACTCAACTCAGACACAATTTCTTGCAAAATTTATTGGTATGTATCCTCAAATTTGAATAAGTCCAAGATTTTTTGAGATGGGTAAACCTTTTTATGTGAAGATAAATCACACACACACAACTTGTTGTTGTAGGATACACATTGAATTTTCTAACCATTTTGATGTTTTTAGGCATATATTTGTGCTTTTGCATTCTAAGTTTGTTTTGTAGGATTGTGACATGAATTAGCCACCTAGATCTTCAAGGGAATTCATAACCAACATTTTACATGAAATAGGAGACGGCCAACAATTTTACAAGACATCATGCTTGGATGGTACATGCTTATTTTTTGGTTCTTTGCAACTTTTATCAACTTGTGAACATATGGATAGTACACATGCAATTGGAAATGAAATAGAATATTATGAAAAATACAAGACAGTGACATATGCTCTAAAAGATGGGAAATAGAGTAAATGATGTGATTTAGTCATTGAAAAGATTCTAGTGTATGAGTTCATGAAGGTTTTTCATGAAATGATTATTTACGAGTATGCAAGACATACACATAGAGCTCAATGGTTGGATTTGCAATTCAAGATGTGCAAGGATATGTTTCCACTAGATACCATTGTTTTAGTTGTAGACTTCACAGAGAACTACACACTACAACCACAAAATGAGGTGCAAGAAAAGTATTATACTTCTCAACAGGTTTCCATATTTGTTCACATAACATTCGTGCATTCACCTACAAGTATAGAGGACGACAGGAAGATTTTGAGGGAGTACCATTTTTACATCAACAATGATCAACCACATTCTATTGAGTTTTTACATGGTTTTTTTTAACTATTTTATGAAGATTTGGCTAACAAGGGCATACCATATCGTTAGCACATTATTTGGTCAAACAAGTACACATCTCAATTCAAGAATTTCATGATGTTCTATTGGTTGAGCAAGATGCACGGGTTGTCTAAAATTCAATATATGTGGAATTTCACAGAGGTTGATCATGGAAAAGGAGAGCATGATGGTGCAGGTGCATGCATCAAAAGAGCCTTAGCTCATGAAGAACTAAAGTACAAAGATGGAGCAATATTGACAGATGTAAAATCTATTATCCAGTGGTGTAATGCTACAATGGGTCTAGGTAAGGAAGGTGAGTCTATGGTTCATAGATTTTTTGGTTGATAGATAATACTAACATTGCACCATATGAGGATTGTTGCACACTAATAGGATCAAGTGATTCACACACTTTTAGAAGCTCTGATGCAGGTTCATGTAGTATCCACACACAAAAAATGGAATGCTATTGTCTATCATGTGAAGAGAAAAATTGGGATGACTGTGAGTCAACTGAATGGGTGGACAAATGGCATATATAGGTTTTGGACCCAATTGACACCTATTGTCCCCCACAAGAACTGGAAATGTAGAGATGGATTCATCTATTGACTTTAACCACTTGTCTAATCTAGTGCAACCTGGTATGAGTAAGCGCACCAAGTTGTGGTGTCGAAAGGGGGGTATAAGTGGACACCTTTTTTCTGAAATTAGCAATTTCTAAACTTCAACAAAAATTTGAAGATAGTTATGCTCAAAATTTTAAGATATGACAAAAATAAAAGTAGTAGTCCTTTGAATCTAGTTTCTAAACTACTAATTTTTTTTCAAAATGGTTTAGTTTTAGGTCCTCAAAAAAGTGGGCCACAAAAAGTGGTACTATTTATTTCAAAAAACATAACACAATACAAAGTGTGGTCCCACTAAAATTTTAACCTTTTTTTTAAAATTCTTTAATCGCTTTGATCAAAAGTTACTTAACACTATGTAGTTCATCCCAGATTTTTCAATTAATTTTATAATGTGTATTTTTTTAATGAAATTTTTAACTAGACACATCCCAAAAAACATGAAATATATGTGTGCTCCCTCTAGAAATGATTGAAAACTAATCTAAAATCAAAACTTCTTTTTTTCAAAGTGTGTAGAATGGAGTCTAGTTTCTTAAAAACTAAGTTGTTGCAAAATTTGATGAATGAGCTAAAATTTACAACCCAATTAGTACATGTTGGTTTTTGACAAAAATTAGACATACATTCAAAAGAAATTATAGATGAAAGGCTTGAGATAGTTCAAATTAAAAATAAATTATATGGTTATATAGATAACACAAAGACCTACAATGTCATGTAACTTGATCTTATCGATGCTCGACCGCAAGGAATCTTTAAGGAGAGCACATAAGAAAAATTAATCATTTTTTGTATGTTTGCAACAAAACACATCTTAGACCAGTTTATACACTCCAAACCTTTGGGTTGGATCTCCAAGGAAAAACCAAGCCTTAGGGTTAGTTTAATGCAAAGCTTTGAATAGTGCATACACCCTATAGCATGTGCATGCTATTTAAAGCTTTTTGAATTTTAGCCTCAATAGCGCATGCATGCTATAGTGCACACACACTATTGAGACCTAAATAGTGCATAGAAAAGGAAGAAGAGACGTAAAGAAAGAGCAAGAGAGAGGGGGGATGGTTGTGTGTGTGAGAGAGAGACAAAGATGGAGAGAAAGTAGGGGATGGGAGAGGGGAGAGAGAGGAAGTAAGAGAGAGTTGGGGTGGTAGAGAGAGTATGGGATGGGGGAGAGAGGAAGTGTGAGAGAGAGTAGGGGTGGCAAAGAGAGAGTACAAGATCGAAGAGAGAGATTGAGAGTATGAGATGGGAGAGAGAGGAAGTGTGAGAGAGTGAGTAGGGGTGGTAGAGATAGTAGAGGATGGAAGAGAGAAAGTAGGTAGTGGGAGAGGGAGAGAGAGAGAGAGGAGGCTAGGAGTGTGTATGAGAGAAAGTAGGGCATGGGAGAGAGTGTGAGAGTGTGAGAGAGAGTAGAGGTGGCAGAGAGAGAAAGTAGGGGATGGGAGAGGGGAGAGAGAGAGAGTAGGGGATGGGAGATAGAGAGTAGAGAGGGAGAGTGAGAGAGAGAGAGAGAGAGTAAGCAGTGGAAGAGGGATTGGAAGAGGGAGGGAGAGAGGGGGGGGATGGGAGTGTATGGTGTGTGGTGTGTGAAAGAGATAGAGTAGGAGATGGGAGAAGGGAGAGAGAGAGAGTGTGTGTAGGGGATGGGAGAGAGAGAGTAGGTGGTGGGAGAGGGAATGGGAGAGGGAGAGAGAGGGGGGAAATGGGAATGTGTGTAAGAGAGAGAGAGAGAGAGTAGGGGTGGTAGAGAGAGAGTATAGGATGGGAAAGAGAGATTGAGAGTATGGGATGGGTAGAGAGAGAGTACAAGATGGGGGAGAGAAAGAAGGGGTAGGTGGTGGGAGATGGAGTGGGAGAGGGAGAGCGAGAGAGGAGGATGGGAGTGCATGTGTGTGAAAGAGAGAGAGTAGGGAATGGGAGAGGGGGGAGAGAGAGTAGGGGATGGGAGAGAGAGTAGGTGGTAGGAGAGGGAGTGGGAGTGGGAGAGGAAGAGAGAGGGGGATGGAAATGTTTGTAAGAGAGAGAGAGAGGAAGTAGGGGATAGGAGAGAGTGTGAAAATGTGAGAGAGAGAGAGAGTAGGGGGTGAAAGAGAGAGAGTAGAGAGGGAGAGAGTGAGAGTGAGAGAGAGTGAGAGTGAGAGTAAGAGAGAGAGAGAGAGAGCAGGCAGTGGGAGAGTGAGTGGGAGAGGGAGAGTGAGTGAGAGATAGTGTAGGGGATGGAAGAGGAGAGAGGGGGGATGGGTGTGTGTGTGAAAGAGAGAGAGTAGAGAATGGGAGAGGGGAGAGAGATAAAGAGAGTAGGGGATGGAAGAGAAAGAGAGTAGGTGGTGGGAGAGGGAGTGGGAGAGGGAGAGAGGGGGATGGGAGCATGTGTAAGAGAGACTAGGGGATGGGAGAGAGTGTGAGAGTGTGAGAGAGAGTAGGGGATGGGAGAGGAGAGAGAGGAGGGGATGGGAGTGTGTATCTATGAAAGAGAGAGTTTAGGGGTTGGGAGAGGGAAGAGAGAGAGAGTAGGGGATGGGGGAGAGAGAGTAGGCAGTGGGAGAGGGAGTGGGAGAGGGAGAGACGGGGGGAATGGGAATTTGTATAAGAGAGATAGAGTAGGGGATGGAAGAAAGTGTGAGAGTGTGAAGGAGAGTAGGGGGTGGTAGAGAGATCTCGTACAGGATGGGAGAGAGAGATTGAGAGTAGGGGATGGGAGAGATAGAGTAGAGAGGGAGAGACAATACTTGAGAGAGAGATATAGTAGGCGATGGGAGAGGGAGTGGGAGAGGGGGAGAGAGAGGGGGTATGGGAGTGTGTGTGAAAAATCTAGAGAGTAGGGCATGGGAGAGGAGAGAGAGGGGGATGGTAGTGTGTGTGTGTCTATGTAAGAGAGAGAGTAGGGGATGGGAGAGGGGAGATAGAGATTAGGGGATGGGGGAGAGAGAGTAAGCAGTGGGGGAGGGAGTGGGAGAGGGAGAGAGAGGGGGGGAATAGGAATGTGTGTAAGAGAGAGTAGGGGATGGGAGAGAGTGTGAGAGTGTGAGAGAGAGTAGGGGGTGGCAGAGAGAGCTCATATGGGATGGAAGAGAGAGATTGAGAGTAGGAGATGGGAGAGAGAGTGAGAGTAAGAGATGGGGGAGAGAGAGAGAGAGTAGAGAGGGAGAGAGAGTGAGAGAGAGATAGTAGGTGGTAGGAGAGGGAGTGGGAGAGGGAGAGAGGGGGGGGATGGGAGTGTGTGTGAGAGATCTAGAGAGTAGGGGATGGGAGAGGAGAGAGGGGGGGGATGGGAGTGTGTATCTATAAAAGAGATCTTAGGGGATGGGAGAGGGGGGAGAGAGTGTAGCCTAAGAGAGAGAAAGAGAGAGAGTAGGGGATGGGAGAGAGAGACTAGGTGGTGGGAGAGGGAGTGGGGGAGGGGAGAGAGGGGGGGATGGGAGTGTGTATAAGATAGAGTAGGGGATGGGAGAGAGTGAGAGAGAGTGAGAGAGAGTAGGGGGTGGTAGAGAGAGAATGGGATGGGAGAGAGAGAGAGAGAGAGAGTAGGGGATGGGAGAGTGTTTGAGAGAGAGTAGGGGGATGGCATAGAGTGAGAGTAGGGAATGGGAGAGATAGTAGGCAGTGGGAGGAGTGGGAGAGGGAGAGAGAGTAGGTGGTGGGAGAGAGAGAGAGAGAGAGAGAGAGAGAGAGAGAGAGAGAGGAGGGGATGGGAGAGGGGAGAGAGAGATTAGGGGATGGGAGAGAGAGTAGCCCAAGAGAGGGGGGGTGGGAGTGTGTAAGGCAAAGAGAGTAGGGGATGGGAGAGAAGAGAGGGTGAGAGAGTAGGCAGTGGGAGAAGGAGAAATAGAGTAGGGGATCGAAGAGGAGAGATAGTAGGGGATGAGAGAGGAGAGTGAGAGAGTGAGAGAAAGTAGGGTATGGGAGAGGATAGAGAGTGAGAGAGTAGGGGATGGGAGAGAGGGAGAGAGTGAGAGAGACTAGGAAATGGGAGAGGGAGTAGGAGAGGGAGAGTGAGTGAGAGTAGGTGATGGGAGAGGGAGTAGGAGAGGGAGATTGAGAGAGAGTAGGGGATGGGAGAGGAGAGAGAGACTAAGAGAGAGTAATGGATGGGAGAGGAGAGAGAGAGTAGGGAGAGAGAGAATAGGGGATGGGGGATGGTGGAATAGGGAGAGATGTGTTTTGACATAGTGCATATGCACTATAGTGTGTACATGCTTTATAGTGTGTACGTGCTATAGTGCATACACAGTATGTCAAATCACCCAAAAATGGTCACAAAGCAAGTTTGGGTCCCATTTCATCTATTCTCTACTTTTTGTCTGTTGTGCATTATGTTGGTCTGATAGAAAACATGAGTTTCAAGCTGTTGGAAGTTAGCAAACACTATTTCAAGACTCTTTGAAGCTAGCAAACACCAAACTCAATCATTGGATACGCTATTTGAAGGCTTTTCGAATATTCTTTCTATAGAATAGGTTAGTGCAATCCTTTTTAAATATTTTTTGTTGATATATAGATACAAATTTGATTATAATTTGACATGTTGTTTAATATATAGTGAATTCATTGAAATTTGTATGTTTGAACTTTGAATGAAATGTTATTTTGAAATGGCTAGAAATTTGACAAGTTGTTTGATATATATTGTGTATTCATTGAAATAATTATAATTTTTATATGTATTTGAATGATTTGTAATTTACACATTGTAAGTAATTCAAATGTTTGAATAATTTGACATGTAGAAATCATCATCATGCCAAGGAAGAAACCAAAAACTCAAACAAATGAAGATAGGGAGAGATATTTGGCAATTAAAAGAGATAAAATGAAACTACTATGTGAACAAAGAAAATTGAAAAGCAATAATGAAGAATTGACTTTCGAAGAGGATCAAGAACCACCAAAACAAAGAAACAAAGAAGAAGAATTGGAAAGACAAATAGAATGAATGAGACTATTACACTCAAGAAAACAATTGAATTGTGAAGCTACATCATCTTCTAGTGTTGGAGTCATATCATCCTCTCATGTTGAAGAGACACTAATTTGTAGATCCAACAATGTACACACTCCATCATGTCATGTTGAAGGCACAACATCAACATATCAAGTAGGTGATATTCCATCTTTTGCATCTTATTGCCAAGGCACATCATCTTCGATTCAAGGTACATAATACACTCAAACTTATATTGATGTTCAAAATGTTGAGGGAATGGAAGAGATTATAACACATTCTAGAATTCATTTTAGAAGACCAAAATATTTGATTGGTATTGATACTAACATTTTGAAATCAATGTCTAACAAAATTAGCAAGCGTACTTGTCAAAGAAAAGTCAATCCTATGTGGAGATTTTTTTTAAAAAATTAAATATTATAGGTCAATGCCAATTATTTTTTGAAATGATGATGAATTTGAAATTTAGGCCTACCATGAAGATTATTGGGCTAAGAAAAATGGACAATTCAATTGAAAAAAACATTGTAAAGAATCTAATGAGTGGTTATGATAAAGTGGGTTCTAAATCACACACCAAAGATAGTAATATCACAAGACGAGTACTTACATCAACAATACTAAGTACCCAAATGAAGAAAGCTTGACTCATAAGAAAGACAAGAAAAACATTGAAAATTGGTAGAGGTACTCTAAGGAGAGCCATGCTAAGGCATGAGAGATTGGAAGATCCAACAAAAAATGAGTTATGGACATTTAGCAGTAGACTACTGTGAAAGGATAAAGAAATTAGTGAAGCTTTGAAATCATTGATCGAAGATTCTTGGAAAAATAACACATTGTTTCCCCTAATCAAAGAGATGTTGTAAGAAGGAGGGTTGGTAGCCAAAATTGTGACCCACATGCGAAACATTTTTTGGACTCAACTCAAACACAATTTTTTGCAAAATTTATTGGTATGTATCCTCAAATTTGGATAAGTCAAAGATTTTTTGAGATGGGTAAATCTTTTTATGTGAAGATAAATCACACATGAAAAAATAAAATTTGTAGGATACATATTGAATTTTCTAACCATTTTGATGTTTTTAGGCATATATGTGTGTTTTTGCATTATGAGTTTGTTTTGCAGGATTGTGACATGAATGAGCCACCAAGATCTTCAAGAGAATTCATATCCAACATTTTATGTGAAATAGGGGATGGCCAAAACTTTTACAAGACATCATGTTTGGATGGTACATGATTATTTTGTGATTCTTTGCAACTTTTATTAACTTGTCAACATATGGGTAGTACACATGCAATTGGAAATGAAATAGTACATTATGAAAAATTTAAGACAGTGACATATGCTCTAAAAGATGGGAAACAAGGTAAAAGATGTGATTTAGTCATTGAAAAGATTCCTGTGTATGAGTTCATGAAGATTTTTCGTGAAAAGATTATTTACAAGTATGCAAGGCATACACATAGAGCTCAATGGTTGGATTTGCAATTCAAGTTGTGCAAGGATATGTTTCCACTGGACACCATTATTTTGGTTGTAGACTTTATAGAGAACTACACACTACAACCAAAAAATGAGGTGCAAGCAAAGTATAATACTTCTCAACAAGTTTGCATATTTTTTCACATAACATTCATGCATTCACCTACAAGTACAGAGGATGATAGGAATATTTTGAGGGAGTGCCATTTTTACATCAGCGATGATCGATCACATTCTACGAAGTTTGTACAAGGTTGTTTTCAACTATTTTATGGAGATTTGGCTAACAAGGGCATAACATATCGTCAGCACATTATTTGGTCAAACAATTGTGCATCTCAATTCAAGAATTCATGGATATTCTATTGGTTGAGCAGGATACACAGGTTGTGTAGAATTCAATATATGTGGAATTTCACAGAGGCTGGTCATGGAAAAGGAGAGCATGACAGTGCAGGTGCATGCATCAAAAGAGCCTTAGCTCATGAAGAACTAAAGTACAAAGATGGAGTAATATTGAAAAATGCAAAATCCATCATCCTGTGGTGTAATGCTACAATGGGTCAGCACCATCTCCGGCATGACTGCCAAATGTGCATAAGGATCAGCATGATGTGCACATGTGACTGCAATGTGCAGAAGGCTCCTCCTCAACTAATGGACTCATACAATGAATGAGGGTTTGCATCAAAGCACTAATAGTCCCTAGAGTGCTGACCTCTACATGTTCCTTTACAACTAAAGGAATAGTCACATGCTCACCCTGTGGCTTGACCATAGGTGCCCTAGCTACATTAGGGTCATGACATGCTCCTAACCTCTCAAATGATGACCCCCCACCTCTACCCTAAGAGTCTAATATATCAAAATAATTGGGGATCTCCCCAAGCACAAACTCATAATACAATTTCCTTAAGAAATACATTGGGACCTCATAATTATTGCAAGTAGGGGCATCAAAAACCCTCCACCATCTATCTCAAATATTGTTCCTAATACCATCTTGTATGCACCAATGGATGGGGAACCGTTTAGTTTTCTCTCTAATAGTATCTTGTTCACCATGCTTTCTAAATAATGCACAAATCCTCCCTTTTGGTATATCTTTTTTTTTAACATCTGGATATGATAATTTATTTGCATAATATTTTTTTTTTTCATCCCTCTTAACCTGCCAAATTTCCAACTAACCACGAACAGAACCTACATGGGTCTTAATGGACTCGAGGGAGGATGCCAATTGAGCTATCATTGAATTGGTTTATCCACAAGCTTTCAACCTACCAATGAGTGTTTCTATTCATTTTTTCCTCTTTATATTTCATTTATTATGTTTTCTTGTGTACCAAGAGGAAGTCTTTTAATTGCTTCAGGTTGCAAAATTTTTTGTTCTTGTTGTGGAGGGTTTTGATTCTCATCATGTTGAGGGTTTTGGTTTGGATCTTGTTGAGGGTTTTGGTTTTGATCTTCTTGGGGATTTGTCGATTCATTATTCACATTTCCTGATAAGAAATCAATTGAAATCTAAATAAATTAACAAATTTCAAGAAAATTTGAAAAAATTGTTCAAAACAATATAAAAAACATATAAAACAATGCAAAAAGAAAGATAACATACGGTGTTCTTGTGATCTCAAACTTTGATGGCGAGGAGGCATATTGGCAAGGTGGGTGGTGAAAACCTTCTATTGTTTCAATTTGTGTATGCACTATGAGGAGGGGAAGTAGGAAAATAGAGGAAAAATGAATGGGCTATAGATATGTAGCCCATTTATTATAATTTGGTTTTTTATAAAGCGCATATGCACTATAGTGTGTATGTGTTATGGCTTGGGTTACCCAAGCCATAGTGCGTGTGCACTATTGAAAATTAGAAAAAATAAAAATGGTGTCAACTTTTTGGCACCACAACTTGGTGCACTTACCCATATTTATATATCTTTGTAATTTCAATATGTAACTTTATAACTTTTACCTAACTATTTTCTAAATTAATGACCATATTTTGTACATTTATCATTGCAGGCCATGTTTTTGCTATTATTGCACCTAAAGACAATGAAGAAGGGACATATTATTATTTTTATTTTTCTGTCCAAGCCAAACAAAAATTGGATCACTCTGTTATAGATGGTGAAGGTTTAGAGTAACATATCGGTGCGGTGGTTATAATCGGCACATGGCTTAGATGATATTCTATGAAGAACCCTAACTTGTGGTTATTCGAGGATTGCCAAACAAAGAAGAAGATTCTTCATTATTCAAACCTTGTTGTCACATGAAATGTCCACTTGATAAAATATGGTGGAAAACCACATAATAAGACTCTTTGGAAAGTTTGCAAGTTAGACCATGAGGCAATACTTGAGATATTAAAATCTAGAGCAGATCTAGTTGGTTCATTAGATTGAATGGGGAGAGAGGGAGAGAGAGAGAGAGAGATAGAGAGAGAGAGAGAGAGAGAGAGAGAGAGAGAGAGAGAGAGAGAGAGAGAGAGAGAGAGAGAGGTGCAGGGTCACCTTGAATCATAGGGCCCTCACCTTTTCATTTTTGTTGTGTTATGCTCCAAGTGAGCCTTATAAGTAGAATAAGTGTCATTGGACCTAGGTGTGGTAGTTAGGGTATTGGATGTCATTTAATGTCCTTAGAAGAGTCACTATTTTGGCCTAAAAATCAAGGCATACATAGCCATAGGGAAATGAGTAAACTAAGTGATGAGAAATTAGCTTAGGGAAGGGTCCCTAGCATGGAATTGCTAAGGGATAGCCTAAATAACAAGTTAGAAGTGTTAAGACTTGAGCAAGCAAGAAAAATCCAAAAGTTGCTATATTACAATTTTGCAATTTTTGTAAAATTTTGATTTGCAAGAAATTGTGGATTTTCCTTTTAAAACTTGAAGGAGGCTGATGCAAACTATAAGAATGAAGGGGAAAGACCTAGGAGGAGATATAAAGACTTTCTAAACCCTAAAATGAGAGAAGTTAATATCATTGTGTACGGTTAGCATGATGTCTGAAGGCAAAATGATGCAGCAAGCTAGGGTGGTGAGCTTCAATATACAATAAGTTTTAGAAATTTTAGTGGTTTAAGCATTTGGGCCTATCAATAATCTAAATGCTCCAAGGAAATGACCTATCAAGACTAGCTTCAAGGATTCTAAAATGATGAATTCAGTTTTGGAAGGCTTTCAATTGTTTATATTTAAGGAATTCTAAGACTTTACTTCAATCCCATATTCCCTCTTCACAAAACTCCCCTACATTGAACCCAAAAACCCAATACCCTGCCTATTAGCCTGTTGCATACTTAGAATGTGAATAACTCTGCTTTCTCTCAAAACACTTGCCAATCTAAGGATGTTTGTTGATACCCTTTTCAGAGTTATTTAACCTGCCAAAAGCTTTTATATGGTTATTTTGAACCAATACTCCTCTACTAAACTAGTACCCTATTTTTATACATTAAAATTGACCTATTAACAAAGGATCTACATGAAAAATTCCACTTGGCACTTCCTACTCTTAAATAATGTTTTCTTATACCATCAAATGGTCAATTCCAAAATAAATCAGTCCCAAGAGTTCTGCAACTCCCAATCCCCAATTCTTGACTCCAAACCTTGTTCACTAGGGCTTCCTTAAATCTTCACTCTCCATCTGATCTTGCATCCAATTGGTGATGAACTCACCCTTACTTTACTCTATTGAAATGTCCCCAAACACAAACTCCACTCCTTTCTTAGGAAAATTACTCACTGTTGCACACGGCATTCAACTCCATGATACCTTCACACTGATACTTAAAACTTGTCTTAATCTGCATATGCATAGTTAGCACTTAATAATACAAGTGGAAATGAAATAGTAGATTAAAAAAAATATAAGACAGTGACATATTCTTTTAGTACATCTTATATAAAGACTAGAGGATTTTAGTACATCTTATATAAAAACCAAGTACTATTGAAAGTCCTATAGTTTTCATGATGGACTCATTATGAAGGAATAAGATCATTTTTTCTCCAAATTATTGCTCTCACTTGCCTCTCCTTTTAATGATTGCATTCAACCATGTTAAGTTCATAACTCATAATTTTGCATATTCTTACTAATAAATGCATGAAGTTGCATGTTCTAAAATTGAAATCTGAGCATTATAGATGGCATATGAATGCTACATTCACAAATATTTGTGCAATCATTCATATTTAAGTCTGAATTCTAATGGAGCTTCATTTTACAAGGTCATGGTAGGGGACTTCTTTCATTTGGTGAGTGTAAATTTTTCATTTATGCCATCTTCTTTATTGATGTCTCTTGTTCTTTTATGTAAGTGATGGAACTACAATATATTGAACTATTGGTTTGTGGAAGATCAAAAACACTGAAGTCATTTGCCTTTTGGTTGAGTAATGGAAGTTTCTTCCATTGATTTGAGTGAAATTGAAACTAAAGGTTTGTAATTTTTATGAACAATTGCATACAAATTTGTTATAACTTGTGCAAAATCGGCAAAGATATGTAGTATTGTGGTGAACTTTGATAAAGTTCACATTTTTCATCTCTACTTTGAAAGAGATTTGCGGATATTGGTGAAATGTTATGAAATCTTTCCTATTCAATGGAAGTATTAATAACAAACTTTAAATGTCAATGAAATTTGTCATTACTTGCAATAATTGTTATAATTCTACAGAAATAATTTAAGATCTCTATTTTTTTTAAAACTTTTGTGAATTAATAAAATAATCGATCAATATTCACATTTTTTCTCTCTTTTTTGAAAAAGATTTGCAGATATTAGTGAAATGTTATCAAAATATTTCTATTTGATGGAAGTATTTGTAAATGCTATAATTGTCAATGAAATTTTCCATCACTTGCAATGATTGTTATACAATGAAATTTGCCATTACTTGCAATGATTTTTATAATTCTATAAAAAATAATTTAAGTTTTTGATCTTTTGGAAAATATTTGTAAATAAATACAATAATTTTCTTTCCAATCTCCAATACTTAACATTGATTTTCATTTGTCATGAATTGATTGAAAATATATGAACATGATTGAAAATATTTTTTTACAGAAGAATGAATGATGTTTGTTATTTTCATTTTTGTGCAAAAAAAATTCCTAAATTTTGTTCTGTTTAGGACTGAACTAGATTTCACATCACTAGATGCAGGAAATCCTTGCTAAATTCATAGGCAAAAAGAATTTTAGAGATTTTAAAGATGTGATTCTTGCCGGGCCAAATGGTCACTTATGGCATGTAAAATTCTTTGGTACCAGTGTTTCTGTGCCTTTCAGAGATGGATGGAAAGATTTTGTTTCTAAAAATTGTATAAAAGTAAAAGACATTCTTGTTGTCAAACGTGTCAAAAATATATATTTTGTTGTAAAAGTTTTTGTTGCAATTCAAGATGAACGAAACAACAGATTGTATGATCCCAAAGAATAAATCCTCTCAAAAATTTGCGAATGCAAGAAAACTACCTCAGTAGATTCTTACAACCTACGAGAAGAGCATTTTCAAATGTGGCATCTTGCTCATTTATGAGCCATAATTCAGGTAAGAAAAGGGGATCTCAAATGAAGAATATAATAGAAAGACTTTTATATTTTTTTGTTAATATGAATATTGTATCTTCATGTAGTTCTCAACCCTGTGAAAAGTACAAAGCCAATGTTTTCACAAATCTTACCTAAGAGTGCAACATCTAGATATTTTTATCTTGTAAGTTCTTTTTTTTGTTCTCTATCCAAAATATAGAAGGTAATTTGATGATCATTTCAATTGAGGGATAAAATCAACTCATTTTTTTATGTTGTGGAATTGTCATAGACCATTCTAAAAGATTTTGGAAAGCACTGGTTATCGAATGAGAGGATAAAATTAACATTTGTTCATCATAAGAATCTTGGAGAATGGTAGTATATGCTTGAAATAGGAAAGTGTGGAAGAGAATATAAAGTGTGTTGGAGAAGAGTTATCATCAACAATTAGCTACAAAAAGGGGACAACTGTGTTTTGGAATTGATAAATGGAATCAAGCACATTTTCATGATCTATGTAAACACATAGCTGGAGAGTGGATTTGTAATAATTCATATTTTAATATCATCTAATCAACAACCATACTTCAACCTTTTATTATTGCATAAGGAACAATCCTTTGAAGCCATTAAAAGATGCTTCTAATATTACTAGATGCATATAGATACTATCCCTCTTTTACTATTATGAGTAGTAGCATACTTATATGAGTGGAAGATTAAAACTTCACAAGAAATCACCCATTTTAGTACTACTTCAACTCTAGTAATCTCAAACATGGAGTCTCACAGAAGGTAAGGTTATCTTAATTGGCTATTCCATTTACAAAACTTGCAAGAAACATTATTTTTTAAAAGAATTCATCATAAAGTTCCCCTACTCATTCATTTACATTTAGGATGTATAGTTTATAATATATCAAATTATAGAATTTTTAATCAAGATTCAACCTTGTAATTCTGAATTAGCCTTATCAACCTATATTTAATGAATAATGAGATCACAAAGGTGGTTATTTAAGACTCCTTGAAATGTTTTTACCCTAGCCCCAAACTCGTCTCATCTTGCCTAGCGCTCAAACATTCTTGGGCATGTCGAACCGAAACGTCCCTAAGAGTCACTAAATTCCATAGGGTAGTGATATTTGATGCGACATATCTTGGAGCTCATGCAAGGTATGGCTGAAATTCTAGGTGCTATAGGACCATGTTGTAGAGACCTATAATAACCTCTCTCACTTTTTGGAGATTTTACTCCATTTTGATTTTGTGATGCCATCTCAGGTGATGCTGAAACTTGTACTGTTGGCCAGTACAAAGTTGCCAACTACCAAATCTCCCTCAACATTTATTGTGGGATCAAATTGTCTATTCTATTAGCTCTATGTGGTTAGGTAAGCCCTAGCCCTAAGCTCATCCCATCCTATTGAGCGCTCAAACATTCTTGGGCATGCCAAACTGAAATATCCCTAAGAGTCACTAAATGCATAGGGCAGTGATCTTTGATGGGGCATATCTCAGAGCTCATGTGAGGTATGGATGCAATTCAAAGTGATATAGGACTATGTTGTAGAGATCTACAATAAACTCTCACTTTTTAGAGATCTTACTCCATTTTGATTTTTCAATGCCATCTTAGGTGATGTTAAAACTTGTAGTGTTAGCTAGTACAAAGTTGCCAACTGCCAAATCTCCCTCACCATTCATCATGGGATCAAATTGTCTATTCTATTAGCTCTAGGTGGCTAGGTAAACCCTAGCCCCAATCTCATCTCATATTTTTGAGTGCTTGAACATTCTCAACCACACCAAACCAAAACATCCCTAAGAGTCACTAAATGCCATAGGGCAACGATCTTTGACGAGGCATATATTGGAGCTTGTGTGAGGTATGGATGTGATTTTAGGTGCTATAGGACCATGTTGTGGAGACCTACAATAACCTCTCTCACTTTTTGGAGATCTTACTCCATTTTGATTTTGCAATGCCATCTCAGGTGATGCTGAAACTTGTAGTGTTGGCCAATACAAAGTTGCCAACTGCCAAATCTCCCTCACCATTTGTCATGGGATCAAACTATCTATTCTATTAGCTCTAGTTGGCTAGGTAAACTTTAGCCCCAATCTTTTCCCATCTTGTTGAGTGCTTGAATATTCTCGAACATGCCGAATCGAAATGTCCTTAAGAGTCAATAAATGCATAGGGCAATGATCTTTGATGGGGCATATCTCAGAGCTCGTGTGAAGTATGGATATAATTTTAGGTGCTATAGGACTCTACTATAGAGACCTACAATAACCTCTCTCACTTTTTGGAGATCTTACTCTATTTTGATTTTGCGATGCCATCTCAAGTGATGTTGAAACTTGTAGTGTTGGCCAGTACAAAGTTGCCACCTGCCAAATCTCCCTCACCATTTGTTGTGGGATTGAAATATATATTATATTAGCTCTAAGTGACCAAGTAAATCCTAGCCCCAAGTTCATCCCATCATATTGAGCTCTCAAACATTCTTGGGCACACCGAACCAAAATGTCCCTGAGTTACTAAATGTCACAGGGTAGTGATATTTGACTGGGCATATCTCGAAGCTTGTTCAAGGTATGGATGTAATTTTAGGTGTTATAGGACCATGTTGCAAATACCTACAATAACTACTCTCTTTTTGGAGATCTTACTCCATTTTGATTTTGTGACGCCATCTTGGGTGATGCTGAAACTTGTAGTGTTGGTCAGTACAAAGTTGCCAATTGCCAAATCTCCCTTACCATTCATTATGGGATCAAACTATCTATTTTGTTAGCTCTAGGTGGCCAAGTAAACCTAGCCTCAAGCTTGTCCTATCCCATTTAGTTCTTGAACATTCTCAAGCATACCAAATCGAAATGTCCCTAAGAGTCATTAAATGTCATAGGGCAGTGATCTTTGATGGGGCATATCTCAGAGCTCATGTGAGCTATGGATGCAATTCTAGGTTCTATAGGACCATGTTGTAGAGACCTAAAATAACCTCTCTCACTTATTGGATATTTTACTTTATTTTGATTTTGCAATGCCATCTCAGGTGATGGTAAAACTTGTAGTGTTGGCTAGTAAAAAGTTGCCAACTACCAAATCTCCCTCACCATTAGTCATGGGATCAAACTATCTATTCCATTAGCTTCAACTGGCTAAGTAAACCCTAGCTCCAAGCTCATCTTGTCCTATTAAGTGCTTGAATATTCTCGGGCACACCAAACTGAAATGTCCCTAAGAGTCACTAAATGCCATAGGGCAGCAATATTTGATAGGGTATATCATGGAGCTTGTGCAAGGTATGGATGCAATTTTAGGTGCTATAGGACCATGTTGCGGAGACCTACAACAACCTCTCTCACTTTTTGGAGATTTTAATATGTTTGGATTTTGTGATGCCATCTCGAGTGATGTTGAAACTCGTAGTGTTAGCCAGTACAAAGTTGCCAATTGCCAAATCTCCCTCACCGTTCATCATGGGATCAAACTATCTATTCTATTAGCTCTAGGTAGTAAACCCTATCCCCAAGCTCATCCTATCCTATTAGAACTCAAACATTCTTGGGCATGCCAAACTGAATCATCCCTAAGAGTCACTAAATGCCATAGGGTAGTGATCTTTGACGACGCATATCTCAGACCTCATTCAAGGTATGGATGCAATTATAGGTGCTATAGAACTATGTTGTAGAGACCTACAATAACCTCTCTCACTTTTTGGAGATCTTACTCTATTTTGATTTTGTGACGCCATCTCGAGTGATGCTAAAACTTGTAGTGTTGGCTAGTACAAAGTTGCCAACTGCCAAATCTCTCTCACCGTTCATCATGGGATTGAACTATTTGTTCTATTAGCTCTAGGTGGCTAGATAAATCCTAGACCCAAGCTTGTCCCATCCCATTGAGTGCTTGAACATTCTTGGGCATGTCGAACCGAAATGTCCCTAAGATTCACTAAATACCATAAGGCAGCGATCTTTGACAAGGCATATCTTAGAGCTTATGCGAGATATGGATGTGATTCTAGGTGCTATAAGACCATGTTGTAGAGATCAATAGATTCTCTCACTTTTTTTTGATCTTACTCTATTTTGATTTTGTGATGCCATCTCAGGTGATGCTAAAACTTGTAGTGTTGGCCAGTACAAAGTTGCCAAATGCCAAATCTCTTTCACCTTTTGTCATGGGATCGAACTGTTTATTTCATTAGCTCCAAGTGGCCAGGTAAACACTAGCCCTAAACTCGTCTTGTCCCATTGAGTTCTCAAACATTCTTCAGCACGCTAAATTGAATCATCCCTAAGAGTCACTAAATGCCATAGGGCAACAATCTTTGACTGTGGCAACTGGATATGTCATCTCATCCAATGATGGAGACTTGTGATAAAAGGTAAAGGGATGATCATACACATCATTTTGAAAATGTAATTTTTTTATGGTAATAAGGTAATCCTTGTTTGTAAGGTCAAGGAAAGTGAGGTCACCTATAAACCCAAGTTGCCTTAGTCCTAAAGATTTTCCTTATTTTTGTTGTTTTTGTTAATAAGTTGACTCAATAAGTGTTTTGAGAGTCATTACACCTTATATAGCTGCATGTTATCACTGAATGGAGTTACTATTATCACTTAATGGAGTTAGTGGAAGATGTTAATGATCTTCTTGGTTGAAACATAACCACTTCCCTTTGTGAAGAGTTATCCAAAAATCAGAAAATTACATGTTGTTGCAAAGAAAATACAGTCATAGGATGTTGGAAAATTATTTTCACTCATAGGATGTTGAAGAATCTTTTGGAAGGATGGAATAGATGATAGACTGAAGTTTGAGAGATAATTATTAGGTGTTCCTTGAAGTGTCTAAGATGTTAGTTTGAAGAAAGAAGTTGATTATGATCTATTTCTCAAATTTTCTCATTTTTCCTTTATTGCTTCCCAAGTCTTGAATAGGGAAAGTGATCAAGTAGTTTTTTGAAGTTGGGTAGAAGTTTGTTCAATGTTGTAACCAAGTTGGAAAGAGTCTTTGAAGACACTTATGAAGGTGGGAAGGTAGTTTTCCTTAAAAGTGTTCTTGTTGGGAATCCACTAGCTTTTGGTGTGAGCACTCTATATCATTTTGGATGCAATTTACATTAAAATGAAATACATGAAATGTACTTAAAACGTAAACAATAAAAATAAGATATATATTATGATAACCAATAATGTCATACATGAACAAACATATAACATATTATGATAACCAATAATGTCATACATGATCGAACATATAATAAATTATGATAACCAATAATATCATACATGAACGAACATATAATATATTATGATAACCAATAATGTCACACATGAACAAACATATAATATAAAATGATAACCAATAATGTAATACATTAACAAACACATAATATATTATGATAACCAATAATGTCATACATGAACAAACATATCATATATTAATCATGTTGCCCAGATAATGTTATGAGAGTGAATTAATTAAGTTAATTAATGGAAAGATAGAGAGAGAGAGAGAGAGAGAGAGAGAGAGAGAGAGAGAGAGAGAGAGAGAGAGAGAGAGCGAGAGAGAGAGAGAGAGAGATTATTTTTTTCACTATTTCAAGATTTTCTCTCTTCCTATACTTTAACTTCTAGAGAGAAGTTCGGGTTTGAGTTTGGGTTTCTTTCTCTCCTTCAACATTTTGTCTCTCCCTATACTACATCTCTCTACTTACTCAAACTTTTAGAGAGATGTACAGTTTTGGGTTGCCTTCTTTCACTCAAGATTTTCTCTCTCCACATACTAAAATTCTCTCAGTACGTACTCCAACTTTTTAACTTGATCCTAACCTGAACTTTCCAACCCGAACTCCAACTTTAAAACAACCACTAACTAGAAATCAAATTCACAGATATAATCTTGAAGCCTGGTTTTATCTATAGGAAAGTGCCAAATGATTCTTTGAGCAATGGTGAACAAGAGATTTTAAATCTGACCTCCTTTAATCTAAGCACCAATATCCTACATGCTTGTGCAATGGATTCAAATATCTGTTCTATTATTTGCTTATTTTGGCAGGTAAATGAATGACAGAGGGATCTAGGGGAACACTAAGGACTACTCTGCTACACTACAACTCAGCTTCATCTCATGGTTGCCTTCTTGGTCATTTTAATTCACATGTATTACGTGTAGCCCCTCATATTGATTCTCTAGCTTCTTTTGGTTTCAGTTACAACATCTTCATCAATATACATATATAGTTTGAAGAGAACCATTTGACAAAATATTTGGATTTGAAAATGAAGTCCAGAGCATAGACAAGGCATATAATTTCTTTGAGAACTATAACTTACCTCTCCTATTGTGACATGCTAATGGAAGCACAGAGTAGCATGAAATTTTCTTAGCATGTTGGCATTAATATGGTGTTGGCTACAAAAAGCAAGGCAAGTGAAATGTTTTATTAAAGACCCTCCTCATATATCTGCAGGTTTGACATACCATAAGCAAGCCATGGTAGTTGTTTGGTGTTGCACCAAGTGTGCAGATTCAAAGGAGTAATTGCAACCTACAACATTTCATGATGTGATGGACAAGGCACATGAGCTATTAAATAAATTGTTTTCAAGTCAACAAAGCCACAGGCAAGGAAAGTTAGTAGCAGAGGAAGTTTCCAAATATTTGAGAAAATGTCTTCATTCATCTTGCACACAGTAAGAAGGGAAATCTGATGCTTAATGTGGACATGAACTATTTGACTAAATGTCTCGAAAAGAGATTATTTCATGCATGATTTTCTAGGAGTATTAGCGAGCAAGCCATGACATCTTATGCAACCTATACAAGGCACATAAAACTCCAAATCTATTGGTATTTATATGAATATGTAGAGTACAGGAGATAATCCATTTGATATTAATGTTATGAAGAATTTGAATAAGTTTTCATAGACAATGTAACTTCATTCCGCACACAAGGAACATTCAATAAAGTGTGGAGCATTATCACAACATTTTGAAGGGGAAATCTACATTGTAGTCTAAGTTGGATCTGTCCCTACCTCTGAAAAACTATTATGTCAGATATGGTAAAAGCTTGACAAGTTAAGTTTGAAGACATGTGATTTGTTCAACCAAATGCATCAAGCCATGCATACAACTTAATGAAGCACAAAGTGTCAAACATAAACCAAGTGCATCAATTGTTTGACAGAATGTTGAATGTGAATGTACCCACATTCATCTAGTAGAGTCGTTGACTTGTTTGATACAACATCTCAACTATAGGTCATCACTGGATTTTTTTTGTTATAATGTGAATGCTTAATAAGGAAACAAGGAAGATTAATTGGTCAAAGGCCTGCATATATCTAAGAACTTTGAAAAGAAGAAAATGTAAGTTGAAATGGTTTTCCAAATCAAGTAGTGAACTTGAGCTGAAGAGGGAAAGGCAGGTGAGTTGATTGGCATGGTACTTTAAGTGAATCTGTATGCCTCGAAGTCAATAATTTCAAAATACAAAGTTGAAGGAACATTTATTAAAGAATTTGGTAAAAAATATTATGAGATATAAATTCCAAGGCAAAGAGCCTCCGATGATATTAACAAGCATATTTCCTGAGATATCAGATACAAAGATGGGACACATGGAAGTTGTAGACTTTTGGAAGATGATGAGTAGAGAAGATAAATCACCCCTAGCACAATGAACATTTGAAAGTGGTCTAGCCCATGAAGGAGGACACCCACTTGCAGTTCAATGTGTGGAATTAGTTTTGGAATGCATAGAGGCAAAAATCAGCATTGAACTTGGTAGTAAACAAAGTTCAGATGCTAGCATTATGATGAGATTGAGTAGTCTCTCAATAGATTTGGACTCCTGTATTCAAAATTTACCAAGTTACATCATAGAGTTGGATGAAGTCAGAAAGAGATAGATCTACGCAAGCTGAAAATGTAGAGCTTAATCATCATTAAAAACAAGGCTTTGGCTCAGCTCATCAAATCATTTAGAGTGTACAAGGAAAACTTGACTTAGCTACTCATAGCACCTACAAATCAAAGAGCAAGCTCAGGAAATATCAGTGATCATAGTTAAAAGTTAGAAGTGCATATGTCTAAATTTGTCTCGGGTTTTTATTTATGTATTTTCTAAAAAGATCAACTTTAGAGTGGTTTTGGTCAATGTCTTAACTTTTTCTAGCTGTAGCTAAGCATTGAAAGTTAGAGTTGGTTACGAACTATCTTCAGAGTAGTCAAAACTCTAACTTTTTGAGTAGTTATGAATTCGAAAGGTTAGTTATTCTAGAGTAGCTATAGATTCTTGAAAATCAATGTAATAAGGGACTTTTTGGACTAGAAGACAGGGAACACTTATGTTTTGATAACAAGGAAATTTTTGGAAAGTGCATTCAATTGTTGTTATTATAAAGAAAATACACTTTACGTTCTCTCTTTCTACATATCTGAAACATTGAAACATTGATTCTTTCTTTGTAATGGATGTTTTTACAATATTGTGCAAATGTTCATGAAGGATCAAATCAACGTTGTGTCAATGATTGCTCTCAAGTGTAGTTCTTGATTGTTTTCATTAACAATTTACTTTGATTTTTATGGAAACATTGAAGTTGTGTGGTGCATTCACTATCAATGGTTTCCTTTTTATATTCTAAGTTATGATCATCTTTATTGAAAAATCAAAAAAATTATCTTACAAGGGAGCTACCCCTCTAAATGTGGAGGAAGGCCAGATATCATGAGCCTATCCAACTGTTGTGAACGGTTTTCCATGTACACTCTATTGGGCCATTTCTACAATAACAAATCTGTTTAGCAATAAATTTTTGGTGACTCTATTGGGGATTGAATGAGAAAGACTAATCAGTTGCCTTTAATGAAGGAAGTTGTTATTGCCCCATGAGAATGTGTTTCCAATTCTACAACTGAATCTTGGCTTTCAGGACACACAAGAAGATATTATTTTAGATTTGAACACTCTAGCCTTGAGGTGTAGATGAACTGATTATCAATACCATCAATTGAACTGGGTTCTAGAAGAAGAAGAAGAATTCAGTGAAATCTTGTGAAGAGCTCCTATTGGTCAAAACATTGTGGTTGTTGAAAGAATAGTTGCTATTCCAAGAAGAAACAGGCAAAATCTTGGTCACATCCAAGACCAAGTGAACAATAATAAGTAACATGGTTGATAAAAGGTACCTTCCCTAGAATGAAGGTTGGTGACTCTATTTTAAAGATATATTATTGGTAACTCTATTTGAAGGTGTCAATTTAGAATCATGGTTTGGTGCAAGGGAAAAGTTGATAGTGACATTGATAGTGATAGTGATGAAGAATACTTTTCATATCCTAAGAAATAGATTCCTAATGAGCCTCTACAAGTTGAATTCTTGAAGAATTTCTATGGTGGAAGGATGCTAGATCCTAAAATGGTTCATCCCCACTTACTTTAGGTTTTACGAAAGATCCAAGAAGAAGATGGAAAGGATTATGGTTTTTTCTTTATGATCAAGAATGCTTCTTGGAAAAAGATTCAACATATAAAGATAAAGAAGGCCTTGCTAACAAATGTGTTTCATCTAAATCTACAATGCAGAATAATGGGAATGTCTCTCATTCACCTGTCTCTCAACAAAATCAAATTTTCATCGATCCTAAGCAAGGTAGCTTCTTGAAGAGTTTCTATGGTGGACGAAAACTGGATCCAAAAAAGATCCATCCATCTTTGCTCCAAAATTTGCAAAAGATAGATGAAGAAGATGGTAAAGATAATCAATTTTTCTCTCACAAGCCCAAATCATTTCCAAAAAGAAGTTCCACATGCTATTATAAGGAAGACCTTGATCATAAAAATGATTCATGTGAATCAAGGATGGATAATGGTGGTCAGAAAAATATCCTAATGCTTGCAACTATTTCTCATCAAAATCATGCTTCCATTGATCCTAATTATATTGAATTCTTAAAAAGCTTTTACAACAATACACGCCTGGATCCTAACAAAGTACATCCATCTTTACTTCAAACACTGAGAGAGCTTGAGAAAGAAGATGCATGCAAGAATTATTTTCTTGGTACCAAAATATCTCTCAATCCAAATGTTAGAAAGGACTCATCTAAATCTTCATGCATAAAAGAAGATTGGGATTCAATGTCTAATCAAGGAGATTGTTGAGAGATGATGTCTATGGAAGAAGAAGGGTCTAGTAATGTATCAAGGCATCATTGTGAAAATTTCAAAACCCAGGAGAACATATTCAATCATCTCAATCCTAATGAGAAAGAAAAATAAATATCAAATATTTCTCAAGGAATTACACAAGATATGATTAAAGATGAGGGAAATGTGGATCAAGGTGAATTTCATACTACTTTTATTCCTACTTGGTGCCTCGATGCTTCAGATGATGACTTCCTCTATGGACAAGACCTTCCTATTCATTCACCCATAATCATTAATGATGAGGATTCTATTGCTGAAATCAATTCTTTAGAATATTTTGCACAATCTTCTACCAATACCACTAATGAAGAAATAATCTCAAGTAAAATATTGCAAACATCTCTGTTAACTCCTAAGATTGAAGTCTTTACTTTTGAAGATGTTGAGGAGTTTTTAGAAAGTGGTATGATCATCACAAGAGTAGAAGATTATTTTCAAGAGAAAGATTATGAGCTGTCAAGAAATCCTTTTCAAGGTTACATGCAAGTGGAATATGAAGCTTTCCCATTTTGTGAAGATGGTCATCAAGAAGAATCAATGAACCAAGTTTTTGAAAACATTGATAAAAATGTAATAATAGGTACGATGGAAATGGGAATTAAGGATAAGCTTCAATTAAGAGAAGATGACACATCAAACTCTCACTCTTCCTCATGTATGAAACCTAAAATTGAAGCATTCAAGTTCACAAGTAGAGACTACATTGAAGAAAACATTGTGATGGTATCTTGACCCAGAGAAGTACTTGGCCTTGAAGAAATGTGTTGTGATCTAATGATTGAAAAATGTGAAGATGAAGGCATAGCTGATGATTCTCTTTTAAAAGATTTTCCTTTACATCAATAACAACTGATGATTAATTCTCTTGATTAGATAGACTCATTAAAGGATGTGCACACCAAAATGGAAAAGATGATTGTTTCTTCTTTTAGTGATCTAATGGGAGAAGATGAATAAATACATCATGGGAAGATCCAATGTGACAAGGATGTGCACTCATATTGGAATAATTTCATAGAGAATATAAACACAATCATCCCCATGGAAAAGAAAGAGTGTTTGATGTCAGAAATGAGTTTAGGAATTCATGATGACCAATCACTAGAATTTCAAGTAGAGGGCTTGTCAAGTAAAGAAAAGTATCATATATGCATTCAAAAATTTGAGAGCCTTATCCTTCAACTCTTTCAAAATGAAGTCATCAATGACATACAACATGAAGCAGAGTTGATTCTGAAGTCAGAAATTTTTGATGAGACATGGTCATTTGGATACATTCCTTTATCAAATGATGTGAAGCATGTTATGAATCTTAGGATTGGAATTCAAAGAGTGAACTTATACTTGACTTTAGAGGAACTTGAAAGCGCCCACATGTTATTAAACCATGGTATTTATTTTCCCTAGCCAGTGAATGGATTTGCATGATTATACCTTGAGTCACTGCAAGTAGGGAGACCTGCCTTGTACATAGTCTAGTAAAGAGATTTTTTTGTGCCCTCTTTTCTTTTCTGTTTGGTTGTGTTCCCAATTTTGTTGTGATTAGTCCCTTTTTGCTAGATTTATCTCCTTTTTGGGTGACTCTATATCCCTTGTGATAAAGCATTGCTCTTTCTTAACTTTGGGTTCATTCAGTGTCCTACACAGTTCTTGTCCCCAGATAGAGACAATTGTTGCCCAGATAATGTTATGAGAGAGAATTAATTAAGTTAATTAATGGAAAGATGTAGAGAGAGAGAGAGAGAGAGAGAAAAATTATTTTTTCACTATTTCAAGATTTTCTCTCTCCCCATACTTTAACTTCTAGAGAGAAGTTCGGGTTTGAGTTAATACATGCTAATTTTGAACAATGTCAATACATGCTAATCAATTAGTCATTCACTACAAATATGAAATGTGATCAAATTAGTTTATAATAATTGTAATTTACCTGTGTGTCAATGCCAAATGTCTAACTCAAGAACTTATTAGTGACTAGCTCATCATCCATACTATCTCTAGCATGACTACCAAATGTGCATAAGGATCCACATGATGTGCACATGTGATCGTGATGCACAGAAGGCTCCTCCTCAACTAATGGACTCGTGTAATGAATGAGGGTCTACGTCAAAGCATTAATAGTCCCTAGAGTGTTGGTCTCTACATGTTTCTTCACAATTGAAGGAATAATCACATGCTCGCCTTGTGGCTTGACAACAGGTGCCCTAACTACATTAAGGTCACAACATGTCCCTGACCTCTCAAATGATGACCCCCCACCTCTACCCTGAGATTCTAATATATCAAAATAATTGGGGATTTCCCCAAGGACAAATTCACAATATAATTTCTTTAAGAAATACATTGGAACCTCGTGATTATTGCAGGGAGGGGCATCAAACACCATCCACCATCTACCCCAAAAGTTAATTCTAATACCATCATGTATGAATAGATGGGGAAAGTTTTGGTTGTTTCTCTAATAGTATTTTATTCACCAAGCTTTTTAAACAATGCACAAATGCTACCTTTTGTTATTTATTTATTTTTACATCTTGATATGATAAATTTTTTTGCATAATATCTTCTTTTTTCATCCCTCTTAACACACCAAATATCCAACTGACCACTAACATAAGCTACACGAGTCATAATGGACTCAAGGGAGGATGCCAATTGTGCTCTCATCATATTGGTTTGTCCACAAGCTTTCAACCTACCAATGAGTGTTGTTAATTCATTTTTCCCTCCTTCTATTTCATTCATAATGTTGTCTTGGGTGCTAGGAGGAGGTCTTCCAATCACTGCAGGTTTCAGAACTTCTTGCTCTTGTTGTGGAGGGTTTTGATTAGGATCTTGTGGATGGTTTTCATTTTGATTTTGTTGATCCACCTGGAGATTTGGCTATTGATTATTTACATTTCTTGATAAGAAACCAATTGCAATCCAAATAAATAAACAAATTTAAAGAAAAATTGTAAAAACCTGCAAAAAAATGTAAAAACTTACAAAACAATGCAAAAACATATAAAATAATGCAATTTAACAAGAGTAGAAAACATACTACACAATCCTGATCTTGAACTTTGGTGATGAGGAGGCATTTTGAGGAGGTGCATGACAAAGGTCTTCAATTTCTTCAACTCGTGTATGCATTGTGAGGAGGAAATACAAGCAAAATGAAATGGGCCATGGGTTTGTAACCCATTTATAAAATTTCTTAATTTTAAAAAGTGTATATGCACTATAGCGCACACGTGCATTGGCTTGGGCTAGGCTTGTTGATGAAGGGCCACACCACCCTACCAACTCATAATAAAAAAATGCAACAATATGGAGACAAGAGATGACAAAATGCCTCCCAAGAAATTTTATTATACTTGAAAATCCTTACAACATCCACAAGATGATATCATAGATATGACTTTTTCAAAAAGAAGTTTACAAATTCTTCAACATAAGAGAACTCCCAAATAAGAATTTCCACAAGAAGAGTCTTCACACCAAGAGCTTCACCAAGAACTTCCCAACTAAGAGCCTTCACCTCCAAAGCTTCCACCCAAGAACTTCTACTTGAAGAGCTACACCTTAAGAGCTTTCACACCTTCAACTTGATTAGAAATGCTCATATGCCTTGCTTAAATAGGCACTTACCACCCAATGCATGATTTATCCATAACCTTCTAGAATTCCACCTACACAATATCCACAACCTTCTAAGATTCCACCTACACAATATCCACAACCTTCTAGAATTCCACCTACACTTTGATATATGGGATGACAACCATTTTTTTTTAATTTTTCTATTACGCTACCTATGCACCTCGAAAATAGAAATTCCCTTTTTTTTCTTTTTTTTCTCCTTTTTCCCCTTTTTTTTATTTTTTATTATTTCTCCTTTAATTTTCGTCACTTTCTCTCTCCTCCACAATTTTTTTATTTTTATTTTTTAAATTTTTACTTTCAAAATGCCCCCTTTATTTTGGATGCAAGATGCTCCTACATCAAACTCCCCAAGTCTGAAAAGAAATTCTAGTAACTGGAAGAACATCTTCCAGGATTCAGCACATAAATCCCAAACTAGTTCTTCACATATCTATCCTCCAAGCCTTCAACTTGCACACTCTTTCCCCTATTTTTATTCTTCTCCTTCACATCCACCACAGGTGCTCCATAGGTCCACTTCACATGCTAATTTCCAATCTTTTTAGAATCTACCAACTCAACTCGACTACCAATACTGAGGTTCCTCCTACCAAGCTCTTCATTCTGCAAAGGAATCAAGGAAAACTTCCTACCACCTTTCTCAACAATAAACACATTCCTAACACAATCATGCATAGCCCTGCAATCATACTGCCAAGGTCTACCAAGTAACACATGACAACTATTCATAAACACAATATCACACAATACTTGATCCTTATACTGTTCAATCTAGAAATCAACAAGGCATTGTTCCCTCACTTCCAAAGCATGCTCACCTTGTAACCATCCAATCCTATAAGGAATTTCTCAATCTCTTCAAACCAAGTTTTTGAACCATCTCCTCAGCAACAAGGTTATCAGTACTACCACTATCTATAGTCACCTTACAGATTTTGTCACCAGACTTACAACAAGTCTTGAACAAACTAGTCCTCTAACAAGAATCCAATGTCTTCTTACCCATTAGTATTCGTTGAGCCAACAAACTTTCTCCTTCCTTCGGCTGATTTTCTTGGACTAAAACTCATTCATAACAGCAGTTGTCCTACCAATAGGACATTCAAAAGATCTATGCCCTTCTTGACCGCACTTGAAACAATTACCTCTGAATACACCTCCACCTATCCTTCTTCTTTGTTTAATAAGTTTTGGTTCACCTTCTGCTTTTGGTTTAGCTTGTACCAAACTATCCTGCTTCTCCTTCTCGTGGGTTCTACCTTGATTCTTCCTCTTTAGCTTCTCTTTTTCCCTCAAAGCATATTGATTATAAGCATCCTCAATTGAAGAAATATTTAGCATACCAACCTCATCCTGAATATTGAATCTCAAACCATTAATGTACCATGCTACCTTCTCCTTTGACAATTCTCTATGCCCAGACTGAATAGTCAACTTGTAGAACTCCTCGGCGTAATCCTTCATAGTCATATCCTTTTGTTTTAGATTATACAACTTCTTAAATAACTCAAGTTCATGATCAATAGGAATGAACTTAGCCTTCAACTTAATCACCATCAATTTACATCTAGTGATCTTCATTTCACCTTCCTCTTCTCTGTCTCTTTGCAGTTCCTTCCACCAAAGAGTAGCATGTCTCTTCAACTTAGTTTGTGCCAACCTTACTCTTAGTGGATCTTCAATACCCTTAAGCTCAAAGTAGTCCTCTAATTCACCAATCCAATCAATCATGTCCTCAAGATTCAAAGTACTTAAAAAACTAGAAACCTCCATCTTATGCTTTAGCTTCAATTGAGATCCAGTTCAAGCAAATTGACTAGCCCTAATTCCAATAGGTCTCTCCTCACGACCAATTCTATCCTCACTAATAGCTTCTAAGTCTTTGGCAACTTCATCATAACTACCTTTAGTACCCACATGCCTAGGTACACCACCCAAAGCACTTACAATTTTAGCAACCATGTCACTCTTCATCAATGCAATCTCTGATTTGAGCTCTGCTCTTATCTTCTCTAAGATCCTTTCTTCCATAGCATCACTAAGGTCATCATTTTCCTTAGGGTCCAATCTTCTTGGAGGCATCTTCCAAAATTTTAGAAAACCCTCAGCAACAAATCCACCAATCTAAAAGATCAATCAGCCACAAGATCAACCTTCTTTGCAAATCTTGGTGTAAACTACCTCATGTTCGACAATCTATCCACACACTCAGGAACTCTCACTCTAATACCACTTCATAAAGGGCCACACCCTACCAACTCATAATAAAAAAATGCAACAATATGGAGACAAGAGATGACAAAATGCTTCCCAAGCAATTTTATTATACTTGAAAATCCTTACAACATCCACAAGATGATATCATAGATATGAATTTTTCAAAAAGAAGTTTACAAATTCTTCAACATAAGAGAACTCCCAAATAAGAATTTCCACAAGAAGAGTCTTCACACCAAGAGCTTCACCAAGAAGAACTTCCCAACTAAGAGCCTTCACCTCCAAATCTTCCACCTAAGAACTTCTACTTGAAGAGCTACACCTTAAGAGCTTTCACACATTTAGCTTGATTATAAATGCTCATATGCCTTCCTTAAATAGGCACTTACCACCCAATGCATGATTCGACCTTCTAGAATTCCACCTACACAATATCCACAACCTTCTAAGATTCCACCTACACAATATCCACAACCTTCTAGAATTCCACCTACACACCTTGATCTATGGAATGATAACCATTGTTATTTTATTTTTCTATTATGCTACCTTTTTCCCCTTTTTTAATTTTTTATTATTTCTCCTCTAATTTTTGTCACTTTCTCTCTCCCCCACAATTTTTTTTTTTAATAATAAATTTTACTTACAACATGCCCCCTCTATTTCAAATGCAAGATGCTCCTACATCACTTGTGTAGCCCAAGAAAAAGTGTGTGTGTGATATAGTGCATACACTCTTTTTAAAATTTAAAAAAAAATTGGGGTGTCATGTTTTTGGCACCACAACTTGGTGCGCACACCCAAATCAGCCACAAGAAAAATGGGGTAGTGATCCAAGCCAATCATAACCTGAGTAGAAAGAGAGCATTCATATTTTAAAAATTGGTCACTACTAATAAGAGCTCTCTCCAACCTGACTTGAATGAGATCCTTCCCCGCTCTTCTATTGGTCTAGGTATAATCAACCCTATGAAAATCCATACCATGCAAGAGATGATTGTTAATATAATCCATTAAATCCAATCTATTATCCAAGTTAGTCTGACTTCCTCCCATCTTTTCATTTTCTTTCAATGAAGTATTAAAATCCCCCATAATGATCCAATTCTCATCCACAAATTTTTTTCTCTGAGTGGTGATATCTTCCCATAGTGCCTTTCTACCCTATTTAGAATTGGGAACATAAACATTAGTAAGCACCCATACAGAGCCATCCTTAGAATTGGTAAATCTAATGTTCATCATATTTCTATTCTAAGAGATAAGTTTTGTATTGATACATTTGTCATTCCATTATATCGCCATACCACCTGAGGCCCCATCAAAATCATTCCCAATAATATTACCTCCCTAAAAAACCAAGAGACTTTCCACTTTATCCTTTAACATTTTGGTTTCCTGAATTAGAACAATATCTGGTTTGTTATCCCTGATCATGTTCTTCATTATATCTTACTTGTGAGAATTATTTAATCCTTTGATATTCCATGATATGAACTTCATTTCTTATGAAAAGATTTTGAGTCTAAGATAGTCCTCTAACTACCATCTCTTAAACTTCTATTAGACTCAACAATTCTTTTCTACATATTGGATGGTCTACCTGCTAAGGAAGGAGATAGACCAATATCTCCAGCCTTGATACCTTTACCCGAAGGTGTTGCAATTAGGCAGTAGTCCCTGGCCTTTTTACTCTTAAAATCACCTTTTTTATGCCTTTTTCCCAAAGGTGTGCTATGGATATCTCCTTTCTTATTACTCGTGGTTTTTAACAAAGCATTCTCTTTATTCTTTTTAGAAGATACAACCTCATTTTTCTTTTTTGATTTAGTAATTCTTTTACTCCCAACTTGTGTCCAGTCAGCACTAGAGTCCTCCTCTACCCCATGTAAAGCTTTAGAGATTTCCTCTACATCCCCCCATTTTTTATTACTCTCTATAGTTGTAACATCTACAAGAGGTTTAATTAGACATTGAGTTTCCTTACTCGTAATGGTGCAGTCAGGTTCCTCAAATGATTTAAGATCATCTTCATTAGTATTATCAATCTAAGTCTCCCCACTTTCTTATTCATTCCCTTTATTGGGACTAGTCAGACCACCTTCCCAAGCCATTATATTAATTTTAGCCTCACTACTATGATCTAGAGGAACTCGTACTTGATTCTCCCCTTCAACAATCACCTTTGACTAAGAAACTTAAACTTGTTTAGATTCATTAACCACCAAGGTTTCCTTCACCAAACCACTTACTTCTTGGGTATTCCCTTCCTTGCAACTTCTTTTCTTAGCTTCATTTTGATCGTTCAACCCTTTGTGAACCCATATTTTTTTGACCTTTTTTGGAGCTCCATTCAAAGATGGACATTTTTTAGCCTAATGACCAATTTTTTTGCAATGAAAACAAGCAAAGGGAATTGAATCATACTCTATTTTCTATTTCTAGATACCAAGTTTAGATTTGAGAGAAATAGCCTCTAGCATATCCATACTTGAAGAACTCCCACACAAATTCTAGCATAGGTCATTCTTCTTCTCGACACTGTGACTAGGTCCATAGAGAGGATTTCACCAGAGGTATTAGCAATATCTTGAAACACATCCTCCACCCAAAACTCTAGTAGTAACCCTAGTAGTCTAATCCATACTAGAGCTTGAATCCTAGATTCATCAAGAAAGTACAAGTTTGGTGCCCATTACTGCAAAATTAAAGTATGTTTACCCACAAACCAGAGACCATTGCAGAGAATCTCTTATTTGTCTTCTTCATAAGAAAAACCAAAGGAAAGGCAACCTTTTTCCATAGCAGCAATGTCCGCTTGCCCTTCTAAAGCCCATTTCCTTCAAATAAAGGCCCAAATGACCTTAATGTTGGGCCTAGCACCTAAGAACCTCCCTACCAAAGTCGAGTCCATCCTAGAAATACTTCTATCAATGATTTGATCTAGGATTTCTAGTGTAAACATACCTTGATCATTCAAAGAAATATTCTTTACTAGCGGGAAGGAGGACTTGCCTGTCGGTTTGATGCCAAATAGATTGGACCATTTTTTTGTTAGAACAATAGCCAGTCTAGGACCCCCCCGGCTAGATCCTCTGTTGTCTTGCTATCATTGGGAATCTTCCCCTTTTCAAAGTTGTCCCCAGTTGTCCCTCATTGAACTCTTGATTTAGACGATTATGTCCCATTCCCCCCTAAAATTTTGAATCCATTCTTCCTGCTCACCACACCTACTCTGCTCCTTCTTTTGCTAGCCATGCTCCCATAAGAGCAATTTGAGAAATTTTTTACACATAGCATTATTAGGTTTCTTCAATTTGGACAATTTCTCTTACTCTTTTCATCTTACTAATGCTAACTAAATTGTCAAAATTTGCATGACATAACCTCTTGTGTCATAACCATATATCCTCATATTGTGCAAACATACATGTCTCATTAGATAAATCTAGATAGAAAAAGTTACCTCTTGTTTGATCACCACTTTGAATAAGTTCACCATCATCATCAAATATCTTGGCCTTTCTGTGATGGAATTCAACTCTGTAACTTGATTTGTTCAATTGTGAAATACTCAAAAAGTTATATTTAAGACCTTCAACCCAATAAGAATTGTCACACTTAACCTTATCAGATAGTTGTATTGATCCTTTACCTTTCACAAGACATGACACATCATTACCAAACTTAACATAGCTACCCTTGTATGGTCCAATAGTCTCAAATTTACATTTATCACGAGTCATGTGATTTTGACAACCACTATTAATTATCCACCTATCGCTTTTTTCACATAAGAGATTAATGTAGTTTTCTCATCTTCATCAGAATCTTCTTTCATAGAAACATAGACAACTTATCCTTCATGGCTTTCAAATTCATTATTAGTTTCTTCTTCAACAATGTAATGATATTTCTTACCTTTATCTTTGTAGTCCTTGTTTCTCTTGTTGTCTTGGTCATTTCTTCTTTCTTTGTACTTGCTTTCTTTTCTTTCATCATTGTCTTCTCTATTAGGACATCTTATAGCAATATGACCAACTTTATTACATGAAAAATAGATTGTAGGAATTTTACCTTTGTATTTCCCTTTTCCTCTTAGAAGTCTTCTAGTCATCAGTGCTTCAAGCTCATCAAGTTCATAATCAAAAGTATCATTGTCACTTTTCACATATTTTCCTTTTCCTTTCTTACTATGAACCAATTATGATTTAAAAGTAGAGTCAATAGTAGTAGGAGTGAAATTATCAAAATTTGACATCTCAAAAGTAGTATTCTACCAATTACACCTTCTAGAGTTAGGTTATTACTTGGAGTACATCTTAGTTCTTGTATTATAGTAACCCTAAAAGCATAAATAGGAATTAGAGTTCTCAATACCTTTTTGATCCTAGTTTCATCATCAATATTTCCATTGGCTCCTCTTATAGCATTAAAAACCACTTTGATTCTTCTATAGTACTGGACTATATTATCACCTTCTACCATTCTCATTTCATAAAACTTACCTATCAAGCTCTCTCATTTTTCTCTCAAGACATTCTTGTCTCCTCTATAGTTGGTATTTAGTGTGTCTCACATTTCCTTAGCAGTTTTGTAATCTTTTATATCATGAAACTCAACATAGCTTAAGGATAATGCAATCTCCAACATAGCTTGATTGTGTTCTTGCTTCTCTTTCAGTTGTCGAGTTGTCAAAGGGATTGTTGCTATCTCCACATATGCATTGTCCACAAAATGTATTGCACAAACTTTTCCATACAAGGAAGTTCTCTTTGTTCAAGCTTGACACTTCCTTTTTGTACATCATGATCTTTAGCTTCAAGTACCTTCAAGCTTTTCTCTACAAGCACCAAATTCTCTAATACCAATTGTTAGAATACTTAGAATAATTGAGAGGTGGGGTGGGGGGGAGGGGGAGTGGGGTGGGGATTGGGGGGGGGGGGGGGTGGGTGGGGTGGGGAGGATGGGGGTTGAATCAATTATCCAAGGTCCACATGTACCAATTGAACAAACAAACCCTTCAACTACTTCAAATCTTCACATTCATTAGCTCAACCTCTATAGTAAACTTTCTGTAAAATAAACCAGTAGTCCACTATCCTAGATATAGCAAGCTTGTTGAATGTAAACATTAACAGTAAATCATCACATATAACATCCACACAAGTTTGACACTAGGATTTAATGTGGAAACCCAATTTGGGAAAAACCACTAGCAACATATCACCAATCTTAACTTCTAAATTGAGCTTTGTTAGGAGAAAACCCCATTAAAGTTTATAAAACATATTGTTAAATGTGACCTTGTAAAAGAATTTAATCACCTTGTTAGGAGTGGCCTTGTTAGAAGATTTTAGAACATCCCAATAGAATGCCACCTTGATTAAAGCATTTAATATGAGTGTTAGGTCAACCTTGATTAAAGGATTTCAAACTGATATAGTGGTTAGAAAGTAACAATAGGTTTGATCTAGAAAATGCAACTCACTTTGCAAATTCAGATCTCAGTTTGGCTCAAATATTGATCCACTTACTAGCCTTCATTATCATCTAAGTCTCTGATCTTTTATCTCTTAAACATCATTGTAGCTCATAGAGTTATGATCAAATTCAACACATACAATGAATTTGTCAACCTTCTTTTTCATCCTCTCCTTTTTTAGAAACTTCTCCTTCAAATTAATCCATTGATCACTTACCAAACCCTATCCTTGCATTAAATGTTACATGTCATCAATCCTTATCTTTAGAACACTTTGTATATTTCAATAAATTAACTCTATTGGATGGAAATCACAATTTCTCATAATGTGTTAAAATCTTGTCCCTTGGCCAACACTGTGTTCTAACAATTGATCATCATTGGGTTACTCGCAACCTTTTTCAATACATATACTGTCACTTGGTCAATACTAATGCTCAATCAACACCATTTTTTCTTGACACATACTAGTGCTTGGTTGAAAATAGCATCACTTGGCACAAACTTAAAGTTCCTTAATCTTCTTCTTTTTTGCTTAGTCAAGCTTGTGCATTTGGTTTGTCTTTGATCACTTCTTCAAGGCTTCAACACAACTTTCTTCTTCACTTGTAGCATGATTAAAAAATCACTTTATCTTGTCAAAATCTAACTAATTAAGTGTCCATTTGTAGTTTCTTCTCATAAATCAACCTTTCCTCTAGGTTCTTTTGTGATCACTAACTTCTCAAATCTCTTCATCAATCATATAGTTATGACACTTCTAATTGGATAGAAAACTATCTCACCAATAAGGTTTTGACATCAATGACAACCTAACAATTGTTTCAATTATAGTTTCCAATAGTATGTAGTTTTGTCATTAATGCTAGTTTGTTGTAAATATTGTTGTTTCTATTAAATATATATTTCTTTTGGATTTCTTATGAATCTTTTGTACAACCATTAAATCCTAAATCACAAAATTCTTCAAAATGAAAAGAGAAAGAACAAGAATAGACTGGCCTAGAGATGGACAAAGGTGTCAAGTCAAGATACAAATAATTCTTTTTGAATCAAGTTGGGTTTGATATGGTTTTTGATAATTGGAATGTTTTATATGTTGTCATCCCTCCTATAAGGTCTATAGAGCTTATCACTAAACTTCAATTTTTTTTCATGTAGGTACTATAAAAGGACAAAGAGATCTTGTTGGGAGAAATCTTTAGAACCAGTGATATCAATTGAGGTAAGATATCTAAGATTATTGTAGATCCAATGGGTGTATCTCCTCCATTGATAAATATAAGTGCTTCTAGAGACTTTTTAGCTCTAATGTATAAAAAGGGGTCATGAGGGGTCCTAGTGTGTCGAAAGGGACATTAGGACCTCTTAAGAACCCATAAGATCTCTTAAAATTTTATTTATGAGTACATGTGCACTGAAGACCTTCTATCACTTCTTGAGCTACTAGTAAATGGTGAGTATTCATCATCATCACTATCTAACATAGGCTCACATGCATATCTTACTTCTTTACTTTGTTGCTTTCCCCTTTCTAGCTCTTCAGATCCTTATTTGTAACTTCTATCATGGATCCAAGAAGCTCTTCCCACTCATTTCCATTAATAAGGTGGGCTTTGTCTCTTAATCCTAAGTAATTCATTAATAGTTTCATTCTTAACAAAATTCATAAACAGGTTCTCCATAGGTTTCTTTCTTCTTGATCACTACAATATTTTCTCATCAACTGAACACTTGGTAATCAATTGATATACAATCACAATTTTCTCTTGGCCAATCCTGTAGGCATGTAACTGAGCCTATAGATCCACAAAAGGGTTGAAATCTAGATCTAGTATAAGGATAGTATTAGATTTGATCAAGACACACTTGATGGCTATAATGTATGTAAATGGGTCATAAGGGGTCCTATAAATTCTTGAAAGGGACATTAGCTCACCCTAATGACCCCATATGACCCCTTTAGATACATTACAACCATCAAGTATTCCTTTAGGAGTCTTACATCCCCTTAAGACACACTTGATAGATCTAATACTATTCTTCCACTAGATCTAGCTTTCAACCCTTTTGTGCATCTATTGGCTCAATCACAAGCTTAAAGAATTGGCCAAGAGAAAGTTGTAAATGCATATCAACTTATTACAAAATGTTCATTTGAGGAGAAAATATTGTAGTGATCAAGAAGAAAACTAGATACAGAGAATCTAGTTATGAATTATGTTACTATTATTAAATTACTCAAGATCAAGAGACAAAGCCTACTTGGTTAATGGAAAAGAGAGGGAAGGGCTTCTTAGACCTATGACAAAAGTTAGAGATAAGGACCTGAAGAGTTAGAAAGGGGAAAACAATAAAGGAAAGAAGTAAGATATGCATGTGAGCCTATGTCAGATGATGATGATGATGAATAATCTCTACCTACTGTTAGCTCAAGTAGTGATGGGAGGTCTTTAGGGCACATGCACTTAAAAACAAAAAAAATAGATAGAAAAGTGACAAGTGTTGTTGAATTTTCCATAGAGCAATGTGAACTCTATCATCCCTCCCCTCTCTCTATCTCTTCCCTACCCCACTTTATGTTTCACTCCTCCCTTACATCTCCTTCACCCCCCTCTCTCTATATATCTCACTCCCATTGCATCTAGTTCTTCATAACTTGATGGGGTTATGGAGAACTAGAAGCAATGATTCTAGTTCTTAATAACACAATTTGTGTTTGGTTGAGCATAATGTGATCACAAAATTTTAAAATAATGTTTTTTCTCGGTTGGTTAACAAGCCAATGTCCATTTTGAAATTTAATCAAAAGTACACATAGTGTGATTGTGTTATGTGTATTTTTAAATTTTTTTAATGGTGTCCACATTTTTGCACACCATCTTGGTGCATATGCCCAAGGGTTTTTATTTGGATGAACAAAAAATTGAATAATTCCAAGATCCATACTCTAAGTTCTAGAAGCTAAACTTTCCTTGATAGAATTGACATTTGAATCTTTGTATAAAACTCACTATGCATCGTCTATCCACCACACTCCTTTTGTGGGGGGGATTTGGGCAGTCTTTGGTAATACACATGTTTTCCCTTATAGTATTTTTTATGATAACTTTCACAATATTCTAAACCAGATAATGAAGCAATTAAAAAATGTGATGGTTCAAATGTGTCTCATGCATGGCTCATTCAAAGTGTGAAACTCAGAATTTAGAATTTTTTAATAGTGCCCTAGTTGATCCAATCATTTGATGAAGTTGGTCTGTTTTGGCTACTTTCTTTATTGATTGGACCTAATTAGGCCTGTTAGGCCTTTGGACAATTGCCTTTACTTTTACATAGACATAACATGATCACGTTATTGCTAGTATAGTTTTACAAAACATAATGTGATAATATTATGTCTAGTATGGCAATTTAGTCATACGAAGCATAACACAATCATGTTTTATTAACAAACAAGCGTGATCACATTTAGGATTGGTAATAGGTCTATTAAACTACCCAAAGGCTTGAGTTGATGTTTTCCATCCATTTTTTGTTGCTTTAGACATTTTTTCATCTTCTATGATCAATTGTCATCTTTGATTTCATCAGGTTTGCAAATGATGAAGTGGGTATATCTAAAATTAGCATCATAATCTCACATATTTTCTTACCTTTCTATCCATATTTTTTTTTAAAATTTTGGATGAGATTAGCATTGTGAAGTTAATTTTTTTATATTTGTGTCTTAACAGTCCTCTCAGATATACATCTACCATTTTTTAAATAACTTTTGATCTACTTAACCAAATAGAAAATAAATTACATATTATTGTTCTACACTTGATTATATACACTTCTAAAAAAAGTGTTGATTTTAGATTATTTTGATGCAAGTTATGTTCAACACAGGAAGAGGTGCCAAAATTTCAAGATGGAGTCACTTCAAAAAATCATAGAAAAAAACTACTTGTCAAAAAATTATGAAAAAATAAACAACTTCTATATCTCACTCTTGGAAGGATAGGAGGGTTAAAGTGAATGGAGTTTCATTTCAGATTACAAAAGATGTCATTGCTCTTGTGTCTGAAATTCTAGCAGAGGGTTTCAAATTTTATAGAGACAAGAAGCTATCGGCGAATGTGATAAAGGATTTTGCAAAGAACTCGGAGAAGAGAAATGATTTGGTAAAATGTGAAATGTTCTATGAAATGGACTCTATCAAAAAAATTTGGAGGTATTTTTTACAAGTTGCTATAGAGTACATTTCATTGGATACTAGATTTGACCATGTGAGAACTCATCACTTTGTTCTTCTCAATCATTTCCGCCATAGCATTAAGATTTCTTTCTCATTTTATTTATTTACTTCTATGAGCAAGGCTATATTTGGATTCAAGGAAAAACCCTCTATGAATCCTGCCCTACATCAGGGATTATTGGTGTTAATTTTTTAGCATTTTAAAGCTTAAACTTTAAGCAATACTCCTCTGTATGGTGCAGATGCCTCTGAGGACTCAGGTAGCTCTAGTTTTTCCTCTGATACAGAGGATATCCAAGTATCAGCTCAGAGGGGGAGACAAACACTTCCTCTGGAAAGAAGGCCAAAGAGTCAGATAAGAAATTGCCCTCATCTATTACCCCTAGCAGGAAGAGCCCTAGAGGACATGGGCCTAAATCTACAGGCCAGGGTAATGAAGATTACAATGAGGAAGGGGAGGAAATGAAATCTGATGATGAGGATGAGGAGGAGACAAAAATTAAGAGAGAAGAACCAATTACTAAAAAATGGAAGAGGGCTAAATAGATGGAAGTTGAGGGGATTTTGGGTTCGGGGCTAGATATCTCAACCATACATCTCTCCCCTATTCATCCCCAAGAGAAAGAGAAGGAGAAAATTGATGGAGAGGGTGGAGAGGTGGTTATGAAGGATAGGCGAACGACATGGAGAAATTTCATTGTTAGAACAACCAAAATGGGAAGAGTTAGAGAGACAATGAACCCCCAAATTCTAGAAGAAAAAAAGGCCAACTCCAGTTTGAGGATCTCATCGATCCTACTATGGTGGAAATAATGGATAATGCTAGGGAAATAGGCATGAATTTGTTGAATAATGCTAGAAATAACATGATCAACAATTTTAGGTCAATAAAATGGCTTTACCATGAATTGGAAGAGTTTAGGGAAAAAATTGGCCAATTGGAAAACAATAGGAAGGAACCTGGTCCAGGAAATCATAAGGATCAGGAGGATCGTCTCACTTTGGCTGAGAAGAGAATCTTGAATCTAGAAAACTATAACCATAATCTGGCGAATTAGATGATTTCCATTCTCAACTCTATTAATGATAACATTCTCTCCCTTACTAGAATGTTAAAAGCCAGAGGTCTATTGGATGAGAGTGAGGACAAGGACAGGGAAAGAGCCAGGATTGAAGAGGATGTGGTGACAGAAATGACTTTTAGTAGCTTGCATCAGGAAGCTTAGAAGACTCGGGAGCAGATGGCTGAGGAGATCCACAAAGTCTATGAAGTAGCTCAGACAATGCAAGAGCTCGAGCAAAAGACAGAAGAGTAATCTTGGTTGATTTTTTCCTATCTTTTGCTGTTAGTTTTCTACTTTTTTTTTGTCTAGTTGGCTTTTTCTTGCTCTGGCTTTTTGGTTGTAAGTTGAACTAGCCTTTTCGTTGGCCTTTGTTTTTGGCTGGGCTTTCATGCTTATTATCAACCTTGTGACTTGTTTATTTTTGGCTGGGCTTTAACTGCTTATTATTAGCCTTGGTTTTGTTTTAACTACTGGGTTTCAAGGTCTCTATAAAATCTATTTATCTTATCAAAAACTATCACCCTACCAAAGGGTTTTTCAAAATACTAAATATAACTATATGCTTTTTTGAGTGCACAAAAATAACTATGTTATGTTTTTCAATAGAAAAAAGGAACAATTTTTTGTGTGCATGGGGTTTGACCCTCTTAATCTTATCCATTTTTTTAAAACATTAGTAGTTTAGAAAATAGATTAAGAGTATTACAATTTTTGTGTTTTACACTTTTTATCATTTTGAATGCATGAGCATCAAATGGGTCTTTACCTTATTTAAGAAAAAGGTGTTTACTTATATCCCCCTTTTGCATGCCATCTTGGTGCACACACGCTACATGCAAGTGATTTTCAGGAGACGTGGGTTGAGTTTTTCTCACTTTCAACATTAATGACATAAAATAGAAATATGATAACTATACCAACATGTGATCTAAATTTGAAGAGAATTTTCCAAGTAAAAAACACCTTAGGCATTCTGCTCTTAGGAATATAAAACCTAGGGCATTTTGTACCTAGGTTTTTTCTTGAAACTTTAATAGTCGATTTCATAGATCTTGAACTTCCCAAATTAATTCCTGATAACTGCACCACCTATTCTTACACCCACAAAAATGGGAAGATAGTTGTCGAAAAGAGTTTTCCTTGTTTAAGCCCCAAATTATTAATCAACCTTGAAAATCAAATGAAATAGCATAAGGAAAATTAACTATAAAGTTAAATATTAGACCTAAGTTCTAAATACCCTGATGAAAAAATATTGGGATCACACACACACACACACACACACACACACACACACACACACATTCATGAATATTCTTGTATACTATTCTCATTGTACTTGCTAACCTTGGAATATATAAATGGATCAAGGACACCTTCATTACTGTATAGATCTATGAATACCAATCTTAGATTTTCAAGGTTTTTATGCTTAATTGAACACTTCCTATGGAGAAATAATGTATACAAGTGGTCAAAAAAAATTTATTTCTTTCTTGAAAACTCTTGTGCTTGGCCATTATTTTAGAGAAGATTGCTAAATTGAAGAATTTTTCTTTCAAAATGCCTTGAATGCTTACCTTGTAATCTTGAAGTCACTTGGTCTCTTGATTGTTTCTTAGTTCTCAATAATTGATGGATGATAATAAATATTATTGGTTACAAAATTGAGGAGATATAGGGTATTTATCTACATTTCACACATTTCGAGTTCCAAAAATTATCTAGGCTAACTATGAGATCTAATTTCCATTGAAACATTATAACACCCTAATTTGAATTTGGGACCAAGTCTAGGGGAACCAACACCTTAGATGTTGTGTTCCTAGGAACATAAATTCCAAGGTATTACATACCTAGGAAAAGGTACCAAAATTCAAAAGGCAAGCTAAAAAGATATGATAAATGTCATCCATTAGGAGGATATAGGTAGTTAGATCAAGCATAACATACGTAAAATCTTGTAATGGCCAAAATGAGGCCTAACCAAGAATACAATTGTGGGTGCTAATTTTTTAGGTCAATACACACACAATTACCAAAAACAATCACCAACAACATATCACTATAAAAAAGATCACTCACAAACTGTAAGAATTGAATAGTGAAGCCATCATAACATCATGACAAAACCCCATGCTACAAGTCCCAACACTAGCTATCCTAATACCATAAACATCATCCATCTCCTCATCTCAAAATAAATATATGAATGCATAAATGATCATAAATGAGGTCACTTATTGGTGTTTACAACATTAATGAATCTAACTTAGTGGATATAAACAGACAACATTTGAGTAATCCCAACTAAAATCACTATCTGTGGCATATCCATATAATTACATAACTCATATATATAAATACTAAAATATGAAAAATTATCATCAAATTGGTAAACTTCAAATTAATATATCAAATTGGTAAATTGGTAAACTGGTAAACTTCATACTCAAACACCAAACCACCATCTAATTTGATTTTCCACTTAGGTCCACAATCATGCAACATAGTTAAAGAGTCATATGAGCCTTAAAGAGATAAAATAAACCCCCCTACATTGATATAAATTAAATCACCACCAATCACCATAAATACAATTACATCATATCAACACAAAACATGCATTTGTATGCCCATGATACCACAATCAATACCCCTACACTTAACTACATCTCTACATGACTTGCCTCATATCATGTTCTTAAATGGAAAAAATTATTTTATACCTATTACAATTGAAGCCCAAAATCTAAAATACCCTATAAACTTGTATTAAAAATCCCAAATTTGATGACCAACTATATCATCACATATCTCATAAAAGCATGCATTGCATCAAGGTCTCACATCTTAACTCATCTACATCATGCATGTTAGGATAAACCACGGACATAAATAAAAAACTACATGCAAATATAACCAATAACAGAAAATAATAGAACACACAGAAATGAACACGAGGCACCAAGATTTAACGTGGTTCACCCAATCCCTGGGCTACGTCCACCAAACAGCAAGTCCGATCTTATTACAATCCAGTGATTACAACCTGATTACAATCCGTAATCCCTTACAGCTCAATACCGCCGCAAGAACCAATTTCGTATCACCATATCAAAAATACCCAACCCTAAGCCCTTTTTATACAAGTATTAAACCGCTTTAGGGTTATAACATGTCGGCCATATGTCGGCCATAATATGTCGGCTACCATGTCGATGTCGGCTACTTCCAAAAAAATTTTTTTTCGGGGCGATGCCCCGAACCCCACTATTTATGAAGTATGTACAGTACTTTCCTGATCAGTCACCACAATCTAACAATGCACTCACATTCACTCCTCAAATCTCAAGCACCAACAAGTGAACAAATAAGCACACAACTCTCCATACTCATAAATATCATAAAATATAAGCACCACCATGTAGCTAATTAAACATGCTCTCCAATGCCTATTAGAAATTAGAAATTTGATTTTGTATGGGAAATTTATAACCAAAAACATGTAAAGAAGAATATTAGACTTTCAAGCTATAAGAGCACATCAAAATGGGAAACATATGCCATATTCTAATGCTTAGATTTAACTCTCCAACAAGTAAAAAAAAGTTCAAAATCCAACATTTTGGTTGAAACTTATGTTCCATTGAAGTAAAACATTTGATATGCCCATGTGGATTATTTCAAGGTGAACCCCACATTAATTTAATTTTTAATTTTTAAAACAAATTCAAAAATCATCTTCTTTAAAAATAGTAGCACCCCTTTGAAAGACCCTATTTAAAAAAAATTAAAAATTTAATGTGGGTGGTGGAGTGACTACTTTCAAATCTTCATGTGACACTTTCTTTTTCCAAAATTGTTAAAAGCAATATATATAGCATTCAAAATGAAATGATGAGCATTGTGGAGGCAAGGGGCATTGGCCAAAATAATCTCGAGGGAATGGATAAGGATAACACCATTATGGGTGTTGTGATGGCATCTTTTATAGGAAGGAAGCCAAGGTGTTGGGATTAGATAACAAGGCCAACAACATTGAGAAATGCCTTAAAAAGCATTGCAAATTAGAGCTATAATATTCTCAAAGCCTCCAATGAGCACATTAGGATCTTGATCAACAAACTTGAAAGCTCTGCTGGGGAGACAACTATTGTCATTGTTCTTGAGGACCAAGGTGCTTCTTCTAAGAACAAAGAGGGGATGGGGAGAAGGACCAAGGCTAATATCAAGAAAATGGTTGTGACTGCCACTTATGATATTAGTCAGATCAAGGAGGTTGCCGAGAAGATGGACCAACTTGAGGAGAAGGTAACAGAGTTGATGAAGAAAATGGGTTAACTCCCATAATTGTCCTTGTTCTTACTATTTTTATGTGTTTCCTATTTTAGTGGTCACGTTGCTATCTTTTTGTTGTTGGCTTGATCGTTTGCTAGCCTTGTCTCTTCTGTGTTCTATTTTGTCTTGTGGGCATAAATGTTTAATCCTTAAAGATCTTTTGTACAAGGTTTCAGGGGCCCTTCAAATCCCATTTTCTTAATAAATAAAAAAATATAATATTCAATAAAAAGGAACCTTTTTATTAAATAAGTGCATGCATGCACACACATATTAACACAACCCCTTCGTGATTTTAATTATAAATATCTTTTTCAATTTTGTAAGACTTTGTGAATACAATAGGAAACACATTTAATTTGTTTCAATTTTCTTTGTAAACTAAATTGGATGGATACTAACATAAACTCTCTTCAATTAACACTAGTAGGTTTGTGTTTTAGTATGAGTTGTACTTTTCTACCTAAGTTATGCCCAATCTATGAAGGACAACTTTGATTTTTTAAAGGGTTTCTTTATTGCCTTTCCTTTAGTTCTTTACAAAGTACCATGCATTTTTGTACTCTTGTAACTATAACTCCGCCTCCCTTTTACATTAATAAAAAATCATCATTCTAATATCTTCCTTCCTGTGGATATATCATGTAGATCTCTCTTACCTTTATGTCTAAATACTTTCTTTCTATTGTCTATGTTTATATGTCATGTTAATTATGTTTGTAGGTGCTTGTTTTGAACATCTTCCTTTCCTTCTAGCATTATACCAAACTCTAACCTTTATATATGCCTTTAGAGATTAGCAAGACAAAAAACTAAGTAGCTCTTTTAATTATTTTGATTGATGCATTGTGCTATTTTAGGTAGTGAGATTAATTTTTAATCTAGGTACATCATCACCCTCTTGTTTCTTGCAATCCTTCTTACTTTTTCCTCGATAAATTGATAAAATATGTTAGAATAGAATTTCCTATTTTTGAATTGATCCAACACTCTGCATCTAGATAATAAACAAAACCAAATTTCTAAAAAAATAAACTTTATTCACAAAAATCCCACATTTTAAAATTACTTTCATCATATTATTAAAATACAAAATCAAATAAATAAAAAATAATTTCATATAATACCACTTCTAAACACTACAAATATATATTCATAAATTTTTAATAACATTGTTTAAAAAATTTAAATAACATTATATAATTCTCACATAACAAATTACAACAAAATGAAATCTACAATCCTATCCTTGACTTTCCCATCCAAATCCAAACCTATTCAAACAAGCTAAATGCTATGGAAAAAGACATGAGAGTATAGCCAACCAAGAAAATCACATGGAAAAAATGCATTGCTTAATAAAAGAAAGAAACAAACATTAAGCTTTCAAATAAAAAAATAGTGATAAAGAAATCAACCAAAAAAAACCAAATCAAACAACAAGAAGAAACTAACTGACCCAAACTACTTGTATACAATTCCACATATTTATTTATATAAAATAAATACTTAAGTCAGAATTTAAATTTCAATCATAAAATATCTTCTAAACTTTTAAATACATGCAATGGGTCCACAAGATGTCGTTTGACTTGTTTGACAATAAATATCAAGTGAATAAAAAACTTAATAAGAATATGAAATCTAGTTTGTGACCACTCGGATTGAGCACTGATATTCAAACTTGGTATTTATAAAAAGAAAAGAATAACAAACTAAACCTCTTTTTCAAAGAAGTCCTTGAAAATTGCCAACCCTAATTGACCTGGTTTGCAATCATTCTCATTCCCTTCTCTGTCATACCAACTGTAATATGACATGCTGACCTTTTCCGTCCTCTTTCCTTTTTCTGCATAAAATCTTTTACCAAGAAACAGCTTAAAAACAATTTTTAAAACCCCATTACCAAAAGCTTAATATTTACTACTACACACTAAAAAAACGCGGCCCAAGTGGCAACCAGGTCAGCATTGAGAGGTCCAATTGAGGAAAACGTGAAGCATTGTACAACTGGAGCCACCAAAATCGGCACAAGGAAGGCGGTGCTACAGTTAAAAAGTTGCAAAAGGCCATTGGATTCCGTATAATATCTCGGTGGCTTCATTAATTTTTGGCAGCAGTAATCAGATTCTTTGCCTCCTCCTCTCCTCCTTGCGTTCACGCATTTGCAAGGATGGTGTGGAGGAAGGTGCTCCACTGAATAATTCCATTCAACTGAGTAATATTCTATTTTTTCAAAAATATCTTCCGTCCACGTTTAAGTGGTGTGAATAGTTCTTATTCGGCCTCGCTCCTTTTAGAGCCACTGGGTTTCAGATCATCTGCAAACGGGTGAGCATTCAATTCATTTTTATCTTTTTGGAGGGAGGGCCGATTGCGCTTGCTGCAAGTTTTTGGGTGCACAGTTTTAGCTCGATTCTTGTTGATTTGAGCGATTTGGCATGGCGATCACCAAAGAGGAAAACCTTGAATCTAATTCAGGTAAGCTGGTTTTAAATCGGTTGTTAGACCGTCCTGTTTTATAAAGAAGTAGTTGCTGTTTTAGACGAATTTTTATGAATTTTGAGACCTTCGTTTTGATTTTTATTGAGATGACAAATAATCTTGCGTGCCGCTCTGAAAGTTCTTCCGGTTAATTTTGAGAATCTATCATAGCATTGTATCCCACATTAGTTGGGAACCCAACAACCTTGTGATACAGAATTTAGAATCAAGGATTCTTTCAATACCAGCTCCTCGATCACATTTCTCAAACTGTATGAATTTATTGATAGTTAACTACTATACTACTGCAATAAGGTGCAGTAACATATCTACCAAATTGCATGCGTTCATTCTAAGCGAAAACACTTTGTCACAAACACATCAATCAAACCGCAGGCTTATACTGAAACCAAATCATCTACCAGCCACATGGATAATTTGAATTCCTATTCCTTTGTCACATCTACTCAGATGCTTGGGCTCATTAGAATTTGAAATATATGTACTTTTCTATCATCCTAGCTGCGCCGCTGTATTAAAAACTAACTCTGCTACAACCACTTAACTATTTAGATTCATTGAAATACAACTTCATTACCCAGGGCGTAAGCAATATGGATCCATTGAAGATAACTTCTCTGCCCCATCAATCAAACCATTTGAATGAAGTTAAATCCACTTTCTCAACTAAAATTATGTTGATTAATTGAAAGCTAAGTCTTCTGCCACATACGCCAGACCACATTGACATACAGGTGTAGACCCTGCTACGTATGCCAAACCATATTGACTTGGAGATAACAGTAAAAGTGGGAGGCCATGCCTGTGAGGAAGGGGATGATATCAATGTGGGAGGAGTGAACATTGTGATAAATGCCTCGTCTTCCCACTAGCACACATCCTGGCTGAAAAGAATGGTCTTGTTGAGTACTTTGAAGTCGTATTCAAATGCAGATCTATGATCTGGCACATGGGTTGATTGGATGACTTTCTGTACAGATGCCCTTGTTTGTTTGGAAGGTCGTTTGTTAATGCATTTTGACCCCATTTTCTGGTTTTGCATAACTAGTTATGTTTGCAGTTGACATTTCCTATTGGTAGTTTTTGTATTTAGTGCCACCCAGAGCTTTGACAAGTAACAATATTTACCAAATGCATAATTTTTGGTAGATAATATTACCCTTGTGCTGAAATATTATTCCTTTTATGCATGCTAATAGAAACATTTAGAAGAGTCCATGTTTTCATTATTTCAACCTGAAAAATCTTCATAGACATAAACCGAGGGAGAACCCTGTCTATTTGAAACAAAGCTATTTGATCTGCCCAATTACAATGATCCCATAAACCAATAGCCATAGGAAAAACATCATCTGCAATGATCTTTTCCGGGCTGCTCAAAATGTGTCTAAAAGAGGTAAATCTTCTAGGGAATGCATGTTCAAGTAGATGAAATCCTGAACATTCGATGAGGACATTCTACTGTTTACAATCTCTCTTATCAACGCTTGTGCATAATCCAAGCCTTTTTGCATAGAATTTGTGATGGGTCAGCTTTAAGAAACTAGTCTTATAATAACTAATGATTGTGTCATGTAGTATCCTTCAGTAGAGCTCGTTAGTTGTTGCAATATATTCAACAAGATGATGGAAGATACTCTATGGTTTCCTCCATCCATCAAAAGCATGCTTGATAAATAGCCCTCCATCTACTTGTCATTTGTTCAGAAACCATATATAATTCTGTCTTTTTGGTGAAACTTTCTTTTATCTAGTTGGACACCTATTTTACTGGGAGATGTGATAAAAATAATTTTAGTTATTTCCTACAAAATCCAAAATCTTCTTCTAAAAAACAATTCATACTTATTTTAACCTGAATTTAAGCAATTGTTATGATTGTATGATGGGTTTTATTTTTGACTTTTCTCACCATAAACTAGTTTTCTTAAATGTCATGCTTTGGTTGCGGTTAAATTTCTATAGCTTTAGCAGTATCCTGAAATAGCAATTGTTGCAACTCAGGATCCATACAATTATTGAGAAATAGATTTTATTGTATTTTATATAGCATTGCACTGCACAAATCCTATGTTACGAACAAAATAGTATTTAAAACAGTAATATCTGATTTGTTGCAACTCATGATCTCTACAATTCTTGTGAAATAGATTATTTGTAGTTTATGTAGTATTGCACTGTAGAAATCCTTTGTTGTGAATGAAAGGAATGTCTGACTCCATGTGGAATTTTTCCTGCAGCTGTTTGTTCTTCTGGTAGAGATTTTTCTATTTCTTCGCCATCTGTAATTGTAGTAGGTGGAGGTTTCGCTGGGATAGCAGCTGCACGTGCCCTTCAGGATGCCTCATTTAAGGTTCATATAATTGCAGCATATTTTCTTTCATCCTTTCTGTGTTCTTTTTGCTGAATGTTGCGATTCGTGTTTCTTTCCTTTACAAGTACCTTTTTGGGTGGAAACTTAAAATGTAGTGTAATCCATAGTGTAACAGTTTTATTCATAATGAGATATAATGAACTTGACATGTGCTCATATGATAATATATTTTTTTAATAAATGTTTAGGTAACATTGTTGGAGTCGAGGGACAGGATTGGTGGACGTGTATACACAGATTATTCTTTTGGGTTTCCAGTTGACATGGGTGCATCATGGTAGGAAAGAATTTGTAATGGGCTTGATTTTTCTTGAGAACTTTATATTATGAACTTTTTATTTTTGGAAGAGCCACGTGTCTTCCAACTTATGGTCTTATGTTGTCCAACATTTCATGCAGGCTACATGGTGTTTGTAAGGAAAATCCCTTAGCACCTATAATTGGGAGATTGGGACTTCCTCTGTACCGAACAAGTGGTGACAATTCGGTCTTATATGATCATGATTTAGAAAGGTATGTTGCGATTAAATTGTGAAAATTTAATTTTATTATTTGATGTACTTGTTTACCATTTTTCTTATTTTATGTGACATTAATTGATTTCTGATGAACATTTGTGCCCATAACTAGAGGCACTCTGGCACCCACTGAACTAAATGTATAGGATAAAGTTTTGTAGGTGCTTTAATTGATTTGAATAACTCTTTAATTGTATGTGTATTCATAGAAGGTAGATGGAAAACAATATCAACCATACTATACATTTACCAGAAAGAACTTGCACAACATGTTTGAAATGTGTTAACCCAATGTTTGAAATCTGCTAACCAGTGTACTTACAATGTTTGAAATGAGTTTACATGAATGCTAGTAATTCTATTAACAATTAGGTGCTGTTGAAGTCAAGGAATACGATTAGTGGATGTGTACACTCAGGTTATTCTTTTGGGGTTGAGTCGACAGGGATATTTGTGTTGGGTTAATTGTTTTAAGAATGACCATTGTATGCAAAATCAGAGGTCTCCTAATACATACCTTTACTAATTAGACACAGTAAGATTCCATAGATGCTATAATTCATTTGCAGAACCCAGCAGTTGCTTCATAAACAGCAGATGGAAACAAATGTCAACTAGTGCTATATAGTTTTAAATTGAACCTCACTCTTCTTTAAGAAGCCTTAATATTCCCACCAAAAACCCAAGAGATTTCTGATTAAATTCAAAAGTTATAAGATTGATCGTTCTTATGACATGCCCTGTATTTGAGATTGGTTGCTCCATTAGCAGAAGGATCAAAGAACAGTATGCAGCTATAAGCCATGAGGAAATTGTTCAATGATTCAATCTGCCCTTTCATAACACTTTTCCTTGTCTAAACACCATATTCATCTCAAAGAGGCTCAAACCATCTTATATAACTTATAACTACTTCAAAAGGAAACTCAAGAAGGAATTGAAAATTTGGCAACCACCCTTCTAACATAAATTATAACGAGGTGTGGAGCTTGAGTTATATGTGGCATCCTTTGCTAAACTCTCTAAAAACCTCTTCTTCCTCCTGATGTCACTCTCTTCTGCCTTTTCATCCTCTTTTCTTGCCAGGTTGTCCACTTCTTCCTCTATCTTCTCTGTCCTCCCTTTGATTTGTTACTAATTCTCGTTTTCTCTACTATCTTTTATAATCTGCCCCTTTCTGCTGTGAGTTGGTGGCCATAGGCTTTTCTTATACTTATTGTTTATCTTCTCATTTGTTAGTATGTTTATCTTTTTCACTTCTTTTCTCCTCAAACTGTTCTTTCTCTCTTTTCAGCTTTTTCTTTCTTTGTTGTCCTTCTGAAATTTTGTTATAAGTATCTATTTGAACATTCTTTATTCTTTTCAGTTCTTTTAATCTTTTTTAACTTTATATGTTAGCCCTTAATAATCAATAGGCTAAGATTATTATCTTATTTCCATTTCCATTTAATATTCGTAATTACTTGTACAATAATGGTCTTATGTATCCTAATTTTGCTTCATATCAAACTTCATTTGGCTTCCTTGGACTTAATTTTTTATCATTATACAATTACAATAACTCATCATATAAATTCAATATATAATGTTATCAATCTTCATCGTATAATTTCGCTTTGAATTTATGAGTTTTCCTCCTTATTTCCTATCTTATTCTGTTGATTATTTGGAGTTTTAGTGATCTTCCCTCTTCTTTTTGGTTTCTAATCCTTTTTCCTATATGATTATATAGCGTTGTCTGCAATCTATCATGAGTGTTAAAGTGTTGATTATAAAATTCTTGACATGGTAATCCAGAAGCAATATTAAACAGTGTCATGGACTCTGGAAACATCAAGTACTCTTATAAGGTTCTGATATGTTAAAAGAATCAGATAGAAGCCTTAGTTAGAATTTATGATGTTGTCTACTATTTTCCATTAAATGTGTCTTTTGGATTTATGTACATGGTAAGCGTTACTACGATCCTAAGGCAAAAGACATTTTGGTGGAATATAGAGAAAAAAAGATGCACACCTCTTAAACCATTTCATGTTAATGTTTTTAACACCCAAATGTAGAAGCATACTGAAGAATGTCTCTCTGTTTTAATGTCCTTAACAACTATTAGAAACATATGTTCTCTCAAGGTCATTTACCTGTGATTTGGTTTACCAACCTAATGAAATTTGGCTAATCATTGATGCTGAACACCATCCTGGCAGCTAGTGCTCAGTTTGTGCTAAAAATCAACAAAATGCCCAATCAAATAGCAATATCACACGGTTCGGGTTTCATGATGGATTGGTGGATGATAAAATGTGTTTCCAGGGCAATTTTTCATGTTGTTTATGTGATTTAAGCCCTTAAAAATCATGGCTAATTAAATCACTATTTTTTGGGAAGAAAACCAATACAGCCAAAGATTTTTTTCAATCACAATTTTTGCAATCTTTTGAGGATTTATGCTTCTATGGGCGTAACAAATGATTAAAATTTAAAATGATTTCCTTGGTTTTCTACAGTTCACCCAAAGAACCCTACGGTTTGTTTGTTTACTAATAGAAGGCAGATGAAATCAATATTCACTTTTCCTGTGTATTAATTTTGAAACAAATTGCAAGGGAAATTGGAGGGTTCCATAGTGCCTTGCATTCTATTGTATAACATAAGATTTCATTGTTCGTATGAACATTTCAGCACCCAAGCTATGGCTTTCAACTTTTTGCTTATTGGTTTGTCTGTGAATGCAGCTATGCTCTTTTTGACATGGATGGGAATCAAGTTCCATCGGAGCTAGTAACGAAAGTGGGAGAGGCATTTGAAGAGATTATAGAGGAGGTTCTTATTTTGCACTCTGGAAATTCTACTATATCTCTTCCACTTGGTGTATACTTGATTTTTTAACTCACCGTTTTAATTTTTCCTTAGACAAAGAAAGTACGAGATGAAGTCTCAGAAGATATGTCTGTGGACCAGGCTTTTTCCATTGTATTGGAAAGACGCCCAGAGTTGAGGTACTTACAAATTTGTGGATGTTATGTAAAATAGAAAATATAATCATTGGTTTATTAAACTTTTGTTCTAACTGAGAAGCTTTTGGGGTTGTAGGCAAAATGGGCTTTCTCAAAAGGTCTTGCAGTGGTACCTATGCAGAATGGAAGGGTGGTTTGCTGCAGATGCAGACATCATTTCTTTGAAAACTTGGGACCAGGTAACATATATTTTTTGTTCATTGACTATAGTGGTTCTCACATGTGTCAATTGGAAGTAAAGCTAGTGATTTACCATCAAATTATATTTTTGCCCTAATCCTTTTTCTGGGTACAGGAAGAGTTGCTTGAAGGTGGACATGGCCTCATGGTGCAAGGATACCATCCTGTTTTACAAGATCTGGCTGAAGGCCTTGACATATGTCTCAATCATAAGTATAATACATTTATAATCAGCGTAATTTTTGGTTTTACAGTGAAAAGGCCATTTGATTGATTTAAACAACTGCATGTTGCTAATTTGCAATGCCTTCTGCTCTCATTTATTAGGGTCACAAAGGTATCTCGGAGATATAATGGTGTACGAATTGTGGTGGAGGATGGGAGTACTTTTGTAGCTGATGCAGCCATCATTACAATACCTCTTGGTGTCCTAAAAACAAACGCAATAGAATTTGACCCACCATTGCCAGAGTGGAAAGAGGCAGCAATATCAGATTTAGGGGTGGGCAATGAAAATAAGATTGCTTTATATTTTGAGGAAGTATTTTGGCCAAATGTGGACTTTTTGGGAGTGGTTGCACCAACTTCATATAGTTGTAGCTATTTCTTGAATCTGCACAAAGCAACTGGACATGCTGTTCTTGTGTACATGCCTGCTGGAAGGCTGGCGAATGACATAGAAAAGATGTCCGATGAAGCAGCTGCTAACTTTGCAATATTGCAGCTAAAGAGAATTCTGCCTCACGCATCTGAACCGGTAAGTGGTCAGCCACATAGTTTTTGACAATGTAAATGGCATTCAGTTTATCTTCCATGTTTCAAATAAACACAATCATTCCAATTCTTAAATTATCTGTTCTTGATGCTTATTTTTTATCCCATATTTGCAGATTCAGTGCCTTGTCTCACGTTGGGGATCAGATTCAAATTCTCTTGGTTGTTACAGCTATGATATTGTAGGCAAGGCACATGATCTCTATGAGCGGTTGCGTATCCCTGTTGACAATCTTTTCTTTGCAGGGGAGGCTACAAGTATGCTTTATCCAGGTACAGTACATGGGGCCTTCTCTACAGGCACTGAGGCTGCTAAGGAATGCAGAGAACATTTAATGGCACAGTTTACACACTTGGAGTTGTTTCAACCTGTGATGGCAGAAGAGCATACAACCAAATATGCACCTCTCCAAATTTCAAGGCTTTGAGCTCTAATTATATTCTTATTATGGTGATTCAGATAAATGTTTTATCTGCAATCTGTGCTTGAGTGAAATGCACTGGCTGTATGAGACAGACTTTCCAATGTAGATGGTATTTTTGGCAGCATGCAAAAATTTGGCTAGTTGAAGCCTTTGATATGCCCATTGCGTAAGCGGGGGTGTGGAGGTTTGTAAGCTGGGAAAGACAAATTATGGTCAATTGTTGTTTGCATCATTTGATTCTTTGTTGAAATTGCATGTGGTCTCTGTTGGGAGAGCTGGAAATAAGTATTGGTTTAAAGCTAAGTTACTGATGCGGGTGGTGCGTGGATTTTTTTTTTTTTTTTGGGATTTTGGATGCAGCCATATACATACATACATACTATAATTTATGTATGCAAAGAAATGCATGAAATATACAAAAATAAACCATTCCGTAGCATGATGCTTCACCATTGATAGTTCAACTTCAAACTTCTCTAACACAAAGTAACAAATATACAAATAGAAATAACTAATTAGTAAATTTATAGTTACTCAAGTTCAAGATACCAATGCAATTTGAATTACAAAATCTAAACTCTGTTTATGATTCAATGTTAATTGATCAAGAATCAAGACTCAAGACTCAAGATTCACTAATCAAATTCAGTCATTCAAAATCATAAGAATTCTAAAAAAAATCACATTCTCATCATCATCAATTAAATACATGCTAAAATTGATGTTTAAAAGGCCTTTTGGCCATGGGTGCTTTCTAGATGGGCCCGGACACCTCCAGGATGCTCCCAAGAAGCACATTCTGTGCCTGTGGGTTCCTGCTGGATGAACTGCAGCGCATCCACCAAGAACCCACAGTCCCAGGATGCGCTTCGTGAGAGAATCCGTGCAGCATCCTAACACAAGCAAGCATCTGGACACATCAGAACCAGCATCCGACCATTTCAGCTGAGAATCAGTACCAAAGGTTATAAGTGTTGATGTTTGGCATGGTATGTTACTGGTTTATTGGCCTGCAGACCTGGTCCAGATGCTGGGTAAGTTTGATTGTGGGGGATGCTTAGGCCCTGTCTAACTGGGTTGGATTCATCCTGGATGAACCAATGGGCAAAAATCTTTTATTATTATTATTGTTTTTGTTGGTAATTTTCATAATTCTGATTTTCAAATCTCTTGGAGAGCAACGGTGCTGGCCCTGGAGTGATGAGGCTTGTTTGCTTCACCCACAGAGGTAGCATTCTTCTTTCCTGCCTTTGTTGGGCCTTTCCTCCATTGAACTCCCTTGCATCAGTTTTCTGTGGGCCATTTTTTTCATCACCACATTTTGCAAACTGAGACAATTTCTGCTGCTGCAAATTAAACAGGTTCTATGTTAGCATTGTCATTGCTTCTGAGCAGATCAGGCTTTAGCCTTTTTAGCTTTTCATAACTACTAATGATAAATTAGGCTTTTGTGAGAAAGGTCCATTATTTATTCTATGATGAAACAATTCTACGTTATCTGTGTACTGATATCCCCTCCCAAAGCTGGAAGCTTGTTGACCGTCTTGATTAATAGATTATTAGTATTTTCTGGTCAACTTATGTAGCACATATTTACTGGTTTTTTTAGTGCCAGAGCCCTAAGGATCGTGACAGATAGGAATTGCTTGCCTGTTATGCTCAACTTTGAATAAAGCATTATGGCATGTCAGTTCAAAGCTATTAACATATTTTGGAAAAAGCTGTGTAGTTTAGAGGGAAAATTATGATTTCTTATTGGTCGAAAGCATAACTATTCAGGTGAATACTTCCTTCTTAGCGGATTTTACAAGAATGTGCTGATATCATACTCTTGTTTTTTTGCTTATGTATGTTGTGGGTTGTAAAATAAGCTGTTATCCGAGTATGACTGACTAAAATGTCTTGAATAATCTCTTTACGTGGCTTCTTTTTTGGTTATGACTGGCTGTCTAAATGTAGCATCTAACTCAGGGTTATGGACAGAAAATGTAATCCAACTGTAGAAATTTTGGTATGGAAGGGAAATTAAAGATGTGGGTCAACTACTTCATTGCAGTGATATCCTTCCATGTTCCAACACTCTAAATATAATTTTAGGTGGCAGTGATCTTCCATTTTCCCACTTGCATTTTTCAATTTTAGGTGTTTATTGTTGCTATATGATCTCTGGGATTGTTCATGCAACGGAGTGAATTCAGGATTGACCTGTTGCTTGGTCACAGAACATCACTAGCAAGCAGCAAAGAACAGAGTAGAGTAAAGCATTAGGTTGTGCAGTTACGTACCAAGATTTGTAATTTCCAACTAATGCAGTTTCTAGGTAATAATTTTTAGGGGGGCCATGTACAAATGCTGTGTCTGCGTAATGCATGCAAATTGCAGTGATCTGCAGTTTTTAGGTAATAATTTCTTAGTTGTGGTGGTCATACGCTCATTAATTTGTGCCAGGTGTACACAGACATGATACGACTGTGAATAATGTTATGAATTTAGTTTACTGCTTAAGATGGATGTGTTGCTGGGCACAAATTTATGTTGGTTAGCCCGTAAGCACAACTTTTTGGCTGGTTTTAGGTCAAATCACTCTACCATTGATAATTGCATCAACGGCAGTAACTGAAAAAGTTGGGATATGCAAGGTGGAAAGGCCTTTTTTCGCTTTGTGGAATTAAAAAGACATTTGACACTGTTGTTAGGGACAGGCTGAGGATGTCGGCTGAGGAGTAAATTGGAAGGACTTGACATTCCAAATGAGCACAGAGCAGCTGTCCATAGGCTCTAGCAGGTCAGACCTGAAATTTAAGGTAAAGAGGGACATGTTGAGTGCTTTGGTAGTGACATTGGAGTCAAACAAGGGTGTTATCTTTTCTTCATGTTGCTGGTCCATCAGCTTTAGTAGGTCGGAGCTGAAATTTGAATTAAAGAGGGAATATCTGAGTGTTTTGGTATTGAAATTGGAATCAAATGAGGGTGTCCTCTTTTCTCCATGTTGTTTGGTTTGTATATTGATAAACTAGAAGAATGGTTAAACAATGGAGGAGAGTATCTAGCTAGTAGGATATGTGGTGAAGCTGGTGTTACACGTGGTGATCTTATTCTAATTGCAAAGTTTGCCTAGGGGTTCATAGAGTGTTTGAAGGCTTGAAAGCTTGTTTGTCGAAAGGTTGGGATGCAAGTGTAAGCTAGCAAAACCAATGCACAATCTTTTTCTTGGCAACAGAGTAAATTTATCTTCTAACGGAAGCTATTTGGAGGTAGTGAAAGAATATACATATCTAGGAATTGATCCTGACAATAGGTTGAGTTGGGAGACATTTAGGACAAAAATCAAAGGCGGATGGAGAGCTTCTTACCTTACATACAATAAGGCACAGGAAAGTGGAGTTACGGGATGGAAAACCAAGAAGACTCCTTTTGGTTTGTTGGTTGTGTTGTCTTTTATGATTGTGGAGTTTAGGGATTATGTAACATCCACTTTTCCCGGGTCTTAATTAACAACATATCAAAGAAATATAGTTGATACTTCATCTTCCTATTAACGGTTGCAACAATTAAAAAAAATTTCAAGACTAAGAATTGAAAACACCATCAATGAATTTACTATGGAAATTAAAATTTACATACCATGGTATTTGTAAACGAAATCAATCTAGGGATGCTTCTGCAAACACCCACGTTAGTCCATAAATACCACTTAGTATCAAATGACAATTACAATCAAATACCACTATATCAAAATTCAAATGATGATTCTATGAAATACCACTTATATCAATTAGGGCATCGATTACCAATAGATCATTTAGGGCATCAGATACCGCTATATCAATTAGGGCATCAGATACCATTGTATCAATTAGGGCATCACATACCGTTGTATCAATTAGGGCATCGATTACCATTGAATCATTTAGGGTATCAAATACCACTATTCATTTGTGGCATTAGATACCACTGTATCAATTAGGGCATCAATTACCATTGGATTATCTAGGGCATCAAATAACACTGTATCACTTGGGGTGTCAGATACCACTGTATCATTTAGCGCATTAGATACCACTATATCGTTTAGAACATTAGATACCATTGTATCATTCCTTTTCTTCTTATTACTAACTATGGCAGTAACCTAAGATCAGAAGATTTGCTCATAATCATTATTCTTATAAATGAAAGATTGAAATATCAATCCTATAGATATATTTTATATTTAGTTGGAAGGTCAACCAATCCAATTACATTGACGAGTAAGATTGCTTACATCAAAGGAGATAATTGAATTCAATGATATAAATTAATCCATCATAAATTCTAATTGTATAAATATCATATAAGTAAAAATACTTGTTAGCGATAAATGTTTGAATGCTCAACTTATCTTTATTTGATGCACGTTTTGACATCTCGTGCAAAGGGGAAACATTGTCAGGGGCTTAATCTCCCAACTGTGGACCTCAAACTTATCCCCACACTTTCTTTAATTACAAAAACCCTCCCTTCCCGAAATAGACATGGAACACTTTGTTAGCCACTAAGCATTCTGGTATTTAATCACACCACTCAACTTGGTAGTAAGAGAAAACAATAAACATGATCATACATGAGTTATTAAATGATTCATTTTTAAAATGATAAACATTGTTGTCACATTTGATTATGTTTCATGTTATTGCAGATTCCTTTCTCTCACCTCTTCACCCTTTTCCTTGGCTATACAACCGGGTGAATCCCAGGGGTTTATATCTTAGAGCAACCAACTCTTTCTGTTGATCCTCAACTGATATAAGAATATTATATGTTTCCAGCTCATCACAATCTATGATTCCGAGAAATGTAATCTTTAAAACTTGCAGAATAAATATCATTTGATTCTGATTTCCATGATATAAATAGAATATGATAGCATGTCATGGATACTTGGCTTTTACTTGTCATAAACAAATTTAATTTTGAGAGGATCAATCCTATAATATTAAACAAGATATCATCATGATAAAAGTTGTAGCTTATTGCTATGTAATTCGATTTGTTGTAACATTTCATCAAGAAAAAATCATATTTGCAATGTTGGATTTGGATATTCCACATAACCTTGATTAATCTAGAAATGAAGTCTTCCTAGACGCTTAGCTACCTGCCTCACCTTTGTTGACAAGATCTCTAATGCAATCCTTGTATAAGGTTGCTCACGATTTCTGAGAGAATAATTGTATGAGCAAGAAATTGTGGAAAGGAATAATGTAATGGTATAAACTAATAACAATGGGGATGTTGGCACTAAGAAAAAGGTAGTCAGTATTGTGGAAGAAGGCGGTAATGATCACATAAGTCGTATGCAAGAACAAGGTAGTTGGGTGTTGTTAAAAAAAAAGAACAAAATGCTACCTTTCGTCTCCTTCGACTTCAAAATATATAATGAGCAATGTGACTTCTTGGCTTCCAAGAAGCCGTAACTACATTGTAGGAAGACAACATGGAAGAAACAAAAAAAGTGGATGAACAAGTGAGACATTGACATGAATGTCCTAACACTAAAATTGAAATAAAAATGACGGTGTTAGAAATGCTTAGAATTGTCACATGTGGACAACAAAATGGCAAAAAAGAGTACCACTATCTCAAAGAATTCAACCTTGCACGGAAGCGGGACAAAAAGCCTACGTGAGGTCTAGGATAAAGGAAAAGGCTAACTTTTTAGGAGCGCAAATGGGATCGACTCTCATCACTGTAGATGTCAAATGGGAGATGAACTTCCCTAGGGTGAAGGAATTGTTTCTTATGTAGTAAAGACACGATTGAAATCAAGTGGCACTTCATCAATGTGTGCAACATTTGAGGATATGTGTAAGCAATTTGAAGATACTTCGAAGGTGGATTGTGGAAACCACCTTTTGGAGAAGATTAGGCTTCACAAGTTGACAAACTTCTCGATCAAAATTCTCAATAGAAGAGCCGACATAGAAAGATATAATGAAAATATGTTCATGTTGTGGCTTTTTGTCCCTTAGACCACTTAGTCACATAGATGTCATTAAAATTCTTCAATTGTCAAGGTTTCTCAATTTCTGTTTTTGTTGCTATACATTGTAATTGGTGGCCCCATAACAATAGCACATTGTAAGGTATGATTTGCGTTTTTGTCGGCTGGATAGACACTTGTGTTCCGAATACGTACTGTATTCGTTTTGAATTTTTAAATGATCTTGTTTCTTCTTTGGTACATTTCTGTACGTTTCAATAGCTAGTACAGCCTTCCAGCTGTAAATGCCAAAACACAAGTACAACTATATATCTGTTTTCATATCGTAAGGATTTAGACATTTTTGTGGGAATGTTGAAAGGAATATTCTCAAAAGTTCAAAGGGAGAAAATAGCTTCTCACATATTCTAAATAAATACGTCTGTAATATTAAGTATCTTTCTCTGTTAAATTTATTAAATATTATAATAAGCCAAATAATTTCATTTAATTAATATAAGCAATTAAATGGACATTTTTAAATATCTTCTCCATTAAAGTATTTGAACAATTTATTTTTTACATTTATCTTTGAATCTAAACAATAGTGTATAAACATGGTATTCAAATATGTGAAGTATTATTTTTATATAGTGGTTTGGTAAGTTTTTGTATTATAATATTTACTTTAATTATTAATTTGATATATAAATGTTTAAAAGTTTTGTAAATCTATTTGTTTATTTTTACATTATATTTTGTATAGTTATAATTTGAATATTGTTTTAGTAATCTAATTCTTTGTAATCAAGATAATTTAATATTTAATTTATTTAATTTGTTCATTTTAAAGTTTAGATTTTTATTTAGTATCTATTTAGGCAACTTCAAAATCATTTAAATCTTAATATATTTTAATGAATTTTTCTTAATATATTTTAATGAATTCAAAAAATTAAGACTGTTATTTAGACTTTTGGAATATTAAACATATCATCATAATATTTATTGCTCATTCAATCATCCAAACAAAGATATAATCACAATAATGAGAGTTTTTTTATTTTCTCAAATCATTAAAATTATTTTATTGCAAACTATTGGTCCAAAGACAATATCTTAGAAATTTGGAGATGTATCTTAAATTATTTTTTAAGTTTATTTTTTCTAATCATCTTAATTTATATTTTATATTCAAATGTTTCACCACTCTAAATGTATTTTTCTTGCAAAGAATATTTCACACATGATTTATAATTTTTTAAATAGTTATTTTATATTAATATATAAAAATCACATAAATATTTAGAATATTATTATAAATTACTTTGAAACTATTTGTTTTAGTTTTTTATAATTTCAATATTAAATAATTATTCCATTTAAATAAATTCTATTACCTATATTCTCCTTCTATTTATTATGTTTATTTCATAATTTAATAAACTTTAAATTATTACAACTAACAATAAGACAAATAGAAAACTTAAAGTATCTTTAAAAATAATTTTAGACTTCCATTATAATCTTTATTGATTGTTCTTCGTTACAATTTTAAACATTTACTATACACCATCTTTATTTGACTAGTCCGTGACACACCAACGAAAGAGTAAATCCTCTTTTCTTTATTTTTCTATTGAAAAAATGCAATGTGATTTGCTTAGTGCAAAACTTACAAGTGAAAACAAAAAACAATCTTGTCAAATTTTGTTAGTCATTTTTCATTGTATTGACGACATATTACATCATGTTTAGGTTGATTCGCTATGAAAACATACAAATTCTCTTTTTTAGGGATCCTTTTCATGTAAGGTTTTAATGTTTTTTAAAAAGAGAAATCAACATAATTTTTGGAAAAAATTAATGATTAAATAAGGACATAAAGCATCTAGTTCCTCCTAATGGTATATATGAATTTGAGTTTTGCTTATTGTTTGGGGTGGTAGATATTATTTTAGTAGAAGTACATATGTGAATGATAAATGTTAGTGTTTAGAAGTTAGTATGTTTGATTTGTTAATTTTATGATGTTATAAGTATTTGGTTATTTGAATTGAATTAGAGGTTGATTTTTATCATAAAAGCTCAGAGGGGACACATTAAAGGACGACAAGCCAACCTCTTGTAAAGGGAAGTAGGAACACCAACTTGTAAGTTGTAAACCATCAATCAACATTTCTAGAAAGAAACACAAAAATTTTAAGACAGTGGATTAAATCACGTGTGTCAATTTAGTGATTCAATCAAGGAATTCTAATGACGGAGCTCCATGATTTCTCGCCAACAATAGCATGACTTTTGACTTCTAGAATATCCACATCTAGGCATCATTACTTTGGTGGATTTTTTGCGATAGAATAGACTCATAGTGACAACCACAAATGAATATAGAAATTCCATTTATAGATTGCTAAAGAAAATACAAAGATTCACACACACAATAAACATTTCAAACACCACTAATATGCTAAACTCTTTCAGAAAGATTAAAGGCCAAAAATATTGGAGATAAAGGAAACATATTTTCATAAATAGATCGAAGCATGCTACCCAAAATGCATATTGAAGAATAGAAAAGATCAAACAAGAAGATTACCTTGCAAAAGATCTTCACATTTGCAAAGCATCAAAGCACAATGAGAAAGGTTGCATCCACTCCACGACCCTTAAAGAAGCACAATAAATGATTTAAAAGTACTCCTCAATAGAATTCATATGACCATTGAGTGCTAACAAGTGACCACTAAAACTTGTTAGCCCAAAAGATTCTAAAAAACATTGTGACATAAGACCAAATGCATCCCCCCTTGAATTTTCACAAAACATTTGATCAATTCCCAAGAAAATAAATTAATACTCAATATAAGAACGATTCTGTTTAGATTTTGTTCACCTATGATGTCCACGCCAAAAGAAGTTGATAAAAAAAAATACAAAACTTATTTTGAAACAAACAATTAATATTTCCTTGGTAGAAGTAGATGCAATTTAATGATTTTAACTGATGTTGAAGTGCTTTGCAAATCTTATTTTCAAACAATTAATATTTCCTTGGTAGAAGTTGGTGTAATTTAATAATTTTATCTAATGTTCAAGTGCTCTGAGTTTTTTATTTTGATTTTACACGATGTTCTAAAGTTCTTTTTAATATTAGACAAAATTTTATATCCTGCATAAAATAATGAAAGCTCTACTGTAGACAATACTGACTAATAAAAAAGGAAAAACAAATAATGCTTTTGATGCCAAAAAATTCAGGAGAAAAAAAATATGAAAATAAAGGTTTCCAATTGGCTACAATTAATATGCTAAAAAAACAACATGGATGTTGTAGTTACCTACCATTCGGTAGGAACTACTAATACTAATGAACTTTATTTCATGATGTAGGCAAAGGGGTGAATAACTAGGGCCAAAGGCTTACTTAGCTATCCAAACCACCCTGCAAGAGTTAACACAACGAAATCAAACACAAAAAACAACCAAAGGAGGAAGAAGAGTGAAATACTTTTATTGATTCATCAAAATATCTTCATACATGCCCAGTTGTAAGGCCTTCTAGGTTACGGCCAATTACAAATACATTCACATTCAAAGATCCAATTGCAAATTCACACTTTCAGTTATGCTCTCTAATCTTCTTCCCAAAAACTTACCTAACTCTAAGCCTAAACACTCAATATATACTTGCCAAAATGGCTTACAGATTATTCTAGAACATTACATAAGAGGAAGGCCAACCCAAAAATGGTCTAGACGCATCCTAAGAAAATATCTTAACATAAATGTCACAAAAAAAATAAATCTCATAAGTCGGCTCACAGAAATCACGTCCAAACGCTAACACTTGACATACACTAGGTAACTCAGTGAATGAAGAGTCACTTGGCATACACTGGGTAACTCGATGAATGAAGACTCACTTGTCATACATAGGATAACTTGGTGAATGAAGAGTCACTTGGTATACACTGGGTAACTCAGTTAATGAAGAGTCACTTGGCATACACTGGGTAACTCGGTTAATGAAGAGTCATTTGGTGTACATTGGGTAACTTGGTTAATGAAGAGTCACTTGGCATACACTGGGTAGCTTGGCAAATGAAGAATCGCTTGGCATACACTACGTAACTTGGCGAATAAAGAGTCACTTGGCATACATTGGGTAACTCGGTTAATGAAGAGTCACTTGGCATGCATTGGGTAACTCGGTTAATGAAGAGTCACTTGGTGAACACTCGGTAACTTGGCGAATGAAGAGTCACTTGGCATACACTAGGGCTACAATAACTCAACATCAACATGTAGAATGAACAAAATGAGTGAGATAATAAGGCAACCTAGGATGCTCCTGCATCTAACAACCGAGGTTGAAAGGAATGATTATCCTTAATCATCGAGATGTCACAATTTGAGTGGAATCCAACTTAGATTGTGAAATCCATGAAGCATCTTCAATAGGCCTATTCTTCCACTTTACCAAATATTCATAGTAATCTTTTTCTCTTGTGCTCCTGCCAACTCTTTGATCCAATATCTATTCAACTTCTTCAATCTACTTCTTAGGATAATCTTCTAATACAACAACTTCATCATCTGACTCATGATACTTATACAAATCAGCAATATTGAATATAGGAGATACATCCATGTCATCAGGTAACTCAACTTCATAAGCATTACCACTGTCAAACTTCTTCAAGATCTTACAAGGTCCAAATTCCTTCATCTTAAGCTTACTGTATATTCCAACTGGAAATCTTCCTTTCTTTAGATGAACCATCACCTCATCACCAACTTGAAAATCATTGTGTCTTCTAAACTAATCAGCATTCTCCTTATACTTCTGATTATTTTATTCCAAACTCAACTTCACTTCCTTATGCAAAGACTCCATAAAATCAACAAATTCTTCTCCTACAACGCTTTTTTTTTCTTCACTAGCAACATCTCTCAAATCTGATATACCTCTGGGATGCATTCCAGTAACAATCTCAAAAGGTGTCTTCCTTGTACTCCTATTCATAGAATTATTATATGCAAATTCAGCTTGTGCCAATACCATCTCCCAATTTCTTGGCTTATTCCCAACTAAAAATCTCAACAAATTTCCCAAGCTTCTATTCACAACCTCTATCTGTCCATTTGTCTGTGGATGGAATGAAGAACTGAACTTCAACTTAGTACCCATCTTCTTCCACAAAGTCTTCCAAAAATAACTAACAAACTTATTGTCTTTGTCTGAAATAATACTTCATGGTAATCCATGCAATCTCACAATCTCTTTTAAAAAAAATTCAGCAACATGCTCTGTCCATTACAAAAAATATAGAAGCATGCCCCTCGACTGTCTTAGGCAATCCAAGAACAAAATCCATACTGATGTCAGTCCAAGGTTTCTCAGAAACAGTAATGGTTGTATACAAACCAATATTTTGACTCACTCCCTTTGCAACTTGACAAGCTCCACAACTCTTTACAAATTTCTGAACATCCTTATACATTTGTGGCCAATAATATTTCTCTTTTAGCAAACTCAATGTCTTATCAATTCCAAATGTCTAGTTAATCCACCACTACGTTTTCCCTTAATCAGATTCAATCTCATAGGACTGCTAGGAATACACAATTGAATACCTTTGAGCAACATACCTTATTGAATGAATTATTAATCGTACTTACTTATATGATCTGTTAGATTTGGTGCTCTGCACTCTCTCCACACCTCAGAAAAATCAAGATCAACATCATACAATTCTTTCATTTCATCAAAACCAAGAACTTCAACCTTCATTTCAATCAACAAAGAATGTCTTCTACTCAATGCATTAGCAACTCTATTAGTAACTCCGCTCTTATGCTTGATCACAAATGTAAAACTCTACAAGTACTCATCCCACTTCATATGTCTCTAATTCAATTTATGTTGACTTCCCAAGTATTGTAAAGCTTTATGATTAGTAGACAACACAAAATCCTTAAGAATCAAATAATGTCTCCTCTTCTTCAATGCTTGAAAAATGGCATAAAATTCTTAATCATACACAAAATACTTTCTTTTAGCATCATTCAACTTTTCACTAAAGAAAGCAACATGCTTACCTTCTTGACTTAATACATCTCCTATTGCATTACCACTTGCATCACATTCAACTTGAAATACTTCGTTGAAATTAGGTAAAGCCAATACAGGTAATTCAACAACCTTTTGTTTCAAAGTCTCAAAACTCTTATCAGCTCCATGTGTCCACTTGAATTCCTTTTTATCTCCCCTCATTGTTTTAGTCATAGCATTACAAACAACACTAAAATTCTTTATAAGCTTTATGTAAAAACTAGCCAAACCATGAAATAATCTTACCTCACCCACATTCTTAGGTGTAGGCCATTCCAAAATTGCTTTAACCTTCTTAGGATTCATCTTCAATCCATCAGCTGAAATCACAAATCCCAAATACACAATCTCCTCTTGCATAAAAGAACACTTTTTTAGATAAATCAACAACTTTTCCTCTTTCAACCTCTGCAATACTTGTCTAATATACTCAAGATGTTCTTCCTTAGTCTTGCTAAATATCAAAATATCATCCAAATAAAAAATCACAAACTTACCCAAGAATCTTTTCAGAACTTCATTCATCAACCTCATGAAAGTACTAGGTGCATTAATCAAACCAAAAGGCATAACCAACCATTCATACAAACCATCTTTTGTCTTGAAAGAAATCTTCCATTCATCACTTTCTCTAATTCTGATATGATGATAGCCACTCTCCAAATCAATCTTGGTAAAATACTTTGCTCCACTCAAACAATCCATTATGTCATCCATCCTCAACATCAGAAACCTATATTTCATTGTGATTTTGTTAATAGCTCTGGAATCAATACACATTCTCCATTCTCCATTCTTTTTAGGTGCTAATATAACAGGTATAACGCACGGACTCAAGCTTTCTCTGATCAAACCTTTCTGCAACAACTCATGCACTTGTCTGTTAAGTTCCTCATTCTTTGCAAGTGTCAATATATATGGTTCTTTGTTTGGCAAACTAGCTCTAGGAATTAGATCCATACAATGACTTATACTTCTTACTGGAGGTAAGCCATTAGGAATATCATTAGCAATAATTTCTTTATACTCATTCAACAATTTGGTAATTTCTACTAGCACTCAGCTATCACTATCTTTTGTCACTTGGTCGTTATTCGCTTCTGCTGCTTGGTCATTACTACCAACACTTGGTCCTCTAGGAACTATGCCAAAATATACTCGATTCTTTTTCATTTCCTTTTCAAATTGTTTCCCATTAACCATGCAAATTTTTACAGTAGTACAATTAACCTCATCTAGACTTTCAATCAAAGGCAACAATGTTTGTTTTTTCCCATTTACCCAAAGAGTATATTGATTCAATCTTCCATCATGTATAGCATATCTATCATATTGCCAAGGTTTACCCAACAAAATATGACAAAAATCCATGGGCATAATATCACACAAAACTTCATCAAAGTAATGTCCAATTTTGAACTTCACAAGGCATTGCTCACTTACCAATATCTTATGCTCATCTTTGATCCATGAAACATGATAAGGTTTGCGATGTTTCAGCCTCTACAATTGCAACTTTGTAACTAGCTCTTCTAATGCTAGATTTGTAAAACTTCCACTGTCAATGATCACTTTGTAGCATTTTTCAGCCATCTTACATCTTGTCTTGAAAAGACTTCTCCCTAAAATAGGTTCCTCATCACTTCCCTTATTACATAAGGTTCTTCTCACCATAACCTTCTCTCCAGCCTTAGGTCCACTTGGTGAACCCTCATCATCTTCTTGAATTATAGCATTTTTGTTACCTTGCCTACTTTTAGAGGATCTACATTCAAAAGATCTATGTCCCTCTTTACCACATCTAAAACAATTACCATGAAATCCACCTCTAGAATAGGAATTACCTCTTCCTCGGTAAGAATTAGTGCCTCCTCGATAAGAATTACTACTTTTCCATTTGGTCTTGCCTTTGTTATCATTCTTCTGTTTAGATTTGCCTTTATCCTACATAGAATTGTCAGATCTGCCACTTTCTCCATAAGATCTACCGCTGCCTCTCTGAAATCTGCCACCTCTACCTCTTTATCTTTGTCAAGATCTCCTTAGCTTTCAAGGCATATTGATATGCTTCTTCTACACTTTCCAACTTCACAAAACTTATTTCATCCTAAATTCTAGATCTCAACCCACTAATGTACCTTGCAATTTTTTCAACATCATCATCCACATGTCTAGATCTAATGTCTAATCTATAGAATTCTTCGATATATTCTTTCATAGTCATTTCCTTTTGTTTCAAATTTTTCATCTTTCTCAACAAGCTAACTTGGTAATCAGCAGGAAGGGATTTTTTCTTTACTTTGTTCACCATCTTTGGCCAAGTTCTGATCTTCTCCTTTCCTCTCCTTTGTCTATCAGTTTGCAAGTGCTCCCCCATAGTGATGCATGACCTTTCAACCTAGTGACTGCAATCTTCACCTTTCTATTATCATAAGTGTTTTCATACTCAAATAACTTCTCCATATCAAATATCCAATCCAACACAACATTGGTATCCAATTTTCCATCATAAGGAACAACTTCTACAACAGGCTTTGAATTTTTCCTAGACAATATTTGCAACAATCTTTCCTCATCTTGATCTTCTTCAAGTTCTAGATTATGGTTTGGTGTTGCATCATCAAGATGTGCTCCTCTCTTCTAGGCTATCTCCACATCATCTAATCTGGCTACAATTTGTCTCAACTAATCCAATATAGCATTATCAACATTATTTCCTCTACCACGAACCATCTTTACAAATCAGGTTCCTATAAGATCATAACCCTCTGAAAATAATAGGTCAAATCCACAAATCTGCCACCCTACAACCAAATCTCAAATCAGGGTTCTACACGATCTAATCTCCATGAGGATGAACCTCAAGATTTGATACCAACTGACACAGGAAAAGGGGGGAATAACTAGGGCCAAAGGCTTACTTAGCTATCCAAACCACCTTGCAAGAGTTAACACAATAGAAGCAAACACAAAGAACAACAACCAAATGAGGAAGAAGAGTGAAATACTTTTATTGATTCATCAAAATATCTTCATACATGCCCAACTATAAGGCCTTCTAAGTTACGACCAATTACAAATACATTCACATTCAAAGATCCAACTACAAATCCACACTTTCAGAGTGATAGAGAAGCCATTGGGTGAGGTAAGAGGAAGATCAAAGTCGCATCATTGAAAGAGGAGTAGCCCACGATAAGACAAAGCTATAGGGCATGAGTGGCAGGGGTTGTAGACAAAAGAGTGATCATGGCATTGATCATATGCAAGCACCAGTTCAAAAAGAGACTCATGCATTAGGCAGGAAATCACACAATCATCCTACTCAAGAGAAGTCAAAATGGCTAGTAGCAGGACAAAAGCCAACAAAAGGGAGGAAGGCCACACTAACAAAGATGCCATCAAATTAGAGGAATAGAAGGGAAATGCATTTATGCTTTTAGTCCCATACTAGGAGCACAGAAGGTTTTACTTTTATTTAAATGCCCTGTTACAATAATGTTAAGTGTCTCAAGAGACACACTAGAAGAAAAATCGCATGCTACATGGAGGAGCCTATCGTGTGGTGCCAGGCGCAACATATTTTGACTTCCAATATGCATTGAAAAAGGAAGACATGTGGCGATCTACTGTGAGACCAAGAAAGAAGCTCATAACCATTACGATATTACACCTAGTGTAAGAGAAGAAGTGCTCTCTAATCTTCTTCCAAAAAAGTTACCTCACTCTAAGCCTAAACACTCTATATATACTTGCCAAAATGGCTTACAGATTATTTTAGAACATTACATAAGAGGAATGCCAACCTAAAAATGGTCTAGATGCATCCCAAGAAAATATCTTAACATAAATGTCGCAAACAAAATAAATCCTGCAAGTCAACTTGTAGAAATCACATCCAAATGTTGACACTCAGCATATACTGGGTAACTCAACTAATGAAGAGTCACTTGGCATACATTGGGTAACTTAGTGAATGAAGACTCACTTGGCATACATTGGATAATTTAGAAAATGAAGAGTCACTTGGTATACACTGGGTAACTTGGTTAATGAAGAGTCACTTGGCATACACTGGGTAACTCAGTTAATGAAGAGTCACTTGGCATACACTAGGTAACTTGGTTAATGAAGAGTCGCTTGGCGTACACTAGATAACTTGGTGAATAAAGAATCACTTGGCATACACTAGGTGAATTGGCGAATGAAGAGTCACTTGGCATACACTAGGTAAGTCGGTTAATGAAGAGTCACTTGGTGTGCACCAGGTAACTTGGTTAATGAAGAGTCACTTGGTGAACACTGGGTAACTTGGTGAATGAAGAGTTTCTTGGCGTACACTAGGGCTATAATAACTCGACATCAACATGCAGAATGAACAAAATGAGCAGGATAACAAGGCAACCCAGGATGCTCCTACATCATTTCAAGATTTATGGCAAGACCTTAAATAGTAAATAAATAATTTTATGATTTCAAATAATAGATAGATTAGTTTATTTAGTTTTATGTGTGGATAGGTTCTATAAGTGGATAATTTTATGGTTTTAATATATCATATATTTGATTTTAAATATTTCATAAAATAAATTAGTTTTTTAAATTCAAAGTAAAAGAAAAGTGTGGAATTGATTTTAGTTTGGTTGGTTATATAGAATATATTTTTGTTTATGGAGTTATATAAAATCAATTTGACAAGTACAATAATGAATAAAATCAAATTGTCTTATTCTTTGATATTTGAATTTGTGATGATGTATTGATAGTGTTTCTACACACATTTATGAAGAGTTTATTAGGTAGGTATATTCTTCCTTAAAAGTTGATTCAATTACACATGACCAAAGATTGAAGTAATATAACAATTGTACAACACACTTATGTATTGTTGGGTGTGTAAATGCTAGTGTAGAAGTGGATGATTAGAATTGCACCTTAAATAGTGATGCACATAGATTTAGGTGGCTGAAGTGAATCAAAGAGTGCTTCTTGCTCTTTTGTTCAATACTCAAATACATTTTGAAATGTCTTGTCCTTTAAGCTAACACTTAATGACTAGTTAGAAGGGGGTAGAATGTGATAATTTGAAATTTGAAATTTCAAAATGTTGGACATAGATTTCACATATAAAATTGAACTAGATTTAATTTCACATGATGGAGTCAATTTGAGAAGGCAAATAGATAAAAAGAAAGTGTTTGAATTGGCTCTTATAGACATGTGAAGGTATGTGCAAACATGGTTTAAGGAATGCAACCTCAAATGTAAAAAAAAGATACTACATTGATCATTGCACAAACAATAACCTTGTTGGAGTGAGCCCAAAACTAATAGAAATATTGAAGGGTATACAATTTTTAGCATTTTTTTTCACCCTTAGTAAATTTTTAGAGTATAGGATTAATTTAATTTAATTTATTAAATTACTTTTACTCCCTACTTAAATTTTCACTTCATGCACATGCATTCCCATTTAATTATTAAATATTAATGATTAAATGTCATTTACCTCATAGGGTTTCCCTTTTAGGTTTTATGATCTCCTTCTATAAGGATTGATCCATTGTACATTTCTCTCATTTCTTTTAGTCTAATAATATATTCTTGCATATTCAAAGCCAAACCCTTACCTTCTCTTGTCTTTTTCTTCTCTATGATAGGTTCTTTTATGCAAGTATTTTACAGGATTCATAGATTTGTTCCTATCAAATCCTTCATGGTATCAGAGCTAGATCTATTGTAGCTTGTTTGACTTTATTGAAAAGAAAAGGAACAAGGGTTTTTCAAATAAGACCTAGCATTTTTTGGGTATTTTTTTTAATAGAAATAGGGGGTCACTAATTTTTGGTGCACTTTGAGAAAAAAAGGGCCCTCATTGTTGAGCTCATGATGTCTAAAAACCCCTATTTTTATATAAGACATGTCTAGTTTGGATACTATTGCTTTGGGAAATAAAATTTTTAATCCAAGATGTGCACGCTTCCCAAGGTGATGAATTAGGAACCAATAAAACTTTAACTTATTTCACCAATTAATCCTTCATAAAACATTATGATCTAATTGCATGCATGAAATAATGAAAGCAATAAACATTCATAACACTTTGACACAAGATATTGTGACCTGGAAACCTTCCAAATAGAAAGTAAAACTGGGGTGGGGATGATACCCACAAGCTTTAGTACTGTAGTATAAGTTGGCCTATTAAGGCTTACAATTGATCACTTCTAATGTTTTGCCCTATTAGCAGCAATAAGGATTGTCGGGTCCACCTTGTGAAAGGATTTACGAAACATACAATGAATTGTGCACTTGATAAAGAGATTTGTCAAAGATTATTAAGTCTACTCTATTAAAGGATTTGATTGATGCACCTATTAGGATGAATCAGTGGCTGATCTTTGATCTACAACTCTGATTTGTTGGTTGAGATTCCTTTGAAATGTGAAGATCATCTTGCTATGATAGTTAAATCTTTGTTCTCCTTTATACTGCTTGTAGCCTTCTCAATTCACACTTTTGCTCTTTATATTCACTTCATACTTACTTATTTGGATATGATACAATTCATTACATATATATCAATCTAAATCAAAATTTATCAAAGTTAGCTACAACATAGATTTCCATCAAGATCACAAAGTTGGCTCAACTACTAGCACTCAGGTTTTGAAGAAAAACTCCATGATGTTATGATACTTGGAAACCATTGTCAACACTTGACATCATCATGCACTCAATAGACGTAGAATCTTAGTTTTTACTAATCACTTCCAAGTATCTTGAACTCAGTTAACACTACAAAACTCAACATATAAATTGAATCACTTGGTTGACATTGCATGGCTTAGTCAACACTAACACTATGAGCTTAGTAGAAACTGAATCACTTGGTTGACACTCCTTGGATCAGTCAACACTAGATTCACATCATTGACATTGCAAGCTTAGTATACACTAGAGAACACAATTGACACCGTGTAACTTGATTAATATTATGAAGCTCGGTTAGCATTGTCATTGATCAACTCAGTAGCAACTATTTATAGGTTGCTTGGCTTGTTAGTAACTTTTGAGCTTGATAGTAGCTTAATCAATTGGCTAAGTGTGAGTCACTAATAAAAAAACTTGACCTTAATGTCAATAATCTCCCCCTTTGGAATTAGTGACAAAAATCCTTATCAATCTAAAATTGAATACTCAAAATTTTTAGGTCAAAACATTCTTTTCTATCTCCATCTTATGTCTTCAACTCAATAACATATTTTGTTTTTGAGATTTTTTTCAAAATTTCTTTTGTAAAAGATGTTTTTTGATTATCTGTACATATATTTGGATAATATTATGTTTCTTCCCCATACATATAGCACATATATACCTCATATTATACTTTTCCTAATATTCTTCATATATACATTCATCTTATATTATATTTGTCCCCCTTTCTGAAATAAATGCCAAATGTGTATACTACATGTTGATTCCAGAATGTGACATGAAGTCAGAATGTACCTTCAAAATCAATGCCATTGTCTTGTCCCAATTTTCGTGTAACACCTTGCTTGCATATAATGCAACCTATACTTTTTCTAATAACTCCATCATGTGATCAACTATGGATAATTTATTGTTATGGATGAGTGTCTAAGCATGTGTAATGTGCTTTTGCAATGCATCCATATTTGACTGATCAGGAAAGTACTATACATACTTCATAAAAAAAAAATGGGCCCTATTTTATCAAGATTTTGGGCCAACACGTAAATATTAATTATAACCCTAAAATGGTAAAAATACTTGTATAAAAGGGCTTAGGGTTAGATATTGTTTCTATTGGTGTAAATATATATTACAGAAAAATTCACCCAAGACCAAGCATATAGAGGTTCATATGCATTATATCAGAGAGCTGATACATGAGCAGATCATTGCACTACAATATTGTCCTACAATAGAGTAGGTTGCCAGTATCTTCACCAAACCCTTCACTGTGGTCAAGTATATTCATTTGTAAGATCTCTCTTAGGGGTGCGGGATGTTGCAAAAAGGGAAGTCCCTTAACTTTTGTCTTCTTTCTTCTAGGAGGGATGTTTTCCTCATCTGAGGTCTTCTTCTCTCTCATCTTTATTGTACTTATCTCTTTTTTTGGAGGAGGGTTTTCCCCATGAGGTTTTCCCTCTCTCCACTTTATGAGAGATTGCATTGCATCTTTGTATGTAAAGCATTTCTTTTGTACATGGGTAACTAACATGGCCTCGTAGCTAGGACCCATTATGCATTTGTGAGCTTAAGTGCATTCTACTAAGTTGCACTTAAGGGGGGGTGTTGGTGTAAATAGATATTTAATATTTACACTTTACTTAAGTTTAATTAGGTTAAAGCATTATTGCATTATTTTATTATTTATTTAGGTGAGACACTTATGAGTTTGTGTACCTTTATGAGTTGTCATGTTGATAACACAGAACTATGCAACTCTAATTCAGCACATGGTGTCTACAACACTGGAGTTTGCATAGTTAACTGAGTTGTCATGTATACAACATAGCTATTTGCACTCCTGATTAAGAACATAGTGTCTACAACATTATTTTTCATGCTACACCTTTGTAGGCTTATCCTCTCATCATCACACTTACTTCCGTGCTTAATGAAGGATAACCCATATCTAGTGGACATGTCCCTAGTTGTTTAACTTATCATGTTGCTGACTTCCATACATTCTAGAAGCATTCCAGAGGCCTTTATATACATGCACTCCTAGTGTACTTGTACATTGAATTGAGTTGAATACTAAATTGTTATTCCTGATCATACTTTAGTCTATTTTGTGCTTGTGTTTGAGTTCCTTGGTCTTGGGTGAATTTTTTGCTAAGGAAAATTCTTACAATTTCATTGTGGTGATGTGAAAATTGGTTCTTGTGCTAATATTGAGCTATAAGGGATTACAAATTGTAATCAGGTTGTAATCACTGGATCATAATAATATTGGACTTGCTATTTGGTGGACATAGCCCAAGGATTGGGTGAACCATGTTAAATCTTGGTGTCTTGTGTTCGATTTTGTGTGATATATTATTTTCTAATATTATTTATATTTACATGTAATTTTTATTTCTATCTATGTTTTAATCCTAATAGGAGAATCATTCCTTGGATGTTTGTAAGTATGACCCTTATCCTAGCTTCTTCCCTTAATAATTTTGCTTACAAATTTGTTAGATATTTGATCTTTGAATAGTGAGTAGAACCATAGCTTGGGTCAAGTGACAATTGGTGTGCACTTTCTTTCAAGTCTTCATCTATCTTAGATAATTTTTCTTCGATTCCTTGGGTGAAGATAGATGTATCACACAACTTACTAAATAATGAAGTTACATAATTTGCAAAGGTTTCCAATGAACTGAGAATGGTAGACTATTCTACTTAGTTTATTGCAATTTTCTATGCTACTTGTTCCAATACTTTGTTCTCAAATTTCCTTTATGCTCTTAGTAACAACTTATCTTGTCCATTTAGATTTTATTGAATTTCTAGACAATTTCTGCTAACTGAATCAAAATAGGTTGTGTACTATCAACCTCAATACTTTGTGTACCTACAAATATGTTCTTTACATCTTTAAGCACTTGGTTTTCCCTTATCTTCTCTTCTCTAAGCTTTTATTGCTTAGCTCTCTTTTGCAATAATTCACCCATGATGTTCATTTGATCAAGGATTTAGAGTAGAGATATCCCAACTTGGGATAACTATATCCTCATCTAGATCAATATCTTCTTCTTTCATTCTCTGATCTTAGATTCATGAATTTTTCATTTGCATTAGTAAGCTAATCAATGAAGTCTTCTTGCTGAAGGGATAGATGTTGAATTTCATTGTTCTTTCCTTCTATCTCTTCTTTGGCTTTGTCTTTTTCTTCCATGACTTCACATAGTCTTATTAACTATATTTCTTGTTCTCTTTTCATCTTTTTAACTTCTTATTGAAGATTGGAATTATTTTCTAATAGGTCTTTGATTGCTTCATCAGATTCATCTGAATTTATTTCTAGACATATCTTCAATTATTTCTTCAGTGTAAAGATTGTCATTCATTTGTATTGCAAGATCTTTCTTTTTTCAATGATTGAGAGAGTTACTCCTTTTCTTTCTTTATTTGACCAATGGCTAATTCTAAATCAAAATTTTCATTATCAATAGCCTTATCTAGCATGCATACCTCCATTGCCTCTGATCTTTGCTCAAGCGGCTAAACTTCTCTAAGAACCACAATGCTTTGATACCAATTGTTGGAAATATGAGGTAGGCAAGGTTATTGAGGGGTGGGGGGTGAATCAGGAACCAATAAAACTTTAACTTATTTCACTAATTAATCCTTCATAAAATATTATGATCTAATTGCATGCATGAAACAATAAAAGCAGTAAAAAATTCATAATACTTTGATACAAGATATGGTGACCCAACAACCTTCCAAATAGAAAGTAAAACTAGGGTGGGGATGATACCTACAAGCTTTAGTATTGTAGTATAGAGTTAGTCGGTTAAGGCTTACATTTGATCACTTCTGATGATCTGCTTTGTTAGGAGAAATAAGGACTGTTAGGTCCACTTTGTGAAAGAATTTACAAAACATACAATGAAGTATGCACTCAGTAAAGAGATTTTTCAAAGACTATTAAGTCTACCCTATTAAAGGATTTGACTGATGCACCTATTAGGATGAACCAGTGGCTAATCTTTGATCTACAACTTGTGTGCTAAAATGTTGTCACACTTCTATGAATCATTACATGTAAGAAAACTCAAGAATGAGCCCTCACAAATCGATCCATAGCTCTCTACTCATAGAGTGCAAGGGTTTGCAATGGAGGCCCTTAGTTTGACCTATTTTTGTGCCCATGCAAGTACACCATGAGATGAGAGATTCAAAGAGGAAAAGCAAGAATGCTAGTTTCCATGATCTTCAAATATGCATGAAAATAAGATCTAATCTAGGAAAGCAAAATCTAATCTATAAATGCAAGATCTAAGCTAAAAGCCCATGATGGGTGCAAGAGAGAAAAAGACAAGAAAATAGAAGTTCTCCACAAAAAGCTTTTGTATTCAAACTCCTTCAAAAATTGGTCTTCAAACCTGCAGCATAACGATAGCATAATCATGGGTGTCTAACATGAGGAGAGGGCTCTCCCTTATAAAAGAAATTATGGAAGTGAGAGGCTTCTCACAACCAATATGGGATAATAGAGCTTGATCCATGTGAGACAAAATTTCACCAATGAGAAAAGAGGAGTGGTTGAGAAGAAAGTGGTGATCCATGTGAGACAAGATTCCACCAATTAGAAAAGAGGAGTGGTTGAGGAGAAAGTGGAAAGATAAATCCCACTTAGATCACATTTTTAAGTGTAGAGAAATTAAATAAAAATAATTTATTTTATTTCCTTTTTTCATCAAAAGATATATTTAAGTGGGATTTTTATTTAATTAAAAGGGAGCAAGTTCTTTTTAATTAAATAGAAGATATTTAATTAAATTAAAAGAGAGGTTTTTCTCTTAATTAATTAAATGTGGATGAACTGTTTAATTAAAAGAGAGGTTTTCTTTTAATTAAATGGGGATTTTATTTTATTTAATTAAAAAATAAGATTTTCTTTTAATTAAATAAGACTTGGAATAAAATGATCAATCTTAGAAATGAAATAAATTGAATTTGATCAAGAAAATTGATTTGAATTGATTTAATAAAATATTACAAACCATTGATTCAGAAAATTTGATAAATTGATAAATTGAATAATGGGGGCCCATAGTCTAGGTGACCATTTTTGGGTGCATACATTTGTCCCTCTTTGACTAATGTGTGATCGATTCGGGAACACATGTAGTCAAAGAAAGAAATTGAAGTGTGAGGTCAATTTGGGATCACAAAACAACCCAGATGTGTGGTCGACTCGGGAACACATCAGGACAAAGAATACAAATAAATTTTAACTTGAAAAAGTCAAGGATAAAATTGATAAAATTGAATCAAGGATTGAAATTGATAATTGCTACCCTCTCGTGATCGAAATCAAAATGAGATAGAGGAGAAACAACAAATTGATAAATTTGATCAAATCGAACAAAAGATAAGGTTCTTGATGTAAGATGAAAGATATAAGAATCATAGAACTAAGGTAGATCATCAAGCATGAAATATTATGCCCCAAAGGTGATTTAGAAGAAAAGAAGTGGGGAAAAAGAAAATCGAAGATAGAAGTTTGAAAAATATGGGAAGAAATAGAAATAAGAAAAGAAAATGCTCCAAAAATCAATCAACTGTTTAAGATAGAAATTTCGATTGAGATCATGACAGAAAATAAGGAAATGAAGATCAAAATGTGACCACAATTGATTAAATGTCCACAATAAAGATGAAAGGAGAACCCTCTCAAACTCATAATGCAGCCTAAAAATGCAAACTAACATGAAGTCTAATAATGCAAGCTACATGAAATGCAATGGTGTACTTGCAAAAGAGAAACTGTAACATAGGATTTTGTGTTCATCATTCATTAGAGAATGTAAAAGAACTTATTTTCATCATTGGGCCATTATTAACGGACATCGAAAAATCACACAATCATCACTAGTTACAAATGCAACTATGAAGATATGAATGCGATTTATATTGGATTAAAATGTGGAAAGATTCTAACATAAGCATCAAAGACATAAAGGTCAAGATGACTTCGATGTTAACTTACCCAATTTAATATAGAAAAACTATGCTCGCATCAAGGCACATATGCCAAGATGACTATAAGAATGATTGTGCAAAAACAATCAAGGATGATGTCTCAAATATCCTAAGTGTTTCAAGGGGACAACAAAAGACACTCTAGAGTTCAAGACCACACCCACAAGCAAAAAAAAACAAATAAAAACATGTCCCATGCCCCAAGTCCTCTAGCGATGCATCCCGGAGAGACTTATCAGACAAGGACACTCAACAAAAATCAATAACAGTCAACACACAAAGAAAAGATCATGACATAAGTCAAGCATTAAGTGTTGCGTTTAAAAATTTAAGTGTGTTAACTGATACTGAGTTCTGAGGACAAGGATCAAATGCTTGCAGGAAGGTAAGATCACATGATGATACTGGGTAAGACCAAACCAATAAGTGTTGAAAAACACTTGATGTCAATGGGTGTTGAAAAACACCATTTGCGAGGTGTCCTAAAGACTCACACATCTAAGAAACCAAAGCTAACATAGTTATGCCCCCTAGACAAAGACCAATTCCAAACCAAGGTAACAAGGACAAGGCAAGGTGGAGAAAGGCTAAGTGTCGAGGACATGTGCTAAGAAACAGGGGCCCAAAGGCCTCAAGTAGCGCCCGTTTCCAAGTTTTCACCACTTGGATTTTTTTTTTTTTTTTTTTTTTTTAATAGGACTTTTTATAATTTTTTTTTTTGTATTTTTCTACCAAGGCGCCTGTTTCCAGGTTTTCACCAAGGCACTTTTTCTATTTTTTTGAATTTTTGAATTTTTTATTTTTTTTGTATTTTTGGAATATATAATTTTTTTGAAGATACATCAAAGTGCCTTTTGCTACGTTGTCACTAAGATGATCATTTTTTTAGGACATTTTTCAATTTTTAGAATTTTTACAATATATCATTTTTTTTGGATTTTTAAAAAAATATATCAATTTTTTTAGATTTTTTTCAGGATCAATAAATATGTACAAAGATACCCCTAGACAGAATGGGCATTAAACTCTTAAGCAAGATCACATCATGCAGTCCCAATGTCTAACAAGGTGGAGGACATGATGAAGCAATAAGCTAATGGATATTATGGATAAGCAAGGAGTGTATGAAGCAAGTGAAAGTGATCTTCAAAGGTTGACTCCGCAAGAGTACCCAAGCTAAGGAAAATTTGTCATGTAAAGAACATTTGGACAAGAAATGAAAGGCTAGCATAGGATAATTCATGAAAGCATAATGTGAAAGTGGGAAAGATGCAATCCAAAAGAGTAGACATGTCAAGAGACTTTATAGCATCATATTTTACTCTATTTTATTAGATCAAGACCAAAGGGGTAAATGAGAAAAGGGTAGCAAAAGACTAGAATGAATGGAGGAAAATATATATGAAGGCTAAACATGAAAGGAATGAAAACAAGATCATCATAAGATATCTCACAAGATAGCCAAATGTTTGTCTATAGGTCAACATTGTCAAGATCAAAGAGAGAAGATGAAATGAATGAAAGATGTAGAAGAACTACGCATGATGCCTATTTGTTAGGTTTTCATCATGGTACTTATCCAAGGCACCACAAGGGAGTGGTTTTCACCATAGGATGAATTTATTTCTCTTTACTTTTGCTACCAAGGTGCCTGATTACCAGGTTTTCACCAAGGCACATTTTCAAAATTTTCTTTTATTTTTTCTTTCTTTTTTTTCTTCAATCTTTTTCAATTTGTTTTGGAAGAAGTCAAGCTTTTGAGATACTGCTCTTTGAATGTTTAAACCATGATATAAAAAGGAATTCAAATGATATGCTCAAAGATGCTAATAGGGAAAGGAAGATGGGAGACAAAAATGGAGGATATGGCTTTATGCGAAGTGAGTGAGATTGAAAAATGGAAATGAAGGCAAGAACAACGTCAACACACGCCTTGAAGGGTGGTGAGAGGATGTAAAAAAAAATTTGAATGAAGGAATACGTGAGTAGAAAGAATAGGTTTTGGTTTAGGCACATGGAATGGAAGAATACTTTTGAAAGAAGATGAAGTGGAAGTCTTTGGAAGCTTGAATGTCAACTTCAATTGTTGTTCAACATTAGACTCTCTTAAGAGAGACTTTGGAATCCATATAGCCATAGGCATTTTTTCATTTCTTTTTGATGATGTAGAGATAATATCTTCAATGATGGATTTTGGAACCCATACTTGTCTTATAATTTTTTTCTTAGATATCTCTTTGACTTTATGCCCTCATGTCGATTAGAGGAGACATGGTGGTGTTTTTTTTTATATGGATTCTTGAATTGCTTATTTTTCTTGTATTGAACATTCAAGTTACTTCCAAAAGACTTGGGACTTGTGGAAGAAGAAGAATGATATGACTAGTTTAGGTGAGTGGGTGAATGAAAAGAATTCAAGGATATGCATCTATGTTGATCTTGAGGAAAGATAGGAGAGGGAGGGATGTAAGGACCCAAGATGGATGAAGAACTAGGAGAATTGGGAGGAGACAGTGAAGGGACATAAGGACCCAAGATGGAAGGAAGATATGAAGCATATAGTATTGGTGGGGGAGGTCCAAGGATGGATGCAGAAGATGCAAAAGGATAATCAATAAGTTCATTAACATCTATATGACAATCAAGGACATCAACATCTTTAGAGTGAGCATCAGGATTTTCAATAAGAACATAAACATCTTTAATAGGAGCAACTTCTTTGATAGGAGAACTTATAGCTTGAGAAGACTTAGGAAGAGTAGAAAGTGGAAGGGAACATGGAGTGGTAGAAAAAGAAGATGGAATACTTTGATCTTGACAAGGATCTTTGGATAGCATAAGTGTAGAGTTTCTCTCTTGATTTTCAATAGGCTCAACATTGGAAGTAATAGCATCATTTTTAATAAGCTTAATGGAAGTATCATCTTTGGAAGGAGAAAGTGTACTAAGGCCATTTTTATTGTCAATAAGCTCAGTGGTGCAAGCAGTATCTTGATCTTGCTTAGGAGAAGACTTAAGACATGGTGGACTGAATGAGAAAGGGTGTAAGATATCAAAAGAACCATGACATGTATCAGAAACATTGTGAAAATGATTGGATGACATAGGTTCTTGATCTTGATCTTTTTTTATATTCTTTTCTTTATCATTTTTAGAGTCCTCTTGACATGAAGCCACTCCTAAGGAGAAGGAAGCATGTTGGAATTGTATGGAAGACTTTGGAGGAGATTGTGAAGGACTAGCTGAAGTAGGCATTATAGTGCATGAAGGCTTAGGCTCTTTAGGTTTAGCATTGTCAAAGATATTTGTAGCCAAGTGAAGGTTCGCTTGAGTTTCTTTAAGAGGTAGCCCTTGAGGATAACTATAGGGAACTGCATGAAAAACATTAGGATCTTTGTTGGACGAATGATTGGTAGAAGATTTGAGAGTCTCAGAATCTTTAGGGAATGTATGGATAGTGGAGGAAGTAGAAGATGGAAGGGGAGCATCAGAAGACAAAGGTTCAACATTAACATGATCTTGCTCAAGAGGGTAATCTTTATTTTCAGCATGAGGGTTCTTAGAAGAGGAACTCTTATCCCATTGATGTTGTATTTCAGCACAAAAAAATGCTTTCTCTTCATCAAAAAATGCAGATTTATCATTTAGGTATTGTTCACAAAATTTATCAATGTTGTTTTCAAGATTTGATTCATGTGAATTACCATCAATATCTTTACGTGACTCATCCCCTTTAAGCACAAGCATAGGACTAGGAGGACTTTTAGGAACTGTTGGAATGTAATAATCATCACCATCATAATCATTATCACTAGAAGAATTATAGATAGGCATATCACAAGACTTTTCATGTTGTTCATTATCATATGTCTTAATAAGAGGAATAAGATTCTTGGTAGAAGTAGAAGAAGAATGATATCGTGAAAAAAAGGTAGGTGAAGACCTAGATGGATGATATCTACAAGAGTCATGGTAAGATTTAGAAGATGATGTATGTGAATGATATTTAGAAGAATTATTGTAAGACTTAGAAGATGAAGAATATGAAGGATATTTAGAAGAATCATGATAAGACTTGGAAGATAAGGAATTTGAACGATATTTAGAAGAATCATGATAAGACTTGGAGGATGAAGAATCTGTATGATATTTAGAAGAATCATGATAAGACTTGGAAGATGGAAAATATTTGGAAGAAGGATATTGTGATTTAATCTTGCACATGATCCTAGCAAAAGTGTCTGATTTATCCATTTTTTTAATCATTTTTGTTGCAACGTTAGCATCCATGCATCTATTGGAGTGACAACACTTTTCAAATTCAAGAAGGAGGTGGATTTCATTTGAGCTCAAATGAGGATCCCTAAAAAGATATCCAAGATCCATGGTTCTAGAAAAAGAAGAATCAAGTATGGAAGAAGAGAAAGAATGAATAGAAGAAGGTAGACTATATGATAATAGGAGGAAAAGAATCAAGAAGACATGAAGAAGAGGAATAATGGAAATGAGAGACTAGAAAGACATGGAAGATGAAGAAGAAAGAAGACCAAGAGTCATTTTGAGAAATTTGATATCATTTGAGATCATTTGAATGTTGAACAACATGTAATAGCACTTGTAATCAACATGAAAGAAAAGGTACTAGTTGATATGATAACCCTAAGAAACGTTGGTACCAAACTAGGATAGTAAAAGCTCTCACTTGTCCAAAAGAGATGTGATAAGATAGAATTTTGCAATAGGTGTAAACCAACACTGCCACAGAGGTGCCCAAAACTTTGGGTGAATACCCTAGCACATATGGACTAGGAGGATGATTGACCCAAATTATAAATATTTAAAATTGAACTTTGATGAAAGTGAATGGACAAGAGATTACTAAGACTCTCCAAGTGTAATATCAAAGGATCCAAGTGTATATCTTTCTCAATAAGGACGGTTTCTAACTTACCAACTCCAAACAAGGTCTCTTGTGAAATCAATGATTACTAATTCAAGAGGTCAAAGCACAATAACCCATGGTGCAAAAAGGCTTTTAACAATGAGAAAAGTAGCCTAATCCAAATAGGACCAACCTAGGGAGACTAAAAATAATGGGATAACAAAGTTATTCGATCGTAAAGTCTCAACTCAAGAACTCAAATTTTGTTCATTTTAAATATCCAACTATATGTATCAATAGATTCTTTATCATAAACCAAGCACACAAGATAGAAAATAGGGATTTCAAGCAAACAATCTTCAAACAATGAACAAGGGGCAAAGCAACCTTGCGCATGAGCAATCAAGTGACTTAGTTTATGCTAATCCCTAGGAGAGCTAATTGTGTATGTTCTCAAAGAGTTTCACAATCATTGCATACATCCCTAGAAAATAAAAGTTGGCCTCTCTAAGGTTTTTAGTAATGGTTTGACTCTGCAACTTTTATGATTCACAAGGGTGACCTCCAATCCCGGCGCACCGAGGTTTTGACACAGTCTGAGAACTTAATCTTCAAGAGCTGCTAGGGTGATCTGACAACCCACAATGAACCATACCCTATGAAGATTTCTTCCACGAGGACATTTATATAGCGATTGTTGCAACCATGGCAGAAGTGGCTATTACCACTTGAGGTTCCATCCGCAGTTTGCCCTGTATAGGGATTTTATGCTATGGTTAACCCTCTCTAAAGGTGACCGACTCACAATAGTGGACCACAAGGGGACTTAGATTTCAGATCCAAGGTTTTGACATCTTTTCACTTTTAGCCCAATCAAAGCAAGCAGATTAATCTGACACGCTAACTAAGATTATCTCAAGATCTATGATATCAACCCCTAGTGATCTATCAACCTCTCCGAAGAAAGGATGCCTCAATCAACAAGTTGAAGATCCATCTATCTAAGAGATTCTCAAAGTATCCTCCCCACCTACAAGGAATCCGTCTTTGAGAGGAGTTTCACTAGGAACTCACTCCCTCAAGATCCACGAATAGTATTCATGGAGCCTAATTACTATGTGTGTATAGATGTTAATTCCCCAAAAGAAAATCTATCCAAGAATAATAAAAAAGCACAAGGTGGTACACCTAACACTTTAACTAATGCAAGGTGAGTCCAAAGATGTGGAACACTTAACCCCTCACACAAGCCAAAATGAGTCCACAACTCAAAGATTAGTGAGTTCTAGAAAGAACAAGAGGGTTGCCAAGTGGAGCATTTAACGCTTCTATCCTGTAGACCCCTCCCCTTTAATGTGGCGCTGATCTTGCAATCACGGGGTGGAATGAGGGGCCGGCGGATTCAACGAGTCCAATAACCCAATATAGCTATCTAAATCTATCACTAATAATCAAGCTTGCTAAATAAAAATAAATGGAGATTACAACCTAGTATCAATTATGCATGTGTTTGAAAAATAAAAGCATAAGCAAAACACACAAGCTAGACACATGAGAGGTTCATTTTAAGGTTCCAAATCAAAGTGTTATCAGCCAAAGAAGAATACCTGGAGTCCTCGCAACGCGCTTAGTAGATCTTACCTATTTTTAACAAATTTAGCATGTTTTTCCAATGAAATCACAACTTGCTGCTATGCTGTTCCAAAAAAATCAGAAAACAAAGAAAAACCCAAAATAGTGAGCAGTTAGCAGAAAAAACCAGAAAAACACGAAAATCCCTGCAAAAAAAATACGAATAACCTAGTCAACATGATTAGACCTTTTTTTTGCTATGATTTTGAATCCAAAAATAGAAATGAAAAGAAGAGACCCCTACTAAAAACTAAAGATCTTTCCAAAAATGTAAGAAATTCAAAAAAATTTCTTCATTTGTACCCTAGGGACCCAATTTTTCAAAATAGGCCAGATTCATCAAATCGAGTTTTTGATCTTTAATACGGCCTCAAAATTCAAAACACAAAGAAAGAACCCCCCTTATAATTCAAAAAGATTTTTGAAAATGTAAAAATTTTCAAAAAATATGCTGATTTGCGATCAGAAATGGCTTTTTATGAAAAATAAAGAGAAATTCATAACTCACGCAAATCATGTCAAAATGATCTAAAAATCAAACTGGGACATGTTGGGCACATACCCAACCCAAAAAATAAATTTAAAAACCAAAATATAAGTGGTTTAAAAGATATGATTGAATCTTTAAACCGACTAGATTTTTTGCCTGCAAACCAATCTATATATGGGTTGGCCTTAAAACCAAAGTGAAAAATTTACAAAAGCACTTGATTAGATCCAATATGCTGCTGTAAAAAATCAAAGATAAAAAATAAAAGCAAATGGAGCTAGAAACTTGATTCAGGCCCCACGGTGGGCGCCAAAAATGTGTGCTAAAATGTTGTCACACTTCTATGAATCATTACATGTAAGAAAACTCAAGAATGAGCCCTCAAAAATTGATCCATAGCTCTCTACTCATAGAGTGCAAGGGTTTGCAATGGAGGCCCTCAGTTTGACCTATTTTTGTGCCCATGCAAGTACACCATGAGATGAGAGATTCAAAGAGGAAAAGCAAGAATGCTAGTTTCCATGATCTTCAAATATGCATAAAAATAAGATCTAATCTATGAAAGCAAAATCTAATCTATAAATGCAAGATCTAAGCTAAAAGCCCATGATGGGTGCAAGAGAGAAAAAGAGAAGAAAATAGAATGGGGGCCCATAGTCTAGGTGACCATTTTTGGGTGCATACACAACTCTAATTTTCTAGACACTTTTTCTCTTTATATTTGTTTCATACTTACTTATTTGGACATGATACAATTCATTACATATATATCAATCCAAATCACAATTCATCAAAGTTAGATACAATATAGATTTTCATCAAGATCACAAAGTAGGCTTAACTACTGGTACTGAGGTTTTCAAGACAAACTTGATGATGTTTTGATACTCGACAACTATTGTCAACACATTGTTAGAAATTCTTTAGAATAACTTTGGTGGGAGGGGGGGTGAATTAGTTATTCAAGGTCCAAATGTCCTAATAAATTTTTTTAAAGTAAAGTGAGCCCATTAAACTATTCATGCATCCAACCTTAAACTTTCCTACTTAGCAAGTTATTGAAACATCAATATGCAAGAATAACACTTGAAAGATCAACACATAAAACAATTATTTATGTGGAAACCCAATTTGGGAAAAACCACCAATAACGTGCTACTCATTTCTCACTCTTTTGAAGTGATGCCCTATGAAAGGCCTGCCCTATTAAAGGCTACAACACATTGTTAAATGTGACTTGGTTAAAGGATTTAACCACCTTGTTAGAAGTGAGCCTGGTTAGAGAACTTTAAAACATTCACTCAGAAATACCACCCTATTAAAGGATTTACAAATGGATGTTAAACCAACTTAAGTCTATAGGATTTTATCCTAACTGGTACAATTGGTAGAGAGTAACAACAAGGGCTTTTGGCCTAATACAACTCACAATTTAACTTTTAGATTTTAGATCTTTGTTTAGCTCAAAACATTGCTTGGCTTTCAGTCTCTTCAGATTTGACAACTTGTCCTCCTTTCAAGATTTGTCTCCTTGAGTCTCCATGCCTGATGTACCAATGCAATCTTCTATATGGCCATTATCAAAGCATACCCTTTATGCTTTGTTCTTCCTTCTTAATGACTTCTCCTTGAATATACTTCAACAAATTCGCATCTTGGCACCCCAGCCTCTCTTGCTTCTTGGCTGATGACTTCTTAAATAGAAATTTGGAATACTTTTCCCTCTCGAATCTTCCCACTTTTAATTTTAGATCAAATGAATTAGGTAGGATTCAGTGAATCTATGCCATATCTCATTCCTTCTAGAAACATCATGAAGAATCCTCCTAAATTCACCCAAAAATGATTTACCTAAAATTCTGTGCCACCAGCTCATCATCCTTATCCTCCATCTGGTTCACAAAATTCAAGGTAATGAACTTGTCAACTCAGATTTGGTGAATCTTTGACTTTACAAATAATGCAGTAGCTCGACACTATTAAAATTTTGGTTCTTAGCACATATTGTGTTACTCGACACCAACTACATTTTACTAATGCTCAACACCTACTATGGATTCACTTGACATCCACTAAGTGCTTCTAATGCTCGACACCTATTACTTGCTTGTCACCTAAACTTGCTCGGCTCTTTCTATATCACTCAACACACATTAAGATTTTTCTTTTCTTGGCACTAACTATAAATATGCTCTCCATGAACTAGCTTGCTCAGCACTCACTAATGAACTTAGTCAAACTTTGTAGACAACCTTATTACAACTTATTCTTCCAAGGTTTCTAAGTGTGGCCAATCTTTGTATCTTCAAGTGTATTATAAATACATCATGTTACTATTTTCTTAACTGATCCTTGCACGTTATTACAAAACCATAACTCAACCTTTCCCTTAGGTACTTCTATTACATCTTGTTGATTAAATCCTCTTCATCAACTAAGTGATAGTACTTGGATCTTATAAGCAATTGTCATTCTAGAAAATAGTAGGTTTGATATTAGTGACAAAACAATGATTGAAAACATTCTTTGTCAACAATATCCCTCTTTGTAAGCAATCTTCCTTCTTTAACAATGATCTTTTCAATCAGATTTCCAACAATCTCCCTCTTTGGCATTGATGGAAAACCAAACTAATCAACCAAGTTATCAAAGTACTAACTAGGTTAAAACAATAAATCAAATACCAAAAAGAAATTTTGTTACCATTTTTTATTTTCATTAGCTTTCACATCTCCCTCTCTAATCTACTATCCTAATTTCTTTGCTTCTGCTTCTTCATCTTAGCTATTGTTTCCTTTTTTCTATTTCTTCTCCTTTTGCATCTCTGATTAGTTCTTATATGAATCCTTCTTTACTTTAATCATCTTTTCTCTTCTTAACTACTATTTCTCCCTCTTACATTTTGTTTTTGATTTAGTAAAATAGATTTTACAGGGATCCTGAAACCCAAAAGTTTTACAACATATAAAAATAGAGATTAAAAAAGTCCAACAAACATGAAATTGCTATGAAAAGCCAAAATTAACAAAAGGCCAAAGGCCAAGAGGCAAAAGCCAGTAGCCTACCCTATAAGAAAAACCAAAAGAGAAACAACCTATTTTTTCTCCTTATCTAGGTCCTATAGAGTTTCTACAGCTTCGTTATCCTTCTAATTATCCACTCCTTCCTGGTTCTTGTTCTAGGCATCCTCTAGTCCACCTGGTCCACCTAGTCCCTGGAAGTTTTTAGAGCAACCTCTTCCTGGCCAATGTCTAGATTGGTCATCTTCACCATCTTCCCATAGAGGCCAGCTTTCATTAGAGTATCCCCTAGGTTCACTATGTTCTCGTTCAAAGTGTGTAGAGTATCCGCAATTTGTTTTGTTAGAATCTAGTGGATGTAGTCAAACCTCTTGACTTTCTATTCAACCAAGGATAGTCTATCCTCCTGTTCATGTTTGGAGTCTTGGCTACTGTAGTTATTTTGGTTGCCATCTTGATCAGTTTTCTATCTGGTGTTCTCTTGGACATTGTGGATGTTCTAGCTACTATCCTAGTTTTTCTTTTCCTTTAGAGCCTCAATTTCTTGAAACAACCATTTAATAGATCAGACGTTATCTATCAAGCTATTCTCCCTCTTACATTTTGTTTCTTTAAATGTGCCATGCCATTTCTCCCTCTACACAATATTTCTTCCTCTGTATGAATTGATTAGTTTTTCCTATTCTGGTATCAGCTAATTCTCCCTTTGTCCATTTGATTCTGTAGATTTGATTATTTTCTACTGTTTCTCTCTCTTTGAAAACAATGCCAAAGATATATTATTTCAGCATTTTAACATGTAAGTATAACATCTTCAAGAACTTGAATTTCTCCCTTTGTGACCTTTCTTATGATTGATTTGGAACTTCAGCACTTTAGTTACTTTAGGAAAAAACCTAAAGTAAGTATCCTCTGCATCAATTTGTAACATTTCAACATACAACTCACTTTATGTAGGGAAATTTTGTTGTTGTTCAAACAACCTTGGATAGGGGTATCTTCCCTAACTTACCTCTAAGATACCCAAATGCATCTTTAGGTAATGCTTTTGTGAAGATGTCAGTAATTTGTTCCTTTGAGCTGACATATTTGATCCTCACTTGCTTTTCTTCCACAAATTCTCTTACATAGTGATACTTAATTGCAATGTGCTTTGTTTTGGCATGCATTACAATATTCTTTGATATATTGATGGCACTTGTGTTATCACAATAGAGTATCATAGGTTTAGTTACCTCTTCATTCATACCTTACAGTAGATGTTTGATCCATACAATACTGGTGTAGTTGATAACAACAACAACATGTTTAGCTTTTGCTATGGACTGTGAGGTACAACTTTTCTTTTTGCTAGTCCAAGTAACCAATCTTTTACCTAAGAAAAGTGCTCCTCCACTGGTGCTCTTTCTATCATCAATATTAGCTCCTCAGTTTGCATTAGTGTAGGTTTTTAACTCAAAATTTTCACTCCTCTTGTAGTATAATCCAAAGTCATCTATTCCTTTTAGGTACTTCAATATTCTTTCTACTGCTATCAGATGATTTTCTTTGGGATTTGCATAAAATCTTGCCACTATTCCAATAGCTAATGCAATGTCTAGTCTACTATGCACCACATACAGTGTTTGATTTACTTCAGCTGACTCATCATTCTTGGATACTTATGTCCTATTACCATCGATGTACTAACTAGTTTTGAATCTTCTAAGATGAATGTCTTGAGTATCTCCTTGATATATTTTGATTGGGTCACAAATATGCTATGCTTTAGTTGATGTACTTGCAATGCAACAAAGAATTTGATTCCTCCAAACATTGACATCTCAAACTCATGTTTCATTTGATTAGAAAAATCTTTGCATAAGACATCTTTTCCTCCAAATATTATTTCTTCAACAAAGATTTCAAATATTAGAATATCATTACCTTTTTTTTCTTTGATATACAAGTTTCTATTGTCATCTGTTCTCTCAAATCTAATCTTCACAAGATATTTATGCAATCTCTCATACCATGATTTAGGTGCTTGTCTCAAACCATAGAGTGCTTTATGCAGTTTGCAAACCATTATCTTGTTGTTGTCATCAACAAATCCCTTTGGTTGTTTTATGCAAACTTCTTCTTCTACTATACCATTTAGACAAGTAGATTTTACATCCATTTGGTAGACTTTGGAACCTTTGTAGGCAACATATGCAAGTAGTTTTTTTCACTCCTTCCATCCTTACAAAAAGGGCACATGTTTCCTCATAGTCCAATCCTTCTTCTTGTGCATAGCTTTTGGAGACTAGTCTGGCCTTATTTCTTGTAATCTCACCATTCTCATCGAGCTTGTTTCTAAATACATATTTGGCACCAATCACATTTTTATTAGTTGGTCTTGGAACTAAGGTCCAAGTTTTGTTCTTCTCTATCTGATCTATCTCTTCTTCCATGGCTTTATGCCAATTATCATCTTGTAGTGCAACTTTCACTTTTGGGGGCTCAATCTTTCTCAATAGACATGATTCATTTCTTAGTCTATTCCTTGTCATTGCTCTACCTTCTTTGTCTCCAATGATTTGTTCAGTAGGGTGATGTCTTCTCACATACTTGGATAGTCTTGGTTATGTCCTTTCCATGTTTGATCTTTCAGTTTTAGAGTCAATGTGCACGTTTCTTTCAAATGTTTCATCATCTCTTTCATGTATATTGATTTCTAAATCAAAATGTGCATTATCTTCATTTTGCAACTGAGATTCTAAATGCAACTTGACATTCACTGGTTGTGACTCAGGTTTCTTAATTTCATCAACTTGAACTTTTGCATGCTCATCAAAATTTACATTTGCACTCTTTGCAATCTCTTTAGTGTTAGTATTCAAAAACTTATATGTTTTACTTCTAGTGGAATATCCAAGGAATATTCCTTCATCACTCTTTGCATCAAACTTGCCATTTCTAGAATCTTTAAGAATATAGCATTTACAAGCAAATACTTTGAAATGTTTTATATTGGGTGAGTGACCATACCATAATTCAAAAGGTGTTGCATTTGTACCTTTCTTGACTTGTACTTGATTCAAGGTGTAGACAGGTGTACTTGCAACTTCTCTCTAGTACTTCAGAGCAACATTTTTCTCCATCATTAATATTCTAGCATAATATATCACTGATCTATTCCTTTTGTTTGTAATGCCTTTCTAAGGTGTAGTTCTTAGTGTCAATGTTTGTCTTTTAATTCATTTGTCATTGTAAAATGTCTCAAACTCTTTTGATGCGAATTCTACTCCTTTGTCTGATCTTAGGCACTTTAGACTCTTTCCTATTTCTTTCTCAACCCTGGCCAAATACCACTTAAATATTTGAAATGCATCAGATTTTTGTTTTAAGAACATGGCAGTCATTATCCTAGAGTAGTCATCTATAAACAACATTATGTATTTGTCTCCTTGGTAGTTTTGCACTTCTATTGGGCCACAAAAATCAGTATGTACTAACTCCAATACTTCTTTGGAAGTGTAGGTTTTTCTTTTGGAACTTGATTTGCTCATCTTTCCTAGTTGACATTATTTGCACATTGTATTTTTAGGCTTCTTTAGCTTAGGAAAACCTCTAACTTTCTTCATTTTGCTGATGCTAATATGATTATCAAAGTTAACATGACATAGCTTTTTATGCCATAACCACACATCATCAAATCTAACAACAAAACAAGATGTGTCTTCCAAATCTAGGTAAAACAAATTACTCCTAGTCTGTTCACCTTTTCCTATCAGATTTCTATCAATGTCATAGATTTTGGCAGATTTGTTTCTAAATTCTACTTTGTAACCTATATTGGCCAATTGAGACATACTCAATAGATTGTATTTCAATCCTTCAACATAATATGCATTATCACATGAAATTTTCTCTGTAATTTTAATAGAACCTTTTCCTTTTATTTGACATGGAGTATCATTCCAAATCTAACACTATTTCCATCACATTGAGTAAAGGTAACAAACTTAATTTTGTCTCCTGTCATGTGATGTGAACATCCACTATATATGATCCATTTATCATTTTTTTTTACACAGGTTACTAGTGCTACTGCCTCATCTTCATCTGACTCATCCTTCATGGCTATATAGACTACCTAATCATCATTTTCATTAGAATACTCTTCTTCAACAATGTAACACTTTTTACCTTTGTAATCTCTACTATCATCTTCTCTTCTGTTCTTGTTCTTGTTGCCTTCTTTGCAATTCTTATTTTGTGTGTATCTTGCTGCAATATGTTCTACTTCATAGTAATTAAACCAAATGATATGAAGCTTACCTTTGAATTTACCTTTCCCTTTGTGAAATCTTCTGGCCAACAATGCTTCCAATTGTTCCACATCTTCTTCATCTGTGCTACTGTCACTGGATACATATTTTGCCTTTTTCTTCTTCTTCTTCTTTTGTTTCACCTCCTTAGTGTCTTTCAATGATATCTTGGATTTGAAAGTAGATTCAATTTTTTTAGGTCTATACACTAGTACATTTTAGCAAATATGTGACTATGTGACTAAAACTTTTAGTCACACCACTAAATTTTTTAGTCACACGACTAAAACTGATCATATTCCACTATTTCTTTGTAATTTAAAGCTATAGGTGACTAAGTAAGTGACTAATTTGATCACCAAGTAAAATCACAAGATCGACCAGATAGAAATGATTAAATAACCTACTAAATAAATGACTAAATAAGTGACTGGATAATTAGTCACCTAAACACAAGTGACTAAGTAAACTACTAAATAAATGATTAAATAAGTGATTTGATGATTAGTCAAATATAATAATTAGTCATTTTACTTTATCTCTAAGATTATTTATTAATAGATTAGGTTAATTTTATTAAAACCCAATACATAAATCCCTCTACTCATTTTGAAGCTTGATATACGCAAGATGCATTTTGGTACATTCTTACAATTCACATTCTTCAAAGAAGTTATCTTTAAACACTAGTATATAAAAATGTAGTTTAAGATATTTAAAATATCTTGAATTATAAAATAAACTTATTTTAACTATTAAAAATAAAAAATTATTACAAATGATACATACAAATTTTAACTAAGATAAAAATTATACGAAATGAATTTTTAGAAATTGAAATGAATTTATACCTATCTATGAAAAAATAATTTTTTTACAAATGAAAATTCTAAATGTGGTGGAGATCACATTGCTACTAGGTATTTATGACACTTTTTAAATATAAAATTAAAATTTTGTTTTACATTTAAATTATTGGCTAACTATTATAAATAATAAAAATATTTTTTTTTATTATCTTCTTAATCAATTAAAACTTATATCACATAACACTCTGGATAAGAGGCACGGTTGGTCGGGATAAAAAGGAAGAGTGAGACTGTAACTAAAATTTTCAGAAAAAAAACAAGATTTCAAAGCAAGGTCTCCCTATATCATTCTTAGCTTTGTCATTCTCACTTTATCATCTTTTTCATTCTCTTGCCAAATTCTTGAACCACTACGCAACTGTCAATCCCTATCGAGTCCTTCTTGTTCAAGATAGCTGTCAATCTCATGTATGATGTTGCAAGTGGATCTTGCTTTCTCTAGGTTAGATTTATTATGACATTATCATTTTAATATAAGAAGGTAGCTTGATTAACGTTACTGGAGATTCATTTTATTGTACGATATGAAGAAAAATTAGGTTTTATCATTCTCAAATAAAAGATTCTTTACTAACTAAGCAATGACACTAGTTAGTAGATTTGGGATTAATCATTGCATTGTTATACATGGAAAATAGCTATTTACAATTGCTTGTTCTATTTCTTTAACTTTCTTGTTTATATACTAGCACATAATGGGGTTTTAGAGAAGAAAATGATGTACACTATAAAAAATTCTACTTTCTTTAACTGAAAGAAACTGAGAAAGGATTCATTTTAGATTTTTGTTTTCTACTTACTAGATCATAGATAACTTCCATGTAAACATACTCTTCTTGTGCTTCCACATGCTTTGACCAGATTTCAACCCTTTCTTTCTTGCTTAGGCATGGGGCCTAGACCATAGATCACAATAGACCCTTTTAAGGATGTTGAATCTATTCTACAGTTTTTTTAGGCCTTACAACCCTATTTTCCTCTGTTCCTTCGAGATGTGTTGTGAATTATTTATGTTCTAGAGATGTGTTTAATCCATTAAGAAACCTTTCATTATTACACAATAGATAATTTTCAATCCCACAAGAGGAATAAAGCACCTGGATTACACTTCAATGTACAATCATTCAAATAATTATAGGACTTGGATAATTTTGAAGACTCGCCAAGGAAAGAGGAGGCCAACGTGTGAATAAGCTATCCCAAGAATCAAATATTTTTCCAAGAAACAAACCAAAGCACCAAGAAAGTAGTAGATACAACTAGATAGGCTTAGAAAACATGTTATAAAAGATAGTATTTGTAGCAAAAAATAAGATAATCTTTAGAACACAACCCATTTTCTTGCATAATTCATCCATAAAATAGTATGTAGTTCCTTCATAAAAGTGGTTCTAAGTTTTATCCCTTTGTAATAGAACATGTCATATTTTATTGCCTTGAATTGAATTACTAATATTTCATGGTTTATTAATTTTTATATTAGTTCATCTCTAAAATATTGAGAGATTGATTCTTTGCTAAAATGGTCAGATGATGGTTCTGATGCATCTGGATGCTTGGGTGCATTTGGATGCTGCATGGATTCTCCCACAAAGCACATCTTGGGACTATGGGTTCTTAATGGATGCATTATAGCGCATCCAATAAGAACCCATAGGCCCAGGATGTGCTTCTTAAGAGCATCTGGGAAGCATCCGAGACCATCTAAAAAGCACCCACAGCTAAAAGGCCTTTTAGATACCAATCTTAGCACATATTTAATTGATGATGATGAGAATGTGGATTTTTTTGAAAATCCTTATGATTTTGAATGATGAAATTTGATTAGTACACCTAAGCTCAACTGCACCACTAATATAGCTCAAAAACATTTCTTTTGACCTAGATGCACCATTATTGCACATCAACAATTATTTCCACCTAGCAGCATTAATGGTGCCACTTCTTCTAACTGCCTAGAGTAGATGATTCTCATCAATATGAGGTGTCCATTTTAGGGAGGACCTTCCTAGGGCATTGATATTCAAGAAGCTATAATGTTTCATTTTAGGGTTTTCTTTAGTAGTGAGGTTTTGTTGGCATGTGGTTATTATTTTTCATTATTGGAAAGAAGAGGTAGAGAAATGTTTAGCAGATGGATATTTAGCAAGGCAAGACATCAGAAAACTAGCTGCAAAGTTAGTTGCAGGAGAATGAAGGTCATGTACAACTATTATTTAAGCGTTCTAATACCATTTTCAAATTCCATGTCTCCATTATTTTATGCAAAATCTTAGGAACTCTATGTAGATCCCAACCTGATATTCAGTTACATCGATGATATATTTGATCCTAAAATTGCCAAGCATACTAAGAATCTCATGGAGGGAATCCATCCATGTAGGCTATATATTTTTAAGAAATTAGAACAAACAATTCTTATCAAAATTTGAACCACCATATTGGCCCAATACATGTTCCTCAAGTCCATCTCTTCCCTAAGCTGTTCCAAATCTGAGCAATTATTGCCAACAATGGTACTTTTCAAGTTGCCACCATCAAGATTTTGATTAGTGCAAAAATGGACTCTAAAGCTTGCTCATGTCCAAGGTGCTTTCCACTATGATTATGAAACATTAAGAATACTGGAGATACTAAGACAAGTCGGTTGAACTTTCTCAATAAGAAGTTGCATTTGCAACAACACATAGTCCTCCCTGCTGTCCTTACATAATGATATCTAGGATATCTGCTTTTGCTTGTTTTCATGTTTGTTATTGATAATGAAAAAAAAATGTACAAATTTGAGCTTGGTACTTTGAACAAGGTGAAAGTCATCCAAGAGGATTAATTTCTATACCAATATTTTGCTGATGCAATTTTTGAGTCAAAACTTTTTCTGCATTTCTTGCCCATTTTATTCTGTATCAAAAGTTCCATTATTCCCAGTTTTCATTGTGCTTGTTTATGTGTGATGAAGCTTTTGCTCCCATGTTTCTACCAAAGCCCGAAATCCATGTCCAATCCAAATCCTCAGATTTATGAGCTAACATAGTTTTCTCAGACCCCCAACGTAGCCAACTTCAATAATGAAAGACCTTAGCCAACTTTCAAAAAAATAAATAAATGCATTGGATCAAAACATGGCAGTTGACTAGTTGTTTAGGGCCCATTATACAATGATCTAGCTCCATAGTTTTAGAGATGACCTTTATTTGGAACCCAAAATTTGTATTTGATGGGATCTTTGCAATTAAGCTTGCCAAGCAGATAGACATTGTTGGCATGCTTCTTGCTTATTATGTTTTAATGAATTAGGTAGTTTAATGTTTAATGTTTGGTGTTGATACAAAGGTAAGGGAAGAGAAAGACTAGTTTAAGTGAAAAGGCATGCCAACTAAAGGCACACAAGTAATATTGGAATACATTATAGAGAAGCCACAATATTCCTTTTGTAAATTTCATTATTTATTCTTACAAATTTATTCATCTTAGCTTTATTAGCTAGCTATTGCAAATTTTATGTTTATCAGGCTCTAACATCCTGCTCACAGTGCTGGAAACATTTGTATTGCAGTTGTATTAGCTTATGAAATAGACTTGTTAAAGTCATCAAATGCTTATATATCATCTTTTTAAACACATAAGAATAATGAACACACAAATAATGCTAATACTAGGTTGCTAGAACCTTCAAAATTTCAAATGCAGTGCAAATAGGAATAGTTGCATTAGCTAGAGATTTGTTAAATGTAGACACAGAGTCATCAAATGCTTATATATTATCTCTTTAAATGTAAATCAAAAAAATGAGCACATAAACCTTGTCTGTAATACTAGGTTGCTAGAACCTTCAAATTTCAGATGTAGTGCAAATAGGAATAGTTGATATTTGTGCAGAATACAATGGGAATCACTCTAAAGAATTTTTGGTTTGCCAAAATTACAGTAGTATTTTATAGTTTTTAATATCTCTTTTTATATTTGATTTGATTACAAAACTGGAAAGTGTTTTGGGTTTGTACATATTTCACCATCCTAAACACTTTGGCTAAGTTGCTTTATTCATATTTAATATTTTATGTCATCTTAAGGAATGTCAAAACTAGACAATCCAGTAGATTTTTAATAATGAAAATATGGTTTGAAAGTAGGATGATATCAATTCAAAAACATTAAAATGGCTAGGCATCATGGAGATAGTGTTGTTTGTACTTGGTAAAATTTTAGATATCATCAAAGAGAGACTTGTCTGAACATTAGGTCACATTTCAGAAGCATTTATGAATTGACTTTTGTCATTCTACGGAGTGTGATCTGAAACATTGATACAAAACTTGCTCACTAATTCTATGTAATTGTTTGAGAAAGTATCATGTCGTTAATTGATTTTATTGCCAAATTTATATTGGAAATTATTGATTATTGATAAGTACAATATTTTGTTTATTAGTGCTAGTAGTGTTGTAGGTTACCAACCCTCCAAGAATAAGTTACCAAGAAAATTCGTTTATAACTTGAAGTGGCCTCATCAATGACTAAATAGTAGGAACTTACATTTTTTTTCACTCAGCTAGTACATATGTCAATAATAAACTATTCAACAGTTGTGTAATATTCAACTACTATTCGAGAAGGCCACAATCAAGCCTTGGGGACATTATTGAAGGCAAAGATTCCCGACACTTTAGGAGTAATGCTAATATGAGTATCATGCACCTCCTTTTTGTGTGACTCCATTTTTACAAGTAAATTACTTAGGAAGGTCAAGTTCTATCGGGTCCAGATTGGCAACCTCCCTTTTTTACCAAATCTCTGCCATATCTATGCTTCTATGAACAATTCATATATGTTCTACACCATATTTACCAAGAAATGTTGTTGCATATTCTAGATGTCATTTTCTAAGTTTAAATGTGTTCCTTATTTATCATGCATCAATTCAGTTAAGATAATGATATCGCTCCAGGTTTCTAGCTACAATTGATTAAAAATTTAAAGGTTTAATTTTTATAAATTGGGAATGGTTAACCACTTTTTATTTTTTAGGTTAGATCTACGAATGATCTTGGAAGTGGAAATGAAGAAAGTGCTCTTTTGGGCTCTCATTTTTCTTTTGACATAAATTTAATTCATCTAATAATTTATAGCCCAACCTAGACTCTCCTACATTCCAAAGCTGCCTTGCAACTGCTTGGCTAGAACTACTCTCCACTGGAGCTCTTGTTTTACCCAATCTGAATATCAACATGAACTCCAAAACTAACAACTGCTCTTTGCGAGCTAAAGTCCCTGCCTTTTGGTATGAGATTAGAATGTCTCTTTTTAGAGATTTCATAGAGCTATAGGTTCTTTTGTCAAAACAAAAATTAATAACAAGTAGGATTGTAATTCGATTCAAAAATTTTGACCAATATGTCATATGTTAGTGTTCTGTTGCTATAAGTTTTGTGAAAAATGCCAAACACAACTATCTAAAATTGTGGCATTGATGGCTTTAATAATTTGGATATAAGAAAATTTTTCAAAAATGTCAAAAATGGCATTTGAGATAATATGAATAGTGATTCAGAAATTTTGAAGTGAATTTAAAAACTTCAAATATGTAAAATGCAATTCTACAAACTAGTAAGATAGTTCAAGTGCCTTAAGGTGGAAATTTGTGGAAAAAGACACATCCCTCTAAGGTAACAAGTGTTGAGATCATGCAACAAAGGCACTGTAGGATGACATGTATGCTTCTGACCACTATGATCTGATGGAATTTTTACTTTTTCATGAACTACTAAGTCCAAGCATTGCTAGAACATAGAGTTGTAGCAATGGTGGAGAAAGTTCTTGTGTTTTCAAGAGGTCGAAGGTATAATTGCAGATCATGGTATTTTAGAATTGGTTTAGGCACTAGCTATGATGCATGAAATAAGATTTATTGTATTTTCAAAAAATAGTCTCAAAACCCTCAAATTCTAAGTCATTGGAAAGGTTTTATTCTTATCCATGTTTATAACCATTGCAAAAATCTGCAACTAAGTTATTTTTTATAGAATTGATGATTCTTCCAAATTATGTTGGTCTTAGGTGGAATGGGTGTTCATTGTGTAAGTAAAATGATGCCCTGGCAGCTATAATGGAATTTTCAGAGTTATTTTCATAACAGTAAAAAATGTCTCAGTGTGGGCACCATATCTCAAAATTTAACCGTTAGATTTTACTAAATTTTAGATATGCGATCTTAAAAGGGATCAAAGATGGAATCATTTATAGTAAACTGTATCATGACAGGTATGGTGATTCTTTTACAATCTCAACAAAAGCTCTTGATTCTAGCTTCTATCTTCCAATTGGTGAAGGAAAGGTGCATATGTGTTGTTTAACCTCTTATACAAGTTCAAATTTTTGGCATCAATGTCTTATCCAATTATCACCTTTTTGCAGATTGAGAAAGAAGGGAAGGATGTGACAATCACAAAGAAGGGAAGGATGTGACAATCACAAGTTTTTTAAAAATGGTTGGCTATGCTTTGTAGGTAAAGAAATCTTTTATGTTCCATTTTCTAAATGCATAGCTAGCTTTTGATTTAGGATCAACTTATCAAGATCATGTTGCCACCTTAGAGTTTTATGTTAGAGTTTCATTTTTCAGCTGCATATTGGAACAAAATAAATTGATGCTTCAAAGATGATTTATAAATGCTGTGAAAACATGGCAGTTGTGCTTCAAGTGGAATGCATCTTGCTTGGTTTATTTCTCATAGGATGGAAAATAAAACCATGTAGTCCACTAAACATAATAAACAATGTGATATTGCTATCATGCAGTTTGACTCAAAACTACATAGTTTATTCTCGTTGTAGTTTGCTCACTGTAGTTTGACTCTATTTATTCAAGTGGTGGGTGGAATTTTTTTGAATGATTCTTTGTAATATTAGATTAAAAGTGGGATGGAGTTTTAGGGGAGGTAAAGTTCTACATCTGACTCCTATTACTTTGACTGTGTGTGTGTGTGTGTGTGTGTGTGTGTGTGTGTGCATAGACATGGCATGTAGCTTAGGGTCCAAAATATATACTAAATTAATATATGAATTCCTTGGAATGGGAAAGATATAGAGATGGAGTAGGGGGTTGCGTTTTTCCTATAACTTAGTGTTGTCAAGAACTCATGCTTAAATATGACAAGGGTTATAGTGTTCTTAAAGGCATAACTGATGGTGTTTTTGCCTAAGATTTCTTGTGGTCTCAAGAGGTATGCATATTATTTTTGCATAGGTTTTCTTTCAATCCTTGATAAGTATGGGGCGATTTTGGGAGAGGAAAAAATATTTTTGGAATACACAGGTGTTATGAGGGACAGTTGCTTCTTTCCTAATTAATTCTGCCAGTTACATTGAGATGCCTGGCTAGGGTTTCATGCATATCTCACATGAACTATAACCAATTGATTTGAAGCCAATTGCAAAATAAAATAGACTCCCTTACCTCTCATTTGAACCAGGTTTAGAATTTTTCCAACGGTTACATTTGGACATAAGGGGTTTTGAACTCGAGTAACCTAGTTTTTGTGCCAACAACAACCTCTTGTAGACTGTGATAAGATTTCTCCCTCAATTCTCCACCTTAGGGCCTCAAACTTGTTGTAAATAAAAGATAAGAAGATTTACCAACTTCCTATTGAGTTGGATTTCTCATTTGAATCCATACACAGGCACACGAAGTGAAACAATAGTGAAAAATGCAGTAAAACTCTATTTTTTTGTTTGCAACTCATTCAACTTCATTCAATTCTTCTCTCTCCAAAAATTTTCTATTGTTTACATGATTTTAATAATTTTTCCCATAGTTACAACCAACCATGGGTGGTTATAATTGTTGGCAACCAAAATTTTCAACTAAAAATGTAATCAACATCTTTTTGCAAGATTGTTGCTGACAACATTTTTACCCACAATTTGAAAACTATCTTCCTAGCCATCTGGCTCACTTTCATAAAAATAATAATTTAGAAATGGAAGTAAAACCACTAAAAAAATCCAACACACCCATTAGAAATAATAAAAACCCTCTTCCTTCAGGTACTTGTCTAGGTGCTGCAGGGTCTCCTAGGTTGGCCTCTCCTGTGTTTTTTGGGGGTAGGACTTTTGCTGAAGTGGCTGCCTTTGAAGCTAGCCTGCATGGTGCTATCCCTCATGCCAGTCTTTCTTCTAGGCCTACTCATCCTTGTGAAGTTTCCCTTGTAAGTGTCTCAAACCCTATAAGGGTTTTTTTAGACCCACAAATACTTGATGATATTTTCAATACGACAAAATAGCTCTTTTCTCTTGCTGCTATTTTTCGCTTTTGGGGTTTTTAGCCCTCTCTTGCTGATCTTCATGCTTGGATCTCCAAGCATTGGGAACCAATTTTAGACCATGATGTCCACATCTTTTCGAATGCCAAAGGATTCTTCATAGTAAAGCTTGAAAGTGCTAAAGATAGGAAGACTATTATGTGTGATAACACTTTTTCATGGCAGGAAAGATATCCACTTATGGCCAAACTATGGCATAAGGATTTTGATCTGCTTACAGAATCCTTTAATAGGGTTCCTATCTGGGTCCAGCTTTCAAATCTCCTGATGCATCTATGGATAGATTCTATTTTCAAAACTATTGGGGATGCTATCGGTGATTTTTTATATGTGGACTTAGACACTTCTAATATTCTCCATTTGACGTGTGCATGAATTCTTGTAGAGATGGATGTTTCAAAGGACCTTCTAGAGAAGATTTGTTTGGATTCCTTGAGGGGTTCCTAGATCCAAATGTTGGATTACGAAGGTAGCCCTTTTCGCTATAGAAAATGTCATATGACAGGTCACATTGTTGCTTGTTGTGCTACTGTGAAGACCAAATCAAGGCAACCACCTTCCTAGTGGTCAGGTGTCTCTTCTGAGCACTATACAGTGCTTAAGTCCATGGATGTGCCCCTATAACCTATGAATGACTCTCCCCCTGCAGACGATTCCCTTGCTGATGAACATTTGGTGCCACTGGTAGTGGAAGAAGTCCAGACTTCTAGTTTGGACCTTGTTCCCTCTCCTACCCTTGCCCCTGTATCGAATGCTCTTCTTGGTCCTGTTGCAGGCTAGTCATCTACAGGCTCTCCTAGGGAGAATGTTGTTGCTTCTGGTTCCCTTGGCTTCCACTGTTCATTTTCTTTTGGGGATTGGTTTGCTAAGGTAGAAAAGGTGGAGGATGGTTGGACTGCAGTAAAAAGAAAGAAATATAAGCCCTTTGCTCCTTTAGAAATGAACCTTCAGTCGTGCAAGGGAGGCTCTAAATCAAAGGGAAAATCATGGGCTCCCTTGTAGTGACTAATTTTTTGGAAGCTAATCTCTCAGTTTGGTTTTTAGCATCCTAGCTGGATGATTGGTTTTGGCTAGTGATAGGCTTTTCTGTCACTGTGGTTACCCTTTGTTTGAGGGGTGACTGGTTCCTCTTATGTTTGTTGTTCTTTTGCATATATGCTTATTGGAAATCTTTAGATTTGTATAGGATTTTAGGCAATCAGCAGGAAAATAATTACCATTAGGATATCCCTATACTCTTTTGAATTACCATTGCTACATGGAAGTAAGCTTTGCCAATCAAAGCCAACACACACTTGTTAGTCCCTGCCTATATAATAGGTAGGGTACTAATGTTTTCATTTGACCCCCTTACTATTAGTTTGTGCAATTAAAAAATTTGCACTTTAAGGTTTGAAAAGAGTTTATTTTTAAATTAATTTATCTTCACTAATTTCTATTTTTTAATTGGTTCTTTTCAATTTTCTTGGGGTTTAAGTAATTTTGTTTATCTTAAAAATTAAAAAAATTAGAAGATGCATTAATTATACTGTGAGCTCTCTTGCATCTTTCACTTCCAACCATATTTAAAACACAAGATCTTTTGAAGAGCCAACTTATGCTCATGACAATTGATGCGACTGTACCCTGTACCATACTGACAAGTGCAAATTTTTTTGGTTGTGGTATCAATGTCATTTTAATTGATTTTAAAAGACAGTAGAATAAATTTAAGTTGAGACAAGATTTTTGTTGAAAAAACTAATATTAAAAAGTTTAAAGAATAATCTTGTTTATGTTTTTATTTATTTGAGAAATATTTAAAGAGCAAGTCATATGAAAATTTTGTTATGCTTTTTAAATTCATTTTATATTATATAACTTAAATATATCATTGTATGATAGTTGTATAGTTTATTAAGCAAATATAACAATAAAATCTAATTTTTGAAAAAATAAAATTGAAACTCTTTATTCTTGTAGTTTTAAAAATTAACTTTTGAATTTAGGTAAATAATAAATTTATATATTAATAAAAATTAAATTGTATAAATATTTATATGTTTAGTTTTTTTAAATTATATTAATTCATATTATTTATAACATTTAAATTATTAGCAATTAAAAAAATTTAAAAATTTAGCAATAATATTTTTTCTTTTAAACAAAATACATATAAATAAGGTTATTGATTTTGATATATATATATATATATATATATATATTTCATAAGATCTTTTTTACAATATTACAATAATAGTTAGATTAAATAATTGTGCTAAGCTATTACATTATAATCTAAAAGATAATCAAAATGAAAATTAATGTTTCCTATAAAATATAATCATCATTTAGAGTCAAATAGATAGATTAAACTCAATTTTCATAGAAAAACATAAATTTAGTTTTAGTTTTGTCTTACGGTTCTTACAACAATTAATTTAGGGATCACTTGCATAAGTTTGTCATGTGTCATAAAGATTTTTTTTTTATTGCTTGTTAAAGTTTAGCATTATTTTGTTGAGCCATGATTTGGATTCCAAGCTGGAGAAAAACTAGTGGTCATGAATTTGATTAGTATATATGAATTCAAAAAATCTATTATGTCAACAATTCTTATGTACAAATATGTTGTAAAAGCCCGTTTTTAGTATATTTTATTTTCCACATCTTTCTAAGTATTTGTTGACTAGTTATTGTACCCACTTTCTACAGATTAAGCACACTAATAATCTATTTCTTTCTATTTATAGAAATAGGTAGGGACTCATGCTCGAATAGAGCTCTTGTTAAGATATAGCTTCATTTGAATTGAAGCAAGTAATATATTATAAGTAAATTGATACAGACATATATATGCTAGAATGGAAATTATATTTATATACCATTGAATGAATTTATTAGGAGTTTTTTACTTGTCCACACACACACACACACACACACACACACACACACACACACACACACACACACACACATGTCTAAGGCTTTCAGAAACTAAAATATAAGGGACTTGAGGATTATTAGGAGTTTTTTGCAAGATAGTTTTGATTAGTAGATTTTCGTAAGGTAGTTTTTGACTAATTTTGAAGAAATTAATTGAGAGTTATTTTCCCCATATCTTATCCAATGCAGCTGCATTGTGGGATATCAATCTTATTTCACTCAAAAAAAATTAAATGGACATGTAATATCCTGGATAACATTATTAATATCTTGGATAACATTATTTGTTGGTATTAAAAATATTAGAGTAAACATTTGCCTTTGGTGGGGATAGCCTATGAACTATTTTGTCTTTATTGCAACTAACAAACACACACAATTTGAGAAGCTAGAATACACTGAAGAAGACTATCAAAAAGAGTTGGAACACATTAAGAAGGTAAGATAGATATTTTTATTTCATCTCTCTCTCTCTCTCTCTCTCTCTCTCTCTCTCTCTCTCTCTCTCTCTCTCTCTCTCTCTCTCTCTCTCTCTCTCTCTCTATTTTTACAATAGTGAGTAACATGTGTAGTTTGAGAGATTTTCTTGATATGGATTAAAATGTTTGTAACTTTGAACATTTTACATATATTGCAATTTGTTGTAGGTTTTTGTTTTTGTTCCTCTAGTAGAGAAATGCAAGAAATATGGAAGGGTGATATGCATTGGCACAAACCATGGAAGTCTTTTTGATCAAATCATAAATTACTATGGTGATTCTCCTAGGGGAATGGTAAGTTCATCTATTATTTATATTTCTATTAAGTTGGGCATATAGATTGTATGGTTAAGTAAATTTTATTTTACTCTGCTAGAAAATTATTTTATGTTCATAAGTAATGTTAGTTATATTTTTTCCAACATACTAATGTCCATTGTCTTAAAATAGGTGGAATCAGCATTTGAATTTGCATGCATTTGTCAGAAGCTGGATTTCCACAACTTTGTCTTCTCAATGAAAGCAAGAAACCTAGTAATTATCGTCCAGGCATACCATTTGCTTGTTTTAGATATGAATGTCCTAGGATAGGGTTATCCATTGCATTTGGGAGTTACTCAAGCTGGTGGAGGTGAAGATGGGTGAATGAAATATGTAATTGGCATTGGAACACTTCTACAAGTTTCTTCTAATGATTATCTTCCTCATTTCTGTGTCAAGATATCATAATTTTTTCTATACCTTATCATGATATGTGCTGACACTTGTTAATTTTCTATGTAGGATGGTTTGGGTGATACAATTTGGGTTTCCCTGATGGAAGCTCCAGAAGTGGAGATAGATCTATGTAGAAGACTTGCAAATCTTCAGATGCAAGCAACCAAGCTCAAGAAAGGAGTGGTAAGCTTGCAACTAGCTTCTTTCTACATGTATGGTGCTGATGTTGTTTTGAATCATCATTTTACTTTTGAATTTAGTATTGATATTTTAGAAGCTACTCTTTTGATAGGCTCCTTTTGAGGAGAAGCACCGCCACTACTTTGATTTCCAAAGGAGAACCAACCAACTTTCGATACAGAAGGAGGTGTGTTACACTTTATTCTTGCAACCTTTCTTTTTCTAGAATCTTAATATTTCCCTTTTCCCTTTTGCCAATACATCTTGAAACCATCATCAACATTGAAATTGCTTTGCTACACTACTAGATCATTACCTGGCTGGCTTGGTGATTTCTATTCTTATGTGATGTTTTATTGGGATTTATTTGCATATTTTTTAGCAAATAGTTATCGACACAAATTTTTGGATAATCTTTCACAAAAACTTTTCTTTTGGGATTAAATGACACAGTTTGAGATTTTTATCCTTGTCTAGCTCCAAACTATTTGTTGTTGCAAATTTTATAGAGCCTAGTACTTTGTTTTGTGAATGATCTCAACTAATTTTGAAGAAGCTGGTGCATTGAGAACATCATTGTTTTGCATTATTCAGTGCTATATAAAGTCTCACTATATTTTACTGTTACATTTAAGTTTTTAGAAATTGTTATTTTTGTGCACTAAGAATATTATTCAATTTCATTATTTGTTGTGGTGTAAATATTCTCATTATATTATTAGTGTTAACGTCTAAGTTTGTAGAAATTGTTAGAGGTGGCTAACCGCAAAAATGAGGCACAAGAAAACATTCTTGTAGTGATAGGTGCATGGATGGTATGGATTATGAAGAGTTCAATCTATGCTTTTTTTGGTTCATCTATTTATGACTGGTGGCTTTTCATCTAGGAGTGTCATGCCAATGGCTAGTGCAATGTTTCATTAAGGTAATGACATTGTATCTAGTACAGAGTGTCTATTTTAGATGACACACTTGAAGCAATCTTCTACTCACTACATGCACTTCTACATTGTTAGTAACAAGTTTGACACAATTTTTAAATTTAAAATCCATTACCCTAGTTCCCTTTTCCTCTAGCTGATTTAAGTTTGACAAACTGGAATTATTTTTGGAAATAAAAATGAGACTTAAAAATATCAACTTGATTGGATGTTTCCTTGTTGTCCCCATTTCAAGAAATATAGGTCCATAACCTTTTTGGATGCTATATTGAGAATGAAATGAAACAAATAATAATTTATTATGTATTCTTTAAAGGGTGCTAACTCAATGGAGAGCACCTACTTTACAAGTAAGAGGATGGTGGTTCGATTCCATTGTGCCCTATTATGACCAAGTACACTACCAAATATGTGACTAAATATGCTATTGAATATGCTATTAAATATGTGACCAAATATATTATTAAATATGCTATTAAATACACTATCAAATATGTGCCAAATATATGACTAAATAAGCTATTGAATATGCTACTAAATATGTGACCAAATATACTATTGAATATGCTACTAAATACACTACCAAATATGTGAGTAAATATACTAAATATGTTATTAGATATGCTACTAAATATGTGACTAAATCAATTATCAAATGTACGATTAAAATATACCACTAAATATCCCACTAAATATGTGACTAAATCAATGATTAAAATTAGTGATCAAATGAGTGACTAAAAATGTTTAGTACTAAATTTAGTAGCATTATAAATGACTAGATATTAACTACTATTAGTCACGTGACTGATTTTAGTCACACATATACAAATTTTAGTGATTTTTTTAGTCACATATTGTTGCTTTTGCACTAGTGATAGTTGTCAAAGTTGGACAACTCAAATGTAGTAAGTCTTCCTACTATACCTTCAAAAGTTAGTGTCTTTCCTAGTACACATCTTAATTCTTGTATCATTGAAACTCTAATAGCATAGATGGGGAGCAAGGTTCTTAAGAATTTTCTATTAACAATGTCACCTTCTAAATGACCACCCAAATTTCTTATTTCACTTCCTACTTCTTTCATTCTAGAGGCATATTGAGCAACATTCTCACCTTCCTACACTTTCATGTCATCAAACTTTCCTCTGAGGCTTTCTCTTTTTGCTCTTTGAATATTCTGATCTCCTCCATAGATATCAATTAAGGCTTTCCACATCTTGAATGCAGAGTCACATCCCTTGATATCATCAAATTCAACATAGTTGAGGGTAGAGGCAATCTCCAACATTGTCTAATTGTGCTCCTTCTTTTTCTTCATATCTTATGTAGTGGGTACTGTTGGATCAACATGTTCTACTTCAATTGAGGTTTGTGCATGATCACTTATTGATCCAAGGTGCAACTTCATCAAATTTTTCCATGCAGTGAAGTTATCTCTATTGATATTGGGAACTTCTCACTTGGACATCTTTGATCTTTCCACTTCTAGTACCTTTAAACTAAATTAGTAGACAACTCTAATACCAATTGTTAGAAATGCTTTAGAATAACTAAGAGGGGGGGCTGAATTAGTTATTCAAGGTCCAAATGTCCTAATAAAACATTTTAAAGTAAAATGAGCTCATTAAACTATTCATGTATCCAAGCTTAAACTTTCCTACTTAACAAGTTACTTAAACATCAACATGCAAGAATAAAACATGAAAGATCAACACATAACATAGTGATTTACGTGGAAACCCAATTTGAGAAAAACCACCAATAACATGCTACTCAATTCTCACTCTATTGAAGTGATGTCCTTCTTAATGCCTTCTCCTTAATATTCTTCAACAACTTCACAACTTGGAACCCCGGCATCTCTTACTTCTTGGCTTGTGACCCCTTAAATAGAAGTCTAGAATACTTTTTCCTCTTGAGTCTTCCTGCTTTTAATTTCAGATCGAATCGATTAGATAGGATTCAATGAATCTACCCCATATCTTGTTCCTTCTAGAAACATCATGAAGAATCCTCCTAAATTCACCCAAAAATGATTTACCTAAAATTCTATGCCACCAGTTTATCATCCTTAGCCTCCATCTGGTTCACAAAATTCAAGGTAACAAACTTGTCAGCTTAGATTTGGCAAATCTTTGACTTTTCAAATAATGTAGCAGCTCAACACTATTGAAATTCTAGTGCTTGGCACATATTGTGTTACTTGGCACCAACGATGTTTTACTAATGCTCAACACCTACTATGGATTCACTGTTGGAATATTCAAATATGGAAAGAGTACTTATGAGAGGGGGGGGGTGAATCATAAGTATCATACTTTAGCCAATAAAACTTTTAACTGAAATTAAATTCCATGCATGTAAATACATCAAATAAACATGAAACAAAACACATGCATCAATAACTCATAACATAGGAATTTGGTAACCCAGAAACCCTCCAGGAATAAGAAGGTAAAATTGGGGTGGGGATGATACCCACAAAAATTACTACAGCAATATTATTCAACCACTTTTGATGGTTTGCCCTGTTAAAGGCTTTACACTGTGTCAATAGTGACCTGGTTAGAGGATTTCAAACACTTAAACATGAAGTGTCACCCTGTTAAAGGATTTAATCACCTAGTTAAAGGTTTTATCGAAATAGCTGTTAAGCTAACCTATCACCATAGGATTTTCATTCTAATACAATTGCTAGAGAGTATTAGGTACAATAAACCTGATTGATTACAATCCTCGATTGCTGATTGTAGGAACTTGTTATGCTTTCTCTGATCTGGATCCTTTTGTGATCTGATAATCCTCACTTCTGAAAATATAACTCCTTGCAAACCCTTGTATGTCTTCTCACACCTTTTATTTTATTACCTCTTACATTTTACAATGAAGTTTTGTCTTCCTTATAAAGACATTTGAAAATTTAGGGTTAGGTATGGATCTATGATCCACATTCAATCTTCATTTTTTGCTCAATACTTATCTTTTGCTGATTGGTTGCATGCCTTTAGCATTTTTCTTATTGGCTACATGCAAATTGCATAGGAAAATTAAAAGATTCGATCTCATCATTAAATCCTTTGAGATTTACCTTATGTCGACTGTAAAGACTGTTTGCATCATAGTTTGTGCAATTACAAACTCTTATGTTGATATATTGAGTTACTCGGCTCCTGAAGTATTGCAAATACTCTTCACATGCTATTTCCTGGATAGCTCAGCACCTTAACAAAATTGTATTACTTGACACCTTAAGTAGCTTGGCACGTTATGTTACTCGGCACTTGTTAACACTCGACACTTGTTAACACTCGGCACTTGTTAACACTCGGCACTTATACTTCACTTGGTATCTAATTTTCACTCAGCAACTGATCTTCACTCGGCATTTGAAAACTACTTAGCACATGAAGATCACTCGGCATGCATGATGTACTCGACATCCAATGTGAAACATGTTTAAATGTGTTGGCACTCAAGTGTCAAAAACCATTATGAGGTTAACAATCTCCCCCTTTGACATGAGTGACAAAAACACTTAACTAACCTTATAAGTACATTTACTAATTGGATTGGTATGTACATATTGAAAACTTTGATCAAAATCTGTGACTTACAATCTTAATATATACCTCAAAAATTTTGTAACTCCCCCTAAGTTGATTGTGTCTTATCTGTATATCAATGCTCCTTCTCAGTATCTGTGTTGTATCTCCCCCTTATTAATCTGTAACTCCTCCTTTTTTCTGTATAACTCCTTTTTAATCTCCCCCTTTTTGACAGTTATGTCAAAGAATGTTTAAGGGTTAAGACCATATTTGGCCAAGAATGTGCTATTTACCTCCATAATCATTCTGAGAGCTGCATCCCAATTATTCAAAGCAATTTCTAGTGACTTATGCTGGATGGCAGTCTCGGTAGCAAGACGAATAAGTCCATCTAATGTAGAAATATTTGGATCTTTCTTGAGTACATTTTCAGCATATACTTGCTCTTTATGGAGTATTTATAAATGTGGGGTAATGGAGGACTAGAGTTGTATTACTTTGGCCTTGATATTAGCCTCATATGTTGTTAATATAGCTATTTCTTTGTTTGTGTGAAGCGATTGAGCAAAATGCTTCACACTTTAAGCTGGATCACTTGGTAGTTGCATGCTTGAAATGTTTAAGTTTCTTTCCAAGCTCAGTATCTTTTGGCTTGTTTCTTGTGTGAAGCATGAAAAATCACACAACTTTTTGTATAGTGAGAATATATTCTCAAGTACCTTCTTCATCTTATCAATGAGCTTTGCCAATTCTACTTGTGAAAGTGCGATTTGTCTTGATATTTTCTTGTTCACTTTCCCTTGAAATTTCTTTTCTGACCATTCCATAAGTTTTGCATCAGTTTTTAGGTCTTCATTTGTCACCTGGTCAACAATATTTTTTAGTTGCTCTGTGATATGCTTTGACTCATCCAGTGATTGCAAATTGAAGGCATCCATAAAGATGTCCTTGATCTCATAAAGTGTATGCTTATGTTTATACTCTTTCCTGAGTATTTCCTATCTTTTCCTTCTATTTAGTGCATCCTGCACTTCATTGATTTGATCAATGGTTATTGATTTTGAGTCATAACTTGGTATAACTATCTTTTCATCTAATTCAGGGTCTCCATAATGAAGTACCCTTGCAATTCTGGTAGTACTGGATGATGGTACTGAAATTTGTAATGGCTTGTGTGAAGGAGTCCCCGAGGTGGGCAAATTTATTAGTGTTTGTATTGGCTCCTGTTCTTTAGGGGTTTTTACTATTTCCTCCTTCTCTTGTCTACCATGGTCAATTATTGTTATTTGTGGAAGTGCACCTTGTGTTTGTGCTGTACGATCAGATGTAATAGTCTGTCCTGTTTGTTCTTTTGCTCATTCTACAGCTGCACTTTGCTTTTGTCTTGTAGCATCAATTATACTTGTTGGTATTTCAAATTGACTACTAGTAGTTATGATAGAAGGTGGTTCTTGTGTATTTACCTTATCTTTAACTGCATTTTCTACTAGTTTCTATAACTCATCTATACTGACCAATACTGGATCTGCACATAATATTGCTTGTTGAGTTGATTGGTCAAGAATTCTTTTTAGATCTTCTGTAGTTAGTGGATTGATATTCTGACCAGAAGTATCAGGAACATTAGTAATTATTATTGTATTTGCAGGTGAGATGGATGCTTGTGGAGGGCTAGGGGGTGGCAATTGTGTGTCTTGCACACTCTAATCTGGTTGCTCCTCTTGTTCAACTATTGCCATTGTATCCTATTTTTGTGTCTTTTCCTCCTTTCCATCTTTCTTTTCTTCTTCTCTCTTTTCTTCTTCTCTTTTCTTTTCTTCTTCTTCTTTTCTCTTTTTCCTCTCTTCTATTGGTATGGCTACTTCTTCCTTGTATTCTTCCTCAAGAAAATCTTCAATCTTTTAATACAAATTCTTCCACGATTTCATTGTTCTTTGAACAATCTCTTCCATTCTGTTTTGAAGTATAAAAAATTCCCTGTATTTGGGTGTGAACATGTTATTATGCCTTTTGATTTCTTTGCTAACTTGTTCTCTAGTCAAATCTGGCAATACACTAGCTAGGGTTGATTCCCTCATCTCCATCTCCATTTTTAGACAAAAATGCCATCTATCTTCTACGATTTTTGACAACTCCTTTGGCAATTGGCCACTAGTTCAAGTGGAGTGTACTTGAACTGTGTCATCATTCCATACACTGTTTCTTCTATATTATTTTGTTCCTCTTTTGTAAATTTATTAAAATCAACTTTATTTAAGTTATTCAAGTCACCATTTGCAATCTTTTTGCATAAGGTATCAACTGATGAATTGCTTACCTTTTCTGTTTGCTCTGCTGCTATTTGCTCTTCTTCATCAGTGTCAGGTTGAGCCACATACCTTCTTCTTTTCCCCAGCTCTTCCTGTGATTCCTTGACTTGTTTCTTTTTGTTAACTTCTTCTTTAGTCTTTTGAGTAGAGGCTCTTGTTGATGCTCGTGTTGTTGGCTTTTGAGGTGATGGAGCGGCAACTTTCTTCGTTCTGGGCTTGGCTGAAGGCTATTCTGTTGCCTTTCTCTTCTTTGGCTCGGCTTCAGTTGGTGCTTCCTTGGCTTCTTCTTCCTCTACACCTTCCTCCTTGTCTTCTCCAAGACCTTGAGTTAGCTCCATTGGCCCTTGTTCCTGCTCATCTTCATCCTCACTGTCATCTTCTTCTTCTTCTGCCTCGGCCTTAATTTCCTTGCCAAACTTCTTCTTGATCTTCTTGATCAATTTATCTTTCTTCTTCAGTGTGGAAGCAATTTTTAATTCCACATTTATTTTTGATCTTACCACATCATAAGTGCCAAAATGTGGTGCATTTTTATCTACTTCTTTTGTCAATAATGCAGTTATTGCTGCTGATGCTTTATCAATATTAATTTCATAACGAAATGGCCGTAGCCATCTTACTCTTGGTATTACTGCTTGAATGTAAGTAAAATCTATGTCAACTAAGAAACATATATCATTAGTATGCTTTTCTACTAAGGATGCTGGTATCCTTGACCTTTGCTTCATGGATTTCTTGAAATCCTCAAAATAGCTTGTCATCAAAGTATCAAAATTTGCTCCCATTTGCTCAATATATTCATTAATTTGTGCAATGATGGTTCTGTCATTCCTCCATGCTATTTTACTAAAAGAAGGAAATTTATTCTGCACATAAAAGAATATGCAAACAAGGATTGCTCCAAATTTGCATTGTGTGCCCTTTGTTCTTCTTATGGCAGCTAGATTTTCATTTATTTGTTGCAATTGCAGTTCTACAAGATCATAAGTATGATCCTTCTTCACCAATTTGTAACCTACATCTACTGCAATGCATGGTACACTGTTGAGTCTACTGGATTGATAAAAATTTTGAGCAATGACTCTAACAACAAACTCAACTAGAGGATCCTTTATAGTGTGAATTGTCATTCCTCTTTTGTTCCATTGTGCACCAATATTCCTTTCAATGACCTTCTTTGACTCACTTCTTAGTGTCTTGTACTAGTCTAGGGTTGGGTACCCTATTACTCTATGTATAATTTCCTTTGTCAATTTTATGGGCATATCTTCTAACCATAAGTTTACTCCATGGATTCTGCTTAATATAAGTCTAACCCATTTAGTTTTGAATACGGTAGGAAAATTTAAAACTCGGGTCAAACCCTTTCTTTCAATGATTTTAAATTTTTCTTTCAGTACTCCATCTACACATAGTTTATCATAAGCTTGTCTAATTTCTATGTCTCCTAGGGCTCCTATCTTGCAATTGTAACATTTCCTCACATCTTGAACCATTACAACTTTTGGGGGAATGTGGGAAAGAGCTTTGGCTGGGTCATTTTTATAGGCAACTTCGGGAATAGGGCAAAAATTTGGTTGCTAACTTCATTTGAAACTAACTGGACTTCAAATGACTCTTTTTCTTTGACTTTCTTTGAACTTGACACCATTTTTGTAAACTAGGGTTTATACAACAAATGGATATGAAACTATGTAGCTCGACACAGACGAAAATACCTTTAGATCGATGAAAAACGTGTTGAATGAGGTTGTAATATGCTTGAAATACTGGATTCTTGCTATGAAGTCGCTCAGCTCTCTTTCTTCTCCTTTGCTTCTTGATCGCGATGCGAAAAATTGATTAAAATCACGATAATATACCCTAATTTCATCGCATTAAATGCTCAACTGCCAACTCAGCTTCTAAATAAATTTTGACCTAACTCGACTTCCACTATTCTTCACTTTACTCGGCTTCCATTGGAGTTTTCCAACTCAACATCAATTTTTAGCTCGGTCGCTGTTGGAAGCTCGGTATCTATTTTAACTTGGCATCCAAAGGTAGCTCAGTATCAACATTTACTTTTGTCTTGATATCTTGTTTTATGTAGATTTATACTTTTCTTAGCTTCTTTGTCTTGGGACTGATGTATGATATAGCTTTGTATATCAGTCCTGTGTACTTCTTATGCTTAGCTTGATGAAGTGTGATCACTTGACCCATTGGGTGAAGTGATCCCTCCACTTGATGTGTTGCACTCATCTTTCTTTATCCAAGTCTTGTTCATTTGCCCTCTTATCCTTTCAATGTCAATCTTTTGTTTTCTTTTGTTATCTTCAGTCTTGGGTGCCTTTGATTTTGTAGGACAGTTTCTGCTGATATGACCAGTTTTCAAACAACTGAAACATGTAGTTTGATTCAACCATTTTTTGTAGTTCCCTTTGAAATGTGTTCTTATGTAGTTTTGTGGTATATGTCCATATTCTTGACAATAATGACAACCGTACCTGGTGTTGTAATCCCAATGATAATGATTTCAATTCCCTTCTATTTTTGCTGGTTGATTTGATGTCCAAATAGGTTTTGATCTGCATTCAAATGCCCTATGTCCATATTTTTTGCAATTATAACAATGTCCATCAAATCTTTGAGTCCTTGTGACATTGGATCTACAATTTTTTGTCATGTGTCCTTGCATGTTGCACTTGTGACAGAAACTTTTGGGTATGTTTGATTGATTAAATCTTCTGCTCCTGCACACATTAGCTGTATGTCCCTTCTTATTACAGAAATGACAAGTGGGTTTTGAATTCTTACCTTTGTCACTTCTTTGTTCAGCATTCTTTGATGATTCCCCAACCTCAGTGCTATTATATCCTGGTCTTGATGTATCATGAGAAGATTTTGGTGATTTCAGCAACTGTTCAAAATATTTGATTGCTTCACTTGATTTGTTGAGATTCTTTGCTACCTCCTTTTCTCTGTTCAATTCATTCTGCATTTGTTCATTCTGCATCTTCAAGGTAGAGATCTCAATATCTTTTACATTGAGTTCATGATGAAGGTTCATCATTTGGGCAAGTGAATCCATCTGCATGTTTGAGATCCTTGTCAGTTTAGTACATTTTTCTTCAAGTCTGTTTGCAAGATTTCTTTTGTCATTTTCCAACATCACTTTGTCTTCAACTGCTCTTTTCTTGTGTTCAATAATTTCACATATCATTATGGCCTGTGATTCATGTTCCATCTTGAGAGATCTTATCTCATCTACTTGAATTTTATTTTTCTCCATCAGTTCTGCTATTGCTGCATCAAACTCTTTAGTGTCTCCACTGGAAAATATGTTGGTGGTATCAATCTCCTTGTAGTGCATATCATTTTCAGCTATGGCTAGATCCTTCCTCTTTTTTAATTAGTTTCTCAATTTGTTTATGAATTCCTCCAAGCTATGCAAAACGATTTGCACATCTATCCCCTGATTTTCAATGATCTTTCCAAGTTTGAAAGCTTCCATCTTTAGATCTTTCCCCTCCAAGTTGTTAGGCTTTTCCTTGTGAGAACCTGGCTAGCTCTGATACCAATTGTTGGAATATTCAAATATGGAAAGAGTACTTATGAGAGGGGGGGGGTGAATCATAGGTATCATACTTTAGCCAATAAAAATTTTAACTGAAAGTAAATTCCATGAATGTAATTACATCAAATAAACATGAAATAAAACACACGCATCAATAACTCATAACACAAGAATTTGGTAACCCAGAAACCCTCCAGGAATAAGAAGGTAAAACTGGGGTGGGGATGATACCCACAAAAATTACTGCAACAATATTGTTCAACCACTTCTGATGGTTTGCCCTGTTAAAGGCCTGCCCTGTTACATGCTTTACACTGTGTCAATAGTGACCTAGTTAGAGGATTTCAAACACTTAACATGAAGTGTCACCTTGTTAAAGGATTTAATCAACTAATTAAAGGTTTTATCGAAATAGCTATTAAGTTAACCTATCACCATAGGATTTTCATTCTAATACAATTGCTAGAGAGTATTAGGTACAATAAACCTGACTGATTACAATCCTTGATTGCTGATTGTAGGCACTTGTTATGCTTTCTCTGATCTGGATCCTTTTGTGGTATGATAATCCTCACTTCTGAAAATATAACTCCTTGCGAACCCTTGTATGTCTTCTCACACCTTTTATTTTATTACCTCTTACATTTTACAATGAAGTTTCGTCTTCCTTATAAAGACATTTGAAAATTTAGGGTTAGGTATGGATCTACGATCCACATTCAATCTTCATTTTCCACTCAATACTTATCTTTTGCTGATCGGTTGCATGCCTTTAGCATTTTTCTTATTGGCTGCATGCAAATTGCATAGAAAAATTAAAAGATTCAATCTCATCATTAAATCCTTCGAGATTTACCTTATGTCAACTATAAAGACTATTTGCATCATAGTTTGTGCAATTACAAACTCTCATGCTGATATACTGAGTTACTCGGCTCCTGAAGTATTGCAAATACTTGGCACATGCTATTTCTTGGATAGCTTGACACCTTAACAAAATTGTATTACTCAGCACCTTAAGTAGCTCGACACCTTATGTTACTTGGTACTTGTTAACACTCAACACTTGTTAACACTCGACACTTATACTTCGCTCGATATCTGATTTTCACTCGGCAGTTGATCTGCACTCAGCATCTAAAAACTACTCAGCACATGAAGATCACTCGGCATGCATGATGCACTCGGCATCCAATGTGAAACATGTTTAAGTGTGTTGGCACTCAAGTGTCAAAAACCATTATGAGGTTAACATTCACTCACCATCCACTAAGTTTTTTGGATGCTTCACACCTATTACTTGCTCGACACCTAAACTTGCTCGGATCCTTCTGTATCACTTAGCACACACTAGATTTTTCTTTTGCTCGTCACTAATTGAAAATCTTCTTGGCATGAACTAGCTTGTTCAACACTCACTAATGGACTTAGTCAAACTTTGCAACTAACCTTGTTACAACTTATTCTTCCAAGGTTTCTAAGTGTGGCCAACCTTTGTATCTTCAAGTGTATTATCAATACATCATTTTACCATTTTCTTAACTGATCCTTGCAGTTCATTACAAACCCCTAACTCAACCTTTCCCTTAGGTACTTTTGTTACATCTTGTTGATTAAATCCTCTTCATCAACTAAGTGATAGTACTTGGATCTTATAAGCAATTTTCATTCTAACAAGTAGCAAGTTTGACATCAATGACAAAACAATGATTGGAAACATTCTTTATCAACAATCTCCCTCTTTGCAACCAATCTTCCTCCTTCAAAAATGATCTTTTCAATTAGATTTCTAACACACGTGACATTATCATGCACTTGATAGATGTAGAAGCTTAGGTTGTACCAATCACTTTCAAGTAGCTTGAACTCGATTAGCACACTCAGTGAACACTGCAAAACTTGACATATAAACTGAATCACTTGGTTGACACTACATGGCCTGGTCAACACTAACACAGTGAGCTAGGTATAAACTGAATCACTTGGTTGACACTCCTTGGTCAATGCTCAATTCACATCACTAATACTACAAGCTTGGTAGACACTAGAGAACACGATTGACACTGTGCAACTCGGTTAATACTGTGAAGCTTGATTAGCATTATCATTGATCAACTCAGTAGATACTGCTCGGTGTGAACTGAATGTAGATTCTAAAACTCAGTAGCAATTGTAGAACTTAGTAATTATATAATTTTATTTTTAATACAAATTTCCATACAACAGTTTGATGGAGAGATTATTATGTAGTAATCAAAATTGTGAATTTAATACTAGTTTTCATTTTCAACCCTAGCTAGATCTTTGTTTTCTAAAGTCCCATTTCCAATAAAAATTTTCAATTTGATTTCTCTCATAGATGTTTCAATAATGAAGAATAGTAGTTTACAAACAAGGGTTTTAATCTACATATGATTTCCAAAAAAAAGAGATTCATAAACATGCACAAAGTAGATAGAGGTAATTTGAAAGGATTTAATGTGAAAATCTCAACCTCGATCTAATGCCAAACCTGAGGAACGCTTGAAGAATGCAAGAATTTTCATCTCTCAAAACCCTTTCTGAAAATTGCTCCTCCACACCTGTGTGGAGAAATGAGTTCTAATCTCGTAATAAAGAATATCTTAGCCTAGGGTTTTAGTTTTTATGAACATGTAAAGCCTTTCCTTTTATTATTTTATTTTATTTTATTCTACATGCATACTTTCTACTTTTTAATTAGAATAAAATTTATTTAAATTATTCTCACTTTATTTTTAATTAAAATAATAACATGTATTTAGAAAGTATATTTATTAATTTAACTAATAAAAATATTTACAATTCATTATTAAAATGAAACTTCTAAATGAATTATTATTAAATTAAATAAATATAATTATACCAAATTTGGACTTTTCATTAAATATTTAAATCTATTTCCTTTATTTACTTAATTTCTCAATTAATTAAATATAATTAAAATTTGATTTTTCTTTATAATTTTTTTTGTTAAATTAAATCATTTAATGATATCTTTCTTTGATTTAATTATAACCAAAAATAATAGTAGACCTACAAACTTAAAAAAAAAAACTCATTTGAAAGACAAAGTATGACTTCAAACTTTTAGGGTCAAAATCTCAAATTCATGTCACTTGATGAATTTAGAAGGGTACATAACTCAGATACTTGTCCTATATTCTAGGGCCATTGGCTCTAGGTTAAGATGTGGACTTGAGAACTATTTGCCCTCTTTACCATTGAGATATTGTGATAGGGCACACTCATCCTAGCAATTCAAGAAAGTTGATGCTTAGTACCTGCAATCTGCATAAAAGCTAAACATGTACATATGCATATAATCTAAACTAAATAGCCAATAATGGAGAGGGGTACATCATGTAGATCCTGACTAGCATGTGACTATTACTCCCTCCCTCAACCATATCAGAAACATCAAACATAAAATAAAATATCCATGTACACCATAGACATGCAAGTATGGGGTAAGTAACTATAAAAATTATATATACATCATCCATCTTACTGTCATCATGAAAAAACTAAAATCACTATATGAAGCATACAAAGCATCATTATTAAAAGAATAACCATGAACACATGAAATAACTGAGTATCAAATAGCTCATCAAATAATTAAGTAAGTATTAGATAACATCAATCAAATATGGTAACCAAGTACCATTAAATCATAACACATAACCATAAAAGCTGGCCTAAAAGAATTTGGCAATATAACATGAAAAGAAAACTAGGGGTAGACACTACATCTAGCCCCCTACACATAGGCTTACTCATGGAAGCCCATAAAAAATTAGGGATATAAATACCATAACCTAGATGCATCCTCTGATGTTGCTAATGACTCATTAGTAAGGTCCCATTGGACACATACCTACTCTATGGTTTGACCCCTGAGGGTCAAATCTCGTTGTTGAAGAATGTGCACCAGCTCTAAAGCTAGTTGCCCATCTTCCACCTATAACACATTCCAATCAAGAACATATATCATATGAGGAATATACTATCTAAGAATAGAAACATGGGAAACATAATGCACAAAATCTAAGCTGGGCAACAATGAGAGGTGATAGGAAATTGTACCTCTCCTCTCAAGAATCTCAAATGACCCCACAAACTGAGGTGCTAGCTTCTAACCCTTCCTATAATAGATTGGAGTCTTTCATAGACACACTCTCAATAACACTTTCTTTCCTATTGCAAACTATTTACGTATCCTATGAGCATTGACATACTTCTTTTTTCTATCTTGTGTTGTAGACACATGCTCACAGATGCACACTATCTATTGTTCCATATCTTGAAGCATCCCATGACCCAATAAGATGTGATCCTCTAAACTATCCCAACTTAATGGTGTACAACAAGGATAGCCATACAAGGCTAGAAAATGTGTCATCCTAATAAAACTATGACAATCATTATTATAAGAAAGATCTACTAGATATAGATAATCCTCCCAAAGATTTTGTCAGTCCATAACATATATCGTCAACATATCCTCCATAACCTAATTCACTCTCTTAGTTTGACCATTTGTCTCTAGGTGATATGTTGAGTTGAAGTTCAACTGTGCTCCAAGATCATGCTATAAGGATGTCTAAAATGTTGATGTGAATATATGATCCCTATCTAAAATGATATTTTGGAGAATATCATGCAATCTCATAATGTCACAAATAAAGACATTGGCTACTAAATTTGTTGTATAGGATGACCTCATTGGTGAAATTTGTTCTACCTTAGTCAACCAATCAATGGTGACCATGATAGCATCATGTTGACAAGAAGTCATAGGTAATCCAATAATGAAATATATTGAAATAATATCCCACTTCCATGAAGGAATGAAATTAGGCTATAGAATTCCTACAAGATATTGGTGCTCTTCCTTAACCCTTTGGTACTCAAGACACCTAGACATAAAATCAATGATATCATGCTTCATCCTTGATCAAAAGTATAATTGTCATAAAGTTGCATGCATCTTCTTGACACGTGGATGTATTGAGTAAGGTGCAAAATGGGCCTAAGATAGGATCAATGTAGGGAGATAATCCAATAGTGGTACATAAACCCTCCTTGTATAACACAAAAGGACATTTGACTCTAGGACATAGCTTGAAAATATACCCTATAAAGATTTTTTTGGATCTATCTTAAGGCTCACATCCTTATACCAATTATTTATAGGAAGTGCCTGAAGTATACAACTCCTCAAATCCACACTAAGACTCAATGCTAATATCTCATGTTTCCTACAACTCAAAGTTTCATATACCACATTCTCCTTCCCCTAAATATACTTCACCTTGAAGTCATACTCGCACAAAAATTCCACCCAACACCTCTTCTATGCATTCAGATTAGGCTATGCAAATATATACTGTAGACTATGATGATCACTATGAAGCTCAAAACAATGTCCCAACAATTAGTGTCTCCATCTCACTAGAGCATGAACAACTATACCTAGCTCAAGATCATGTGTGGGATAATTTACATCATGATCCTTGAGCTTGGAAGACTCATAGGAAAGCACATGTCCATCCTACATTAGAATTGCTCCAATCCCTTCTAGGGAAGCATCAATAGATACCATAAAACCACCTACTAGATCAAGTACTACTAGAATTAACATGCTAGTCAAAATCTCCTACAGCTTCTAGAATGCTTCCTGACATTTCTCTATCAAAATTAACTTCTTCCCCTTTTTTGCAGGGAATTTATGGGCTATGAAACTCTAGAAAAGTCCTGAACAAATCTATAGTAATATCTAGCCAAACCCATAGAGCTATGAATCTCAGACACAATAGTGGGTGCTAGCCAGTCTACCATTGTCTAGATCTTCACAGGATCCACTAAGATATCATCTCTTGAAATGATATGTCCTAAGTATTGTACCTCAAACTAAAATAAGTCACACATCATGAAATTGGCATATAGTTAATTGGCATGAAATTGGCATATAGTTAATTGTCTCTAAGGCACTGAAGGACTAACTATAGGTGTTCCTCATGTTCATCTTGAGATCTAAAATATGTATATGCCATCCAAGAACACAAGTAAAAAGTGGTCTAGGTAAGAAAAAAAATACTCCATTCATCAAGCACATGAATACTGATGAAGCATTTTTCAAACTAACTGGAACGACTGGAAACTTATAGTGTCCATAACAAGTGTGGAAGGTCGTCTTATGTATATCAACATCTTGAATGTGTGGTCATCTAGGCTAACTCATAACCTAGGCCTAGGGTTTTTTTTTTGTCTTGTAATAACCTTAGCCAAGTTAGTTAGGCATGGTTAAACCTTAAGAGGTCATGGTTGAGTTTGTTCCTAGGTGGAGTTGACTAGGCTCAATCGACTCTAGGTGGTTTGGTTTTCTTGCTTTATGTTTGTTTGTTTAAATTTGTTGGGATTTATGGGTCTTGGACCATTAAAACCCTAAGGAAAGTATGATTTTAACTTATCTTTTCATCTTTGATGTTTTACATCCTCTTGCATAGGCTAGGAGTTTCTACATATCATTTGGGGAAAAAGATGAGAGAGATATCAACTATTGACAAAGTTGTCAAATAGGTCAAAGTGGTCAAAAAGATGTAGATTGATGCTTTGAAGGAAAAATTATGCATAGACATCATGAATGGAACATTTTAGACCTACTTGGAAGATTCCAAGTGATAGATGTTCTAAAATTGCAAAAATACAAAAAGTTGTCAGCAAATTTGAAAATTGCATGACAACATTTGAGCAAGAATTGAAGATGTCATGGTTATGAGGCTGATAGTTACTATAATTGTTTGAGACGTCTTGGTAAACATATAAAACCATGAAATGGCCCCACTCCAAGGGTTGGAAATTGTAACAAGTGAAAATCTAAAATTGGATCCATGAAATACAATTTAAAAATTGATATTTTTTGCATTTCTTCATTGCATGCATGAGACAATGGATTGAGAGACTCAGTTTTGTGTTTGGTTCTTCTTGTTTACATTGTTACATTATATTTCCTTATAGATTTCAAGTTGATTAGAATCCATTTGTACATAGTTGGCAAACTATTTGTATATAGGATGTTTTCTATTTTTGCATTGATAGTTTTTGGGAAAATTGCTCCCCCAGGAGTTCCTACTATAGATTCATCATGGCCTTAAGGGGAATGAAAGAGGAGCTAGTGTGCATAATGTATATAGTTTTTAGGCCCTAAAAAGATGATTAGTTATTTTTCATGTGATGCCCTAGGCAAGTTATATAAACTTGGTTAGGTGCTTACAGTGTTTCCAAGAAGCTTTTGGAGGTTTAAATGTGATAGACACTTCAAACCATGAGATAAAAAATGGGAAAGGGTGAGTGATGTTGCTATATGAAAGAGGGAGAAGTTTCAAATTGATTTTTTCTAAGTCTTTGAATAGATCCTAGTCAACACTGTCAATGTTGATGTGAAACCCTTGATTATAGGCATAAAAACTGCTTTCAGGTGTACAAATGGCTTGGGAAACTAAGACCCATAGAATATTTTAGTTTTTGCAAAAGGGTACTCAAATACATGATTATATTTCCAACTTTTTTAGAGAAGTTTTGAGATATAGTCCAAAAACCCAATTTGGAGGGCTAATTCAATTAGGCCTATTTTTTATAGTTTTAGAGTAGATGAAAAGAACTTGAGGAAAACTTGATGGATTTGTGTCTAAAAGCCTAGTTGAAGACTAACACCACATGTATGAACCCCTCACCCCATGTAGTTTAATAAATGCTCAAGGAAACCTAGGAAATGAAGTTGGCAAGTTAGATTGAAGAGACATTTGGTGGATGCAAGAAGTAAAATCCTTGGTGTATCTAGATGGTGAAGAGTTGGGGGATAGAAAAGAGATCCTCTAGATGTTAGGGCATCCAAGTGGACCCTATTATTCTAGGAGAAATCCTAAGAAAGTATTAGATAAGATTAGGACAAAGTAAGCAAACTATCTAGTATTACATCAATGTGTAGCTAATGGTACCCTGACTTTAGATCTATCTTAGAAAACACTATGGCTCCCTTGATTTGGTCAAACAAGTCATTGATCCTTGGTAAAGGATATCTATTCTTAATCATTACCTTATTAAATTGTCTATAATGAATGCACAAGTGTAATGATCCATCCTTCTTCTTCACAAAGACCACTAGTGCTCCCTTTGGAGAAATACTGAACCTAATAGAACCTTTAGACAAAAGGTCCTCTAGCTATAAGTGCAATTCAATCAACTCATGAGTGGTCATCCAATAAGAAGCTCTAGATATGGGCTCTACTCCTAGGATGAGGTTAATGCAAAAATCAATGTCTTTATTAGGTGGCATACCTGGAATCTCAATGGGAAAAACATCAATTTACTATGTAGGATAGGGTGATCTAGGGTCTTCCCTTCAGGATCTTCCTCCTCAAGTTCACTCATAGTAATGGCAAACACCTAACATCCTTTACGGATTCTCCACTTTAGTTTTATAATAGAGACCATTCGAATGGATATGGGTCTCTAAATTCCTACAATCTTAGAGTCGTTATCCTAGTTATCCTTACATTGAATAGTCTTCCTCCCATATTCAATGCTAGTTCTAGGTGAGCTAAGTCAGTCCATGCCTAATACTATGTCATATGAACCAAGGGGAATAACTCAAAGGTCTACTAAAGTAATGAATCCTCCTAATTTTGATTCACACTACTGCATTAGAGAGTCTTTGGGTATCTTAAATCCTAAAGCTAGTTCCACCTGCCAACCTATGCATTTCTTAACCACCTCAAGCTCATACTTTACAACTATCGAAGGTGATATGAAGGAATCTATAGAACTTGAATCGAATAATATTTAAAGGTTTTTACCTCTAATTTCTCTTGTAGTCTCAACTACAATACCTTGCTGATTTTCCTGGTAGTAATCTACCATTGCAAAAAATCTATGTAATCTCCCAACATCACCAACTATACACTTAGATGCTTGTGGATTTGGTCTTGAATACTGAGATGTAAATTTTAGGTAGTTGGCTACAATATGCCCAAACTATCCACATGAGAAATATTGTGTATCTCTACCAAAATATTTCCCTGCTTGAGGTGTACTAGACTACTTATGATTGTCTCTACTGGCAAAGGAGTGGTTAATATGTGTAGGCTAGTTATACTAATTATGCCAATTGCACTGAGAGTTTTGAAAGTTCCAAGAAATCAACCACCACCACCACTCTATACTAGAGGATAAGATCCCTTCTATTGTTGTTGTTATTGCTAACCCTAGTTGTCTTTAGAGTAAGGAGGCTTCCTATTACTACTTGTGTCCTAGTTTTGTGTGCTTTGGGACCCTGATGAAGTAGGTGCCCCCAAAAAACCACCATGTCCCAAAGTAACATTCTTATCCACAAGAATAACCTAATGTACCACATCCTTAAGAGTCTTAGGTTGGAATACCTTTATACCCCCAATGAAATGGTTATTTTAACCTTGAATGAAGTGTTATACCATCAGTCATGAGCTATCACTGATCCTTGCATAAGGCATGAGCTCATAAAAATTCTTCTCATACTCTACCATGGTCATGGTAAATTACCTCAGATAGTGAAACTCATCAGCCCTCTACTATTTCCATTGTTCTGGTAGAAGCGATCACAAAAAATTTCAAGGAACAACGCCCAGGTAACAACATTCATGTCCACACCTAGCTTCTTTTCCTCTATATTCCACCATGTGGGTACAAATAATTCCAATTGTGTGGTGATATATCTTGCTTTGACATTGGAGTCAAATTCATGCATCATGAAACATCTATCCAAGTTAGTCAACCATTTCTCTACAACATAGCCAATACCTACCTCAATGAAAGGTTTGATTTTAGACTATTGTAGGTCCCTCATCTATGCGATCTTGGTCAACCTCTATCTATCACTGTGGGGATCTCACCGAGGACTCCTAGATCTCCACCTCTCCTCATTTCTAGCATGATGTGATTCTTCTTGATCAAAAACCTTTGGAGGGGGTAGGTGCTCTATGATAATCCTCATCATCTACCTTAAATTGACCTCTTTTGAATCAACTTGATGTTCTCCATTGTTCTCCTCCCTATTCTCTTCCTGAACAAGACTCTCATGACTAGTCTCATGCAAGTTGATGCCTCTACCTCACCCAAAACCTTTTTCTTGTCCTGAGCTATGGCCTCTCATAGTTGATATAGTCCTAGACACCATCCTCCTACAATATCCAAGAAAGAACAAAAAAATTCCAACAAAATCAACAAGGGCATACTATTGTAAAGCATAATTATAAGAAACATGTTTGACAATCAAATCAAGATTTATTCCAATTTTTACCTTTTTCTATGTTTAAGTATTTGAGTATGAAGCTCAAGGTGTTCAAGTTGCAATACACACATATAGTTGTTTAAATTTTGTTTAAGTTAACTAGTTGCCATCTAGTGGCATTCCAATATACCTAGAGCTCCCAATATAGAAACTAGTGTCTAATAGAAGATGTAGCACTTTGCTAGGGAACCCAAAAAAAAAAACCTATTAAGTCACTAAGTTTTCCAAATAATATTTTTTAAAGATTACAACAACAAGAGATAATATAGTAGAAGTAATAACTCACATACATACATAAGAAATACATCAACAATAACATCTCTTAAGGGTTCCATAACGTTGAGTCACATATATAAGTTTTATTAAGATTAAATCTATTACATAACAAAGTCCACATCATAGGATAACCATAAATATGAAATCAAATGATATAATATACATGTACATAAGATTCCACATGACATAACCAAAATGCATAATCATCCTCTATACAAGTCACAGGGTATGAAATGCTACAAGAATCTACATCAAGATAAGATACAACATCTCATAAGATCTCAAAGAATCAAAGTACAATAAATCAGCATATGACCATAGAATAAAATCACAAGATCAGAAGGATAGAATAATGACACAAGTACATCTAGGAATGATATCTAGCTATTTTATCTTTGATTATATAAGAAACATGATGATCTAAACTCATGGAACCTAAATGACCTACTCCCACCATGCCAAGGAGATAATCTCAAGTCCCAAATAGATAACAATTCAATAGTCATAACAAGAATCTATGTCAAGGAAATCTTGATATCAATCTATCTCAAAGGTACCAAGTACACAAATAAAATATAATCCCAGAGGCAACAAAGACAAGTAGGAAACCTCTTTTGTTTCCTAAAATCCCATTTTCAATGACATTCAATGTGATTTCTCTCATAGATGTTTCAATAACAAAGAATAGTAATTTCTAAAGAAGGGTTTCAATCTAAATATGATTTCTAAAAAAAACAAGAATCATAAATAGGCACAAAGTAGACAAAGGTAATTTGAAAGGATTTACTATGAAAATATCAACAGAATTCCTACCTTGATCTGATGCTAAACCTAATAATTGCTCAAATAATGTAAGAATTCCTCTCTCAAAACCCTTTCTGAAAAAATCCCCTCCAAACCTATGTCTTGAAAAATGAGCTCTAATCTCCTAATCAAAAAATTTGAACCTAGGGTTTCAGTTTTTTCCAAAAATGCAAAGCCTTTCCTTTTATTAGTTTATTTTATTTTATTTAAATTATTCTCAGTTTGTTTGTTATTAGAATAATAAGATCTATTTAGAAACTATATTTATTAGTTCAACTAATAATTATATTTGGAGTTCATTATTAAAATGAAACTTCTAAATTGATTATTATTAAATTAAATAAATATAATTACACTGAATTTGGACTTTTCATTAAATCTTTAAATTTATTTCCTCTATTTAGTTAATTTCTCAATTTATTAAATATAATTTAAAATTTATTTTGTTTGTTAAACTTTCATTAAGTTAAATCATTTAATGATATATTTCTTCAATTTAATTATAATTAAAAATCATAGCAGACCCACAAACTTAAAAGAAAACCCATCTAAAAGGAAAAGTATCAATTCAAACTTTAAGGGTCAAAATCTTGAATTCACATCACTAGATGAATTTAGAAGGGTACATAACTCAAATACTTGTCTTATATTGTAGGACCATTGGCTTAGGGTAGGATTTGAACTTGAGAAGTATCTCCCCTCTTTAGCATTGAGATATTGTGACAGGGCATGTTCATCTTGGCAATTCAAGGAAGTGGATGCCTGGTACCTATAATCTGCATAAAATTTGAACATGTACATATACATATATATCTAAAATAAATAGAAATTAATGGGGAGTGGTACATCATGTAGATCCCAACTAGTAGGTGACTACGCCTCCCTCCCTCAACAACATCGTAAATGTCAAATATAAAGTAAAACATCCATGTATACCATACACATGCAAGTATGGGATAAGTAACTATAAAAATCATATATACATCAACCATCTAATTGACACCATGAAATAATTGAAAGCACGATATGAAGCATACAAAACATCATTATTGAAAAAATAACCTTAACACATGAAATAACTAAGTATCAAGTAGCTCATCAAATATTTAACTAAGTACGAAATAACATCAATAAAATCAAGTAACTAAGTACCATTAAATCATAACACATAACCATAAAAGCTGGCCTAAAATAATTTGGCAATATAACATGAAAAGAAAACTAGGGTATGCACTACAAGTTTCCTTGCTTTTTCATGCATTGTTTGTAGCTACATTTTTTCTCATATTAAGGGGGGTGTAAGAGTAAAAGATTAATTTAATTTAATTTATTAAATTACCTTTATTGCCACTTAAGGTTTCATTTTATGCACATGCATTCCCATTGAATAATTAATTATTACCTCTTAGGGTTTCCCTTTTAGGCTTTACAATATCCTTCTATAAGGATTAATCCATTCTATATTTCTCTTATTTCTTTTAGTCTGATAATATATTCTTGCATATTTTAGAGCCAAACCTTGCCTTCTCTTGTCTTTTTCTTTTCTATGGTAGGTTCTTGCATGTTGGTGTTCTACAAGATCTATGGATTTATTCTTATCAAATCCTTCATAAACTAATATTAAGATGCATGCTAAAATAAATCTAGGAAGAAAGAAACATTATAGTATACTACATAAACTTACATAAAGGACATGACTAAGAAAAAATTCTTGATACACGCTCCTAGTAGTGAGTGCTTTGTCTAAACCAATACATATCAAATTCAACTAGTAGCATTTCAAAATTGTTTGAACTATAGGCACTCACAAAATTCTTAATAATTTTAACAATCTATAATTAGAAAATGAAAAATGTAAAGGGTGACATGAAGCCTTGAACACATTGGAAAAACTTATTGATACATGCTCCTTGTAATGAGTGCTCCATTGAAATGAAAATAAAAAGAAGTTAGTGGAATTTTTTTCCTTTAAATATAGTTACTAATATAAATTCTTAATAATGTTAACAATATATAATCGAAAAATGAAAAAAAATGAAAAACTATAAATGTTAGCATGAAGCCTTGAACACATGAATTTAAGAAAACCACTAGATCACATCCTTTATTCTAGTGTGTATTTTATTAAAATTTTATAGATTTAAAAATATCAATTTATTTGTGATCATTCTACAAATATTAAAATATAGTTGGGGCATCCACTGATCCACTAGAACCATAAATATGAAATAACACCAATGATATAATATGTCCCCTTTATGGTTGCATATAAAGGGTGAAACAACTTAGAGGACATGAAAGAAATAAAAGCATCATGATTTTTATAATTTAATAACTAGAAAATGTATTTAAATAACATCACATGAAAAACATTTAGAAAAAATAATAAGAGAAAAGCATGATAGAAAGTCAAAAATCATGATGCTTCAATATTGCCCTAAAGTTAGGGATATGCAAAAATAATCAAACCTAGATTAGAATCATGCATGCACATGAATCAATTTTTTTGATTAAGGAAAGCATGCTTTGAAAGGGCCCTAAAACCCAAACAAAATAAAGTACAGTCAAATATGGAATGCTTAAGGCCTCAAATAGAGCCAAAAAGAAAAAAGAGAGAACATCTCCCTAAAAAAAAATAGAAACATAAGTAAAGCCAGGGAGAGATGCCAAGAAACTAGGACTACCCAAAAAAAGCTAGGGTGTTCAAATGATATCTGTCAGCATTTCTATTGCGCTTATCTCTAGCTTTGATAGCTTACCAGCTGCCTCCTTCATCTTAGAAAGATCTTGGTTTGGGGCCTGGGTGTCCTTTTTCCTAGTTCTAGATCTTGTTTTCTTCCTTGATCTTTCATCTAGGGTCCTATCTTTTATGTTGTAGGTGCTCGGGTCCTCCTCCTTGCTAATGCTTTGACCATCTGTATAGGTAGGTATCTTGTGGTAACTAATTGTAAAATATATATAATCATAACATGTAACAAGGAGCATATTTGTAAGAAAACATAATGTATACATGATAAGCATAGAAATTAAACCAAAAATCAACATAAGGTAAGATCATTGTAAGCATATAAGTAGCATGTAATCATCATATGTTAAGATCACATGAAAGTATAAACATATAATAATAGTAGGAATATAGAAATAAGGATTTAACATAAGAAGCATAAGCATTGTGGAAATAAATTAGTAGGAAACTAGGAGATTATAAACATACAAAGATTGCTCTCCAAGTGGGGAACATAACACATGCAAAGTATTCAACATAATATAGAGAGAAAAAGGCTAATGAGAAAGGATAAAATTAAGAGGAAAAAAAAAAACATAATCACAAGATGATACAATATGGAAAGGAAAAATACAAAAAATAAGGTTGGTAAAATGTTAAAGGAAATATAAATTATAAAGAGAAATGAGCTAAAATTTTGTTCAACATGATAGTGTTGTCTTCAAGTTTTGATGCCAACACCTCTAGTTATCTTCTACAGTCCTTTTCATATTCCTGATCAAATTCTTGTTACATGAATCAGCCAATCCATTGCCCTAAGGATAGTAGTTTGAGGATGTGCTCAAGTATATATTATGATCAATTGTCCATGCACAAATATGGGCTCTTACAAAGACTTTTCATTATTTGAAATAATAGTTGAAGGGGAACCAAACCTAGTCACAATTCTATCAAAGAATTCAATAATTGAAGATTATGTGGCATTCTACAATACAACTACCTTTGTCTATCTAGTGAAGTAATCTGTAGTAGTTAGGATCCATTTATGACCAAAGCTAGAAGGAGGATTAATGGTGCCTATGAAATCCAATATCCATTGAGAAAAAGTTTGATCCACCTAAATGGGAGGAGCTGCAAGCCTCTACTTACTATAAAAGAAAGCAAATTTTTCACATTTTTTGGCATACCTATGACAATCATGGAACAAGGATGGCTAGTAGTAACCAACTCTCATGACCTTTATTGCAATTTTTCTTGTTGAAAAGTGGCCACCATCAATACCATCATGGAGCTCCTTAATCATTCTATCATCTTGATCTGCATCAATGCACCTCAACAAAGCTCTATTGAAGTCCTACCTAAATAGGATACCATCAAATATGACATAAAGAATGGACTACAATATGAATTGTCTTCTTTTTTCCCTATCCAATCTTGGAGGATATCCATTACCTAACAAGAAGGTCATCATGTCATTTATCCAATTCCATTGATTTTCATTTCCTACTTCTTGTTGATCTGTCAATATTATAATAACTTCCTCATCTGATTCCTGAGACAAGACCATCTACTTGCATAATCCTTTCCCACTTACTAGCTTGGTGATCTAAGTGTCTACATCATACTCCATCATTTGGTGATCCAACCTACTCTATTCTCATTAATATCTGTTCTCAAAAGGAAATCCTTCACACTGGCATGAGGCACTAGCAAATGGATCTTGTTGTGTAATAAAAGATGTCTAAATTTATTCAAAGATCTTATGAATACAAGGGCTTTATTCTTGACATAATTGTATTTGTCTTCATACTCTTTAATCCCTTTACTAAAGAAATCAATGGGTTGTTCTTCATTCTTATCATTTTCTTGAGTCCAAACAACAAAAATACTTGACTCACCTTCTAAAGTGTAAAGGATGAAATCTTTCTCAAATTTTGGATTAATAAGAGTATGGATTGAGGCTATGGCTACCTCAATCTCTTCCAAACTTGATTTCCCTTACTTGGTCCATGAAAATACCATGTTGTTTTTAAGCATAGTTGTAAGGGGTTTTACCATCATAGCTAAATTAGGAATGAATCTCCTCACAAAATGTATTCTACCAAGAAAACTTTGTAGACCTTTCTTGTGGCTAGCAAGGGAGAGAGAAAGATTGTTTTAATTTCTTTCAAGATCAATAGTTAGACCATCCTTAGATATAATATGTCCTAACAATTTTCCTTGATTAGTAACAAATACACACTTGCTTGGATTTAGGGATACTCCATACTCTCTACCTCTTATGAATACTTGTCTGAGATGGCTAAAATGATCTGTTACATTCTTTGAATACACAATGATATCATCAAGGTAGACCAACACAAACCTTTCAATCATGTTCTTGAAGGCCATCTCCATTTCCTTTTGAAATGTGGCACTTTAATTTGTTAGGAAAAATGGTATCTTCATATATGCATAGGTGTCCCACTTTATTGTGAATGTAGTCTTATAACTGTTAGACTCCTTGACTAACACCTGATTGTAACTAGAGAATCCATCAAGAAATGAGAACCTCTCTGAACTACTAACCTTGGATGGGATCTACTCCATGGAAGGGAGGGGATGATGATCCTTAAGGGAGGTCTGGTTGAGGTCCCTAAAGTCCACACAAAATCTGATTTCTCCATTCTTCTTCCTAATTGGGACAAGGTTTTCTACCCATGATGAATGCTTGTTAGGGAAAATCATATTGACCTCAATCAATTTGGATAGCTCTTTTCTCATTAATGACTCAATTTTAGGATTTACTAGCATCTATTTTTTCCTAATAGGTTTTATATTATCAACTAAATCTAAGGTATGCTGAAATAGACTTGGGTCAAAACCCTTTAAGCCATCGTATGTCCAAGAAAATACATCATTAAATTCTTGACATAGATGAACAAAACTTTCTTGCTCAGTTTCAAAACATATCTTTCCCATGTTTAAGGACTTTCCATCAACAACCACAACTGGTATGTGATCATCTTTGTTTGCAGCAAGGTTCATACCTCTATTTCTTGCTTGCTCATCAAGACTAAAAGAACTCTCTAAGGTAATGAGACCTTTAGGAAACTTGTTAGAATTTAGATTGATGATCTGACCTCCATACTGGTCATGCAACCTTGACCAATTTCTATTTGAGAACTCTACGTCATTTTGTAGAAAACTCACAATTTGCACATTAAATTCATATACTTGCAAGTTGACATTATTATTAGGGATAGAAAACCTAACCACCACTCTAATCTACTACTTATAATGGTGGTTAGGCTTGCTACTCTAATCTAAAACAAAAAGAATCTCTCTAATCTCTCTACAACTAATAAATCAAACCCTTGATCATTTTTACTTTCTAACTAAAAATTGGAGCCAAATTATACTAGAATGGCATAATATCATCAAAATTCATCTAAAAGACCTTTTACCAAGTATTTTTACTAAGTTTGTAACTGCATTTTCAATTTTAGCTCATTTCACTGAGAAGGCCCCAAATTTTACTTTTCTAGCTATAACTTGAACCAATGAATTCCTGTGCAAAAATGAACTCCATAATTGGAAAGTTCATCTTCTCATGATTCCAACGATATATAACATCGCTATGTTAGCTTCTTAGAAACTCCTTAAAAGTCAGTTTGAAAAGTACCTCTTGGTATAGGACTGAGGTCTGCAACATCTTTTAAATTTTGAAATTTAAAAAAAAATTTAAAAAATTCTAAAGTCATAACTTTAGAATAAGCCCCTTTGAATTTAAAAAGAGTTTTGAACATGCATACCTTCTAAGAAACAATAATAATATTTTTTTATTATTTTCAAATTTCTCCCTACCCCTCAATTTTAGGGTCAACCAGGTTTATCTAGGTGCCATGTGGCACTTTTTGATTGGTCAGCATCAAATGCCACATCATCATCTAGGTAGGCCTGGTACCACGTGTCATATTCTTGCAATCTTGCATTCTTTAACTGCCCTGCATCTTTGTTTTGTGGGATTGCACAGACTGTTGGATTGTGACACGTGTGTCATGATCTAAGCACTTCTTGCCTAAACTTGCTCTGATTTCCATCTCACTGCTAGCTGGGACCCACGCTGCATGGCATCTTTTCGTATTCCCGCATTCTTTAAACCTCAAGCACTTTCCTTTTGTGGGCATGTACCCACCGTTAGATCATTACACGTGTCATGATCATTTTTTTTCCTGGTGCCATGTCATCATTCTTGCATCTTTGTTTAAAATTATGCCTGATGTCATGCTGACATCACCTCTAGGTCTGCTACGGATCCCATACCACATCACTTAGCCTTCACAAAAGGCACATTTCATTAGACATTATATAGTTCTTTTAGAATTGTATTTAAAGACTAAAAGATTCTCCCACATAAGAAACATGGGATAAAACATTGACCTCTATTTTTTTTTACCATGCCATTGCCTCATCTTTGTTGAGTGCTGACTTCTCCTTTGCATACAGATTTTGCCTTGTTTTTGCTATAGATTTCAATATGCGTAGGTCTTTTTTATTATTTTACAGACAACTTTTCCTTTTAAATGCATGCTACTCCTTATTTTTAACGTGGCATGACTCTTTAAGTTGATGCATGGGGATTTCCATGGATTTGGCATTTCTTTTTCTATTGACTACAATTTTTTTATACGTAGGGTCTCTGCCTTATGTTAATAAATCCTCAATGGGCATGAGGCTTCCTTTAAAATGTTGACTGACCCTCATTTTAGCTTCCCACTGCCTTTAAACTTGACTGCAACTTCTTTCTCAAGCATGGGATTCCATCTTGGTGTGCATGGATTCCCTATTTCATCCCTATGGCTCTTATTCTTCAATGGTGTGGATCCTGCCTTTCTTACTAACCAAGTCTGCTCTTTTATTAGCCAACTTCCTTCTACTCTATTTTTTTGGCTACTTTGAAATAGCATGTTCTTGACTGGAAGGAATATTTCTCTTACGTGTTCCCCTGTTCACTGGTCTTGATGTGCGGTAACTCCTTCAGTGTTTGCATGGCTCCTTTATTGGATGCTGACTGTTGTTTTTCTATGTCATGGATATCCTTTGCTCCTCACAGCTTTATCTCCTTTTTTTATGTCATTAACTACTCATTCTAATGTGTGGGTTGTTTTGACATCATCCCTTGTAGTTATGAAGTGTTCCTTGAGGCTATAGTTGACTTGGTGTGGGGTGCCCTCTACTCCTTTTCTCGAAACCCTTGTATGGATTGACATTGGAACAACTTTCTACGTTACCATGTTTATCATGTGCACACATTACAAGACCTCTTCTCTTCTGGAAAAATAAAGGCATTGTTCAAGAAAAATTCTTGTTAGGATAGTCTGTAACCTTGTATAGAAGAAAAGCAATCCTTTTCTTCTCTTTTTCTTCCTTGATGCCATGCTTCATGCTTGCCTCCCTAGACACCATCATGGTGTATGGTAGAATTTTATTTATCAACAAAATATGACCACATTGTAAAACACTTTAGATGTTGTGGTTAAAAATATGCTTCCTCACTTTAAACACGGAGGCATTCACTTTAGCTCCATTATTCTCATGATTTAAAATACTCTCCTTGATGGAATCAATCAAGCCCTAGCATGGTCGACTAAAAAAAATTATTTTTGAACAAATGAAGTGAAAACTAATCCATCGATCATCTTAAACTGATTAGAACCAAGTTTGACCACTGATTAATCAACTGAAACCCATTTTACCACTGACCTGCAAATTGTCAACTTTGTGCCAAGAGGTTTGTTGATTGGCCTTAAAAACTAACCCAAACCTCTAACCAGGCTCTAAAAATTGACCCACTAATTCTCTGTTCCACATATTTTTACCATGTCAAATCTCATCTCATGATGAATTCAGGGTCAAGAGATATTGACTGTCAAAGTTGACCTCTTAGAACTACCTACAAGAAAATATGTCAGAAAACAACAAATTATGTTTGGATTTGGCTTTGAAAACTAGGCAAACAAGCACTTGGGAAAATGAAACTTGGGACATTAGTTCACTATCATGAGAAGAGTACAGATTTGTGATTTGGGCTCATGAAAAATAACTAGGGGCAAATGAGGAGCTATCAAAGTAGGCTACTTGGATTTGCAGACTGGAAACAATGACTGAAAAGTGATTTTTGGACATGGAATTGACCTGAAAAAGCATGCAAATGGATTCATCATGACTTGCAAACTAGCACACTTAGATTATTTTCAAAGGATAACATAGTGGTGCAATCCGTTCAATCTAGGCAATCATGGATTTCAAGATATAACATCCCAAATAGGGGTACCAAACAATTTGCAGTTTATGACACCAGTAAAAAGATAGAAATTGCATTTGGAATCGCATTTGAAAACTGATCAAATGGATTTGTCGAGACTTAAAAATTTAAATATAGGAAGACTCTAACCTCTATAATGTGATGCAAAATTAAATTTAACATTTTGATCAACTAGGTTAATGTTATTATAGGTCAAATAGGGCTTCCTAGAACTTTGCACAATTTGCAAATGCATGAAAATAGTAAATTACCAACTTTGAGGGGTTTAAAACCTAGTCAAACAGATTCTAAACAACTTGAAATCTAAAACATAGGTTCTTAGGTATGGACACTAGACACTCCAAAAGTGGTGAGTCATGAGACATTTTTGGGTGTGAGATTTAGATGCAAACAAGCCCTCATGTTGCTATTTGACACTTAGGTGAAAATGTAGATTTGGAACTAGATTAAAATGAGACTTCACGAAATGGTTCGAAATCTCAATTTAACTTCATGGAACAAGCGGATGCACTAAATGAAAGGTTTAAGAAATATTAAACACCTCTTGGGCTTCTCAAGTACAGCCAAGTACAATCTCATCAAAAACCATTTATGGCATTTAGTTTTCTCAATGGTACTCAAAATTGGGAAGGCAATTTTGAGTCCCAACACTTCATATCCCACTTGTATCCTCTTTGGTCTTCCTAAGTTTAGGGACAAGAGCATCTTTAATATAAAATAAGTACCTAGGTCTATCTCTAGGGTTTTTGATATAGGATCAAAATAATATGCATTAGCCCACTCATCTAGAGAAAATCAAGTATCTCTACCAGGGAAATAGTAGGCTTATTTACTGTATCATTTTCATCTATCTCTAAGATAGTACAATTCACATTGATGAGATTAGGAGTGTAGGGCTCAATATGATAGAGGGCTAAGGGCTCTGCTATGATTGAGGCCTTGGTCACATATCTTGTTCTAAAAAAAATATATGACCAATCAAAGGATATGTAACCACCTATTTGGGTGATGAAATCCCTTGAGAGACAAATGGCAAAGTATGGCTTGACCTTGGAAACTAATATATCTTGGACTACAGTGAAACTAGGGCATGTATGTAGGGACATTTCAACATTCCTAAGGATCCGTATAGTCTTGATAGTACTACCATCCAACTACAATACATCCCTAACAATGGGCTTATATTTAGTTTCTAGAATATCAGCTACACACTTGGTCATCACTGAACTAGTAGCCCTAAATCAATCATGCAGTTGGACTATAGTGAAACTAGTTTCATGTATGTAGGGCCATTTCAACATTCCTAAGGATCCCTATAATCTTGATAGGACTACCATCTAACTGCAATACATCCCTAACAATGGGCTTATATTTAGTTTCTAGAATATTAGCTACACACTTGGGCATCATTGAACTAGTATCCCTAAATCAATCATGCAATTGTGGAATAGTTTATCCCCTATAATCAAAGAAACATAAAATAGAGGAGATCTAAAAAATTTACTTATTTCTATCTACTTTGATGGTTTTATAAGAGTTGTGGTACTTTCTTCTCTTGATGGCTGATACTTTGGTCCAATGTTTTTCAACTCTCTCTGCAGCAACCTTTTTTTGCATAGGTATAGTAGAAACAACATCCCACATGGAAATATTCATATTTTTTTTCCTCATCTACTCTACCACACTAAATGAGGTGTTAGGTGCTTTGGAAGAAGCCTTGGGAGCTGCATGAGTAGAAGGTTGAGATGGAATAACATGGGGGCCATTCACATCTCCTCTACTACTATTCTATCTTTGTTGCAGGGGAGCATTTGATTGATCATTTGCCACTTGTACATGAGGTACTACATTTGATACTGAAACCTAATTAGGAGTAGCATCTTCAATAGCTCTCCTTTTCTCCTAGTATTGTGAGTAATGGAATCCTAATTTTCATTACAATTTTCCTCCACCTAGTGATTCATAAAGGAGCAACAACCTTGTCATTGTGAATGTGAGGCATCTTTAGATTGGCTCTCCTTGTATGATTGTCATATTGTAGCCTCTTTAGTAATCAAAGCCAAATAGTATTCATCCTTTTGACACATACAATCATTATAAGAGTAATTGTAGGAGGGACAAAAATCTTGATCTTGAGTCATTTATTCTGAGGGACTAAGGCCCTACTTTGATTTGTATTTGAAGTAGAAGCATAACTATTTTTTCTACTCTGATCAAAAGAGGTATTCCCATGGTTATGATTTGGAGGTCTATCATTTTTTTGGGCTTGATATTGCAGTTGAGGAACCTTATTTCCCTATTGTTGTTGTCTCTCCAAAGTCACCACTTTGTTGCTCACCTGTTGCATCACGAAGAAGCTACCTTCCAAATTCTTCTCTTGACCTGGCAATCTCTTATCTATGTTCAACATCATAGACTACATAATCTCCTTAATTTTGTCCATTCCTTTTGAATATGTGAAGACTTGAGGGGATAGAGCAATGAGTTGTGATGTGGAAGGCATGGGAATAGGGGCTATTGTTGGTTGGTGATTTGGGATATTAGAGAAGAAGGGCATACGAGGTCTTGGAGCTAACTTACCTCCTTGTATCAATATATTTTTTGCCCTTATTGCTATTTCATAAGCATCAACTAATGTATCTCCTCCCATGCTTTGGATTGTAGTGGAAATATCACTATTAAAAGCTCTAAGGTAATGTAAGAATGCATTACTAGGGGTAGGATTCACTACGGTAGATATTCTATTCCATGCCTTTTGAAATCGATAGTTAAAATCAATCATGTATTCATGGGAGGCTCTTTTTATAGTAGTCAACTATTCTAAAAGTGAAAGATAGTCACTTTTTTCCTCAAAGTGTTTGCATAGGGTTGCTCCTAACCCATCCCAATCTATTATAGAGTTACAAGGCAACCTTTTGTAACATTGTAATTCTTTTCCTTTTAAAGATGAAGATAAGAGCCTAACTACTACATCATCCTTAGATATTCCATGTATATTACAAACCTTTGCAACCTCTTGAATATGTACTAAGGAGAAAATATAAGTTTCACCAATAAACTTGGGTACACTTTTAAGAGTTTATATTGGTATGTCATGTCTTTGGGCTAATAGGAGAAGACTTCCACCATTAAAGGTGGAAAAAGCATGAGCTCTAGCCATGTAAGCAAGTGGTCTTCTAATATGAGCTGATGGTATTCTAGGTTGAGATCTAACAATAGGAGTAGAGATAGATCTTGTAGGTGTATGGATTTCTTCCATTCTCCTAACTAGTGATAGAGACAATCTAGTCATTCTTCTTGTAGGATTGTAAAATGAAAGATCTTGGTATTGAAACTTACCTATAGAAGACGCCCTTGTTTTAGCTTTGGGCATGAATCACAACAACTTTGGTCTAGAAACTAGTCGTATATGAAGCTTGGAGTCACCAAGTACTTTGTGGAAATGACCCTCTTGAAGGCCCAAAATACTGAGAGCAACACTATCTTCCCAACATCAACTTGAAATTCTTAACTTTGACACCAATATATTTAAAATCTTCTTTTAATATCAGTCCCACCAGGCATGCCAAAAAATGTTGTCACAAAAGTTTACACCCTTGTCCAAAGTTTTTACCAAGAACAGCCTTGTGGAACATGGAAACAACCTCCAAGCTATGGAACTTGAACTATGAGGTTGAGTCTCTGGCGAAGGTCAGCTTCCTTTACTATCAAGATGTACCTAACTACACTTGGAGAGAAAAATGGAGAAGGAGATGCAAGAATCAAACTGCCTAATCTATCATAAGGGGGTGATGCACCAAAATAGAGTGTTTGATCTTATCTCAACCTATAAATACATAGTTAACCAATTATAATCTCAAATAATATAGATTGAGATCTTGCTTAATCTAACAACCACATGTAGATCAGACAACACAACAATGCTATAGGAAGAGACTTCACTTAATATCATTCAAATGCTAAAATAGATATAATTACATAGTAGAAAAATATAGATAAGAGCATTAACTAGATGCAAAGAAGTCTTGCACAATGTGTTAATGGCTAAAAGAGACACAACAAAAAATTACAATGGCTTAGAGGCATAGAAAATTGCAGTAGCAAGCATTGGACACAAAGCCACAAATTTAGAGAAAGATCAACCCTTTACAAGATTACAAAATCATCCTTTATAGCTCAGGAATAACTAAGATACCTTGCCCTGGAAGTCAAACTCAACCACTACACTCATCAATTATTACCAACCTAGAAGAAATCTAATCATGGAACAATTCAAATGTAACATAATCATTAAAACCCTAGCTAGAAGGACCTTAGAAATGATAGAAATGATGCTAATTACTGAAAAACTCCCCAAAATGGATGATCATATGGTGGAAGGGATGTCTTTGTATCATTCATAGTGCAACAATAACTCTAGAGTGTTTGGGATCAATCAGAAGATCAAATCGCACAAGAAGACCATATCTTTCTTCATTCTTGGTTAATGAATCAACAAAGTCAGTAGGTCAACCTAGTCATGCAACTAGAATAAGCCATGTGGACCAACAATATTATTTCATTTTGCTAACTCATAGAGTCTTCACACATTCAACCACTTTAACCAACTAATTGCACCAGCCTTTCAACTTAATTGTGATGGCTTACAATATTTTCAACCTTAACCATGATGTCAACTTAACTGTGCCTACCTTTAAACTAGGCCCACATTGTCTAAAGATCAAGCAAGTCCATAATGTGAAAAAGTGATGATTGTTGATCGCTAGATGATTGATGATTGTGAGAGACCCTCTTTATTGTGGCACTTTACCTTTCAATTTTCAAGCCTACTGGACATTCAGCATCTACCTCATCAAACATGTAAACTCTTGACCAATCAAAACTTGTTAACTAGCCACACTACTCTGACATATCCATGATGTCCTAACAAGTCTTACTTTTGTAGCCCACCAAGGTGAATCATGTCATGAAGTCCACATGCCACAATGTTGGTTTTTTGCATTGTTTAAATTTTATGCATCTTTAGAATGTAAAAAATTAAGAATCATATATCCTCTTTGATTTGACAATGAAGGCATAACTAGGAACATCTGGCCCACATAATGGAAATAGACCCATAATTGCCACATGGCAGAAAGTCACTTTCCCACATCATACAATATTTTGACAATCCTCAAAATGTGGAGAAGTTTCACTTGTTGATTTGGGAAGATCCAATGACAAATAAAATATAGGTCCATAAGATAAAAAATTTAGTCAAACAATATAACATAAGGTTTTAATATAAAGTATTTTCATGCCCCATTTATTTGAATTTTCAAAAATGTGATCATTGCTGCATTTGAATTCAAATATGGCAATTTCAGTAGGAGGAAAAAAGGACCAGCAGTATCTGTTGAGTCACTCAAGTGCTAAGAAAGACATATATGCCGAGTGATTCATAATTTGAGTAAAATAGTAGATATAAAGTCATTCAGGTGATAAGTTACAACATTGAAGATATAGTGAATGTCGAGCATTAGAGCTTTCAAGTGCCAAGTAAATAGTTTTGGACATAGTTGTTTGTAATGGTACAAACTCCTATGTAAACCATTTTTGGGATGACTTAAGGATTGTTTTAGTATTCTAGAAGATATCTATGAAGGTATATTGAGAATCCCTATGTAGTGTGTGTAACTAATAAGATTAAGGGATGTTCTAAGAAAAAAAAAATAGTGAATCACAATCATTGATTCCTACCTAACCCTAGATCACCTAAGTCTTCTTAAGGAAGGAAAACCCTAATGAGTTTGTACGCATTGATGATAAGAGAAGGGAAAATGTTAAGTACAGAGAGAGCATTCATAGTGACTAAGGAGGTTGTGAGAGAAGAATGATTTGCAAAATTAGTTAGAGAGAACATAGGAAAGAAGAGGGAGGACATAAGAGATACATTTGATTAGGAGGATCAAGTTCAAATCAAGAAAGAGGAGATTTGATATATAGTAGAGAGGTGTTAACTAAAGGATCAAAGCTGAAACATTTTAATAAGTGAATCAATGAAAACATCTTAATCGAGTAGTCCTAGCAAGATTTTGTAAATCCTTTAATAGGGTAAGATTTAACAGCCTTTGTAAGTTTTTAATAGGGAAGACCTTTCAAAGGGTAGATCATAGTTTATGATTAAACAAGTGTAACCTTCATTGCATAGACTTTACAACTACAGTAGTGAATATTTGGGGGTGTCATCCCTACTCCAATTTTACCTTCTCATTGAAGACTTTCTAGGTAACAAATCTATTGTGTTATGTGTTATTTGTTTCATGTTATGGATAAACATGTGTAGCTAGTTATTTCAGTTTACATGCAAATTGTGAGATGGATGTGTGGTGAATATTTTCGTGGTTAAATTTTTGAAGTGTTAATTCACCCCACCCCACCTCTCCCTCTTAGAGTTTACTTTCCAATTGTTAATCCCAACAATTTACCCATGAAATTTTTGAATTTTTCACAATTTTTTACATATGTAAAACTATCTTTGAACATTCTAGGCTAGTAAAAGCAATTTCTTAGGATTTTGAATGTCATTACTATGGATGAGAAGTGCCCTCCACAAGACTCATCATAGAAAGTATTCAAAAGATCTTTGTGCCTAATTTTTTCAATACATCTTAAGAAGGTTACATACACAAATTTTTTGTATAAAATACCTTTGAAAATAACATATTTATTCACTTTAAGTCTCAAACCTCTTTTTTCATGGGGTGTTAAATTTTTAGGGTATTCCTCATAGGTCAAATAATGTGCAACATTATAGAACCAAGGATTAGTATGGCTTACCAACAAGGATATAGAATCTTCTTTCAAGTGAATTTTCATTCTCCTCCATCAGTTTTCAAAGCCCTCTTCCTCTTACCATTTTGGTTGTTTTTAAGGTGAGATCATACTCTTATATCTTTGCCACCTAGGTTCCTCTCTTATTTACTTTGATTTCATGTTGAGTCAGAATACTTTTTACTATTGTATTAGGTACATACACTATTGAGTGAGAATGTAGGATATAGTATCTAAAGTGTGTAACAACCTTCACTATGGTGTACACTTGTTTTTCTATAAGTGATTGCTTAAGTTCATTTTTTTTTAATGGGGTACTCATAGATGCTACAAGCACTTCCTCTCCATCATCATTTTTATGAGTTAGGATTCATAAGAGTATGTTTTGATGCATAACAATATATAATAAAGTATTTCTTATAGTCTAGGTTGACTAGCATGGGGGTTTTGGCTATAGAAATCTTGATCTCAACAAACAGCTTCCTACCTTCTTCGCTCCATTTGAAATATTTTTTCTCACTTATCATGTTAATTATATGTTTGGTAATCTCTAAGGACTTGGGAATAAAATCCCTTAGAAAGTTTACCTAGCCAAAAAATGACTTAACTCTGCTTCTATTTGTAGGCAATTTTAATTGTTGAATAGCTTTAACTCTTTTTGGATCAATCCTTATGCCTTCCTTCAAGACCATGTGTCCAAAAAAATTTCCCTCTTCCAAAAAGAAAATTGATTCTTTGAGTTTGGAGATATGTTATGTTCCTTGCATATTTAAAACACTTTTTGAAAATCCCTAAGATGGTGCTTCCTTCTCTTTGAGAGTACTTTGAGATAATTGAGGTACACCACTATGATATTATTCCATGAGTACTAGAAAGAGGAGATCACAACTCTATGAAATGTTTCTCTTGCATTGATCAAATTGAACAAAATCCTACTATAGGCATAGGTTCCCTAAGGGGTTATGAAGGTTGTTTTATGTTGATCTTTGTCTGCTATGCTTATTTGGTTATAGCCAAAAAAACCATCTAACATAAACATCATCTCAAAACCAGCTATAGTTTGAAGAACATGTTCCATCACTCACAGTGTGTAATTATCTTTAAGGATAACGTGGTTGAGATTTTAAAAGTCCACACATTTCCTAATTTTTGCATTTCTCCTTCACACTAGAACAATATTAGGTATCAAGGTGGAATAAATGAATTGGATATATTACCTTTCCTTTAATATTTTATCCACTTCTTTCATTATTGCTTCTAAAAACATGGGATACAATTTCATAACTTCTATCATAAAGGTATTGCATATAGTTTTAGAGGAATATGATGTCTAATGTGGCCATCCCTAAAATTATTAAGATCTTCATACCCCCAAGAAAACACATGTTTGTAGTCAAGAATGAAATCCTTTAGTTTATTTCTTTCAAAGGTAGAACATGATTTACCCACCATTATCCACATTGGTTCAAAGTTAGTGCCAATGTTAATCTTGTTGTTCTACTCAAAGGTTTCAAAATATATTGGCCTTTTGTTGATTGAACTATCATCTTTGTTAGAAAATAGATTTTCTAAAGAGACTAGGTCTTTTGGGATCTTTTTCCCTTTAATTGAACCACATAATCTTCATCATTTAAATCATCATATGATTCTTTGCAACAATTATCAAAACCTTCAAAATACAAATAAGAAAAATGACTGACACAAGCTAGGACCTCTTTAATTTTATCATCATTATTGAAATCTTTCTAGTGATTTACATTGTATGGTATGCTTAGTCTATAGATCATTTTGATCCTATAAGTGTTAGTTTAAAATTAGGATGGGGTAGTAGGAGTGATGCCAACACTTCTAGAGAGTCTACTCAAGTATTCATACGTCTTGGAATAACATCAATTCAAAATGCCTCAAAGTACTCTAGCTTGTCCCACATCTAGTTTCTATGATTCCTTAATCTTTCATTCTTCACTGCATACAAATTCCTAAGTTAGTTCACAATAAGTTATATGTCTCTTCTCACAACCAAACAATTTAATCTCCTATGTTTCACTTCTTATAGGCCAAGCAACAAGGCTTCATATTCTACAATATTATTAGTATTTTTTAAATCAAACCTAAAATAGAAAGGAAAAAATTCCCCTAATGGAGATATCAATACCACACTAGTGCCTGAACCAGTACTAGAACTATTGTCAAATTCCATTTTCCATATCATAGAGTCTTCTTCATTTAAATTTTCTAAAGATTCAACCTCATTCCTTGGAAAGAAAACATAATTTTCAAACTTACATTCATGATACAAAATTTGAGCTTTAGTGTTTTCAAAAGGAAAGATGATATACTTTATTTTAAGCTTAGGTTCAATTTTTATCTTATTTTTCCCTAAAGGTATAATGTCTTCGGACCAGTCCATTTTTATTTCCCCTCCCATATCTTTACAAAATGTTCTATTGAGTAGCATGCCATATCTTGTTGGAATGTTTGGGACCAAAATTGGTAACTTGACCCTTTTATCTAAGACATGCAACCAAGGCCACTTGTGTATATTTTACCCAACCCATTAAAGGAACTTGTTTCCCATCCATGGAATAACATCTATCAAAGTTCTTGGTAAGGGTAAGTCCTAAATAATTTGCAACTAGTGCTGGAATAATATTATTTGAAGCTCCTAAATCTATTATACAATTGCTCAAATTTATACCATTTAGCAGGAAGGACATATTGAATGTGTTTGGTTTACCAACTCCCCCATCTACTTCTAATACATGTGAGGTTTTGGGACTTTCAAGTGACTCGGGAGGATCTTCATATAAAAATACAAGGGTTTGAGTAGGAGGTGAAGTTTCTTCAAAATCATTGGTTTGGGACATTGAACCGGTTTCACCTTTGACATACTTGACCAATTTGTCTAATTCCTTGGGATTTTTCTTCAAGTACTAAAAAATGGCTATTGTAACTATATATGTTATACAAAATTCTATACTATCAAAACAATAAGAGAGAGTGGGATTTACTACAATTTTCTATTGAACCTTAGTATTAGTTCTCATCTTCACATTAACAAAGAAAATGTATTTACTCATTTATTTTCCTTTAGATGTCACACTTAGTGTGGTACCTCCCAATGGAAACTTAAGAGTCCTTTATTTCTTGGTCATGATCATGCAAGAAGGATCATTTAAAGTAGCCATAATATTCACTCTTTCATCATCACTAGATTCATATTACAAATATAATGTACCATGACTTCTTGGTCTTTCTAGATTCACTTCTTCTACATGTGGTTCTCCACATTCATCCCTTGTGAAATTTATTTGTAAACATCTCAATTAGTTTGGGAAAGTAGTTATGTCATGATCTGTAGTGCCTCTCCTATTTGACTTCTATAAGTCTTTCTGATGGATGCAACCTTGTTAATCTTTTGTTGTGATGGATCATGATTGTGACCATGAGTGGTCTACACCATTGAGGTGTTTGGATTTATGTTTCTGTAACAGTTGCTTTGACTATTCTTTGACTAATTTAGGAGATTATGATATGATTTATGGTTCATTGAGGTTTTTGCCAATGCTTACTAGGATCAATGTGGTATCATGGGGTTGTTCTGTGATTACCTTGAGATGTGTGCAAATATTGCACTGTGTACTTTTTACCATGCTACACTGGACTAGGTTCCTGTAGTAGTGGATAGTCATGTTTATGTCTGTGTTCGCTTATGTGTTTTAAGTGCCTTTTTAATGTTGTTTAAAAAATCATTATTAAATGCTTAAGTAATTAGAAATAGATTTTTCATGTTGGATTATTTGTTTATGTGTTGCAGACATTTAGCTTGTTATATTTTGATCTGAGATATATCTATTACTTATGTGATGTTTTATATTTGAGAGGATCTAAGGATCAGATGTTATACCTTAATTTTAGTATCATAGATTTTTAGACTACTATGTTGTTTAGTTGATCATATTGCATGACGATGCCACTTTGAGATGACAGTGTGTTTTATGATGAGATCTGGTTATCTGGCATTTGGATATAGCTCTGATTATGTTAGGTGATGGATTTAATGCTATAGTTATTTACTTCATTCTTGTATTGTTATGCATTATGCGAATGTGAGTGATGTAAATAGATTATTTTAATATAATTAAATAAATGGTTAAATTAGGTGATTTAATGTATTTATTGCTTCGTCTATGTAATTATATGCAATTGCACTTGATCTTGTTGTTTAGTGTGCAAGATTTATATCCCTGGTAGTGGCACATGGAGTTAGTGATTCAACCATTCATATTTTACCAATGTCATCCTTTTATGGTCAATGTATCCTTATTTTAATTATTTTATTAAACCTTTTGGTGATTATTAAATCCAAACTCATTTGCATTATATTATTAGACTAGTAAGTGTGTCTGTGCATTTAGAGGTTTGCATTGTCACAAAATTTATTAAGAAATTTTTTGTGTTTTTGGATTTTCGAGCTTTTTAATTGGTTTATTTTAATTTCTAGCAGCTTTTCCATAGAAGAATTCCTATTTATAGGAATAGCCTATTTTTGTTTGGGTCGATTCAAGGTTTAACTAGGTTGGTTGATTATCTACCCTAATTGATTATTCACTTGAAAAGTAAATAAATATCCAAAAAGGAATTTAATTCCTGACTTCTCACTTTTGAATTAGAAAGTTGGAGAGTAAAACCCAAAATCCTCTTCATGAGGATTTACTGTTTTGTTCGTTGTGGGAGCAACAAGCGTAGGATCATCGTAAGGTTGAGCTCATTGGGTCCAGCTCAAGGAAACCTTGGATTGCCATGATTTTTAGCTACTTCCACGGGCTATTTATTTTATAGTTCAGATTCTTATTTTGCCCTTTTGGCTATGAGGTAGGACTTTCCTATTTTATTGTTTCTGCTTTATTTTTGCTTCTATTTTTGGTAGCTATTTGTTTGGAGGCTGAGAACTAGTGTTCTCGTCCATTTTTGTATGCTAGTTCTACCCGGTTGGGTGGGTACAAACATTTCCCTATTTTTTGGGATGAGGGTTTGGGGTTTTACACCATTATGCTGGTCATTTTTGCATACAGTGTCTGAACTTGATTATTTTTGGATTTTTAAGATTTTTGTGCCCAAATGCCAAATGGGTTTTAATTTTGAAGTTTTCCAAACTTTTGGAGTTTTTACCTCGTTTTGTGTGCCACCCTATTTTCTTAGGTTTCCTTGGCATGAGTTGAGTTGTGGACTTGGATTATCCATTTGGATATTAGTCAGACCTTTATTGCACTTTTATGTTGCATTGGGATGCATGTCACATTCGTACTCTTGATGTCGTGTTTGGTTTACTAATTTTTATACCTAGTGTTATGGTTTCTTTTGGACCTTTGCTTTTGTTTCATGGACACTAAGATTCGTGTAGAATCTATGCTCCTAGATTGAGGCCAATTGAGTGAGTACATGATGTTTGGTCTTTTTGCATCATTGGAATTCGTGTATAATCCATATTCCTAGATTGAGGCTAGTTGAGTGATTTTATGATGTATGGTTTTATTGGCCTTGAGATTCATGTTGAATCCATCCTTCCCGTGTTGCTTTCAGTTGGGTGTTATCTTTTGCATTGTGTTCTCATCTTGTCCTTGTGTTTTGATCTTTGTGATGGTGCTGCACCACACATGAGTACGTGCATTTACATTTGTCAGGTGACTTGCGAGGCCCAATCTTCATTGGTATTTTTGAAAGTTATGATCATTGGAGTTGGTCTAGGAGTATGCATGCCCATAGGCACTTGTTGTAGGATGACCATGTGTAGGGTAGGGTAGCATATGGAGGGGGCTTCTGTCGTGCATTCTGGTGTCCATTTCCCATTTGACTAAAGAATTTCTTTTTAAAAATAAGTGATAATGAAATAAAATGTGTGAGTGGTAATAAAACTTAAGATAATAAAATGTTGCACGCTGAGCCAATCCATTGAGGGATGCTAAATCTGCACGATCCAAGCTTGGGCTTTTTGATGTCAAGTGACTCTCCATGATGTTAGCCCCTACTTAGTAGCCTATTGAGTGTCTGACCAGGGCTTGTACTCCTTGCATTGTCTTAGGTTCTAGTTTATAGCCATCATACTATCTAGCGTGAGTGTTAGCTTTGGATGTTGTGCTTTATGTGTGTTTGTGGTTGGATCTTTATCTTCATCAGCACAACGGGTGTGGACCTATGGGATCCACATGGTTCAGAGGCATAGCTACCTTCACCACTGCTAGGGACTAGTGTACAAAGACGGTCTCTTATCCTAGTGTGACCATTGCTAGATGTTTTCACTTGATGCTTCGAGTTTCGAAGTATACTTTCTTGTGATTTATGCTTTCATTGGAATGCTTTGATATCATGTTTAGCTGATGTTAGTTTATTTGATTCATTCCCATATTATGATGTTTAGCATATGACTAGATGATGTGAATTTTTGTATTGGATTATTAATTTCTTATTGGTTAGCATTTTAGATTTTCTTATTATGTTGATTAGCATGTGATAGGTGATGTTATCTACTTGTAGGTTTATCTTCTATTGTACTACTAGCATGTTAGATTTCCTTATGATTTTGATTATTATCATGTTTAGTAGTGATGTCCCTATTACAATAGTACTCACAATTTGATCGGTGGCTTGGGATGTTACACGCGGGGAATGGCTAGGGCCCATGATCGCCTTATGATGCCATTGATAGTTGGGAGGAACCATGTACTTAGTTTGGTTGTTTAGTTATTGTGATATTATTTATGTACATTGCAATGTTGTTTTTAGTATGTTCTATTATTTCTATGATTTAAATGGATAGATGTTCCTCTTTCTTGTTCCTTGGCATATTGTTGATTATGCACTCGAGCATTTTCTCCTTGATCTATGTGGATCCAGTACTCCTTGGTGTGGAGGTTCTGAACTCAGTTTTTCTCTATTTTACCCCTTTTTTGTTTTCCTTAAGTTTTTTTTTGTTTCTATGGGCAACATTTTATCAGCATGGTATGACACAAAAATGTATCGCACGCCCATTAAAACTCTGTCATGCATCCCTTGATTCTATCGCATTCCTTTTGGAGAAATATTGTGCGATACTGGAAAGTATCACACCTCCTTGTGAGAAATGTCATACGATACCCTAAAAGTGTTGCACGCCTTTGGGAGAAGTATCGCTCACTCCCTGAAAGTGTTGTCCTCCTTTAAAAATTTCGTGTGATACTTTTTTATGATGTATCAAAGTATCACCTAGTTTTTTTGTAAAAACCTATGTGGGTAGGTAGTAGGCACTTTTTGGTATGGTTCAAACTTTTTGAGAGTTGATTTGAATAATCTCTTTAGTGTTCTTCAACCCTATGGTGTTGCTTTCTAATTTTTGTTGTGTGTGTTTCTGTAGTCTATCTCTTAGGGTTTAAAATATATCGTTTAAGTATAAGGAACTTATACTAAAGATATATTTTAATATATGCAACAAGTCTTTTGGGTTAGGTTTCAGACCTCTCAGAGATAAGATAAAGATTCTAAGAAATTTCAAGGCTTTAGAAATCTAGACAGCCAATTTTCAGGGCTTCAAGATTTCAGACTTAGCCAAATTTCAGGATTCTACATTCTACCCTCACTTGGTGTTTTTTTGATGTGTGGTTGTTTCTTCAAGCCCTTATTGTTGGCTTTTGTTTGTGTGTGTTAGTTTGGTAGTAGCGTTTAGAGATCTGTTGGTTGTCGAGATTGTGGTAAAGTCATCCATTGATATCTTTTTGATCCCTATATGATGTTGTCATGTGCATTCATACTTGTAAAAAAAAAAAAAATCTTGGCTTATATTGTATCCTTGTTCCAAGGATCTCTCTGAGCGGAGCATTACATGATCACTAATCAAATGAAAGGAGCATATAGTTTCTTTACCCAGTGTGGATTCAATTTTTAGGTGAGGCTTTGGATAAGTTATGTTTTTACCTTGAGGTGAATTATATTTCTTATGTCCTATATCTTGATATATATTGATGGGAAGAATTAGTTTGCCTCTATCTTTTCAAGGTGATCATGTCATTCACCAATCTATGAACAATCAGGTTGGTAGAAATAGATGATGAGGTACCAGGAGTTTGTACATCTCTTTTCCATTTTCTAGTCATAATAAGATCTTCGAGTTGAATGGAAGATCTTTGGATTGCTACCAAATCTTGAATTTTCATCCTTCAATAGATGAAAACTAAAGTCAAGAGGCATGGAATTGAGAAAGAACCCCTTCTAGTTTACAGTACTTGGTCTGGATGGCACAAGTACTCTTTGTACATTTGTATCAAGCTTCGCTACAAACTCCCTCATAGGTTCTTGTATCTCTTTCTTTAGTTGAGCTAAATTAAGAAGCAAGGTATGATCATCTTCTAGACTATTAAATCATACTTCAAATGCTACTACCATTTAATTCTAAGTGGTAATAGATTCTTGTGGAAGGTGATGGAACCATTCAGCTACCACATCTATGAGAGTTCTAAAAAAAAAAGTCAAATGGCCACATCCTTAGTGGGAATGTCTAAAATTTCATATGTTGAATGAAAGGTGCTCAAATGATCTTCAAAAAAAAACCTTTCCATCACCTTTAAAGGTTGAAAACACATCTTGAGACCCTTTCGATAAGGCTCCAATATTCAACCCAAGGTTAAAAGTGCCTCTTGTTTTCCCCCAAGGATTTAGGACCATATTTGATAACACAAAGTTCAAGGGTTGTATATTTATGTAGAGAGGTGTAGTTGTTCCTATTTTGATGAGTGCTTGCATTGTTAATGAAGGACAGGAGATAGAAGGTGGAGAGGTAGGTCTACTGAGAAATTTGACTTTCTTTTTCCCCCTTTGAGCATGATTAGGAGAAAAAATTAAATTATTTATAGATTCAAATTCTTCATCTGCAATTCCTTCATACCGCATGGATCTAGTATACTTGGTTTCAGCCAACTTATGACAGGGTTATGAATAAAAAAATTTTTCTATGGTTCTAGGAAACCCTATCTATCACTTCTCTTTTTTGAACAATAGGAATGTCTATGAATCTCTTAGCTATTTCCTCTTCTCTTTGAAGGAACCTCAATACTTGACAATATTTTTAGTTACTTGTTCTTAAGTTCCAAGCCACTCGACTCAAATCAAAAAAAATCTTCTTATGTATTGTAAAATCCTAGATTAGATTGCAATACATGAAAAAAATCATCATGTGATAGAACCATGGTCAATCACTAAAAAATACTTCTTTTCTAGCAAACTAGGTTATCAATTAATTGAATCCCCAGTAGAGTCACCAAATATTCGTTAGTGAATAGATTTGTCTTGATGCTAATTTTTTCTACCCGACTCTATTACCCCTTTATCTTACTAAAGATAATATAAGTTCATAACAGTTGGGCATGTTCAATGACTACCTTCCCTCTGAAGTGTATGAGGTACAACTCACCCCTTGGATGTTTAATGAATCCCTAAACTAATATATACATGTTTTTTTGAAACTAGAAAACATAAAAGGCAACACAACTCATTCTTAGATGAGAGGTTAATGATAAAAAAGTTATGGAAATCATAAATGAATCAATAAGATACAAGGCCCTTCTATTTTGCAGCTATTCAAACTTTCATTAGAAGATGATAGCAATATTAGAACTCATTGATCTGTTAACTAGTAAATGTTAGAATGGAATAGGAATTTTAGAGAAAACATTCACAAAGAAAAGCTCTTCTATTCAATCTTAAATAACATAGATCCACATCAATTCCAAAAATCCATTTAGATTTTATTGATTCCTAGTTCAATAACAAAATGATCTTTCATATATCATACATTAATTTCATTCCAGTAGCACTACCAAATTATTTTTTTTTGATATATACTAGTAAAGAACAAAAACCATAATATTTTTCCTTCTTCTATCTTCTAACTCCTAAAATAATCTTTCCTATTAGAGGGGATCTCCCTCAAAACTCAACCCCCTTGAGAGTTAACAAAAGTAGTTAAAATATAAAAAAATTCTTAAACAAGAGACATTTCCTCTTGGTTCAAATCAATAAAGCATAAACATAGAGAAATCCTATATGCTAGTGAGTTGTGGCCTTAACTTCCAATTTTCTCCTCATCACCATCCATATGATGTGATAATTTCCATCTACAATATGCACATATATATTCTTGAAGTGCATTGGAACTTGCATTCCTTAAACTTGGCAATTGCATTTTCCATATTTCCCTATCCCACTTCATTATGTTGAGTTGCCTCATGTATTTTGGCAAGTGTTCCATGCAAAGGATTAGAATGGTTTTGATCTATGTTGCAATGTACCTTTTCTAATTTTATATGATATTTAGAGCCTCTAATCAGGTTTTTAAAATCAAAACAACCAATATTTCAAAGATCCACCAATTTCTCAATAAAACCCAAATCGGGTATGCCCGAAATAGTGCCAAAAACTTCACAACTTCACATATTATTAATAAATCTGAAAGTGGACATTTTTACAAAAAATTCAACTGCATAACAGCCTAAAAAATGACATTTCTAGATCTATATAGCATTTACACAATAGCTCCCAAATGAAAGACAAAAATAATGCTCATCAAGCTCCTGAAAATATCACAAAATAGCCCAAAAACACCACAAAAACACTAATAATCTATCACAAAAGTATAACCATGATGAAATACATATATTTAGCTATATTTTAACATCTAAATGTCTGAAATATAGCAGAAACCCAAACTAATAAGAAACACTCAACCAAAAACACCAAACTCTTACAAAAAACACACTCGAAAACCCTCAAATTTGCACTGTTCAGCACAAGGGAAAACTTTGCATGAGCTTGCACATGGAATGGCTTTAAAATATTGTCCTTATCCTTCCTAGAAACTTGTAAACTCTCGTCTTTGGGTCTCCTTCTCCACAGGTTTGGCAGCCTCTGAAGAACAACAAAGCAATGAGCAAAAATCAAATTCCCAAAGATTCCAAAGATTAGCCCCTTTTGCTGAAACTTCACCTTTTTGGGCATGCTTGCCTTAGCAGAGATTATTATTTTTAATTATTTGAAAAGGGACATGACAAGTCCTCCCCTCCCAAATATTGCTTGTCCTCGAGCAATGAAGGTTGGAATGCTCAAGAATATGTGCTCCTTCCCAAGTTGCATCCTCCAGTGGTAATCCTTTCCATTGACCAAATGCTCTATGATGCTCCTATTTCTCAATATTTTCTCTCTTGTATCCAAAATCTTTTGCTCTAATTAGGTTTTTAAAATCAAAACAACCAATATTGCAAAAATCCACCAATTTCTCAATAAAATCCAAATCGAGTATGCCCAAAATAGTGCCAAAAACTTCACAGCTTCACATATTATTAATAAATTTGAAAGTGGACTTTTTACAGAAATTTCAACAGAATAATAGCCTACAAAATGACATTTCCATATCTGTATAGCATTTGCACAACAGCTCCCAAACAGAGGACAAAAACAATGCTCATTGAGCTCCCGAAAATATCACAAAATAGCCCAGAAACACCACAAAAACACTAATAATCTATCACAAAAGTATAACCATGACCAAATACAAATATTTAGCTCTATTTTAACATCTAAATGTCTAAAATACAGCAGCAAACCAAACTGATAAGAAACACTCAACCGGAAACACCAAACTCTTACAAAAAACACACCTGAAAACTCACAAATTTGCACTGTTCAACACAAGGGAAAACTCTACATGAGCTTGCACATGGAATGGATTTAAACTCCCATCCTTATCCTTCCTAGAAACCTACAAACTCCCATCCTTGGGTCTCCTCCACAGGTTTGGCAGCCTCTGAAGAACAACAAAGCAATGAGCAAAAATCAAGTTCTAGAATGAGCCCAAAATGCCTCCAAATCCTTTAAAAGAGGGCATAACCCTAACTCATGTCTAAGAGGTGATAATAAAATATATTTTAATAATAATTTTTATTTATTAGTCCATTGGTTTCCAAATATTAGCCCCTTTTGCCGAAACTTCACCTTTTTTGGCCTGCTTGCCTTAGCAGAGATTATTATTTTTAATTATTTGAAAAGGGGACATGACATATGCTACCTTTGTGAAGTTTTTGGATATAGAGTTAGCTAACTCTTTATTCACCTTCAAATCCACCCTTGAAAAAATTAACCAAAGATTTGATATTGAAATTCCCTTCATCAAACTAAGCCACATTGTTAGGACTTATGATTTACATGTCATAAACTAGTGCACATGCACTTAATCTCTATTTTAATGCTTTGTACATTAGAAATGGTGGACTTGTAGATTGAGAATCTCTAATTTATGTTTCTTTTACTTCCATACAACACATCAACATCCACAAATTTGAGAGGATTCTTAGCCAATAACTTATCTATAACATGATGTTCAACATCTTAAATTTGAATGACAACAACTAACCACTTACCTTCCTCTATTTCCTAGGAAAGAATTTGTGTTTGAACCTCACTTAGAAAAGCATCAACATCATTAAAAATTGTAGTAAATTTTTGAAGGAAATTTTTATCTTTCTTAATCCCATCATCTATTCATTCATCCTTAACTACCATTATGACTTTACCACACTAAATTTGATTCAACAACATTTTTCTATCAAGTGATGTAGGATGAAAATCCTAAGGCACTTGAACTAGAGGTAAAACAATACAACAATCTAAGAAGGCAATATATTTAGCTATCATGCTAACCACTTACTTCAACTCCTTTTCCTACTTTGCATCCTTCTAAGATTGAATTAGCATATGTTGAGCAAAACTCACTTAACCAATGCTCCTTGATCTCTTTGTTCAATAATATGCCCAAACCCACTTTTGTAATTTTAAATTCTCCAATGCTCAAACCTACAAAAGTATCCTTTGGTTTATAAAAGGATACCTCTATTGTAACCTCCTCTTTTTTAGCATCTATAACTAGGCAAGTCAAGTGAAATTCTTCATTCTTTTGGGTTTTGAGGCTTTAGCAGTATATTTTCTTGTCATATCCCTCATACAACAGAGATTGGTACCAAGTTCCACTTCTTTCTTACTAATTTTGTGAGCTAGTTTGGTATTGATGAGGAAGGTTCAATTCCCATTGGGTCCTTTATAAGTGTGTTCAACAAGTCTAGAACCAATGAAACACTACTTGAAGTCACCTAAACCTATTTTTCATGTTGGACCTCCTTCTTGTTCTTTCTCTACATCATGGTTTATTTGGGTTTGTTCCTAAGATGTCATGTTTCCCTATTTCTTCAACCTAGTTTTTGACCTTTTCCTTTGTATACCAAGTTGATTTCAGACTGATTCAATGACCAATCCCTTCAAACTCTTTTATTAGCTATAGAACCAATGGAAAAGAAAATGTTTGCACTAGAGGAAGAAGGGGAGTCCATATATATATATATATATATCTTGAGGTTGAGGTGTCCCCCTTTCCTCTTATGTTGAAGCCCAACTTTATGATTTTTGATAACATCGTTAGTCCTTTGCATTATACCATCCATCTCAAGTTTTGACCAATCAGTGTGAGGAAAGAGAAATTCTTATTGTTTTAGATATTCAACATTGATGATTTTTGAACTGTCTTCTTGAATTCCCTTGATGTTCATTTTTTTAGAAGGTAGAGACTTCTAGAAATACCATCCTAGAACTGCCCCCCTCTGAACTTTTTTTTTTATTCAAACAATCCTCCTAGTAATCTTCTAAGTGAGGTAAGGGTGAGAAATGATCTCTAACTTCTAAAGCTCTCCTAGAAAACTCTTTATTGTTGAAACCATGTCTGGTCTAATAAGCTTTGAAAATAAAGGCACACATATCACTCCCAATTTTCATAACATTTTCAAGATTTTTACATGAAAATTTTCCAATCCTCACAAGGAAAAAACTACCCTACTTACCTTTAGGCAAAAATTTCATTGTTATAATTGCAAGCTAATGAAAAGCTTCTACTAAAATAAAGAAACCCAAAGAAAACCTAGGCAATCTTAAGGGTTCTTTGTCAAAACCTCCTATCCTAAGATATGTGGATCTGGGAATTTGGATGAACAAACTACCACAAAAATTTACAAATTATAGGGATTATAATGAGATTCTATCCTCTACCTTTCTTTCCAATTCAAAACATAATTTACCTAGGAAGACATCATGAACCTTTCTATAATCAGACAAAACTTGGCTCCTTTGCAAGGAAGGAAAGTAATTATATATGAAGATGTCATTATCCTAGCTTTTATGTGGTAGAGGGCTGAGATCTTGGGTACAATCCAAACAAAAAATGAGGAAAGAAGACATAAAGAAATCCTTTTTAGTAGTTCGAATTAACTTCAACTTCTCCCACATTGAATGTGCTATGATTTCAGCCCAATATAGATATTATTTTTGGTCTAGTATGGTGTCAACAAAATGACACATCCAATCTTCAAATAGAAATGCTTCCAATGAACCCTTGACTCTATGTAAAAAAAACCACCAAATCATGAATATGGGGTTTCATATGATATTTATTCAAACTCTTTGGAATTTGTAAACGAACCTTATAAAAAAATTTGGTCCAATGATGAGCTATAACCGAGGGATTTTTGTTAGGGTTTTCACTAAACTTAGCATAGGATCGAGTAGGGGTAGAATGAACAAATATTTCATTTAGAATTTTGAACACAGATGTGATTGTATCTTAATTTATTGAGAGAATAATGCTTCCATCATTCTTCCTTATGCAATGAGACCTAATGTCATAACAATTGAAACACTCTTGAACTAGCTCAAAGCTTACAACCACTTGAGGAAAGGTTGTAACTTGTAATAAATCATTATCCATGATCTCACCCATTAACCCACCCTCTAAATTTTTTTATACTTAATCACAAATAGTCTCTACATTAACCCCTTTAAAATTTGTATCAGTTAGCAAGTGACCTTTGCAATCTATACTAACACCATTCCCAAAAAATGTAGGAATGACTTCATGTTCTTTAATTCTCAATGAAAAATTACAACTCCAAACTAAGCCCAAAAGGAAAATTGTTGAGAATTGAAAATTTGAATAGAGGAATTATCAGTGAATTATCTATAACCCATAGTAAGAAGCTTTTTTGAACCTTTTGAACCCTCTATCATGCACTCTCTACAACTAGTAATTACTATGAGAATGAAGTTATTGCTTTGAAATAAAATCTCTTTTAAAATGCCAAAACACATGATTTAATACTGAGGGTTATATATCAAAAAGATTAATAGCCTAGAAATCCTATACAACAATACTAATAAGAGTAATTTTCATAAATATATGTCTTTTTCACTTCTTTTCCCTTACTTAATTATGATTAGTTTTACAAGTGGGCACCTTCTTCAATTTTGTAAACCTGATATTGCATACATTTTTTGGGCACTTATCATTTAATGATTTTACCCAAGTCACACTCCTTCGTCATTACCTTATTCATCATTATTTACCTTTTTTCTATGTGAATCATCAAGAGATGTATCAGGGATCACCTTGATGTTTGTGGTATCCAACTTCATTTACTGCCACCAAATATTTGTACCAAACACAACCTTTTTCCTTGGAAGGAATGTTCTTGTGGTGCCAAACCATTCTAAACCAATTTGAACTAGGTTCAAAGTGGTTTGCATTAAGGTTCAAATAGGTTCAAAGGTACAAAATGTTCAGTTATTTAAAAGGTTCAAAGGTTCAGAGCTAACCAAATGAGAAGGTTTTGATTAGCCAAAAGCTAAAGAACAAGGTAGCTTTGGGACAACTGTACATGAAATGTATTCAACCTATTTAGATTGAATGAGAATCAAAGCCAATGGTTCCAAATAAATATGAAAACTAAGACCAAGGTGACTCAAAAAAAAATAAACTAACTTTATTCATGAGGGTTACCTCTATTTGTGATTAGACATCTTGATATATCTATTTGGGGTTATTCTTGTAGATTTGGGTCTTGATCTATTTAATGTAATATATTTTCTTTAGCTTATGAATTATTGATTAGATAAGTCAAAATGTGATCGGTGATCTTTTATATGACTAGGTTAGTAGCATTATTTATGGAGATAGAAGTTAGGCATGAGGAGAGCCAATACATTTATTAGTTAAGATTGGAAATAAGACTTATATCCTTAGTATTGAGCAATACCTCTTGAAAAATCTATAATATATACTTGGAAGCCAACTTTAGGATAATTGAAAGTTATTCTTCTTCATTTTTTGGTGTTATTTGTTATCTTCTTTTGCCATTTCCATTGTGTAATTTCTAGTGGAAAAGTTAGAACAATAAGGTATTTTTCATTCCTTCACTGCATCAAATAGTATTAGAGCTAGTGCAGCCTTGTGATTGTAAATTTGAATTTGTGATCTTGAGAAGTTGTAGACTTTTTGTTTGTGGGGTGGTAGAACTAAGGATATGACCTACTTCAACAAAGGGGATTTCACATGGAGGTTAAAAATAGGATTTGTTTCTAGTTATACATCATACACAAAGTTTCAACAAATAGGAGTTAACTAGATCAAGTTTTGGAGATTATGAACCTTGAGATCTTGGTTGTGGGGTGATAGAAGTGAATCTTAACTAAAATTATAGGGGGCTACATATGAAAATTTGGAAGAGTTTGTGAATTATTTAAAGGTAAAGTTGGTGATGTCAAGAAGAGAGCTTTTTTGAGCCAATTTGTAGGTATTAGTAGATTTCATTATTATGTTGGGAAAATCAACACTTATGATCATATCATCTCACCAAAGCTAAGAAAACCAAGAAGGAGATTCCAAATATTTGTAAGGATCTTACCTAAAAGAACGGATCCTAGAAGGCTAGAGAAAATGATTGTTGTAAGTAAGGTTGATGATTAGCATTCTAGTTTTTCATTGATATTTACATGGTTTTTATCAGTGTCAAAATATTTATCTGGACCTTGGTTATCCTAGTAGTTTATTTTTGGCTATAAACCACTTAGTTTCCAATAATTCTAAGGTATCGATTGGCTATTCATTAATTATAATTCTCATTGGACTAGCATGAGTTGCATAGTTTTTTCATGACCATTCAATCAACATTATTGATTCTTTATTTCATATAGTGGTGGTTGCTTCGATCATCTTGGTGTTCCATGGATCTTATATTTTGGATTAGTCCTTTATGAAGTATGTTGTTGTTATTCAGTCCTAAAAAATATTTATAGTGTTTTAATCATAACTATTGGCACTAATGATTGTAGAAGTGTGTTTCTGTGCTTGAGAGTCTTCACATTTCTTGAGGTGGTGTATACCTGTATCTATCTATTTTGGCCTATATATTTATGTTGGAAGTTTGGTATATATATTACTTGTTAATGTATATCTCATATATATGAAAGTTATCAAGAATGTGAGTTGGCGATTTTTATTTCTTTGTAATGTAAGTGCAAACCATCTAGACGGGTTGATCAAGGATTTACAAATAGTTTCTAATTGGAATTTGTAGAGGCCTGATGCTATATTATATTTTTCTTACACTTTAAATTTTGGTAGTGATCTTTCATTTTAGTAGTGAGCCTTTTTGTATTTTAGGGTGTAGCTACTTGAGGAATTATCATACTAGAAGTACCACTTCTTCTTTTTGGCAGTTATCCTTGTTTTATCAAAACACCCAATAGATTTCACCTTAATTGATGTTGTTCATTTAATGATAATTAGTTTCCCTATGGTTTTCTTAGTTTGGGTTTCCACATAATATTTGGTGTTCATTAAGTCAAGGTACCTATGTTCTTAATGCTTATCATTTGATGGAGAATTGTTGTGCATTAACCAAAATATCTTTGGTAATAATGGATGTATGTTTTCCTATAACCAACATTTGGAAAGGTTTTTAAGATTTTGTGGAATAACTAATTCACCCATCACTTAGTTATTCAACCTATTCAATAACTAGTATCAGAGCTTGGTTCCTTGGTTTGAATCTTAACAACTTGAAGTAGATTTGATAGAGCACAAATTGAATATCCCTATGTTTAATTGGTCTAATTATAGCTCATGGAAATATCAAATGAAATAATACCTATAAGACATGGAAGCAAGTAGAGACAACGTATGTGTTCCCAATAAATGACTTGTATAAAATAGTAGAGATTGAAGTGTATGAGGAAAATGAGAGGGAAATATATGTTATTAAAAGTGGTTTTTCTAAATGAGAACTTTCTCAATTCTTTAAATATTTCTTATGAAGTTTGGGAGAAACTAAAAGAGATCTATGAAGGAAATGCAAAACTAAAATTGTCTCAAAAGTTGATTTCTAAGAGACATTATGATAATCTTAGAATGGAATATGGTGAAGGTATCAAAATTTACTTTCAAAGATTTGACTGTCCAGTTAAAGAAATCAAGGATCATGGCAACAATATAACTAATGAATGTTTCATGGAGAATGTAATCACACTAATTATGAGGTTGTCAATATCCAAATTTTAACATCCATTTCTATGCAAACAATTTAATTAATTTTACATAAATGATATATATTATATACAATCTGGCTTATTGATGGTAGTCAAACAGTCGTCAATTTTAAGACCGTAACATGCTTACATCAGCAAAAAAAAGGCCCTCCTAATGATGTGACAGGTATAGATTCTGACATGGATGTATAAAATTATGATGATGTGGTAGTGTCATGTGTCTATTGATGTGGCATATGGAATTTTGACTTGGCACACATGGTTGTTGATGTGTCTTAAAGATGACTAGGCAACTGACTAGGTTGTACATATGCTCTATTGACATGGCACTCTACATAGCAAGTCTATTTGTCACTATAGCACTAGGTTGGCAACGCATGGAGGTCTAACTATGCTCCAACTATGCATAGATGTGGTAGGTTTTGGTAGCATTGAGGAGATGGTTGGTGGTGAGTTTCTAATTGGTCAGTGCCGGTAGAGTGGTCACCGATGGTGACTGAGGACATCGACAGTGGGAGTTTAACAAGCATCAGTGAAGCTACAAGGGTTGCTAGGAAGAAGGCCGATGAGAGGAAATCTAAGAAGGATAGTGGGAATTAATCCCACATGCATCTTATTGGTGGGTTATTAAGAATTTAAAAACTACTGCACTTGGAAGGTTATTCAGCTTGAAAGTTGCTAGTCTTTGATCTGCTGAGTGTTATGTGTGTGGTTGTCAGAATGTGGTAACTGCCAATTTGGCCTGCCATTGCCAGAATATAGAATATGCCATTCTGTGATGGAATATTCTATACAGTGGCTAAGATTCATCCACCCAATTCCTACAAAAAAATTCCTCTATAGGTTTGATAGATCGAAAAAAAATTGAACAAAATACAAACATTGCAGATCTAAAAATATAGGATATGCAAATATGAAAATTTAAAAATATTATAGAGAAAATATGCATTTGAAAAATAAATTATATAGATCTAATAGATCATACCAAATTCTACAAATCAGGCCTTTGAGTGCTGGTTTGCAAAACAAATTTTGCCTCAAATTTGACTATGGCCTAAGGTAGGTGAATTTATAGTCAAATTTCACTAATTGATGCTCCAAACACAATAGAAAGGTCTTCATTGGCTCTAGATGCTCTCAATGACTGTGATACTATGGATCTGAATCGAGGTCCTCAAGGAGGTGAAGCAAGAATGGTCTCCAATGGCTATGAAATGATGCTCCTGTGGCTTTAATACCATGTAAGAATTTTCCCTAGGGAAAAATCACCCAAGACCAAGAAGCTCAAGCACTAGCACAATATGGACCAATAAAGTATGATAAAATAACAATATGAAATTGAATTGATGTTCAATTATACTAGAAGTGCTTGTATATAAAGACCTCTAGAATGACTAGGGGTTAGCACCTCACAACTAAGCACATGTCCACCAAGAGTGGATTATCCTCCATTGAGCACAAAAGTTAGTGCAATGATAAGAGGACAAACCTACATAGTGTGTCACATAAAATTATATTGTAGATACCATGTGCTTAATTAGACTGTGAACAATTGTTTTGTCTATGTGACAACTCACTTGCTTATACAAACTCCATTGTTGTAGACACCATGTGCTAAAATAGAGTTGCTAACTCTTGTGTTGTCAACATGACACCTCATATGCGTACGCATACTCCTAGGTATCTAACCTAATAAAATAATGCATTTATCCTAAGTAAAGTTAAGTAAAGTGTAAATAATAATTATTTACACGAAGAATATATATATATATATAATTAATTAATTTTAAGTAAATGATATACATACATACATATGTATACATATATATACATACATATATATACATATATGTGTATATGTGTGTGTGTGTGTGTGTATGTGTATGTATATATGTATGCAGATATGTATGTATATACATGTGTGTGTGTGTGTATCTTAGAATGCATTTAATAATTAACATGTTTAAACCTTGATTCCTAACTTCCCTCCTACACCTATCCTTGGGAGATCATGGATTTACTTGTCATAGGGTGCTTGACACCAGTACATCCTCTAGTTTTACTCTACCTCTATGTACACAACACCATCTATCAACTCCTAGTATTGTAGTAAGAGAATAAAAGATTCAATTTTAAACATCTTAATTCTTTTACAATTATAATTTATATACATATAAATATAATTATTATTAATAAATATTTTTTATTATATATAATCCCAAGTATAATTATATAGTCCTACAAAAGATTCCTTAATTCTTATGTCAATTATAATTTATCTATTCAATACATTATTATATATTAATAGACAATGTATCATATCTAACTTAGTATCTTCATGAACATACATTTTAGTAAATATAACACTTCAATAAAAGATACCACTTGTATAAATCACATACCTTTTTTGTGGTTTGAAAATCCAAATTCCTTGGCTAGAAATTCTTTTTCATTTCTATCCTTCCTAATGTAATGCTCAGCTAAGGGATCCAAAGAATTAACCTAAAATTTCACTAAGTTTGGTAGCATTTTTTTTTTAATTTTAAACAAGAAAGATAAACCATTCATATCAAACACATAGTAGCAGAAGTATTAACATTCAATCAACTATAAGCACACATAACAGGTTACATTCCTTAGGGATCCCAAGACGTTGAGTCACATTTAATCTAATCAATACTAAGTCTAACAAAATACTTTGGTACCAAATGTCCATTAATAAATTACATTTCCAGATGCTCAATCATCCATTGTACATGCCACAGGGTATGAAAGGCTTAAAAGAATATACATGTGTTAAAATAAAGATACATCATTCTCATCAAATCCATGATACAAGTGCAATAAAGTAAATGAAACCAAATTCCATACATGATACATCATCATAGAAGATAAGAACACTACACATAATTATCTAAATGCACGGTTCCTCCCAACCGTAAATAGCATCATTAGACCATCGTGGGCCCTAGCCATCCCTCTGTGTGTAATATCCCAAATCACTGAAGAGATCATCAGTATTATCATAATAGGAATGTTACTCCTAAAACATACTACATCATATGCTGAAAGAAATCTAACATGTAAAATAAAGCATAAGATAAGTAAACAACATCATCTATCACATGTTAATCATCAATATAAGGAAACATGTCAGTAAATAGCATCCATCATAATATCCAAGAATAGAATGAAGATAAATACCAACCAAGAATGCTCCAACCATGGTGTCTATGGATGGATCTCAAATGGTAAGAGTGGAAAAGCACTACCACCTAACTGCATGGAACCTAAATGGTCCACTCCCACTGCGCTGAGGAGATAATCTCAAATCCCAAACAGGCTATCAAAACACATAGTAAAAATACTCTCTAAGTCCAGGAATCTTAAAAGTATACTAACTCAAAGGTTCCAATCACAAACCGACATCTAATCCCAAAGGCACAACAAAGACATGTAGGAAACCTACTATACAAGTGGGAAAGTGTCATTGCACAGATCATGCTAGAGTTACCCTGGTAGTCTCTCAATAGACCTCAAACCCCTAGTGATCCCTATGCGGCCACTAGTATCTTCTCATACTGACGAGGCATACTATGAAATGCAAGGTCGTAACCAGGCATTCTCTCTACTCTCATTCTAGTCTATACTAGCACTCGAGGCATGGGCGAGAACAAACAATTATCTTATTAGGTTCATTTAATCCCCATTTAGTGTAAATGTTTTCACTTATTAAACAACTTACAATGAGTTACCCTGGCAGCCACTTATAGCTCGACCCCCATTGCAAGCCACTTCCTGACACTACAAGTAGATAACCTACCCTAAGCTCATGGAATCATAAATCATAAATCACAAAATCACCACAGTCCTATACAAGCGACTGGAAAAATACCAAAAGATAATTCATAATAAGAGCATCAAATATCCATTAGCAACTGAAAAGCATCCATAAATAATCATGACCACAACAGTTCTCTATTGGCAATTGAAGGCATCAATGATAATGACAATATCCATTGGTTCTCAACAAGCAACCAAAAAAAAGTATCCTAACAATACTAATCAAAGATGCCAAAAATGGTCGAGTCAAAACATGTCACAACATGACATCATCAAGATCAAAACAAACACTTCAGTCCCATTAAGGGGACTGGAAAGTAACTCAAGTATAACTGATCAATGATTCAAAAATGGTTAAGTCAAGTGTCTCAAACACATACACCTTACCTTCACAAAAGAAGATTGGAAAGCAATAACAATCAGTAAATACAAACATCCCATAGAGCATACCATCACATTACCATGGTTGGGTTTTAAAAAGATCGAGATCAAATAAGATCAACATGCCATCACATCTCTTAACCCCCGAGCCTCTGGTAACAACCTAAGATTAGTCAAAGCTAGGACAAACCCCAAAACCCCAAAAACACAAATATACATAACGAAAAAAATACAACACATATAGAAACAAGATACAAACACATATTTTAGTTTGCTTTTGCAATCACATGGTTAAGCCAAATATGAGGTTTCAGTTTTGGTTTCAGGTATGTCTCATGTGTATAAGATTAATCATTTGATCTACAAGTCAACCCGTTTGTTCCCCTCGATAGCATCATCCTTCCATTACTTAAAATAATATTCTAAGAATAACTGAAGGTTAAATATTTATTCATTAAACTAATCTTCATTGACCTTTAATTAAATTATTCACTTTATTAATTAGTCTTAATTAAATCATTGAATTAAGTAATAATGTACATAGGTACACAATCCATGACTCTTTGTCTTTCTAATGGTACTTAATTAAAACTCAATTAAATATTACTAAAATTTAAGTCTCTTAATTTTAATCATTAATAATCAAATCATCACTAACAACCATTAGAATATCTAAGGTCATTATTCAAGTCATTAAAGTAAGACTTATCAACTTCGATGTAAATACTTTACAACTTTGTTAAAAGAATCATATCAATTAAAACTCTATTACATAACTTAATTATTAATTAAGTTAATTAATAATTACAATACTATATTATTAACTGAATGAATATTATCAAGCGAGAAGACTCTTTTCTAAAATCGACTAAGGTAAACGTTCAAAAAACTTAAATCTTTAAAGTTATAGTTTGATAATTTTCTCAATGATTTAATTCTGACTTTATTACAATACATTATGAGTTTGTTTCCATTAAACACTCCCCATTAAATTCAATCTCCACTTATCCATTGATTTCCAATAAGTCAATGTGCAATTCTACTAAATCCCAATATCATCTATAACAATAATTGAATAACTAAAAACTTCAATCTATAATACACTCTAATAATTAGCCTTAATTAAACTAAATTTAATTAAGTTAATTATTAAATTCTAAATATAAAATTATAATATTATTATATAATTATTACAAATAATATTATTATCATAACTAGTAATAATGAGCAATAAAACAATTTTGTTAATAACCTTTTAAATAATATATATCTATATTTATAAAAACTTTTAACAAAACTATTAATAAAACTTAATCGAATTTTAAACTTTATATCATATTAAAGTAGGGGGGAGCGCTTTGAAGTTTAAGCGATATAAAAATCATTGAACCACTATATACAAAGGCTGTGCGGCCCACGGGTTGCAAGTACCCTGCAGACACGCGAGTACTCTACAACCGGTGCAGGTACGTCGCCGGGTAAGATGGGGGCGTGATAATATAAACCAACCCCCCACAATGTTTGTATAAATTATTATTTTATTTTTATAAAATTTACTTTATTTTAATACGTTTTCATAGAAAACGTTTATCACACAAATTGCAAGTAATTATATCTATTTTTAATAAACTTTTTTTTAAAAACATATAATCTATTTCCTCCTCATATATAACGAAATTTGAAACACAATATATATATATATATATATATATATATATATATATATATATATATATATATATATATATATATATATATATATATATATATATATATCATAGCAAGTCAGAACTAATATGATGGGAAAATTTACTACTATTTCCTGATTATTCTATTCTTTTATTTTATTTTATTTTGTAGTAAGATCCTTATATTCATTCAAAACCTTTTTTAAATCTATTTTCTCAATTCGTCTCTAATTCGAACCCAAACCCAAGTTAGAACTAATTTTTCTTCATAAATAAAACTAGGGTTTCCTAATGTTTTCTTCACAACCAATTAAAAAATTAACATACATATCTAGATTCCAATTCCAAGATTGAAGATTTGTTCATGAAGTGTATTCAGACACATATAACAACCACGATGAAGACAAGAAGAGAAAAAGTGCAAATGGAATATGCGAAAAATCATGAGTGCACCTAGATACTGATGCTAATTTGCTATGCCTCAGAAGTCCATATAAAAATCCTTTCCCTCTCCAACATTCAAAATTCTTCCAAGATCCGAACCGACCGCCTCGAGTGATTAATAATGCTTGTAGAAGCATATGAGGATGTAGAAGCATACAAGCTTCTTGAATGTATATAAACTTGTCCATCCACACTAGGAGAGCCTCTATATAAAGGCCTCTAGGATGCATCTAGAATGTGTCTAGAAAGAACTAGGAGATAAGCATGACAACTAAGCACGTAACTTCCACGACAAGAAGATAAACATGATGTGGTCTCTAGAATGTTGTAGACATCATGTGCTCAAATAATGTGCTAACTCCTAAGTGTAGACAACATGTGCATACTTAGAGTGCAAACTCCAGTGTTGTCTACATGACAACTCTCGAGAATTTACAAACTTCAATGTGAATAATGCACATTAATTTATTTAATGTTCACTTTATTTATTTATTTATTTATTATAAATCTCATGCACTCACTTTATTAAACCCACGTGTTTTATCTTAATATATTTTAATCACATGCATGCATCATGCATTCTAGAATCTTTTAATAATTTTAATATCTTCTCCACTTTTAAATTTATTTTTGAAACTTAATTGATAAAATATTTATTAACTTAAATAATAATATTATTTAGCATTTATTTTTAAAATGAACTCTAAATATATTATTGTTAAATTAAATAAATATTATCACATTCCAAATTTAACTTATATCTTTTATCTCTAAATTAATTCTTTTATTTAATTAATTTCCCAATTAATAAAATAAAATATTAAAATATCATAATAATTTTCCATTAAATTAAATCATTAATTAAATCTTTTAATTAGACTTTATTAATAGAAAATACTCCAAAGACTCACAAAGTAAAATACAAAAACCCATTATAGCCAAAATATATACAAAATCAAAACAAGGGTTAATATCATTAATTACATCATTTGACGCATTCAAAGGCTACTCAACTTAGATACTTGTCCTAACTCTCAATTAGGACAAATGGCTTAAAGGGTTAGGATTTGGACTTGAGAATTTATCTCCCCTCTTACCATTGAGATAATGTGATAAGGTACGCTCATCCTAGCAATTCAGGGAAGTCAATACCCGGTACCTGCAACCTACATAAAATCCATGCATGTACAAGCACAATATATACTAAGCTAACCAAGCAATGGCAGGAAATGGTGCATCATGTAGATCCCGACTAGCAGGTGACTACGACTCTCTTCCTTAACCACATCAGAAATGCCATACAGAAAGAAAATAAGCACGCACACCATACACATGCAAGTATGGGGTAAGTATCCATGAGAAAACACTTATGATAATAAATCATCTAACTAATCATCATCAATAACTAAAATCACTAAATAATCATCATGCAAACATGAAATATAAAGTACCAAGTAATCTCATCATATATCAATTGAATATGATATATCTCAAAATAATGTTACTAATAATCATCCACATAAACCTAACCTAAAAGAGTTCAACAATGATAGCAAAAATGCGAACTAGGGGTAGGCACTACACCTAAAATCTCAATCCTTCTATAATTTTGGTTTTTTTGTATGCTTTTACTATAGTAACTTTACTTACTCTTTAGTTAATGTTTTTCCTTCCTTGACTTTACTTTCCATTTCTTTTAATTCCTTATTTTTGCTTTTGGTGCTTTGTTCTAGGAAAAAGAAAACCTATTTATATGTGTCTTCCCTTCAAGGATGCAACTATTGGTCTCTTAGTTAGAAATGATTATATTTGTATATTAATTTGATACTTTTTCAATAATAGTTATATTAGTTTGTAGACATTCTTTTGTTATAATAACTTGGGTTTTAATTTTGATAAGGGTCATTGTTTAATTTATATATGGCTTTCTAATTAATATTAGATCATTTAGATTATTAAAATATAGTTAGTATTTACATAAACTCATAATATATATAATATATTAGTATTTTTTGATAATATTTGAATATTGTCTATTTTATATTAAAAATATTGAAACATTGATTTATTAAATATTAAATAAGGAATTAGATATAAATTTAATCATGTATTAAAATATATTGTATATTACATATATTCATTCTATATTTAAAGGCATTTGGACATACAATAATTATGGCTTGTGATAAAAATGATTCTAATGATATTACTTGATAGTTATAATGATAAGGTTTTAGTGATTAAGGAAGGGTATGATGCACAAACATTTACAAAAGAATATTTGTTTGGTATTGTGATGACATTTGAGATGAGAAAGTTTGGCACTAACAAGAGAAAATTAGAAACATCTTTCAAAGAAACAAACATTGAGGAAGAGCCTAATGATAATGCAAATGAAAAAGAGTTTGAAGTGAAATTGACAAAAATATTGAGGAAAGGTACTGGAAAGTACAAAGGTATGTTACCCTGAAAATGCTTTAGGTGTAGTCGGGTTAGAAATTTAGCTACTAGATGTCTAGAGAAGGGTCCTAGATAGAAGTTGAAAAGATTCAATGAAAAGGCTTATTATGCGAATGAGAATGCTACTATTTTAAATGATGAGTCAGATGGTGAAGACTATCAATTTTTTGTTGAGAAGATGAGGTAGATGCTAGAGATGATGATAATATTGAAACTAATTTATAGGCTAGAAGTAGTAAGAATGAATGGTTGATTGACAATGGTTTTTCTCATCATATGACTAGAGATTAAAAAAAAATTGTTAAAATTGAAAAATATGATGGTGGTTCTATTAGATTTGGTGATGAGAAATAAGCTTATATTGTTGGTAGAGAACCAATTACTTTTGATGAAAAAATTACATTGACAATGTTTACTTTGTGGAGGGTTTGTATCATAACATGTTGAGTGTTGGAAAAATGTATGAAAATGGATACAATCTTATCTTCATGCATGAAGGTCATGAGATTAGGAAGATAGTGATCTTATTGTAATGAAATGACTTGCACAATAGAAGAAATAATATGAAATATTATAAAAATACTTGATAATAACTAAGAATAGTAGGCCACTTTGAGGGGACAACCTCCAAATATGTCCAATGAGAACACACTTCACAATATGATGTTGAAATAAGACTCACATCCTCGTATATATACCTAATTATGCTTAGGTTGAATAGACACAACCCTACATAACACCTAGGTCGACCTACCTACCTAAATTATAATATATTAATGATAACATGACTTACTTAAGAATTAAGATAGCCACAAGTTGACTATTCATAGCCCTATATACACCAATATTAAGGGCACAGCATGCCCCCTCTCTTGAAAGAAGCATTGTCCTCAATGCTAACCAATTGTGGATTCTTTTGAATGAACCCTACATCTTCCCATGTGGCCTCTTCAACTTGTAAGTTCTTCCATTGGATGAGATATTGAGTCAGGCTTATGTCCCTCAACTTCTCTATGCATGTTTTAAGAATGCATTCTGGTTCCAAAATTATTCTTCCTTCTTCATCAAGTTCTAGTAGTACTATTTGAGTAGGAATATTTGGACCAATTACCTTCTTCAAACAAGAAACATGAAAAAATGGATGTATCCTTGTTATTGGTGGCAACTCAAGCTTGTAGGAAACACCGCCAAATATTTGCATGATTTGGTATGGTCCATAATAGCTTGGAGACAACTTATTCTTCTTCTTTTGTTGCTTCATTGAGATTTGTTTATAAGGTCGCAACCTCAAGAAGACCCTATCCCCAACTTCAAAATTTCTTTAACTACAATGTTGGTACACTTGTTGTTTCTTTCAATTTTGAACCATAGGTAAATTCTCCTTGAGTCATAAAAGTACCTATTGTTGATGAAGCATGTGGTCCTCTACTACTTGAACTCTTGGTAACACCTTTAATGATGATGTGATGGAAGGAGGATGATATCCATAAAGTGCCAAAAATGGAGACATTTTTTATGAGCTATGAAAAGAAGTATTGTACCACCATTCTGCAAGAGGTGGCCAATCTACCCATTGATATTGTTTTTTTTTGAAGTGAAACAACGTAGATATCCTTCCAAACATTTATTAACAACCTCATTTTTTCCATCTAATTGAGGATGGTATGAAGAACTATGAGCCAATTGAGTACCCAAACATGAGAATAAATCTTTCCAAAAGTGACTAGTAAAGATAGGATCACGATCACTAACAATAACCTTAGGTGTGCCATGTAGATTTTGGATATTCTCCAAGAAAACTTTTGCCACTATACTTGTTGTAAAAGGATGTGATAATGTAATGAAATGTGCATATTTAGTGATGCAATCAACTACTACTATGATACCATTATGACCTTTAGATTTGGGAAGCCCTGTGATGAAGTCCATGGATACCTCTTCCCAACATTGCCTAGGAATACATAAAGGTTGCAAGAGAACTGGTGTCTTAATTGTTTCCCCTTATTTCTTTGACAAACCAAACATTCAGCCACAAATTTTTGAACATCACCTTTTAGCCCTTCCCAAAAAAATCTTTCTTGGCCCAATGATATGTCTTAAAAAATCTTGAATGACCACCAATTGGGGACTCATGTAGTTCTTTGAGAATCTTGGGTTTAAGAGTGGAATTCTTGCAAAGATACAAGTGCTCTTTATACCAAAGAATATCCCCCTTTAAAAAACACTTATCTGAACTACTAGGGTCACTTTTTATTTGTTGGATGAGATTACTTGTAGCAACATCATTTTTCCATCTTCTTTGGCTTCTAACACCCAATTTTCTTGTAATATTGAAAGGGTACACAATAAGGCTTCATCTTCTTCATCCTTCCTAGAAAGTGCATCGACCACAATATTTTCCTTGCCTTTCTTGTATACAATTTCAAAGTCATATCGCAACATCTTAGTAACCCATTTTTGTTTCTCTTCTGATGATAGTCTTTGTTCCAAAAAATATTTTAGGCTATCATGATCCATCTTAACCTTAAAGTGTCAACCCATTAAATAAGCCCTCCATTTTTTAACTACATGAAGGATTGCTAACATTTCCTTCTCATAAATATGTTTGACTTGATTTTTAATTTTTAATTGATGAATCTCAAAAGCAATTGGTTGACCTTCTTAAATGAGAACTACTCCTATCCCATTTCTAGAAGCATCACATTCCACAATGAATTCCTTGGCAAAGTCTGGAGTGGCAAGCACTGGAGTTGTACACATAGCCTTCTTCAATTTCTCAAATGATACATAAGCAAATTCATTCCAATGAAAATAATCCTTCTTCAATAGAGTGGTAAGGGGTGTTTTATATGACCATAATTCTTTAAAAATATTCTATAGTGTCTTGTCAATCCCAAGAAACCCCTTCGCTTCTTAATAATTTTTGGAATAGGCCATTCCATGATAGCCTTAATTTTGTTAGGATCCACCTTTACTCCTTCATGTGAAACTATGTGTCCCAAATACTCCACCTCCTTAAGACCAAAAGCACACTTTGATGGCTTAGCATAGAGTTGATGATCTTCAAGTAATTGTAATGCTTGATCTACATGCTACAAATGTTCTTCCCAAGTCTTGTTATAAATTAATATATCATCAATAAACACTAACACAAACTTTCTCAAGGACTTCTTAAAAATGGAATTCATCAAACTTTGGAATGTAGATGGTACATTGGTAAGACCAAATGGCATCACCAAAAATTCATAATGACCCTCATGATTTTGAAATGTTTTCTTACAAATATATTCCTCCTTAATCTAAATTTGATGATAACTTGATCTAAGATCTAACTTGGTAAAATACATAGCTCCATTTAATTCATCTAGAAGATCATCAATGACTAGAATAAGAAACCTTTCTTTAATGATATACTTTTTGAGCACTCTATAATCTAGACACATGTGCCAAGTTTCATCCTTCTTATGCACTATCACAACGAGTGAGGAATAAGCACTTTGGCTACAGCTAATAATTCCTACCTCTAGCATTTCCTCAACATTTTTTTCTCTTGCACTTTTTTGTATATGTGGATATCTATAAGGCTTGATGTTTGGTGGCTAGTTCCCTAGAACTAGTTGTATGGCATGGTTATGATCTCTCTTAGGAGGAATTCCTTTAGGCATATCTCCAAGAATCAGTGAATGATGATCAATTATTACTTGTAAATCTAGATGAGTAAGAGCATTAGATTGAGAGACTTCTAATAAACATAGTTGGAACACAAATCCATCCACACCTTTCTTAAGAAACTTTTGCATTTGATGAGAGCTTACCATCTATGGTGATTTTTCCTTCAATCCCCTTGCCTCCATTGGCTTTCCTTTTGATTGAAATCACATGAATAGTTCTTGGAAGTTCATCTCAATTATTCCCAATGTAGTAAGCCATTTTACTCCCAAAACAATATCCACTCCACTGATGGATATCACATACACTTTCCTGAACAACTAATTGTGCCCCCATCTACAATCATAACTTGAAACTCTGGGGTTAGATATCTAAAACAATTTAGAAGAGTTGCCAACTTTTTGTTGATTAAATTATGAGTACTATCTAAGTCAATCAACATTCTTACTTTCTACTTCTTTAAGACTCTCACTACCTTGAGAGTTTGTGGTGCATTGAAACCTGAAAGTGCATGACAAGAAATGATTGGTTGAGAAGCATGTGATCATTGTTGGTTCGCAAGGATAAATCATAGTTGAAAGTACCTTCTCCAATGGCATGGCTCATTGCAATCCTAGTCATATCATCAACTAGTTTTAGTAGTCAGTTCCATCTCTCAGGTTTCACATTTCCTTGGAATGCCATGGTCTAAATCTTTGAAGTGTGGAATAAATTGATAGTAGTATCTATCTTAGGGTTTAAACTAGCTCAGACTAACAATGATGGAGGAATAACTAAGTTTAAATAGGATAGAAACAAACTACAAGCGAAGGATCTAGAGAAACCTAGATAGATGATGTCAACAACTAATGCCACCCACATGACATTGGATCGCGATGATGCTAAAAGACCTAGAATCATTACAAGATAGGAAAAATTGGGAAGAAAATATAGGGTGAGCTATTAAAGGGTGGCAACATGACAAAACAACTTGGAAATGATTGATGCCTTCTTAATACTCAGCTAGTATCAGTCTAAGTGTTCATTTGATAATTTGCGAATCCTACCACCTATGTGAAGATGATGAGAAATTGTGTGACGATAAGGGATGTCTTCCATATTCTAATATTAAACTATGCTTTTGAATATATCTATTTATAAGAAACCTAACAGCTAATTCTCCATCTCCCCCATGTTTGCTACATAGTTTGAGATTACATATTTATACAAATATGTGTGTGTGTGAGAGAGAGAGAGAGAGAGTTTTAGGACCTGTTAACTTGGACTAAGGGGATAAAAATAGAGAAGGAGATGTTATTAATTTGAGTCCAAATAACCAGAATTGTTCTACTAGGCTAATTTAGTTGGAATATGCAGAAATGTTTGGAATTGCTTTTGATGCCCAATTAGATTGTTTAAGATTATGGATTAAGATTATGCTAATATACTCGAAGTTCTTGTAAAAAACTATTAATCATTAAACATTAAAAAATCTTCGCCATCAACTCCCTTATTAGCTAATTGGTCTGCCTTTGTGTTACCTTCCAAAAAAATATGAAGGAACTAAGTATCTGTGAAATGATCTATAATATTAAGAACATCTTCCAATTTTGAATTTAGGACCTAGTTTAGCGTAGATCTTTTCCTAATGGCATTAAGGACAATATGAGAATCACCTTTAATAATAATCTTTGATAAACCTAAATCTAGGAAAATTTCGAGACCACCTTGTAGAGCTTCTAGTTCTGCGAGGTTGTTAGTTGTAGGAGCTATGTGTTTAGCCCTTCTAAAAATCCACTTGCCTGATGCATTATTAATGATACATCTAATTCTAGCAGTACTAGGGTTGCCTCTTGAGGCTCTGTCAAAATTTAACCTGGTCCACCCCAATGGTGGGGGTGTCCATCTATAGTTCTCCCTGGCTTCTTTATTCTTCTTTTTGTAAATGAGCAGAGGGTTGATTAGGTTTTTCTAGTTTTTTTTCATTAATCCATCCCATCTCGAAAATGAACCTTCCTCTTTATGGGTTTTCCTTAGATGGAAATTTAAGTTTTCCACTATACATGCTTTGATTTTTTTAAGAATCTCATCTGACTGCATATCCTAATTACGAAAAAAATCTTCTGTTCCTTTCTTTCCAAATCTCCTATGTAAGGATAGATGGGCATAAATTCCAAATTTATTGTTAATACCTTTACAACTCTCTATTGGCCAACCCTTAAGGAAATCAATAAGGGATAATGGCATGAGAGCAGTCCAACCCAACATCTGTCTAAGCCATTCCCAACAGAGTTTTGTATATGGGCATTTACATAGGATGTGATTAGTATCTTCACTATCTTTCCTACAAAGCACACATCTTGATGGACCCTTGACAACTAACTTACATAGTTTGTCAGCTATAAGGATCCTATTCTAAGATACTAGCCATAAAAGGAAACCTTCCTTTGGTAGACAAGACAAGTCCCAACATAGATTAAGAGGAGTTTCTATTTCTTCCCATTCTTGGGAATGCGTGATAGCTTTATATCCATTTTTAACACTATACCTTCCATCTTTTGATGCAATCCAAATGAGTTTGTTGTTTTTATTTGATTGTTTGATTTTCCTATTCCAAATTAGTTTTTTGAATACCTTCTTTGCTATTGGATCCATATCTATATTCTCCATTGATTTCCATTCCCATTTCATAATTCCATCAATACGTATTTTGGTTTTATAATCACTAACCTTGTACCCCCAATGTTTTACTAAATGCTCTTTAAAACTTTCTAGGATCCCCATATTATCTATTGGGGGGTACCATCCCATGAATCTTCTCAAAGTAATTCCTCATCCCCATTTCCAAAATCTCACATCAGATATTTACTGATGAGGGCTCAACTTTTAACTATAAATTTCTTGCTTTCAGATCCTTTGGGGAGGGACTTCATTCTAAAAATGGAATAGGGGTTAGCTACATTAAGGTATTTGTTATACATGATTTTTTCCCATTTGTGTTCTCTTTCTACAAAAATATGCCAAGTAAATTTAGCCCCAAGTGCTTCATTCTGCATGCTCAAGTCTTTGATACCTAAGTCACCTAAGTCCTTGGGTTTACATACGCTGTCCCATTTAATGAGGGCCAATTTTTTTAGAATTAGCAAAATCATTCCAAAGAAAGCTTCTAAATTTTTCCTCGAATTTCTTATTTGTATGTTTAGCTAAACGAAGGCAGGAGAGTGGACGGGTTGGAAGGACAAAGAACACTACTCTAATCTTGGTAACTTTACTTGCTTTAGTAATCCATTTATCTTTCCAATCTCCTATCCAAGAATCTAATTTATTAAGAATATTGTGCCATGCCTTGTTAGATTTACTGCCTTTTTCTAACTCTATTCCTAAGTATTTGCATGGAAATGTGTCTTTTTTGTAACCCATGATGTTATAGATCTATGTTTCCATTTTAGGCTTGGTGTTAATGAAAAAAAATTCAAATTTTGCAACATTCACTTTTTGACCAGAAGCTTCCATATACTATTGGATGATAGATTTGATATTTAGGCCCTCGTTTGTTGAGCTTTCACTTGGTAGAATGGTGTCATTTACATATTGTTAGTGGGTAATAATAGGAAAATTTTTGGTTACTTTAATTCCAATTATTTTCCCTTTAGTATGGGCTTTGGTTAATGCTTTCCTGAAAACTTCTGCCACAATAATATATAGGAATGGAGATAGCAGATCTCCTTGTCTTATTCCTCTTGAAGTATCAAAGAAACCCTTGAGGGTTCTATTAATAAGGACTGAGATCTTGGTTGTAGAAATACACTAATAAAATAAATTAATCCATTGATGTGAGAATCCAAAGGCTTCTAAGATTTTGCATAAAAACCTCCAACCAACCATGTCATAAGCTTTTTAGGTGTCCAATTTCATGAACATGCTTGCTAATTTATTTTTGTTGGTTGAGTGTAGAGTTTCCTATATTATAGGTATACCATCTAGGATTGATCTTCCTAGAACAAAGCCATTTTGTTCTTCTGATATAATCTTGGGGAGAATCGGTTTAAGGCAATTTGCTAAAATCTTAGACAATATTTTATAAATGGTGTTACAAAGGGCTATAGGTTTGAAATCTCATGGGGTTTCAGGATCATCTTTCTTTGGTATCAAGTGAGAAAGGTGTTATTAATTTTGGATAAAATTGATCCACCATTCCTTGATGCTTCAATGGCTTTCCACAAGTTATTACCAATAATGTCCCAACATTTTTGGTAGAAGAAAGCTTGAAATTAATCTGGACCTGGAGATTTGTCTGGGTTCATGTTGAATAACACAAGTCTAACTTCTTCCATGAATATAGGGCTATTTAATACTTTATTATCTTCTAGAGACACCACTCTAGGTATGGCTTCAAGCATTTTTGTTTGTGCTACCATATTTGAGCAGTTATAATTATTTAATATATTATGAAAGTGACTCACAAAAATCTTAGCTATTTTATTAGGGTTATCTGTGGTGATTCCCATGGGTCTTTGATTTTAATTACTTTTCTTTTAGCTCTATTATGTAGGGCACTATTATGAAAAAAAAATTAATTTCAGTCTCCTTCTTCTAGCCATTTTTCTCTAGACTTTTGTCTCCAAAAGACTTCTTCTTTGGCCAGGATGAATTCCTACTTGGCAAGTAATTATTTTTCTAGAATGCAGTTGTCATTATTCATCCCCTTTTTAATTACTTCTATGTTTAATTCTTTTAATCTTTCTTCGATATCTATTTTTTCTTTAAATATATTATTGAAATGTTCATTGCTCCACTTAAGTATCTTTTCTTTAATCATTTTCATTTTAGAGACAAAAATATACATTTTAGAGCCTTTAAAATTACCTTGAATCCACCATTCTCTAATGATTTCCATAATTTTTGTCTAAAAATCACATTTTTCCACACTAAAAGGATTTCTAACTGGTTTATTAGGTTCGGAGAATTCAATACGAACAAGATAGTGATCTGATCCTACTATTGGAAGAATTGAGGAATGGATATTGGAGTTTAATTCACTCAGTTCTCCTTTAATAAAAAAATATATCCAATTTCTTAGCTACATAAGAAAAATATTTCCTTTTATTGTTCCATGTGTACTTCCCATTATTAAGTGGAATATCAAATGTTAAGATCTGATCAATTCTTAAATTCCTTAGTTGATTGGGAAGTTTGTTGGATGCCTCCAAGTTTCTCTTCTATATTTAAAATAGTGTTAAAGTCACCTTTGAGAAGGATGAGTTCATTGTTGTGACTATTAATAAATATACTAATTTCATCTCATAACCATTTTTTATCTATCTTAGAGGTTGGACCATAAATGTTAACTAAGATGAACTGTAGCTCAATTTTAATGCTTTTGACTCTGCTACTCAACCATGAATTATTTGATCTTAAAATATTTAAGGTAACTTTCCTAGGGTTCTAGATCATACCTAGACCTCCTGAGGCCCCTCTAGATTCATGTAAATAACTATTCCAACTACCCAATTTCTTTTCTATCTTAATTCCTTCTTCTTTATTTAATTTTGTTTCTTGTAACAAGATGATTTCATATTCAAATAGTTTTAGGTTTGTTTTAATAAATGTTTCTTGCTAGGGGAATTTAGGCCCCTAGCATTCCAAGTAGTGATCTTCATGCTACTTTGGGAAGGATCTTCCCCATCCCTAGATTAAGTAACTGACTAATCTTTTGTTTCTCTTTTGCCTACCCATCAGCTTCTCTAAGTTCCTTAAGAGATTTCCTTCCTCTTTTTGCTTTAACTTTACCATAATTGGGGGATTTTATCCCTTCTTGGTTCATCATAATACCCAACTGATCTATGTATTCATGCATGTTTAAAGCAGTCTTAGATTGTTTACCTTCTATTTCATCTTCATTCACTAGTTCTTGCATTATTTGTTTTGTCCTAATTGTTTGATCATTTAAAAATCTATTGTCTGTCCAAGAATTATTGATATAACTAACCTTATCAAGATCATCACCCTGTGCTATAAATGATTTATGTTTTAATCTTTGGGAGGTTATACTATTCTTTTCTCCATCCCCAATTAATAACAAATATCTTGTTAAGTCTTCAAAGGGTTTCCTCCACCCAGTTTTAATGCTCACTACATAAAGGTCCTCTTTTTGTGATTTGTCGCTTTTATCTAAATTCTCAAAATTAAATACTTGGATTAGTTCATCAGATAAAAGTTCTAGGTTTTCCTTCTCAATCTCATTTAACATTACCATTTTTGAGTCTTCATCCATTTCCATATCCTTATTCAAAAAGTCTTGAAAATCTTCTATTAAGGTTCCTTTAACCCTACTCTATCTGTCTTCCTTTGCCTTGTGATCACTGAAGTCATGATCTAGAGATTCTTTCCTTATGGAGGGTGTCTACCAAAATTTTGTGAACATATTTATTGTCTTTTTGTTGGAGATTCTGGTCTCCCCCGTAGTTTCTTTTGGTTATTGTTGCAGGGTCTCCAATTTTTCTTCTGTGTATTTATTCTTTTCATAATTTGGAACTTCAATAGAAAATAGTTGTTTATGTAGTGCCTGCCCCTAAGTCATATTTTCAGTTATCTTGCCAAACTCTTTTAGGCCAATTTATGTTGGATGATTAGTATTATTATTTTAGAGATTATCAGATGTTGGTTTACACTCAGTTTATTATATGATGAGATTACTTGGTACTCTATATTTCATGCATGTATGATGATTATTCAATATTTTCAGTTATCGATGACGATTAGTTAGATGGTTTATTATCACATGTGCTTTCTTATGGATACTTACCCCATACTGCATGTGTATGGTGTGCGTGTTTGTTTTATTTATGTATGGTGTTTCTGATGTGGTTAAGGAAGGGAGTCGTAGTCACCTGCTAGTCAGGATCTACACGATGCACCACTTCCTGCCATTGTCTGTTTAGCTTAGAATATTGTGTTTGTACATGCGTTGATTTTATGCAGGTTGCAGGTACCGGGTATCGACTTCCCTGAATTGTCAGGATGAGCGTACCCTATCGCACTGTCTCAATGGTAAGAGAGGGGAGATAAACTCTTAAGTCCAAATCCTAAACCCTTTAGCCAATTGTCCTAATTGATAATTAGGACAAGTATCTGAGTTAAGTACCCTCTGAATGCATCAAAGGATGTAATTTCGTGATTATAACCCTTTTTGTTTTGATTTAGTATATGCTTTTCTATGTAGGATTTTCGTATGTTGTTATATGAGTCCTTGATGTGTTTTCTATTAATTAAGTCTAATTAAAAAGATTAATTAATGATTTAATTTAATAGAGAATTATTATGATATCTTTAATATTTAATTAATTGAGAAATTAATTAAATAAAAGAACTAAATTTGGAGATTAAAGTTCAAAGATAAATTTAGAATAAGATAATATTTATTTAATTTAATAATAATATATTTGGAGTTCATTTTTAAATAAATACTAAATATTATTGCTATTTAAATTAATTAAATATGTTATCAATTAAGTTCTAAAATAAATTTAAAAGTTGAAAGATATTAAATTATTAAAGGATTTTAGATCGCATGATCTAAGCATGAGTTTAAATATGAGAAATAAATTAAAAGATTAAATAATAGAAATTAATAACGTTATTTTAATTTCATAAAGTGCGCACGAGATTAAAGTAATAAATTAATTTAAAATAGAAGTCAAGTGGAATATTAAATAAAGTTATTTAATAAATCAACTTAATGTGCATAAAAGATGAATGCAAAATAAAAGATAAGATAAGAAAGGTTAATTGGAGTTAACTCAGTTGTGCAAAGAATCTTCTCGGGTGAACGCACAATTAAGTGCCCCGGTTTGAGGAGAAAATTTGCTTATCACAAACGTTGGGGGTTCATTCTTGGACGACACAAATTGGGACAGGAATTTTGAAACAAGAATTTTGAGGATGAATTTGGGTGCGAATTTTGGAAGTGAATTTTCAGAAGAACTCTGAAGAGGAGCAAATTCTCTCACAATTTTTGGGGGTTGCGTATTAGCATCAGGCTCAGGTAGGGTCTTATGTTTTGATCACTGATTAATTACGCAATTATCCTTTCCTATCTTCTTCGTGCCTGTGTATTATATATCTGAATTCTCTGTGATGAAAGCTTTAACATTTCAAAATTGTAAATTATTAAATGCTTGTCAATATATTCAGCATACGTAGAGATTACAAGAGTCATAAGGAATCCTTGTTTGATAGGTTAAAGAAAATAGAAGTAAATTTGGGAAAGTTTGAATTTAAAGATGAAATTTTAAATTAAGAATTTGGATGGTTGATAGTGTTTTCTCTATCAAAATAAAGACAAAAACAATTTTCAAAATAAAATAAAATAAATATTAAGAGGAAGTTATTTAAATAAATGTTATATATATAATTATAAATTCCAAAATAATATGTGAGAAGAAGTGTTGATTATGTTAAAATTTATATAAATAAGATTTATAAAAGATGTTTGAATTATTTTTAAAGGAAATTATACTTTACACATAAATTTTGAATAAACTTGATAAATTTTATAATGAAAAAAAAACTTACATATATAAAAATTATATATATATAATTTGAATTGGGGAAGTACCCCACTTAGCTGCAGCTGTACGCTGCAGGCAGTCGTACACAGTCAGCGGTTGTCATATCGCTTGATTAAATATCTTAAAAACTACATTTATATGCCTAGACTAACTTAGTTACAAAGTTTGTTTTTAAAGTTTATAAAACGTATTGCAAAGTTCTTAATTTAAAAAGAAATAATAAAAGAATATATAAATTTCTAAAAAAAATTTACTCCATTCATTTTCTTGGTCAGCGGCTTTGCACATGTATGCGATTTGGGCAAATTAAATGGGCCGCACGGTGAATTAAGGGGTGACTGTTTAAAATAGTGCCCAAAATGTTCTTTTTAAAATATACGTAGGGGTTTAATATTTAAAGACTCTTTTAAAATATATTATATACTTTTAATTTTTTAAAGTTATATAACGTAAAGTTATTATAATTAGATAACTTTTTAATTAATATGATTTGTAAATAAATTTATTATTATTTAATAATTTTAATTAATAAATTTTAATATTAAATGTATTATTAATTAATAATACTTTATTAATAAGTTTTATAATGTAAATTTATTATTATTTAATAATATTTATTAATAGATTTTATTATTATTTGTCAATTTAAATATTAATGCATTTTAATATAGTTTTTTTTTTTGTAATTATTAATTTATTAATAGTTTTTGGTCAAATATTAATAAATTGATAATTAATGAAGATATTAATATAAATTTTTAGATTAGTAATTATTAATTAATTTAATTAAAGTTAATTAATAATTAATATTATTTGATAAAATTTTAAAAATTATATTATTGATTTTAAACATGATGGGAGGGTAATTCCAGTTATTATTCAAACTAGTAAATGGGTCAACTTTTAGGGTCATCTAGAAATCCTTTACTTGAAACATAGCTTGAAAATGAAAACTGAAATTCTAATGTTAAACTCAACTGCATGTTTTCAAACCCAAATTGTTGGACTATTACGATTTCCATGTACTGTCTATGCTTTGGGGTGTTTTGGGGTTGTCTTAGATGTTGACCAGTTTAGGTTGTTACCAGAGGCTCGGGAGTTATATGAATGTGATAATATGATGAGTTGGTCTCGATCTTTCTAAACCCAACCATGGTGATGTGTGATATGCTCTATAATGTGATGTATTTTACTGGTTGTTATTGGTTTCCAGTTTCCTGGTGTGAAGCTAAAGTGTATGTATTTGAGATACCTGACTTAACCATTTTCGAGTCTCGATCAGTTATATTTGATAACCATTTTTGAGTCTCGATCAGTTATACTTGGATTGCTTTTCGGTCGCTTGAGAGGACTAAAGTGTTTGTTATGTTATTGATGATGGCATGTTTTGACTTGACCATTTTGGAGTCTTCAATCAGTATTGTAATTTACTATTGGGATACTTTCTGGTTGCTCATTGGAGAACCATTGGATTTTGTGATTTATCATTGATGCCTTCAGTTGCTGATAGAGAAATGTCGTGATCATATGATTATTATTTGATATTATCTGTTGCTCATGAAGAACTGATGTAATTTTGTAGCTTATCTTTTATGATGTCTTTTCGGTTTCTCATATAGGACTGAGGTGGTTTTATTATGATTCTTTGATTTATGATTTCATGAGCCTAGGGTAGGTTATCTATGTGTAGAGTCGAGAAGTGGCTTGCAATGGGGATCGGGGCCCTAAGAGGCTGCCTAGAGTAACCCATTGTAAGTTGTTTTAATAAGTGAAAATATTTACAAAATAAGGGAAAATGAACCTAATAAGATAATTGTATGTTCTCTCCCATGCCTTGAGTGCTAGTACAGACTAGGATGGGGTAGAGAGAACGCTTGGTTACGACCTTGCATTCCATAGTATGCCTCGTCAATACGAGAGGATACTAGTGGCCGCAGGGATCAGTAGGGACCCGAGATTCCTAAGGGATTGCTCGGGTAACTTCTACGTGAATTTTGCGATGACACTTTCCCGCTTGCATATTAGGTTTCCTACGTGTCTTGTGGTACCTCTGGGTCTAGATGTCTATCTATGTTGGAACCCTTGAGTTAGTATACTTTTAGGATTTCCCAGACTTAGAGAGTACTTGTATTTTGTGTTTTGATACCTTGTTTGGGACTTGAGACTATCTCCTCAGCGCGGTAGGAGTGGACCATTTAGGTTCCACGTGGTCGGGTGGTAGTGCTTTTACTCTTACCATTGAGATCCGTTCCGTGGTCACCGTGGCTGGAGTTTTCTTGATTGGCATTTACCTTCATTCTGTACTTGGATGTTTTATCATTATGGATGTATTGATGTATCATGTATGGTGGATGATTTCATTTATTTTACTGTACTTTGTAACATGGATTCGTGGAGGTTGATGCATTTCTATTTTTACGTATGTATATTCTTTTAAGCCTTTCATATCCTGTGACTTGTACAGTGGATGATTGAGCATTCCAAATTAATTTGCAAAGAGGCATTCAGAACAAATGTATATTATGGACATGGGACTTTTTGATTATTCTTTCATATGTATGTGATAGTTGTTAGACTTAGAATTAATTAAATTTAAAAGTGACTCAACGTCTTGGGATCCTTAAGAAATGTATCTTGCAATGTATGTTGGTCGATGATTACATGTTATTGCTTCCGCTACTATGTGTTTGATGTGTATGTTATACATTCTTACTAAAAAAAAAAAAAATGTTTAGCAAACTTAGTGAAACTTTAGGTTAATTGTTTTGGATCCCTTGGCGGGGCGTTACAGTTTATTTTCTATCTCCTTTATATTGTTGATCATGTTACCTCAGGACTTTTATCCTGGATCCTTGGCTCATTTTCTAATGCTTTTCTTTCTCCACTAAATACTTTTGGATTCTTGCCCTTCGTTGCATTATTTGATATTTTTTATACTTTTTGTTGCTAGTCATTGTACTCTGCCTCCTTGTGTTAGCCATATCTTGAATAGTTTCATCTATTACTCTATTGAAATCTTTGTGACTCGGGTCATCCTACATAGGCTAGATTTATAAATTAGGAGTGATACCTTTAGAATCCTTCATGTCTAGCAATTCAATAGTTCCTTTACTCTTAACTGATATTGGGAGTTTTTCCATTTCTATGCTTTGAGAGTTTTCCTTCTTATCCTCTTGTGTTAGCTTTAGTGCTACATTCAGATCTTTCTTGGAGGTGGGTGGTGGACTACTATTATCCATTGTAGAGGGATTTGACTTAGTTGTCTTACCTTTTTTCACTGCCCCAATCTCTAATTTTGAATCTGATTTCCCTGCTATGTCCTAAGAAACCTTCAGGCAACCTTGCTCAAATATGGATTCCCTTTGATAAATTCTTTGATTTCTTATGTTCATCATGGGGAAGGTAGCAATCAGATCCATAGTAGGATGCAGCTTTTTGAGGATGATTTTTCTCTCATCATCTAGTTTAATAATTTCTGAGATTTTTCCTTCACATCTATGGAAGTTTAGTTTATAGCTAGATTTGTTAGTTATTACTTTGATGTGTTTGAATTCCATGTTATTAGCCTTACATTTGATCAAAAGTTTGATGCTATTGCAAAATTTAAAAGAGGCATCTAATCCAATCAAGTCTCCTATTGAAAGATCTATTTTCTTGATGATTTTTATCTACATTAGTTCCAGTGGGATGGAATGAAGGGAGATCCAAGCTGAAATTTAAAAAAATAACATATCTTCCTTATAATCTAGAATTCACTCGAAGAATTTAACTGCATATCCTTTAAAGAAATAGTCAAAAACAAAGAGGAAGTCTTTTTTGACATACTCATTACTACAATGTATAATAGTCTATCAGAATGGTGAGACATAATTACCTAATTTTTGCATAACTTCTCAAGCCAAGTGATGAGATTGTACAATTCTTATCTTGGCCCATTCCAGAATGCAAATACACCAACATTTATGCACTCTTGCCATCAATTTTCACTATCCTGATTACTAATAATAAGGAACTTTTCTTCAAATTTGATTGGATTAGGGTTGAGAGGCGAGAGGGGTAGAGTTGTAGGATGAGAAGGAGATTTAGAGACCGAAATCCTTCAATGTGGGGGAATATAAGTTTTGGAAGTTCTTGAAGAAGGAATGATACTTCTATTCTCAATTTCCAAGGTTGACTCTTATGGAGAAGTACAAGATCCACATAAGAATCGTCTAAAAGACCTATTTGTTGAGTTTACAAAGAATTATTATTGCGGTCTGCATATTTAGTAAGCTTGAAAAAGTAGATTTGTTTATCAAGGCTTAATGTAGAAAGCATAAAAGGGTGAAAACTATGTGGGCCTTGGAAATTGTTTGCTATGGAGAAATCACTACCCACAATATGAGGTTTAAACATAGGTTTACTAGTTTTATATTGAACTTGGGAAAAATGAGGCGAAGAAACCTGATCATAAGAGTGCCAATTGGCTCCATCGATAGAATTACCATTTGAATTTGATAGTGTCTCATGCCTATCCTCCCTACACTATTTGCTAGAATTGCTACTAAGATGGACCCTGATTTGTGATTATTTCATTGCTTGTCATGAAGTTCCAAATCATATGTCTCATCTAAGATTGAAAATGGATATGTTGTTTTTACAACGTAGTTAAACTTTGCAGGATCCTTATCGAAGGGAGGGAAAAGATCGAAGAATTTCCCCAACTTATCCTATTTTTCACTAGGGTTTCAGGATGCCTGTAAACAATTCACTAAAAACCCTAACTTTTTAGGTTGCCATCTTTGACCTCTTTCTTGCTTGTCTTCATTCGCAAGGTTCATATTTTTTGCTTTTTCACAATTTATTATGCTTGCCATTTTTTAAAAATATATATAATATATATTAGTAAAATAAGAAATAACAATATCCATATATTATTATGGCTTAAATGTAAAATATATTTAAATATGTTTTTAAATATATTGGTTTAAAATGTACAATGTGGTCGCCAATATCTCAAATTTGAAATCTTGAATTTTGCCTCCAATTTTTGGGTACCCAGTCCTATTTCAAGTACCCGATTAGACTTGGTATATACCAAGCCTATTTGGTCAACTCAAAAAACATGGTTCAACATGTTTATCTAACATCTAGACTTCGACTAACCATCTAGTGACTCTTTTTTTGAAATCCAAATCCAGTGAAACAAAAATGGTTTCTTGAGAACACTCTCAAGATCTCATTAATATAATTGTTGTCAAATTATGAGTTTGATAAGTATTTATTAGTTAATTTCTAATGAAGATGCATGTAAACTATTGATTGACATACTGATTGAAAAAAACTATAACTTTCAAACAATATAACATTTTTGAAATCCAAAAGTTGCATCACATTCTATGCTTCGCCTACTATAAGTTCTTTTTTGTTTGTAAAGTTTTCAATTAGTTAAGGTGGCCAGACACAAGTTTTTTTGTTCTAAAAATGTCATACTAAATTTTTTATAATTAATTATTTATTTGGAATAAAAATACCCAAAAATATGTGTCACATCTAAGCACGAGTCGACTTCTTATATCTAGAATTTTATTAAAAATTCTATCATTTGATCTTGATTAAGGTGGTCAAACATATACATACTTTTTATTCTCCCCCTGAAATTTTTGTGCTACTGCATTAAAATCCAAAATTTTGACCAATCAAATTATTTTTTTTCTAGATAAGGCCTAGTAGTTTACAAACTAAATTCAATTTCCTGTAGATTCTTTCCTTACAACTTTTTGATATAAAGTTCATAACTAATTTAAAGTAACATGTCAAGTTGATATAACTCCGATTTGCTGATTTTTCACTACCATTTAAGGCCATTTTTTGTTTGACCATGATCCTTCATGCGTGCACACACATAATTTGCAAGACAATATTAAAATATATTACAATCAAAATAGACATAACAAAAGTCATATTCAATTGCATGCCACTTGTCAACCCCAAGATAGTCTCTTACAATATTAATTACATCAAAAGATTTATTGCTAACCATCATATGGCTAAAGCCTCAAATTACAAAATGCTACCAAACTAAAATTGACTACCTGACCCTTTTCGAAAAAGATATTGACAAAAGCATAGTTGTCTTTTACCTTAATATACTTTCTATAAGGATTTATATCACTAGATCATGTCACATAACACAAAACAAAGTTGAAGACTCCATGCTTCTCATTCCTCATAGAAGCCCCCTAAGAAATTGATTTCAACAAGTTGTCCAACCACTTAGAATTCGGCTCATCTAAATACTTCTATTTAGTCAAAAAGTCTCTATTGATACCCACCCAAAAAGTACGCCTTTCTAAGGCCTCTATGTATTCAAATTCAATATTAATGCATGATGGATGAAAATTGAGAGTAACTAATTGTTGATGTTTGGTAGCTTCTAACGAATAAACCTATATAAGATTATATACAAAAAATAACTTTTATATATATATATATATATATATATATATATATATATATATATATATATATATATATATATATATATATATATATATATAGGTTTATTGTTATATGAGATTAATTGATATAATAATGTACTATATATAAAAATATATATTATTTGTTGATTTATTAAATTAATTATCTAAGTAACAAATAAACATGTCCCATTCATGGGACATGTCTCTTTATGGCTTATTATCAATTTAAATAAGAGGTCACTTCCATTCAGAACAACAGATCTGAGAAAACTAGCATGGTATCAAAGTTAGGTTCAAATGTAAAAAAAAAAACACATATAGATAACACATGAGCCTTGTCATCAGTACTTGATCCACAAGAAACAACAGTGCTTGTTGTGCCTGCAATCAACAACCAAGTCAGAAAAGGTGAAAAAAATGCATTAAGGTGTTTAAGCAAGACATAATACATATGTATTAGAAATGCACTTGGGGATGGCATCTACTTCTCCTGTGAAATGAGACATTCAATCTATTATTCCAATACTTTTCTTTTGAGAGTTTGTGGAATGATCGAGCAGTATTATCTAACGGCTCTTTGTGAGATCATGTCAAGAAAAATAAGAGATACAATCAAAAGATCTTCAAATAAGCTTCAAGGCAATATCAAATATTGTGATTCTTGTTATTAGACATTGTGCAGTTGGCCAAGAAGTATTGATCAGAAATAAGAGTGAGTTACTGAAGCTAAAATTAGTATGAACTGAACTATTGGTAATTATCTACAATTTCTATAAGTCTAGGACTCTTGGATCTACTAGGAATCTTTGTGTGAAGTGTAGAATCTATTTAGAGGAGTTGTGCAAACCTAGGGAAGGTCATACAAGATGAAGAGGATCAAATGCATTCAAAACAACCTCTGTTACATGCCTAAGACTATCCATAACTGAGCCATACTAGACAAAGAGTGATTAAGAAGGGTGTTGCTCTCATTTTTAGTGGATATTCTAAGTCACCAAGCTTGACATGTTGTGTCTCAAACAATGAGTTAACAAAAGCAACTTAAATCAACTCATATATTCTGAATGTGCGTTGGAAGAAATATGGAGGTCCTACTTAATGAGATGCATGAGGTTTAAGAGATTGATGATGTCGATAATGCATTAGTGAACAATATTGAGGTTGGAGCAATGAAATCACTAATTACTTATAATTGTATTTGAAGAATAGCAATTAGTTGGACTAGTTGGTATACTTACATTTTGAGGTGCTAAAGATGATAATTATTGACACTACCCAACATGGCTCATAGAGACATATTATGGGGAGAATAATATGATTTGGTGCAAGCACTAAAAGGAAACAATTATGTGGTAGATATGTATGTTGTTTAATGACCCATATGGAAGGTGAGCCCACTATAGAGTAATAAAGGTGGGGTATGGTGATGTTAGTTATTTGGGAAAAGGAAGATTGATATCAGACTTAGAGGGAGATTGAGATTCAGCTAAAGTCTGACACTTTGCTAAAGGTATGTTTAGGTAAGAAGCTCAAAATATTGATGTTTAGAGGAGTCTGACACATTTGTCTAAAGGAGCGAATAGAGGATATGTTTTAGCTAATCCTTGAAGATCTTGATCCCATTAGAATAAGAGGGATTTCTAACTTATGTAAACATTTGGTATCATGTGTATGACTGCATGATTAAATGGGCCTACCTCCTAAGTACATTATGAGGAAGCGACGACTTCCAAATGATCATCACTAGTATTTGCAAAAGTTATTGAAAGGTGATGATCTTACAATAACTTAATTTTCTATTATGATGGATATCTTACGATGTCCATGCAAATCATGATAGATTATACTTTGCATGGTAGATGTTTATATGGTGAGCATTATGAGAATGTGTGTGCACATACCTTGTAAACATTTTTTGAGTACATGGTCAATGTAATGCAAATTGATGTTCCAAAGACCATTACACAGAGTGCTTGGTGAATATCATGCAACCTAATGTTCAGGAGACCATTACTCACAGCTTTTGGTGACTATCTTGCATCTCGACATTCTGGAGGTCATTACTCAAAGTATTTGGTGAATATCATATGTTGATATTCTATAGACCAATACTCAAATGTGATATCAAAATGGTGAGTATTATATGTTGATATTCTACAGACCATTACCTTATTGAGTACATGGTGAATATCAAATGTTGATATTCTAGAGACCATTACTCAGAGTATTTGGTGGATATCATATGTTTCAATATTTCAAAGTCCAATACTCATGATATCAAAATGGTGGATATCTTCTTATCAAAGATATCTTTAAAATTTGTCATTCTTAATATTGCCAATGGTGTAATATATGTCTTGTGTTTATCCTCCCTAGCTAAGATGGGGTGTTAATGTTTGGTAGCTTCTGTCAAATAAACCTATGTAAAATTATATATGAGATTGTGTGTGTGTGTGTGTGTGTGTGTGTGTGTGTGTGTGTGTGTGTGTGTGTGTGTGTGTGTGTGTGTGTGTGTGTAAATAAAATTATATTATATTAATTATCAAATTAACAAATAAACATGTCTCTTAATGGCTTATCTCAGTTTAAATAAGAGGTCGCTGCCATTTGGAAAACACATGCCAAATATAATGGAAGCACTCAGTACATTTGCAATAGATTTGGGTAAACTAACACTAATGTGCATTAAGCATCCCCATCCCTATATTTGCTAATACAACAACATTAATGTATGTGCATTAAGCATCCCCATCCCTATATTTGCTAATACAACAACATTATTGTTCTCCACTACAAAATCTTCCTTAAAAAACCCTCCCCTAAGAGGAGTAGAATTTCCAATTCCTTTGTAGATGTCATGGGCTTCATTGCAAAGGGCTCACTATTAGGGTCATTGATCAGAAGAACAACTCTACCAAAAATAGAGAAGTTATGAATAAATTATTTTGGAAAAAAAAAAAAAATTGAATGGAAGATCATTTTGAACTTGTAAATATATTTGGCTTGATTGTGAAATATATAGTGAATGATGTATTCAAAAAAGACCCAAGGGTAATTGGATGACAAAGATTTTTTTATCCAATTAGAAAAGCTCAATTTTGGTTAAAGTGAGGAAGATGCAACCAAAGCTTATAGTTAGCATTCAAAATTATTGCAAAGCATAATGAAAGTGAAAACCATAAATTGATAAATGAAAAATAGTTAAAATCTAATGTTAGAGATGGTTTCTATTAGCATACATCCCCTTTGAGATAGTCTATTCCCTTGATTTTCAAAATCCACTGACCAACTTCATATAGGCCCAATTTGGTTGTTGGAAGATGAGGGGGAAAATAGGGATATGACGGCCAAACTCTGGTTTTGGAGATAAAAATGGGCATTTGGTTGCTTATTTTCACTTTCGTCTTCCATTTTTTGACCAAAATTGGAAGATGTCTTCCATCAAAAAGGTGGAAGTCAAAATTAAAACCCTATTTTAAAACCTGGTTTTGGGTTATCATGAATGTGTTTTAATAAAATCATTGGGTTGTGATTTTTTGGGGTTTCTTGCTGGGCGAGTTTCTCTTTGGCGACAGCTATGGCTGTGGCAAGAAGCACTACCGGTTTAAGAAAGAAATCTATGACGCCCTTTGCAATTCAATTCAAATAGAAGAGGGGAAGCATGTAATCTCATTATCCCAGTGTTTTTCCTTGTGTTGAATCCACATGATTCGTTGCTACTTATTTGGCTTATCCTAACTACAAAGAGCGGCTAGCTAGATCAATCCACAGTAAAAATAGGGTTGAAGATGTTTGTGAGCTTGTTGACAATCAAACATGGGGGTGACAATAAGTACTGGTAGTTGGTATCAACGGAGGAGTCCAAATCTATGGTATTGAAGGGGATTTGAAATGATTCACTCTATTTTGACTTTGAGAAACCAGTTGAAAGTCATGGGGAATTCAGTAAGAGCCCTGCGATAATTGCAGAGGATGGATGGATGGAGTTTGTTGTGGGTGGTTTCTCTTTAGTGAGTTTCTCTACAATGTTCTTGGTCGACGATTGTGGAGTTTCTTTGCTTTGGATGATGGCATCAACTTTGAAAATGATTCCAATTCCAATTTCTAAATTGGCAACCAAACACAAAATATGGATTTATATATTTATCTTCTATGTCAACCAAATGGTCCAACTATCTTCCCAAAATGCAAAACCAAGTTTTCAAAAACTTGGTTATGAGATAATAAGGCTTTGAGCCAAATTCATCTTCCCCAACCAAACAAGGCCATGGGGAACACACAAAATGGGAAGTGGAAAATATTTAAGGATCTGTTTGGTTGTTGGCATTAGCAAATACTGCATTTTTCTTATATTCAAAATTTGTCAGATATTGGATATATTAATTCAAAATTGGGTTTTGTTGAGTGGAAAAAATAAAAATTCAGATTTAATTACAATTCTAATTCTACTTTTGAGGTGGAATTAACAAATCCTCATTTCAAACTGAAATAGGAATTCAAAACTCATATTCCAAATCTAATATGACATATCCAAACTGAAGATTTTAAAAAAAAAAAAAAATTGTTCCTATTAATTCTGGTTCAATTCCAACAAACTTAAAATAACCCAAAATAGAAATATATCTTCTTATTATACATACCCTGGAAAACATATTCTTCTATTCTATTCTTTGGCCCCAATGTCATATAGCATGAAGAAAAGGAAAGAAAAAATAGTTTATTTTCTTTCTTCGAAAAAATGCAACCTACACTAACCCTGCACATCAGTTGGTAAAACCTATTTGGAGATTTCAAGTTTATATCATTGAATTTAATTTAAAATATTAAAAAATATTGAATATTTAAAAATATAGTTTGAAATGAAAACTTATACTTCAAATAACATTGATTTGAAACATTGTACTATCCTTAAACAATAATATCTATGTTGGTGGATGAATGTGATACATATTGCACTCATGGTTACATGAGTTGCACTTTATGCATGGAAGCATTTTTTATTTAATTAATAAAAATCAAAATAAATTTAAGTTAGAATAATTGCAAGTGTTTAATTTAACTATCATTGCAATCTAATTTTAAATTGGTAAATTTTATAATATTATATTTAATTTTTTATTAAAAACATATTTTAATCTAAATTAAGATTAGCTAATTAATAATTAGTAATTTAGATTATTTTAATATGAATCAAGTGGATTGAATCATTTGTATTAGTTTTTTAAACATATGATTTGTATGTTTTTTCTTACAATCATTGATTTTTTAAAAATAATAATAATGTCATTATACAGAACATTAAAACTTATTTGTAAGCCCACTAAGGTGAAGTGATATGAAGTCAAAAGTAGATCTCAAAAATGAGTTCATTACCATAGCTTCATGGTGAACAAATCCCCTTTACCACAACTTTCAAAATATGACATAGGTAAGAACATGTAACACAATGGTAAATTATGAACCTCTTATATAAGAGGTCTTTGGTTAAATTATAATAACTAACCAATTTACTTGTAATAAATTCTTAAAACTTAACATTGACCATAAGACTTACATCGTATTTATATATTATGTTGTATAATATATATTTAATATCTATTATATTTTTATATAATACAAAATAAATCATATTTCTTTTAAAAATCTTAGACATATTTTTAATAGAAATCACTAAATGTAAACATAATACAACCTAATTATATATAATATTTTGTATCTATTATACTCTATAATGAGAACTATTAAATGTAATTATAAAATTGTTACATTTAATAAAAATTTATATAGTACATATAAATGCTAGACAAATTATGATTAATAGCACATGTTTATATGCACAAATATGAGACTTTTCCCTTCATTGTCACTATTGGTGTCATATGAAGATGTGTGACACTTACATTTCTAAAGTTCAAAGGATAGTTGTTATCTTAAAAACTACATCAAATTTTAAAGATGGTGTTGACAAGTTGAATTATATCTTGTTTTTTAATACATGTAAAATTATTTTAAATAATATTATAATTATTATTATTATTATATATTATATTCTACAATCAAAATGGTTAACATGACAGTTATGGTAATATTTTTAAAATAATAGATATTAAAGTATATTGAATATAATATATAATTGTAAGCTTCAAGAAAGCATGTACTTCATTCAATACATTTTAATAGATGAGACGAGTTTCATTGGTCCAAAATTGATGGGAAACAAATGATATTGGATTGTGAGAAGCATTCTCTAACCATGACCACCCATTTGATGAGCACTCAATCATTATCTTGTGTAACTTGCATTAACCAACACTAGCGAAAAACACTCCATCATATGAATCCTATGAGGGAACACTTTGTTGCAACTTCACAATAGTTATGATACTAAACATAAAATTTTGTCAAAATGGAAACCAGCCTACCCAAATAGAATTATGTGCACTTCTCTCAAAATCACACAATACAAAACCTACAATTGCATAGTGGCAACTTCTAATGTCATGATCAAGTTTTGCACTTACCTCTAAAGAACAATCTATTTCCCAAACAATCATACACCTTTCTACGACAAATGAGATGGTGTCACTCCATATTAGATTCGTGTTGAGCTCTCTTTAGAAAAACTAGTTGCCATATCCATTACAGAACAACTTACAGGATTGCCATGCTCAAATCTATATGAAAAACAACTATAATCTAGGATCCTCTTGTGTATTGGGAAAGAACTTATGTTATACACAAATATTTGGATTGAAATAGGACTTGTGAATGTTGCACTTACAAGTCGAATCAATTGTATGCAATCATGGTGAAAAACCACCTCGGCTCCTCTTCTTTGTTGTTTTTCAATTTAGAAACTACAGAGTTCTAGCTTGGGCCCATTACAACCCAAAACTGCCCCCATAACCCCAATGAATCGTGGAAACCACCATTAAATACCACTAAAAATGACATGGGTTTTAACAATACAAAAATTACAAGGGCTTACACTTTGGAGAGCAATAGTTGACATTGGAAACATTGTCTAACAAGGGTTGATATTCACAACTATTTCAAGAGTTTGTGGGCTTACAAGCCTTCAGATAGACACCCAACTTCATTTTCAAAAGATATGCATGCATAAAACAAAGCATGTATGTTGCTCAAAGGAAAGAAGAGCAGGCTCAATTGACAAAATTATGAAATGCAAATTCTTCAAACAATCCAAATTAGTTGGAAGCCATCCAAGTTTGTTTTCCATTAACTAGATTTCTAAAACAATACATATGTTTAATTAAATTTTGTTCTCTTTATATTGTTTATTTACAAATCAATTTTCTTACAACTGCCACTTACATATTTCTCTGTACTTACTACTAACATATTTTATTTTTTTCCTTGGATAACACCTCCTTGATTGCATTTGTACAAGTTGTTGCTCTTTACACAGATGACTCCTACATGCTGATCTATTAGGCATTTTTCACTATGAAACATAGCAGTTGTTTAATAGTGGAGATGCAAAAAATATCTCCACTTTTGTAAATTCTGGTAATTAAGAGCTCTAAGAACACTTCAAAAAAAATTTAATAGGTAATTGGTCGAAGCCTAGATTGTTTATTATTATTTATTGAGATTAATTATTATTTTCGTATTAAGCTTGAGTAGATTTGAACCCAAGACCTCCTAGATAAGAGGTTCACAATTTACTATTGTGTTGTAGGCTCTTTCCTACAAACACTTCAAATTTTTCAATAGTCACATAACTAAACATTAATGGCACTGCACCTTCCTTAAATTCATTTCAAACTTCACATTTATGCATCCTCCCATATCTCTTCCGTGTACCCATTGCACACAAATGTACAAATGCTACTTTACTGTGATTTGAGCACTTTTGGTGTTGTGTTCAGGTCTCTTTTGTAGAGGGGATGAAGCCACCTCTTTGTGGCCCCATCTACTTCACTGAGTTAACCTGAAGCTTTTTTCAATGCCAAAATACAAGGATGGTTTATAGTTTTCTCTTAACCAGGTTTGCATGTCTGGATATTGACAATGCATTTTATTAGACAACAAAAGACTAGCCCATGCAAGATAAAACAGACAACAAATAAATCATCATATCTTCAAAATGCTTAGTTACCAGTGGATGCATTATAGGGTTAAAGAATGAATTGGTAAAAAACAACTTTTTAAAACAGATGTCTCGCAGAGAAAATCACAATAAACCATTTGATAATCATGCATTCATTCTTGTTGAAGAGGCCCCCAGCGATGCATTTTGAAAAATTTATTGTTTCTCCTCCCTCACCTCCACATTTCTCTTAATCATGGTCTTGTGCATTTTAAGTAATATTCTGATTTTTTTGTGTTAGTGTATTATTGTTGCATATACTATTAGTGTAATAAATGAAATGGAAGATTTTAATAATAAGACCAAACAATCTATGAAACCCAAAACAAAACCACCCTTAATTCATTTTTATGCCCTTAATGTTATTGAATTTCAGATTTGTTTGGGAGTGGGGATATGTAGAGGAGGCAATACATCCAGACTCCCTAAAACTTAGCATAAACATCCTTGGCAATATAAATACTTTTTTCCTTAAAAATATAAAGCAGATTACAATCGACAACTGTTAATTGCCACGCATTGGTAGCTTTCCATTGTATAGACTGGCGATGGAAAGCATGAGTAAAGCTCTTATATTGCAGGAAAGCTTTTCAAAATTTAATTTTCCACCTATATTTCAATAGATACAATCTGTATACAAGAAACCGCTTTAATTCTGGAAGATCAACAAACCTTAGTTGATCCATGGTGTTGGTTGACTTCACTGACTGACAGTATCATATTTGTGATGATCACCGATTCTGCAAATAAAAAAACAGTATACACTCAAAACACAGTGTAGAATTGTTATATTAAAAGAAAATAAAACTGAAGATGAGGATTCTCATTCAGCAAGTTGAGGGAAACAACTTGCAACATATTACGCAAGAAGCTTACCTTGGGAATGTCCTGTGCAAAATGAAGTAAACAACTGCCAACAAAATGCACAGAATCCCAGTGACAACATATGCTTTCCCCAGAGTATCATTTTTACCACCAAGCCAGCTGCTTGTGGAAAGTACCAGACTTTTCTTGCCACCAAAGCTATATGTATTATAGTTATTTTGAATCGCTACTGTAATGTAATCATCAGCTTCAAGATCCAGCTCAATTCTTCCATACAACTTTCTGAAGGTTGGGAGCGCTGATATACGCATCCACACAATAAGATCTTCTTGATCACTCAACTATCACATCACAGTCAGAAAAATCACTAAGCAGCTTTGAGATAAATTGTGAAATGCCTTCTACATACAAGAAACAGCATTCATTTTATTAGATAGCATACAAAATTCTCTACTTACAGGTTTTGATGGATCTAGCTTGGCCCCACCAATTAAAGATCCATTCTGAAAATTGAAGGGATAAACATTTTTTCCAAATTTATGTTCACGATCACTTTTCCAAGCTATGTTTGTTTTGTTGACTTGTAGTTCAATGTTCTCGAGAAAAAATCTGTAGGTATCATTAAATAAGCTCCAAGCTATGAGGCCACAGGGTACTATTGGCACACCATTTGATTTAATTTCAGTATCACAATAACTTATAGTGCTGTTATCCTGCAGACCATGCAATAGCTGCTCGTTGCTTCTGCTTTTTACATATCTGCATTAAGTTGAAAGATTATAAAAACTGTTACAGGGCAATTCTCAAGGAATAAGGTAAGAAGAGGCTTCATGTTATAAATATTTTTGTGGGATAACTCTGAACTAGCAATGTAAGGTTCTATGAGATGACCAGTCCTACAGACTATCACAGCTCCTCATTAGACATTATAAATAGGCTCTTTTCATTATAATAAGCATTACACATTATAAATAGGCTCTTCTGATTATAATAAGCATTAAACTTTGGTGACAGAAATAGTGAATATGACAGCTGAGAAAAAGTTGATAAAATCAGACTCTAAAATGTCAATTGTTGTGAAAAGTTAACATCTATTTTTTGTTAGAATTAACTAAATGGAAAAATCATAGAATATGAGAGACACTCCCGATGCCTGGTATATGATGCAGGATGAAGATGAACCTCTATTATGGGAAATAAAGTTGAGATGGGAATTGAAGCCCTGGAATATCTCTTTTCATTGATTGAGAGTTCAACACTACAGGAGACGCCCTCAACATCATGCATAGAATATTTGTAAAAAGTATAAGCTAAAACCATAAAATGACTGTGGTGAACAAAAGTTCTAATATATTTATTTTCTATATAAGATTTTTCAAGACGTATCTTCAATTATTTCATGGGACAAAGAAGCACCTTAGTCTGGCTAAAGGAAGTCCCATACTACAAAGTTGGAAAAGCTAATAGGGTACATATGTTCAGTTCATTTTTTCTTCAAATTTGTTAAAATGCATAGAAGATCCCACTAAGCCTTCTTTGAGACAACCAGTGTTGTGAAATGACCAAACTTTATTTGTCAATTTAACAATTTCTTCTCACGCTTGCAGGATACCCTCATCATTCAGGGACATATTTCTATTGTATATTGCTTCTGCTCGGCTCACTGTGCTTTTTCTCAAACATTCTGATCAAACGAAGAAACATTCACAATAGTCTCCAAGCATTAGAAAAGTAGATTTGCTGATATTTTGATTTCCTCCTGTCTGAAGCCTTCAACAATACAGTTCCAATCTCTGTACATTCTGACTAAATTTTTTGCTCAATTCTAGAGCTTTGGCAGATTTAAGTAAACTTCTAGAGTGCAGAAGCAATCATAAAGAGTTGCAACAACAGACTGCAGTTACCATTACAATGGTGGACTTACATGCTTCATATGCAGGGAACGGGCCAGGCAGGTTCTGTCAGGTGAAAAACTATTTAAGCATCAAAGTTGCAATAACTGGAGTTAAAGCTGCAAGGTCCTTTTTTGGGAAAACATCTTATATACGCCAGAGAATAAATTATTGACATCAGCTGTGTAAGGAAACTTGGCAACAAAGAACATAACCGTTTCCACATAACCCATAATAAATCTGAAATAAACACGGAATTAAATTCCACATGCAAGAGAATAGACAACATACCCATAAAATGTGACACAAGATATACCCTGGAAAACCCTCATTGAGGGAAAAACCCAACCTCCAAAAGCATCCATCATCATGTATTATTCAGCAAAAATACCATTGCCATACAACCATGGAAGCCTTCATGGCCATAGCCACAACCGAGCAAACTATGTGAACAAGCATGAATCCACACATCCCATGCCATGCTTTCAACCTTCACAAATGCTCCCTTGGCTAACCTGTCAAGCTTTGTCCCACTCGACTCTTGCCTTTTGTCTTCTCCTTGTCACTCTTTCTCTACAACAACTACCCTTGTGGCAGCTTATATAGTAGCAAGTCCCACAAAACCACCAAGTGGTATTACATAAACCATGTGCTAAAACCATGTCCTACCTAACCCACTGACCCCACATTTAATATTGGGCATTTAATTCTTTTCCCCAATATTAAATAATTACATAAGATATTTTTACAATGTTACAATACAACTCATCAAGAATATTTCATGGGAATCTTTACATGTTGCACGTCCATCTAGGTACAACATTACATAATAAAATAAAATAATAAAATATAACAATATTATGCAATGTGTGCAACACCCATTATCTCAACAATCTCCTACTTGTTGTATGCATTGCATAGGGTCAATCTGTAGCCACATAAATGAACAAGGGAACAATCCCTCCCAGCACATCCACCATCATGGATCAAAATACACCAAGTGCTCCATCCTGGTACCAGCAACAAAATCAAAGTATCTAGCATCTTGAACATTAATGATCTCACCTCCTATTATGCCACTACCACTGGACATACATAGAAGCCATCCAAAGAGAAAACCACCCAACCTGTCGCATTAGAAGATCATAAAATCTTGTACCAACTGAAATTTCAAGTACAAAAAACCTGATCCAAAGGTAATCACATGTATCCGTAGTTGTCAAAAAATATCCATAGCTGAAATAGCACCCACAGCAAGTGCCAAACCCATCCAACTATCTATACCTCAAAGGTATAACAAGTGAATCTCATATCACCGACATATCCAATCTGTAACCTGCAATCACAAGTCTCAAGAGCAATACCTGTCACATATATACCAAGAAGCTCCCACTGCAAAAGATAATGTCAAATCTATAACCAATCCACTCAACACATCTCAAAGAAGTGAATCCATGAAGTATCAAGGACATCCACAATACATAAACTGATATCCTGCAAGAACAACTCTCATAACAAGTCTCCAATAGTCTCCTAAATTCACCACAATCAACAGAGGAAAGAGATAAAGGAATAACCATGTCATCTCTCACGTGACATACATGAGCACAAACCAGTGATCACAATCTCTAACCAATCTCAAATCCAATGTAAGCAAAACTGAACATCCAGGAAGATAACCAAGACCAGAAAAATCATGCATATCATAACCTGTATCATGTCCTTCTACACACACCTCTGGATGTGAACTGTGCAAGTATGATCTCCTCCATAAAACCCCAACAAGAAGCCTCAACAACACCCAAACCATACCATATAACTAATCATGGATGTAAGCCTCTCACAAGAAGATCAAACTCAATAAACCATTCCTAAACCAAGGAATAACCATTCCTAATCCAAGGAATATGCCCAATATAAAACCATCTCCCAAACTCAACCAGCATAACAACATATGCACATGGAGATAACCAATGCTAAACCATCTCTCAAATGAACCCTCCAGAACTAACTCATGCACCAAAGTTCAAGATCCATATCCATGAAAGACAAACGTAAATATAATGCACTTGAGAAAAACAATGGGCTATACCTCTCAAGTAGCAAACCGCCGAGTAGACCAAGAGTGGGGAATGAGAATGCTCATCAAGATACCCAAGTCTCCAACCAAGACTCATCTAAGAACAATCTTCTCTCAAGTCCATATCAGGTGACTGCCCCTCGGACTTCCTGTTGAAACCATCAACTGTCCCAACAAATACTTCTCTAATCCAAGAGAAATCAGCATCACCACCGTCTCTAAGTATCCATGAGCACCTGTAACCAATCAATCCATGCCAACTCCAAATGCAACATAGCAATATCATGAAGTATTCAGCTTATGATCAGTGTACTCAATACCAAGAAACTAAACCAAGATCAATGTCAAAGTTCCAACCATGGCCTCAGGAACATAAACATAACAACATGATCTAACCATCTCAACCAAAGAGATAACATGCTCAACATGAACATACTATAACATGTCACAACTCTAAACGCGTATCAAGAGTATACCATGACATAATAATGAAACCATCCTCATACCAAGGATAACATGCCAAATAAAAGATATAAACCACATCTTTGCCAAGAACCCTATGAGTCCTCAAGATGCAACCATCTCCACACACCATGAAAAAAAAAATCTCCACATACTAGGAAGAACCATCTCCACATACCATGAAGATAACCAAGAACTTCATGAGTCCTCAAGATCTAACCATCTTCAAACACCATGAAGATAACAAGTGCACCATGCAAATGTCAAAGACGCTTCTGCAGCAACAGGATCTAAGACAAACCTCCAACATCTGCAAACACTCAATAAATATATCAATGCCAACAACTCCCACTCAACTGTGGTACCAAGTCACCTATGGCATCATAAAATCCATCTCCTACTTGAAGATCCAAAGCAAACCAGGAACTAATCCTGCAATGTCACCCCATCACTGTCACAAGCTCCCACTAAACCGTGTATCCAAGCTATCCATGACATCATGATGAAAACCCATCTTCTAACCATGAGAATCAACCAAGGCATCAAACCATCAAAGAACTCAAAATGCACATTATGAGCTCCTCAAAAGAAAACCAAATAACTATGATCCTCAACCAAGAAGATATACCACCATAACTGAATCAGAAATCTAAGCTAAAGAACATCAAGGATGTGCCTGTATAACCAATCATGTCATGCCAAAATCCATGACACTATGATCACATCCATGAATCGAGCATCTGGCTCTCAATATGTCCAACCTGTCAGCATAGTCAACCACAATCCTCCACCATGACTGTACCTGGTAACATCTCATCCCTTCTACATGAAGATAAAATCATGTGACTTAGGGCATAGACAACCCAAATCCAAGCCACCAATCTGAATATGCATCAATAATGAAAGATCAATGGGCAAGGACAACCCATAACCAAGCTATAAATGCAACCTGTAAGTATAGACCGCTTACAACATTGCACAACTTGTAGACCCAACAAGTCATTATGCATATCCAAACCAAACACTGATAACCATATCATCATGAGACCAAACTGAAATATGAACTGAGTATACAATGACATCAAATCTTAAATCTCCAATGCCATAAACTCACAATGTTACCATAGTCAAAATATATCATAAACTGTTCAGATAAATATATCAACAAATAACTCATGCCAAACCTGCACCAAATCTAAACCAATGTGTAGAGCTCTCCAAGAGCTTTCTGTTGACTACTCGAAGTCCAAAATCCGACTCTGTATGCCCAAGTTATGCCCTAATCCGTGCTCAAAATAAACAACATCTGACTTTAGGGCTCTGAAAACTTGACAAAATCTCAAAATCACAGAACCAAACCTACACCATGTTGTAGTGCTCTGAATTAGCTTTCCAACGCCTGTAAGAAATCTGAAATCCGATATTCTGAGAGAAAGTTATGGCCGTTTTACTAAGACAGTCTTTTTACCATTTTCAGTATGATTTTTTATTTTTTATTTTTTCAGTGACGAAAATTCCGACGGGATTAAATTTGACGGCCATCATGGGCTGAAACTAAAAAACTCTTTCATTTCCTCTGAACATGGCCAAACTAGGGCATATTATATATCAAATTTTATGAAAATGTCGACCCGGATCCAATGGTGAGGTCTATTTTTACCCAGGAGGTCATTTCTGCATGCTACCCCCCAAAACCCTCATTTAAATGAAACATCCGAAAAACTCTTTTGTCCAACAATTTCACATGCCCAAATCTTTTAACATCCCATCATAACAGCAAATTCAAAACCCTTAGATCTGCAATAAATCATTCATATATCTTGACCTTTCTTTTATCTTCTCATGCATTCCCATGGATTCAATCTAGGGTTACAATAATAAAACCATAGCTCTGATACCACTTGTAAGGAAACTTGGCAACAAAGAATATAACCGTTTCCACATAACTCATAATAAATCTGAAATAAACACGGAATTAAATTCCACATGCAAGAGAATAGACAACATACCCATAAAATGTGACACAAGATATACCCTGGGAAACCCTCATTGAGGGAAAAACCCAGCCTCCAAAAGCATCCATCATCATGTATTATTCAGCAAAAATACCATTGTCATACAACCATGGAAGCCTTCATGGCCATAGCCACAACCGAGCAAACTATGTGAACAAGCATGAATCCACACATCCCATGCCATGCTTTCAACCTTCACAAATGCTCTCTTGGCTAACCTGTCAAGCCTTGTCCCGCTCGACTCTTGCCTTTTGTCTTCTCCTTGTCACTCTTTCTCTACAACAACTACCCTTGTGGCAACTTATATAGTAGCAAGTCCCACAAAACCACCAAGTGGTATTACATAAACCATGTGCTAAAACCATGTCCTACCTAACCCACTGACCCCACATTTAATATTGGGCATTTAATTCTTTTCCCCAATATTAAATAATTACATAAGATATTTTTACAATGTTACAATACAACTCATCAAGAATATTCCATGGGAATCTTTACATGTTGCATGTCCATCTAGGTACAACATTACATAATAAAAAAGTAATAATAATAATAAAATATCAATATTATGCAATATGTGCAACACCCATTATCTCAACAAGCTGAGCATTTTGATTACAAGGAAACAATCTCCCTTTGAAGGAAAAGAAAGTACATGGACCTTGTGCATTAATTGGGCAAAAAGTGCACATCCTTCCAAGACCAATAAGCTTAGTTGCACATTCAATGCCAATTACCATCTCAAAAATTGCAATTTCCCCATACTAGGTAGGGATATATCTTTTGGAAAAGAAGCTATGCATCTTATTCTCTACTGGAAACTAATTGCCAGCAAACAAATTGTATGCCATAGATTCCTACAACTTCCCATGACTATCCAAAGAACTCCCAGACAAGAACTGCACGAGTAGGAAAGACCATTATGAAGCAATTGGATTCATATTATAACTATCACCAAAACTCCCCATATGTTGGACACTTCTAAGCTCTTATAGTAAACTATTTCCACAGATGATAAGAGATAATTTCCACAGCAAGTCAAATTGTGATATTGCTATCAGGATTTTAACTGTGTGATTTCGAGTCAAACTCATTGACCCATGTTTCATGAGTAGTGATTCAACATGAATCCATCTCTCATGAGAATAAATGGAACACTCAGCACTCATTGGATCTAGGTGATGCTCACAAGGGTGAAGCACCGGGACTTCTCGGGAGGTCACCCATCCCAGTACTACTCTAGCTTGAGCGCGCTTAACTACAGAGTTTCCTCCATGGTTAAACCCAAAGCTTGCAACCCCATTTGCAAAACCTTCACCAAGTGTTGTGCCTTATGAACCATTCATTAGAAAGCCCCTTGAGCTCATCAATTGATAAGTAGGAGATCATTTCCACAGCAAGTCAAATTGTGATATTGCTATTAGGATTTTAACTGTGTGATTTCGAGTCAAACTAATTGACCCATGTTTCATGGGTAGTGATTCAAATGGTTCATAAGGCACAACACTTGGTGAAGGTTTTGCAAATGGGGTTGCAAGCTTTGGGTTTAACCATGGAGGAAACTCCGTAGTCAAGCGCGCTCAGGCTGGAGTAGTACTAGGATGGGTGACCTCCCAGGAAGTCCCTGTGCTTCACCCTTGTGAGCATCACCTAGATCCAATGAGTGCTAAGTGTTCCATTTATTCTCATAAGAGATGGATTCATGTTGAATCACTACTCATGAAACATGGGTCAATGAGTTTGACTCGAAATCACACAATTAAAATCCTGATAGCAATATCACAATATTTCCACAGATGTTGGACACTTCTAAACTACCTTTGGTCAGGGTGAGAGAATTTAATGATCCATGTTTATAAGTTATTCAATACCCGCGATGGAGAGAGTCACCTATGAATATGGAGGTCAAACTGAACATTGGGGGCATTAGTGAAGAAAAATTTGGGTGCAGAATAAAGACAACGCATAGAAGATGACAATGGTGACCATTGTTGGAGGGCAATCTGCGTCAAGGCTCGTCACTCTATATAGAGGCATAGTGAAGAAGAAATGGACAGTCAATTCTTCTTTCATGATGCTCTATGCATTTATAGTTGTGGTTATTATGTGGATCCTGTTCGCCTACAATATCTCCTCCAATCCCATGTTTGGGGTCACTTAGAGTTTTTGGCTCTAGGGAAAAAATTCTTCTTTCCTGATGGGGAACTTACACAATAGGAGAATGCAGATACATAAATCATATATGAATTGAGCAAAAGCGAATGCAAGCAAAGGGTTATTAGGTAGAGGCATATACGAGTTGTTTTGCACTTGAATCTTGTTTAAAGTATTAGAGGAAGCAATACCTCCAAAGTGTAATCTATCTGTGTCCATTAGAAAGAGGTATGTACCATTTGGCTACAAATATAGTGAATGAATCGACACCATTGCCAACAAAAGTTCATTTTCAACCAATCTCTATTATAGTTTAACAAACCCATCAATCACTTGGATTTTCTTTATCCTCCTCCTTTGCCACACACTGCCATGCATATATGAAGCCTTCTTTTCCATAATCTGATCTTCCTTCCAAATTATCATAGTCTCTGATTTTCTTACATTTGGAACCAAGCTTTGATACCATGTTAAGTAACATGGATCATGTTTGCAAATGTAATTATATGCCATTGTTATCGATATGTTCCAAATGCAGATTTGGATCTCATATAAGTATCAAAGGAGGAGACATGTCTCTTGAAGAGACACGTCTCCAAGGTTTAAACATCATTATTTAGTATATTAATAGTATAAATAACCAATTGTATAATATATGCATTGTTTTATATATATATATGTATGTATGTATGTATATAAAAGAATATTTATCTAATGATGATTTACCATCAATAATGAAACTCATGATCATATCAAACTGACTGTAACTACAACCTTAACACATACTCCTCATAGACCAAGCTGAATCTGAAAATGCAACCTGTGACCAAGAAGGGAAGCCTCAAATAAGTAAAAAGGGGTAAAGATAAAATTATCCATCAATGAATTGATATTTTCTATCTCATGATAACTTGGTGATGAATCTCTAGGCAAGTTGTAAAGGACATTAGTGCTTATTAAGGACAGCTTTGAAATATTTGCTTCACAATAAGTGTTACCCATCAAATCTATTGTCCGGAAAACGGGTATAGTTAGATGGTTGGTCCATCTGAGGAAGTTACATGGATGCGACAATTCGCCTCGCATACCCTCGGGCACTATATGTATGCACTTTTCTCTTGGAATGAGACATACTTGAATGGAGAAACTTTTATGTAGCAATGAATTGATGAATACAATGTTGTTATGTTATCTTTATATCCATTGTTGAGTACTTTACATATGTGTGCAAGTAATCTTAGTTAACCCACAAGGGAAAATATTTGGTGTCGTTGCCCATTGAATCTGGGAAGTAATGAAATGAGTGGATAAATGGGATTACCTTTTGAGGAAAATCCAAATGTGAGGACCAATGCCGAAGGCATTACGAAACTCTTTTAAGGGTAGTATGCTCTAAGAATTGAATTCCTTGTTTCACTTCACATAGTGATCGAAACTTTTGTATGAAGGGAAGTCCTAAGAGGAGAAGTCGACGAGAACCTTGTGTGTGACGTGCTCAACATCCCTATGGTGAATAGGTTGTTGCATCAATTACCTCGTCTATTGGTGCAAGCAACCATAGCACAAAGGAACCGAAAGAAGGAATTAGTGTGTGAGTAGCACCGATAGCAAGTCCTCAAGGACTTTGTCGAACGTGAACATAATTGTCACGAGGAGGAAGAGTGTGATGACACTCAATGAAGAACAAATCAATGAGCTTTAAGCCTTAGGGAGAAGAATAAAAAACACTGGAAAATTCACAATAATGAGATCACAAAGTTGATCTATTGTACAGAAATATGAATTAATAAAAGTGTTCTATGTTTTGTTTTAAGATGATTATAATGTTTAATTAGATTTATGCCAAATCAATTAAACAAAGATAAGAATAAGAAGCAACAGACGAATGCCTTAGAAGCCACACATGATGCTTTAATTTTTGCCCAGCAAGTAGAGCACTAACGAAAGTTTAGGCAACTCGCCAAAGGACAGCCAGCTGACCAGTTAACCGAAGGAGACCATGGAGGTGGTACTGAAGGTAATTGCGAAGGTGTTACGGGAGATACAATAACCGAAGGGGAACACTATTGTTTGTTGGAACCTAGGAGAGTAAGAAATAGGGAGGATTTGCTTGCGGAAGCGAGGCAAAGGCTAAATTTGATTGAAAAAATGTGGTCATAGTTTCTCAACCTATCCATCACACCATGAGTGGAGGAATAAAGGAGCAGAAAGGAAGAAGGAACCAACATGGCTGAAGGTGTTGAGGCAGTAAAAGCGTGCGGAAACCAAGATACCCTATTCAGTCCTCACCAGGACACTTGGTTCGACTCTGGTACGCCAAACATGGGAAGACAGTTTGGTAGTAGAAATTTGGGATTTGTCCCTATTATGCCCCTAAACAATACAAGCAACGCGGGCAAGTAGACACAAACCCCATCAAGGGCACAACAACCACCCGTACAACAACTAGTGGTGATGACCACAAATAAGCAAAAATTGCCCAAATTCACGGGCTAGGCAAAAGAGGATCTTGTCCTGCATTGTTGGACTTGCGAAACCATATGACGGCCAACGGAGTCATTGACAAGGACAAGTGGATCAAGCAACTCCCTGCCACATTGAGAGGAGCCATTGATTGGTACTCCGATGTAGACAAAACTCACTTGACAACATGGGCAGATGTAAATAAAGAATTTCAAAAAGAATTAAAATTATTGAGAGATGGTAATGAGATCCTTTCTAAAATCTATAGCACGAAGCAAGCAAAGAATGAATCTGTTAGGGTCTATAGGTGACGACTAAAGGAGTTAATCAGAAAGATGGCATCTACTCCAGCCAATGAATTGAAGAAGCAGTGGTTCGTTGAAGGACTAAAGGCCTCCATTTAGAAGAAGATGAAGATCGTACCTCTGACAGCGTATGAGAATGTGTATAACCTTGCAATGGACTTGGAAAGAAAATGTAAAACCTCCAAGAAGAGTAAGTCCTCGGATGATGACTCCTCCGAGGGGAGCAGTGATGAGGAATCCACCAAGAAAGTCCATTCTTTACAAAAAGATCTCTAGAGAATGATAAGGGAACCTAAGACATCAAAGAGAGGACCAAGTAAAACCTAGGAGGATGAGGTGTGGTGTACGGATTGCAAGGAAGATGGGCACACGAAGGGTTCGTGTTCGAAGAAATCCTTCTACGACATTTTTTGAATTGCGGGACATTCCAGAAAAGAATGCCCCAATATTCTGAAGGCCAGGAATCAACAAGTGTTGTTAACGTAAGAACAACCTTCCACATCTAGAATGGAAGGCCAACAAAACAAAAACAATATTGCATCATCCAATAGCTATAGAAATAACCGATGGGGAGGCAGAGGAAACAATAATAACAAAAACAACCGCTCTCGGATCCAATATGATGCGAAGGGGAGGTCGATGATTCAATGCAGGAATTGCAATGAGTGGGGACACTTTGCCTGGGACTGCTAGAAGGAGGAGACTCCACAGAAATTGTGTAGGTGGTGTGGACCGGGAGACCATGAGGAGGCCACTTGCCCCAAGCCTGGTTGTAACTTCCTTGATGTGGAGAAAGGAGACAGAGGAGGAAATTCTGGCAATTACAAGGGCACAAGCAAAAAAGGCCACCTAACCTGACCCTCATACGGAAAAGCAAAGACTACTCGAGGCAAAAGCCGAGATTGAGAAAAAACTACAAGCTTGAAGGGACCTAGGAGATACCTCTGACACTTCTACTCAAGCCATAGTGGAGAAAAACATTCTAAGGAAGATGTTGCAGTTACAAGTATCCATGAAGGTCAAGGATCTTGTGGAAACGATGCCACACTTAAAAACAGCTCTATTCAGTAGCCCAATGGTTCCAACAAGTACAATGGAATGAATAGAGAATCCTGGCGGCTCCACAGCAGACCCGATGACATTGGCTATAAATAGTGGGTGAAATCCTCGAGTAGTGGAGATGGGTATCCTTGACACCATCTTCACCAATACAATTGTGGATGGTGGGTAAGTGAACGTTCTACCTGAGGACACTTGGAAGAGTCTGGGAAAGTCGACGTTGTGGTCGTCGGCCTTCAACTTACTCGAGGCTGATCAACATGGCATTAAACCCCTAGGAACCTTGATGGTGCAACAGGTAACCATCAGTATACAACCATTCATTTTGGACTTTGTGGTGATTCCCCTCAAGTAGAAAGGATATGAAGCCATCCTAGGAAGAGAGTGGTTGGTGACCTATAAGGAAAATCATAACTGGAAAAAGAATACCTTGTCATTCGAGAAGAGGGGAAGAAAATTTGTAATGGATCTCAGAACCCAGATGGTTGGCGAAGAAATGACATCCTCATCAAATTCTGAATTTGACAATGGGGGAGGCAAAGGGAAAAGGAGCATGGATCCCAACGATGACGGGAAACTGGAGTTGGAAGATGACATAGACTCCATGGATGGCTTATTTCATTAGCAAATGAGTGACTATAAACTATTCCCTCCATTCTGTAAAGTACTCTAAATTGAAGAAGATCCCAATGAGTTCCCTCAAGAATACAAAGAGTATAGGGAAAGTGAAGCACGGGTCGAGTATAGTCTTGCCCACCAATTTCCTAAGGATGAGCGGATCCAATACAAGGAGGCAAAGCTAAAGGAGATAAACCTTAGAGACGAGGAGAACCCAAAGACTATCCTAATGGGGGATGATTGGGACCTGATATTAAAAACAACAGCATACAAAATCTTATGGAACATAAGGACGTCTTCCCTTGGATGTACAAGGACTTGAAGGGTGTACCTTCGGAGCCATGCGTACACCGCATTCCCCTAGTTTCGGGAGTGCAACCTATACAGAAAAGGCTGTACAGGATGAATAAGAACTATACCACAAGAGTAGAAGCCGAGATTGAATGAATGTTGGACATGTGTATTATCTTTTGAGTGGACACGAGTGAATGGGTTTCACCCATCATGATCTCCTTGAAAAGGAAGCAAAATAGTTCCACATCTATGTGGATTTTCAATGTCCTAACACAATAACCAATAAAGACTCGTTTCCCATTCCATTTCATTCACAGATAGTAGATTGGAGGTAGCCGGCCACGAAATTTACTCATTAATGGATGGGTTCTCCGAATATAACTAGATATCCATTGCGGAGGAAGACAAACTGAAAACCACCTTCGTAGTGGAGGATGGTGTATACACTTACAATCGAATGTCCTTCAGCCTTTGCAATGCACTGACAACTTTCCAACAGATATTCTTACACATCTTTGATAAGATGATAATAGGGAATGGTCCATATTCAGCAGTTAGGAGAAGCACATTGCAGCCTTGGGGGAGTACATGGAAAGGAGTCGGCGAACTCATCTAGCACCTAACCCCAAGAAGTGTCAATTTATGGTGGCTTAAGGAAAGTTGCTCAGGCATATGATGTGCAAAGAAAGATTAAAAACAAATCCTAATAAGGTACGGGTGATAGTGGAAATGGAGGCTCCTACAGACGTAACTAGCATCAAATCTTTCCTCGGTCACATCGAATATTATTGGCGGTTCATCAAAAACTTCGCACAAATTTCATTTTCGATGGATAGGCTCACAACGAAAGGGGAACCATGCGCTTGGAAGGGAGAACAAGAGGAAGCCTATAAGGATTAAAAAACAAGGTCATTAGCAGCCCTAATTCTTGCATTTCCAAATTGGGACAAAGAATTCCATGTATATGTTGATGCATCAAATTATGCCACCGGAGCCACCTTGGCTCAAGAAGGGGCACGTGGATTCGATCACCCAATATACTTTGCAAGTAGGTTGTTGTCGAATGTAGAGAACTATTGCACCACGGAATGGGAGGCCCTCAGAATGGTTTCTTTGGTCTAGAAGTTCAGACAATACTTACTGGCAACGCCATTCACCTTCTATGTGGACAGACACCCTTTCAATTGATGTAGTAACAGAAGGTGATGGTTCCTGCGGAATACGCATGTAGCACAACAGCAGAAGAAAGCATGGCATGACAAGCACCTTTGTCGAATGTAACTTACACCTAGACAGACAGTGTTGAAATTTAATGGACGAAATAAAATAAAGCTTGGGAAAATTAAAATAAAATGGCTAGGTCCGTATAAAGTCCAAGAAGTGGCAACTAGAGATTTTGGATGCCTTCAACGAATCGAAGCTGAAGGTTTACCACCAAAGGCAAGAAAGCCATCGCTTGAAAGGGTAAAGTAGTTAGGATTCTTTAAAAATAAAAATAAGATCAAAGTCGACCAAATGGTGGAGTCACCAGATGGTGGCTGTCACCATAAGTGAAGTCAGTGAACAGTGCCTTCCACCGTCGGGGAAGTCACTGAATGGTGATCCACCCGACGGTGAAGTCACCAATGTTTTAAAAGGGAAAACAGAAAAAATAAATTAAAACAAGCACAGAGTCTATGGCAAAGGAAGAAATAGGAGCCATGAGAAGCACGAAAGGAAACATTAGTGTTAGTAGAGGGTTGAGTTGTGTAGTTTGGAAGCCCTAACCGTTTATTGGATGAACAAAACAACAAGAGAAAAGTCAATTAGACAATGATAAATCTGTTATGCATACCGCAAGGAAAAGGATATGGAAGGTGCACTTGAATGAAAATCTAAGAAAAGAAAAGAAAGTCAAGGTTTTGCCCTCTAGAGTCCAGGTAGTAGGAAAAATGGAGGAGTCTTCAAAAAGAAAGAAAATGATGAAGGGTAAAGTTGCACAGAAGGAGCGAGTCACATTCGAGACTATGGCATTTGAAGACCTTAACGACTTAGAATGTAGGAAATGGTGGCAAGAGACTCCAGCCACGGATGAGGTGAAGAAGTTGCTGATAAAAGGAGTGCATTGGGCCATTTAGATACCCTTATTTCCTATTAAGAATTTTGAGCCTATACTGTGGACAATGGTGAAGACATTTGACAAAGTCAGGAGGAGGAGCAAATTTCAATCTCAAAAACATGTAGTGACGGTATCATTTACTCCAATCGACTTCACTTGAGTTTTTGGCATTCTTGATCAAAATGGACAAAAGGTGGAGGTAAAGAAGACCAAGATGACAATCAAGAGGAAGGAGTTCTAGATAAAGAAGATATCCTGCAACCTCACCCTAGCCAAGTTGAATTCTATTATGAAGGCAAAGCAGAGGCATCAGGAAGGAATTTGTGGCCAAAGGACCGTGGCGTTTCATATTAGACATCGTGCAGAGCAAGCTTACTGTGCTGAGTAGGGCATCCGGCATCACCCTACCCTAGATTGTATACATGAATGGGTTGATGAACAGGGCAGTGGATGACTGGAAAACCCTATTATCAAACAAAATGTATGAATTCATGACCCTGCAGCACCACAACTTCCTCATGTCACACTACACCATTGATTTTTTCCTTGAGGCCACAATACGAAAAATTGCCTTGGACGAGTCAAAATTAATCCCACAGGGGAAGTTGGCAAAAGGCGAGCCTCCAATCTTTTATTGGTGATACTTGGATATAGGAGGGGTGGTCGTAGGCCAAAAGTGGTGAAGGCAGGTTGTTGAATTCGATCGAGGAGGCCGAGGATGTTGATAGTGGTAGGGAAGATACCTCAAATCCTTCCAGAAGCAACTTGGAGGCAGAGTGATTTAGTCGAGGAGATCACCGTAATATAGCTTGCACCACCTCTTTTACCACCTACCACGCATTTGACACCGATGCAGAGAGGGGTGGTTGTACCTCTAGGAGCACCTAAGACCGAAGCCGTTCCAATGGCTACACCTCCAGGAGCACCTAAGACCGAGGTCTTACCAATAGCTATACCTCTAGGAGCACCTAAGGACACAAAGGTAGAGGTTGGGCCTTCAGTTGTATCTGAGGTAGTAGAGATAGTGGTTGAGTCTGAGGTGGCCGAGGACAAGGATGTGGGTGCAGAGCAACCGTAGCTGCACCAGGACATGTTTGAATGGATGTTGTTGGAGCCGACGCCATAGTTACTATGGACAACACTCTTCTCAAGGATCGAACACCCCCAGTAGGCCCCTCTAAGTAGACTATGAGTTCCTGGCTACAAAAAAAGTTCACCTTGACACTCAGGAAACCAACGGGGGTACGCATCCTATCTCCTAGACAGGAGCATCCTTAGGAGACAAGGGGTGTAGAGGTCAAAGTGGTGAAGGACACACAAGTTGCCAACCCACTAGGTGGAGACGCCATGAGGGACATAGAGCACGTGCCTATGAAGGAGGGCACTGTAGGAGAGTTGGGTGTGACTAATGCCGACGAGATCCTGGTAAAGGATGAGGAGGTACACTCAGCAGAGGCAGGGGTGCAGCAGGAAGAAGATGAGGTGGAGGCATCCTTGACCAAGTTGGTTGTATGAGGACGATGCATGGTAGCCATAGCAGAGGCTTGAGCAGTGAGGAGAGTGACAATAGAGTAATAGCGCCTTCTGACTTTTGTACAACAAGAATGCCTAGTTGCCTTTGTGGAGTGTTTTGAGAAGGGGTTGTGTTTAGCAGAGGAGCCACTAGAAATGATGAAGGCATGGACCATTCCTAAGCCAACAACAGAGAGTGAGGTACAAGGCCTCATTTGCCAAGTAGAACATGCTTTTTAGGACAGATACTATGTGTTATGACACTTTGAGTATGTCTCAGCTGATAAAGAGACAATGTTGGTGGATTCAAAGACAGCTAGGGAGGAGTTGGTCACTAGATTGGCAATAATGGAGTAGGAATTGGCTTATAAGAAATAGGAGATGGAGGCCAAGAAGGCATCCCGAGTAGCCTTGGAGGAGAAATTTGCAAAGGAGACAGAGTCATTTGGCTAGAGGTTAGCAAGGATGACCTCCGAGAAATAGATTGTGCAAGCTAGTTTAGGCCAAGCCTAGAAGGAGGTCGAGGAGAAGAAGGAACTCCAGGAGACTGTAGTCATGGTTAAGTCTGCACTTGAGCTTCGTTCAATCACTGAGAAAAACTTGGAGGCAAGGACGACACAGGTGTACAAGTTGCATGCACAGTTAGGATATTCCTTGGTACAGCCAACACCTTCCTTGGTCCAGCTGACCTTTTCTATAGCGGGTCACCCAAGGACGCTTCCTATGTCCCCTACTTCTGTTTAGTCTTGTTTTGTTGTTGTAATTATCATTCCCGAAGTATTGTAATGTCCCAGACATTTTGTATTTTGTCATGTCATCTGGAGACAACTTTCTTTTTTGGGGGGATGATGTTCTCAAGAAAACGAGTAGTTAGACAATTGATCCATCCAAGGAAGTTACACGGATGCGATAGTGGCCTCGCATCCTCTCAAGCACTATATGTATGCACTTCTCTCTTGGAATGAGACACACTTGTATGGAGAAACTTGTATGTAGCAATGAATTGATGAATATGATGTTGTTATGTTATCTTTATATCCATTGTTGAGTACTTTACTTATGCATGCAAGTAATCTCTATCAACCCACAAGGGAAAACAAAATCTACATGTCTGCCAAGGAAATGATCATCAGCATAGGAAACTTCAAAAACTGATATTAGTTGAATCAACATTATCCTCATGGTGCTGTGACGATGCATAACTGCTGATATAAAAATCAGAATTCATGTAGTTGACATTTTGTCGGTCCATAAGGTCATTTTCAGCATATAATGTCTCACATGGATAGGGGAGAGTGGAAATACCATGTCCACCTTCGTTCTTACCAAAGGCGTGGATCCCTCCTATCGTTGGTATGATCTCCTTGCTCTTGGGACTATGATCATCTTCTCTGTGAGTGACTGCTAAAGAAGACTGATTTTCAACCTGATTTAAAGAGTAGTGTGCCATATTTAGCTGAAGACAAAGCTCATCTACCTTCTCTTTAACTTTTGCATGTATGATAGCCATATCCCCATCTTCTTTGTGAGTGACTTACATAGAAGACTGATTTTCAATCTGATATAAAGAGTTATGTGCTATACTTAGCTAAAGACAAAGTTCATCTGCCTCATTCTCTTTATCTTCTGCATGTTTGATAGCTATATCCCCATCTTTGAGCAACTTCAAGTAGAGTCTGATTTCATTCTTTCCAATGCACTCTTAAGAATGTGAAGGCCTATACTATTGATTCTATTTGTTACTCCCTTCTTTTCAACACTATGAACTTCTTCAACGTTTTTATGGGTGTTATCAAAATGCGTTAAGGCTGCTATGACCATATCATTTGATACTTTTAGCCCATCCTCCAAATTATACACTACAAAATCATCAGCTAGAAAAGGAATTTCTAATTGGTCCTTCAAATCAGCCCCTATAGTGACATCATCTTGCTATAGATCTTGATTGTTAGATTCATTTTCCTTTTCAGCTGCACCATTTTCAAAAAAAATCCCTATCTTCAAATGTATTGTATCATCAACTATAATGTCATTGTTTCCAAATAGTTCATCCTCATGGAGAGGTTCATTTTCAATCTTGGAAATATCTTGCAAATAGACATTCTCATGAACGGGCTTGTCAATAACCACTTTCAATTCACCAAACAAGATGCTAGCATAATCCTTAACCATCATCCATAGTTGTTTCCCTCCCATGGTCTTCATCATGTTGTTGTTGGACTAACGGGTCCTCAACTTTTGCAACACTGAACTACATTTCTTGAGTTGGGTCTTCTTCCTTGTTATCCTCACAAGTATGACCAAGTGACCAAATATGCTTGCAAGTAAAAAAAAATCTGCTCTTCCTTATTTGGTTCTTGCACATTTCTTAGGATCCTACAACCTATTGTCCCCTTGCATTTAGTTACTTTTAAAAATTTTAGCCCATTGTTGTTTTTACTTCTCAAGTTTTGGCTCACATTGTTCAACCACCTTTTTGACCAAATTATAAGCAGTTTTTTAAACATCTTTAACTTGACTTGAAATTCCTAACAACATATGCATAAGAGGGTGAGAACGAGTGTCGCTCTCATTTAGGGTCATAACCATAATACCCTCCATAGCTGTAAAAATATCTACATGGTGTGTTTCTCCAATTGTGCCCAAGAAATGTTGAAACATGGTACATATTAAATCATACAATCCCATGTCAAGCAGGAGGTTGCCTAATCTGATTTCTGCAAATGACTTGAGTATGGCAGCCCTTCTTGAGAAATGGCAGTTCCTAATGTCCCCAAGATTCTGAAAGCTATCAATGATTAGCTGAAGTACCTTCTTCATTATCTCTTCTTCATAAGGTTCCTAAGGTGTTACGATTCTTGTGACCTATTGTGTGGTTTTCACACCATCGCCCAATTGCAAATGGGGACACCCTCTTTTGCTTTATCGAGAAGGAGTCTTTGTCTTAGGTGGTTTTGGTTGGCAGTTTCTTTTCCAAGTCTCCAAGTTTGAGGTGGGTTTGAGCAATTTTGGCTCATTCAGAAGCAAGCTTTGGTCTTGGGTTTGTGCAAGTATTTTGGTGTCCCTTAGAGGGATTTTTGTGGGCTAAAGTCCAAGTGGAGAGTGAAATTTTAGTCCAGGAGAGGACTGCACATTTGAGAAATTGGATGAAGTTTGTGATAAAGCTTCCGGTGAAATTTGAAACTTCGAAATTTTCCACTGCTGGAAATTTTGCATCTTCCAAAATTTCCCCACATTGAGTCTCCCAAGTTCGCCATCCTCTAAGACATTAGAAGATCGATTTATGGCATGAGGGCAACACCATGATCAAGAATAGAGCAAGGAATCACCAAGGAGCATTCAAAATGAGGAATTTTATGTAATAACCTCCAACTGGTTCTAACTTTGACAAACACCAAATTCTTTTATAATTTAGTTGTTTGACATTTCGTCAAACACATTGCAATCAAGCTCTAATACCAGTGTAATAACCCCACTGGCTCTCAACCAACCTGTGCTCGAGAATTGATTTCTTTTTTTTTGTTCTTGAGGGTTTTGCAATTTTGATAAAACAATATAGTAGCAAACTAGAAGATTTTACAATAATAATCTCAACTCAAATATTTAGTTATTACATACGGAATATACAGCTGAAAAATTACAGATTTCAATATCAACTTAGATACTGAGTATTTTCACAAAATACCAACCACCCAGATGATAAAATATCTCGTATTATCTAATTCAACAATACCCAAAAAAATTAGAAGTTACAATCCATGAACTTACAGGTAAGTCATGCCTTGAAACTCTTTGAAATGAAGACGAGCAGCAACAAAGAATTCTTCGACAAACAAATGCAACTGCAGGTTTGGAAAATACTGCTCCCAAAGTGCAGATAGAAAATAACACCTAGCAATAGATATAAATTGGCACTCAAACAACTCCAAATTAACCAACACACAATTTGATATAACAATTCTAGTGAATCCCTTCACAAATTCCAAAATAACCTCAAACAACAAGAAAAATTAAACTTTTACTTAGCAATAGTTAATACAGTAGGAGAAATGACAAATTGTATACCTCGGTCTCAGAACTGAATCTACAATACTTCAGCTATAGATTCCAAACCCTTATACTTCAATAAAGACACAAAATTTCAGAACTTTAGAAGTATCACAAAGACAACAAGAGAAAAATAAATACTCGATCGGATGCTTTTCTCAACAAATGTCCTCATATTTATAATCTCCAAATGGCACCAGTTTTCCAAAAGAACTCCACTTTAAAAAGCTTACTCTACACAACATTGGAATAAAATAAAGTACCATTAATATAATTTATTAATTGCTTTTGGCTCAAAAAAATGACCTTTTCCACCAAAACTTAAAATTCTGACACGCAAGGCCACTGTTTCTTGTTCCCATGATTTAAAACTTTTTCTCCTGGTTCCAACAAGCTATGATATTAAGGTGACCAACAAACAACACCAAAAAAAATAGCAACCTTAGCATATTTAGATAAATAATAATAATTCACCTATCTAGCAAAAACAACTGAAGAAGCATCAGAATCAAAATCTAACAACACCAAAGTGATCCTAATGATGAAAGACGGTGAATGAACTTGATAAGGTGACTTACTATAAATAGATGCTCCCTTCAAGATTCTTGGAGCCCAAACCAGAAGCCCGAAATAAAAACTGAGAGCATCACCCAACTCCTTTAATTGCACTGAGCTCATCGGAGCCAAAACACACCATAGGCTGCTAGAAAGCTCCTGGGTGAGCTCAGCTACCTCCTCTTTCCCTAACGTCTCATAACAAGTGCTACTCCACTCCAGAAGGTAATCCCTGTCAGCAACTAACCTATACTTCAAGATCCTAACAGCCTCTCGAAGCACATGAACCTCTACTAGGGAAAGATTACTATCACTATGCTCATCTAACATAGGAGCACCCCAACCAGATGTAGCTAGCATCTCACAAATAGCATCATAATGCTCAAGAGCTGAAGAAATGTCACTATCACTCACCTTCAATTGACAAGTCACATGATGTCTTTGTAACCCCTAACTCCTATGCAAGCTCTCTGTTTCACTGACTACACTGTGATAGGAAACTGAATCAGAACTATCCACCACAAGATCGCTCATACGTGTGCTATTGTCGTCGCACAACTCTGCATCTGAGATACAACTACTATGTATCTCAACAAACTCCTCATCCGAAGAAATGGATGCCTTCGTAGTATCAATCTTGTCACATGTGTCAGCTTGATCCTATAAACATCAATCCTGGGACCCATCCAAAAACTCCCCAGAGTCATCACCCAATATCTAACAAGGGGTGTCATACTCAGTATAGCTCATAGAATCATCAAACAAATCATCAAAGATGTTCATACTATATGCATCCCCACCACCTGACAGAGCCTCAATTGTCATCACTTGACTTTGCACACATGACTCTATGCCAGGTAATGAATCAATAACACAAGAGCATGAACCCACATTTACTGACTCTGTTGTAACATCCAAATCACCAACATCATAGCTAAGTGACTCCATACATGCATCGGTCCCACCTGAGGAAGCAACTGCCTCCTACACCGAAGCAACACTATGACAGCTCACATACAAATCTCCAAAAATAATCCCCTCTTCCAGAGAGTGTGAAGTATTAGTAGTAACAACTATATCAACTGTCACTACACTAACTGCAACAACAGCTCTGGTAGCCTCAACCTATTGAAGCTCAATGCCACTATCCTCCATTGCCACTAACACAACCACATGTCCTTGCAAAATAAGTCCATCATCAATACTACGGATAGGACTAGCAAGTGTCGTACTAAATATAGGGACATTTGCATCATGGACACCTGTCGAGGAAAACTCAGGCCTCCTTCTCACCGACCTTCTAAAGGCGGAAACCATATACCTTGCTGCCCTCTCAACTTTCTCTGGTCTCAACAAGCTCTTTGTCATCCTCTATTGATGAAGCTTAAGTTTCTCCATACTCTCTTGCAAAGCATTCATTTTCGTGTTAACTTCCTCATTACTCCACCGACTTCTAAAACTATCAGTCCTATGTTTGTCTATGGCTAGAAAATGCTAGAGTGCTGGTCACTCCAAATATAAGAGCAGGTCTGAAATAAAATAAAGTAAAAATTTCCTACCCTACGAGATGGTAGGAAACCGCTCTGATACTACTATAATAACCCCAAATCGGTTATAACTTCGACAAACACCAAATTCTTTTATAATTCAATTGTTTGACATTTCGTTAAACACATTGCAATCAAGCTCTGATACCACTATAATAACCCGACTCGCTCTCAAACAACCTGTGCTGAAGAATTGATTTCTTTTTTTTGTTCTTGAGGTTTTTCAATTTTGATACAACAATATAGCAGCAAACTAGAAGATTTTGCAATAATAATTTCAACTCAAATATTTAGATATTACATAGGGAAAATACAGTTGAAAAATTTCAGATTTCAATATCAACTTAGATACTAAGTATTTTCACAAAATAACAACCCAGTTGATAAAATATCTCTTATTATCTAAATCAACAATACCCAGAAAAATTAGAAGTTTCAATCCATGAACTTACAAGTAAGTCATGCCTTGAAACTCTCTAAAATGAAGACAAGCAACAACAAAGAATTCTTAGACAAACAAATGCAATTGCAAGTTTGGAAAATGTTGCTCCCAAAGTGCAGATAGAAAATAACACCCAGTAATAGATATAAATTGGCGCTCAATCAACTCCAAATTAACCAACACACAATTTGATATAACAATTCCAATGATTCCCTTCACAAATTCTAGAACAACCTCTAACAAAAAGAAAAATTAAACTTCTCCTTAGCAATAGTTAATACAGTAGGAGAAATGACAAATTATATACCTCGGCACAATTTGCCAAGCAATCTTAGACTTGAATCTACAATACTTCAGCTATAGATCACAAACCCTTATACTTCAGCAAAGGCACAAAATTTCAAAATTTCAAAAGTGTCACAAAGACAACAAGAGAAAAATAAATACTCGATTAAATGCTTTTCTCATCAAATGTCCTCATATTGATAATCTCCAAATGGCACCGGTTTCCCAAAAAGAACTCCACTTAACAAGCTTACTCTACACAACATTAAAATATAATAAAGTGTCGTTAATATAATTTATTAATTGCTTTTGGCTCCAAAAAATGATCTTTTCCACCATAACTTAAAATTACTACATGCAAGACCACTGTTTCTTGTTCCCACAATTTAAAAAAATTCATCCCAGTTCCAACGACCCCTGATACCAAGGTGACCTACAAACAACACCAACAAAAATAACCTTAGCGTATTTAGATAAATAATAATAATTCACCCATCTTGCAAAAAAAAACTGAAGAAGCATCAAAATCGAAATCTGACAACACCAAAGTGATCCTGATGATGAAAGATGATTAATGAACCTGACAAGGTGACTTACTATAAATAGACGCTCCCTCCAAGATTCTTGGAGTCCAAACCGGAAGCCCAAAATTAAAACTTAGAGCATCACCAAACTCCTCTAACTCAACTAAGCTCATCGAAACCAACAGTTTGACTTACTATAAATAGTAAATCTCTAAAATGGAGCCAAAACACACCATAGGCTGTTGGAAAGCCTATAACCACATAATTGAGACCCTCAAATCCTATTGCCGTCACATGAGGGTCACGATGGTGAATTGACCTAGCCAACTGCATGAACCTACTAAAAATTGGGACATTACATTTTAGAAACACCATGTTCGGTGGAAATTTCGCAACTTCAGCATTTTCCACTCGGTGGAAAGTTCGCATCTACTAAAATTTCCGCAACCAACCATCTTTCTTTGTTCACCCAAACCATCCTACACCTCTCTTCTCACCAAATAAAAAAAGTTGCGAGAAAGTGACTAAAATTAGAAATAAAAAATAAAAATAGTAACAATAAATGGTTTTGGATTGTGATGAGATTAAAATTTGCCTCAACTTTGCAAATGGTTGGTCTTAAATTGGGATAAATTTTGGTTATTATTGATGTGATTTTATTTTCAGATTTTTCACAAACTTAATGTTTTCTCCTTTGTTTTGCAAGGTAAATTCAAGAAAGAGAAGAGTCAAATTGAAATTCATTCTTGGAAAATCAAAGCATTGTCGGTGCACATACCCTCCATTGTCATGCCAATAGAAGAGCTAGAGGGAAAGGTGATGATCAAGGTCTCAAGACTTCACGTTGATGCTACAAGGAGATGGGTCAATCCCAAGGACTCAAGTGAGAAGGAAGGATTCATGGCCAAGCTATCAACTCGCAAAGTCAGATTGAAATCAAGAGGAAATTTAGGAAAGCGTAGAGGACCAAGCTACATGAGAACGTCTTCAAGAAGAAGCAAGGAAGATCAAGTTCACAAGTTCACAAAGGTCGATTCCACGAGAAAATTTCAAAGGATGGAGAAAATTACAATTGTTGGAAGATACTCTACAAGCCACGACTCCAAGCCCACCACGAGGACAATGAGGTGGCCATTGTTGTCTCCTGCAATCAAAAAATCTCAATTTCAAGCACAATTAGTAACAACATGCCAAGTGTCTTATTTTCTCATTGGCTATCAAAATCATTGTAATTTTCTTATTGGCCCATAAATTGGTTTTGTCATGTAATTGGTTGCAAATTTAGAAACCCCAATCAAGGTTTGTGGGAAGAAATCTCAACCATTGATCTTGAATCGATCTTGGTCCTTTGTTGTAATGGAACTACTATAAAAGGCAAAGGCCTTCTCATCTGTAATTCATTAGATTTAGAGATTGGAGATAGTGGAGAGCTAGAATAGAGTAGGCTAGCTAAGGGAGAGATTTGGTGAAGTTGTTGCTATAATAGTTGCCAAAGTAATTTATAATTTGTTGTTGGTTCTTCATGGTGAATTACTTGTTACTACTTTGGAGTGTTGCATGGTTTCTTAAATCTTTCACTTGGAGTAGGTTTATTTTCATGTTGTAATAGTTTAGTTGGATGGAAATCATTGTGGATGTTTACTTGTTTGACTCAAACAAATCCAGGTCACTAGTCTCTTGCTGATGATACAGGTTCCTTGTGTGGTAAGCTAACGGTTGAATGCACTTCACTTCAATTGATGTTGAATCTTTATTTTGCATCCATTTGATGGGATTGGAGAGGAGATATTGATTTGAAAACCATTTGAGTGTTCTTTAGAAGCTTGCACTAGGTGGGTGGAGCCATCAGTGAGATTGCACCTAGTAGAGTCCAAGTCATCCATGACTCCTTGCATTAAGGGTTAGAAGTAGAAGTAGAAATACATGTAGTAGAAGTTTAAGTCTAAGTTGAAGTGGAGAATTGGGATGTTTGAAGTTATATTTTCATTGCACATTGTAGAGCCAAACCCATAGAAGTGCAAGAGTTGATACCCATTGAATGAATAGCGTAAGTCCCTTTGTGATAACCAACATTTCACATCATAAAAACCGAGTGAAGTTCATAATTAAGTAACTGTGAAGTCATTTCATGATCTTACTTTGCAAGCTTAGCTTGTGACATGACCTTATATCAAGAGAGGATTGACTATTTGGTGTTTCTCCTAAAGTCATTAAGTATTTGATTCTACATGTTGTACTGGAACAAAACTCACATCAACATGACCTCCATCAAACAAGAAGTAACCAGCAGTCTTATCTCACCGTCCAAATGCTTCAGCCACTTGAACTGTTTCAACTTACTCACTATAGGCACAAGAGTAGTTTGCAATGAATCCGGGAGTGATTGTCAACAATTGTCAAACATCCTTCTAGTTGAATTAGGGTGATGAGATCATTTTCCCTTGTTTGTGACACCAATCACAAATTGTTACTTATTTGATAAAGTACTTTGTCTAAGCTTGAATTTATGGCCATTCTGAATTTCACAATCTTTAGGTCTACCTCGTTTCATTATAATAAGCTACCCCTATATAAGTGATGGTAGTTTTCTACAAACACAAGATTTTTCAGGTCTATTACAAAATATATTGAGCGCTAAGCAATGACTACACAATCCTAAGATGCTAAAGGTACAAATGTATTACTGGAAAGTAGAACTGACTATTACTTCTAAAAAACCAAGTCACTAGTACATCATTCATTTTGCTTAGGTATTATTGCAAGCAACGATTACATTAAAATGCACTGACATTAATGTATTGAACCTCTGTCTAGTAATAGACCTGACCTTCAACCACTGCTCAATGACGATTATAGACCTATAGAATTGCATTTCCGTCACCTATGAACTCATGCAAAGAAACTAACTAGTTTATCACTATCGTTTGGGCCCCCAACTCCAATCTAACATGACTTCATTTCGTTCACACTCCAAGCCACCAATGTTACCCTTAGAATCTTCTCCTGAAATGCCAAGTTATTCCTCCATTGATAGCACTTACCACTACATCCTCCCTTATTTCATTGTGATTCCTTTCTTCCAAAATTTGTTTGAGCACACATCTGTTAACCCATCCTGTGAACTATAGTTCTCCCAGTTCGATTTACTAGGACATAGAAACAATATTGTCGTATGTGTTTTGTTAAACCATCATTATCATTTTTTGTTAAATGCCTTTATTTCCTTTCCCGGCACTAATATTAACATGAGTCAACAAGTTCTATAAAAACTCAAGTGACAAACATATTCACATGGCATGGAAATGAGAAATTGCAATTTTGAGTAAGCTTTTTCTTCTCTCTTGGTTGGTGTTCAGTACTTATTGTTCATGCATTTCAAGCTACTAACAAGATGCCCAATATCCATTCTATTTTGCCTTTGACCAATTCTCTGAATTTGTCTAAAAGTTAAGTCGGTTATGGGCACGTTTTATAGTGTCAAAGATGTCAATTTTTGTTTTCCAAACTCTATGTCTCAAAGAGGTTGGTCCAATATTCTTCATGCAAAATTCTTCCAATCATTAATTCTCCCTGCTAGTTTTGAAAAAATGTAGTGAAGTGACATACAATTTATTATATGCTTCTTGCGACAAGCTAAGATCGTTTTTCTTCAAGGGAACATCTAAGGACTAGCAATCAACAAGTGATGGAGCAAGAATCTTCTACACCTAAGTAGGTATGTTAGCAACTTTGCAGCTAAATATCTCATTTCAAAACCTCTGAGATAATCATGTCGCCTCTGCTACTTAACTATTTGATAAATGGCAAGCTTTACATGTTGAGCCAAACTAAGCAACTTCTGCACTACCCACATGCCTATCAAAACTCCAATAACCTTAACACCTCCTTGCTATTGGTAGAAACTGAGAATTAAATTGGTCCACCAAACTCAATAATGGCAAAGTCTTGGATGAGAACTGCTACAATATATACTATATTTAAGAGATTGTTGAAATCTCTCTCTAGATACCATTTTGGAATCTCAACATTCATTGTGAATGCCCTTTACCAAGCATGACTTGGTTCAACCTTGACATTCACCAAGAATGCCATCTACCAAGCATGGCTTGGCTCAATATCGACATTCACTAAGAATGCCCTCTACCAAGCACGACTTGGATCAATCTCAACATTCACCAAGAATGTCCTCTACCAAGCATGACTTAGCTCAGTCTCGATGTTCACTAAGGACACCCTCTACCAAGTACACCTTGGATCATGCTCTTTGAGTCCTACCAGCTTACAACTCAATGATTCTCATCCTCTATGAATATTTACTAGTTTAATTAATCTCTTGTCACTATTCCATTACTTTATTGAATAGAATTATATATATATTCGTTTATATCTGTTATTTTATATTTCTCTGTATAAACCCTGACCTGGCTATAACTGAAACACTTTGACTTCACCAATTTATCACACTAATCAGTCAGTTTGGTATTTCATCAAACACCTGGCAAACATTCATAGTTATCCCTAAATAAATGATATTCTCAAATCCAAATATCAAACTAGAAAATGCAAGGAAATGCTTACCAACTTTCAGATCAATTTGGTTTTTAAATTTTGCATAGATGAATACCGAATATTGTTCTGCACTATGAACTTGCATCCACAAGAACTCTAATGGATAATCATTTATTAAATAACTAGAGAGTGGACAAACTCTAATATTATATTAATCTCTACATATATATCTTGTGCTGAACATAGTCCATTCCATCATTTATTTAAATTTCATAAGAACCTGGTAATCCACAATCAACCAGTGATTCTAACCTCTGTCCCAAATATGACCCTTGCAGCAGTAGATAATACCAATGCTGGTGCCTAAGTCTGCACATATGCGAATGATCCCAACAACTAGGAAATTGAGCTTCCAATCTGCAGTTTGAACGCCCAGTTCGCAAGTTAAATTTCACACTAGCAGTCAGCCCAATGGCATCCTGAACATCTGAAAATATCAGGAGAAACCCTCAAACAATGGTGTCCAACATGTGCCAATGGATGATTATGTGTTGCAGGATAAAACACCTCTAGCAAACATCCACACAAGCAGCATCTTAATCTGCATAGGCAGCCTCCACATGCAAATGCAATATCCACAGATCTTGCCAAAAGATGATTGCAGGCTTTAGATGATAAAATACAGACTCACATACAAATTGCAAACCTGCAATTCCAGTCGCAGGCTTCCTAAGAGCCCAAACGCTGCCCCTTTCCTGAGTATTGAAACCGCTTCTGTACAATTTGATCTCCCAAATGAGAAATGCAGGGCATACAAAAGCAGTAACTCCTCCAATCCTCACAACTCAATCTGTGAAATAAGAATTAACACCAACACTAATTCACTTCTCAATACAGTAACTATGGATGAGAAATTGAGACAAACTACTATACCTCAGCAGTAATTTGCGCACGACTATCAAAGCAATTCTCCACTATACTTCAACAATGGAGCAAAAACCTCAAATCAAACCCTTATATCTCAGCATGGGATTTGAAAATCAGAACTTCAGAAAAAGCCACAATGGCAACAAAAGCAAATTAATATTCTAGCATGCTTTTCTCAACAAATGGGCTTGTACTTATATAACCTCCAAATTCCCTTTTGTTGCCAAAATGTAACTTCACTCAAGAAGCTTCACCACACAACATTAGTTAGAAGCTTCCTTTAGATTCTCTCACTTGACTTGGCTTAACTAATTAATAAATGACACTTTCCAATGATAACTCAACTCTCAACTTAAGTGAAATTATAAAGTTAAATTATAACTTTATAACAAGCCATGTAATAATTAATAATAATTTGGCCACTAAAAATATAATAACTCCCAAAATATTCATCATTTAAGTATGTTGTTTGAAATAGGAGTCATACCTATTATTTCTCCATGTGACCAAATGCACTTTTCAAAAATAGAAAGGGTCCATCTCTATCAACACCCAACTTACCACAAATAGTAAGTACACAAAACTAAGCCCAAATGAATTTCAATCCGAGCCAAACGAAGACCAAGCTGTAGCTTACTGAATTGTGGAGAAGATAAGACCCTCTCAAACCAAGCAATTGTCTCAAAAGACCCTCTATCCACAATAATTAGCCTACGAAGATCACAATAATAGGCTAATCCTTGAAACTCTTATACTGACAAAAATGTGGACATTACATTCTCCTTCCCTCATATGATTCTTTATATACATACACCCACATGTAAGACTCGTAGACTTTCTTCTATCCTTGAGTGAATCCACACCCAATGTATCTTATTCTTCTTTGTTCCATGATAATCCGAATGCTATTGTTTGATGAATGATCTTCTTCTAGCTGTGTGATAGTTTGGATTGAACTATTGTTATTTGTTTGTTGGCTGGTCAATTAGGAGTGTTGTCATGTCTTATATATTATGCAATTTATGCAACTTCCTCCAATTTGAAATAATATCTTTTTGTAATTGATGGTGAATTGATTTCAAGGGTTGATGGCTTCTGATTTTCTGCTAGTCTGCTCATAGGTCTTCTTTAAATCATATTCAATCCATTCCATATATACATCTGTTTATATCTGCCCCAGCTCTGCCCCAAGTCATAAGATGCTACATTGAAGAACTTCCACTTTACAGCACCTTCACATCTGGTGTAAATTAGGTCAAGATCTATCAAAAATAGATCACAATATTCTCTATAATCTGCTCATCAATTTCATATTTACATAAGTATTAATAATATAATGCTCTCTCTTGGGTTCTTATACTCCGTCTATCTTCTTCCAAGTATAAACTTACACTAAGAATCTTTGCTCCAAGAATCTCAACCCAATTCTAATAAATGAATATTAGCAAAACTGTATGTACTCAAAATTCTCTCCTAGTCTTGATCAGACATACTGCTATTATATCATTCGTTATTTTGCTCATTACATTTGGGACTTTGTAACTTCATAGTACATTATGTTAACATGCTAATAATATATTATATTATACCATATTAATAGATTATAATATATGGTTTATTTATTTATTTTAGTTTTTATACTTATTTTAATCATTACTAATTATTATTATTTTTGTAACCATAACTATTATTATTATTTATTTATTATCAATTCACATTATAATTATATTCACTATTACTATTATTAAATCTTCTTTTAGAAAGGGAACATCACAACAAATAAGAAATCTATCTGGTATCATCTAATCAACAATGTTTTGATCATCCATCTCAGAGACTTCAGCTTTGATGTTGTCCAAATAATCATCAATCTCCAACTCAGCCTCCTCTAATGGCAGTACAAATGGATTTAATTCATTAAAGCCGTCTAGTTCAACCTCTTCTTCGTCCATGGTTACAACTTAGAATATCTCCACCAGCTGCAATTTAGTCCCATTTTGTTGAAGGACCCTCCATGTATCCAACATCAACACAAGAGACAAGGCGAAGTGAGAAATGATTGTGCACCAGGTTCTCTGCTTTCTTTGATCCCAATACATTCTTCTTCAATAAGTAATTAAAGGAATAAGTACTCCAATTCCTCTCACTAGTTGAAGAGCTAGCTACTTGTGAGAGAAATCTTATTGCAAATGACTGTAACTTAGGAGTTTCACCACCAGTGTTCCACCACCATTCTATGGTCTTTCTTTGCTCTCATATCATATAAAGCTTTCACTGAAGCAAAAATACCTTTCCCAAGTGAAAACTTATTTCATTGACTCCTTATAATCAAAGCCATATTACCTTGACTATAAACCATTTTTATTGCAACCCAAAATCGGTTAATTACTTTTCTATCCTCTTATGGAGACCTCTTATTGGTCTCTTTTGTATTATCGATTTACATGGAACAACCTTATGATCTTGTGATATATATATTGAGACATGTGAAATGTCCATTTCTTCTTAAATAATTAATAACCCTGATTTTAATTTCAATCCATATTATTTGATCCCAAATTAAATGTTTAATCGATCTTTTTATAAGTAGTTAAACTTAATCCCGTAATATATACTACTCTAAATCAACCATTCTCGCATCATGCATGTGTGTGTGCGTGGTCTAAAAATACGAATATTATATGTATGAATTAATAATAAAGAATGGAACCTGAGGATTTAAATCATATCGGGATTAGGACAGAAATCATTGCTAGAGATGAGTCACCGTGTTGTATACAACACAACTCATATCTTTGTAGATACCTGCTAATTGTTCTTTCTTGGTTCAAAGCTGTGAAGGTTGCTGTCAGTGTCTTTAGCAGAGAGAGTTCTGGCAGAGTTTAGAAAAGAATAGTAAAAAGAAAAGGATAAAGGGAAAGGGATCCAGGGAGTTATCTTCTGTTTCTTTTTCATTGTCTCTTCTCTATAAGAGAAACATCCATCTATCAGGAGATACTCTTTTTTCTTGGAATGAGGAAGAAGAAATCATCATCATTAGGGGAAGGGATGGAGGATCATCTATACAGTGATTGGACTGTTTGTTTATCCATTTTCATGTGAAGGTAGTTAAATGAATATATTGTATTATCTTTTACTTGTAGTTAGTTAAGCAAACTTGGCAGTTATCATGTTCATGTGAAAAGGAAGGTAATTTCTTTCTGTTAGTGTTGGTCAGAAGAAAATTTATTTCCTGTGAATTGTTTGCTTCTTATTATTATTTGGTAGTTAGTTTTGGCATGTTACATCTGCAATAGGAAAGGACGTGTAGAAAGGTCTTCTAGCAAGGAAAATCATGCTAATTCTTGTAACTGAACAAGAAAGATGGAATCCAAGTAGACCTCTGTGATAAGGATTTTTTTTCCAAGTGGAAATCCAAACCTGTTGAAAAGCCATTGCTTTACTGTGTCCAATATACCAGCAAAAGAAATAACAAAGTTGCAGGCTACCTATGCAGTATAAGCAAGTCATTGCCCTCTGACATTTGATGCAAGTTGCAATCTTATTTGTTCTGCCTGCAAACCACCCTAATTTACTGCCTGAAGATATACATATTGGGTTGGCACACATTATCAATATAATATAACATTATCTAAAATCTGCAACAAATTCCAAAAGCTATTTTGCAATTGAAGAATTACAAGTACCATGGAATTTGCACTCCTTGCTTAGTCAAAAGACCGAAGAACAATACAATGCATATAATGTGAAGCCATAATGAGAACAATAACAAGCAGATATTTTAGCATTTTTTGAATTAAGTATACAGCAGGAGTAGAATCTGACGGAGCCATCACATTTTATTTTTCTAATAGAAATACCCCACACAACCGAGTTACTGTCTCCTGCAGGGATATGCTTGTGTGGAGACTTAAGTGTGAAGTGCTCTTTTAGATCAAAATGATCTTTTATCTGTAAGTTGGTGGTTAAATGAATTAGCATAATAATCATTTGTGCATTCATTACTGAGATCCTTTTGAACATAATGACTTGGACCGAATTCAAAAATAGCAACTGAAGATGTATCTATGAAATCAAAAGAAGTTGATCGAGTGGAACAACACATTTTAGACAATGAGATTTGGCATAGAAAGAAATGCATTTAAAGAAGTAGCTAGTTCAATTTTGCCTACCGCCGATGGTTTTGATAAAAATGATCAAGCTGGTAATATATATAAATTGGAGCCTTCATATGTTTTTCAACCTGTACAATGCAATATACCTTTATTACTTAATTGAGCTTCATATATTCATCTGAATGCCTTAAATAGCACCTTCTTTCTAATAAATTTGGTATATCCTGTTAGAGCATGCAATAGGCATATGATGGGGAAAAATTATATCTTTGACTTCAAAAGATATGTTATAGTAATTCATTGCATACACTAAGAATATTCTCAAAATTAAAAGATAAAGACTAGTATAGAAAATGTACGACTTATTGAAAGCTATTCAGAATGGTATTACTGTCACAATAACTATAAAGCATAAAGATGTCTAGAAACTAAATTAAATGTCTTTAACAGGCAATTCAGAACTACATAGTGATAATCTATAAACGAAAATTAACTGCATACTCATGATTTCTCGGACTTTATATAGTGTATTCATTTTAGTAGTACATCATGCAGTACAACCTTAGGTAGGGATAGGAGAATTTGTTACATGGGTTAAAAGAATGGCTTTGTAATGTCCCCTTTTGTCCAGATGATCACCTAGAGATCACAAGCCATGGGGTAATGGATTTATTAAGGGAATAAATTAATTAATTAAATGTTAAATAGTCTTAAGCCCTATGGGATTATTTAAATTTAATTGATTAGCAGCTAGACATGTTTTATTTTATAAAGTGACTTTATAATAATATCAGTGACAAATTATAATGTAAAATTACTTTTTGAGAGGAAAAAATAAAAGAGATAAAAAAAATAAAGTATTACTTTCAAAAAGGAAAAGGTGAAGTGAGGATTCATTGTTGACTTGTTATTTTCAAAGAAATTTTTCCTTCAGATCTTGAGAGCTTTAGCTTGCAGATTTAATAAACCCTAGGAAAAAAGCCCAAAAAGTTTTGGCTTTTTGGACAAAAATCAAAATCAGCCCACTTGGTGAGTTCATCTCAAGATTCGCAGTTGGACATCATTGATCTGTTTTCATGGAGATTTGCTTATCTGTCTTGGAAAACTTCAGGGCATTTGTTATCTGATGTATGGAGGCATTTCGGGTATGTGTTACATGATGACATTCTAGATTTTATGATTTGTAACAATAGCAGGTGTTTGTAAACAGTAGTACATTTCTATATCACGAGAATGCCCATTTGCTAACTTTGATTCTCTATATTTCATCAATTTAAATCGTTTATCTTGCACGTTTGCATGTTGCAAAATTACATTATGATGAAGCAAAACATGAGGTAAATCAAAATAAAAATCAGATTTGAAGTATATTTATAGTCTTGGATATTTCAATGGTATCAAAACTGGTGATCTTGCCAGCCTATTAGGCTTTCAATAGCACCTGTCAGATTTCGCAGTTGCGTGTGTGTTGGATGTTATTGCATCTCAATTTGGTGAATACCCAAATGATTGCATGTCAGTTTAGGAGCAGTTTATGGAGAAGGTTACTATTGCATGTTATTCCAAGCAGTCCTGGTTAGTGGATTTGTGTTGAATAACAGTTTGGTGGATACCTAGATGGATGCATGTTACTTTTAAACTAGTTTAATGAAGTGGGTTTCTTTTGCATGCCATTTTCAAGTATTGCAAGTTTTTGGACTTGATTGCATGGCAGCTCTGATCAGTTCCAGAAAGTGGGTTTATTTGGCATGTCAATGTTTTGATTGATGCATGAAAGTGAATAAACTCAAAGGTATATTTCTAGGACCAAAGGAAGAAAACTCAGTGTTTATTTAGGACATCTACAACAAGGATATAAAAGGTTACATTGATGGCTAAAACTAAAAATGGGAAATGCACCTATTTTCCTTCCTACCACACCAGCTAAAGGAAGGGACATAAAACTAGTAAAATTCCACAAAGAAATGATCAACAAATGGAAATAATTGAATGCTATGAATGACTTCTTTGAAGCATTTCAAAAATATCAATTGGATAAGTTATTATCATGGTTACCAGGAGACCCGTCTCCCTCCTAAAAGTCGAGTCTCGGAGACCGAGACGCGTCTCAGAGACTTTTTGCGTCTCCGGAGACCTCAAAAAAGGTTGGAGACTTCATGACAAAGTCTCCTAAAGTCTCCCCGTCTCCTAATCCAAAAAGTGAAGTCTCCCCTAAGTCTCTTGGTAAAATATAAATGTAAAATATAATATTAAATAATTTTATATATTTTAGCCCTCATTTTAATGTTTTTAATACAAAAATTGAGACCACCGACAATTTAATTTTTAAATGATTAAATCATTTAAAATATTTTTGGAGAGTGATGATTTTTTGGAGAGCATGATAGCTGATGACCTTGAGATGGATGATCACAACCTTGTGGAGTAGATGTTAGTACCATCGACATACTAATACTAGATATATTTCTGTTTTTTGTTTATTGTACAAAGTGTTCATTTTTGTTTGCATATCGGCAATTCAGCATCAAACTATACTTTTTTGAATTTAAAATTTGAATATGTAATGATAATCTCAGTGATTATCAATCTGATATGACGGTGATCATATGCAATATTCGAAAAACAAGTATGTCTATGAGATACAATATTGTGATCATGTGAGTTTTGAAATCTTTGACTCTACGAGTCTATTTTAATTTTTAATGTGACATTACTATTATTATTTACTTTAGTCTTACAGTATTACTATTTTCAAATTTCGTATTTAATTTTAGTGTTAGACTCTTTAAACTATTAAAAAAAGAAAAATGAAAATTGCCGTCTCCAAGTACCCCCGTCTCCTATTTGAAAAATTGTCGTACCAGTACTAGTACCAGTACCGGAGACCTCGAAGACTCCCCGTCTCCCGATGACCTTGGTTATTATTGTTAGAGAAATTGCTTTTACAAGAAACTAAAAAGATGGATAAGAGGCATAACGACAACCAACACATTGAAATCACTAATGATCAAAGGAATGAGAATCGCCACGATTTAGGCGATTTTTCCGGTTTGGTGATCCGAGGAAGACTGGGCAATTTTTGCTCAGTCGGCAAATTGGATTGGTGGTTTTTGTGGAAAAATCGCATGAATCGCCTAAACCGGCGATTAAAGCAAGAATTGCCAAAATCATCACAAATCAGGTCCAAAATTGATCGTGCAACTAGTCATTTGAATGACTTAACAAAAAAAAAAAAATACACATTTTTATAATAAAAAATTTGTCTTTTCTCTTTCTTATAACCCTAAAAGGCCTTTTAATTGTCTAGCATGAGAAGAAGAGAGGAAAAGTGAGAAAAAAGAAGAAAAGAGAAACCATAGGATTGCAAACAGCAAGAAAGAAGAGCATCAAGGAGATCAAAAATCTTTAAATTTCAAGGGTTTTCTCACTTTGTTGATTCATCACCGATTCATAGGCGATTCACGATTCGAGTAGGCCTTGTCGATCCCGATCCAATTCCTATTTTTTATGAGCATATAAGTCATCCCAATGCTGAAGATTCATTTGAAGAAGCACACAAGTTCACTTCAGAAAATATGAGGGTTTAAGAAAAGTGGAATCATATATTGTTTAAACAACTGTCCTAGAGTTTCCCGAACCAGCAGTAGCTAATCAGCTATGTGGAGGCAATTCAGAATTTCAGTAAGTAGTGAACCAACATTTATTGATGATTGTCAGCTCTTCAAAAGAGAGGAGATTAAGATCTATGAAGACATCACACAATGCATGAAGCAAGAACTGATTCCCTCATTTGCAACAATAGTCCCTTAACTATGCAAAATCATTAGTTGGCAGCCCTTCCACTAAAAATGATGATATTGTTGATTTACCTAATCTTGGCGCTCAACTTGAAGGTGTCAAACATGAAGCATGTATTGTGGATTCAAGCCACAAAGGTAATAATTTTGTACACTATGTTGAATACCAAATATGCATATCATTTTTATAGCTATACCACCTTTGAAAATGTATTTTGATTTTAGGTTTTTCAATTTTATGAATTCATTCAGCCGTTTTTCCCTCGCATTATTCCCATCCCTCATTTAAAATTGACCTGTCATTTTAATTTCACAATATATCTTCTGGTTATGGCCTTTTATTGGTTTATTTTTGGTCATCTTGAATCTAACAAATATCATTCCTTTTAAGTCATTATAATAAGCACATGCTTTAAGTCATACATCAAAGTGTTTTTCAAAGCCCCGCAAGGGTTATCACACATCGGCATCAAGGTCTGTAAGGCACTTTAATGGAAAGCATTATCGCATCCTCGTGACAGTCAAGATCATAAACGTTTAACAGTTAGAGAATAGTTTTTTGGAGGTCATAAAAATTGTCATTCACAACACCATAGTCTAAATGGGTAATTAAGGATTTGGCTTGCAAAATAGCAATAGACAACCGCATGTTAGTGCCTAAGACTGCTTGAATAAATGAATAAAAAATAATACTTGTACCCACGCAATGGTTAGAGGATAAGGTAATTTCTTGTTAAGCTTGTGGTGAAATAAAAGTTGTTAAAGAAATTGTTTTGGTTGCAGCCTTGCAGCCAGATGTGCAGGACCCAATTTAGACCTGCAGAGTGGCAAGGGTATTACACATGGCATCCAGACACATGGCTGAAGCATATGATGGAACTCTTTATCACATCACCGCAAGGTTAGCCATTGAGTAGGCTTGCATGCTACAGACTTGTGAGACTCAAACAGATGCTGAAGGTCATTGGCCTCAGAACCTCGTAGGCCTAAACAGTAGTTAGAAAAGCGTTGTGAGCTTGCAATGACGTAGTTTGTCGCAACTCTGCAACACATTATGAGGACATTATGAATGGCTAGTGGTAACAAGAAAAGATGATAGGTGTCCATGTTAGCTTCAAAAGGGATGTTGGGAGTTCCCACAACTAATAGCAACATGCTTAGTTGTATGGAGTTCATTGGATAGGATACCTATAATATGGACCATTTTGATATGTGTTCAAGATAGGTCAAGCCAACAATTAGTTTCCATGTGGTGCCATGTAAGCCGACGAAGGCTAGGTAGTAATGGTCAAAGTTGTTTGACAGTGCATTCAACAAGAATGACAATAGGTATTTCTTAGTTGTATGAGTTTATGGGATAGGGTACCTATAATATGGACCATGTTGATAAGTGGTCAAGATTGATAAAGCCAACAATTAGTTGCCATGTGGTGCCATGTAAGATGACAAAGGCTAGATAGTAATGGTCAGAGCTATTTGATGGTGTATTAAAGATGAATGACAATAGGGTATGGTTTTCAAAATAGGCAAGCCAGCTGATATACATGTTACAGGGATATGATCTAATGTTAAAGTTGTGAAATCATCAAGATTAGCTGCCAAAACTAGTTGAGTATCTTAGTGAATTTGTTGCAACCAAGAAATGAAAATAAGGCCTTCAAAGTTGTCAAGTGAATGTCTCAGTTGACATGGTGATCTGGGGATGCCACTTTTAGGCTTGAGGAACTATGAATATTTTTCTCAGTCTAGGAGGTGGATAAATACAAATTTCATTTTCAAACTCTGTATTATGAAAAGGATATTTTCTTAGTTGAAAGGTTAAAAATGGAGCCTATAGATGAAAAATAGGATTTTTATTGTAAGAAAATATGGTTGAGGAAAATCATGCTGCAAGAAACATAGAAAAATTGTAGGTGTGAGTCGGTTGACGCTTTTGGTTGAAGAGGCATTGAAATTGACATTGGCAGTTGAAGAGGTATTAAAAGCATTCAATGCCCCTACAGACTTTTTTTGTAGCATATAAATGAATCCCATCTTTTTAGGTACCACAATAATCTTTCCAATTACATAGGTTGCAGATGGATATACAGATGCAAGGGCAGCATACGGTTTTTGCCAAGAGAGCAGATGGTAAGAATCTTGCATTCTCTCATCCTATCCATCGACAACCACGTATCTTTAATAATGGCATGGCTCATGGGCCTAGCTAGGTTCCAAGGTGACACTCTAACTTCTTTGAAGCATTCCGACTTTGGGTGTTTTCCTTCAACCAGGAGACCAGTTTCACTTCAGGAAAATCTTAGGGATAATTGGTCTTATGAATCACAGATCAAATGTTGTCTAATATTATTGCAAGTGCTAAACCAAAACTTATGTTGGGAAGGAAATTGTTAAATGGTAAGTTGTATCTTAATGAGCTATATTTCTTATTTCTGATGAACTTGTGAATTTTGGGCATAATTAAAGGTGACCTCAAAAAGGGGACATTACAGTACATCTCCACAAGTGTTGTCCAGGGTTAAATTCTCAAAATTTGAGACAGAAATTAAAAAGTCAGTCCAAGAAAAATAAAGACGATCTTCCCATGGTTTATTTTAGTTTCCTAAAGACCATAGAAAGCTTAACGCAACATTTAGAAGTTAATGATTCTGCCATTTACATCTCTACTGCACCTATGTAAGCCAATGACTCACCTTTAAGACTATAGAGCAATATTTGGGAATTGAATCATTTTGAATATAGGCCAGCTTGTTGAGTTGATAATTCTCTGGAATGCATTCAGTCTCATATCTATGCACAATTTCAACCACCTGCAAGATAGAGAAGGAGTCTCAGTTTCCTCTAAATCCAAAGAATTAGCTTAACAGAAACAATTTAATGGTGCAAGTCTCTATTATCTAGAACATCAAATCAAGCTTAAAGAAGGTAACTCAGAGTCAGAAACATGGGATTATAGTTTATACACTCCGAGAAGCAAGGAGAGCACCAACTCCAATGGGAATGAAGATAACACCAACCAGCATCAATATTGTTATGATCTGTAGAATTAAGGCACTTCAGATTTCAAGCACAGATTAAAATAGTGGAATTGCTCTGCATCTTCCAATATTAACATTGAAGACTCCTATAGTCCTGCATTCCAGGTTCCTAAGCTTACCCATGGGGGAGTCAAAATAGGTCTGCAGGCAGGAAGTTCTTGTTGTGTGAACTTATCATCTGCACACCAGAGAGTGAGCCTTTGAGAAAGTAAGTTTGAAGTATCAAAATGAGATTCTATAAACAAAAAGGAAATAAGCTACAAAGGACAGAACAAAAACTACAAAACATCAGATGCACCTGATTTGCAAGTGGTCAAATACTTATAGCTATAAGACAATGTTAAGTTTCAAGGTATCAGAAAAAAAAAGATGTCACTGTAAATATATAAGTTTGCAGACTGGATCCATTACAGTCAGCACATCCAAGAGACTTAATTGTAGCTAGACCTATTAAAGAGGATTCAAGTGAGTACATAGTATAAATTCAGAAATAGGATGGAAAAACAAGATACAGTTGTATGGATCGGTTACACTGAACTCATAAAGAACACAGAACAAAGACAAAATCAACCAAAGTAGAGTAGCACTAGCATGCAGAACATGGACTGTCTATTGATGGTAGGAGTGACTAGTATAAGAGGAATAGCAATGAAAATCAATTTCTGTTGGCTGCAGTGATTTTTGATATTTGAGCTATTGTTCATTGTTGAAGTTGATTTCATTGCTATTCAGACCAACAGGGTCCCATTCTGATATAATGCTAGGTCATGACATGTTTAAGGGAACAGGCTGGCTGCAACACCTGAGTGAATTTTTGGGTAAGAGTCAACCCACAGACCATGGAATAAAAGAATAATTTATAAATGAAGCACAAATATTTGCTTCTGTCTTGTCAAGTGGTTCACAAAAAAAAAAAAAAAATAGAAAACTATGGTGTAGAATCAATAGGAGCCAACAGGTGCAAAAAATTTGGATACTTTTGAAAGATAAAGTCAACCCTAGGCGAAGGCAGCCAGGAAGAAGCAAGGCCTGAAGGACTCTACTTTTGGATCTAAGTCAAATCCACATATGAGGTGGGAGAATCCTGGACTGACAACAGGAACAAATTGTATCTCATTTGGTAGGAGATTATTATAGGCACACTCAAATATTCTATCAAAATTTTAGGAAACAACTCTTGTCCATAAAAGATAGCTATTTGATCACAAGAGAATGGCATCCCAAGATTTTTCAATTGACATTATATGGATGATTTGGACCTTCCATGCAAAATCATTAATCTTACAGAAACTGCCATTATTGAAAAGATTGCAGGGATCTTCCCGATAAAGGAAACAATAGAAAATAGGTGGTGAATAACAGGGAGAAGGATGTCTACTTAAAATTCATGCCCAAAGGGTTTTTATGGCACCCTACCCAAACAACAATTGGAAAGAAGATATTCTGAAAGAAAAGTGGATGATGGAGAAATCTGTTGGAATAAATTATATCTACTTATAGCTTAAGTACAACCATTGGTTAGTTGGCAGTTATCATTTCCTAGGTTACATAATTATTTGTGCCATATGGCCATCAGATGGTTGAGTTTACCTACTCCTACCTAACCTTGCATTTTATTTCGGTACATGGCACTTTATTCTCTCTCGCCTGGCCTATATAAGCAGGCTTATGTACATTTGTAATTCATCACAATATCAATTCTCATCTTCTGGTGAAATAATATCTCTCTTTCATGAAGGTTGTTTTGCAGATTGCAGGCCCTGGCAGTGGAGCTGATCACTCCAAAATAGTATTAGAGCAGACATCCAGCATCCCATTCCACATGTCCACTTGAGATCAACTTCTATGGAGGGTGATTTGCAATTGAGGCATTCTACCCTAAATAAAATGCTGATGCGATATTTCTCTGTGATCTATGGTCAGCCTAAGTACTTAATCATTGTTTTCTAGATTGTCGTCTGTTTGAAATCATTTGAATCAACTCATTATCTTTGGCTATAGCAGAGGCCCATGACCTTTTTGCAAGCAGCTTTACTCACTAGTTGTAGGCGGCTTTATCACAGAATGAGGTGATTTTTGCAAAGGCCTTTGTGCATTCTGTTGATGTGATCAACTTTTGGCACTAACCCCTACTTTTCCAATGGGATTTTTCATTTATATCCAACACATTGAATCGGCCATCTCTATCTCCAATCCAGCTGCATACTTTTTGCTTGGCTGTGTGGTCGATGGGTATATGTTTTGAACAAAAAAATGTGACTCGAGCTTTTTGAGGTCAATGTCTAAAATCTCTGCACCAGCAATTCCATTCCAGTTTGTAGGCATCTTAAAGCCTCAGTCACCCTATTGTTTGGGTAGTTTCATTTTTTGGTTGGTGTTGGATCTCAGTCCATTAGCTAGTGATATTTAAACAACAGATTCATGTAAGGCTTGTGTTTTTCATTTTGGCCAGAAGTACATCAAAATACTACTGCAGTTTGTAGGCTTGCAGAGGTTTGACAAGTGATTTAATTTGGCTCAATAGGCCTCGTTATTTTGCTGCAGTCATTACATTTTTTTTATTTGGCCAATGCTTGCATCATTGACAATGAAGCACTTCAATTCACATTGAAGATCTGATCTATCATAGGATTAAATTTCTTTTTGCCAGCCAATATTATTTATTGGCTTGTACTCGGGTGTTTTGCAGAGTAAAACTATTCACTAGCTTGAAGCTTGTGGTTTTTCATTGACCCATGTCATGGTGAAAGTTTATTGAAAGAAAGATTTTTATTAACTTATGTGAGAAGTCCGTATGGGTCCACAACATTCTATTGATTGAACTAGTATTGAAATCTACTATCCCACATTCAAGGAGCGAAGGTCTCTAGACTCCTTTTACAGCCCAATTTTCTTTCTCTTAGCTGTGAAGCTTGGCTTCATAAGCCTTATTTTGTTGTTCTCTTGCATGTGGGTTGTTTTCTTTGCTTCACACTTGTGGTGACTTCGATTCTGCTTGATCAAGGCTCGAGCTGGCTTCTTTGGGTCAGGGTACCCACCAACGTATCAGACATTGCCTTGGAAGGGACCACTTTCTTGCTGGGAGTTATTTACTGGCCTGATTGAGCTGCTTATTATCTTGATTTTCCCTGTGCCTAAAATAGTCCTTTTTTTCAAACTACCACAACTTCTACATTCAGAGTTCTCTTTTGGCACATCACATATCGTCAAAAAGCTCTTTTCACCAACTTCATGGTAGTCAAGGTATTTTCTAGATATTTTTCTATTTTGTACTCAATTTCTTTAGTTGAAGTTGCATGTTATTTTTGACACACATAAAGGAGTTAATTGGCTACATTGTGAAGTATTTTTGTTCCATTCTCATGTTTGATCATAGATTGGTCCAAAGTTGTACTTCTATCTCCATATAATGATTGCGACTGGAAATCACAAATGAAGTTATTTTTGCTAACATTGAAGTTGCATTGAAACACGTTTGGACATGAACCTGAACCCCCACAAGGTGTTGTAAAAAAGAGATTATGGCTTGATAGAAGAGATGAAGCTCTTCGTACCCTTTGTTTGTCCATTACTCCCAATCTTTAATATAATGTTGCATCTTGTACACATTCCAATGATATTTGGACCACCTTGGAGGATCTCCTTGGTAATCTAGATAAGATGAGGAAGTATCATTTGGAGAATGAACTAATGAACCTTGATCCTAGACATTTTGATCATATCTAGGACTTCTTCACCAAGCTCAATTCTCTTTGTAAATGGTTGGCTGAATGGGGGTTATAAAAAATGATGAGAAATCTACTTTTTCTATTCTCTCAAGCTTGGTCCTAATTATTAAGTATTTGTTTCTTCATTTTATACTACTATGGATACTCTGGGAAGAGCAGAGAAAATGCCTTATCTTGATGTTTTTGCAGCATGACTCACAAGGAAACAAGAAAAGTTGGCATAGATGGTCACATTGATGCATCCACAGTCTCAAGCACTTGTTGCAAGAAACTCACGCCCAAAGGCATCTAGTGGAAGGGGAAAGAAGGATAAGGATTTTAATTCTAACGAAAAAGAAAATTCTCTTTGATAGCCTACTCCTAAATCAAAGACTTCTTCTCAAGAGGAATCATCCAAAAACAAGAAGATCAAATGTGTACATGACAAAACAAAGGGCATAATGAGGATAAGTGTTATAGTATGAAGATTGATGATCTCTCTTGTCTTCCTCCTCAAAAGAACAATATCTTATGGCCCCATTTCTGTATCTATATTCTTCCTTAGCTTCTCAATCATCAGCTTCTTCATCTCCATCTACAAAGTCAGGTACTACATATTTAAGGAAAGGTAATATACTCTTGGCTTCTATTATTCCTGAGAAAGATAGATGGTTTCTTGATTCTGGTGCATCACATAATATGGCATCGTCTGGACATGTTTTCTACTTGTGACCTTTGTAGCTCACCGAGCACTTTGATAGATAACAATAAATATATTAAGGTTAGTAGGAAAGGCTCTATTTATATGGGTAAAGGATCATTCAATGACGTGCTTTGTGTACTCTTCTTGACCACTAATCTCCTTTTAATTTATAAAATTACCATGGTGCACAAGGTAAGATAGTGGTGCCATGTCTTCATTAGAGATGTGGAGACTAAAGAGCCTATTTTTATAGGTGTGGTTGATCATGCATCTCAATTTTATTCTCTCTCAATTTGTTCTTGACAATGGAGTTCCTTTAGATGATGTCAATACACTTCCACCAACGGTAAATTATGTTTGTGAGGAGAAGTTTGGTCATTTGGACCTTGGAGTTCTTGAGAGTAGTGTTGGGCTTCCTCCTCCATCACCCCCTGCTTCTTCAAAGTTAGATATTACTTCTATTCATCAGGTTGATCATAGTGTTCCAGATCTTTCTATGTGGGATAAGTATTTGTTGGAAGCACGAATGCTGATGATATTCCTATGGGGGAGTATTGTAGAAACATGATTAGATCATTATCATGATGATATGTTACATTTATGACTGCGTTTGTCATTGATGTTGACATAGCAGTTTTTTGTGGTATCTGATAGGAGAACAACAATAAAGATTTAGCTAGTATGGACAGATTGTTGAGTATTTTTCACTAGCGAGGTGAATAGGAGATACTACTAAGTGTCTAGTATATGTAGCTAACCTCAGGTGCAAAGAAATATTAAGTCTAGAAGAAGTTTTTTGCAAGTTTTGGTGAAGATTGTTCAGTGATTGAGTTTACAGAAGCATGTTCTAGTAAGCTTGTTATATCTCTTAGCAGAGTTGTTATTTTGAGAAGTGAGGTTAAAGGTGTGTAGAAGACACTCTGGAGATGACACGGCTAAGCTCGCTAGTCATAATATTGCACGTGCAGAAAGTTATTCAAGTTACAAGGTGATAGATTGATATTATCACTAAGTAAAATGTGTTCTTAATGAGGTCCTATAATAATTAATTGAGAAGGTGCAATAGCTGACTCAAGGGAATTGTTTTATGGACTTGGTATAAAGGAAGGAAATTTTCCTTTGTTATACAAGTAAGTGAAGTAGAGCGAAAAAAGGAGAAAGGATATGAACGTTGAGTTATCAGGTTGATATGCGAAGATAAGCAGAGCAGAGTGAAGTTGGAGAAAACTTCATTGCCGAGGTTTTATTGTGAGATCCAAGGTTCGTGATCTGGTCTACAAGGTTTGACAGTGATTGGTCTGGTTGATAGGACAAAGGAAAGAGGATAAAGCAGAGTACATACAATTATTCTGCAAGGAATAGTTGGGAGATTAGTTGGACAGTGAAGTTCAGTGGTCTTGCCCCAGAAGCTGTTTGGACAGTGGGTCCTTCTGCCTTCTACAACTCTTAACAAGGTTGGGACAACTCTTAATAGGGTTGGAATCTTCTAACAAGGATTCAAAGTCTCCTAATAGAGACTCTTATGTATTGAATGTGTTTATAGACTCCTAACAAGGTCCATCCTCTAACAAGGAATATATATATCAGTATATCTATGTCGGCATCATTCCCACCGGGGTTTTCCCTCTGATTAAGGGTTTCCCTAGTTAACAAAGCTGGTGTAATTATGTGCATCTTGTTATGGTTGTTGTTTACTTTGGTTACATGGTTAAGATTAATTAAGGTTGATAAATGTTTTAGTTGGATAACTGATTCACCTCCCCGCCCTCTCAATTATCTTGGTGGACTATTATTTCTAACAATTGGTATCAGAGCGGCAGGTCCTTGAAGATAAAGTTTAAGAACTTTGGGAGATCCATGGCTAGCATATTCAGAAAGGATAGTCTGAAGTTTGATGAAACAAATTATAACAAATGGAAGGAAAAGATGAAGACACATTTCTTGTGTATGGGGCCAGGATATTAGATCTTGACAAAATCAGAAAAGACAATTATTGCTGAAAATGAGCTAGAAACTTGTACTGAGGAACCAAGAGAACTTTTCATGTGCAACATGAGAGCTAGAGAAGCACTATTGTCTGCACTTCCTAAAGCAGAGTACAACCAGGTAAAAACACTTGATACTTCTCATAAGATTTGGAAAGCTTTGGAAAATAGCTTTGAAGGTGATGTACATTCTAAAAAAATGAGGCTACAAAACTGGATTTCTGCATTTCAAGACGATAAAATGATGGAAGATGAATCTATAAGAACATACGTAGAAAGAATATCAGAAATCGTTGCAAGTATTAGATCTCAAGGAGGAACCAAGGAAGATGATGAAGTGATCTGGAAGATATTGAAGAGTTTAACACCACCATTTAAGCAAGAAACTCAAATGATATAGTTCTTAATCCCTTGTGCCAAATATTTCAACAAGCAAACATTACTTGAGAGACTTGAAGCAGTTGAGAATGAACTTAGACAATTCTCCGAATTGTCTAGAACGAAGACAGCTTTCAGTGCCCTAAACATTCGACCTAATTTGTCAAGGAGCACAAGTGCTAAAGGAGATTTTGCTAGCAGTAGCAAATCTGAGGAGGATAGAAAGATAGGAGTAGCCCTCCTTGCGAGGAGAAAAAGATGGTAAGAAAATCTTTAAATGTTGAACTTGTAATGAGTTTGGTCATTATGCATCTAAGTGTCCTAAAAGAGAGAAAAAATATAAAGGAAAGTTCAAAACTAGAAGAGATAGAGACTGTTTGCATGCCAATGAAGAGGATGAATTTGATGAACAAGCAATAAGTGCCAGTGATGATGAAATAGGATTTGTGGCTATTAATAAAGAAAGCCTAGAGAAAATGGCTTTGATATCACAGGTTGAAAAGAAATCCGATTGGATAATTGACAATGGTTGTTCACATCATATGACTAGTAATATGAACAAGTTTGTTGAAAGTGCAAGTGTAAGAGTTGATGAGAAATTCAAGATACAAGAAAGAATAGTTGACTACAATTATGATGATAGAATGTTGTTATTACTAAACCAAAGAATGATGAAGTATTCTTTGAGACTAACAATAATTTGCAGAATGAAGGTGAGCTAAGACAAGAACAAAGTTCGGAACCTACAACAGAGTTAAGAGTTGAGATAACAACTCCTACTTCTGGTAAGACTATGACAAAGAATCCTACGCTGGAGCAAATCATCGGCAGCAAAGATAAAGGTGTGATGATAAGCAATAGAATCAATGAAGAACTATGTTTGATATCTCAAGCAGAACCAAAGAACACAGATGAGGCATAACAAAGATGAGTATTGGAAGCAAGCTATGAAAGAAGAATTAAATCAAATAGTGAAGAATGAGACATGGGAACTGGTCTCTAGACCAGCAGACAAAAATGTGATAGGAACAAAATGGTTATTTAGGAACAAGATGAATGAACAAGGTGAAGTTGTAAGGAACAAAGCGATATTGGTATGTAAGGGTCACTCACAACAAGAAGGAGTAGACTATGAAGAAACCTATGCTCCTGTGGTAAGAATTGAAGCAGTAAGGTTATTCTTAGCCTATGCAGCACATAAGAAATTCAAAGTGTATCAAATGGATGTCAAGTCAGCATTTCTAAATAGAGAACTTGAAGAAGAGCTATACATAGAACAGCCTAAAGGTTTTTCTTTAACAGATGACAAGGGCATAGTATGCAGATTGAAGAGAGCATTGTATGGATTAAAACAAGCACCTAGAACCTGGTATGCAAGGTTGGACAAGCATTTGACAAGATGTGGATTTAGCATAGGTATGGCAAACAGTAATCTATACTTGAAAGAAATAGGTGATGGATTGTTGGTTTTGGTTATATTTGTTGATGATATCATATTTGGAGGAGATGATAGTGAAAGTGACAAGTTTGCAAAAGAAATAAAGAAGGAATTTGAAATGAGCATGATAAGGGAAATGAAATACTTCCTAGGATTGCAGATTGTGTATGATAAAGAAGGAATCTTTATTTCTTAGATTAATTATTTGAAAGATCTATTGAAAAGATTTGATTTGGAAACATGTAAACCAATTGGAACACCTATGATAACTGGACACAAGTTATCTACAAAGGATGAGACACCTACTGTTAAGCAGAAGAAGTACAGATCTATGATTGGAAGATTGCAATATCTGACTCAGACAAGGCCAGATATAGCAAATGCAATTGGAATTATTGCAAGATTTCAAGTTGACCCTAGAGAAGCACATTATGCAGCAATTAAGAGGATATTTAGATATTTGAACGGAACATCAGAGTTCGGATTATGGTATGACAAATCTAATGATTTCACTTTATATGCTTATACTGATGTTGAATGGGCAGGCGGTGTGGATGACAGAATGAGCACCAGTGGTGGAGCATTCTTTCTTGGAGGAAGATTGGTTTCTTGGTTAAGCAAAAAGCAAGATTGTATCTCACAGAGTACAGCAAAGGTAGAATATGTTGCAGCAACAAACAATTGTAATCAAGTTGTTTGGATGAAGCAGATGTTGAAGGATATAAGGATAGAATTCAGTGAACCTATTGTGATACATTGTGATAACACAAACACAGTGAATATGTCTAAGAATCTAGTGTTGCATTCTAAGACTAAGCACATTTCTATCAAATATCACATGTTGAGAGAGAAAGTTGCAGAAAAGGAAATCAGATTGGAGTATGTAAATAGCAAGGAGTAGATTGCAGAAATTTTCACTAAGCCTCTTCCCAAAGACACTTTTGAGTATTTGCAAGGTATGCTAGGGGTTATGCCCCTACCTACATCAGAGTAGATGATGCAAGAAAGCATTAGTCCAATGGTACAAAGCACTATTGTTTGTCTGCACTGAATGCTGATGTTTCCTATATGGGGGAGTATCTTTGATGGATAGAGTCATTTAAGACTCTTGATAGATGTTTTTTTGAATAGTATCTTTGGACACCTAAGCAAATCAGAGACAGTTGTTGCAGAGATTGATAGGATGCAATGATAGATGGTTGCTGAAACCTTTGTCATTGATGTGAATGGGGGAGAGATTACAGCATGGAAAATATTTTGATACATGGGAGAAGTTACAGAGCACATTGAGGTATATCAATGGGGGAGAAGCATGTGAACAATTGATAAGGTTGAGGAAACACAGAAGCCAAGATTCATTGATGAAAAGGATTTCAAAAGAAAGGGTAACAATCTTTAATAGCTAGTATTCTTGGAACTAGATGTTTTTCATCTATGTTGTCATCAATGCCGAAGGGGGAGATTGTTGGAAGCATGAATACTAATGATATGATTAGATCATTATCATGATGATATGTTAGATTCATGATTGTGTTTGTCATTGATGTCAACATAGCATTTTTTTGTGATATCTAATAGGAGAACAGCAGTAAGGATTAAGTTGGTACGGACAAATCAATGAATATTTTTCCCTGGCGAGGTTAATGGGAGATACTACTAAGTGTCTAGTATATGTAGCTAACCTCGGGTGCAAAGATATTAAATCTGGAAGAAGTTATGCAAGTTTTGGTGAAGACTATTCGGAGATTGAGCTTATAGAAGCATGTTCTAGTAAAAATTTTATATCTCCTAGCAGAGTTGTTATTTTGAGAAGTGAGGTTAAAGATATGTAGAACACATTCTAGAGATGATGTGGCTAAGCTCGCTCGTCATAATATTACACGTGTGGAAAGTTATTCAAGTTACAAGGCAACAAATTGATGTTATCGCTAAGTAAAACGTGTTCTTAATAAGGTCCTATAATAATTAATTGAGGTGGTGAATAGCCGACTCAAGGGAATTGTTTTATGGACTCAGTATAAAGGAAGGAAATTTTCCTTTGTTATACAAGTAAGTGAAGCAGAGTGAAAAGAGGAGAAAAGATATGAACCCTGAGTAATCAGGTTGATATGCGAAGATAATTAGAGCAGAGCAAAGTTGAAGAAAACTTCATTGCCAAGGTTTTATTGTGAGATCCGAGGTTTGATATTTGGACCCGAGGTTCGTGACCTAGTCTACAAGGTTTGACAATGATTGGTCTGGTTAACAGGATGGAGGAAAGAGGATAAAGCACAATACGTACAATTATTCTGCAAGGAATGGTTGAGAGATCAGTTGGACAGTGAAGTTCAACGGTCTTGCCCTAGAAGTTGTTTGAATAGTGGGTCCTTCTGCCTTCTACAAATCCTAACAAGGTTGGAATCTTCTAATGAGGATTCAAAGTCTCTTAACAAGGACTCTTATGTACTGAATGTGTTTATAGACTCCTAACAAGGTCCATCCTCTAAGAAGGAATATATATATATATCTTTGTAGGCATCATTCCCACTGGGGTTTTCCCTCTGATCAAGGATTTCCGTAGTAAACAAATTTGGTGTAATTATGTGCATCTTGTCATGGTTGTTGTTTACTTTGGTTACATGATTTGGATTAATTAAAGTTGATAAATGTTTTAGTTGGATAACTAATTCACCGCCCCCCCTCTCAATTATCTTAGTGTACTATTATTTCTAACAGTATTTGGTAGGAATTTCAGACTTATTTGTGAACTCACATCTTGCAAATTTGGGAAACATATTTGTGGGGAATCATCTCCTCTTTGATGATAGTTTGAGAGCTATTACTAGTTCATCTTTGGAAATTGATATTGATGAGTCTTCTCTTTCACTTTCTTTGCCACATACCTTGGTTGAGGTTAATCATGAGCATGTGAAGACTTATTTGGGCTTGGAGATTCCTATTGAAAACATCCTTCCTCCTTTCAGTTAAACATGGCATGATATTTTCGTTGCTCAATTGACTTGTTTCTTCCTAAGCAGAGATGTGTTATTTGTAAGCATTTGTTTCCAAGCATCCTTCATCGACATTGGAACTTCTTCATTGCCGGGGGAGGGCTATGTTGTCTCCTCTCTTCCTTCCTATGGGAGGGGAATCTAATTGTATATATATGATGTATGTAGTCCTTGGAGGGTGTGATTGAGTTCTCCATCCATGCATCTTGTTTCTTTCTCTCTTTTGGAGAGGATTTTTCTCCTTTTCCCCATTTATGAGAGATTTCATTACCTTTTTCCACACATTTGCATTGTACATGGGAACCCAAAATGACCTAATTCCTAGGACCCATCTTGCATCTTGCTCATATTGCATAATAAGTGTAGTCCCTAAGTTGCACTTAATGGTGGATGTTTGAGTAAATTTTATCTACACATAGCTTAAGTCCAACCTTAGGTCAATTGGCATTTTTTTTTACTACAAGAATCAAGTATAGCACCCCCTATAAACTATAGTATTTTGTGTAAACTTTTTAATGTTTCCTTGGATTTGAATCATGCAATCACAACATAAGAAACATACATACACTTCCAATTACAAGGGTTAGACAAGATCGCATCACATAATATAATATCAATGATATTATACAGGCACATTAGGGTTTGAAGGAAGAAACATGATAGGTCCACCTAAAACCATTTCTAAACTAAGCCAGAGCAAAGTGAATGCCAGAGCCCTCTTAGTCATTATATTATTTTTATATTTGATAATGAGTATCTCTCACTACATTCACGTTGACAAATAGATACAAAATTAGTAAATTTTATTGGTAATATTCGAGGAATTTTTGTTTAGTGTACGTAAGATATGTGAACTTATACTAGTTTTTAGGCTGCAAATTTCTATATATTTATTATTTTTATGTGAGTTTTGTTTGGACTTTCCCAAAATTACGGCACCCATTCACAAAAACCTGTACCGAATTCCAAATTGGCAACTTAGTCTAATCCTCCAAAAGTTTCTCGCGTTTGGAATTGCATGTAGATATGCAGGTCAACCACCACAAAGTACATTTTTTAGGAAAACAGAGATGGCAGGAAACTGAATTTTGAGATGCCTTTTGGACCATGCATGGAACTATAAAATACTTCCCAAAATTAAAATGAGAAAAAGTTATTCTTTCCATTATCTGGGGCACAAAAGTTTATGATTACTGAGAGCCTAAGACGTTCAAAGCAATACTTGATGACATTGGGGGGAAAAAGAATCCTATCTCCCTAAATCAGAAAAGGTTTTTAACAATTGCTTGATAAAAAGAAAGAATTCTTGAAGGCAAGAGGAAGATTTGAATAGGTGGTCAGGAGCAACAACCGGGTATTACTAAGCCAAATTTGGTTATCTTATGGCATCTAAACAAATCTTAATCTTCAGTGGCATTAAGATTGTTGCTAGAGAAAAGTTTTCCTCTGTAGTGCCTTTGCTTGGCTCACCCTTGAAAACCAGATGTTAACCCAGGATAAACTTCGTAAGTGAGGGATTATAATGCTTTCTCAATGGTACCTACACTTATAGCAGGAAAATCCAGAAAATTACTTACTCCTTTAATTCCTTCTTGTTGTCAACTATTAGAATTAGTTATCTAGAAATTTTAACTGGTCTTGGACTTGCCGAATTTATCTGCATCATACCCATTCATCTTAGCCTTACAGGGCCTAAAGCAGTCTTTGGATCTAATCACAAGGTAGCCCCTTTCTTTCTCATTTGCAATATATGGCTTTAGCAAAATAGGGGACAGATTTAGAGCAGTGAAAGAAAGTTAAACCAGACTGAAGTTATTTCTCTATTGGTTTCCTCTCAAACCCTCCAAATGGAATTGACAGCTTGGAATAAAACTTCAATAAAAGAATGGAAGTTGCTGAAGCACAATCCCATTATCAGGCTAAGCATAACGGCGAATAATCCCAGTCATTAGGAGACTTGGCTTGGAAACTCACTAGCTGTATTTTTTCGAATTGAATTTCGATGGGACTTCAAAAGGCAATCCTGGAACTTCTGAAATAGGCTGTGTCATCAAAGATTCCTTCAGTTTCTTGCTTGAGCAGCTTCCATGAAACAATTGACCACAAACAAGTAAGTGGAGACTCAAGCACGCATCTTGTGACTTCAAGTAGAAGAGCAATGTGGGATCAACTGAGTCATTGTTAAAGGGAATTCGGCCTTTGGAGACTCACACAGATATCATTTAATAAGTCTGTTAACATGTATTCCAGTGAATTCCTCCTAAATCCTTTATTGATTAAAGCTTCAAAAACATATGCAGATAGTATCCCATTTCAAAAATATAATATGCGGTATATTCACATCACCAGCAACAGGAAATGTCAGTGCAACGCATTTCACAAACTCGGGTTAAAAAACTTCGTTAAAATGTAACATTTGTCGTGAATTTTCATGAAGAGACAGGATCCCATCGAATACATGTCAAAGAAAATGAGTAGCTAATTCCTCTATGAAACTTCAACAAACTATAACCTAATTCAACCTGATTTAATTACTCCTTAAAAATGGTCGATCCTTAGTCACTAAGTAATCAGCTCAACCAATTGCAGTGCAAGCAGAAAGTGTTCTTCCAATAATCTTGATTGAATATCTGTTTTCTTAACCAATATTGCATAATTTAGTATTTGGAAAATAACAATAATCAACCAAATTTACTTTACTCTGTTCTCACCCTTTCACATTCTGTAAAAGAAACCACCATTACTTGCGATTTCGGCAAATCCTAACTCAATATCAACTTAGAAACCTAAACGACTCGAGAATCTGTGCGATTTTCAAACAGATAAGAACGACTTAGTCGAAATTTAAATCATGACAACTTAGAACCCATATAAAAGGGTATAGTTGACTATATCCAGCGTAAATTTTCCCTAAATTGACTTCATGAAACTAAACAAATGAACAAAACCTGTGACATTTTGATCTGTTTTCTTTTAAGGCTCTTTGCAACAACCAAATCGCATATTAACTCCACATACTTGTTTCAAACTAATCTCAAAACAAGCATAAACTGAAAACATTTGAAGCTTGGTTCACATCAACTTAAAGAAATAAAGGAGAAAATGATAATTCATACATACATTTTGGTTTGTTTTTTAATACTCTGGGAGGAGAACCCGTAGCGAGCGAAATAACAGGTCGTGAACTGCTGGCATGATTTGAATGTTGAGAACTGCTGGCATGGTTTGCATTGCTAGTATTCCTGCTGGCCATTCTTCTCCCTCCCAGTGAATTTCGGCGTTGCAGCGGAGGAAACTATATTTCCACGTCGCAGGGGCCATCAGCTTTGAATCTTAGGAAACTTTTGTTTTTAATGGTGAAATCAAGAAGGAGAACAAAAGGAAACAGGTGGGTCCAGCAGTTTGAGGGACCGATTTATGATGTAATATGGCGACGTGCAATTTGGGTTTCCAAAATATATGTTGTTGACCCTTCTTCCGTGGGAGACAAGGTATAAGATATTGGCGCCAGTAATGACCTCGCTTGACAAAGAGAAACGGTCAATGGAGGACGAGTGTTGAGGACGTATATCATCCAGTCTCGGTCGTAAGGAAAGCAAGGAAAAGAGATTCTCTGGTACAATTTAACCTTTGCTTCAACGAGAGGGTTAAGTATATATACTAGAGAAACAGATGAAAGCACGGTTACCTGTTTGATTGGCATGTTGATTCTGATGTAAGTAAAAGGTTTACTATTGAATAGATAAAGTGTTGAGAGTTTGTCTTTTATCTCTGATTTTTTATCATCAATTTTTTTTAATAGCATGGAAAATCTTTTATTATATCATATGATTTATATGAGGATGGAAGATCCTTTATTGGGTCATACTATTCATCATCACAATTAGAGATAGGGTATTTGACTTTTGCTTTCTAACTATTATTTTTGTTTTAACAATAGATTATGTTGTATGATCCAAAATATTGAAGATTTTAAATTAGAAAAGATTACTTTAATTACTAAATATCAATTTGAGTATGAATAATATATTAATTTATTTTGAAAAGTAAAGATATTAGATATTAATAAAATATAAAACTTAATAGATAAGAAAGGGTTACAAAGCTAAAGGAAATGTAAAGTAAATTATATTAAATATAATATAATTTTATTGTTTAATGAGTTGGTATAGAATGGTCATGGTCATTCTTTTATGACAAGCTTGGATTATTATAAAATGTTAGATATAAAATTCACAATGTGCTAATATTCATTTTCCTAAAAAATATTCTATTCTTCATATTCAAGAGTTATCTACTCAACTCACAAGATGCTAACATTCATTTTCACAAAAATATTCTACTATATTTCCTCTCCAAGCAATATCTAATCAGACAATAGAATATGCATTCAAATATAATTTCTAAATTCAAGAAATGTGAACCACAAATTATTTTAGGATTATTCTTAATCATGATCAACTAACAAACTTTAGTCTAATTTGTTTGTTTGTTTGTTTTGGTGAAAATGTAATATGTTGTACTTTATTTATTTATTTATTTATTTATTTATTTATTTATTAATATATATAAATAATGTAATTTTACATTAGAGCTCGCAAGTGTCTAAATCTAGATTGAACTTGATATTTCTCATCTCAAGAATCTTCATTCAACTTCTATAATACTTATTCCTCATCTAGTTCAATTTTGAAGTGTAAAATTGAATCTTGCTTTTGTTAATTCAAATTATAATATTATCCTCACTTAAGTAAGTAAATACTTTAATTTATATAATTATTATTATTTAATTAATTAATTCCATAACTTTTTTCTCTATTATTTAAAAAAATATTTTAATTTTTTAACTTTATAATTAAATATTTATCTATTATAAGGGCAAAATTTGACCTTTCTTCAACGAGACGGTGAAGCGTATATACTAAAGAAACAATGAAAGCACGGTTACCTATTTGATTGGCATGTTGATTCTTATTTAAGTAAAAGGTTTACCATTTAAAAGATAAAGTGTTGAGAGTTGTCTTTTATCTCTTATTTTTTATCATCAATTTTTCTTTTAATAGTATGGAACATCTTTTATTATGTCATCTGATTTATATTTATATGAGGATGGATGATCATTTATTATGTTATATTATTCATATGCTTTCTAATTACTATTTTTATTATTTTAATAGTAAGTCTTATAATATGACCTAAAACATTCATGATGGAAATTTTTACATATTTAAACTACAAAAAATGACTTTAATTATTAGTTCCTGTCAAGGTAGAATATTTATGCATTCATGTCAATGCAAATATGACATTAACACAAATCAATCAAATCAAAGTATTTAAAAGATTATATGAGATTTCAAATGCTAATATCTTTTTCTAATTTTTCATTATTTTATAAATCACATTTTCCATCCATTCTATTGGTCCATGCTATTTTTAGTGGGGGAGAAAATTAATTTCTTTCAACAAAAAATACAAATATTTTCTAACAACTTCATCTCCCATTAATGAATGTATTAATTAAAATTTTATCTTTTTCACATTTGTGACAAGTTGATAAGATTTTATTTTTTCAATCATTTTATCTTCCACCTCATACAACATGTCTAATCAATATTAATTATCACAATCTATTAAAAATTTTTTATTTTAAATATATTTATTATTAGTTTTACATTGATGTTTATTTTTGACTATTTGATATAACTTGTTTTAATATAATTTCAATATGTTATATCTTTATATTTGAATTTCTAATTTTTTTTAAACTTTGTTTTTTTAATAAAAGTAGTTAAAATTTACTAAAATTTTACTTTTATAAAAATGAATTAAACAATATTATTTTTTAATTATATTTTACAATAGTGTTTGTAATATGTATAACTGATAAGTGTTACAATTTATAAATTATTTCATTGATTATTATTAATATTTTTTATTTAAACAATTTATCATTTAGTTTAAATACATTTAAAATTTAAATATATATTTTAATATTAAATTAATAATTATATTTTATATATAAAAAAATACTAAAGAAATAACCACAAAAAAAAGAAATAATTCAATTCTAAAAAATATATAAATTATTATTAAGTTTTTATAAACTATGTATTAAAAGTAAATAGTTATGTTTTATTTCTTATTTATTACATCATATTTATTCATGAACATCAAATTTATATGTATTAAATCTATTTATTATTTACAAATGTACATATTAAATTATATAGATATTATTTCATAATTAAAAATTACTTAATTTTATGAAAAATTTGGAAATACAAAACATTAAATAGTAAATCTTTTCTAATTGTGTAAAATTAAACAATTAGTTCTACTTATAAAATATTTTTATATTTCAATACATTTCATTTTTTCTTATAGAAATGTGAATTTTAATATAAAAATTAAATTCTTAATTTCATTAATTAAAATATAATATATTTTAATTTTTTATTATAACCATGATTTTATTTTGACTATTTTTTTTATTAAGAAAAATAATTATCTTTAATTCTCTCTCTCTCGCACACACAACTTATGTTGGTATCACTATCTTACTATTTTATCTCTCTTCCTCTTCCTCCTCTATATTATCTATCTTTTTTTCCCCCCTACATATATGTTTATGTTGTTATTGTTTTATATTGCTATTTATCTCTATCTATATCTCTATCCTAGTTTTTGTCATGTGCTAATGATTAAAAATATGAGCCATTCTATCAAATCACAAGTGCATTACTAGGACGAGAATTTAACAACAAAATATGAGCAATCCTATCATATCACAATTGCATTTCTAGGCAAAAATTAATGCATTCACAATGTTAATTTAGATTCTCACTCATCTACACCTCTACAACCATTATGCGTTAGGCAAGAACTATGACGCATCGCGTCTCTTGTTAAATATCAATTTAGGTATGAATAATACATTAATTTATTTTGAAAAGTAAAGATATTAGATATAATAAAATTTAAAACTTAATAGATAAGAAAGAACTATAAAGCTAAAGGCAATGTAAAGTAAATTATATTAAATATAATATAATTTTATTGTTTAATGAGTTGGTATAGAATGGTCATGGTGATTCTTTTATGACAAGCTTGGGTTATTACAAAATGTTAGGAAATTCTCAATATGTTTATATTCATTTTCACAAAACATATTCTATTCTTCATATCCAACCATTATCTGCTCAACTCACAAGATGCAAACATTCATTTTCACAAAAATATTCTACTATATTTCATCTCCAAGCAATATCTACTCAAGATTAAACAATAGAATATGCATTCAAGTTGGTTTACTGAGTTAGCTTTGTATTCATCGTCACCCAATTTAAGCCAATAATCTTGATTGAATATCTATTTTTCTAACCAATATTACATAATTTAGTATTTGGAAAATAACAATAGTCAACCAAATTTACTTTACTCTGTTCTCACCATTTCACATTATGTAAAAGAAATTCTCATACTCATCGGATAGAATAGCTGTAAGAATATGATCATCTTTTTGAGAGACCATACATGAATTCCAATCAATTACCATAAGTTGGCTTACTTAGTTAGCTTCTTGTTCATGGTCACCCAATTTAGGCCATATGGCTTGATCATCTTGTAAGAGTGGTTGAGCAAGGGAATACAATGTTAGCTTCTTAATATTCATGTGATTAGAGATTGTCATTTTTCCATAATGATAGGCTATAAAGGCATCAACAGTGACTATCCATGGCCTTCCTAGAATGATAGGGTATCCTCCCAAAGTGGCCTCGGGGGATAAAATGAAAAAATCTACTAGATATTTGCAAGAATCCAATGTGACCATTATATCCTCAACCATACCATTAGGTTTAATAGTAGAGATATTAGCAAGCTAAAGGATAGTAGGGGTTTCTCTTAAGCGAATGATGTTTAGGTGAGACAAAACTTCTCTTTTCATGACATTAGTTAATGCTCCCAAATCAACTAAAGCATTTTGAACTTGAACTCCATTAATTAAAATAATAACCATAGGGCTTCCAAGATCATAATACTTTGGAATTGACAACTTATCCGACATTAGATCAGATAGTTGATCCATAACATGAGCAGTCTGAGGACTTTTTTATTTTCCTACCAAATTGTTTAACACAAGCTTTGTTAATGGCCTTGGTATATGATGGAACCTCTTCAATAGCATCCAAAAATTGTATTTGTACAATTATTTTCTTTAACTCATTAAGAAAATCTCCAATAGTTGAATTTTCAATAGGGATAGTAGGGTTAAGAAGCCCCTGAGGAAAGGGTGGAGTCTTTGTTGTAGGAGTGGATGGTAGAATAGATGCATCTTGTTTTGCAATAGGAGTGTCATCAAAAGTTACTTTTGTATTAACAGATCCCTTAGGTGTAGGAAGAGTAGTTCATGACCTCAAGTGTAAGTCACTAAGAGTAATGAAATAGGTTTTTTTTCTAGTTAGGTTTCTTGTTTGTAGGATTAGGATTAGGTTGGGTAGGGAGATGGGTTTTCTTAGGTTGGTTTAGATTGGTTGCAGAAGGAGGAGGTTGTATAGCTTGCTATTGAGGTGGTGATAATATGACTTGTTATTTAGGCTAGTTAGTCCCCCACTAAGGCGACTATTTTTAGTTACCTTGTGAAGTATGTCATTGATTGGGTTGTTGCTAATTCTGTTGAGGCTAATACCACTAGTTATTTGCCAATTTTGATGAGGTTGGTGCCATTTTTGTTAGGTTTTTGCTAGTGATTAGATGGAGGATGTTGCCAATTTTGGTTATTCCATTGAGATTGGGATTGGGTAGACTAATTAGTATTCTAATTAGACCCTTGGGACCAAAGTTCTAGAAGTATTAGTTTTTCCATTGACTTCTAATATTATAACCATAATTTTGCAAAAGATCTTGAGGCATACCTTGTCTTTGGGCCCATGGCCTACATTAAACAACATAGAGGACATCCCCATTCGCATCAATGGCTTTGAATTCAATAGGAATTGGTTGGACTTCCAGATTGGCAAGTCCTCTTCTTCTCTTTGTAATGTGGGCAATATTCAACCAACATAGCTTCAACTCCATCATGCTTCATCTTAGATTTTATGGTATCCAGTTGATAACAACATTATTGATAATGTTTTTAAAATTATATAAGAGATTAGAAAGCTCCACCTTTGACAATCTAGAACCATTAGATTTACCAAGCATAGACCTAACCCCTATTTCTTTCTTTAGAGTTTCCCTTGAGTAACTAAGGCATATTATTTTAATATCTTCCCAGTTTCTTTTAGTTATATCACCTCTTGCCATGAGGTCTAGGGCTTCAATATGTGAATAGTTAACACCTTTTAAGAAATGATGTTTTGGGACTCCTCATTCAACAGATGTTGAGTGTTCCTTTGTAGATTGATCATGAACCTTGAGACATACTCTTCCAAGGTCTCATCCTCCTTTTGTGACATTTTAAAAATGTGATCATGTTTCATATCATAACCTGTACAATATTCCTCATACTTTTTAAGGAACATATTCTTCATTGCATCCCAATTAGCTACAACATTATCACCCAACCCCATAAACCATCTTAAGACTACCTCTTTTAGCATAGATGGAAACAACTTCAACGTATGGACATTGGTTGTATAGTCATAACTCCTACACAAGATATCAAACTCAAACAAAAATGTTTCAAGGTCTTCAATGATAAAGCCATAAAAATTTGGGAGTGTGGAGGAAGGGATGTTCTTCAAATTGTTGTTGCAATGTTGGTCAGGTTTTAGGAAAGGGAAAATTAGGGTGAGCCATCCTTGGTGGTGATGGTGGTGGTACTATGTGCCCTGGATGGTAGATTACGATAGCTAGATGATTATTCTGATATTCTGGTTTAGCAAAAAGATCATTCAAGTGCAATGATCCTTCATAATATCGTGGTGAAGATAATTCTTCTTGAGCATCAAAAAATGGGTTTTCAAATGGTTGGTCTTCTTCAAAAGGTTGGTTTTCTTCTTGGTTTTAAACTCGAGGATGTTTTAGCTTAGGGTATATAATTTCTTCTATTTCAAAGGAGTCATTCTGAGGAAGGAATCTTTGAAGATGGTCTCTTCTTTTATGCATACAAAATAGGTGAAAATAGAACTTTCTATTTTATGGAAACCTTGGAAAAATGACCCTAGGAAAGGTTTATATTGACACCATCCTTACAATGATGCCAAAAATTCTTGGCCAATTAGTCATCTTCAAAACCAGAGCTTTACACCCATTACTTATGAATTGGACATCCTTAAGTAGTGACAAAATGACCTATTAAACTGATTTAATATATCAACTAGCCATGTATACTTGAAATGGTATCTACAAAGTATATACTCTAAACCAACCCAATTTTCATTACTAAACTATGAAATTTGGAGTGTTGAAACAAAGGATGAAGTACAATTAATCTATTGTAAAGGAATTGAAACACAAATAGGATACTACTCTATTTTCCTATGTTGCAGGAACAACCAATAGTTCTTCTATTGTGTCATTGTAGGAGCAACAAAGTATTGACTATTCTAAAAGAAATGGGAAACTGATACTACTAACTAAGTTCACTCACCAAGTGGCCCCCCTTGGATGAATGGAGAAAAAATATTCAAAAGAAAGTACTAAAAGTTGGCAATGTTATTTTATTGATATTGAAATCATCATAAGTATAGTTGTAATAACAAAACCATACATTGAACAATGTTGTAGATTGCAGTTGACTTCTTGACTAACTAGAGAATTCCAAACAACATCTTATTTATATAAACTAAGGAGAAACAAAATTATTAAATCTAAGATCCTTCAACACAAGGATTTAGAAACAACTTAAATGAGTTAGAAAAATATAGGACACATTCATCTAATTGATCAAGTCTTCCATAAATATAGCAAACCATAACTCTAGATTTCAACATGAGAAGCTTGTAAGTTCTTTGGACCCGATCTTCTGCTAACTACTTCAATGTAGTTAGTGCATGAACCTATCATTATACATTTGATGATAATTTTTAAAATTTGTTTGACTTGTTCCTGCAAAAGGTTAGTACACATGACTAGTTTTGAAACACATGTCCATTTTAATAGTCTATAGGAAGCATTAAATGTATGAACAAACTAATTCTTGTTCATGATACACATAGCTATAGGAAGAAAAACCACAAAGTTTTAAAGAAGAAAGAAACAAATTTATTAATATGCACACACTTGATTCCATTTATCAACCATAAGTTCTAACTATCACATTATACTCACGAAACCATAATATGTTTCAAGATACCATAGCCATCCATAGTAGTTTATAGGTTTATACAATAATATGATTAAAAGTATTTAAGCTTAAAGGCTAAAAACCTCCAAATAACCATAAAAAATCACTAAAACTATATGCTAATATTAGGCCTCATCAACTACCTCAACTATACAAATCAACCCTATGCTTATCAATGGCTCAAACCTACATATTAGCTCCCACACTTGTCTAAAACTAGTTCTAGATAGTAATCATCATTAGGGTTTACTTAGAAGGATCCATCAATCTTATATTGACCTTTCAGTACATTCTGTAAGGACTACCTATTGACCACTATGTATGTTAGTGTTGTTAAAGACTTTTATACCACTTTGCATGTCGATGTTAGAACTTTAGTATTATTTGATCATGTCCCTTTGATGATTATTGTGAGTTTGAGTATTTGATTATATCATGTTAGTTAGATTATTATGATTACCTTCACATTGATTATTGCATAGGATAATAGTTTAAATTTATGGATTTACTCACCCTGTACTTGCATGTGTACGGTTGACATATCTATTTTATATATATGGTTGACATGTCTAATGTAGTTGAGGTTCAATGTCATACTTGCTAGTGAGATCTACACATTATACTAATCCTTGACATTGTCCATTTGATATATGAATGCTTGTACATATTTTTCTTTTATACAGATTGTAGGTATCATACATTGACTTTCTTAAAGTTGGAGGATGAGTATTCCCTGTTACATCATCTTAGTGGTAAGAAATGAGAGATAACATATATGTCTAAATCCCAACCTAATTCATCATTATTCTAAAAGAGTAGAAAAATATCTACTTGACTACCTAACTAAATTTATCAAGATGATGTGAATTCACAAACCTTTCCTTTGAGAATGATAGTTATTTTGAGTTAGTTGATTTTTACGTGTTGCAGTCATGTGAGTTTTTTTGTGTGATTACTTGGTGAATTAATTTATTAGGATTAATTATTATATTAAAATAATGATTTCTTGTGAATATCATGATATTAAATGTGATGTATTTAATTATTATGAATTAATAAAATATGTTTTGTTAAATTAAAAAAGGACTTAAGTAAAAAGTCAAATTGTAGAAATAAAAGTTACAAATTAATAATAATGGAACCAAATCACTGAATTACCAAATCTAATTAAACCCCATCACGTTTCTCCAGTGTTACAAATTTTAGTTTATCACTAGTCAAGCAATTTGAACTTCCACTATCAATCAACCATTCATTCTTATTTCTTTTAACAAATAATGATGTCTCAACATTATTATCAAATTCTAGGAAAATGTTAGAAATGTCAAATCTAATCTTTTTTGTTCTGCAAAAATTATAGTTTTCCTAATCAGATTCATCATTAATATACTAACATCTTCATTAACGTAGTATACCCTATTATTGAACTTCTTAAACTTCTTTTGGTTAACCTTTTTTGGATAACCAGTTGTTAAATGACCAATTTTCCCACAACTAAAACATTTAAGGTGCAACATACCTTTGTATTTTTTAATACCTTTCTTCATCATTCTTCCAAAGTTTGATTTCATCTAGCCTAAATTGTCATTATTTAGACATTCCTTTATCTTTTTAGCTTTAAATTTGATCCCAGATCTTCTCTTATCTTTTCTAAATTTCTTCAACTCAAACATGGTTAGGGTATTAGACAACTATTCTCTAGAAAACTTCTTTGGATCATAAATTCCTCAATATATGAGACCTTAATTAGTGTATCTATTTAGTAATTTCATCAATATCTTCTCAATAACATATTCACTAGACAATAGTTCCTCCTTGATTCTTGCCCTCATTCACTAAACTACCATCCCTCTAAAGGTGACATGTAATATCTTCAACTTCTTCCATTCTCAGTTTCTATTATTTTATCTTGGCTTTAAGCTTCTTAGATAACTAAACTCTATCATTTCCTTACAATATCTCTTTCAATTTTTCCCAAAATTCATAGGTAGTATTCCACAAAATAATCTTAGTAAACACAATTTTTCATAAAGTATTAAAAGTTGCATACATTTCTTGCACAGTCTCCTCATAGGCTAAAATTTCATCTTGAGTAGTAGGGCTATTTTGATGTGCAACATACTTCACCTCGAAAACTTTCCAAGTAATATAACTAATTTAAATCATGTATGCCCTTATGTACTTTCTAAAAACTGTAATTGAAATCCATCAAACATAAGAATAGTCAATTTGTACACCATTGCATCTATCTTAAGTGGTTTAACTCTCTCTCTATGAAACCAAACCTCTGATACCAATTTTTGAAAAAAATGAATAGCTACGAGGAGTTTGAATCAAGTATTATCTAATAATCTACTTAATCTTTGGTAATCCATTGAATACTTAAAGTAATGAAAATTATAACATAAGTGAATTTATTAAAGGGCAAAAACATCAACAATGTAAACACTAGAATTTATGTAGAACCTAAGATGGGAAAAACTATGGAGAAGATAATTATTATGAAAAGAACACTAGTTAAGATGATTTCTACAAGAGATAAAGATCTATTTTCTCATTATAGGTAAGACTCATTGTTTGTTGGGCTAACTTCCAAAAATTAGAAAGGCTCGAGCTGCCAGTACAAATAGGTTCACTTCTAGAATATAATAAATGAAAATAAATCCACCATTAAAGTTATTATCAATAATAATTAGAAACATGGAAATAATATACAAATGAGCTATTAGTTGCACCAACTTTCATATACATCAAAACACAAATCTTCCCTTCTCATAGTTACATTCACTTTGCATATTACTTGTATTCAATCATGTTACAACAAATAGAATTGTCACTCTCTTTTACCATATCATCCCAAAAATTTGGTCAAACTAATTCAATTTGAAATAGGTCATATTAAAGTTTTACTATAGTGGTAAGGAATGAAACTTTGACTAGCTTTTTCAATAAAATACGACTTGCTCACAACAACACACTACACCATCGCCAAGATCTTTAGAACTAATAAATAACATGTATATTTTATGATGCAAATACTTTAACTGAAGAAAAATGACCACTTTCCAAATAGGAATAGACCCAAACAAATGAACCATATTATGTTACAAAATAAATGACACACCAACACTAAAATGGTTAATTACACACCATCCATAACACACTCTATCGAACACTAAATAATCTAATCCACATCTAAGCATATAATATGTTGACATTAATGACAATAACAACTATAGCATCAACATCACATGCTAATATTGTTAAGACCTCCATTTGTATGGTTTACCAAATATCATTACAAAAACTACAAACCTAGTAGCTACAAGAGTTAGGTATTTTATCTATTTTAAAGTAACTTTGTTCTTATATATATTCTCCTATATCAAAATGTTGGGTTCTTTAAAAAATAAGTATGGTAGAGAGGTGGTGGAAACAACGGTTTTGAGACCATGGTAGAAGACATCACGTGCAACTTGGTAGAGACCGTTGTAATGGGTTTAGGCTTCTATGGAAGCCACCGAGGTTCCAGGTTGAATCTCATTGTGGTTGTGGGGAGATCTAGAGAGGATATCATTGGAACAAGCAAGAGGATTTCATTATGCAAAGGGAAGATTTTTCTTTTCAGGCCAGGATGGTAGGAAACAAATGGAGATGGATCGGAAGGGTCTAATTAAGGATGCCTCGATGACAGTGGACAATAAGGCGATCAAGATTCATATAGATTCTGAGGAGTGAAAGTCCATGGTTTCATTTTTGAGGGATAAGGCCTTTTTCATGAAATAGGGGGAGGTTGGTCATCCCTGGTCAAAATGAAACTATGGTTTGCAGACACATGGCAGCCAAAGACTATGATCAAGACTCTAACTAATGGTTTCTTCTTAATCATAATGGACTCTAAGCAGGAGAAAACTAGGGTAATGTTCAACACACCTTTTTTGATGGAAGGAGTGGATTTATTCATAAAAGATTGGGTTCCCAACTTTAACCCTAAACAAGAAAAGGTGGAGGAGGTGCCAATATGGATCAAATTGTATAATTTCCCTTATGAATACTAGAATAAGGATATTTTCAAAATGATAGGTGATAGATAGGGAATATTTATCAAAGTAGATGAAGCTATAGAGAAGAAAGATTTTAGCCAATATGAAAGGATTTATATCATGTGGAAACCCTATACACTTCTCCCACATGCAATTGAGGTCAAAACAACAGAAGGTTATTGGTGGCAAGGAGATTGAGATCAAGGAAGCCATTAGTTGATGCAAAAGCTACAAAATATGGGGTCATTCAGTGGAGGAATACACAACCAATATGACGGGCAAGGAATAGGTGGAGTGTGGGTCCTTTGAGGTTGCCAGGGACCTAGGCCCTTCAAGAACTATAGGTGAGGTTGAACCTCTAAAGGATGAAGGTATTATCAAGACTTACTTGTACCCTAAATTGGCTTTGGGAATAGAGTGTCTGTAGGAAGAGGAAGATGTTAATAGATTGGACATCCTGGAACCTAGTTGATCAAGGGAAGATACCACCAATATGGACTTGCAAGGCTTTATCAGGGACATTATTGTGAAGGTTACACAAGAGGATATTAGCAAGGTGTTGGAGGTCAGGATAGAAGATTCTATGGAACCCAGAGCAAGTTCACAGGAGGAGGGGGAGCAGTTTGAACCCATTATATTGTCCAAGATTTCTAACCCTCCAATGGGTCAAGAGGAAGCTTTTGGGGATGAAATTCTCTCTTCTTCCACTAAAATGGTGGCTTCCTATTTGGGAGGGATCCTTGAGGTAGAGGAACTACTGCGAGATGGTGATTCAACTAAAGAGGATGGCCTAGGGAATCTGGATCTGCATATCATCTCTAAGTCAAAATCCAACAAGGATAAAAAGAAATAGGAAGGTTTACATAAGAAAAAAGGAAGGACAAACAATATGCAATCGCTTGTAGATGTAGGGAATATGCACGGTCAAACCTACTTGCAATCTAGGAGGGACATTGCCTCTCCTAGGTAGCCATAAAGCTACTCACATGGAATTCAAGGGCTACAGTGCCCCTGACAAAAGGTGCTTGATCAAGTGATCCCTTGATCAAGCAAAAGCATACATTGTTTGCATTTAGGACACAAAGATCAAAGTTGAGAAGGCAACTAAGGTCTTTGGAGTTAGACATAAATGGCTAGCTTTTTTTGTAGAGGTGATTGGGGCTTTGGGAAGGCTGCAAATCCTTTGGAATCTAAGGCTCCTCAAGGGAGATCCTCTTGTGAAGAATAGGTTTTGGAAAGCTTTTCAATTCTTATCCTTGATAATGGACTTCATTGGGGTATTGATCAATGTGTATGACCCCACTAAATCTAAGGAGAAAAAGATTGTATCGGGGGAGATTTCTACCTTCTGTGCCACTTTGGGCAATGAGCTATGGGTGATTGCTGGCAACTTCAATGCTACCTTGAGTTCGACAGATAAGAAGGGGGTGTCCACTCTCTAGATTCTATACAAGATGACTTCCTTCATTTTATATAGAACAACATGCTTTGGGAAGTACCTATAAAAGGTGGTCACTTCACATGGATGAATAGAAGGAAAGGTTTTTCTCATATTGCAAAAAGACTTGACAGAATCTTCCAGTCAGGGGAATGGAAACCTTTGCCTATCATTTTTTAAGGAAGAATTTTGTGCTTGTCAGGCTTTGATCACTATTTTTTTTCTTTGCTGGGACAAAAAGATGGAATCCCAATCAAATATCCTTTTAAATTCGAATGGGTGTGATTTAGGGAGGAAGATTTCGATGAAAAAGTACAACTCTGGTGGGCCAATGCACCGATAGTGGAAGGCAATGTCATCTTTCAATTCCTCTCTAAACTTAGGAACCTTAAGAAAATATAATTCATTTTGGTAACATCTTTTAGGTGAGGGAAGATTTAGAGGCAAACCTTGCTACTCTAAATAGTAAACTCTAGAACTTGGGATGGATGAGGTTGACTTTGAAACGGAGAAAGATTTTGTGGGCAAGTATCAAGAAGTGCTAAAAAGGGAGGAAATATTTTTCAAACAAAATTCAAGGGAGAATTGATTGAAATTTGGTGATAGAAATACTAAGTATTTCCATTGCTCAATGAGAGTTAGGCACAATGTTAATCACATGCTCTCCATTGAGGATACACATGGAGTTCTTTTGGAGGACATGTACAACATAAATAAAGATGTTGTTGATTTTTTCTTTGATCTTTGGCAGGAGGAACAAGATGATAGAAGCAAGACTCGGGAGAAGATTTTGGGTGTAATTCCACACATGATTTTTGAAGATGATAATAAAATGCTCATGGATCCAATTAAGATGAACCAACTAAAAGCTGTTATTTTTGGGCTTGGTGGAGACAAGGCTCCTAGACTCGATGACTTCTAGGCCTTCTTCTACTAGAAATTTTGGGAAATCCTGAAGGTGAAATTGTTGGAGGTGGTGGCATAATCTAGGAGGGATGGATTCATTTTAAAAGACTTCAACAACATGTTGATTACCTGACAAGGTATGAGGAATTTTGACCCATCTCACTTTGTAATATAGTTTATAAAATCATTACAAAGATTGTAGAAAATAGGATGAAAGTTTTTGTTGGACTCTATCATTTCCTCAGAGAAAAGTGCTTTCACCATAAAAAACATAAGTATTGAGGATGGCATCATTGTGGCCCATGAGGCTATTCATATTGCAAGAAAAAGAAAAGAGAAGGAAATGATGCTCAAATTGGACATTTGAAAATCTTATGACAAAGTTGATAAGGGTTTCCTAATTGAAGTGTTGAGGAAATTTGGCTTTGTGAGGGTTGGTTGAAGTGGGTCAAGAGCATGATCTTTGACTTTAGAGCTTCAATGTTAGTGAATGGTAGTCCCCAAGGGTTTTTTTGTACCAGCAAATTAATTAGATAGGGAGATCCTCTATCGCCATTCCTATTTATTATCTTGGTAGAAGCTCTAGGTAGATTTATTTCAAGAAAGTAGGCTTTGGCATCATGGAAAGGCATCCTAATTGTGGATGGGATTGAGGCTTCTACTCACTTTCAATTTGCAGATGATACTTGTCTCTTTAGGGAGGCATCGATGGCAAAGACAAAAGTTATGCACTAGGTTCTAAACAACTAAATTTTGGCCTTAGGACAATCTATCAATTGGGATAAGTTAGAAATTTACATTTTTAATACAAAAGTGGGGTCCCTAGAGGATAATAGTAGAGTCCTTTAGAGTAAGAAAGAACAAACTTCTAGGGAGATTTTTAGGCACACCTTTGTTTGGTGGTGCAAGGAAAGGCCCTATTTGAAATAACTTAGTAGAAGAGTGTAGAAAAAGGATGGATAGATGGAAGGGACAATGGATTACATTGGAAGGGAGGATTAATATGCTTAGTGAAATTATATCCGCCTTGCCAGTTTACTCTATGGCATGTTTCAAAATTCCAAAGAAAGTAATGCATACTATTGTGCAAAGCATGCATAAATACTTGTGGAATGTATTGTATGATGGAGAAAAGGTTTTTCTCATGGCATGGTCAAAAATCTACAGACCGAGAGGTGGGGGAGGAGCTAGGATATGAGACTATACTTTCCTTAATATTGCCCTTGGAGCTAAATTAGTATGGAAAGTTTTTAGTGCATGAAATTAGAGGTGGGTCAAGATTCTCGAAGCCAAATATCTAGATAGCATGAAGGATGAACAAATTTTGAAAATGGAAGATCTACCTTGAGGCTTAGTGATTTGGAACTTCCTAATGAATTACAAATATTTAATCACAAAATACTTGACCTAGAAAGTCAAGAATGGTGCAAAGGCAGATTGCTAGAGAGAATCATGGGATGGGGGTCAGCAATTAGACAAGTTGGGAGTCTCATAACACCTTATTGAAACTACTCAACAAAAATGGGGTATCAAAGTTAAAGATTACATGGAGTACTTGAACAACGATAAAGCTATGCCAGGATAGTGGAAGGAGACTTCTACATTAAATTTGAATTTATAAGATAAGGAAAGAATGGATCAGAACTTCAAGGAAAGAGTGCTAGTCTCATCTAAGAATAGGGATCGGCTGATCTAGAGTGGCTCCAAGAGTGGGAATTAAATAGTTAAAATAGGATATTAGCTCTTAGAGGGTGTTTATAACCAAATCCCATGGGAAAAGAACTTGTGTTGGGATAGTGTGTTCCTGCCCAAAATGAGAGCATTTACCTACCTGGCAGGTAATGGGAAAATTGTTACTAGAGAAAGATTTCAGAAGATGGGATTCCAAAGCCCTTTTAGATGTCCCCTCTATAAAAATTCAGAAGAAAATATAGACCACCTACTACTCCACTATAGTTTTGGGCAGATGGCATGGGATATGATCAGGACTAAACTTGGCTAGGTGAGTCCATTAACAACCATGTTGAAGGGTTGGCTGGAAGCTTGGCCAACAAAGAAGAACAAACAAGTGTTTGCATCAGTATGGAGGATAATTTTGGCAATTACATTGTGGGAGCTTTGGAAAGAGAGGAAGAGGAGAATCTTCTAGTAAAAGCAAGAAGAGTGGCCAAGGTTTGGACAACGATTAGAGAGGGCTATAGAAGAAATAATTTCTTCATCTTCCTCAATGTGTAGTCCTCAACATTCATTTTTCACAAGGCATGATGCACATCTACAATCTTGCTTCCCAAAAATCAAGTTTCAACCTATTTATGGGCTTGGTAGGGTTAATTCTATTCAAAAAAGGGTAAAGGTTTGTTGGACACCGCCAAGGGAAGGATGGGTTAAAATTAACTTTGATGAGGTGGCTAGGGGAAACCAAGGGGTCTCAGGGTGTGGTTGTGTAGAAAGAGATTACAAGGGAAATACTCTTTCCTTCATGGAAAAATGTCTCCATGATGGTAGAAATAATGTGGTCAAATGTTATGCAACAAAAGAGGCTCTTTTCTTAAGAGCTAAACTGGGCATTAGAAGAGTCTATTTGGAAGAGGACTAGAAGATAATTATTAATGACATAAAGAAAGGGAAGCTGAAATCTTGGCAACTTGATAAATATATTGAGTAGATCAAAGGATTTCTAATGGAATTTGAAGACTTCAAGGTTTCCCATACCTTTTGAGAAGTGAATAGGGTGGCAAACATGTTGGCCAACATGGGCACAAATGCAACAATGGAAACTTAGAATGAAATATTTGAGGACCTTAGACTCCTTGTATTAGATTGAAGGGAGAAATTTTTATGCCTTGGCCAAATTTATAAATAATAATCTTTATATCTCAGCTAATTTCTTGGGGAATGCATCATGAATCCTACCCTCGATGGCATATATCATAGTATGACATGCAGAGATCCCAATCTTCTATACATGTCAGCTTGTGTAATAATTTCTTGGCACTCTAGAGAATGCTTGTTTCAAGAGAGTTCCAAGCAAGTTAAATTTAGTCAAAGACAAGCCAAATTTTAGACTTTTTCCAAAGGTGACAAAAATGTAGGCAAATATTGTTTTGGGCTCTAAGAATCAAATGAAAACTTACAAGGGTAAGATCACTACTCAATGCCTTAAGAACATATTTGTGTTTAATGATCCAAATTTCTTGTAGGGATTCCAACAAATGTTTGGGCCAAAGTACCTGGATACATATTGGAAGCGGTGATCAAACCTAGATGTGGTGTCTTTGTCTTTGGCACTGGCACTTATGGTGGGAAAAACAAAGGAGTAGGTTCACTATGTAGTTGTAGCTTGTGTTGATATATAATGGCTTTTGGGGTTGGAAGATATAATTGAACAAGTTATCTTGGGCATGGGCATAAAAATAGGAGAGGAGCCTTGGAGATTGATTGGTAGTGGGGAATCGTCTATTCAACCACTAGTAGTGTGGTCCTTTGCAAATCCACAAGGAGTGCATTTCCCAAAAGTAGAGCAGGGTTGGAGAAAGATTGTGGATTTTCTTCTTGGGAGAATTTGGATATTAGCTAAGAGCAAGCGAGGCTTCATGAAGGCTACACCGAGAAAGAGCATGCTTGCTCCAAGAAAACCGCAATGCCATCAAATCATGAAGAAGAATCAGTAGTAGGGGGGAGCTTCCTTAGCAAAGGGTGTCTAGGTAGATGCCTTACTACTTGAAGAGGTTGGAGATAGATGTAGTAAGCATCGCGGAGTTAGGTTGGGGATTTCTATGTTGGATGATCACTCTAGCCAACATTCACACACGAAGAGGCAACATGCTGGTTTAAGGAGTAACTACATGATGATGGATGTGACAACAAAATTATCATGTAGGACCATCATCATGTAGGCATCTTTTTGTTTTTTCTCTAGTGTTTTGTATTTGGTTTGGGTGGTTCATGCTTTTGGCAGGGTGTTAATACTCTGTAGTTTTTCGTAATGTAAAATGTATGGCCTTGGAATGGGTAGATATATGGTACTAAGGTATATGGCCATACCTCAAATATTTTAATCTCTCTCTTTAATATCAATATAGTACCAATAATGTTACCTATCAAAAAAATGTTGGGTTCTTTCAACACAATATATCTTTGGACATGTTTGATATGGCTAAGAGAAAGAAACTAATCACTGTATGGACCCCTACACTTCCTAGAACACATGATTATTATGCTTTCTCTTATTATTTTTTGGTTTCTTCTCTATAATAATTTTCAAGGCAAGGCTATGTGGTGAGATTAAAAAAACAGGAAAAAATATGGGTTGAGAAGAAGTAAGCCTCAAGTGGATTGGCTTTATGAAACAAATTTCACCATGATGAGAGAGTGTGTCTTCACTAAATAATGTTAGATGCTCATTTCTTATGTTATCAATAGAGTGTTGACCTTAGAAGTATTTAGACAATATTTCATTGTAGACCTAACCTTGGTACATAAAGAAGTAAGAAGATGATTTATAAGACTCTAGGTTTATATGGTGGGGTAACTTTAGAAAAAGAGAAGAGGCAAAATTGTACTAGATTCTAAATTGGCCTAACTAGGTCTTGTCTTAATTTTTGATTTCATATGACCCAAATAAATTTTTGGAAAGATAGATATTATTTTAACTCTTGTCCCTATGCCATGTTTTGAATGAAGAATGTGTCCATTCCAACCTTCTACAAACCTATTTGTGGATTTATCTCCAAATAATGTTAGCTCTAGAATTGAATGATTAGGTTTCTACCAAGCGTTGATCTATAACACAATCCTCAATTGAAGTTTTCACCTAGTATGAAGGAATTTTTCATTAAAAAAAATTAGTTGGAAGGAAAATTAGTCACCTTCTAGGTCCATAGGCAAGAAACTAAGCAACTATATGTAGAGTACGATACTTGGGATATTGATCAAGAATTTGGGGAATCTATTGTCACAAAAGTTTGCACCCTTGCCTAAAGTTTTTACCTAAAGAAAACCTTGTGAAACATGGAAAAAGCCTCCAAGTTGTGGGACTTGAACAATGAGGTTGAGTCTCTAGAGAAGGTTGACTTCCTTTACTATCAGGGTGCACCTAGACTACATCGAGAGAAGAAAAGAGAAGAAAGCATGCATGAAACACTTACCTAATCTATCCTAAGGAGATGATGCACCAAAATAGAGTGTTCAACCCAATCTCTATCCATACATGCACATTTAACCATCATGACATAAACATATACAAATTCAGACTTGTTTAATCTAAAAATCACATGTAAATCATATAACCAAATGAATGACACAAGGAAGATGAGTTTTGCTATATATCATTCATAGGCCAAAGGGAGATATGATCATGCAAATGGTAGATAACCACATTACATTTATGAGAGCCAAATGAATCTCACATAGTACATCAATGGCCGAAAGAGATAAGGTAGGATGTCATGAAGTTCAAAGGCAAAGGGAATTTACAATGTGCATGCAAAGCAATGCAAAGGAAAATAAAGAAGAGTCGAACCTAACCAAGGTTTTGAAATGTGCCTTTATAGTTCAAGCATAACCTCTGGATTGCTTCAAACCTTCATCAATACATTTAAGACTATTAGAGGGCAATTGGATGTGATCTAGATGATAGATTTGATCCGGTACACCTTTAGAGGCAAGAAAATCATCAAATCCTAACTTGAAGAAATCTTGAAGGTGACATGAAATGATGCCATTAATGTTAAAGTTCTTTAAGTGGAAAATCAATCAAAAAGCAACATGTCCTTCATGTCTTTCTAGCACGACATTCATTTGGGGTGGTTGGGATCGATCATGGAGATCAAATTGCGCATAGAAAACTACTTTATTCTATCCTTGGCTTGATAAATCATCAGGAATTAGCAGTCACCTGGGTCAAGCAACCAGGATGAGCCAAATGGACCAATGATATTATTTACTTTTTCTAGCTTACAAGGTCTTCATGAGTTGACTGCCTTATCCCTTTGACCTTGCCACCTTTTAACTTGTCCATTGTTTGTCTCGCGAAATCATGACCTTAACTATAGCTGTTACTTTTTAACCAAGCCCACTAAGACATGTGTCCACCCATTGCTATGTCACCATAGATAATGAACTCGCATCTTTGGATAGCAACATAATGATGATGCTTGATCTTCATTCCATTTGATGGTCCCAAAGATGTATTAACCTTGCTAGCACTTCAACCAATGGGAACACTATCCTACACCAACTTGTCTCACACCTATTCCACTTTGTCTATGACCCACAAAGGAAACAAGACCCACATGTCCACACATCACATTGTCATTATCTCACTAAGGACAATGGACATAAATTTTACCATAGTGAGATAGCGATAATTGTCGATCACTCTAGATCCTATGATGGAAAAAGATATGCTGATGAACTCATCCACTTTCTTGAGGTGCGAATAAAACCTTGCCAGTTGTATTTTGTATGAAAAATCCACTAGTCATGGAGAAGGAAAGGCTCACCCTAGATATGTGGCACACTGTTGCTTTTTGATTAAGACTTTGGACCATGTAGTTTCTGACAACGACAAAGCGATAGCCATAGATCTTCAGAGGATTGGACAGATGAAAGGAAGGGGCCTATCATGTTGAAAAAAGCATGTGACCACTTAAAGGATTAGGTAATAAAACATAACCTAAGGTTTAAACTATATTTTTTGTATTATTCAAATGTTTGAATTTTTTAATATCATGGTCGTTGGGTATGCTTGGCCTTTGAAATCAATTTTTTGGCAGGAGGGTAAATTTAGCCAACAATTTTGGTGACTCAAGGGGGATGCAAGCTTGCTATGCATTGACCAGTGACCATTAGGAATTCATTGGGCTATAGAGAAATAAGAAACATAAGGGTCCATTCCGCAAAATAAAAAAGACTAAAGAACTATGACCTCTATAATGGAAAACTTTGAAAACTTTTCCGTTGTCTTCTTTGCAAAACTTCAAAAACTGTCATTCTAGAGGAAAAATACTGTGTGCACCCTACACTTCTTGGAAAATAGGAAAGAACTAAAAGAAAACTACTCTAACTATATATATGAAACATTCATCCTTATCAAAAGCAAGGTTTAAGATGTATTCCATTGACTAGAATAAGGAAAATTTCACCATTAGGCCTGCTTAACTAGAAAGCATTTGACTGCTTGCAATTGACTATCACATAGGGACCAATCTATATTGCATCAAATTTTGAATGTATCCCTAGTTTTTCTCTATTTGCATCCCACTTCAACACAAGATCACCTTCCTCAAAAATCCTAACCTTAGCCTTCTTATCAAAGGAACTTTTCATCTCCTATTGATGTGTTTCCAAGGTCTGCATAGCTTGGTTTATCCTCTCTTCCAACTCCATCAATTTTGATATCCTTACTATCATAACATCATCTTCAATCAACTCTAATTGATGAGCTAATTCTAGGGAAGGGAATTCGAATGAGGTGGGAAGCGTTGCTTTTCTTCCATAAACTAGCATGAAAGGGGAGTTCCCAATGGCCCTCTTAGGTGTTATTTAGTCAACCCAAAGGGTTGTTCTCAACTTCTGATGCCAACACCTTTGATTATTCTCTATGGTTCTTTTCATTATTATGATCAAATTCTTATTGGATGATTTAGCTAATCTATTACCTTAAGGATAGTAATTGGAAGATGTACTCAAATAAATGCCATAATCTACTACCCATGAACATATATGAGCTCCTACAAATGATTTTTCATTATTTTAAATGATGGTGGAAGGAGTACCGAACCTTGAGATGACTCCATCTAAGAACTCAACAACCAAATTCTCAGTAGCATCCTTTATTGAAATTTCCTCTGTCCACCTAGTAAAATAATCTGTAGCAACTAGAATCCATTTATGGCCAAACCTAGGAGTTAATAATCTAATCCCCATTGAGCAAAAGGCTGATCCACTTGAATAGGATGAAGTGGAAGGGATGAAAGTCTTTGTTTACCTAAAAAGAAGGAACCTTTTTCACACTTCCTAACATGCCTATGACGATCATTGAACAAGGATGGCCAATAGTAACCTGCTCTCATTATCTTCATGGTAGTGGTTCTTGCTGAAAATTGGCCACCATTAGGACTGTCACAAATATCCTTAACCATTCTCTTAGCTTGATCAGTATCAACATATCTTAGAAAATATCCATTGAAGTCCTTCCTAAAAGGAATACCATCAACTATGGCATATGGGATTGACTTCAATCTAAACTATGTTCTTTTAGCTATATCCAGTCCTTGAGGATATCAATTTCTTGATAAGAAGCTCATCATGTCATTTATCCAACTCCTTGGATTCTCATCTCTTACTTCTTGCAATTCTATCAATACTAAGGCAACTTATTCATTTGATTCTTGGGATGAGACCATCTTCTTGCACAATCCTTTCCCTCTTACCAATTTAGTGACCTGGATGTCCACATCATACTCCATTACTCTAATAATCCAACCTACTCTTTTCACATTGATGTCTTTGCTCAAAAGGAAATCCTTGACACTTGCATGGGGCACTAGTAAATGGATCTTATTTTGGGGTAGAAATGTTGGCAACACTTATTCATAATTTTGTATGGTTACCGAGTTCATCACTCATCTCTAGTGTTCATCGAGCATTCAGTGGTTGCCAAGTAAGTTCAATAGTTTAGTAGTTCTCACCAAGCAGTTAGTGGTTATTGAGATTCACAGTATTTACCGATTCATCAATTTCTATGATGTGAATCTAGTATCTACTGAGTGATGGGATGAGCAGTGTTTACTGAGTGCAAGCAAGGTAAACATAGTGTTTAGTTCTTACTGAGTTACACTATATCTACCAAGTCTCCAATGTTCATCAAGTTTGAAGCTATGTTGAGTGACTAGTATGGACTGAGCCTCTACTTCTACCAAATGCATGATGATGCCAAGTAATGTAATGGATGTCGAGTATCAGAAGGTCACCAAGTCAGCTATTTAGAACCTAAGTTTCCACATTTGGGCCAACTCAATAATATTTGTGTTAACTTTTGTTTTGGTTGACCTTGTTAATATGAGAATTGGAATGGTATATATGTAATGTATTAAATCATACCCAATGTATGTTTTTGATGAGAAGTAATGTTTTGAGAAGAGTGAATGTGAATTAGTAGCAGAGTAGAGTATTCAGCAAGGTCTATAAGGAGCAGTCAAGTCAAATCTATCACAAAGAGGTGATTGACATTTCATGGATCTAATCAACAAATTAGTTATAAGTTAGATCTACTGTTTCATCCTAACAGGTGAATCAAATTTAAATCCTTTAACAGGGTAGATTTAATAGTCTTTTCCTTAAATCTCTTAACAGAGTGCATACTTCATTGTATGTTTGTAAAACCTCTAACAAGGTGGACCTAGCTATCCTAATTGCTCCTAAAAGAGTAGATCATTAGAAGTGATCATTGTAAGCCTTATCAGACCAACTTTATACTGTAGTATTGAAGTTTTTTGGGTATCATCCCCACCCTAGTTTTTCTTTCTATTTGGAAGGTTTCTAGGTCACCAAATATTGTGTTTATGTGCTATGAATGTTTATCTTTTAGTTTCTCATGCATGCAATAGATTAGATGGACTAATGATGAATATATTATGTTGTTAAGTGCTGAATTTTGTTAAGAGTTTTGAGATTACTGATTCACCCCTCGCCTCTCAATAACCTAGCTAGTCTTGATTATTTCCAACAAGAAGATGTATGAATTTCTTCAAAGATCTTATGACTAGAAGGGCTTATTTCTCCATAAATTGTAGCTACCCTTGTATCATTTAAGCCCTTCACTAAAGAAAGCAATGGGCTATTCTGCATTCTTATCATTCAATTGAGTCAAAATAATAGAAATACTTGACTCACCCCCTAAGGTGTAAAGGATAAAATGTATCTCAAAATTTGGGTTGATGAGAGTAGGAGTTGAGGCTATGGTTGCTTTGATCTCCTTAAAACTCTCTTTCCCTTCATTGGTCCATGCAAAGAACATTTTCTTCTTGAGCATAGTCGTAAGAGGTTTCACCACGATTGTTAAATTAGGAATGAATCTCCTTACAAAATGTATCCTACCAAGAAAACTTTGTAGCCCTTTACTATGGTTGGGAAGACAGAGCAAGAATAGCCTTAATTCTTTCTAGATCAATAGTTAGACCATCCTTGGATACAATGTGTCCTAACAAATTTCCTTGCTTAGTGGAAAAGATACACTTACTTGGATTAAAAGATAATCCATACTTTCTACACTTTGAAAAAACTTGCTTGAGGTGGCCAAAATGATCTATCACATTCCTTGAGTACACTATAATGTCATCAAGATAGACCAATAATTTTTTTTCTATCATATTCTTAAATGCCATCTCTATTTCTTTTTGGAAAGTGGCACTTGCATTTGTTAGCCCAAATGGCATCTTGTTGTAAGCATAGGTGCCCCACTTTTTGGTAAATGTAGTCATGTACCTATCAGCTTCATTGACCAACACTTGATTGTAGCCTAAAAATCCATCTAGGAATGAGAACTTTTCTAAACCATTGACCTTGGATAGGATTTGTTCCATGGAATGGAGGGGATGATGATCCTTAAGGGGGGCTTGGTTAAGGCCCCTAAAGTCTACACATAATCTAATTTCTCCATCTTCTTCGTAACAGGGACAAGGTTTGCTACCCATGATGGGTGCTTGATAGGAAAGATAATATTAGCCTCAATCAACTTAGATAGCTCTTTTATCATTAATGGTTTAACTTTAGTATTTAATCCTTTTCTTTTGTCTTGCTGGTTTTGCATCTTCCTTTAGGTCTATGGTATGCTGGAATAGGCTTGGGTCAAAACCCTTTAGGTCATCATATGTCTATGCAAACACATCACTAAATTCTTGACATAGATGAATGCATTTTTCTATCTCAACTCTACTACATACCTTTCCCATGCTTAGGGACCTTCCATCAATATTAATCATGACTAGCATATGATCATCCTTGATTGCAACAAGGTTAATGCATCTATCTCTTGCTTGATCATCATAAGTGAAAGCACTAAGCTAATCAAACCCTTAGGAAACTTGTTGGAACTAAGATTAATGATCTAATCCCCATACTGATAGTGTAATCTTGACTAATTTCTATCTAAGAACTTTGCTTCATTCTATAAGAAACTCACAATTTGTGGATCAGATTCAAACACTTTCCAATTGACATTATTATCAAGAATAATAGGCCTAACCACCACTCTAATATGTTGCTTCCTCTCATCTTCAAGGCTCCTTGGCACATCATAAGATGCACCCACTATCGCAAGTCTATCAGCATGTCTATTCTCTTTCCTAGGGATGCTTTGAATATTAAATGTGTCGAAACCTTCGAGAAAATCCCATACTCTATGTTTATAAAACTTGACCAAATGATTCCTAGTGACATTCTAATTTCTCACTTGATGGACAATCAACTCACTATCTCCATATACACTTAAGGCTTGAATTCCTCTTTTTTGAGCAAGTAGAAGACCTTGAACCAATGCTTCATACTCTTCTAGGTTATTATTACAATTGAATTGAAGCCTAAATGAGAAGTAGCACCTTTCTAGTGTAGGAGAAACCAACATCACACTAGCCCCTAATCCATTTTTATTCCTTGACCCATCAAAGTACATACTCCATATCACACTTGTATTCTCTTTGGTCTTCATATAGTTAGGGACAAGAGAATCCTTTTCAAGTATGTAATAAGTACCAAGGCCTGTCTCCAAGGTTTCTAATATAGGATAAAACTGATATGCGTTAGCCCATTTGTCTAAGAGAAAATTAGGTGTCCCTATCAAAGAAGTGGCAGGTTCTTACACTATATCATTTTCATCCATCTCTAGGGTAGTACAATTCATATTGATGAGATTAGGAGTGTAGGTCTCAATATGGTTGATGGATAAGGGTTCTACTCTAATTGAAGCTTTGGTTTTGTATCTTGTTCTAAAAAACATGTATGACCGATTAGAGGATATGTATCCACCTATTTGGGTAGTGAAATCTCTTGAGAGACAAATGGAAAAGTGTGGCTTGACTTTAGCAATTGATATATCTTGAACTATAGAACAACTAGGGCATGCATGTAGGGCCATTTCAACATTCCTAAGAATTCCTATAGTCTTGACAATACTACCATCCAACTACAATACATCCCTAACAGTGGGCTCATATTTCATTCCTAGGACATTAGTAACACACTTAGGCATCACTAAACTACTCTCCCCTTAATCTATCATGAAATTATGGACTATCTTATCCCCTATAATAAGAGAAACATAAAATGGAGGGGGTTTAATCCTTTTACTTGTTTCTACCTCCCTTGATGGTTGTACAATACTTGTGGCACTCTCCATGCTAGGTAGAAGATCCTTTGGTTCAATGCTCTCCAATTCTTATTGCAACAACTTCTTTTGCATAGATGTAGTAGCAAAAACATCCTACATGGAAATGTTCACATTTGTCTTCCTCATCTGATATACCACACTAAATGATGCATTATGTTCTTTGGTAGGAACCTTGGGAGCTACATGTGTAGGAGGTTGAGATGGAATAACCTAAGGATCATTCACATCTCTTCTATTATTATTTTTTCTTTGTTGCTAAGGAGAATTTGATTGATCATTTACTACTTTTACATGAGGTATTGCATTTGATGTTGAGGCTTGATTAGGAGGAAGAGGGATAGCATCTTTAATAACTTTTCTCTTGCTCGTAGTGTTGTTAGCAACAAGATCTTGGTTCACATGACAATGCTCTTCTATGTGATGATTCGTGAAGGAACAATGACCTTGTTGTTGCAAACATGAGGCATAATTGGGTTGGTTTACCTTGTATGATTTCCCTATTGTAGTTTCTTGGGTGGTCAAAGATAAATAGGATTTGACCTTTTGACACATATAATAGGCATAAGAGTAATTGCAAGAGGAAAAAAAATCCTAATCTTGAGCCATATTGTTTTGAGGGACTATGGCCCTACTTTGTTTTGTAGTTGAAGTAGAAGCATGACCATTCTATCTATTTTGATCAAAAGAAGCATTCTTTTGATTCTAATTTGGAGGCCTACCATTCAAAGAAGTCTGATATTGCAGTTGAGGAGCCTTATTACCTTGAGTTTGCTACCTCTCCAAAGTCACCACTTTGTTTCTCACCTTCTAAATTGTAGAGAAGCTATCCTCCAACCCCTAATCTTGAATTTGTAACTTTTTTCCAATATCTTGTATTAGGGCCTTCAACTCTCCTAGCTCACTAGATGATGTGGAAGCCTAGGGGCTAAAGCAAGGGGTTGTGATGTGGACGATGTGGGAATAGAGGCTACTATTGGTTGGTGATTTGACATATCAAGGAAGAATTGCATATGAGGCCTTGGAGCTAAGTTACCTCCTTGTATTAATATATTCTATTTTCTTATTGCTCTCTCATAAGCATCAAGTAATGTATCCCCTCCCATGGTTTGTATTATAGTGGCAATATCACTATTTAGGGCTCTTAAATAATGCAAGAAGGCATTACTAGGGGCAGGGTTCACTAGGGTTTGTATTCTATCCCATGTTTTTTAGAATCTACAGTTAAAGTTAGTCATGAATTCATGGGGAGCCCTCTTTATAGTAGTCAACTGCTCTAGGAGTGAGAGATAGTCACTTCTATCTTCAAAATGTTTGCATAGGGCTACTCCTAACCATCCTGATTTGTTATAGAGTTATGAGGCAACCTTCTATACCATTGGAGTACTTTTCCTTTCAAGGATGAGGCCAGAAGCCTAACTACTACATCATCCTTAGTAATACCATCAATATTTCAAACATCAGATATCTCTTGAATGTGAATTAGGGATACTCTTAAGGGCTGATACTGGTATATCATGTCTTTGATCCAAGAGGAGAGGACTTCCACCATTGAAGGTGGAAAATGCATGTTCCCTAGGATATGCCATATGAAATAGTGACTTGTTCAAATGAAAGGATGGCACCCTACGCCATGATCTATCAACAAAAGGAGTAGAAAGTGATCTTGCAGGTGTATGAGTTACTACTGCGCTCCTAATTAGTGATAAGGAAAAAAAATTTCTCTTCCTTCTAGGGTATGAAAATGAAAGCTCAGTGTATTGAAAATTATCTCTAGAATATGCACTTGTATGAGCTTTGGGCATGAATCAAACCAACTTTGGCCTAAAACCATACATATTTTTGTAATAGAGTCACCAAGTACTTGAAAAGGAGCCTCTTGAAGGCTTGAAAGACTAAGAGAAACACTATTTTCTTAGCATCAACTTGAGATTCTTCTTTGACACTAGTGAAATTGAGATCTTCTAATATGAATGTCCCACTGAGCATGCCAAAAAGTGTTGTCAAAAAAGTTTTCACCCTTGCCTAAATTTTTTACCTAAAGGAAACCTTGTGAAACATGGAAATAACCTCTAAGTTGTGGGACTTGAACAATGAGGTTGAGTCTTCAGAGAATGTCAACTTCCTTTTCTATTAGGGTACAACTAGACTACATCAAGAGAGGAAAAGGGAATAAATCATGCATGAAACACTTACCTAATTTATCCTAAGGAGGCGATGCACCAAAATAGAGTTTTCAACCTAATATCTACCCATACATGCATAGTTAACCATCATGACATCAAAATATATAGATTCAGACTTGTTTAATCTAACAATCACACATAGACCAAATAACTAGATGAATGACACAAGGAAGAAGAGTTTCACTATATATCATTCATAGGCCAAAAGGAGATACAATCATGCAAATGGTAGATAAGCACAATACATTGATGAGAGGAAAATGAATCCCACATAGTATATCAATGGCTGAAAGAGATAAGGCAGGATGTCATGAAGTTCAAAGGCAAAGGGAATTTACAATGTGCATGCAAAGAAATGCCAAAGAAAATAGAGAAGAGTTGACCCTAACTAGGGTTTTGAAATGTGCCTTTATAGTTCAAGAATAACCTCTAGATTTCTTCACAACTTCATCAATGCATTTAGGACTATTAGAGGGCGATTGGATGTGATCTAGATGATAGATTTGATCTGGTACACCTTAAAAGACAAGAAAATCATCAAAACCTAACTGAAAGAAATCTTGAAGGTGCCATGAAATGATGCCATTAATGCTAAAGCTCTTCAAGTGGACAAACAATCAACAAGCAACATGTCTTTCACATCTTTCTAGCATGACATTCAATCGAGGTGGTTGTGATCAATTATGGAGATTAGATTGCACACAGAAAAATACTTTATTTTATCCCTGGCTCAACAAATTATCAAGAATCAGTAGTCAACTAGGTCAAGCAACCAGGATGAGCCACATGGACCAATGATATTATTTCCTTTTTCCAACTCATGAGGTCTTCATGAGTTGATTGCCTTATTCTTTTGACCTTGCCATATTTAAAACTTATCCGCTCTTTGTCCCACAAAACCATGACCTGAACTATAACTATTACTTTTTAACTAGGTCTACTAAGATAGGTGTCCACCCATCACTATATCACCATGGATAATGAACTTACATCTTTGGCTAGTGACATAACAATGACACTCGATCTTTATTCCATTTGATGGTCCTAAAGATGTATTAACCTTGCCAACACTTTGACCAATGGGAACACTATCCTATGCCAATCATCTAACACCTATTCCACCTTTTCTATGGCCCATAATGGAAATAGGACCCACATGTCCATGTGTCACATTGTCATTATCTCACTAAGGAAAATGAACATACATTTTCCCATAGTGAGATAGTGACAACTGTCTATCACCCTAGATCCTACGATGGACAAAGATATGCTAAGGAACTGGTCTACTCTTGTGAGGCATGAATAAAACCTTGCTAGCTGTACTCTATCTAACAACTCCACCAATCATAGAAAAGGAAAGGCCTACCCTAGATACGTGGCACACTATCGCTTTATCGTTAAGACTTTGGACCTTTTAGTTTCTAACAATGAAAATGTGATAGTCATAGATCTTCAAAGGATTGGATTGATGAAACAAAGAGGCCCATTGGGGTTAAAAAAAAATGTGGCCACTTAAAGGACTTAGGTTATAAAACACAACCTAAGGTTTAAATCACATTTTTTGCATTATTCAAATGTTTGAATTTTTGAATATCATGATAGTTGGGTATGCTTGGCATTTGAAATAATTTTTTTGGCGGGAGGGAAAATTTAGCCAACAGAATCCTTGGATAATTTCCATGGATAATATATTAAAGTATAAGGCCCCTATCACATGTTAAAAACATAGATTAAGGAAGAGAAAATGGAAAAGAGACATACACAAGTTTGTGTATTTCAATAGGCCTTCATGTATCAATCCATCAATCATCCTAGACAAAAAAATAGAAGGGGAAAATCTCATTAAGAAACCTTTTGAGTATCCCCTTAGCAACCAAAAGACATATATCATTGAAATTTCATCCTTAAAAAATAAGAATGAGGATGCATTGATCAATAGAGAAAGAGTTAGAGATTGAATAAGAAGATGTCATTCACACTCATATGTTGGGAGCACCACCTTCAAATCTATGGATAATATTTTCTTCTCATGTTCTCTACTCTCACTATTTAGTAAATTTTTATCCTTATCCTATTATGTCATTAATCCACTTATATATTCCCTTCCTATTTAGGTCCTATCTTCAAATATTACCGAGTTCCCTTAAATGTAGTAATTTATAGAAATTTAGTCGAATACGATGACTTCCCCTGTGTTAGTTTCCACAATAGGGGTATCCTAAATTTTATTATATTATTCAATTTATCCATCCATTACCTTGATAATTTAAAGCTCAGCTATCTTGATGCATAGTGTGCAACCCCTTCTACCATTTTCTCTCATTATCCTAAATTTATCAGAGACTGCTTCACAAGAGTCACAATTCAAATCAATAATTATTTTGTAAATTTTTCTTTATCCATCGTTGTCTCTTTCTTGGAAAACATATCAAAACCATATCAATACTTAATAGATAAATTAGTACCACTAAAGAAGCTAGTCTTGCAAGATCTTAAAATTTGAAAAATAAAGAAGATGTTAGACCTTCTACCTCAATGTTGACCTCTTTGTTTCATGTAAAGGGTAGGAAGTTCATTGTGGTCTTTAGGATTTCCAATATAGGGAACAATTGTCATGGATAAATTAATCATGAATATTATAATACATATGTAGTTGACTTCAATTTGAAGATAGCTTAACCATAAGATAAAGTTTAATTAATGAAGTATTTGTAAAAAGTGGTAATATATCACTTCTTAAATCTTAAATAAATATTTTAAAATATATAAAAGGCCTTGTAGAAGGCTAAAGCCATGATTAATATGGTAAAGTGTCAAGCCAATTCCGAAAAAGTAGATTATACCAAGATAGAAAAGGCCTTGGAGGAGGCTAAATACATAACTAATAGGTTCAAGTCTCAAGCCATGTCCTATGAAGTAGATCTTAGGAATAACAATCCATACAAAAACAATAAGAGGGAGGGGTGGTGAATAAGTTGTGTGTTATTTTTATAAAATTTATACATTTCAAAAAAATCACCAATGAAATATATAACAATGCAAGAAAAAAAATGAACAAGATATAAACCATAGAGAGAAGATTTCCACAATCCATAGAATACTTAGAATATTTCTAGATTCAATTGTGTTACTATTTTTCGCATCAACATTTCAGATAACACTCTATGATCCATCATCATTCATTTTCTCTATCTTTCTTCATCTTGATGATGGATCACAGAGTGTGATCTGAAATGTTGATGCAAAAATTAGGAACACAATTGAATCTAGAAATATTCTAAGTAAGATATAAACCAACACCATAAGGGACAATATTTTTTTTCTCTAGAAAAAATAATATTAAGGAAAAAACCCTACTAGGGATGATACCCACAAGTTCATGCACTAGTATAATAATGTCCCTGTTAGGAGACTTGGCCCTATTAGGAGTTGATACAATACATCTAGTACATTAGCCCCTATTAAAGGACATAACTCTTGTTAAAAGGCCCTTCAACCCTATTTTCTATTGATCTAAGCAAAAGGCTCATTGCTTGAGCACACTACTTGGAGGGTGAAGATTAAATCTACCTTCAAAAACTCATTGTTTGAAAGGATAAGAAAAAGTCCACATTTCATGAACTAAATAATGACAATTCAATTGTCTTTATAGTTTCATTATAATGCATAAGTAATAATCATAGATTCCACTTGTACCTTTATCAAAGCATCTAAAAAATATTTAGTTCTACTCTGATATTCAACACTCACATATCATTACACTTGTTCCATTTATTAAAATAAAGGAATTACTTTCCTTTATACAAGCTGCATCAATAAATTAAATTGGAATGTTAGGACTTTTACAATAGAAAAGTAATTACATCAACTAATGCTAAGGTACATAGGGAACCTAATAAAAGTATATAAAAAATAAAATCAATAAAATATGTGTCATGATCCTTAATCAATGCTCACCAATCTATATCAAATGTTATTTCATTGTCACTAGCTTCCAACCAAACTTTACCAAAGTAATTGCAATTTACCCAGATCAATACATTAGACCATGCAACTTTAAACATAAGGTTTATACTCACTCAACATGAAATAACCTTGCTCACATGCTCAAAAGCATCATACACTATCTATACTACTCTTTCTAGCTACCTGTAATGTCCATAATCATAGTTTGTCTAAAATAGCCAACACATGATTGAAACATATGTTGACATCAATGAAAAATCCTAAATGTCAACATCCCAAAAAATATCAGTCTTAACCACTATCCACTAGTAGTTTGTACCTACCTTAGTAAAGAGATGGATGAGAGTGTGTGAGTGTGTGTGTATGTGAGAGAGAGAGGGTTTATATAAATTAAAGCCAAACAAAGAGGTTTCTTTATCAAAGTTGAAGAAAGAGAATACAATGCATAACCTATAAATGCAAGGTCAAGAATTAGGAACCCTTGAAGAAGCCTTGAGATGTATGAGGAAACTAGAAAAAAAAAAAAGATTAAAAGGAATGAACTTTCTCAACATTTAACAAAGATCAGAACTTAGTTAAGAGAGAAGATCTATTAGAAAAGAAGCTATAGGAATAAACAAAGGTGTTGGAAAAAATGGATAAGGAGCTTGTTTCTACCATAGGTATGAAAGCACAAACTCAATAGTAATTTCAAGAAAAAGAGGCTCAAATCCAAAGGGAAATACAAGAAACTAGAATATAAATTAAATTTGAGAAATAGAATCATCAAACACCAAAATCTACCCTACATAAGAGGGAAAACAATTGATAAAATTATGACTAGAGAAATAAATGTGGCTCTAGGAGACACTCAAGTAAAATGATTTGTGGATTCGATAGTTATAGGTCTCAACAATTATTTCTACTCAACAACCAAATTGTATTATGATGATTCAAAAGTTAGATGATCCTCAGTACCAAAATTTAATTTTATTACCAATTCCTCAAAGTTGAGCATATAAGTTAATCATCTGATGGATAAAACACTACCAAAGATCACCTCCATGGTAGCTAAAGCACAAGGTTTGATCAAAATATTATGTGTTATGGATATGGACATCTTGGTGGTTGTGGGGATTACTAATAGAAGTTTGGATGCTAAATGGATGGAGAATTTATCAAATGCAATGGAGGTTCCCCACATTGTCACTACATACTACAAAATGTGTCAAGGTTATTGAGTTATCTTCCTCATAGATGAAATGATAAATTGACATGTTCATACATGTAGACCTACCTTCACCTTTATAACTATATGAAATGTTTCTTGAGGAAGGAAAAATTAAGTAGTTGATAAATAATAAAAGAAAATATTAGTCTCTATGTATACTTTGGGTCCTAAGCCTAATGTTGTCCAAGTTGAGGTAATACTTTATCCCCTCACATGGTTACATTTCAATATGGAGGTTACACAACCTGCGCTAGCTAGTTTCTCTTTTAGAGAAAGGCTTGAACTAGATGACATTTTCCAAAACTTCTAGCTACATAAATATCCCTCTAAGGCATGTTGGGTTCCATCGTAGTCTTCCTTATCCAGGTGGTGATCCCTCCTTTCAATTTTTCCTTTCCTTTGATGTTTTGTCCAAAACCAAAAAAAAGTTGGGCTTACATCTCTATATGAAAAATATTCTTAGAAGTTTCCAAATAAGTGGACATGTCTATAAGGAACCCTAGGAATACACAAGTTAAAATCTTCACTCATCATAGTTATGATCTTTATGTCTTTGTACTCTCTCAAGTCTTTCAAAGTGCAAAAAGTTACCACTTGTTAGTATTTTAGTTTTTACATTCTCTACAAGCTTTTCTTTAAGAAGTTGTTGAGGCACACACAAAGTTAAAATTGTCACCTAACATAGGTACAATCATTTAGTCTTTGTACTCTCTCAAATTTCTCAAAGTGCACATTGTTGCCACTTGTTAGTGTTTTAGTTTTTGCATTTCCCATGAGATTTTTTAAAGAAGTTCCCAAGACACACACAAACTTAAAAGTTCCACTCATCATAGTTGTGGTCATTTTATCTTTGTACTCTCTCAAATATTTCAAAGTGCACAAAGTTTCCACTTGTTAGTCTTTTAGTTTTTGCATTCCTTGTGAATTTTTTTTTAAAGAAGTTATCGAGTGTCATGATTATAGGAAATTTGTGTAAGGAAAAGGAAAAATATTTTAACAACACCCACCTATTTCACATGTGTCACAAGAGAATATTTTTAAGGAACAAGCATTGGCTTCAAGAATATTAGAGGTTGCAACATTTGATGAAATTAATATTGAGGAAGAATTCTTCCACACAGGTTAGGCATCAATAATGACAAATATGCCATGTGCCAAAAAAATGACAATTTCTCCATGATAGACTTGCCTTGTATTGTGTCAAGGGAATGATTCTTTTATCATGATAGGGAAAGATTACTTAGTGGAAACAAGTTCTATTTGAGGGGAAGGTCTTTTTAGTTTGTGGGATTTTATTTTTATGCAAATTAGAGGAATGTGTAAAGACTGAAATTTTTACTCAACTTCAATTATCAACTCTTTAATGTGGATCATATTATATCAGGTTGTGTTACAAGCCTTTATGGTGTAAACTTAATTATTGAATATATTTAGAATTCTATGTCATATGACTAATGTTATCTATTCCTAGCTATAGAAGTCATATTATGTTTCTAATTAATAGGTTACTACTATTCAATCATGAATTTCACAATTTCACTATTATTTTCTACTGACTGATTAAAATTATGGCATGCTTATGTCAAACACTAGAGTGGTTTTAAATACACAAATACATTGCTAGTGGAGATTTTTATTGATTATGGTGCTTTTTTTTCTATTAAATATCATAGGATAAAAAATAGATATTAGTTTATGTGAGGCCTCGCCCCGACCCATCGTAGCATAGTGATACATTACTCTTACTTTTGTTATCCGCGACTCAAGATGTCGAGACATTATCTGATGCTTAGAACATATTTTATTATTTCATGTTGTGTGATGTTATTTCCGGATATATTTGATGATTGTCATTTAATGTTCATGTATATGTATGTTGACAAAATCAGTAGATGTAGGATTGAGATTTGATTTAAGATATTTCAAATGATTAAGAATTATGAAGGGAGAAGAAACTTTATTGATGTATGTTTTAAATTATGAATTTTTTTGATACATATACGTTTATATACATGTGATTTTACGGGACTACTAATGTGTGCAATGAGTGTGCAGATATTTAGCCGAGAAACCCTATGGAGGAACAAAACTGATCTCCATGTGCTAAAATTTGGAAACCCTATTGTTCGTAATTATGTTCTTTCAATGTCGCTTGACACTCATAAAATGTTTATGTGCTTAATTTGCTAGTTAGAGTTGTTAGATGGACCTATTTTATTCCTAGATTTTATTTTGTCTCTAAACCTCTTTCCTAAGGCTTTTAACATGTTTTTATTCTAACCAAAGGGTATGGGTATGGGTTAGGGGTCTTTTCCAACCCCTAAGCCCCTAGCTTTGACTTTTGAGGGCACTCAAAAAGTCCCTTTTTGCCTTTGTGCGAAAATTGCAAGTGGTTGTCATGAGTTGTCTTACCCCACCTCCTTTTAGGGTTTAACCATCGTGTAGGTTGAGTTGGGAGTTCTAGGGTGGCTAGTGGGTGAAAATAGTTATTGCTCCTTTTGGGTGGTTGAGTTGGAGGCTTATTTAGGGGCCTTCCTTGGACTAGTTGTGGGGTTGCCCAATCTCTACATTTAGAGAAGATTTCTTGAAGCTTGAAGGAAGGAGGGATACTCTACTCAAACTGGTTCATTACCATTACCTCTTTGTGAAGGTAGGAAACTCCCATCTCCCTTATTCAGTTTTTATGTTTTGTTTCATGTTCTTGTTACCTTGTTATTGTTTTACTGTTGTATGGTTGTGGGTATGTTGGGAAGATTTGTAAACCATGTCTTTTTGGTTTTTTTCTTTTCTTGTTTATGTTTGAAATTTTGAGTTTTCCTTGCGTGGGTGTTTTGGTATTACTCACCCTAGGAGAGGGTAGAAGTGACCAATTTTGGGAGAGGTCTGTTTAGTTGGACTCCAACCTGTGTAGAGTCTCTTCTCAGGATGAGAAGAGGGATGAAGGGTAGGGTGTTATGGGCCCCTACCTGTCAGCACAAACCTGGTATGACTATGGTAAGTTCAATGGAAGAATGGAAGTTCTTGGTTATTGGCCCCGATTGGGCATCTAAATTGGTGTTGTGCTTGACTTCTCCAGTTGGAAGAATCCACCTCTCCCTAGTCTTGATTCATTGTGAATCCTATTGTGTAAACCATGTATGATTATGCATGCTTGATGTTCTTTTGGTTTTGCTTGGTTGTCACCCGATCAGTTATTGGTTTCCTCCATGGCTCTTGAAATGAGATTCAGAAAACATGACAAAATTCTTGATTATGATCATGAAGAAAATTGGATAAAATTGTTGTAATTGGGATTGAGATCCTATTGGAAATTGTATTTTTAAATCTTATTGTATATGGCAACGAAGCCGGGTTTTCTTCCTGATTCTTTCCCGGCTGAGCTTTGAATCAGGTTAGCCAATAAAGTAATGGATGAGTGTATTTGGTTCTCATAATATTTGTTCATAATGTTCAGTTGTATGAGTGCTCATCAAAATAGAATAAATAAATTTGTATATATATAGATGGGAGAATAGAATCATAGATAATGTCTTGATTTATGAATGTTCAAGTTTTAATTACGATAATGAAGAGTTGAATTGATATAGTGAGTTTCAATCATGATGTATAAGTATTATGATGAGTTCAATCAAGAGAAAACCCTATATTACAGAATCAAAGATAATTCATTTCTTGATAAATTTCATGGTGGTTATAATCAAATTCGAATGAGGATAATCCACCACCTTTTTGTTTTTAATTATGTGTATAGTATCATTCACCTTCTAAGTTCTTCAAATATGATCAATTGGACTGAGAGGTTGTATTCTTGAAATCAATAATAATAATAATCAGAACTTAGAACTCTTACCATGTCCTTGAAGAACCAATATAAAACATACATGTTTAAACTAGAGATGGAGAGACTATTCGTAATATACCCCTTTGCATTGGAATACTTGTATTAAGGAAGAATGTTAATAGTAGAATTATTCAAACCCTTAGTAACATAAATGAAATGCAAAAAATAGCATGACCATGCCTTGTTAAAATTATGCTTCAAAAAAAAATATATGCACTCCCAGGAGTAAAAACTCTCTGGAAAATACATGGAGAGAAAATTCATTGCTTCCAAAACCTCAGAGCATATTCTTGCTCAGATTCCTTCCTAAATGAATAAAGAAACAAAATAAATATTATGTAAATCTCATGGGTGCATAATTTTGATTATATAAATATGTATATTTTTAAATATAGTCAACATCTAATATCTTTTCTTCACCTATAAAACTTTATGAACTTATTGCTCTCCTTGGCCTTGCACGTCAGTTTAAGCTTGCCTTAAAAAGGTCTTCAGTGTCTGCCTCATGTCATAGTGGATGGGATGGGTGGGTGACATCATCCTGCCACCTTGTCCCATCCCCATCTCTCTTCTTTCCTAGTGGCCAGTTTGGGAGAGGGTGGCATTAATGTTGAGAAAGGAAATTTACATGGTCACCTTCATTTCCTTAACCCTCCTTTGCTCTCCTCTGTTCACGTGCCACCTCTTGGGCTGCGTTTTCCTTACCTTGGGCTACGTGGCAAGTGGGGTGGAGAAAGCTATGTAATGATATGACATTGTAATTGGACGTTGGTTTAGTTTGGGATGGTTTTGTTGTTAAAAAGTTTTTGCTTGTTTTAAAACTTTAGTCTTTGTTTCCCCCTACGTACCTTCTCTTGGATGTGCAGGTTTGGGATTGCGTGGGGCCTAGGGAGAGGAGTAGGGAGGGGTCACATCCACTTGACTTGTAGCCAAGTGGATGTTAGGGGCTAGGGTGTAGGTAAGATCTTAGGGCAGGAGGGTTAGTGGTTAGATGCTAGTAAATAGGTAGGCTTAGTTAGTAGTATATGATTTAATTGTTTTTTCAGTTTAAATGTAGTTAGAATTTAGAATATAATTTAGTATTAATTTAGATAGTTTAGTATTTTTTTAGATGGTTGTTTAATTATGTTGTTTTAGTTTAAATTTGTTTAAGAGTAAATTTGTTTAACCAGATCAAGTCTTAAGTTAGTATTATGTGTGAAGTTGACTTATAACCAATTAGTTATATAGTTAGTTTAAAATGAAACCTTAAATCGTTATAGTATAATTAGTTGATTTAATAAAGTTTAAAGATATTTTATGTTTTGCTTAAGGACTTTTGTTGTAATTGTTAATAATTTTTAGTTACTTAGTTAGGAATTAATTTTATAAATACTAATTTAATTAGCTTTAATTTAAATAAACTCTAACTGCCTTAACCATGGAATAGTTTAAATTTATCGATTAATTGGCTATTTAAATAAGTTTTAATGTAGGTTTGATTGATTCATTAAAGCAAGTAATTTTAATTCCAAACTCAAGTACATTGTTATTTAAGTAATTTTGATTGAATATCATTGTAAATTAATGTAATATCATAAGTTATCGATATCAATCTTGTAACAAAAGTTTTCAAAATCTTAATGATGTGATCGTTCTCATGTTATAATCTTAAGACGTAATGTAGAGAACCTGTACTAAAACTTCTATCTCAATCATATCAAACTTAGAGCATGTTTAATTATTAGTTATTTAAGAAAAAGAAAAAAAGTTGTGTGTGTTTTTGCCCTCTTAGTTTGGGCATGATAGTTTATGCACGAAGAGAGTAGGGAGCACTAGAGACTCTATCAATACATGAAATTCAAATGAGTAAAAGCACCAATAGTGACCATATCAAAATTATACAACTCTATCCAAGTAACCAAAGAAATATCTAAATTCTACTATATATCATCTAAATTCCTTTCAATTTGTCCTCAGAATCATAGTCAACTAGATAGTCCTCTAGATCAAAGCCTAGAGCTTGGCCTTCTTTATATCCCTTTAGATTGTTATTGTTATCTTCAAACCCCTATTGATTTTTTTTGTTTCTATGTTCAGTGTTGTAGGAAGTACTAGTGCCATTGTTGAAAGTTCGACTAGTAGGTGGCAGGGGCTTCTTGATACTCCTTGTAGATGTACCTACTTCTTGGTTCTAGGTTGATGGTGCACAAGTTGTATCAACTCTCTTTTGTGCCTACTCTTTATCTTGTTGTCTCCACCTACAATATTTATTTAGGCTCTTAACAAACTCATCTTGGGTGATGCCAAAGTCATCCTTAGTTAGAAATTAAGTTTAACCATAAGCAAGTTATTTCCTAAGACATTCAATCTTCCCTTCTCTTGACAAATTGAGAAATTTGTGTTCATAAGTTTTAAAAATAGCCATAACCTATAAGGAAATATTACAAAAAGAAAAGCCTACGAAGAGACTGAGTAAGGCACCTAACCTTCTTATTGAGAAATTCACCATTCCTATATTTATAGATGATCCATAAAATATGAATAGATATAATAGACTAAAAAATATTAAAGGATTTTCTATTTTCGACAATTTATTTATAAATAACATGAGAGTAACTAAAATCTCTACCATAGATAAGACCAAACAACTTCTAGACCTCTTTGGAAAAGACACAGTCAAAAAATACATGCTTCACATATTTAGGATTATGGTATATAGAATAAGTATTTGGGACACCATCCACCTTCTTGAAGAGGATCTTACACATAAAGAAATGATAGAGGAAACAAAGGACCTTAGGCTCAATTGCTCTCCTTGAAAGATTGGAAATAAGTTTGCTCCAAGAACTATATTCCAAGTTCAAGCTCCAAACAAAGTTCAAATGGTTAAGAATATCAAATTTTTAGGTAAGAAGGGAGTATAGTTTTTTATCTTTGACATTAACAATCTTAGTAGCATTTGGCAACTTGAGATTAAGGAAGCAAGAGAAATGCTCTAGACAAGAAGGTTTCAACAAAAGGTTACAAGTGGTAGATTGGACAAGAGAAAATGTTCTCTTCCAAGTGATAGGAAGGCTAAATTTGTTGCTAATAACTTCCCATCCAACCATCCTTTCATTGTAAAAGATTTCTTTAAAGTACCTCAACCCTTGATTTTCACATTTCTTAGTTGAGCACCCTTGAAGTAAGGCCAAAGTTTTACTATTGTTCTCTTGGTTCCATCAAGTGTATTTGTTTCCACAAATTTTACTATTATTACCACTTATGTTACCTCCTTTAATGAAGGTTCTAACATAATTATAGCTCTTCTAGATTGCCTTGAAGACTTTGGAGCTAGTTACCCTTAAATCAATTTTAGAGTAAGACCATCCATAAAACTTAAGCCCTGTAGACAGCTAAATTTTTCCAAAACCCATTTCGTGACCAATAAGATAAATATTTATTATTTATTTAATTACCTTTTCATTTAATTAAATAAATTTACATTTATTTAATTATATTCCCCTTTCCTTGATTTAAATAAACTAAGGTTTATTTAAATCTTAACCTATTCCCACTTGCATCTAACCCCTTTCACTTTAATTAAGTATGTCATTTACTTAATTAATCCCTTTCCTAATCCCACTAGAAATTAAATATTACATTTAATCCTATTTGAGAACATGGCTCCTACTTTTAACCCTCACCTAACCTCACTATCCTACCTAACCCATCTTTCTAAACCTACCCACTTCCTAACCATGCTTGCTTTGCATAATCATCCTAGCTAATCTCCTCTTAATCCTAAGTGTGTTCTCACACGTGTGAGGAATCCTCACACATGTGTAAGAGATGTTCACACTTTCCTCATCCCTCATGTCTTGCATGTCTCTTGCACACTTTTCCTTTTGCATGAGAGTCAAGGTGTCTCTCACATGTGTGAGAAGCCAACCTTCTCACACCTCTTGCACACTTGTCCTCTTGCATGAGAATCAAGTTGTCTCACACATGTGTGAGAAGCCATGCTTCTCACACCTCATTGATCATGTCACCATCAAAGGTTGCTCATACATGTGTGAGAATATTGCCCCCTTTGAGTGGTCAAAACCCTAATCCATGTGGAGTCTACTTGGCCTCTACCTCATTGACACCTCATCAATCCTAAGGGATCCTAGCCCTCCATCTTGCATTCGATCTTAACCATCCATTGCAACCATTTTCCTATAAAAGGAGAGCCCTCTCCTCATTTCCACATCTACTATCTACCTCATTGTTATGCTGCAGGAATAGTGAGCAACCACATCCCACAACAATGTGAAATCATCAATGACTTGATGGTTTCATGAGGTTTGCATAGTGCTATTTTGATGTTCATGTTATCTTTATTTTACATTGTTTTCTTTCATATTTTGAGGTTTTGCATGATAATGTAGGAAGATGCATTACTTGTTTAGTGTTTTCCTTTAGTTACATTTTTATGCAACACAAGCCCTTCCAAGTCTTATCCTTCTTGGGTGTTTACTACAACAAGTTATTCATAATAAAAAATGTCCAAGGCTCATACCCATTTATAACTTTGGCAATCCATTTAGATGCCATGAAAATACCATAGGCCTTAAGATATTTAAGCCTTAAACCTCCAATATCTTTTCTCCTTTTACACGAACCCCAGGCACAACATGCTTCTTCTTGCTACCTCTAACATTAGACCAAATAATTTTTTTGATTATTTTCTGCAAAAAATTGAATTGACTTTGATTGAATAGCCAAGAGGCATAGTAATACATCAAGTAAGAGGAGAGGAACTTCTGATAGATCTGAAATCTACAACAAAATAGAGATATGTATTATTCCATTTATAAAATTTCTTTTCAATTTTTATTTTCACTCACTCCCACATCTTTTTCAGGTTGGTATTAATAGCAAATGGGATGCCTAGATACTCATAATATGTTTAGGGCTGCTCCAAGTAATTCAACAGTTTCCACACAAATTAGGAGGGTACTCTTCCTAGCCTAGCATAATGGACTTAGATAGAGAGATCCTGCTACTAGAGGCCTGATTGACATCTCTTGCTCTCTCATCTTGATGATGGATCACGTAGTGTGATTCAAAATGTCGATGGTAAAAAGCTCCACACAATCTAATTGAGAAACTGATTTACATAACTATGATGGATTGTGGAAATCTGATCGCATTAATAAAAAATATCCAATTCATCTATAAGATACACCATATTCCTTTCTTCAAGGTGAAAAGGATGGATTTGTAATCATAAAACTAAATGTTAACATCTTCATTACTATAAGGAATGATAACCCCACAAACTTTTGGGGATATATTGGGATCTTTGAATAGGTAGTTTAGAGAGTCAATTGTAATCACAAATAAGCAGGCATTAAGGGACATCCATGCCTAATGGACCTATATAGAGAAAATCATTTAGATATTTTCTCATTGATTTCTACCAAGGATACTACTCGATTCATTAGAGTGCAAACCATGTTACAAAACATAAGTGGAAATCCTAAAGCCTCCTGTATAAGAGTGATGAATTTCTATTCAATCCTATATTAGGATTTTTCAAAGTCTATTAAGAGCATGCTTATGTTTTTCTTAGATGACTTAGCCCACTTAAGGGACCCACAACACGTGATTAAATTTTCAAGTATGCATCTCCCTTTAAAAAAAACCCATTTGGGCGGAGTTAATGTTAGAGAGAATTTTCTCTATTCTAATAGAAAACACCTTAGCCAAAATTTTATAATAATCATTGAGTAGAGTAATATACCTCCAATTCTTAATCAACATTTTGTACCATTCTTTTCAAATGAGTGAAATAAACCCTGCATTAATAATGGGTCCATGAGAAGAGACTCCAAAGGTTGCTTCAAACACATACAACAAGTCTTCATAGATCTAGTCAATTTTTTTCTTGTAAAATTCAATAGGTAGCCCATCTAGTCTAGGAAATTTGTCACAACTCATTTTATTAATAGCATTTATAATCTCATCAGTGGTAATTCTTTGATCTAATATCTAGGCATCAACATGCAACTTTCTTGGGGATGATCTTTTTAATGTAGTCTTTGACCTCTTGACATTTTAGGCCTTCATCCATAGAAGTAAAAACTTTGGTATAGAAGGAGGAAAAGGCTTTTAAGATATTCTCCCAAGACCTAAGCACATTGTCATTGGCAAAAAAAAGATTAATTTACAAGTCTTGGCTTCTTTAATTTTAAGTGCTTAAAAGTTGAATTTAGTTCCTTTATCCCCCATATTAATCTAATTAACCCTAGACCTTATGTTAGTGCCTTGAATCTTCTTGTTCTCCAATCTTCTTAACTCATCTCTCGTATGAGATAAATCATCTAGAAAGGAAATATTCTCAAGAATATTTTGCATCCTCCACTCCCCAATCTACAAAGAAGAGATAAGATCCTCTTCTTATTTCCAAGCATCATTGGCTTTCTTCTTACCCACTAGTTGGAACATTTCTTTCCAAGATTTCACATTCTAGTTCTAATTATTGATTGGGCCCTCAAACTTGGCTATATTCGAGTTAAACCATCATATAATGTAAAATGTTTCTTGAACATAATCATCCTTAAGAAAGGAAAAATTTAGAGAAAAGTTAGTTTTTCTTTCTCAATTGATCTCAAAGAAGCTTTCTCTTGGAGAAAAATACAAATAGGGTTATAATTAGATAAGGAGTAGTGGGTAACCATAATTGATTGCCTACCATCCATTGTCTGATAGGTAAACAAGTCTAGTTGAAATAGAACCTATCTAACCTACTATAGATTATTTTGGATCCTTTCTAGAAGTTGGACCATGTATACCAAATTCCATTATGATCTCTTTTATTCCCTACCATGTTGTCAGGAAGGTTAAGTTTATAGATCATTTTGTGCCTGAAAAATCTTTGATTTCCTTTCCACTCAAATTTGTTTCCTCCTGATTTATCTTGAGAATTTTTAATCATATAGAAATCTCCTACCAATATCCAAGGAATGGGGTACTCATTTGGTATCCATTTCCATATTTCAATCCTCTCATTATGGTCATTGGGAGCAAAGATAGAACAAACACCAAACAATTTTCTATCATAGTTAAATAAAACCCATATTGATCTAGTACATGGAGAGGATCCCTTTTTTGAAATTAATTTGTTCCATCTAGGTCAAATAAGTAGGGAAGTTCCTCCTTTTCCTTTTTGGTGGTTAGTACTAAGGATTTTAGCATCTCTCCATATGTATTTCAAGGAAATCTCTAGACCAAAATCTATTGCCTTCACTTCTAGAAGTAAGAGAATATCTATTTCTCTATCCATTCTTAGGAAGATCTTAACAATATATTTTGTATCAAGTTATTCTAGATCCATTACATTCTATAAAGCATAGGTAATCAACATGGATGTTGTATTTTAGATTCTTCCTCAAATGGAACTTGGAAGCTCTTGAAACATTTAGAGATTTAGTTTTATGTATCTTAGAGGGCTTAATCAACAAATTTAGGTTTGGAGGTCTACCCTTCTTCTTTTTAGCTAGGGCCTCTCTATTGGTTTTTCTTTTTTTATCTTTACTAAAAGCTTCAAAAGAAAAGTAATCTAGAAAACTTCCTTCTTCCATCTTCTAGAAGTCAAAGGGAGCTTCCACCTCTTCCTTCATACCTCTAGGGTACTATAGATTAAATTCAATAGTAGGGGTAGATGGAGAAGTGGAATCCTCACTACTTCCCTTAAGGATACGTGACCCAAGCTGATAACACAAATGATATGGTCATGGAGGGAGTGGTGGTGGGGCAAGAATCACCACCATTAATAAATTGTAAAGCTTATCCTCTTTGTTGAAATTAGTTTTGTCTTCCCTCTTCTAGGCTTGAGAGTTCCCCTCTATCACCCTATCAAATTTGCATAGTTGAAGGTGGTATATCCAACATAGGCTCTATGTCTTCAGGGGGAATCCCTTCAGCATTATGAGTCTCCACAAACTCATTAGGGAAGCTTAGAACCATATATGTATCTACAAGGTCACTAGGGGGATGGGGAGGATAGTGGACCCCCTCTTAGAATTGGAGACATTACCTTTATCCTTTCTATTTTCTTCAAAATTTTCTCTAGAGCTAGCTATCAAGAATTTTTAACCTTGAAGAAGTCAACTCTCTTTTCCCATTCTATTCCAAAATAGACATCCTAAGGTTTTGGAAGAGCATTAAGTTCATTGATCTTGGTTTATAGGGTTGGGGAAGGAAACAACATGGAACCAAAATTAAATTTTAATGCATCTAAAAATGCACAGATTTGTTTTGGATTTTCCAATTTCAAAGAAATAAGTGAAGGATTAGGTCCAATAAGGAGGGGAAGATTATTAGATCAGGGTTGGTTTATAGAGTGGTTCACACCTACATTTGCAAGAGGTTTAGGAAGACGTTGGACATTTTTATTTATTTTAACAATGGGCAATACCATTTCTTATTTTCTTCCTTTCTTTATAGGTAACAAGCATTCATTCCCCCAAGGAATGTGTGAGGAAAGTAAATAGGGTGGTCTTAAAAGTCAAACCAAAGGTTGTTAAGAGTATCCAGGCTTGGAATGATGGAAATGAGAACTCAAAAATCTATATTAGGAATAAGGGCATTTGAGCTATCATACCTGATGTTAGTAAATATTTTTGTCCTTCCAAAATTAAATACAAAAAATGAATCAAAATGCCCAAATAGAAGAACAACTGCCACTAATAGTTGGAAATACTATCATGAGATTGAAAGCTTTCCTCTAAATTGAGAGGTACAACTCCCTCTTAGAAAGATATTCAAAGAATTTAAATAACTGGTTATGTCTTTTACAAAGGCTTTCTAGCATTTACCCATCACTATGGGAGAAATATGATTATAAGATTTATAAACTGAACAATGAGGAAAGAAAAATGAACAAATAGCCACATGACTATCTATCCATTCTTTCATATCATAGGTGAAATGGAAAGAAGCATTTTTCTATTCTGTTGACTATGAATGATAATGTAGAACTGCACCTAAAACATGAAAGAAATGACTATATAACCATTTTCAATCCAAGAAAATCATATTTATAATTTAGAATCTGATATATGAAACTCTCTTTTATTTCAGATGCATAACAAAATAATAATAGTATCATTTTATCTCTATCATTACAGTCAAGTTGCAGAAAAATAAAAATAGCACTTCTATTCCTCCTCTCTTTTATAATCACTGCACATAAAAATGCATTCTCCCTTTCCTGTAGCTATAGAACTATTGGTGAAGAGAAGAACCCCCACTACATCTGAAACCTGCAATAAATAATATCTTTGGGTTGTGTTTCGGTTCCTATAACCATTTCTTGAAAACTAGTTTAATCATTCTCATGAATATTCTTCTTCTCATCACTTTAGAATATTTAATAATTGATCCATTTTAAAGTTTCATAAATTATAAAAAATATATTTTCCAAATTTAAAATGAATCCCATGTGCATTCTTGGATAGGTGGCATATGCTAGTAAGAAATTGTTGTCACGATCTTGTGATTGTCATTGGTAATTTATATACTGCTGCACTTAAATAGTCATAATTTTTTTATTCATGATGGATTGTACAAAACGGTTTGGAGTGAATTTAGATAACTATATTTCCTCAAACATAGCCAAAATTCAGCTCAATCCAATAGTCAGATTAAAAGCTATGGCCCCTGAAACATGACTATTTTTCTAATTGCAACACATTTGTATTTGCTAGTATGTTGATAGACCAGCATATAGTCCATTATAACTTTTGATCTTGGCCAAATTTTAAAGATAGCTCTAGGGAAGATTTAAAAAAATTGATTTAGGACAACATATCCAAAATTTAATAAGATCCAATAGTGGAGTTGAGAGTTACACCCTTTGTATTGCGACTATTTTTTTTATGCTGATAGAAATTTGTGGTTATAGGCTGTATTAAAACTATAACAACATATACAACAATACCTACACATGAATCAAATGTTGGAGTCTCCTCGATGTACATACATTATCCACTACCACCTTCTAACCTTAGATCTTGGACTTTTGAGTAACTTGTTTTGAATTGAACATTGCACTTTTCACTAATGATCTTTGGGATTTTGAACTTGAACTTGAAGTTGAACTAACCTGAAGGTTCAACTTCAACTTCAACTTGCCCATATGCGAAGAGGAAGGTTGATAACTATGAGAATTACTGGCTTTCTTTTAATATTTCATGTTAGTGATAGAACTTGAAGTTGAACTTGAATTGGTTGGAAGGTTCAACTTTGACACTCGAAAGTGCATTATGAAACCACTAAACTTGAATTATTGAATCGAGACTAAATTTTGATATTGAATTAGACATGGATTTTGAACTTTTCTTGTCCATTTCAATCTTTGAGCTTCGAACCATTTGAACTTCAAACTTAAACTTTGACTCTGCAGACTTGAACATGAATTTGAACTAACCCAATTTTGAACTGCAAACTTGAAGTTGAACTTGAACTGACCTAAAGGTTCAACTTCAATTTCAACCTAGGCACTCCCAAGACTTAAACAATTGACTTTAAGGGTGAAGAAAAATACAAGTGTAACACTTGAGAACTTTACCAGTTGGTTCCAAAACTTGGGGTAGGAGATTCCAAAAATAAGGAGGGAGATTACTGACCATCATCGATCGAGGGCTAGACAAAGAAATGACCTTATTAGACGAGGTCGAGATTGACCAAGGTAGGGCACAAAACTCATAGGTGTGACACACCAAAGTTGTTGGTGAACAACTCCTCTTTTAGCCAAGGGATCCTAGAAAAATATGACAAAAATACCCTTCTATATCATTATACAATAAGAAAAGTGAAGCTCTAATTTGTTTTCCAAAGTATTATGAAACCATTCATTGAGAAAAACTCTAGAAGGAAACTTGGCAATATCTAGGGAGCAAAGAATATAACATAATCCTTTAATCTATTTTTTCCCTGCTCAATAACTTGACTCATCTATTCATTGGGCTTAGGGTAAACTTTAAGAAAGCCACTTCCAAAAAAGATATAAAATATTTGTGAATCTTTCATAATTTTGAAAAACTAAAATTATTTCTATTAGCAAATCTCTCAATTTTTAATTCTAAATATGATTAATATTGGCTATTATTTTTGAATCATAATATATTTGCATAAAATATTAACAAATCTTGATAATAATAGGAAGTTTATTAATCGCCATGCAATATTACAAATCAAATTTGAACATTTTTTTACCTAGTGGAATATTATGAGGATCATTACATGTACTTTAAATCAATAGTGAAAACTAAATATTGGTGATATATCCCTAAAGTAACTAATAATTATGATAATTATTGCTCAGTTCAATTTAATTTCTCTAATAATATATTATATTCAGGTGACTCAAATCTAATCATGTAACCAATATTGTGGTGAATATTTGAGTTTAAATTTTTCAATAAAATAAATTATTGAGAGATTTTAAATATTCTAGAACTAAATTTTATAAAACTATGGTGATTTAGGTTGTATCAAATCTTAAATTTTTAGCCAAAATACTAGCCAAAAAACTCTAAAATTAGCCAATTTACAAATATTAGCCACTAAAAAAATACCTTGATTGGGCTTGATGATTAATCCACTAGGTTTTGGAACCTTACTTGAATCTACTCTTGTGGTTGCTTCAACAACTACTTTCCCTTAGCTTCTGATGAATTTATCACCTTTGATGATAACAGTTGGATTTTTTGATGATTTATCTCAAAACTTAGGGTTGGACAAGACTGTAGATGCTACCAGTTCCCAAGGTTTCTCATATGTGACCAAGTAGCTATCGCAAGTTACCTAATGCTCAACTTGGTTCATGCCTATTGAAGGAGAACTAGGGGATTCAATTTTCCTTTGGTCACTAAATGCAAAGGGTTGCGCAACTCTTTGAGTTAGTGCACCATGGCATTTTCCAAGTAAATTGGGGTCCATAAAAATTCTTGGGGTCCTGCAAAGATCCTTCAAAAGTGAGCTTGATCTATTATGGAGGTTTATTAGATGATTCAATTGTAGTAATCTAAATATCATAGAATATGTTTATGACCTCTTAACTTTGTTTATGCTTCAAAAATGTAGAGATGGTGGTGCTTTATGCTCAATCTTTGTGAATTTTTTTCACTTTTATTATGTTGTCTTAGCTTTAGGAATAACTAATGTTTTCTAAAAGGGTTTTAAAGTTGTAACATACTAGCTTGCGATTAGATTCATATTTCAATAATCTCACTCTCTTTTCTTGAAAAAATAATATTAAGAACAATCTTTGGCTATAAAGGGATTTGTTGAGGAGGTTTCTAGTCTTGGGAAGAACTCGAATAAAGCTATGAAAGAGCTTGTCTAGTGCTCTCTTTTTTGTTAGTTTTGTTTAGGTGTCTATTTGGTCTTTCATGATGGTTGTTGGTCTATCCTATTGGTATTTTGTTTCTTCCAAAAGTGTTTTGGTTTTTTTCCTCCCTTTATGGGGATTTTGTCGTTAATGCTTTTTTTGTTCTAAAGTTTGTTGTAATGATGACTGGAGTTTTAGGTTCATGTAAAACCCATGATGCTATATTTTGGTGGTAATTAGTTATATATGATTATATTTTTATTATGTTGTAAGGGGCTTTGGGTCCCCCTCAACCTATTTTTACCTTAATCCAAAAACAATATTAAGAATAGTAAACTTCTTAGTTCTTGAGGGTTCTTAGTTCTATTATTATGTCCCACATTCTTTAAGCTTTCCATTAGGATTTTTTTACCTTTTCTAGTTAGAAAATTTTGATCAACATTATCCTATGCAAACTTCAAATACTCTTTCTTACATATTGTAACTATTTGAATACACACATAGTCACTTAATGCCATCACCAAAGAATAAGCCTTATCCATTTTGTAACTTCATTAGGCCTACAACAATGCAAGAACATGAAGAATACATATTAGGTGGCAATGTGAGTCACCTCGTCATCTAAGTTTTTCTTTCTATTGATTCTTTTTCTAAGCCCTAATGATCAAGTGATGAACATATTGAAAGATGATCTGACACATTGCAAGAACTTCTACTAGAATAAGAATAATTTTATTACAATAAAGAATAAAAATGGTGATGTGTCCTTACTAAAACTTCTCCCTTTGTTTAATTTTATTTGCACCAAGGACAAAGATATGATGTGGATGTTTAGTAGGATGACATGTCAAGTTGGGAACACTTCACTAGAACATCTTTTAACTTTAAGCAATGGGATGGTTTTGGTGTCTTGGTGATCCGATAATAATTTTTGTTGAAGACTCTTTTTTTAAGGAGTAGAGTGTGCAATACATCCTATGTGTCTTTGAAAAATCCTAAGTGCTCATTTAACAATGAAAATTATACTAGAATAGGAATTTATAAATTCCAACAATCTCAAAACCATCATTTGGGTGTGCTAAATCAGAATTGAGAATAGGAATATGTATTCTAATTTTGTCCCAAAAAAGAGTGTTTGTTATTCCACCTAAATAGGTGGAATTAGAATAACAATTCCTATTCTAGTTTTGACTTTTTTATATTTGATGAAAATTTCAAGTCCATGTAATCCATTGCCAAGATGATTTATTTTTTGTCTAATTTATTACTAGGTAGAGGAACCTAATCTGGTTTTGTAAAATGATGACCACCATGAGAAACCTAATGAGAGAAAGGGAAATGGGAATGATGATTTTACTGCCAACAAAGATGTCATTAATGGAAACCACAAACACCACAATAGTGCTACCACCAATCTTCCCCAAGAAGCCCATTATAAAGATGGTGCTTGAAATGAGATTCACCCATAGGTCTTCAACAATGCCATATAGATGGATAAATACCACACTCAACAAAAAAGAAGTGATAACATAGTTGAAAATTCATATAACATTATTAACCAACCCCTCCTTGCATACAAATCACCCATGATAGTGAATATGTTGACTCTTCCTAGCTCCATCCCCCTACACATGGGTGAGTGGACTCCATGTTAGAGCCTCACCCCACCTCCACCACAACTCCTTAAACCAACACATAAATCATTCATTACAAAGAGAAATTCATAGGGGATAATACACATGCTCTTCTAGGCAAAGGCCAACATTTTTGGTAAATAAAATAGGTTTCGAAGGGCCCTTGAAACTCTTTACAATGCTAGAGAATAAAACATTAAAAGATCAAGCTAACAAAAAATAGAGCTAAAAAAGGACAATGACCAAAAAGTCCAACAAGAAAGGCCATCAACATAAGGATGACCAAAACAACACAAAAGAGACAACCAGAATTAGGAGTCCATATTCATAAGGAGGTTTCCAACATCCTTCTCTAGAGTATCCATCTTTCCTACAACATTTTTGATCTTAGTGAGCTCATTATTGTACTAAGAGACTTTCTTCTTCTTACTAGACCTAGTCCTACTACCCGAGCCTTCTGTCTCAACTCCAACACCCCCATCATTTGTGATGATCATCACCTTTTCCATTCCCTTTCCCTCTAGTCTACTGATTAGATCCTTGAGGTTTTTGTTGGAGGCTTTTAGGATAAGGTAGATCTAGTTAGCTATGCCCCTTAGAGTAGCTTGAGTGGCATCGACTTAATTGGTAAGATCCAACACTTTAGCTTCTAGGCTATAGAAGGCAGCAAGGTCATCATACTAGTTAGACTCAAATCTATCCCCTTCCATAATGGTCTTCTTTCCTTCCATCAAACTCATTCTTTCCTTAATCTTAACAATCTAGTGGAACAACCATTTAATGGACCTGAAGTTGTCCATCACATTTTTCTTAGCATTGTTGAGAAAATTAAAGTTGTCTTCCTTGCTAAAGTCACTCATGATTAATATCGTAGGGTTAATGAGCTTCTAGAGTTCCACCTTCCCTTTCATGTCCTCATGAATTTGCAGGTTGACAGTTTCTTTGGCTATCTCCAGGTGAATGTTGTCCATGTTCATGTTTTTCCAAGTTGTCACCCACCCTTTAGCAGATGCAGTAACCCTCACATTTTTATCTTTCATCTATTCTTCCATGGGGTTAGTGGGAGTCTCAAACCCTTGATGGTATCCTAGATCCATATTGTTGTTAGGGCTCTGCTCCCTATCCTCCTCATATCTTGTGGTCTCCTCTTGATGTGGCTGATTTTCTTTTCCTTGGAGGTATTTCTCACAACCTCTTCCTCCCCTTATGTTTCCATCTCCTCACCTTCCTCCTTATTATCTTTAGAAGACAACTCCCATCCTTTCTTATTTCAGGGTTTCATGGCCTATTTATTCTTCATCTATTTCTTACTCATGCTAGTCTTTCTTGGAGTGTACAAAACCTCCATATCCATGTCCATGTCAACCTCACTAGAGTTGAGATCATGTCTAGAGTTAGCAAGGTTGCCATTTTCCACCCTTTTTGTAGCTGATCTTTGGAAGTTTTCCTTTTTGCATTTTTCTTCTTACTCTTGCTTGGCTCATAATCCTCATCAGAGTTAAAGCCATCACTTTCCTTCTCATCTGGGAGGAATCTTCATACTCATCAGAATCATTCCTTCACCCTCTATAGTCTTGGTTTCAATAAACTTCCCTACATTTTTATCTTTAATGTCCTCATAAATGAGAAGCATGAGTCGATCATGACGACAAGGATTGGTAATAATCTGATCTCTAACCCGATTGATGTTATTATTCAGCAAGGAAAAAAATAAAAGAGGAATAGAAATTTTAACATTATGCCTAAAGTGATTTATCATACCAAAATGATACATATAAACCTTAGAGAATCTACCATCAAGGGTAATGTGGGAAATAATAGCCCTAATAATAATCGTCTAGAATTTCTTCAGAGACTTGGACTAAAAGTAGGTAATACCTTTTTTCTTCACCAATTTCTTCTTCTCCTTGGGTGTCTTTTGGAAGGTGTCTACTATAGAGTCTAAGATCTTTATGTCTCTGTAAAACTTCTTGCCAATTATTGGGATGTATGTGACCTTGGAGATGTACTCCTTAATGATAGAGTATTTCCTATCATTCATAGTCAAGCAACCCTCATTCCAATTCTTCACAAACAACGAGATAACTTGGGGATTTCCCCCATGCAATTTCTAGAGGAAAGTAGCAATACCCCCTTTGCTCAACACTTCCCAAATTTGAGTTCTCTTCCTCCATTTCTCACATCTAGTAGGCTCCCAATGTCTTCTTTTGCCTCCCATTCTCTTCATTGTGTATGAAGAGCTAATGCAAGAGATGAAGGGAAATACAATAGATAACAAAAAGACCCAAAATCCATCAGAGAAAAAGGAATAGTTATGGAGAGTACCACCTCCACCTCTACCACTCCTTATAATAATAAACATATCTATCTTAGTTTACATCACTATCTTTAATGATGACCCCCTTAACCCCTACTATCACATCATGATTGATTCTTGAGATGATTGGATCAAGAATGTTTTCATTCCATTTTTTCAAGCTTTGACACATCAAAACTAGGTTGGCCATGGCATTAGTAGCCCCATTGGCTTCATGGTAAGTATGACTAATGAACTAGTTCTTGAAGGTATTAATGATAGAAATATTTTCTTTTATAATGTTGTCTAAGGTCCAAGAAGGATCAAATTGGCATTTAAGGCATTTCATAATGTTGAGTGAATCTCCTTCTAGCCAAGGTTTTGAAACACCCCTCTCTTTAGCTAGTTTAGTAGTTTGGAGGGAAACCATGGCTTTAACAAAGGAAAATGTTATCATAGCACTACAAAAAAAAATATTACCAATGTACAATGTGAAACAAAGTTCAGAAACATCCCATGGGAGGAAGAGACATAGGAGTGTATGGGATGACTTGACTCAAATCCTATCCACTATGTTGTCTATATTTCCTTCAATAGTGTAGTTGTCATTACTATACAACAAATAGAGGAAATAGGGTGTGGGTGATAGAGGAGTGGGACAAAAAATTTATTGGTGATTTGTCCCATTATTGGGCATATAATGACATGGGAGAATTTTGGGGATGGTTTTATAGAGGATATTAGAGATCACAGATTGATTGTGAAGTAAAGTCCTTATCTCAAGTACTCCTCCTATGAGTATGAAAAACCAAGCAGGGGTCACTTCATTCAGAAGACATGAGATTATGCCAAGACCCTTGGAAAACCCAAGTGTTTCTAGTGTCTTCTGATCATATTCTAGAATTAGTTTTGTTGAACCAAATGAGTTTGGAGAAATAGATTCAAAATAATAAATTCCACTATAACAAATCCATAATAAAAAATTCCAATGCTCAAATCTTACTCCAACATCCAAATAGGCCCTAAGAGTTTCCAAATTCCAATGATGATTGTTGATGCATTCATAATGATGGCTTAGATTTAAACTTACTAGTAGCTAATTAAAAGTTTTTTGGATTTGCATGAATTAGAATTGATGGAGATAATTTGAGATAATATAATTTATTTTTTTCAATTAAGTTCATAATTCAAACCAACAAAAATCTCAAAGCTCTTAGCAATTCAAGAAAATGAAGTTTGAAGACAATTTGTAAACACAATTGATTTTTTTTTTTACTTGCACTTCTTCATCCTAATGATGGATTATTGATTATGATAATAAACATTTGTATACAAAATAAAAACACATTCAAATAAGAAAACTTAAAATTATATTCTAAAAGCAAATTGACACCATAAATAATATTTGTATCCTACAATTTCTCTCTCCACAAATTAGGGTTCTTTAGTTTTTTATGTAGAGTTTAATGAAAAATAATTGCTATCATCTATATAGGAACCCTAGATTCTCATAATCTTAAAGAGATAGATTTTCTACAGTTAATTATTGTTGTTGATATTGTTGTTGATATCATTTCTACTTTATATTGTGTGTAATTTTTTGCATCAACTTTTAAGATCACACATTCTAATCCATCATCATGATGATAGAAACTTATGGAGAAAAATGATCCATGAAGAAATTAATAGATAGGAACTAACTCTATTAAATAAAATGACTTAAAAAAAAAGTAATAAATTATTTAAAATAAATGAGTAGGGTTCTTAGGAAAAAAAGAGAGATATAAATAAAATAAAATGAAAGGAAGGGAGAATAAATAAAAATAAAAGTAATACAAACTTTAAAAAAAAAGAAAATTAATGCAAAAAAAAAAAAAAAACTAAAACCATAAAGCTTAACCAAAAACATATAAAAACAAAATAAAAAAGAGAGATGGAGGTTTGGGGGGGGGGGGGGGGGGGGGGGGGGTGGGGGGGTTGGGTGGAGGGGCAGGGGGTGGGGGTAAATATATAATTGAAAAGAGAGGGGTGTGAATTGGAGGAGAGGTATCTAGAGAAATAAAGGTAGGGATGGAGTGTGTGTGTGTGTGAGAGAGAGAGAGAGAGAGAGAGAGAGAGAGAAATTAATAGATAGGAACTAACTCTATTAAATAAAATGACTTTAAAAAAAAGTAATAAATTATTTAAAATAAATGAGTAGGGTTCTTAGGAAAAAAAGAGAGATATAAATTAAATAAAATGAAAGGAAGGGAGAATAAATAAAAATAAAAGTAATACAAACTTTAAAAAAAAAAAGAAAATTAATGCAAAAAAAAAAAAACAAACTAAAACCATAAAGCTTAACCAAAAACATATAAAAACAAAATAAAAAAGAGAGATGGAGGTTTGGGGGGGGGGGGAGGGGGGTGGGTGGGGGGGTTGGGTGGAGGGGCGGGGGGGGGGTATAAATATATAATTGAAAAGAGAGGGGTGTGAATTGGAGGAGAGGTATCTAGAGAAATAAAGGTAGGGATGGAGTGTGTGTGTGTGTGTGTGTGTGTGTGTGTGTGTGTGAGAGAGAGAGAGAGAGAGAGAGAGAGAGAGAGAGGTACACAGATTGTTGGAGACAAAGAAAGTGACATAAAGAGAAAAAGAAAAAATAAAAGTAAAAGGAGGGAGCGAGAAAGTGAGAGAAAAGGGGGGAGAGGGATAATTATGTAGATAAATAGGGAGTAGGTAAATGCAAATAGGGAGAAGGAGAGGGGAGATATATATAAGTAGAGAGGGATGTAGTAAGAGAGATAAGGGGAGAGGAATCATGGGAAATTGAGGGGGGAACATTGGGTAGTATAAAGAATATTCAAATTTGAAATAAATAGGTTCAAAGCTTAGGGATAGAAGAGATAGTTGGAGAGAGAGAGAGGTAGAGTGAGTCATAGAAATAAATATGTCTAGATATCAAGGAGGAAAGAGAGAGTAATATAAATATTTAGAGAGAATGATGATAATAAATTAGGGATTATTAAAATTTAATGAAGTTTGGGGAATAATAATATTTAGAGCTTGGGGAGAGAGGAAAGAGTTAGAGAGAGTTAGAGAGGGAGCTTGATAGGAAAATACATAGGTCTATAGAGATTATGGAGAAAATTGGAATGATATATAGAGATACTAAAATTTGACTACATTTGAAAATTATTAGATCTCCTAAATCTAGAATCGATATTATGACTCAGAGAGACCTAAAACTATTCTCAAACATCCTCAATATATACATAATATATAACATAAATAATTACATTTTAGTGTATATATTGATGAAAAATAACTATTGGGAGGAAAAAATAATTAGCATTCAAAATATATTTGTATTTTTAGGAAATAAAATTCTATGGTACAATATGTATCTCATTTAGGTTTTATTTAGAGAAATACATGCAAATTTTTTTCTTGTTTAACATAAAATATAGGTGTTGTGATTATCAACTAAAACATGTATACATTTTCTTTTTTTTTACATAACATGAACATTATTTTATTTCAAATAGAATTTAAGCATTTATAATTCAAATAAGATATGGCAATTATTCCTATACTTAAGCTTTGATAACAAGCCTTTTACCTAAGGGCTCTATTCCCTTCTTTTGTTATGCTTGTTTCTTCCAATATCCACCCAATCAAGATCTTCAATTTTGATAAAAACATGGCAAGAAAAATTCCCTATGAAGATGTCTAACCTTGACAAAAATGACAAAACAAAACACTACATAACACTAGCAAATGAAGAACAATAATTTTCAATTATCCTCAAGTTGGCTTGTAAGTGCATATTGCATACTTTTCAATGGACATGCCTCAATAATAAGGACATAATCCTTATTCCTAATCTTCATACAACTATATTGGCTCTCCTCATTCCAACTTCTATCTCCCTAGATAAAAAACTACTAACCTTCTTATATACAAGATCTTCAGCCACAAGTCGGCTTATTTGATCAACAATCCCCAAGATAATGAAAACATATTGCATCATATAGGTTAGGACCCAAATCCATAAGAACAACCTCAAATAGATCAATTAAGACATGTGATAACACATGGAAGTTTCTCTCATAAATAAGAACATAGATTAATGTTCCATAGAGATTTTCATAGCATGAATCTCCATCACAAGTGTATCTTGCCAACCTAACCATTAAAATAGGAAACATAATATAGGACATAACTAATCATAAGATATCCTTACCCAAAAACATTGAATCGAGCTGCAAAGCTAGACATAGGATCTCTATGATGTGTAGAATATATCATAATGTTCATATAAGTTAATGAACTTACTAGAATTATTGCTACCTAAAACATAAGAAACTACCCATTGAAAGAAAAAATAGATAACTCAAAAGGAGATGTTTTTGGGTGATGCAAGATTTCTAGCTACCAAAGGATGCTCTTGCATTAAACACCCAAATTAAATAATAATATGTTCTATAAGAGGAACTTATGGACATATGATAATATTCAAGACATAAACCCATGCTCATTCTTTATCCACATATTCTCCTCATTTGCAAGGTGTATTATTTGCAAATAACTAAGCTGACTATCCAAATCCTCAAGCTCAATAGCATACCATCCATTGTTAGGTATATCTTTGTCATTTCTTCCATGACCTATACTCTAATTGTCTATCCCACACTAATTACTTCAGCCTTTTTTTCTTGTGTACTCAACAATCAAGGTTTTCTTTTCCTTATATTGCTTAACATCACCTCTATCATTACTCAAAAAAATTCTTTTCCTCTAATATATTCACAAGATCATAGTACTCACATGATACCATTTTTATAACCTACTACTTAAAAATTATTTGATTGACATCAATAGGTTTAGTTTTAGTGATTTATCCATTAACTTCTTCAACAACTATACAAACTCAAAAACCTTACCATCCACTAGTTCTAAATTCATCACCTTATGATCTCAAGTATGATCATCTAAGGTGTGAGTCTTCATTACACTCAAGTTTGTATAATTTATTCCTTCCTCCTTCAAGGAATTAGTGTGAACTTTGTTCCATTCCTCAAAATAGAAATAAAATTCCTCCATAAATCATGAATATCTCAAACATCATATTGGCAAGGTCTTCCTAACAAAACATGACAAGCAATCATGTTAATCACATCACACAATACTTCATCATTAATGTGAAACTTAAGCCAACATTTCCCTTTCACCTCCACCATGTAATTATCCTATAATTAACTTATCCCATAAGGATAAGAATGTGTGATTCCTCAATCCAAGTTTCTATACCATGTCCTTTGAGGCCAGATTATCACTACTACCACCATTCATAATCATTGTAAAAAATTTTCTCTTTCTTTGAAATTATTTTGGGATAATTTATTTCTTTGAGCAAGCTCTAGTTTCTTCTTACTCAACATAACTCTTTCAAAAATTATAGATTCTCCCATCTCAAGTGCAACCTCTCTTTTAAAAGTTCATCTTATGCTTGTTCCTCATGTTCCTAGGGTATGTTTATTGTTACCTTTGATATCTAACCCTTTCAAAAAAAATTAAGCTCTATTATCAACATTCGCATGCTTGAAACAAGTTCCTTTGATTTCACTATTATTACTTTAGCTCTCCTAAGAATCCTTTGATAAGGTTCATCTTAAACAAAAAGCTTGTATTTTCCCTTATCATCAAATGATTTATCCCTTCCCCTGAGGCTATGGTGTCTTCTGAAATTATCTTCTACCTTCAAATCATACTAATAAGAACCCTCAATTGAACTAATTCTTAACATACTTAACTAATCTGGAATATTAAGCCTCAAACCATTAACATACCTAGTCACCTACTCCTTAGATGACTCTCAATGTCTATATCTAATTATCATCTTGTAGAATTATTTAATATACTCATTTATTGTCAATTTTTTTCTTAATATATTGTAACTTCTTGAACAATTTTAATTAATAATTGTTGATATGAGATTGTTTTGAAGTAATGGAACGATCATTATTTTGTCAATGATGTCAAACTTGCTACCTGTTGGTGAGAGAATTTCTATATGGTCTGAAAGCTATCATTTAGTTGATTGATGAAGAAGATTTGAAAAGAGGAGAAAACAAGAGCACCTGAAGAAAGGTTGATTTGTTTGGTATGTAAAAGAAGCACTAAGACCAAGTAATACATTGATACTATAGTGTATTGTTTATCTACCTAAAGTTTGAAATGAATGATTACTCAAGTTAAGACTGGAAGAAGATCAAGTAAAAAAAGTATCTGCCAAGTCTTGTTGAGCAGTTAGTGCAAGTCAAGTAGAAATCAGTGGAGGACGAGTGAAAATCAAGAGGTGTCAAGTGAAGAAGAAATATAGTGCAAACCGAGTGAATGTTAGTATATGTTGAGTAAAGTTTAGTTGGTGCCGAGCATTACTAAACTTTAGTATTTGTTGAGTGAACTGTGTTGGCTGAGTGATAGAACAATATAGATGTTGTGTGAAAGAAAATAGTGTTAAATCGAAGATTTGACAAATCTAAGCCAAATAATTTGATTTTTTGAATTATGTAAAGTGTGTGGAAGATAACTATGATGAGATGGTGGCACAAAATTCAAGGAAAACTATTTTGAGGTGAATTCAAGGAAGATTGTAGAGGAAGTTTCAAAAGGAACCAAATGGAAAAGTGGGTAGATTCATTGTATCCTACCTAATCCTGCCTAACCCTAAAATAGATGATTTTGGTTAAGTGACAAAAGATCTAGATTCTCTATTTATAGAGATAGCTAGTCAGAAGAAAAGGTTGTCATGTGCAAGAACCTAAGGAAGACAAGGAGTCTAGGGTATTACTTCATCTAGTGGCCGAATAGAAGAGACTACAGTTAGCATACAAATCAAGAAGGTTGGGATCAATGCTCGAAGGGTGAAAAAAAGCTATCAGATTTGAAGAGTATGAATGCCAAGTAGAATGAAGGACTGAAATAGAGATCTATAATCTACAATTGAGTTTTAAGTTTTTATTAGATCAAGTCCTACTGTTAATTTCTAGTAACTATACCAATGTGGATAAAATCCTTTGGATTAAGGTTGACCTAACAATAATTTATAAATCCTTTAACCAGGTGAAATTCTAATGGAATGGTCTAAAGTCCTCTAACAAGGCTCACTCCTAATAGGGTGATTGAAATCCTTTAACTAGGTCACATTTAACAGTGTGTATTGTAACCTATAACAGGGTTGGCCTTTCATAGGACATCACTTCAAAAGAGTGAGAATTAGTAGCATGTTATTGGTGGTTTTCCCAAATTGGGTTTCCACGTATAATCCCTGTGTCAAATTGTGTGAATGTTCTTATGGTGTTTCATGTTTTCAATTCTACAAAGTTGTTTTGACCTAGGACAATAACCTACAAAGTTTAAGTATTGTATGATCTAATGGATGCATGCATGTTGAGGTTTTATGGGTATGGATCCTATTAGCATTGAAAAGTTTTAGTTGTACATATGGACCTTGGATAACTAATTCACCCCCCTCTATTATTCTAAAGAATTCCAAAAATTGGTATTAGAGCCATAGTGCTTGAGAGGAATTAGTTTGAAAGTACTAAAAGTAAAAGATCAAAGATGGATCACTACATTTCTTAAGAGGAAACCAAAGATGGATCTGATGACCATGATGATGAAGTGGTGTATGTTGTAATGAAGGATGATTTTGATGAGGATGAGGCAACTACACTAGTGTCTTATGTGAACAAGAGTGATAGATGGATCATTGATAGTGGGTGCTCACATCACATGATTAGAGATAAAAGTAAGTTCATTACCCTTGATTATTACAATGGAAATAGTGTAAGATTTGATAATGATAGACCTTGTCTGATAAAAGGAAAAGGGTCAATTAAACTCATAGAAAAAATATGTGTGACAATGCTTATTGTATAGAAGGGCTTAACTATAACTTGTTGAGTGTGTCACAACTGAATAGTTCAAGTTGGAAAGTTGAGTTTGAGAACATTATAGCAAGGATCTATGACACTGATGAGAAACTAATTGGAAAAAGTGGCTAGACTAGAGGTAATCTATTTTATCTTGACATGAATGATGCTACTTGTCTTGTTGTAGAATTTGATGATGTGTGGCTATGACACAAGAGGTTATGTCATGTTAACTTTGATAACTTAGTCAGTATCAATAACATGAAAAGAATCAGAGGTTTTCCTAAACTAAAGAAACTTGACAATATGATTTACAAACAATGTTAGTTAGGTAGGATGAGAAAATCTAGTTTTAAAATTAAGACTCACACCTCTAAAGAAATTCTAGAATTAGTTCATACTAATTTGTGTGGACCAATTGATGTGCAAAGATACAAAGGTGACAAGTACATTATCTTATTTGTTGATGATTATTCTAGGATGATGATAGTTATGTTTCTGAAATGGAAATCTAATGCTTTCCAAATGCTTAAGTGGTACTTAGCTAGAGTTGAAAAGGAGACATGCAAAAGCTTGAAATGTTTGAGATCTAATAGAGGTGGAGAATTTACATCAAATGAGTTTGAGATGTTCTATAATGATAGAGGAATCAAGAGACAAACTTCTACACCAAGGACCCCTCCACAAAATGGGATTGCTAAAAGGAGGAACATATCTATAATGAACTGTGCTAGAACACTCATGATGGAGAAGAATTGTTATTTGAAATATTAGAGAGAAGCTACAAGTATAACTTTCTATACCCTAAACCATGTAAAAGCCAAGAAAAGTACTCAATCAACACCTTTTGAACTATGGTATGGATACTCACCTAATGTAAAATATTTTAAGGTATTTGGAAGCAAGTGCTACATTCTTAAGGATTTCAAGAATGGTAAATTAGATGCTAAAAGTGAAGAAGATATATTCCTTGGCCATTCCACAAGAATTAAAGCTTATAATTATTTGAATACTAACACTAACAAAGTTGTGGAAAGTGCAAATGTGAAGTTTGATGAATATGCATAGGTACATGAAGCTGAACCTATAAAGAAACCTAAAGAGTACAAATCTTTTATACACTTTTATGAAGGTATGCATGCTGATGAAGGTGTTGTAAATCAAGTTATAAATCAACAACAAATTTCAACGACTATTACGTCACATACAATGAATGCCGAGTTGCATTCAGGAACCAAGTTTCCTTCAGGAGCCAAGCTGTAGACAAAAGCTGAGGTACATTTTAATTATGAGATAAGTGTACATGAAAGGAATACCAATCTACCTAATAGAGAAGTACATAGTGATTCTAAAGTTTCCAAACCCATTGAAGAAAGAAGAAAAGAATCAAGATTGTCAAAGTATGTCAAAAGACATTGCCCTTCTAAAGAAATTATTAGAGATAAAGAAGCTAGAACAATGACAAGAAATAGGCTGAGAAGTGATACATGTTTGTTGAGCATGCATGAGCCTAAGACAGTAAAAGATTCCTTAGAAAATGAAGACTAGAGTAAGCCATTGAAGAAGAGATTAAATAGATTGAGAAGAACAAAACATGGAATCTAGTACCCAGATTAGAGGGCAAGAATGTGATTGGAACCAAGTGGGTGTATAGAAATGAATTAGATGAGAATGGTGAAGTCACAAGGAATAAGGAAAGATTAGTTTGAAAGGAGTATGCACAAGAAGAAAGTATAGACCATGGAAAAACATTTGCCCCAATTGAAAGATTGGAAGGAGTGAGAACTATGCTTGCTTACTCTACACACAAAGGTTTCAAAGTTTACATACAACATCTTGAAGGATTTGTTGATCCAAACAACAAGAACATGGTATGTAGACTACACAAAGCTTTATATGGTTTAAAGAAAGCCCTAAGAGCATGGTATGAAAGGCTTCATGATTATATTGTGAAGATTGGTTTTGAGAAGACTGATGATAACAACAATTTGTACTTGAAGACAGAAGGAGGTAAAGGTATTTTACTAGCTGAATTTTTTGTTGGTGATATCATATTTGGAGGTCAAAATGCATTATGCAAGTGATTTGCAAATGAAATGAAGAAAGAATTTGAGATGTCTATGTTTGGAGAGGTCAAGTTCTTTGTTGGTTTGCAAGTATATTAGATGAAATATGGTATATACATCACTCAATCTAAGTATGTGAAGGAAATATTGATTTTTTTTGGATTGGAGGATTCAAAATCAGTTAGAACTCCTATGGTAACAAGACATAAACTTTCAAAGAATGACAATTTTGCTGATGTGAATCAAATATTGTATAGGTCTATGATAGGGAAGTTGCAATATGTAGTGCATAGCATACCTAACATTGTATTAGCTGTTGGGATTGTTGAAAGATTTTCTGCAAATCTTAAGGAGAATCATTTGATGGTTGTTAAGAGAATTATGAGATATCTAAAAGGAATAGAAGACCATGGTCTGTACTACAAGAAAAATGACAAATTTGAGTTAAGAGCCTATATAGATGTTGTTTGGGCTAGAAACATTGATGAAAAAAGAGCACAAGTAGTGGAGCATTTTTCTTAGGAAAGAGATTGGTCTCCTATACTAGTAAGAAACAAAATTGTATAGCTCAATCTACTACTCAAGCTGAATATGTGACTACTGTAGTAAATTGTACAAATGTGGTATGGATCAAAAAGCTATTCAAAGGTATGAAGGAGGAAATCAATGAACTTTTGGTACTCTATTGTGATTATACAAGTGCTATAAAATATCAAAGAACCCTGTGATGCACACACAGACTAAGCACATTGAAATCAAGTATCATTACTTGAGAGAGTTGGTTCAAAAAAAAGAAGTAAGGATGAAATATGTGAATACAAAAGAACAAATAGTTGATATATTCAAAAAATCTTTACCTAAGGATGCACATGAATATCTTAGAGGTAAACTAGGGGTAATACCCCTATCCAAAGCTATTTAAAAAGCATGAGTAGTGCCCTACATCAACTAAGCTAAATGTTGTATCTTACAACTTGATGCAACATATCTTACTTTAGGAGCTACCTAAAGTAATGAAAGAGTTGAATAAGAAGACTTAAAATCACATGCAAGGTGGTAGAGGGAGAACATGGATTGATTATATTTGTATAGAAAGATGACAATCCTTTGGAATTTTTGTTAAAGAGGGAGATAAGTACTTGAATATCAGAAAATAAGGGAGATATAAGAAAGAGGGAGAAAAGTATTTGACAAGGGAGATATAAGAGAGATACATTGAAGGAGATTGACAAATCTCACATTACCTTTTACAGAGGAAGGACATATACTGATAGAGGGAGACATTTCAAAGATATTATTTTTCTATTTGGTTTTGTTGTTGGTATTGGTTTGCCATTAATACCAAAGAGGGAGATTGTTGATATGGGATTGTTTTGAATTAATGGAACAATCATTATTTTTTCAATGATGTCAAACTTGGTACTTTCTGGTGAGACAATTTCTTTTTGGTCTAAAAGCTATCATTTAGTTGATTGATGAAGAGGATTTGAAAAGAGGAGATAACAAGAGCACCTAGAGAAAGGTTGAGTTATTTGGTATGTTAAAGAAGCACTATGATCAAGTATGAAATTGATACTATAGTGTATTTTTTATCTACTTAAAGTCTCAAATGAAAGATTACTCAAGTTAAGACTGGAAGGAGATCAAGTAAGAAAAGTACTTGCTAAGTCTTGCCAGGTAGTCAGTGCATGATGAGAAGAAATTAGTGGAAGCCAAGTGAAAATCAAGAGGTGCCAAGCAAAGAAGAAAAGCAATACAAGCCGAGTGAATGTTAGTATATGCCAAGTAAATTTTAGTTGGTGTCAAGCATCAGTAAAATTTAGTGTTTACCAATTGAACTAGTATTAGCCAAGTGATAGAATAGTATAGTTGTTGAGTGACATCAAACAATGTTAAACCAAAGATTTGATGAATTTGAGCTGACTAATTTGATTTCTTGAATTATGTGAAGCATGTGGAAGATAAGTATGATAAGCTGGTGGCACAAAATTCAAGGTAAACCATTTTGAGGCAAATTCAAGGAAGATTGTAAGATTGTAGAGGAAGTTTCTAGAGGAACCAAATGGAAAAGTGGGTAGATTCATTGTACCCTACCTAATCTACCTAATCCTAAAATGGATGATTGTGGTTAAGTGACAAAAGCTCTAAATTATCTATTTATAGAGATAGTGCAAGGTCCACACTAGTACCCTACTTTAGATCCCGATGAAATAAATATGATTAGGAACTAATTAGGTTATGATTGACATTTTTGTTACTAACAATGATTTATGAGATCTGAGATCCTATTAGAGACTAAGGTAGATTTTGATTATCATAAGGTTGATACCCTATCCAATAATACTAGGTTGATAAGATAAGAGCACATGGAAAATGACACTCAATGAACGTAGATTATGATGACAACAAGACAATGATTACATTAAAAAAAATTTGGTTTTAAATTATGATGACATCATTATGGAAACATTTTAACAATTTGAGGAATTTACCCTAGAAATTCACACAAAAACCCCTCATAATGTGATACATGTATATTGCTAGGATTGTCGATATGTTTAACTTGGTTGAAGGATACTAGTTAACAAGTTTGCATATTATTGATTTTCACTTAAGATATATATACTAAAATCCATTTCATATGTTTTAATGGTTTAATGATTATAAGAAAGGTGATAGTACTTAGAACGGTAATTTCATTATGATAAGGAGGATAAATGCTGATACCCATATGATTGATATTGCAATGTTTCTCTTTATAGTACTTAGAACGAAAATGATTAGATGAAGTTAAGTGTTTATGTAACATGAATTATGAGACATTGGATTTATTCTGCACTAATCTATATGTATTTTTATATTATTTTATTGTGCTACTAATGTTTAAGTTGAGTGTGCAGGAAAGTTGAACCATGGAGATAATTGGTGGAAACAAGGTTCAATCTTATGTGAACATGGTAAAGCCAAGTTGAATCTTTGGAAGATTAAAAACCTTGTTGTATTGTGTTTATTTCATAATGTGATTGTGCATGAGTGTTATAGTCAAAGAGCATGATTAATTAGAGGCATGTCATCGTGATGTGTAAAGTGTTTTATGTGTGTGTGTGTGATTTGACACTTGTATTGTCTATGTGTAAATGACATGTCAAATAGGATTCTTTGGCATGAAGTAACTCAACCTAAGCATAATCCTCATTATGAAATCAATTAACCCACCTTGAAGAGTGCTAGGAAGAGTCACCTTCTTGATGAAATTCAAGTTATAATTTGATAGGAAGTTTAGAGAGCCTAAAGTGATTTCCAAGTGTTAATTTTGTGAAAATAAGTTACCCACATGGTAATAGTATGGGTTGGGGGTTTAAATATAATCATAAGTTGGTCTAGGGGACCTAAGAGACCCTCAAAAATAGTCATTTCCAAGCCAATTCGAAAATCAGGTTGTCACATGACTTCTTCCCTCATTACACCACTTGGTTAAGTTCTTATTGGTAGAAAGGTACAAGAAGGTAAGAGGGGTAGGTTAGGAGGAAAGTGGAGGCCTTGTTAGGGAGCTTGTGCAAAACTTAGTGATCATTCACCCACTCTCTAATGGTAGAGACAGGTAGGTTTTGGAAGAGAAGCTTGGGAGCCAAGGAAGAAAAGAGATCTTCATCACCATCTCATAGCCATAGCTTGTTAGGAGATTAGTGCTTCCTACCATATTTTCTCTCATCTCATGAAGTTGAAAGATGGAAATTTGTAAGAGTATTCTTGTAAGTTTTATGTGATGTATGTGGTGTGAAAATTATAAATGTTTGGGTATGTGAATGTGTTTGATTGAGTCAGTTTGCATGTGATTTTGTTTCTTGGATTTTTTTTTGTGGATTGAATGATGTATTGGGTGTGAGGGCTTCACTCACCCTTGGGAGGGAAGAGAAAGCCCTGGGTGAAGGGCTTAGTTGGGCTTGAAATATAGTTGAGAACCTTGGAGTATGGACTCCATTGTATGCCATATTCATTCATAACCTGCTTGGGCAAAAAAAAATTAAAAAAATGATGATGTAGTAAGAAGGTTTATGAAGTATGAGATTCCAAGGATGCTTTAGTTGATGGTAATATGATTGAAGAAAGTTGTGAAAGCCTCGAAAGGGCATGAAATTTGTTGTTTTGTGAAAGCCCCGAAAGGGCATGAAATTTGTTGTTTTATGAAAGACCAAAAAGGGCATGAAGATTGTTATTACAGATTTGGTATGTTATGGAAAGTCTCCTAATTGAAAGCCCACCTTCACCTGATGTGCATGATTCCATTTGTGAATCATTGTGCAAACCTTGGCTAGGGTTGTAAATGTGTTGCTAAATGCATGATCTTGTTAGTTCATGTTGCTGTGATGATGTTTGGATGTATCCCGGTTGAGCCTTGTTTCCCCTAGTGCAGGGGTGGCCTCCTTGAGGCCTAGGTTGGGAGGTGAGTATCCATGGTTCATTAATTTTTACCTCTTATTTGCAGGACCCTATTGAATGATCTTGAAAATTTGGAGCTCTTATTGTTCCTCCATGTGCATAGGAGATAAAGACATTTTTTGTTGTATCTGAGTTGAGGTTATGAGAAAACTCCATTCTGTTATGTGAGTCTGAATGTATTGTAAGCAGATGTTATTGTCTTAATTAACTATCAATTGGAAAGGTTGTGAGTATCCATGTGTAGTAAAAAGCATTTCCATTGTGTATATTTTGATACGTTGATTTCATAACCTTTGTGCATTATAAGAATATCATGGAAGAGAAATCCATTGTAATAATTTGGTTGTCTCATTGTCTTGGATAGGAACGTCTCTCAAGAATTTAGAATATTGGATGTTATGAGTGATATACCAAAAGGATTTTCCAAACTAAATTTGATATCATAGAGGAGATAGTATTCAAAGAAAGGATTATTCTTGTTGATTGTTATTATCATTTTAGTTTTATTGCATAATAATTATGAAAGTACATTCAAATTGAAATTTTCATGAGAATATAATGTTCATCCTTGAGAAAATGGTTTCTAAACTTCATAATGCATAGATAGGAACAATTCAGATAGTTCCATATAGAACCTTGTCATGAAATGTATATCTATTGGATTAAGTTTAATATTTGAATGTTAGATGAATCACAATTTTAGAACTATATTTAGTTTATAAATAACTCCAAATTATCCTTACAATAACTTATCCTGATTATCCTAGATTACAAAAGAAGAAAATCAAGTGAATAATATAGAATGTATAAGAGCATAAGAATAAATTTCTATAGGTGTTCATTTATCTTTCTGGATTTTGTATGGGGATGCATAATTAAATCCTAGGTCTATTACAGACCAATAAAATATTCAAGACATAGCCATCCAATCCCATGCAAGGTATTAGTAAATACAATAGACTAAAGTAGATATGACATAGTCTAAGTCCACTTCCTAGAGAGAGTGCTTAATTAAATAATAATAATAAAAAAAGCTTTGCATGTCTAAGCGCCATCCTCATTATAGTGGCAAAAACAAAAAACAAACAAAAAAACAAATTGCAAGTCAAATCTGCAAAAAAGGGACAGAGGCCCCACATGACACCTACCCTTCTTAATGTGTTAATGATGCTAGTCCTTGACTTTGGCACAACAAACCATGTCAAAAATTCATGCTTTGGTGCCTAATACTTGGAAAAAGTGAAAGGTTTTAAATTGCATTCTCCACCCACCAACTCATGTTAAGGGAGGACAAGGAAAGTCATGAACTATGTAAAAGTTGAAGTTAATACCATGGTTGAATTTCCTTGTAGGACAAACTGCCACTTGACTTGATGTCCTAGGGGGATGTGGCTCATGTCATCCCACTTTGGGAAAATAGAAAAATGCACGTGGGCTTCTAATGGGGGAAAGACTTTGCATTAAAAAACTAATGGATAGTATAGGGTGGCAGGTCTCTTAGTCTCATAGGATAAGGGAGGTCTCATTATATTAAAATCTGAATTTGTAATTCCAGGTAAAGTTCATATGTTAATTTTGATGTTGTCAAGATTAGTGTTAGGATCTAAGGATAGCTAGACACTAGGAATTGAAACTTATATTATTAGTGGGGTAGTTGATATGGGACATTCTAATATTATTGGGATTAGAATATTATAAGGGATCAATTATGTTAGAGGGTAGTATGATTATAACATAAAATAAGAAAGTAATTATAAGATATAAGGAAAATGGCCAAAGTAATAATGTTAAAAAAATAAAATTATTAGTTAGTAATTCACATAGATTGCTAGTTAGCAAGTATTCACTAACATGTATTGTTAGTGTGTTAATGTAGTATGGTTAGAAAATAAGTGGTATAAATGGGAACGAGTTAGTTAGTAATAAATCATTTGTGGGTTTGTAAGTATTAATGAAGGCAAGTATAATAATTTGTGAATGGACATAGATAAATTGATAGTAGCTATGATAGCATATAAATGATCAATTGAGGAGTAATTAGTATCAGTTAGTGAGTGTTAGTTTGGTCCAAGATTAACATAAGAAATTGGATATTTATTGACATATTACATATAGCATCCTCACCATCATTTTAAGATAAATGCAACTCAACTTACTACCAACGTAAATAGCTACATATAGGTTAGGAGAACCATGCTGAAGGTGAGTATGACTAGTGATGTGAACATGCCATGTTAGATTAGAAGGAAGTATGAGGGTAGTGGCATATGAACTACTCATGCGATTACAATTCAAATGTGAAACTAAGTCCAAAGGATCTAACATGAAGTCTGAAGCCCATTTTTAAAATATTAGTGTATCACAATACTCCTAATCACACCTCACTAAGCTAAGCCCTCGTCTGAGGATATTTTTCTCTATAAGTAAAAGTAGTAGGAATCAATATCCAACATATCCTATTGAATATAATCATTTCTTGTGTCCCTGAGTAAATGTAGGAGGAATGTCTAACTCATTGATGATCTAGTTGTAATATACATATGTCTATTGGAGGTCATTTAAGATTATTAAATTAATAATAATAATAAGTAAAATAAATTTTAAAAAAAATAGTCATGTTTCATCTTGTTAATTTTAGGGCATGATAGATAGTTAGTCAAAAGAAAAGGTTGTCATGTGCAAGAACTTAAGGAAGACAAGGAGTCTAGGGTATTGCTTCATCTAGTGGCCGAATAGAAGAGACTGTAGTTGGCATACAAAGCAAGAAGGCTTAAGGGGATGAATTATTGAAGGGTGAATGAGCTATTAGAGCTTAAGAGTATGAATGCTAAGTAGAATGGAGGACTATAATAGAGATCTATAATTCGCAATATAGTTGTAAGTTTTTATTAGATCAAGTCCTACTATTACTTTCTAATAATTGTAGCAGTGTGGATAAAATCCTTTGGATTAAGGTTGACCTAATAGTCATTTGTAAATCCTTTAACTAGGTGACATTCTAATGGAATGGTCTAAAGTCTTCTAACAAGGCTCACTCCTAACATGGTGATTGAAATCCTTTAACCAAGTCACATTTAATAGTGTGTATTGCAACCTTTAATAGGGTTGGCCTTTCATAGGGCATCACTTCAAAAGAGTGAGAATTAGTAGCATGTTATTAGTGGTTTTTCCCAAATTTGGTTTTCACGTAAAATCCTTGTGTCAAATTGTGTGAATATTCTTATCGTGTTTCATGTTTACATTTCTGTAAAGTTGTTTTGACCTAGGATAGTAACCTATAAAGTTTATGTATTGTATGATCTAATGGATGCATGAATCTTGAGGTTTTATGGGTATGGATGTGATTAGCATTGAAAAGTTTTATTTTTACAAATGGACCTTGGATAACTGATACACCCCCCCTCTTAGTTATTCTAAAGAATTCCAACAGTTGGCATCAGAGTCATAGTGCTTGAGAGAAATTGGTATCGAGCTTACTTAAAACAATATCCCCCTTTTTCATTGATTGAAACATCATCAATAGAAAAAATAACAAAGAAAACTTTTGAAACTTTGTGTCAAAAATTGAAAAACCAAAGCTCTACAAAACTCTCCGCCTTTAACATTAATAACAATGACTAGGAACAATAAAAAATAACATACTCCCCTATCTTCTACACACAACACCCCTTGAGAGGAAGATCCTTAAGCATTGATTCATTAATATGTAGCATGAAGAATTAGTGGATCAATGCGTATAATAATGCTCATCAGTAAGCACTAGGAAAGCACAAAATTCCTAACTTCCCCTAAAGTTACTAAAAATTATCTTTGCACAATTTCTCGGTAAATATACATTCCATCTTCTCCTTTGTGGTAGCATAGTCCAATTAGAATGATCATACCTCAATCTTCTCTATAACAAGTAGACATCTAATGTCAATATGTTTTTATTATGCAATGTATTTCTAGATTCCTTGACATACATATAGCACTTGTATTATCACACATTACCATAATCAGTTTGGGAAAATTGATCCTAATGTTCTTTAGGGCCTCCTTCATCCGCAATAGCTCTCTACAATATGAGTATGTTGTAGTATATTTTGATTCAATAATAGAAAGTGTTACATAATCTTTCTTTTTACTAGCACAAGATATAAACGAAGAACCAAGAAGGAATACTCCTCCACTAGTACTCACTTGGCCATCCAAAGATCCAACACAATCAACATCTATGTATGTTTCCAATAAAAAATTGGATCCTTTTGGATATCAAAAATATAATCTTCAATTTCTTTCAAATATACAAGAATCATATTCACAACCATGACATGTGATTCTTTCAACTCTTGCTAAAATTTGGCTTCCAAAACAACTACATACATGATATTGGGTCTATATGTTTTCATTTACATCATATCACCAATCATCAATTTATACTTACTTGCACCATCCTTTGAAAAATCATCTTCCTTTATTAATTTTTAATAGGAAACAATAGATTTATTGATAATTTTTGAATTCTTTAACTTGAACCTCTTCACAATCTCCTACACATACTAGGATTGAGAGATAAATATACCTTTTTGTTATGGATCACTTGCAATCCAAGAAAGAAGTTCATCTCGCAAAAAATAGACATCTCAAACTATTTATGCATATCATCAGCAAACTCTCTAGACATATCATCTTTGCCTCCAAAGATAATATCATCAACATGCACAATAATAATCATAATTCTATCGGTATTTACTTTAAAGTGTTTGATGTTGTTAGATCAACCTTTTCTAAATCTCTGATTGATCAAGTATCTACCTAACTTTTCATACCAAGTTCTAGGTGCTTGGTTGAGTATACAAAGTATCTTTTTCAATCTATAAACTATATTTGGATCTGTCTCTAATCTAAAACCTTAAGGTTTTTGAACGTAAAACCTCTTCCTTTAGTTCACAATTTGGAAATGTTGTTTTGATATTTAGTTGATAGAATTTGAAATATTTGAATGTCACAAATAAAAAAAAAGTCCTCCATTTGTTCAAAAAGCGTGTGAGTTTCATCAAAATCATTTCCTTCAATTTGGAAAAAAAATTGGCACATAATTCTAGATTTATTCCTTAGTATTTTACTATTTTCATCCATCTTATTCTTGCAAACCCATTTGGTTCCAATCATGTTCTTTTTGTTTAATCAAGGAACAATTTCCCAAGTCCAATTCTTTTTAATCTCATTTATCTTTTCTTCCATTTCTTCAAACTAGCTTTGATCACACAACAAGCTTCTCCTATTGATTTTGGTTCAATTTTTGAAAGTAAACATTACAAATCTTGATTTTTTGCTTCCTCTATCTAAATAACAACTCCTCTACTATTATCATCAATAATATGTTTCTCATTTTGATGTTCTATACATAGCTAGGTGTCATACTAGTAGAAGTAGATGTAGGTCTACAATATTCTTCTTTCAAATCTTCCACTTTCCTATCATCTTTGTATAGTCAACAAACTTCTCAAGTAATCCCTGAAAGTTTTCATCAACTCTCACATTCACTTTTTCCACAACTCTATTCATCCTTTTTTTTTAACACTAACATGCATTAATTATAAAAGAGTATCCTATAAATATGTCTTCAACAAATCTACTATTAATTTTTACCAAATTGTCTTCACCTACATGAATATAATATTTTCATCCTCAAATCTTGAAACGCTTAATAGTTGATGCTCTACCATGCCAAAAATCATAAGCTATTTTTCTATATCTTTTTTGGAACAAAACTCTATTCAATGTGTGCACAAAAGTGTGTACAATGCTTTTCCAATAGATCTCTCAAATATTAGCCTCTTTCATAATTATCCTTACCACTTCATGAATTCTTTTGATCATCCTTTCCACAACACCATTTTTTGTGTGGTGTCCTTTCTATCGATAACTATCTCTGAATGCTATGCTTTTTATAATATATTTAAAATTCATTAGAAGTAAAATCTTCTCCTCTATCAGATTTTGAGAATTTAGTCCTTCTACTACATTTATTTTCAACTCTACTCTATAAAATATTGAACTTAAACAAACACTTCATATTTTACTTTTTAAAATGAAACCCAAGTAAATCTAGAATAATCATCAATAAACAACATGAAACATCTTTCACCTAAATAATCTCTCATTATTATGGGATTGCAGATGTTAGTATGCACAAGATTTAAAAAATTGGTAGATGAATGAAAATTTTCCTTGTGATTTTCTCTACTATTCTTTCCTTCTTAACATCATTTTCAAATAGTACTCTCAGGTTTGTGCAGTCTTGGTAAATCTCTAACATGTAAAAAGTTGGTCTTTGCAAAGTTATCAAAGTTAATTTGATAAATCCTTCTATGCCAAAGCCAACAATCATCTACATAGGATATCAAATATCCTTTGGTAGCTCCTTCCAACTGATACATGTTCTTGCATTTCCTTCTATTGATAGCAATAAGATGCTGCACCCTTAATATTGGTGTATATAGGGTAACGAATAGTCAAATTATGGCTATCTTAATCCTTAATTATGTCATGTTATCATTATTATATTATTATTTAGGTAGGTAGGTCAACCTAGGTGTTATGTAGGGTTGTGTCTATTCAACCTAAGCATAATTAGGTATATATAGGAGGATGTGAGTCTTATTTCAACATCATATTGAACTGTGTTCTCATTGGAGATATTTGGAGGTTTTCCCCTCGAAGTGGCCTATTACTCTCAGTTATTATCAAGTATTTTTATAATATTTCATATTATTTCTTCTATTGTGCATGTTATTTCATTACAAGTGGTATCAGAGCATGATCTTGGCACCATAGAGGCAAGATTTTAGTTATTGTCAAGTATTTTTTATAATATTTCATATTATTTCTTCTATTGTGTAAATTAGTTCATTACAAGTGGTATCAGAGCATGATCTTGGCACCATAGAGGCAAGATTTTTTCTCAACATTGGGATGATTTTGGAAAGAGCATAACTTTTAGATTTAAGTGAATTTTTAAAAGATTTTTAAAGGGTTTTTGAAGACCATATTAAAGAATTTATAGTCCAAAATTTAGAGGAATTGGATCAAATTTGAGAAAATTATTGTATAATTGCTATTTCTACACAATTTATTGAAATCTTCGTATCTCCCACATCCTGCCAAATTGGAGTATAACTTGTACTGGGTTTTTGAATACATAGTAGTGGAGCCTAAATTTCAAAAATTGGAGAAATTGAAAGAAAAAAAAGAAAGATACATTTAATTTGTGTGATTTAATTTATTTCAAAAATATCAATTTCCATCATGATAGGGCCTTTAACAAGAGGCAAAAAGAATGCTACCACATTGGGGAAATCCTTTGATCAAGATAGGGAAGGAACAGAGGATAGTAATCCCAATTAGGTACTTAGTAAGTTCAAGGAAGAGGTTAAGAGGGATATGTGTGACCTACAAGGAGATATATTAGATATAAAAAGCATGTGAAGAACCTATATGAATGAAACAAGGAAGGAGCTCTCAAACAATCAAGGTGAAACCTTCAAGCTGACTAATAATAGCACAAATTTTATTAATCCTAGTGGATATGTGCAAATTTGATGGCAAGGATCCTCTAACATGGATAAATCAAATGGAGATTTTTTTGAAGTATATCAAATCCCATATGGACAAAAGGTCATGATGGCTTCCCTATATCTAGAACCAGATCAATTCATTTGGTATCATTGGCTTTGTACTCATAGGAGGAAAAAGGGTCTTGCTATATCATGGCCAATTTTTATAGAAGAAATCCAAGCACAATATAGCAATAGTTTGACATAAAATTTCTTTAGCCAACTTGCTAAGATTCAACAAACAAGATCAGTTAAGGATTATATTAACAAATTTGAAAATCTATCGTTAAGATGGATACAATTATAGAGGAGAAATTGAATGATTTATTCTTAGGTGGTCTCAAGGATCACATTCAACATGAGGTATGCATGTTTTGTCCAACTCAGTAAACAAGTCTTTTATATTGGCACATAGGGTAGAGGAAAAGTTCTTGATTCCTAGAGAGCAAGGGGCTAATGTGACAAGAGAAAAAGGATGTTCAACACCTTCTCTTTCTCAACCTACTAGGTTGACTGCACAACAAATTGAGAAGAATAGAGCAAAAGGGTTGTGTTTCAATTGTGATAGAAAATATAGTCAATGAAATAACTATAGTGAAAAGAAATTGTTCTATATTGAAGGTCCAAGTGAGGAAGAAGAGGATGAGACCATATTAGAGGAGGATAGAGAGTTAAGTGAGGATAGGGGCATTCATAGGTTGTTTTGCCAGAGCCAAGGTAGAGTAGTGTGCAATGATCAGACTTTTCTCAAATGTCTTTGACCTAGTTTGGCGTGTGGGTCTAGAAGAAGCTATAATGAGCATTTATGAGAAACTTAGGATTTCCCTTCTAGAAATGTATATGGCACACCCACTTGCTAGTTTTGATTTGGCCATGGTGATTAGGCACCCTTCCCTAGTCATCTGAGAGAATGTAACATTTTATAAGGAATGGCCAAAAATAGAGGTTAGCATCCAATTCCTTTTCCGGTGGAGAGGGATCATTGAAGATAGTAGCAAGGATTGGCTTCAAAATTATCTTGGTATCTTTAAGTCATATATCCATCCTAGTGTGGAGCTCAAAAATCTAGGGGCACTAGAATTCTGCACCCGTAACATGGAGAAATCAAGTAGGGAAAAAATTGCCTTTGAATTCTCACTAAATTTCCAGATAGAGAATCCCAAGGACATCATAGAGATTATCATGGTTTTTTGGAAATAGTTGTTGGATTTAGAGGATTTTCTCTCACTGGTCCTATTAGTTTGCTTTTATATATGTATTCCAATTTGGTTAAGGGTCTCCCCTATTTTGTCTCCTCTACCCTACCCTTAGCCTTTCATGCCGCTTTTGTCCTTTTGGTCTCTACTCCCTCCTTTTTAGCCTTCTAGGATTTATATGTAGTTTTTCTATTTGTTTATGTCATGAGAAATTATCATATATATTACTAAGATTTTTATTTTAGATCGGGATAGTATATAGTAAATCCAAATTGTATGCTTTGTATTTTCTGAAGGTTAATGATAGTACAATATAGTTAGGAAGATTTGCACAGTATCATGGTCCCTACTTCAGAAGGTGGTCTGTAAGTATGGTTGTATGTATCAGTTTGGGTGCTTCCTTATCCAAAGATGTCTTTATGTAAAATCTTATTTTCATAATATAAATGATTGCTACATCTATATCAGTTTTTTGTGATTATTTATTGCATTTTATCTTCTTTGAATGATGCTACCCATTAGGAATGAAATAATTATCTAATAAAATCTGCCAATTTAAACCATGTCTTGTTCTTTCTATTTAGCTGCAACAGAGGAAGTGTTTTCAGTATATCATGATACAGAAAAAATATGGATGCAAATTGAACAAATGTGGAGCACCTAACGCATTCTAGTTATAGAACAATGCATAGAATAAGAACAAAACCAAATATGATATCTAAAGAGGACATTAAAGTAACTAGTAAGGTCAATAATTTAACTTATGCATAGAATTACTGATCGACAAAATTTAAGTTAATATAAGATAAATTAGGGCCTATAGGTATATACTTGATTAAGTAGGACTTAGATTTTGACTATGTTTTTTATGAATGTTAGGGTCAAGCATGTATTGCTAGTGATCATTAGGGTAGAATTGAGAGAAATCATCCTAGAATTTGGTCCGATTCTAGTTTTGACTAAGCATAGAATTTTAAGTTCACCCGGTCCAGATTCCAAGGATCCCTTTATCAAAGATTTTTGAACTAACAGTACTACATTCCTTTTAAGTTATATTATTGATTAGCAAGTTTGAAGGCATTATTACTCTATGCAAATCTAAATAAGAGGTATATTTAAAGTATACAAAGATTTGATCGAACTAGTTGGGTGTTCCTTGGACAAGAACTAGCAAAAGATCAATATAGGGATTATTAAAAAATACAAAACTAGAAAAAAACACAATATTGGCAACTGGAGGATGCCCCTTTTAATTAAGTAATATATAGGACTTCAGTGTCGGGCAAGATTGGAGGTTTTCTTCAATGTTCTTTCCTACCAGTGCTCATTTGAATGGAGTTTACTCTATTGTTCTTTTATTAATTTTATTATAATCAAGGCTTCAACCAATTACTGATATAAAAAATAAAAAATAATTTTATATAAAGTATTAAATATAACTACACAATATATTAGAATCATAGTACTATGTATTATTATATAGTATTCTATATTATCTATAGTATTATAAATATTATCTATAGAATATTATATATATATATATATATAGAATTATAATATATCGTTAAATATATCTACTATAATATATTTCTCAACATAGTATTAGGAATTATTTTACAGTATTATATATTTAATTAAATAAATATAATTTTATTTAATATTATATAATTTAAATATAATTTCTTACATGTCTAAAGGGGTCATACATGATGCTCTGACCTTGTTCAACCTGTATGATCAATTATAATAGGACCCCTAAGGACATATGTTGTCATGAAATGGGTCGAAAGGGGTCATTGGTTATCCTTTCATACCTTTTGACACATATGAAAAATTATAATATACAGTGACATATGTTGTCATGAAATAGGTCGAAAGGACCTATGACCCCTTTCAACCCATGTGATCAATTATAATATGTCTCTAGGGGTTCTAGGACCCATAGGGACATATCTTGTCATTAAATGGGTTGAAAGGTGTCATAGGTTATCTTATGACCCCTAGGGACATATGTTGTCATGAAATGGGTCGAAAGAGGTCATAGGTTTTCCAATGGCCCCTTTTGACCAATATTATCAATTATAATATGTCCCTATGGGTACTAGGATCCCTAGGGACATATGTTGTTATGAAATGGGTCATAGGTTATCTTATGACCCCTTTTGACCCATATGATCAATTATAATATTTCCCTAGTTGTCCTAGGACCCCTAGAGACATATGTTATCATGAAATGGATTGAAAGGAGTCATAGGTTATCCTATGACTCCTTTCAACCCATATGAACAAGTATAATGTCCCTGGGACCCCTAGGGACATATGTTTTCATGAAATGGATCAAAAGATGTCAAAGGTTATCCTATGGCTCCTTTCAACCAATATGATCAATTGTAATATGTCCCTAGGGGTCCTAGGACTTCCAAGGACATATGTTATCATAAAATTGGTCGAAAGGGGTCATAGGATAACCTATGACCCCTTTCAACCCATATGATCAATTATAATATGTCCCTAGGGATCATAGGATCCCTAGGGCTATATGTTATCATGAAATGGGTCAAAAGGTGTCATAGGTTATCCAATGACCCTTTTCGACCTATATGATGAATTATAGTTTTGCTAGGGGTCCAAGGACCAGACTAGGGATATATGTTGTCATGAGATGAGTTGAAAAGGGTCATAGGTTATCCTATGACCCTTTTCAACCCATATGAACAATTATAATATGTCCCTAGAGGTCCTAGGACCCCCAAGGACATATCTTGTCATGAAATGTGTTGAAAGAGGTCATATGTTATCCTATGACCTATGATCCCTTTTAGACCTTATGAACAAAAGAAATAGGTCTCTAGGGGTCCTAGGATATATGTTGTCATGAAATGGGTTATAAATTATCACATGACCCCTTTCGACCCATGTAATCAATTATAATAGGAGCCCTAGAGACTTACGTTTTCATGGGGGTCAAAGGTTATCATATGACCTCTTTTGACCCCTATGATCAATTATAATAGGACCCCTAGGGACTTATGTTGTCATGAAATGTGTCGAAAGGGGTCATAGGTTATCTTATGACCCCTTTTAACCCATATGAACAAATGAAATAGGTATATTACTATATAATTATAATATTTGTAGACACCATAAATTTGGAAAGACCTAAAACAATGAGAACTTCAATCAAACAATGAAAATTAATGACAAAATCAAATAATGGAGGAAAATAACAGACTTTCAAATCAAGGGTAACATCAAGTCATTCAAGCAATTAATCTATCAATCACCTATCAAATAAAAAAGGACCTAAATCACTTTAAAAAGAGGAAAAACAATTTATAAAATCATAAAATGAAATAAAAAAAGATAAAAGATAAAAGACAAAAGTTGAAAGTAATGCAATATTTATTAAATAAACAAAAACCTTTTATCCTCTCAAAAGTGAAAATCCTCAATTTTGAAATTAAAAGAATTAAAAACCCTCATTTATCCTCACAAACTAAGTTTGTTGGACTTTTCCTCTTGGTGCTTTATAAAATATTTTCAGTTTCACGATGACCCTCCAGTGAGAAGTAAAATCTTGATCCTTACCCCAATCCCCTTCTAAAATCCTATAAATAGGAGAGAAATTCAAGAGGAGAGTGACCCAAGTGATGCATCTGTACTATAGGTACATTTAGAGTTTTCATCTAACATTGTTATTATACATAATTAATGTCATTTTAGTGTCATTTTAACACCATTCTAGCATTTATCTAGCACCATTTAGCATTATTTAGTCTTGTGCATGCATATGTTCTATCATTATAGTGATATTATCTTCATATAATTCACACTTTCATATAGATCTTGCATAGATATTTATAGATCTACATTCATAGCATACTCCCATTCTAGAATTGTCACTAAGATGCCAGTTTGAGAGAAATTTTAGTGGTTGTAGTTAGGGAAACATGGGATGTTTGTGGAGTCTTTATTTAATAGTGATTTCTTGGGTCTAGATTAGTTCATTGTTATTTTGATTACACCCTGCTATAAAGCCTCATGAATATGCAATTCTACCATGTACAAATTGGCTTCCATCGTATGTGTTGAAAGACTCAAATGCACTATAAAACCCTATGTATGCACTACATTTTTCCCCTATGCATTTTTTCTTTGTTATTAGGGTTTTGAATATACATTTCACATCGTGGATGCACTATTATATGTCACATATGTGCTAAAAGAATTTACATGTGCTAAAAGAAAATCAAATGTGCTAAAATGTTTAAGCTACACATTCATGGGGCATTTTCATGCATAAACCTAAAAATGTATGCACAAATTCACAAATTTTAAACTACAGATGATCTCAATGACTTACGAAGGTATTGTATTTGGTTAGACACTCATAACTAGAACAACTCTTGAATCTATGCTCTCACAATGTGATAACCATCCTCGTTGGCTCAAAGCTCCAAGACATAAAAAGTAAAAGGGAAGTGTAAAAATGAAGTGGGTAAAAAGTTTTTTGACCTATTTAACCCTCCTTTGGGGCATTTTATGACATTTTAAATGTTATACATCCATGTAAGGACTTCTAACCCATTTCCTTGAACTGGGTATTATTCTAGAAACAAGTCAATCACCTACATTCACCCCAATTTCCTATCAATTGTTTTAGAAATAAAATTAGAATATCCCTATTTTACATATCAATTTTTCTTCCAATTTCATTTCTGAGGGGGCAATATACCCATGTCAAACTAGGGCATAAAAAAATTTCAAATATCAAAATCATTCTACCCCAACAAAATTTCAACATCAAATCAAATTGGGACATCCAAGAAAGTTATCTTAAACAAAGGAATTTTAACATCTCAATATCAAAATAAAACATTCAATCAAAAAAATCAATGACAATCAGACACCATATCAATGTCAACAATTAAACATCAAATCAATCTTGAATCAACAAAACATCATTGATCAAACATCCAGTCATCAGAATTTGGCCTAAAATAAAAGATCAAAATAGTCTTTGAACTAATATGCTTCACATATTAGCTCAAAGAGGGGCATTTGTAGACACCCTAAATTTGGCAAGACCTAAAACAATGAGAATTTTGATCAAACAATGAAAATTAAAGACAAAATCAGATAATGGAGGAAAACAACAAACTTTCAAATCGAGTCATTTGAGAAATTAATCAATCAATCACCTATCAAATAAAAAAACACCTAAATAACTTTAAAAAGAGAAAAAAAAATTCATAAAATCATAAAATGAAATGAAAAAGGAAAAAGATATAGGACAAAAGTTGAAAGTAAATGCAACATTTATTAATTCAACAAAATCCTTTTATCCTCTTGTTGGTTAACAATATGTTCTCTGATTGTGGTTTACAACTTGACTCTTTTAATACCCAATGTTTTGGAGAAACAAAAGGATGCCACCAAAAAATGGATCAATGAATGTGTTCTATCACAGCTCTCTAAATTACAATACACAACTCCCTTAGGACTTGCAATGATATGCAATGAATATGTCTTTCTTAGATCATAAGTTTATGATAGAATAAGTTCTTAACTTGAGAGTAGTAAAGGCTAACCAAATTTCTTATAGAGACAAACAATTTAGGAAAAATAGATTGGGATAACCTATCACATCCAATGGAATGACTATAGTAGATTGTCTTGAAATTTTTTGAACTTTCTATTCTAAATGCAAGCTATTTATCTAAATTCAAAAGAGGAAAAGGAAGAAGAGATGAACATGAGGGAAAATGGAATTTTTAAAACTATTAGACCTGGGTGAAATGGAATACAACAAGTTCCTAATAGATTCATCCACATTTATTCTTCAATTCCCAATTAAACTACTTTTAACATGTCATGGAACAAACAAGAGGAGAAGTAGAATAACATGTAGAAAAGTAAATGGAATTACCTATATTGTAAATACCATAGTGAAATGGAATTCACGAGGTCACAAAATCGCATGTAATCATCCTTTAACTCTCAATGCAAAACTAATCTACGAATTGACGGACAACAAAACATGAAGATAAAATCAGGTAAATGGAATTACATAACCAATTCACTATCAAGTTTGCTGACCATTTCAATATCATTAGAAATTACATTTATAGTCTTCTGTCAGTCCTTTGCTTCAATAGTACAATGGTCACACAATAGAAAGAAAACATGAAAATATCTAATCTATAGTACCATATGGATGCATGGCATCTTTCTCATCAATGATCTTGATCCCACAACACCTCTAGAAACACCTGGCCACCATTTATCTTCATGGGGCTTTAAAAACGTTGTAAAAATCTTCATTCCATTTGTATTCTGTTGTTGGCACCAAATCCATGTAATTCATATCTCAATGATCAAAACAAGTTTGAATTTTGACCATCAGTCTTGAATCAATGATCATGATTAAAACATAATAATCTTCTTTATTTTTCTCTTGTTTCTTCTTTGCAACTATCATTCATATGATATATTTACCTGATATGATGATGTGATCCACCAGTGATAATTTCATTTTGTATTTTCATAGCCTGGAATGTTTGAAATTCTTTTTAGTCTTTAAGCTTGAGATTCTTCTTATTTTTCACTTTGCAACTACTTACTACCTTCTTTACTAACCATAATGAAGTAGCAATAACTACACATTGACCATGATCATGCCTTCACAACATTAAAACTAATTATTATTTCAAACTTGTGATGCTATGATGACCATTTTGAGTTTAACTATTACTTCATTTGTAATCTTGCAACTCAAAACTCTAACTCACCCTTTAACCCTATGAAGCTACCAAAAGGAGTTTTCACTACTTCACAACCTTGACCTAGAGTTAACTTCAACCTCTTGTGAACATGTGATAATTATTTGACTTAACCATCACTATCTCTTGCATCTTCACAACCTTCTTTGAGGGTCAATATTAACACAAAATGACGATGTGATTTACATACTTTCTCTACTTTGCAACTTAAAATGAAAGTTTAACTAACTATATGTGATGTTGCAATCATTAGCTTTGACTATTATTTCATGCTCTTCACATCATCACACCATAGAATTCTTCAAGCCAAAAATAAGCCATGATCAAGTGATGATCATTGGACTGATTGTCTTGCATCTTTGCTGTGGTCTAAAACTTAATATTTCTTTCATGTACGATGTTGTAACAACTTCATAATTTAACAATCTGTCTACATTCACAACTTTCATGACTTATCTTTCATCATATGGAATATGAGCTGCAACATTGTAACAACCTTTGATCTAATCTTCATTTGACAATTAGGGATCCATCTCCAAGGGCAATTGACTTTTCAAATGACCAATGGTGTGTATTCCTTTTGTTGATTGACTTTTCCACTTGTCTATGTAGTTGTTGATACACATTTGTTTCTCTGCATTTTGAGCTCGATCACTCGTGATATCTTCCATTGAAATGTAACTATTGCATATCTTTTTCCTCTAAATCCTTTTGAATTTTTACATGATGAATCAATGGAGTTTTTAGACCTTCTTCTCATCAAGGAGATGCTTATATCTAACCCACCAAACCCTAAATCACCCAACTTTTGACTAGTGTGATGCTTACATAATTTCCCACATAGGTTAGATTGATAGGGGATGATGAGAATATATAAAATTCTAGAGGCATTCTAGACAAAGACCTATCATTGACACATTGACTTGACTTCAACCTAAAGAAAAATGAGATGAATTGAAAATTGGGTAATAACTGGCTCTGTCTAGGGATTTAAGCATGACAATGCATAAAAGAATCCTTGCAATATCTGGTTCTAAAAAATAGGGTGACAACTTGGAATTAAAAAGAATAGAGTAATCTAGGAAAGCAACAACAACTAGCTAAAAAGTGACTGACTAAGCTAAAGCACAAAGAATGAAAGAAAAACCTACTTAATTAGCTATTATGCAGGGGTTCCCTATTTTCAATTTCACATTTGATACAACTTCAAATCTTTCCCATTGTAAGAACATGGCAAGGTTTTTCCAATGAGATATGGCATCTTGAAAGAGTTTTTCTAGTTCACTTGTATGATTTGAAATGGCCCTTTCCACAAAGGCTAAAACTTGGAGTGCATTCCTCTTGGTTCATGCCTCTTATCCCATAGTAGGACCAATTCACCTTCCATGAATTTCCTTGGTCTTTCTCTTTTATCAAATAACTTCTTGATTCTTCCTTGATGTTTAGTGATTCTATCTACCATTTCTTCTCTTTCCTCCTACAAGTTGGTGAGATATAAAATTCTCTTTTCCAATTCATCTCTGCATATGTTATCTTCAATCACAATTTTCAATTTACAAGTGGCAAGCTACAAAAGTAATGGAAATTTAGCTTCTACTCCATAAACTAACTCAAAAGGTGAGATACCAATGGCTCTTTTAGGTGTGGTCCTATCTTCCCATAAAGCATCATGTATCTTATTGTGCCAACTTCTTTGATTATCTGAGACCAATTTCTTCAAGATATTAATTAGATTCTTATTACTATACTCAATCTATCCATTTCGCTGAGGAAAATAATAAGAGGAATGACCAACTTGGATACCATTATCATAGAAAAACTCAATAATTTTTTTAGGAAGAAAAATAAGATGCATGCTCCATTATCAATCTCATAGGAACTCCAAATTTGACCAATATATGTTCTTTGAGAAAATCACATACCACCTCTGGTGAAGTCTTCTTCATAGGTTTGTTTTCCACCCATTTACTGAAATAATCTATGGTATACAATATGTAACAATGTCCTTGGCTTGAAGGAGGATTAATTGGGCCTATGAAATCTAACCCCCATTGGTGAAAAGGAGCTTCAATCACCACTGGCCTAAGAGGTGAGGCCACTGGCTAAGGTTTACGAGTAAACATCTTACATTTTTCACAATTGGAAACCCACTTATATGCATCCTTAAACATACTAGGCACAATAGTAACATTGCCTTAAGATTTTTGAATGCATTGACAGTAGAAGAGAAGTGTCCTCCACATGCTTGATTATGAAAATATTTTAAGAGCCTCCCTTGTTTCTCTTTATCAACAGATCTTAGGAATGTACCATCAATAGCTCTCTTATACAAGACATCATCATGAATTACATAATTTAATGCCTTTTTTTTTAGATCTCTCCTCTGCTTAGCATTCAGTCCATCAAGGCATTCACCATAGGTCATAAAGTATGCAATATTTGAAAACCAAGGGTCTTTAAGACCTACCATGAGAACCTTTGGAGTATCTTCCTTTTCAATTTGGTGATTTTATACCAAGGCTTTACAAAGTGCATTTCCTCTCACAAGTTTGGTTGGCTTGATCTCAATATCATACTCTTGAACCTTTGCAATCTAGGCTCCTCTATTATTGCAATTGACATCTTGTTGTGACAAAATGATTTTTACTACAAAATCTAGCTCTAATGCATAACAATATAGGATGAATTCCTTAGTATAGTCTAGATGAACAAGGATAGGGGCTTTGGCAATAGCACTTTTCATGTCTTCAAAAGCTCTTTTTCCAATATCACTCCATTTGAAAGCTTCATTACCATTCATCACATCTACTATACACCTAATTGTCTTAGAGAGATTAGGCACAAATTTCCTAAGAAATTTACCTAGCCAAAAAAAGACTTTACTCCAGTTTTGCTCATGGTAGACTTAATTGTTGAATGACTTTAACTCTATCTAGACCAATCTTCATGCCTTCTTGAGAGACAATGTGACCAAGTAGTTTACCTTCTATCACACAAAATACTAATTTCTTGGGATTCAAGGAGACACCATGATTTCTACACCTTTGTCGTACTCTTTCTATGTCCTTGATGTGATCTTCTCTTTTCTTGGAAAATATTGTCAAATCATCAAGGTACACAATAATAATTTTATTCTTCAAATCACCAAAACCCACATTCATTGCATGTTGAAATGTTGTATCTACGTTAATTAAGCCAAAAGGCATCCTACTATATGCAAAAGTACCCCAAGGTGTGGCAAATTTTTTCTTGAGATGATATACCTCATCTACTTGAATCTGATTATACCCTAAAAAGCCATCTAACATAGGCATCATCTCTGACCCGACAATAATTTGTAAGAGATGGTCCATGTTGGGGAGTGTAAAGTTATCTTTGAGAGAAGCCTGATTTAGATTTCTAAAATCCACACAAATCCTTATCTCTCCTTTTTTCTTCTTCACTAGCACAATGTTAGCTACCCAAGTAGAGTGATGAATAGGATATATGATCCTAGCCCCCAACATTTTGTCAAATTCTTTAAAGATTGTTCCTTCACCTATAGGGTTGTAGTTCATTTGTTTTTTTTTGAATGGTGTTGCTCTTGGCTTTAAAGGGATTCATGTTTAAATTTCCCATCCATGATTTTTTAAAAATCTTCATAACTCCAAGAAAATACATCTTGATATTCAATGAGTAAGTTCTTGATTTCTACCCTCTCTTTTTGTGTGCAACACTTTCCTATGTTTATAATTTTTGGATTGATTTATGTCCCTATATTTATTCCAACATCCTCACCACAAGATTCTTCTTTCTTATCTCTTTCTCTCTTAATGTATGCATCATGTCTACCAAAAAGGTTTTCCAAAGAAATGAGATGAGGTGGGATCATGTTACCTTTCAATTAAATCATATCTGGCTCTAGTTTCCTTTTTCCATCTATTAATGGATCACTACTTGAATTAGTGCTTCCTTCAAAATACAAGTCTGGAAAAGGTTCAACCCCTTCAATGAATTGTTGTATGTGGTTTTCATCATCAAAAATTTTCCAATAATCTTCATTAAAAGAAATATTTGGCCTAAACAAAACTTTCACTTTATAGATTTGATCTTTAAAATTGGGATGTGGTAGGATCAAGGATGCAAAGACTACCAAAGAATCAGCTCTTGAATTGAATTCCCTTGGTACTACTACAATTGAGAAAGCATCCAAACTTTCAATCTCATCCCTTACCTTATGATGATAGTTTTTCAATCTTTGGTTCTTTACTACACATTGATTCTTCACTTGTCTTACCACCAATTCTACATATCCTTGAGCTTTGAGTATCTTGACCCCTCTCTATTTTGATACAATTATGCCAAGGAGAAGGGCTTCATATTTTGTAGTATTTTTGGTATTTTTGAAATCTAACTTGTATGCCAAACAAGTTATTTCTCCACTAGGTGATGTCAAAACCACTCACACCTAAACTAACATTGGCATAGCTACCATCAAATTATAAGGTCCATAACTACTCAACATTAATCTACTTTGATTCTTCTTGAATATTAGGAGTATCAAAAAATAGCATATAGTTACCATACTACATTTCTTGATATACAATTTGAGATATGGTATCATCTAATTTTAGGATAGTGAACTTTTCCTGCTTCTTTTTTGGCTCTAATTTTACCTTTCCATTCCCAAATAGAATGGTAGCATAGGAAAAATCTAATTTTATCTCTCCCCTCAGGTCCTTGCAAACAATTATACTTTAGAGCATTCCATAACTTGCAAGAATGTCTGCCACTATGATGGTAAGTTTTGGCCTTTTAGAAGGATAAGTAGCTAGAGTAACTTGAGCATATTTTATTTGTGCAAGAAAAGGTGCTTATTTTGCATCCATTTATTAACAACAACCAAAAGTTTTAGTTAGGGGTTGACCTAGAGCTTTAGATACAGAGGTAGGAATTACATTATTAGAAGCCCTTGAGTCTACGATGTAATTACTAAACCTATTTCCATTAATAAAAAATGAAATGTAAAAAGGATATGGCTCTATATTTAGAGAGGTGGCCAAGACAATGGATTCTTCTTCTTGAAAAAATTTAGGTAGTACAAGATCTTCATCAACCAAAGGAGTTCCACTAGTATTAGCTTTGTTTTGATGATCAATGTTAGCATTAATACTAACATGTCCTCCATCTTTATTATTACAATGTTCAACTAACCTTTGTAATTGATTAGGATTAGACTTCAAGCAATCTAGTGGAGATATATGACTTCTCACCTCTTCATAGTATTGTATTATATCAAAGGAATTAGGTAACTTATTTTTGTGTTCCTTTTGTAAAGTTGAAGGTACCATGTCACTATCTTTATCTGCTTTGTTTGTTGATGCATGATTCTTAACAAGCACTAAATTAGAGGTTTGATTCTTACTCTTTTGACCCCTAGTCATGACTACCAACTAAGGTCCATATAAAGTTGAAAAAATAGTCCCCTCTAGTCTCTAAATCTGATTCATACTCCAAATAATTTTTTTTAGAGTTGCCACACGGAGTATAATCATCTTCACATTCTGGATATTCCACTATTTGTTCTTTGTTGTCTACCATCTACTTATATCTAATAATGTCAACACATGTATCTCCACCATGATCTGCTCTTAGGTGGAAAGCACACATATTTTTTTCTCTTTGAAGCAACCTCAATTGCTAACCTTTGTTGAGTAGGTGGTATTTGCAAAGTCTTACCTCCATTTTGATGCCTAGAATCTTCTTGACAAGGTTGGTGAAAAGAATGAACAAGTCTATTGATTTGTTTCTTCAATGAAATAATATTATTAGACAACTTTGGAGCATGACATCTATATTATTTGAAGTGCTAGTTGCATTACCTATGATTCTAGATTGAAATTCTCTTTTCCACTTACCAGAGGCTATCATTTCATCTTTTTTCTCCACAGCTAGTGTTTGGGAAGCTTGTAAATTTTCTGCATTTGCTCTCCTAATTTGATATCCTAGATTAGGAGGCATAGAGCTGATGTATAAGGTCTTCTTATTGTCATTTATTGGTACACTTACAACAAGTATTCTCTTGATGATTTTTGTGAGGCCTCGCCCCGACCCATCCTAGGACCAATGATACATTATTATTTTGATTCTCATGCCTTGTTATGTCAGAACATTATTGGATACACTGAACATTTTTATGCTATTTTATGATGTGTGATGCTTTACTTCAGTTATCTGATTTTGTCATTTAATGCTTATAAATATGTATAATGATGAAGAAAATGTATGCAACACTAACACTTTTGGTTATGCAAGTTGAATGGTTAGAAATATGAGTGGAATTAGAAAAACAACTATTTATTAAGAAATGGATGCTTTAATTTATATAATTCCTCTAATATGTAATTCACATTATGCATGTGGTTTTTTTGGACCTACTGATGTGTGCAATGAGTGTGCAAGAAAATTAGCCGAGACAACTCAATGGAAAAGCGGAGCTAAATTACTTGTTAATTTTGTGCTAACTTTGTATTGTAATTCCTTAGAGGTTGTAATTTGGTCTTACTATTCTCCTAACTTTTAATTGTTCCTAATAAGTCTTTAAAGGCTTTAAAACATTAAATTTAAGTACCCTATGGGTAAGGGTATGGGTGGGGAGTACTTTCCAACCCTTTAACCTCCTTGGTTGACTTTTAGGGTCACTCAAAAACCCTATTTTAGGTTGATTTCGAAAATGGATTGTTCTTTACTTGAGTTAGTGAAACCAAACCTCCATCTTCAGTTACTTGAAGTCTAGTTGAGTTAAGGACCATACTTAGAGGCATTTTGGGAGTAGTTTTGGTTTTTGTCACCCAATCCTCTAGTTTTGAAGGAAGTTTGAAGATTGAAGGAAGAAAGGGAAGCTCTTCTCAAACCACCATTGCCATAACTCTTCTATGAAGGTAGGAGTACTTCACTCCTTGAATGGTTCTTTATGTGTGTTCATGTTTGAATCTTGCTTGAATCATGTTTGAGGCATTGTGTAGTCTTGCATTTCTTGCTTGTGTGTTGGGGGTGGATTTGGGAGGGATTTTATCTTGTTTTCCTTTGATGTTATTCATATTCTTTCTTCATGTTTTGTTTTTTTTGAGAGGTTTTCATGGGGATGGTTTTGGCAACACTCACCCTTGGATAGGGAAGAAGTGGCCATGTTTGGGGAAAGGGCCTTAGTTGGAACTCAATAGTGTAGAGCCTCCTCTCATGGTGAGAGGAGGGAAAAATGGTAAGGTGTATGGGCCCCTACTTGTCATGCCATACCTTGTTGTTATTGAGAATTCTTGAATGTGGAAAAGAATGAAAATCCTTATGGATATAGCCTCAAAATGGCCTTGTAAAAGAATGGAAGTTCTTGAAGTTTTAGCCCCGAAAGGGCTATGTGATGGTATGGTGATTGACTTCTCCTATTGAGAAAATCTACCTTTCCCTTGTATTGGTTCATTGTTGGACCTATTGTGCAACCGGGTTGGGAATGCATGTTTAAATTTCTTATCTCCTTGTGTTGTTTACCTCCATGTTGGTTCATGTCTTTTCCATGTTTCCCTTGATGCAATGAAGACATTTGATAAAAATTCTCTTGTGAAAGCCTTGAAGAAGATTCATTGGATTGTAATATTATGTAAGTTGTAATTGAATTTTATGTAGTGGCAAATACATCGGGTTTTCTTACTGGTTCTTTCCCAATGGAGCCTTGAACCAGGATGAATAATAGAGAAAAAAAAAGATTATGAAATAACCCTTGCAATGCTCTCATGTGGTTCCAAATTTTGGCATATGTATGTGAAAAATTAGAATGATAGATAATGTCTTCAATTTGGAAATTCTGAGTTTTCAATTATGATAATGAAAGATAATTGATGTGTTAAAGTTTTCAATTCGATGTTTTGAATATTAACATGTAATAATAATCCTACATTGTGATCACCAAGCTAGCACATTCATTGTTAAGCTTCATTAGTAATACAATTAAATTTGATAAGAATTATTCATCACCTTTTTGAATTTTGAATATAGGATCATAATTCCTTGTTAAGTTTCATAAAGAACAAGATCAATTTGATTAAGAGGTTTTGAATTTCCTTGAATTTAAAAATAAGAGAGAACACATACCATGTTATATGATGACTATATAAAACATACATCCTTGTCTTAAGATGATTGAATTAACATGAGCTATAGTAGAAAAGAGGATTATAATCCTTTGCATACTTTTGTATTAGTGTGCTTGTTCATGGGAACTCCATATTACCTCTAGAAATGTTTAAACTCATCTTGCATAACAAGGAACTTTAGCAAGAAAATATGTTAGCACTTGGCCAAAAAAAAATTGGTTTCCAAATTGTGCATCTCTAGGTCTAAAAACCCTCTCTGGAAAATGTATGGAGAAGTCTTAAATTTCCCCATGTCACAGAGAATATTCTATGAGATATTGTTCTTTGAATTGAAAATAAAAAATCATTGCTAATTCATTAATAATATGACTTAAATAAATTTGAATATATAACATCTAAATATATATATGATAATGCTTTTAAATTCAACATCCCAACTATAAAACTTTTGGGCATTTAACTCCATAGGTCTTAGAGATTTGGGGCATGGTACAAGTCGAATCATATAGTAAATTAAAAAAAAAAAAACTTCCAAACACCTGTCAGCAAGTACAGGGGCCGAATCATCTTGAGGGAGGACATGAGAATGTTTAAACACTTAATTTAAGACAAAACCTTTTTATGCTTTCTCCCCACTCAACATCTCAACCTTGCGATGACATGTGGTCATGTCTTCGCTTGAAGAGGTGGTGAATTTTATTAAAACAAAATTAAAAAAATCCCTCTGCACTTTTCACCCACCCCCCAATGCTTCCCTCTTCCTCAACGCGTGATCCAATGCGTGGGTAGATGGAAGGGACAGGTTTGCGTGCGCAGGCCCTTGGGTAGCACGTAGACTCTTGGGAAGTGGGGTCTAAGTCACCCACTTGGCATAGGGGGGGGGAAAGTAGGTCCTAGGACTAGGGTAGGAGGGGGGGTGTAGGATTGTTAGTTAGGTCATTTGTATATTATGTAAGTTTAGTTAGTAATTAGGTTAGTTGTGTAGTTTAGATTATTAGATTTTAGTTAGTTTAGGTTGTTTTAAATTTGAAGTTTAGTTAGAATAGTTTTAATTTTATTTGAATTAATTTAGTTGTTATATCCTTGGCGTAGTACTTATTATGTTAGCTTAAAATTTAAATGTAAGTTAATTTATTTTAGTAGTAATTAATTAGTCAAGGATTGTTCTAATTAATTATTATGTTTAGTTATTTTTAGATGTATGCTTTATTTAAATTAGGGTTAGCTTTAAGTATTAAGTGGTGTGTGGATGTTAGAATCCTAAGCTATTGTTTTTAATTTAAAAAGTTTTAAATATGAAATTAGAATATCTCAATTGGACAACTTTAATGTTTTATTAATTTGTGTTATACTATTGTGTGCGTATAGATCGATTTTAATAAGGATCTAATTTATGATAGTTCAAATAAAGTTAGAATAAAATATAGATTTACTGAATTCATTCTTGTCATCAATTATAGTGGTAAATAATTAATTAATTATTTGGATGGTTATAATATGTTGGAGAAAATTTTAAGGCTAAGTTTAAATTTGGATTAAGTTTTAAAACGTAATTAGAATGAAATCGCTAGAAGCTAATTAAAAAAATTAAGCTTGAAGTAAATCATTAGAATTGTAATGGCGTTCAAGATATCAAATTGATGAGGGCCTAGTTAATTAGGTCGCCTTTAAGGTCGTAGTTATTTAAGTCTTTGTGTCGATCTCTGTCAACCTTATTTTCTTTTGTATCTTAGTTTTTTTAAATAAAAAATTGTGTGTTTTTGCCCCTTATATTTTGGGCATGACAAGTTTGTTAAACTTTTTATTAAAAAACCTCATAGAAACAAATGGTTCTTTCTTCATTTGTGCCAATTGTAGCAACAACACTTGAGCATCTTCTATACTTTTATAGTGTTCTTCAAACCTTTACTTCTTGTGATCCCAATTTGTGATGCACCCTCTAGGTAAATATTGGAACCAATCAACAACATTATCTACAAGAGTATCTATAAACATCCTCACTACCACATCTTCATGTTGAGGATTTACCACACCATAGGCTTAATGAACAACACTTAGGTGTTGTTCTGTAGAGATTGTGCCATCACCATTGAATCTTGGGAAATTTTTTCTTGATGCTCTTGGAAAATCATTATTAGTTGCAAGGGCAAGAGGACCAATTTCATATTCCCAAGGGATTGTCATTGCTACTGGTACAATGGTATGATTTGTTTAGAAAGTGACTGAAATAGGGAGTGCTTCATTAATTAACAACAAAGCATCAAAGGTAGGAGGAATAGAAGTTCTAGCAATAGGAGGAGAAGAAGGTTGAATTCTCCTTGTTCTAGTAGGAATGACTATAGGCAAGTGAGTTTCTTGGAGTTTCCCAATGATAGATTCCATTGCAAGCACTCTTCCCTTTTTGAAAATATATGCTAGAATGGGAAATTTGGCCTTTTTGAGCTCCTTGTATACTAGGTCAATCCTTCCTCTTTCCTTGGCACCCCTAGTATACTTAGAAAAAGGTGTTTTGAGTTTACCTTAATATTGGTGATCAAGGAAACTTTACTAGTTTTCAAACTTTGAGTTAGCTTCTCCTTTTCTAGTAGGTTTGAGGCTATAAAACTGGTATTAAGTTCTTATGGAAAATATCTTGCTTCCACAAGACATATCTCGCAACTCAAAATATATAAGGAATTAGAGTTCAAATTAATTATGAAGAGAAATTCTTCAGAGCTTTTTTTTATTTTGAATTCTCCCCAACAAAATCACCAAAAAATGTTGGTTAATAGTTTGTTCTCTGGTTGTGGTTTACAACTTGACTCTTTTAATACCCAATGTTTTGGAGAAACAAAAGGATGTCATGAAAAAATGGGTCAGCATATGTGTTCTATCACTGCGCTATGAATTACAAGGTATAGCTCCCTTATGACTTGCAATGATATGCAATGAATATGTCTTTCTTTGATCAAAATTTTATGATAGAATAAGCTCTTAAAATGAGAGCAATAAAGGCTAACCAAATTTCTTATAGACACAAAAAATTCAGGAAAAATGGATTGGTGCAACCTATCACACCCAATGGAATGACTATAGTAGATTGTCTTGAAAATTTTTGAACCTTACTCCTATTCTAAATGTAGATTAATCATCTAAATGCAAAAGAGAAAAAGGAAGAAGAGATGCACATGAGGGAAAATGGAATTTCTTTAAATATTAAACTTAGGTGAAATATAATCCAACAAGTTACTAATAGATTCATCCAAATTTATTCTTCAATTCCCAATGAAACTACTTTTAACATGCCATGGAACAAATAAAGGGATTAAAAGTAGCATGTGAAAAATTAAATGGAATTACCTATACTATAAATACCATAGTGAAATAGAATTCATGCGGTGATCACTGAATCACATGTAATTGGCCTTCAACTCTCAATGTAGAACTAGTCTATGAATTGAACAGACAACAAAACATGAAGAGGAAATTAGGTAAATGGAATAGCAGAACCAATTCACTATTAAGTTTTTTGGCCATTTCAATATCATCAAAAATTACATTTATGGTCTTCTGCCATTCCTTTGCTTTAGTAGTGTAATAGTCATACAGTAGAAATAAAACATGAAAATATCTAATTTATATCACTATATAGATGCGTAGCATATTTCTCATCAATGATCTTGATCCCACAACACCTTTGAAAACACTTGAACACCTGGCGGCCATTTAACTTCATGTGGCTTCTAAAACCCTGTGAAAATCTTCATTCCCTTCGTATTCTACTATTGGCACCAAATCCTTGTAATTTGTATCTCAACAATCACAACAAGTTTTAATTTTGATCGTTAATTTTGAATCAATGACCATGATTAAAACATAATAATCCTCTTTATTTTTCTCTTGTCACTTCTTTGCAACTACCATTTGTATGATATCTTTAACCGATGTGATGATATGATTCACCAACTATTATTTCATTTTGTAGTTTTGTAACCTAGAATGTTTTGAATGTTTTTTATCCTTTGACCTTGCGATTATTCTTATTCACCACTTCACAAGTGCTTAATGCCTCCTTTACTAATTGCATCAAAGTAGCGATGACTATGCACTAACCATGATCACACATTCACAACATTAAAACTAATTGTTATTTCATACTAGTGATATTTCAATGACCATTTTGAGTTTAACTATTGCTTCATTCACAAGCTCACAACTCACAAATCTAACTCAACCTTTAACCCTATGAAGCTACAAAAGGAGTTTTCACTACTTCTCAACCTTGACCTACAATTAACTTTAACCTCCTACAAACATGCGATAACTATTTTACTTAACTACCACTATCTCATGCATCTTCACTACCTTCTTTGAGGGTCAACATTAACATAGTGTGACAATTTGATTTATATACTTTTGCTTCTTCACAACTTAAAATGAACCTTTACCTGATAGCTCATGCAATGATGCGATCATTAGCTTTGACTATTATTTCATGCTCTTTGCACCATCGCACCCTAGAATTATTCAAGCTAGAATCAAGCCTCGATAAAGTGATGATCATTTGATTGATTATCTCATATCTTGGTTGTGGTTTGAGACTTAACATTCCTTTCATCTACGATGTTGCAACAACTTCATACTTTAACCATTTGTCTATGTTCATAGCTTTCACGACTTATCTTTCATCATATGGAATATAAGCTACAATGTTGTGAAAACCTTTAATTTGATCTTCATCTGATGGTCAAGGATCCATATCCAAGGGAAATTTACTTTTCAACCAACCAATGATGTGCATTCCTTTTGTTGATTGACTTTTCCACTTGTCTATGTAGCTGCTGATAAAAACTAGTTTCTTTGCATTTTGCTCTCGATCACCTATGATATCTTCCATTGAAATGTAACCACTAGATATTTTTGTCCTCAAAATCCTTCTAAATCCTTAAATGATGAATCAATGGATTTTTAAAACCTTCTCCTCATCAAGGAGATGCTTATAACTAACCCACCAAACCCTAAATCACGTAGCTTTTGACTAGTGCAATGCTTACATAATTTCCCACATAGCTTAGCTTGAAAGAGGATGATGAGAAGAGAAGTCATTCTAGAGGCATTTTAGACAAAGACTTGACATTGATACATTGAATTGACTTCAACCTAAAGCAAAAATGAGATGAACTAAAAATTGGGCAATACCTCTCAAAAGTGAAAATCCTCTTTCTTGAAATTAAAAGAATTAAAAAACCCTCATTTATCCTCACAAACTAAGTCTATTGGAATTTTCCTCTTGGTGCCTAATGAGATATTTCTAGTTTCACCATGACCCTCAAGTGAAAGGTAAGTCATGATCCTTACCTCAACCCCCTTCTAAAATCCTATAAATAGGAGGGAAATTCAAGAGCAAAGTGACCCAAGTGATGCATCTACACTATAGGCACATTTAGAGTTTTCATCTAGCATTATTATTATGCTAAATTAATGTCATTTTAGTGTCATTTTAACACCATTCTAGCATTTATATAGCACCATTTAGCATTAATTAGTCTTATGCATGCATATGTTCTAGCACTCTAGTGATATCATCTTCATATAATCCACATTTTCATATATATCTTGCATGGATATTTGTAGATTTGCATTCATAGCATACTCCCATTCTAGAACTGTCACTAAGGTGCTGGTTTGAGAGCAATTTAACAATTGTAGTTAGGGAAACATGGGATGTTCTTCGAGTCTTTTTTTAACAATGATTTCTTGGGTCTAGATTAGTTCATTGTTATTCTAATTGCACTATGCTCTAATGTCTCATGAATACGAAATTTCACCATGCACAATATATATTAAACTATATTACAATATATTAATTAGAAATAGCAATACATCTAATATCAGATAAAAAAATAGTAAATACTAATATAAATTATACTATTTGTACTAATATATATAATAATTATGTAACATAAAAAAAGTGGTCCCATACAAAAAGTGGTCCCTTTTTAAAAAAAAATGTCCCCGCTTGATTTCCCCCACTAATTTGGGTGCATATTTCGAGTATACAATCCTATATTGGGTACCCAATTATATTTTGGTATCTAATATGGGATCATATACCCAATCTATTTTATGGGGAAACTTTTACCAAAATATTCTTTTTCATTATAGACCTAACAATGACATTTTTTTTTCCTTTTCATGGGTTTGAACAATGTTTTGTAGGAAAAAAGGTTTGGGGCTCATTCTTTGAAAAGGTGGCTAAAAAACTCAATAAGGTGTCCTAGATTGTTGTCTGAATGAGGAGTCGTAGTCATCAAAAGGATAAATACATAATGAAGGTGTCAAATGAAGACACCAAAGCATATAGGGAAAGAGATGGGGAAAATCACTGAAGGAATAGACAAGGTATGTTAAATGTCAAACAAGTTGACAATGTATTGATCGAAGGTGAAATTATAGAGTTGGAAAATAAATATGTTTAGTTGGAGAATGAAAATGTACCAATTCATAATGACAATGCTAGGATTGAAACTATGAAGAATGAAAATGTACCAATTCACAATGACAATGCTGAGATTGACATGTGGAAAATGAAAGTGCACAAGAACCCTACATATCTCCTAATTATAACTGAAATGGAGGTCCTAGAACACCAAATGGTTAATTAAAATTGGTGAGACCATTATTAGCAAATTTGAAGGCAATAAATCACAAAGAACCATTCACTTATGGGCTTCAAAACTATATGATATGGTTTTTATCAACAAGATAGTGGTGGAGCAATGTCAACCTTTTGTGCACTTATTAAAGATGCAAAAGATGAGACCTACGCTTGTCAAATTGAAGATTCATGTCAACAATAAAATGGAGAGAGTGTTGAAAAAAATTGATTAATTGTGTATTGTCTTTGATGTTACACAAAATGTCATATCATTTCCAGTCAGTGTATGTCGAGCTCACTTGGGCGATGAAGATGGTTTCATGTGTTTGCCGAGCATTCCAATGTTTGCCAAGTTCAGAAGACAATGCCTACCAAGTTCACTTAGTTGCCAAAGGAAAGTTTGCAAAAGATGAGTATTAACTAATATCACCTAGTTAATGAAGGAAATGTTGGATGGAACTAGTGTTAATTGAACTCACTTGGTTACCAAAGGAGCTTTGTTAATATGCAGTGTTAACCAAGTTCACTTGGTTAACATAGGAAAATTATTTATGTGTTAGTGTCTACTAAGCATGGTTAACTAACAAAGGATTTTCTTGTTTTGGCATATTAAGTTAAATTGATTTAGTTGTTGTTTCTAGCTGACTGAGAAGATGAATATTAAGTATTCTAAGTTATATTCAAGTCAACTTGAATATATATATATATATATATATATATATATAAGGTCAATTTGAGGGTTGAATAAGAAGAAGTGGAACAAAATAGAAGATTTGATGATGCTTAGAGGAAGCAAATTAGAAGAATAATCAAAATATCCTTACTAAGCTACAAAGATACATTCAATCAGGAAGGATCAAGCATTCAAGCAAGAATTGAGATCTATAATTAGCACTTAAGTTGTATCATAAATTAGGTCATCTCATTGTTACTTTCTAACCATTGTAGCAGTGATCTAAATCTCTTAACACAGTTGGCTTAACAACTATTTTGTAAATCCTCTAACAAGGTAGCATTTCTAGATTAAAGTGTCTAAAGAACTTTAACAAGGCCACTCTTAACAAGGTGATTAAATCCTCTAATAGGGTCACACATAATAGTGTGTTTCGTAACCTTTATCAAGGTTGGCTCCTAACAGGGCTTAGTTCAGAAGAGTGAAAATTGGTACCTTGCACTTCATGAATAGAGATTTGTGAGCTCTTATTAAAGACATCATTCTTGAACAATCTTGGATATAATGACTCATAGAAGTGTGTCAACATTTTGACATACAATAACTAGTTACAATTGGTGGCTTTTTCCAAATTGGGTTTCCACATTAAATCTTGGTGTCACTTGTATTCATGCTATTTATTTTATGTGTATGCAACTAAGTTAATCTTAAGGTTAATCACAATAAGATCAATATATTTAGTTATTTCTGAGTTACAGTATTTGCTAGTGTAAACCGAGTGCATGTATGTTTTTTGAGTTACATCATAATATAGTTTAATTAGAGTTTTGATTTATATTGACATCTAAGGGATCTGGGATTTATTTTTGTAGTAATTGATTCTCCCCTCCCCTCTTAGTTACTCCTCTTATATTTACAACAATTGGTATCAGAGCTTTGGTGCTTGCAGAGAAGGTTTCAAGGACTTAAGAAAAAGATCAGGATGTCTTATAGAAGAGAGATTCCCAAGTTGAATAGAGACAAATTTGTAGCATTATAGGAACTTATGAAGTTTCATCTGGAAACCATTAGTGATTTATGTTTGAAATACTTAAACACTACTTGCAAAGCTCCTACTAGTACAATGACTGTAGAAGAAATTGCTGAAAAGAAAAATCATAATATCATGATGATTGATATAGCATTAGATCTTAACTATGTTGAATTTGATGAAGTCAAAGGATGGGCTACTACTCATGAAATGTGGACCAAACTAAAGGATATCTATGGAGGTGATGATAATGTAAAAATAGCCAAGGAAAAAAGCTTGAGAGGCCAATTTGATCAAATGAAAATGAGAGAGGATGAAAACATTGCAACATATGTTGAACAAATCAAAGCCAATGTTAGTGTTACCAAAGCCTTTGGAAGAACAATTGAAGATGTGACAGTGGTAAGCAAGGTACTCAGAACCCTTATTCCTATCTATGCAATCAAAGTGTCTACTATTCAAGAGATGAGATGTGATCCAAATAACAAGATAACTTTGGATGCTCTAATTGGAACGTTAACTGCATTTGAACTATATAACTATAATAATTATACTCCTAGTTCTAGAAATCTTGAGTTTGCATTTGAAGCCAAGGTATCTCTCAAGAAGAAAGATAAAAAGTCTAAAAACAAACAATTTGAAAGTGAAGAGGAAGACAATTTTGATAGTGATCTTGAAGCCATTGAAGCATATCTTGCAAGAAGGTATCACAAAGGTAAAGGAAAAAATAGAGGTAAGATTCCTCTAATCTATTTCTCTTGTGAAGAAGTTGGACACATTGCTGCAAGATGCCCAAACATAGAAGACAAAGATGAAAAGAGGCACAACATGTACAAAGGAAATAAATATTTAAAGAACTTCATGAACAAGATGGACAAAGGTAAGAAATATTTTTTTATGTCTAAATAGATAAAGGTAAAGATGATGAAATGGTTTATATTGCTATAAAAGATGAATCTAATGATGAAGGAGATAAAATGGCACTTACATCCCATGTTAGAAAAAATGATACATGGATTATTGATAATGGATGCTCACATCATATGACTAGTGATAAAAAAAAATTTGAACACATGGAACATTATGATGGTGGTAGTGTGATATTTGGAACCAATGAACCTTGTTGCATAAAGGGAAAAGGTTGTATCTCACTAATCAATGAACTTAGATGTGATAATGCTTATTGGGTTGAAGGACTAAAGCATAATCTATTGAGTGTGGCATAGTTGAATAATATTGGATTCAAGGTGGAATTCATGAATTGGAAGGCCAAACTACTAGATGGATAAGGAAATCTAGTTGGGTCTGGCAAACAAACAAAAGGTAACCTATTCTACCTAGATCTTAGTGAAGTTCATGTTTTATTGCTCAAGTAGAAGAAAGCTAGTTATGGAATAAAAGGTTGTGTCATGTGAACTTTGATAATCTAGTCAAGATAAACAAAAACAAAAGAGTAAGAGGTATTCCTAGTTCAAGGAAACCTCATATGGGTCTATGCAAAAATTGTCAAACTAGTAAGATGGGAAAGACAAGTTTCAAAATAAAAGACTATCATTTAGAAGAAGTCCTAGAGCTAGTGAATACAGACTTATGTGGGACTATTTGAATAGAGAGCTACAATGGAGATAAGTATTTTATTCTATTTATTGATGATTATTCTAGAATTATGGATGTAATGTATCTAAAAGAAAAATTTGAAGCTTTTCAAAAGTTTAAGTGGTATTTGGCAAGGGTAGAGAAAGAAACTGGAAAGAAGCTGAAATCTTTGAGATCAGACAGAGGTGATGAATTCATTTCCAATGAGTTCAATGAATTATGTATTGAAAAAGGAATTAAGAGACAAGTATCAGTCCCTGGTACACCTTAGTAGAATGGTATAGTTGAAAGAAGGAACAAATCCATTATGGATTGTGAAAGAGCCTTAATGATAGAAAAGAGTGTTGCAATCAAATACCGGAAGGAAGCAATTAGTATTGCATTACATACCTTGAATAGAGTATAGTTGAAGAAAGACTCAAATTAAATTCCTTATGAAATAAGGTATGGCTACAAACCCAATGTAAGTTACTTGAAAATATTTGGTAGAAAATGTTATATCTTGAAGGAATCTAGGAAAGGTAAATTTGATGTCAAAGGTGATGAAGACATATTCCTAGGATACTCCTGCATAAGTAAAGCATACAAGTGTTTGAATCTAACTACTCATAAGATCATAGAAAGTGCACGTGTGAGAATTGATGAATTTGTAGAAAAGAGTGAAGAGGAATGTAGCAAAGAACCTGAGGATTACAGAAGGTTTGTTTATTATGAACCTGATACTTTGCCAAATCTATTTGGAATTCAGGAGGCCTCACCTCATGAGTCCTCTAAATCTCCAAAAGCTACTGAGTTACAGCCAATGCAACTTGAGTCATAGTCTGAAGGACCCAAGTCATAGTCAGAAGCTACTGAGCTAGTGCCAAAGAAAACCAAGTTAGATGGACCTAAGTCACAGATAGTGTGATTCAAGCTTGATATAGAAGATCATGAAGAGGTTAGTGGAACATATTCTAAAACAAAAGTACCTAAGTTAGCAAGATATGTTAGAAGGCAACATGCACCTGATCGGATCATTGGGGACAAGTCAGATGGAACAATGATAAGAAACAAATTGAAAGGTTCATGTTTTCTTGCTGTATTTGAACCTAGAAATGTTAAAGATGCTTTCAATAATGAAAGTTGGATTGAAGCTATAAATGAAGAAATAGAATAGATATAGAAGAATAAGACTTGGAATCTTGTTCCTAGACCTGAGGATAAAAATGTAATTGGTACAAAGTGGGTATTTAGATATAAGATAAATAAAGATGGAAAAGTTTCAAGAAACAAAGAAAAGTTAGCTTGTAAAGGTTATTCTCAACAAGAAGGTATTGATTATGGTGAAACTTTTTCTCTTGTTGCAAGATTAGAAGGTGTTAGAACATTACTAGCATATGCAACACATAGAGGTTTTAAATTTTATCAAATGGATGTAAAATCTACATTCTTGAACAAAAATTTTGACGAGGAAGTCTTCATAGAACAACCTAAAGGTTTTGTAGATCCTAGAAAAAGAGATATGGTCTCAAGCAAGCTCCCAGAGCTTGGTATGAAAGAATTCATAACTACTTGATAAAGATTGGTTTTCAAAGGACAAATGATAACATCAGTTTGTATATCAAAGAAGGACTAGACAAGAAGATTGTGTTGGCTGAAATATTTTTGGATGACACATTATTTATAGGAAATGATGACTTATGAAAGGAATTTTCAATAGAGACGAGTAAATAATTTGAGATGTCCATGTTTGGAGAGATAAAAATTTTGATGGATTGCAGATTCAACAAAAGAAATATGACATCCATATTACACAATCTAAATATATCAAGGAGATAATAAAGAAGTTTGGAATGAATGATTCAAAACATGTTGGAACACCTATGTCTACTAGACATAAGATTTCCAAAAATGATGATTCCAAAGAGATAGATCAAACCACATATAGATCAATGATTAGAAAATTATAGTATGTAGTGCACATAAGGCTTGATATTACATTAGTGGTTGGTATGGTGCTAAGATTCTCAGCAAATCTCAAAGAAAATCAAATGATGGTAATCAAGAGAATCATGAGATATCTAAAAGGTACTAAAGACTATGGATTATGGTACAAAAAAGGAGGCAATTTGGATTTGAAATCAATCACAGATGTTGATTGGGTAGGAAGTACTGATGACAGAAAGAGCACAAGTGGTGGAGCATTATTTCTTGATAAAAGACTAGTATCTTGGACAAGTAAGAAGCAAAATTATTTTTCTCAGTTCACAATAGAAGCAGAATGTGTGGCAACAACAGTTAATTGTCTCAATGTTGTTTGGTTCAAACAAATATTGGTAGGTATGAATATAGAGATCAAGGATCGGGTGGTTATCTTTTGTGATAACATAAGTACAATTAATAAATCCAAGAATCCTGTGATGCATACCAAAACCAGACACATTCTATTAAAATATCATTTTTTGTGAGAATTGGTATAAGATAAAGAGGTAAGATTGGAATATGTGAATACTAAAGAGAAAATTATAGATATATTTTCTAAGCCATTACCTAAGGATGCATTTTTTTATCTAAGAGGTAAGTGTAAGAATTTTCCTTAAGGAAAAATAACACCAAGATCAAGGAGCTCAAGCACTAGCACAATATAGACCAATAATGTATGATCATAATAAAAATAATGAGAATGAATATCATATTTACATACAAAATGGAAGTGCCTATATATAAAGGTATTTAGAATGACTAGGAGTCAACAAAGTGATAAGCCTCACAACTAAGCACATGTCCACCAAGAGTGGATTATCCTCCATTGAGCATAGGATTTTGTGCAATGACGAGAGGATAAGCTTACATAGGTGTATCTCATAAAGATATGTTATAGAAACCATGTGTTCAATTAGAGTGTGAACAACTATGTTGTCTAAATGACAACTCAGATGAATATGAAAACTCCTATGTTTTCAACAAGACAACTCATATGACTACACATACTCCTAGGTGTCTATATGATAACTAATAAAATAATACATTTAACCTAAGTAAACTTAAGTAAAGTGTAATAACAATTAATTATTTACACTAACACCCCCCCTTAAGTGCAACTTAGTGAAAATACATGATGGGTCCTGGCTACTAGGCCATGTTAGGTACCCATGTACAAATGCAATGCTCTACATATAATATGATGCAATACAATGAAATATCTTTGAAAATGAGAAAGAGGGAAAAAATCATGGGGAAAAACCTCCCCCAAAAAGAGAGATAAGTACAATAAATAAGAGAAGAGTCATGTGACCCCCCTGGTGAAATATCTTGCACCCTCAAGAGATCTCGCAAATGAAGATTCTTGACCTCAGTGAAGGGTTTCATGAAGATATTCACAACTTGCTCTACTATAGGACAATAATACAATGCAATGACATGTTCATGTATTAGCTCTCTAATGTAGTGCATATGAACCTTAATATGTTTGGTCTGCTGATGCTAAACTAGATGTTTTGAGATCTCAATAGCACTCTGATTGTCATAATGTATGCTTGTAGACTATGGAAAGTTGAACTCAAATCCCTTCAATATATGTCATAGCCATATAGCCTCTATAGCTATAGTAAAAATCCCTCGATCCTCAGCCTCATTTGAAGAAAGATCAATAGTATTTTGCTTCTTACTTTTCCAACAAATGGGGTTTGAACCAAGATGAAACATGTAACTTGAAGTAGACTTGTAAGAATCAAGATGCCCTACACAGTCTGAGTCTGTATAACCAACCAATTGAAGTCCAATACCTACTACATAGTGTATCCCATATGTATGTGTACCCTATATGTAGTGCAAGATGCATTTCACAGCCTTCTAATGAAGCTCATGTGGCTCTTGCATGAAGTGAGAAACTATGCCAACTGCAAAAGCTATGTTAGGGTGTGTATGTGTCAAGTAAATGAGACTCCCAACTAACTATTTGTACAATGTAGCATCAACAAGTGGAGTGGAACACTTGGCTTCTAACTTAACACCCGAAAGAGAGGGAATACGTGCAGGCTCACAATCACTCATGGGAAAGCGAGAAAGTAAATCAAGAGCATACTTGGGTTGAGAAAGTGTGATCCCAGCTAAAGATTGTGTGATCTCAATACCAAGAAAATAATGAAGTAAACCCAAGTCTATCATAGAAAATCTATCCTACAAATAAGTCTTGATACTAGCAATAATGGATAAAGTACTTCTTGTAATGATCAAGTCATCTACATAAAGCATGAGTATCATGTGTGAGTCATCCCTCTAAAGAATATAGACATTCAAATCTAAATGACACCTAATGAATCTTGCTAAGAGTAGGAAGGAATCCATCTTGACATACCAAGCTCGAGGAGCCTGCTTAAGACCATAGATAAACTTTTTCAACTTGAAAGCCAAAGTAGAATCTTGTATGAAACCCTGTGGCTGCTCTATATAAATCTCCTCATGAAGATCACCATTCAAGAATGCACTCTTCACATCCATCTAATGAACAACCCAACCATGAGCTATAGCAATAGCTAATGTCAAACTAATGGAGTTCATCTTAGCTACCACTGTAAAGGTGTCAGTATAGTCAATACTAGGAACCTGTGAGAAACCTTTGGCGACAAGTCTTGCCTTATATTTATCCACACTTCCATCTGCTACAAACTTGGTCCAATAGATCCACTTACAATGAACCAACTTTCTTCCCTTATGAAGAGGAACTAAGTCCCATGTGTTTTTTTTCATTAAAGATTTATATTCTTCCTCCATGGCCTTGTCCCATTCAGGAACCCCTGATGATTCCTTAAATGACTATGGATCATAATCAATGGCAATTTATGCACATGGAAATGATTTGTGTTTTGACCTTTTCCTCCTAGTATATCAAGGATTCCCCACCAATGAACCTATTGAATCAAGTTCTTTTGTGCCCAATGAGGTCTAGTGGAAGAAGAAGAAGGAATATCCTCAACTGTTTGTCATCCCTATGAAGGTGGTGTCCTATGAGTCAAAGTTGAAGGATTATCATCTTCCAAGTCACTATCATCACTATCATCACTTTCCATTAAGGAGGAAGGAAGAGTTGAAGGAGAAAAACTTGGACAAGTTTATTCAAAGTGAACACTCCTCTCAAAGAAAATTTCATGTGTCTCTGGATCCATGAGTTTGTATGCCTTAATGTACTAAGGATATCCAACAAATATACAAGGTTTACTTTGAGGTTCCAATGCCTTCCATTTTTGTGGAGGTATCCTTGCCCACGTTGGAAAACCAAAAACTTTAAAGTGTTTTACACTTGGTTTTCTACCACACCAAGCTTCAAAAGGTGTAATTACATCTAAGGCCTTATGAGGACTTATTTTTTGGATGTAATTGGAACAACACATGGCTTCTGCCCAAAAAACTTGATCTAGAGACTTATGTTGTAGCATACAAATGGTCATCTTCTTACAGGTTGTATTTTTCCTTTTAGCAACACCATTTTTTTGTGGAGTGTATGTAATTGAATGTTGAATATCAATATCCTCATGAGTACAAAAGTCTATAAGTCTTGAGTTCACATATTCCCTTCCATTATCTATTCATAGAATCTTGATGGCTTTCCCTGATTTCTTCTCAACTTGAGCTTTGAAGGTGATAAGCTTATCAAATACTTCACTCTTATGAGCAAGAAAGAAGAACCAAGTGTAGCATGAAAATTCATCAATAAAGGTGAGAACACAATGAGACTTTACAAATGATGGTATTGGAAATAGGCCAGCTAAATCACTATGAACCAATTCAAGAGCAACAGTAGCTCTCCAAGACTTCTCCTTGTCAAACTTCTCTTTGGGATGTTTTCCTACTTCACAACCTATACATACACCCTTTGAATACTTGACTTGAGGTAGACTTATGACCATATCCTTGTTTCTAAGTTGTTGAAGGTAGTGGTAATTGAGATGTGCAAACCTCTCATGCCATAGTTTACTTTGTGAATTTGAGTGGGTCAACAAGGCAAGGGAAGTTGACTTAGGCACAAAATGAGAAAATGAATAAATTCTTGTATCATGGTTAGCATTTCCAATTTCCACCATAGCATCATCCTCTAGATTTTTCACCACAATTGAATCAGGAGGGAACTCCACTTTGTTGCCACATCCATAGTGAGTTATTTGGTAGATTGAAAGAAGGTTGGTGCTAAGGTTGGGAACATGAAGAACATCCTTGAAAACTCCATTTTCCAACTCAAAATTCCCTTTTCCTTCAACTTCCACTTGTGTGTCATTTACCACATAGATGTAAGGTACATGTGATGGTTTCAAAGAGGAAAAATTCTCCCTTGAAGCACCCATATGATGTGTAGCTCTTGAATCAAGAACCCATTCCTTAGAGTTGTTTGTACTTGCTACCAAAGCTTGTCACTTAACTTTTGAAGTTGATGAAAATACCTTATCTTTATAGGCATTTGGTATATCAATTTTATGTTTCCTCATTATGTTTAGCAACTCATCAATTTTCTTATCCTTACACTCATGTTCATCATGACCATTCTTCTTACAATAGGCACAAGTTTTCTTCTCCCTTTTGCTCAAGTTGTTTCCCTTCTTATTAGTTTTTGGAAAAAGACTTGCCTTGTTGTGTGGAGGAAGATTGATGTGTAGAGGAAGATTGTTGTGTGTCATCTTGTGGCTTAGCCTTCCACTACTTTTGCTTCTTGTTGGAATTTTTACCACCTTGATTCCCTTGATTAGCTACCAAGGTTTTGGTCTTGGAAGACTGGAGAATTCCCATACTCACTAACTTTTCATGTTCTAAGACCAACATTCCTAAAAATGACTCGAATGAAGGCTTAGTGAAGGCACTACCCATTGTTAACTTGTGAGTATTATAATTGGAAAAAAAAGTGGCATATTCAGGAGGAAGATGAGTCACCATATGTTTGATCAACTTTCGATCCTTGATGGGTTCACCACAATACTTAAGTTGTACCCTATACATGTCTACTTGCGTAAGATAATCTTTGATGGTGTCAAAATTCCTAGGATCTAATTTGAGAAGATTGTCCTCAATGGTGTAGGCCATATCTTCATCTACTATCCCATACAATGCTTCAAGTTTATCCCAAACTTCTATCAGATTGTTAATGTTCTTGATGTAATACTTGATAGGATCTAAGATATTATTTAATAAGGTTCCTAGGGCCATTTCTTTTTTTGATGCCCAGTCTTCTTTATGAGACCCATCAACATCATCATTAGGTTTCTTTGTTGCACTAGTTACATAACACAATAAACCTTTTTCAACTAATGGTTCCTTTATCTTTTCTTTCCAAGTAGCATAATTATGTGGTATTAACTTAGAAAAAGAACCCATAATGTAAAAGAAAGAGCACAATATCAAGGAGATACAAGAACACAAGACACACCCCCCCTTTTCACTCAATCAAAGAACCCCCCCAAATGAATGCTTTAAGAACTTTATATGTAGTGCATTTACAATAGGCCACTTATCAAAATGGACAAAAGTGGACTTTTGATTTTGAAGTTTACAACCTCCTCTTAGAGTTCAATTTTGGTACTTAGTAATGTAGCTCAGATATACAAAATTTTTGAAGTTTGATCAAAGAAATATAATGCAAAAAAGGACCTATTTTTGAAAGTGGTATTTCTATCCACACTAGCCTATAATCTAATTGTAGATTTGGAAAGTAGACAAAAAATTATGCACTTCCAAAAAAATAGAACTTGAATATATGTCCAGATGAGCCTGTACGGAGCAGTTAAAGTTGAAAAATGTAGGATTAGATAGGTATAGTCACCAAAAATTGAATTTTTTGACAAATCTGTGCACCAAAACCAAAAAATAATAGCACCACTGAATTTTTTAAGAAATTCTAGCCTAAATAAAATAAATTGCACTTGATTTGGAGTATGAATGACTAAGATATGGCCTCCTAAACTTGGATTGTGAAATCAAAACTACATATGGTGAGGGGTCTACTCAAGAAACTGCTATGTTAAATTTGAAGTCCAAATGGCCATCACATCAATGTAATTTGGCCTGCTTGTGGCAGTCAAATGGTTGTCAATTTTAGGCTCATGAGTTGATAATTTAAGCAAAAAAGGGCCCACTTGGCTTATGTGGTAGTCCATACTATTGACATGGAAAAGTTGTATAGTGATGTGGCAGTCTACTATCATTGACTTGGTAGTCATCGTGGTGGGTTATGTGGTAGTACATGTGGTGTCAAGTTGTGCTACAAATGGGGATCTGACATGTTTGAGTCACCTGAAGTGGCAGCCACATGGGACTTGATGGGGTGGTAGACATGGCCAGGACTTGGACATGGCACTTCTTGTGTGGTGCTACATGGAGGCTTTAGAGTGGCTAATGAGAGTTGACGAGGGTCGACAAAGCACACGGTGGCCAGTAGAGGTTAGTGGCACTAGGAGTTGTGTTGATCACCATTGGTGAATGTGGGATTTTAATCCCACATTCACCAAATGCAAGAGATTTAGGTTGTATAAAAGTTGGAGCCCGCTAATGTTGAAATGGCTTAGAAGCCACCAATGTTGTTGAAGCTAATCTTGGTGGATGAGTTGCTAGTTTGTGTGAAGCCAATTATGTAGATGCCAGTATGTTGTGGATCACTATCTTACTGGATTGTTTGGATGTGTTGGCTATAATGTAGATTTGAATATTTTGGCTGTGAGTTGCTAGGGTTTAATCACCTGGTATGCTTGCAATAAAAAATTCTCTCCTACAGGCCTAAAAGGCCAATATTTTTTTGAAAAAAATAATGCAGATCTAAAAAATGTAGAGACACAAAAAAAAATGCAGATCTAAAAATCAATTACATAGATCTAAAGATATCATACCAATTTCACAAATTGGGCCTTTGGGTTCCTGTTTCCAAAATTATTTTGCCTTAGATTTGACTATAGCCTAAGGTAAGCAACTTTATAGTCAAAATTCACCAAATAAACACTTCAAACATAATGGTGAGTTCTTCTTTGGCTCTAAAAACTCCCAATAATTGCAACTACTCTGGATCTAAATCATGGTCTTCTGAGAGGTGAAGCAAAAATGGTCTCCAATGGCTATGTGAAGAGATCTCCTATCACTCTGATAACATGTAAGAATTTTCCTTAGGGTAAAATAACACCAAGATCAAGAAGCTCAAGCATTGGCACAATATAGACCAATAATGTATGATCATAATAACAATAATGAGAATGAATATCATATTTACATATACACTAGAAGTGCCTATATATAAAGGCATCTAGAATGACTAAGAGTTAGCAAAGTGATAAGCCTCACAACTAGGCACATGTCCACCAAGAGTGAATTATCCTCCATTGAGCATAGGAGTTTGTGTGATGATGAGAGGATAAGCTTACACAAGCGTATCTTGTAAAGAGATGTTGTAGACACCATGTGCTCAATTGGAGTGCAAACAACTATGTTGTCTACATGACAACTCAAATGAATATGCAAACTCCTATGTTGTCAACAAGACAAGTCATATGACTACATATACTCCTAGGTGTCTATATGATAACTAATAAAATAATGCATTAACTAGAGCATGTTGAAGATTAGATAGTTGATGTAGTATTGATCAAGGCACATTGCATATGAATCAGTACATGAGGTACATTGATATTCATTGAATATTGTCTTTGGCATGAGATGTCAAAGAAGGAAAACTTGGTCTAATATCAAAGAAGGAAGTTTTCTATCAAAAGATGTTGAAGATAGAGTTTTACTGACAAAGGGAGAAACTAAAGGTAGAGAGAGTTCACACTGATAGAGGGAGTTCTCATGGATGAGAATCAAAATGATACTAAGGATATTTTCCTTACTTTATTCTTGCTCTAAAAATTTCATTGTAGTATGCCATGTTGTATTGCTATCAATCCCAAAGAGGGATATTACTGAAAACAATTGATTAATTGTGTATTGTCTTTGATGTTACACAAAATATCATATTATTTCCAATCAGTGTATGCCAAGCTCAGTTGGGTAATGAAGACAATTTCTAGTGTCTGCTAAGCATTCCAAAAGTCCCCAAGTTTAGAAGATAGTGTCTACCGAGTTTACTTGGTCGTCAAAGGAAAGTTTGTAGAAGATGAGTGTTAATCAAGCTCACTTAGTTAATGAAGGAAATGTTGGATGGAACTAGTGTTAATCAAGCTCACTTGGTTATCAAAGGAACTTTGTGAATCTGCAGTGTTAACTAAGTTGGCTTGGTTAACACAAGAAAATTATTTATGTGTTCATGTCTACCGAGCATGGCCAGCTAACAAAGGATTTTCTTGTTTTGGCATATTAAGTTCAATTGATTTAGTTGTTGGTTCTAGCCAACTAAGAAGATGAATATCAAGTATTCTAAGTTGTATTCAAGCCAAATTGAAAATTTGCAAGATATAAATATAAGGTCAAGTTAAGGATTGAATAAGTAGAAGTGGAAAAAAATAGAAGATTTGATGATGCTTAGAGGAAGTGAATTGGAAGGATAATTAGAATATCCTTGTTGAGCTACAAAGATACATTCAATTAGGAAGGATCAAGTATTCAAATCAGAATTGATATCTATAATCAGCAATTTAGTTGCATTAGAAATCAGGTCACCTCATTGTTACTTTCTAACCATTGTAGTAGTGATCTAAATCTCTTAATAGAGTTGGCTTAACAACTATTTTGTAAATTATCTAACAAGGTGGCATTTCTAGATTGAAGTGTCTAAAGACCTCTAACAAAGCCACTCCTAATAGGGTGATTAAATCCTCTAATAGGGTCACACCTAACAGTGTATTTTAACCTTTAATAGTGTTGGCTCTTAACAGAGCTCACTTTAGAAGAGTGAAATTGGTAACTAGTTGCAATTGGTTGTTTCTCCCAAATTGGGTTTCCATGTTAAATCTTGGTGTCACTTGTATTCATTCTATTTATTTTATGTGTATGCAAATAAGTTAATCTTAAGGTTAATCACATTAATAACAATATATTTAGTTATTACCAAGTTACAATATTTTGTAGTGTAAATCGAGTGCATGTATGTTTGTCGAGTTACATTAGAATACATTTTAATCATATTTTTTTATTTATATTGACATCTAAGGGATCTGAGATTTATTTTTTTAGTAATTGATTCATGCCTCCCCTCTTAGTTACTCCTCTTATGTCCAACAGAGAGATGTCATTATTGTGAAGGATCTTTTCAGTGCTCTCTATTGGTAAAATAACAAGAAGAAGGACAAGAGAGATGCTCGAAGGGTTATTACTTAATATATTTGATAATTCATCATTTAAGAAAGGGTAGATATATGAGATAAAATTGTCTTGACTTGAACCATAATCATACTACTTTGAGAAGAGCACTCGCTACAAGAGAGAGAATTGATGATCCTCTTCAAAAATGATACATGAGCTTATGGTGGGAGACTCCCTCATTTTGATAAAAAGCTAATCGATGATGTGAAGAAAGAAATTACATAATTTTAGCACTCTAGCTCAAGAGTCTCACCAAGTGCTAAGGATGTGTTGAAGTTGAGAATTAATATTAAATATTACATGCCACATCTTAAACATTATTTGGAGGTAAGTCAAAGTATGTTGTTTAAATAATTTAGAGAGATTCATCAAAGATTGTGTATATCACAAAAGGATTTTGAATCCTTGAAGTCATTTTATTATGTGCCACTTAAGATTCAAAATACATGTTGTTTCAAATATCATGTGGAGTTTTCTATACGTCATGAACTATTATGATCCATCCATTCTACTTTGCATAGTAATGAAATGTTGGAGAATTGTGGTACTAGTGGGCTTCCAAAATCATCGAGGGACTTGCTAGATCATTTTTATGTCCTAGAGTTGATGGTTGTTTCTTTTATAAAAATGATTTCTTAAATGATAAGTGTTCACAATGTAGTGTCATATATAAGTTTATAACATGTTTCCATGAGGGGTGCAAACAAGATCTTGCGAGGACAACAATAAAAAAAAAGGGATATGAAATGGTGAAGTACACATTCAAGAGTGGAGGTGGGGCTCTAGATGTGAGTTGGTTGCAAAAGAAAATCGACATGGATTTTATTTCATATTTCAAAAAAATAAATCTTTTTTATAGGTATGCAAGGCATAGTCATAGGTCTCAATGGTTGGATTAGAAATTCAGAATGTGTAAGGAAACTTTTCTCATTGACACTATTATATTAGTTGTTGATTTTGTAGAGAACTACACATTGCAACCCCAGAATATGAGACAATCTCAATATTACAACTCCATTTAGATTGTAACTTTTGTCCACATAACATATAGACGTTCCCTTGATATTGTGAAAGATATTCAGAAGATAATTGGAGACTACCATTTTTACATAAGCAATGATAGATTCACTCTTGTTTGTGCAACATTATTTTGAGAATTATTTTGATTCCTTGTGAGAGCATGTTATTGGTATAAATAGACATATCATTTGGTCAAATAATTGCACATGTCAATTCAAGAATTCTCACATGTTTTATTTTTTGTGTAGGATATGTGTGGAGAGTGGGGTACCTCATATTAGGAATTTTTAAAGTCTAGCCATGGGAAAGGTGAACATGATGGAGGAAGGGAATGTGTGAAAAGAGATCTAGTAAAGGAGCAATTGAAGATTTTAGGTGTAGAGCTTCTTGATGCTTGTGGCATTGTTGATTGGTGTAGTTTAACATTATCATAGGGGGGACTCTTGATTCATTAGTATGCAAGTTCTTTTGGTTGGTTGAGGAGGGTTCCAGAGGTGATAGATAAAATTTTTCTATTGTTATATATTCTTAAAAAATTCCTTCATTATGGAGCTTTGATTCTAGTACATGGACTATTTGGACATGACAACTAGCTTTCTCTTGTTGTAGTTATTTTTAGTGTGATTGGGATCACTATGAGTTGAGTGAGTGGGTGGACACATGGGCTTCACATTATCTTACTCAATTGTCTCTCTTGGCCTCTATAAAAAATGATGACATGGAAAGTTCAGTTGAGCATAACCATCTATGAGACCTCATTTAGCCATGACAAGTCTTTGCATTGGTTGCACCATAGGGGAATGATGATAAATTAGATTAATGGTTAGCATATTTTGTAAGAGGTAAACAAAAGCTTACACAACCAATTATCGATGATGATGGATTCACATATCCCACTAGTTTAGTTATTGTTGTTGAGGCATGGCTATGGACATGCATGCTTAGAAGGAATGGAATCTCCACATTCAAAGACCATGAGAAGCACAAAACACTTCTCATATATTCATACCTTATTATAGAAACAAATTTAAATTTGATGAAGCATCAAGGAAGACCAAAAGTAAATTTTTTTTTACTATTAGTAATGCTGATTACGAAGCCCTATTGGAGACCCTCAAGTAGAGAGAAGACCCTACAAGAATACTTGACTAGGTGAACCAATTAGTATCTTGTTTAAATTTAATGAGCTTATTATATAATCTTGGTTATAAATCTACTTATTATTATGCCTACATAATATTGATATTTTGTATGATATTGGAATGTAGGTACATCATGAAGAGTAGCAGTGCATGAAGATAGAAACCCAATAAGGAGAAAAATGAAGAAAATTCTATTATATTTTTGATACTATGAATATTGGTAGTTGTGTATTGTTGTAATAAAGATGAAAAACTTGTGAAGTTGTAAAAATGAACTCATTTATTTAATATATTTTTGTTAGTTGTTTATTGATGTAATAATGATGAAACACTTGAGAAATTGTAAACATGAACTTTTTGATTTATTATATTTTTGGTTGTTGTCTATTGATATAATAATGATGGAACACTTGAAAAATTGTAAAAAAGTCAAAAAATAACACGGAGGGAGCTAATAAATGATGTTTTTACTTGGTCTAATTTACTTGGTAATAACTTCAATTCATTGGCACATCACAATGTAACTTTCAAACCATTGATCATGGAATTGAACTGTTAACATCATTAGCTTTGGAAGGGTGGGTGAATCATAGTGACACTTCTATCCACAGAGAGCCCAAAACATTCACAACCACCTAACATCAAAGCATCCCCAAAGTGAACTAATTACATTTGGATATCAATCTTCCAAGGGTTGTAACTTTGAGATTGTAAGGGATATTGGTTCTCTTTCAAATGCTACAAGATGGCACTATTTAAGTTTACAAAAGTCTCTCTTAGTTCAGAGAGATCACATTCTGTTTGAGTTTTGCAATGTACCTTAGTTCATTGGTGCACCACTGTGTAGCTTTCAAATCATTGATCATGGATTTGAATTACCATTTTTGGTATCTATCAATGGGTGGTTGAACCCTAGTGATACCCCTATTCCATCCACATAGAGCCTAGAATGTAAATGACCATCCAACACTGAAGTTTCCCCAAGGTACACTAAGTACATTTGGAGATTGACCTTATAAGGTTCATAACATAGAGCTCATGAGGGATATCAATGCTCTATCAAATGCTATAGGATGTTGATGCTAATGTCTACAACAAACTCTCTTAGTTCGAAGAGATCACATTTTATTTAAATTTGGCATAATGATCTTGCTTGATGCTAATACTTTTAGTGTACCTCAATTCATTGGTACATCACTGTGTAAATTTCAAACTATTGATAATGAAATCAAATCATTAGCATCGTTAGCTCCAAATGGGTGGGTGAACCCTAGTGACACCCCTATTCTTTCCATGACGAGCCTAGAATGTTCACAACCACTCAGTACCAAAGCATCCCCAAGGTGCACTAAGTATGTTTGGAGATTAATCTTATGAGGATAGTAACTTAGAGCTCATGAGGGCTATTGATTCTTTTTCAAATTCTACAAGACGGTGGTGCCAAGGTATAAAACAATGTCTCTAAGGTTAGAGAGATCACATTCTATTTGAATTTGGCACAATGATCTCACTTGATGCCAAAAGTTGTAGTGTAACTTAGTTCATTGGTACATCACTACATAACTTTCAAACTACTAATCATGTCATCAAATCATTAGTGTCATTATCTCTAGATAGGTGAATCAACCCTAGTGAAACAATTGTTCCATATATAGAGATCCTAGAACATTTGCAACCACTTGACATTGAAGTATCCCCAAGGTGTACTAAGTGTGTTTGGAAATCAATCTTCCAAGGGTCATTACTTAGAGATTATGAGGGATTTTGGTGCTCTATCAAATGATATAGGATTTTTATGTTGAGTTCTAAACCAACTTTTGTTAGTTTGAAGAGATCACATTTCATTTGAATTTGGTGCAACGATCTTTCCTGATGCCAAAACTTGCAATGTACCTTAGTTCATTGGTGCATTACTGTAACTTTCAGACCACTAATTGTGGCATTGAATCATCAACACTGTTAGTTCCTAATAGGTGGTTCAACCCTAGTGACACCCCTATTTCAACCACATAGCCCTTGTAACATTCATGACCACTATGTACCAAAGTGTCCCCTAAGATGCACTAAGTACAATTTAAGGGGTATGTTATACCAACATGAAATCAAATTAAAGGAGGGCCCTATTTAATGTTTGGAACATTTAATCCATTCATAATAGATATTATTTAAACTTTTTTTGATATCTAGAAACATTGGGAATGAGCACATTGAAGAGGCCCTATTTTTGCAAGTGTTTGGTGAGGGTTTTAAGCAAAATTTGGGGCTTTCATAGAAGATGGGCTCCTAAAACAAAATTTGTTATACATTTGGCTAGTTGGAGACATCTTAAGGGACTATTTTGAGGTTTCAAGATCTGGGGGACAATATTTAATGAACTTATTTTGAAAAAGCATTGATATAATTAAACATAGGGGTCCTAGGATGGACAACAAGTTAAACATCATTTCAAATTAAACATATCATATAATTTTAAATTAAAAATTGGATTAAATTTTGATACCAAAGGTTCATAAAATGTTCTTCAAATTAGTATATTTGAATTGAATTTACTAAACATGGTCAAAATGAATGATATTCCATAAACATTAACAATACACATGATGTGCAATAAATTGAACAATACTATAATAAGTTAAAATGTATATCCATGTGTAGATAGATGATATATATATATATATATATATATATATATATATATATATATATCATCTATCTACACATGGATATACATTTTAACTTATTATAGTATTGTTCAATTTATTGCACATCATGTGTATAAAATGTACAATACACATGATGTGCAATAAATTGAACAATACTATAATAAGTTAAAATGTATATCCATGTGTAGATAGATGATATATATATATATATATATATATATATATATATATATATATATATATATATATATATATATATATATATATATATATATATATATATATATATATATATATATATATATGAAAATACATTTATCCATAGATTAATTACATAAATATATATCAAAATACATAGATCCATCTACAAAATATGGTTGATCATGCCATCAAAATGTGTATAATATAAAAATTTATGTATACAATATGGCATATTCAATTTGAAAATGTGTCATGACACATCTCTAAACAATTATACCATCCTATGTTGTTGGTAGATCATCAAAATGCAATGTCTTCACTGCACTATGTGGATAAGATTCCTCCTACATAAACAAAAAAGGAAAACTCAAAGTTACACTACTAAATTTATATGATTCTACATTTATAACATTAATTAACTCAAACTTTCATTATTCACCTATCTCATCAACCTTTTGTGACAGTCATGAGTCCTCTCATATATCCTCAACAATGCAAAAACCTCATCAATTATCTCGTGTATATGTTGAAGTGTGATTGTGAGATGGATCAGTGACTTCAACTATGACATTATAATTGATAGCATACTAAATTTATAAAATATAATCAAGAAGTAAAGCTAAAACTTACCTATGTCAACCTATCCTCTGGAAGCATCAACTGCATCAACAAAGATACATAACCTTGACATCCAGCCTCCTGAGCACTAGGTGTTTTGTATGAGCTACAAAAGCATAGTTGTTAGTATCATGGAAATCAATATTGTAAATATTAAGGAAAAAAGGAAAAAAGATGATAAATAATAAATATACACACAATGGGGCTCTTAGTACAAATGGAAAATCTAGAGGGTCTGTAATGTTGAATCTATCTCTATTCATCGCTAGTGGCCACACACTATACAATAAAGAATGTAATTAAATTTCATTGGCACACACAAGCTACAAGTATGCATCTATATTTAATCACTTTAATAAAAAGCTAATTACCTTTCCCTTGTCAATGTACTATGGCTCACTCCCACACTCTACCCCCCACTAAGAGGTGATACCTACAAGAGAAAAGAAAGATGAGAAACCACGTATATTCCAGTATCAAATAGAAAAGAAATGAGAACACAACATAATGTGCCATAGATGTCTTGAAGCCAAATGAAATAGTCAAGAGTGTGACATCATTGACCTATTTGGGCTCCTCCTCAATCATCAGCTAAACATGAATGAATATCACATACATGTAAAAGTGTGTAGTTGTTAAAATTATTCTACGATAAAGATTAATTTTAAATCAACTATTTCGTGATAAAAAAAATACACTTACTGACATAGAAGGAGCCCATGGCTCTACATGGTCCTCCTCTTCTCTCACAGTGTCCAACATTTTGTCACTACAAAATGTGGGTAATAGTATGAAACTTTTTCAACTTAGTTTCACATTTCTCTAAGATAATTCATTATTTAATTGGCTAACATTGATAAATCAATCAACCCCAATTGGTATAATGAATCCTTTTACTAAAGACTTTAGTCAAGTCCTTTTCATTTTTCATTTTCCTAAGCTTGTGCTTGATTTTTGAACCCTTCAACATCCTTATTCTCATTTTTTTAGTGTGTGTTTGTTTGCTTTTAGTCTTTTGGTTTTGTTCAATCCATTACTTTTAGCTTTCCCTTCTTTTTGGTATATCTTAGGGCTTAATCAAGATTGTCAGTCAAAAGATATGACCATATAAGTGCCCAAAAGGTGGACTCTCCAAATGCAATTGCATAATTTAAATATCATGCTATATTTTAATGTTGACATTCACTTTTTGAAAAATATAACATAAATTCATTTTATGTTATGTTTTTAAGTTACTTTATCACTTAAATTTATCACTTAAGTGACTATAGAGCATTTTAGGTTATATTTTCACGTTGAGTTTTTTTAATTTTTCACTTAAGTAACTTTATTAAACTATACAGTTTGATTTGTTTTTGAGTTACTTTATGTTTTATTTTAATACATCTAAGTTAAATGTTACTTTTTGAATGATATGTGCACATGATATATTAATTATATAGTGTAAATATATTTTAAACCCAATTAAATGATATTTAATCAAAAAAAAAAATATTTGCTTAATTAATCACTTTTATGTAAATACATGTTTTCCAACCCATTTACATGTAAATCCCTTGAGATGATGCAATTTTGCACTAGAGAGGCATTTTGAAATACTTAAAAGATGTGAATGCATGAATTTTAAAACATGCATTAGGTCTACAAGAATGTGATTTGCACTAAAACATGTAAATATGCAAATGCATATTAGAGTATGATTTTAAACATGTAAATGCATATTTGAAATATGTAATGGACTTTTAAGAGTCCATTTACTTGTATATGCTCTTCCAACCAATGGATTTTATATGTAATGTGTCTTGGAGAGTTTGATTTTTCATATAAAACTCATATAATCACCCTCCACGATCTCATTTTTGCACTCCAAAGCCAAAAAAGTCTAAACACATGGCATGTATTACATATTTTAAATATGTAATGAGGTCTTGAGATTGTGATTTTCACTTCTAGCCATCATATGAATACTTTTTAAACATGTAAATGCATCCATAGACCCCAATTTGACATTTCAACATTTGCAAATTCTATTGAAGACCACAATTTTACATTCTTGAGCCAAAAATGGCTCAAATACTATTGGATACAATTGTTAATTGTGTATTGTCTTTGATGTTACACAAATGTCATATCAGCCATCAGAAAGAGTCTACTAATCTCAGATGGTTAGCAAAGCAATTTATAGTGACTACCGAGCATTCCTGAACATGACACAATAAGTTAGCTCTTACCGAGCTCACTCGGGCATCAAAGGATTTTGTAGCAAAAAGTTAATGTTAACTAAGGTCCCAAGGTTAACAAAGGGAAAGTCAATGTCTACCAAGTTCACTCGATCATCGAAGAGAAAGTTAGCTTTTACGGAGCTCACTCGGTAAGTGAAGGAAGGTCAGTGTTTATCGAGTTAACTCGGTCTTCGAAGGAAATTGTAAGGTTCATAGTGTTTACCGAGCTTCACTTGGTTAACACTAGGGAAACCATTCTGGAGTAGTGGTCACTAAGTTGGGTTGGGTAGCGAAGAATTTTATTGTTCTAAAGAATTAAGTTTAATTGTTTTGTGCAATGTTTGTAGCCGACTGATTTGATGTTTTTCAGTTGTTGTAACTTGTAATTGAGCTGACTTGACAATCTGTAAGGTATATATGAAAGGTCAAGCTATGAATTCATGAATATGAAGAGTGTGGATGCATAAGAGTGTGAATGTATGGATGTAAATAGAATGAGCGAATATTGAATATATGAGCGAATGTTGTGGAATTATTAAATATCCTTATGGAGCTGCAAAGTTGTATTCAATCAGTGAGGATCTAGTGAAGTAGAACAGAGATTTGTATTCAGCAAAGATAAGTTGCATATATTTCAGATCACTTCATTGTTGATTTCTAATCATTGTAACAGTGATTCAAAATCTCTTAACAGAGTTGGTTTAACAACCATTTTGTAAATCCTCTAACAAGGTGACAATTCAGTTGACTTGTTCTTAAGACCTTCAACCAGGCCACTCCTTACAGGATGATTAGATCCTCTAAAAGGGTCACACCTAATAGTGTGTTTTGTAACCTTTAATAGGGTTGGATCCTAATAGGGCTCACTTTAGAAGAGTGAAAATTGGTGACTAGTTACTTGGTGGTTGTTCCCATATTGGGCTTCCATGTTAAATCTGGTGTCTCTTGTGTTCATGTTATTTCCTTTATGCATGCATGTTAATCACTTTAAATGCTTAATAAGTTAATAGAACATCTATCAAGTTTCAACATTTATTTGTGTGGTTATCAAGTGTCAGTAGCAACTATATTTTAAGACATCTAAGGATCCGTGAATTTATTTTTGTGGTAACTGATTCACCCCTCCCCTCTCAGCGACTCCATCTCTATTTCCAACAATTGGTATCAGAGCTTTTGGTGCTTGCAGGATAAGATTTCAAGGATCTAAGCCAAAGATCAGAATGTCTTATAAAAGGGAAATTTCAAGACTTAACAAGAACAACTTCTTAGCATGGCAAGGGTTGATGAGACTTCATCTAGCATCTGTTGGAGACACAAGACCAAAATACCCGATGAAAAAATGCAGAACTAGCTGGTACACTATTTGTCAATGATATTGCTGAAAAGAAGACCCACAACATTATGATGATAGATATAGCATCTGCTTTGAGTTATGAAGAATTTGATGATATCAAGGACTGCAAATATACTTTTGAAATGTGGGAAAAGCTGAAAGAGATCTATGGAGGAGATGATAATGTTAGAAGAGCCAAAGCAGAAAGTTTGAGAGGACAATTTGATCAAATGAGAATGAAAGAGGATGAAAACATTGCAAAATATGTTGAAAGAGTCAAAACATGTGTCAGTGCAATCAAAGCATCTGGAGGAGATAAATTTGAAGGAACCATGACAAGAAATAAGTTGAAAGGTACTTGTTTACTTGCTGATTTTGAACCTAGAAATATCAAAGATGCATTGCAAAATGATAGTTGGATTGAAGCTATGAATGAAGAAATAGAATAGATAGAAAAAAAACAAGACATGGACTCTTATACCTAGACCTAAAGACAAAAATGTGATTGGAACTAAGTGGGTATTCAGAAACAAGTTGGATGAAGATGATAAGGTATCAAGAAACAAAGCTAGACTAGTATGCAAAGGATATGCTCAAGAAGAAGGAATAGACTATGGAGAAACTTTTGCTCCTGTTGCAAGATTTGAAGGAGTCAGAACCTTACTAGAATATGTTGCTCACAAAGGATTCAAAGTTTATTAGATGGATGTCAAGTCATCATTCCTTAATGGTATACTAGATGAAGAGGTTTACATTGAATAACTTGAAGGTTTTGTTGATCCAGATAAGAAGAACATGGTCTGCAAATTACACAAGGCATTGTACGGTCTAAAACAAGCCCCTAGAGCATGGTATGAAAGATTGCATAACTATCTTATTCAGATTGGTTTTTAAAGAACTAATGATAATGGTAGCTTGTATATAAAAGAAGGATCAGATGATAAGATTGTTTTAGCAGAGATATTTGTAGATGACATTGTGTTCACAGGAAATGATGATCTTTGCAAAGAATTCTCAGAACAAATGAACAAGGAATTTGAAATGTCTATGTTTGGAAAAATCAAATTCTTTTGTTGGTCTTCAAATTCAACAAAATAAAAATGGTATCTACATCACTCAATCAAAATACATCAAGGAGATATTGAAAAAGTTTGGAATGGAAGATTGTAAACCAGTTGGGACTCCTATGTGTACTAGATTAAAACTTACCAAGGAAGATGAATCAAAAGAAGTAGATCAAATATTGTATAGATCTATGATTGGAAAGTTGCAGTATGTAGTTCATACTAGGCCAGATATTGCCCTTGCAGTTGGTATTGTAGCAAGATTTTCAGCAAAACCAAGAGAAAATCACATAGTGGCAATCAAAAGAATAATGAGATATTTGAAAAGAATTGAGGATTATGGTTTATGGTACAAATTTGGAGGTAATCTAGATTTGAAAGTGTTTACTGATGCTGATTGGGTAGGAAACCTTGATGACAGAAAAAGTACAAGTGGAGGTGCATTCTTTCTTGGAAAAATGTTGGTTTCTTGGACAAGCAAAAAGTAGAATTGTACATCCCAATCTACAGCAGAGGTAGAGTACGTTGCTCAGCAGTAAATTGTTCTAATATTGTTTAGTTTAAACAATTGTTGGAAGGCATGAAGGTGGAAATCAAAGAACCAGTTGTTATGTTATGTGATAATACAAGTGCAATCAACATATCTAAGAATCCAGTGATGCATTCCAAAACTAAGCACATTGCAATAAAATATCATTTTGTTAGAGAATTGGTGCAAGATAAGGAGACTAGATTGGAATATGTTCATACAAAGGAACAAATTGCTGACATATTCACAAAACCATTACCTAAGGATGCATTCTTGTATCTAAGAGGTAAGTTAGGGGTCACTCCCCTATCTGAAGTTCACTAAAATGAAGTTTTAGTGATGCATCAACTGATACCAAGTTTAAGATCTATCAGTTGATGCAACATTCTCAAGAAATATTGCATATGAATCAGTACTAAAGGTACACTAAAATTCATTGGAGTTGAGTTGTCTTTGGCATGTGTTGTCAAAGAGGGAGAGTTTTACTATCATATCTATCTGAAATTTGTTTAAGATAAAGAGTTTGCTATGTAATTCCTTCATAGAGGGAGATTACTGTAAGAGGGAGAGTTTTCTATCTTAGAGGGAGAATTGTTATGTTGACATGTTGTGTTGCCATATAAGAGAAAATACTTCTTTTCAAATTTTATTCTGCTATGACATGTTGTGTTGCCATCAATGCCAACGAGGGAGATTGTTGGATACAATTGTTAATTGTGTATTGTCTTTGATGTTACACAAATGTAATATCAGCCATCAGATAGAGTCTACCGAGCTCAGATGGTTAGCAAAGCAATTTATAGTGACTACCAAGCATTCTTGAACATTACACAGTAAGTTAGCTCTTACCGAGCTCACTTGGGCATCAAAGGATTTTGTGGTAGAAAGTTAATGTTATCTGAGCTCCCAAGGTTAACAAAGGGAAACTCAATGTCTACCAAGTTCACTCGGTCATTGAAGAGAAAGTTAGCTTTTACAGAGCTCACTCAGTAAGTGAAGGAAGGTCAGTGTTTATCAAGTTAACTCGATCTCCGAAGGAAGTTGCAAGGTTTGCAGTGTTTACCGAGCTTCACTTGGTTAACACTAGGGAAACCATTCTAGAGCAGTGGTCACCAAACTGGGTCGGGTAGCGAAGAATTTTATTGTTCTAAAGAATTAAGTTTAATTATTTTGTGCAATGTTTGTAGCCAACTGATTTAATGTTTTTCAGTTGTTGTAACTTGTAATTGAGCCGACTTGACAATCTGTAAGGTATATATGAAAGGTCAAGTTGTGAATTCATGAATATGAAGAGTGTGGATGCATAAGAGTGTGAATGTATGGATGTAAATGGAATGAGCGAATATTGAATATATGAGCGAATGTTGTGGAAGGATTAAATATCCTTATGGAGTTGCAAAGTTGTATTCAATCAATGAGGCTCTAATGAAGCAGAACAGAGATCTATATTCAAGAAAGATAAGATGCATATATTTTAGATCACTTCATTGTTGCTTTCTAATCATTGTAACAATGATTCAAAATCTCTTAACAGAGTTGGTTTAACAACCATTTTGTAAATCCTCTAACAAGGTGACAATTTAGTTGAATTGTTCTTAAGACCTCCAACCAGGCCACTCCTTACAGGGTGATTAAATCCTCTAACATGATCACACCTAATAGTGTGTTTTGTAACCTTTAACCGGGTTGGCTCCTAACAGGGCTCATTTCAGAAGAGTGAAAATTGGTGACTAGTTACTTGGTGGTTTTTCCCATATTGGGTTTCCACGTTAAATTTGGTGTATCTTGTGTTCATGTTATTTCCTCTATGCATGCATGTTAATCACTTTAAATGCTTAAAAAGTTAACAGAACATCTATCAAGTTTCAACATTTATTTGTGTGGTTACCGAGTGTTAGTAGCAACTATATTTTAAGACATCTAAGGATTTGTGGATTTATTTTTGTGGTAACTGATTCACCCCTCCCCTCTCAATTACTCCATCTCTATTTCCAACAAATACATGCATTTTAAGGGCATGTTTTTGCTAAAAATGCCCATAAAATTGGGTTTTCATTCATGTTTTAGGATTTTAGAGCCACATTTTAGCATTTGGATCCATGTATTAGCATTTAGACAAGACATTTTTTCATTCACAAGTAAAAAATGATCAATATATATGCATTTTAGAGCCAAAACGCCCAGATTTTGGCATTTTTAGCTCACATTTTTGGTCTAATAGGGGGCATTTTTTAGTTTTGATGTATATTTATGCATTTGGTGATCTTGTTTTTATAATTCTTGGTAAAAATTGTTTCATATTATTGGAAAAATTAAGGGCACATTTTTACCCAAAAATGTCCCATATACATGAGTTTTCCAAAACTATTTTTCATATTGAGATTTTTAGAGCACATCTTTGGGCATTTACATCCAATTTTTTTTCAATCTTTTTTATTTCATTGCATATATTGGTTCATCCTTGTACATTTTTCCAAATATATGCCATGTATTTTGCAAATTTTCTTTAAATAAGATGAAAATTTCCATTTTTAAGTATTTGGAATTTCCCCAAATTTCAAATTTGAAATTTCTTTCGAAAACAACTTGGCATTTGCCATATTTTTTTTGTTTTTTTATGCTTGTTTGCTTGTTTTGGTCTCCCTTTTTCAGAAAAAAGTTGAAGATTTTCCTAAAATGCAAGTGCATATTGCATCCATTCACTTTCCACCTTTCCATGCAAATGTATCACATCTTCCATATCTCACCAATTCATGCAAAAACATATTGCATTCATTTCCTTTATATGCAATTATATATTAAGAGAAATTACATGTAATTTCACTCTCCATCGACATTTACATGTAATCCCATTCTTCAAACCCAATTACATGATTACATCAAGTCATGATTATATGGAAATCACCTTACGTGTAATTACATCTAGAGAATCTAATTTTGGTAAAAGGTCACTCTTTTAATTACCAAAATCATCATTTTTCCTGCATCCCTATGCACCTAGCTGCATTCTTGGTCATCCAACAAAAACTCATCATTGTCCACATGCAATTCATCCTAGCTTCCATGCCCAACTTTGGCCATTTTCATCCAAATGCATATGTTTTCTGGTTCATTTCCATTCATCATGTGTTCCATAAGTTTCTAATCCATACTTTGAACACTCATCCCTCATGGATTCATCATTGTAACTCAAATTCAAAATTTTTTATGGATCCAATCTCATTGGAAGATGTTTTCATCTTCATTTTCTGATGCACTCTTCAATATATCTAACAACTTCTTTCAAGAATGGAGGCATCCCATCAAGAAGAAGTGCTTCAAATCTAAGGAAGAATAACTCATTTGGTCTCTGGTTTCCTAGTGGTTGACCTAGAACTTGAGTTCATGTGGAAATACACCAAGCACTTTTTAAAAAAAAGTGTCAAAGATGTCGATGGGAAATTTGTTTCACATTTATATATGAACACCATCAAGAAGGTTTTCAAAGTGTTAGAGCCTCTAGAACATGTCAATCTACAAAGGAGAATTTACAACTAAAATGAGAAAAATCTTGGTCACATCAAGTTTTCAAATGATAAAAGATAATTCATCAAAGAGAGTTAGAGGCTATAAAAAGATGCAACACCATGGTTATCAAGGTGAATGTAGTGGCACAAAATATAGGAACTCCCAATCCTATGATCATTCAAGATTGCATTATCAAGAACAAGGCCCTTTAGAACAATCCCTAGGATTGTTTCAAGTCTTTTTCATGTTCTTCCTTCTTTAGTTTTCATGTTTGTATTTAAAGAGAATAAATTACATAAAATTATGTAATTACATGTAATTCAATTGCATATCCTTTTGACATGTAATCTAATAATTTCTCTTACCTAGTTTGATTGATTCAGAGTTGGTGTAGTTGCTCACACTTTTTAAAGGAGTGTTGTCTCATTGTAAAAATCATCTTTTTTTGGATGCAAGAAGGCTCTACCAAACTTGTGCAAGCAATTGGATTTGAAGCTTTGACTAGAAGCAATTGTGATAGAGAAAATTAGAAGCTTTGACCATAGTTTGTTCCTATTGTATTTGATTTATGTTATTATTGTGTGTTCAATTATAGAGGACATCAAGTTAAGAAGCAATTAGAGCCAAAGCTTTGACTGAGAGTTGTTGCGGTAATACATAGACTAGAAGCTTTGAGTGTAGCTTGTGTTACCCTCTCAAACTCACAAAAAATAGTTAGAATTTTCCTAGTTCTAGAAGTCTTTTCATCCCAATAGTAGAGGTTTTTTCTTATAGAATAGGTTCAAACTAAAAATAAATTATAGAATAGAGATCATCTACTTTTGGAAGTCTTTGCGCCCCAATAGTAGTGATTTTTCTTATAAATTAGACAAACATGACTTAGAGCCAAACCGATACACTTTTCATCAGCCTTTGGGTTGGTGTTGGTTTATCAACATCATTGTTTGCAACTACTAGATAGAAGTGTAGTTGGAGATTTCATCTTGTCCATTATTTTCTTTGTGGGTAAGTGGATTTTTTACTAAAAGTTTAGAAGAAAGAATATTGGTAACATCCCTTATGAATCTCTCAACTTCTTGCTTACCTTGAGTTGATCCAAGGAATGGTGAGAAGGGGGAGTCTTCTCTTTAAGGTATGAGAGACTTTGTCTCACACACTCTGCTTGGTCACCCTATTTTGCAACTAGATTTTCACAAAATTGTCAGTTGTAAAATATGCACCCAACAATGTATACACATGACTACAAAAAACCTAGGAAGCTTATTATAGACTAGTTTTTGCCCAATACATACATCAATGTATTTGAAATAAGATTATCTCTTTAAAATATGATAGATAAATATTGTTATTTACATAATGAAAACCAAACAAAAAAAAATATGAAATCCCTTGAACATTAGTATAATTTACACATTATATTTCAAAAAAGATAGCCTAATACATGTACAAAACCCCATCTAAAAATGACAAGATTCTTTGAAACCAAAAACCTAAATTATATATAATAAATTTTACATTTCATTAATAATCTAAAGTTTCATATATACAATTTTACAAAAATATAACATACCATTTTGCATGGTCTAATATATATTTAGAGCATAAATCAAAATCTCTTCGCAAAGAACTCTACTTCTCATAAGAAGTTTTGGAAAATAAGAAAACTTAGCATTTTCTTGCAAGAAGTTGATGCCGAGAAGCTCTTAAATTCTTGGTGAGAAGTGGTGTAGTTCTCTTGAGAAGTTAAAAAAAATCTCACAAACAACCCTAGAAAAGTTGTGGTGTACACCAAGTTACCATTTGGTGGCACATTTTGCAATTTGTAACCTTTGGAGGAGAGAAGAAGGGAAATGGTAGAGAGAAATAGTCATTTATAGCCTCGTAGATCAATTTCATGTGGATTTAAAGTATATTTGAAGTGGATTCAAAAATATTTTTCAAGAAAATCCATATTCGAAGGAGTGTGGTTTTGCACCAGGATTGGATGACATTCAGGAGGAAGGCAATGAGAGTGAGGACACTGAGGATGTCGAGAGTGAGGATATAGATGATGAGAAGTTACTGCCAATGCCAACACCAACTACATCCAAGATGGATATGGAGTCGTAGCTTCATAGCCATAGTTGCAACTACAATGGACTGTTAGGGCTTGACCCCCTCCCACTCTCATAGTTTTTACTAGAGCTACTAGGAAGGGGAAGAGAAAGATGTACAATAGTTTCATATTATACTTGACATTTTTCTTTGCTTATTTTTCTACAGAAATAATTTTCTATTTTTAGTTTGCTTTAGAGACAGAGTTTCTGACTATGGTAGCCAGTCATGGACATACATTCCATATGAGGATTCCATTTTGTTACATATTGCATTTATATATATCTAGATCAGCTTGTTTAGTTTGTTTGCTCGTTAGTTGCACCTCCTTAATGAATTTGAAAAAAAAAAATTATTTAAATTGAGTCATTTAAATTTTTTTTGATATTTTTCCAAGAATTTATGAATTTATTTTAGATATTTATTGATATCAATTTTTTTTGCCTCGTTGATAAATGAAAGAGAACAAAATTTTGAACTATGATTTAAACTGTCATATATGATAAAAGTAAAACAAAAATTTAGACCATCACATTCAAGCCTAATCTTAAGGGTTGTATAACTACTACCTAATTATAAGCCATATTGTCATCATGTAACAATATTTGATGGTAACTAGGTTGCACTTGTTTAATAGTAGACTAAACAATTCTAGGGAAATGTTCCATGCTCCACAATCTTAGAAGAAATGGGATTGTAAGGTCTATGATAAGAATGAGCACCATAATGCTTGCATATTCTTTAAGCAGTTAATTGTAGTTTTAGTAATAATGTGAAAAGAAAATTTTTAAGAATTGGAGAGTCAAATTACTTTAAAAGTATGAGCTTTGAAACATGGAAATAACATTTTTCTTACTATACATTTTAGCTTTGTCACTAAAGCATTCAAATTTTAATTTAAAGGAACATTTTTTTGATACATTGGACAACATTGTGTCAATGCAGAAGGAAAAAGACTGAAAGGTGATTAGCCACAATCAGTTGGAAGATCAATAGCTACAATACTATCAACCCTTTCAAAACATTTTTCAAAGTAGCATATTTTTAAATTAAACTATATAGTAGAAGATCTAAATTATAGAGAAAGAGTACTAGTTGGTGGGGGTCTGGTGGGTTTTGATTTTCCCTTCATTTTGTTTTCTCCATAGGTCACGTAGACTCTTTTACCTCACCCACATTATTAAAACTTTCATTCATTCAGGGTTTTAATAAGGTTCATCAAGTCAAATAGTCTATAGTCTTTAGGATCCATAGGTAGTTAGTAAAGAAAAGAACAAGTGGACCCATAGGCTATAGGCACCATCAATGTGATCTCTTTTTCGCTTTGTAATTTGGATCTTATGTTGTTTAATTTGATTAGGATATCTACTATTTTAGTGATATTTTCTTCTTCAAATAAGTTTCTCATGGTATTCACTTTTAAGGCATCAATGTAATTTTTTGGAATGTAGTTGTAACTTGAGCACTCTATGATGTAATTCCATCTAATATCTACCCCTATTGGGAGTAATAACAACATCTTCTATCCCTTTCTTCTATCTTCCACTTTCACACCTAATTTAGTATGATCATTTAAAACAATCTAAAAGACCAACTTAATGTTCCCATTACTGTGGGTCATCGCACACCATGCACTTAGGTTACAAATCATTTAATTCTATATTTCTAACAATGTTTGTTCTCTCATTTGACTCCATAAATATAAATACATGATTAATGGACACAACATGTCAGATAGACCAAAAAATCTGATAGATGCCAATGGGACACCCTTAAACATCACACACTAAGCAAGAAATTGAGTTTGAAAAAAAAGTCAACTTTGACAATTTAACATTTTTAGCCTAAGAATCAAGCCTTAGTGTGTGATGTTTAAGCCATCTGATGCCAACGTCATGCAAATTTTTTTTCTCATTCTTATAGAAAAAATACACTGATAGAAGAATGAATTGGTTTGGATTGTTAAAACAATCTTTCTTGTAAGATTAAAACATCTAGCTCCTCACTTTCAAATAATTTAGGTGTAATTAGTGTTAAACTACATGTCTATAATTTTTTTTTCATCTTCTAATCAACAAAATTGTTCAAGTCTTATTGCATAGTTTATATTCTCAATTTTTTTCTCATCCTCATTATGTTGGTAATTGAAATAGCTCTCTTGGACAATATATTAAACTTTGAAGTATAACATCTCTAAAAGAAATTATTCAATTGGTATAAAATTGTAATATGTGTATTTGTGTAGAAGAATTATTTTGGATTTTCTATTCATATAATAAACAAATATAAAAATGATTAATGGGTCTTTGGTTTGTTGGTGAAGTTGTTTGGTTTAGAATGAGTCCACTAGTGATCAAACCTTATCAAGTGCAAAGTCTTTGACATCATAAGAGATGAGGTTGGGATGGTGCCCCAAATGAATCTTAACTGAAGAGATGCTTAAGCTTCCAATAAAATAATGTATACATGACAAATTGTCAACCACATAAAAGATATATTTTAAATTATTTTACTTTAACCTAGGAGAGTTTATATAAATAAAGGGATAATGTGAAGTCTAGTAGGTGATGTAGATCTTATTCTTGTAGAGTACAACTTATAGATCTTGGGGGAATATTATTGTTTTAATTCAAACCAACATTTAGAAATAAATGTAAAAACTTTTTATCATAATATATTTGAACTAGTGCTTGCACTAAAAGGGAGTACAATGGTTATGTTGATAGTAATAATATGTTGAAGAACATTAAAACTCAAATATGAATGAACATTATATACTCAAAGATGTAAGATATGCAAATATTATGTACATTTTAAAAAATTAATTCCTTAAAACATGTGTTGTGGGTTTCTATTTTGCTTGCATTGTTCTTGGTGTCGTTCTCTTGAAAATAACCTTGTGTAGAAAAAGGTAGGGACTTTTAGTTTTATTTGTTGTATTTATTTGAACATTTTTTAATGAAAAAAATAATGCATGTCAAAATAATTCAAATAATCTAAATTGAGTGCAACTAATGTTAGCCAATAAAATTTTGATCTCTTCATGAGTTATGCTTATAAGAATGCAAGTCTATAAATCATTCATATAATCTTCTTGTAGTTGGGTATTGCTTGCAAAATATAAAATGTGTAAAAATAAAATCCATGTGAAGTAGTTAATTCTGAGAAGTTTGAAATATATTGGGTTCAAGATTACATACCTTGTTTAGAGAGAGACACCTCATGTAAGCGAGATTCTACTTTTTCCTTTATAATAGGGTATACATTCTTTTATAGCTCTAAAAATGTCAATTATTTTATTTCTATTATTTCCATTCATGCTCTATGCATTGTTAGACTTGGGATTTTGTATGGTAATAGTCCATGCTATTGTGTGTGGGATTTTTCTATGGCTACTTAGCAATACGTGTATTATTAGTATACAATTTTGGTTAAATTAATTCTATGGTAGCATATTATAGGTATCAATCTATGTTATACAATTTGTAGGAACTTCAAGAGGTTTGGAGGTGGGACTATAAATAATGTCAATAAATTTGTAAAGTGCTCAATTTAGAAATACTTATTGTGTTCATGTGTTGGTTGTGAGCATGATTCGTTGAACCTTGCCTAATAGTACTTGTTTCTCAAGTTATTCATCATTAGCTTCAATTTCCATTTTACTTTTGGCACTAATTGGAATTTGATTGCAACTGAATGATTAAGTTGTTTTAGCATTTTCTATTACACAAACTTACTAAATCATCTTTAAGAGGCATGTGTGTCAAATTATTAAATGATTCGTTCACTGGTGAATTGTTTTTTTGTTTGTTTGAATAACCATTGTTTATCTTGTGTCAGAATGTCATTCAATATGTTGTGTAATGCTTGATGAAATTGTATTTATATTTGAGTCCTATTGACAAAATATTGATTGTAAAGTGACAATTTCTGTGATTTGGTCTTATAGTGTTATTTCACTTGAATGTTTTGTGTAGATAGGTTTCTCCATTATAGGTGGTAGTTGTGTGGAAGACCTCCAATTAGGATTGTAGGCAACAACAATTCAATCAACAAAATGTAATGAACATAATACTTTCAATAATAGAATCTAGACAACATGACATATTTTATGAAATTCTCTACTATTGTTTGTGAGAATCTTAATGTTGGCAAGAGAATAAACACAATAAAAAATGATCCAATCAAGTACATATGCTACCATGAAAAATGACTACCTCATAATTAAAAATCCTTTCAATGATATCAATGAATGTGGTGAATTTTCTCATTTCAATTTAAATTATAGTTAATAACATATAGTATATTACACTAAAATAAAAATAATATCACACAAAATCATTAGGTCAATAAAATATGATTTTGCGCATAATTATTAATTTAATAGTTAAAGTTAATAAACATTAAAAATAAAGTGCCTTCTCTCTCTCTCTCTCTTTTTAAAGAAATAAACTTATTATCCTTCTAATGGTTCTTATCCCTTAGTCATGCATTAGTCAATCTTTTTCTTTCTTCTATAAGGACATGTAGACAAATAAGTCAAAATAAGACATATGCTAACTAAAATTCAAGATTCATCAATACTTGACAATTAACAAGATCTTATGAAATGAGCCAACATCTCTATTATTTGAGGAATGTGAAGTGTTTGATGATTTGGTGTATTTATATGCAAAAAATAATATGTTCATGCTCCATGATATTAAAACATGTGTTAAAGTCATGCACTATATTGGCTATAATACATAGTGAATGCCTACACATTCTAGGCATGAAAGCTTACTTGAGGATGATGAAAATCATCTAAAATATTATGTAGTGTTGTGTGGTTTTAATTGCATTATGTTAACACGTAATTTATGGGTAGATGTTAGCTTAGTTAATCAAAATATTATACCATTAAGAATATAGTCTATTTTAAATGTAATAGAATGTAATAGATTGGGTAAAATGTCATCATGTATAGTTTTCAAGTTTGATAACTATGAAAGTTTTTCATGGACACCAAATTTTGTTTTGTTTAAGTTAGTAGGGAGAGGTCCCTAATCCCATATCAAAATTAAAAAAAGATTAAGAACTAGTACTAGAAACCCTTCACATGGTCATTATAGTTGAGAGAAAGCCAGAAACCCCCACCCATAAAATTAGTAAAAACCAAAATAATCACCTTCAAAGAGTTCTGAATGCTACTAATACCAACTATAATATTATCAAAGTATATCATCATCAAACATCTTCAAGAGTTAACCTTTATTCTTCCACTACTGAAACTACCAAAATGTTAACTTTGAAATGTTTCAATAGTTCATCAAACAACAACTATACTATGAACGCAATAAAAGTCTTAAGTTTAAAACTATTAAATAACTAAAGAGAGCATTAGTACCAAAAGAAAAATGAATACTAGAATTGATTTTCAGTATCCCTAGTAGCTCTATTCCAATCTTTAAAAATACTCTTGATAAGGCTTTTCAAGTCTTCATTGTCCTCTTCATGTGGTTCTTCCTCACTTGTCTAGTTTTCATTCTCTTCTTCACTCCTTTCTTTAGCCTTCTCTTCCCAATGATAATTCCAGATAGATCCTTCTAAATAATCCCATCAATCACCATATAAATATAGAAAATAACATTGTTGAATTAATCTTTATTATGAACCATCCTAGAAACAAAATTTTCAAGAGTAATAACTTTTTTTTTTCAATTCATCAATTTGACTTTGGATACTATAGGCAACACTTTTTTATTCCAAAATATGGGAAGGTGGTCTGGTTTCTAGGGGATCATTACTAGTATGGATGGGGGAATTTCACACACACACACACACACACAAATATATATATATATATATATATATATATATATATATATATATATATATAATAACTCTTTTTTTGTAATTCATCAATTTGACTTTGGATACTAGACGAAACACTTTTTTCTTCCAAAATAGGGGAAGGTGGTCTGGTTTCTAGGGGATCATTACTAGTATGGATGGGGGAATTTCACATGATGTGTGTGTGTGTGTGTGTGTGTGTGTGTGTGAGAGAGAGAGAGAGAGAGAGAGAGAGAGAGAGAGAGAGAGAGAGAGAGAGAGAGTGTGTGTGTATATGTATATGTGTGTGTGTGTGTGCATATATGTATATATATATACATATACATATATATATATATTATGTATATATATATGTATATATACATATATATATATATATATATATATACATACATACATATACATATATATATATATGTATGTATATATATATATATGTATATATATGTATACACACACACACACACACAGAGTAAAATTTCTTTGCTCAAACATGATACCAGATCAAGCACTTTGTTTAACTCATGCAATGATGTATCTTATCCTAAAGGGGGTGCCTTATCATTATCCGATGGAAGATAGAGTATCACTATCCTAATAGACAGGTTTCAAGAATATTCTTTTTGTTTTACTTTGATTTCTTTAAGAAATTCTTGGAGAAGAGATGGATCATCCTTTTCTTTGGGAAAATTTATCATTTTGATTATCCACCCTTTTCCTTCAACAAAGTGTCTCTTCCTTATCATTGGGGTATAATATGTTGACTATTTGTTACTAGTATGGATGGGGGAATTTCACATTATATATATCCTCTATCTCATTTAGGTTGACAATTCTCTCCATAGATCTTTCTTTCTCCTCTTCCTCAAGTTCTTTTGCCTCAACGATTTAATCCCCATCTTTAATACTTTTTGTTGATTCTTCTTCTCGATTCTCATACTCCATGTCCATCCTAGGAACCACTTCATCCTCAATTTATTTACCCTTGTATTTCTTATTCTGAAGAAAAGAAGACCTCATTTCTTTCAAACTTCCTTGATGCTTAGGTTCCTCCATTTATCTAGTATCCTCAATTTATCCTCCTCATTATCAATGTCAATAAAGGTTTTACCCTTTTCACTTTTTTATTGATTTTTTTGGCCTTTGAAGAGGTGGTTGTTGGTAGAAAGTTTCCTCTAATGATAGTATCAAGAAAGGCCTCTCTACGTTGGATTTCCTTATCAAGGATTTTAAGGTTTCTAGTCTTCTTTTTCCTAGAAGGGTTGGCCTTTTTCCACTAAGGATGGGATTATCATGAAGAAAGCTAGTTTCAACAAGCTCAAATTTAACTATTCTTTTGGTTAGCTTCACAATGTGACTTTTTTCTTACTAGGGATATGATTGAAGGAGTATTGTAAATGAGGTTTCAAGTTGAACTTATATTGATAAAGGGAATATATTTTAGCCCTTGTGGAGTGGTGGGGAGACACCGTTCATAGTGCTACTAGTCATAGAGGAATGTAAAAAGGACAATAATCTTATAAACACTTCTCAAATGATTCAAGATTGAAAAGTAATATCCATCGAAGGTGGTATACATGCCTTCCAAAATAGGTTGGCTGAAATTTCATTATAGATATTATAGGTAATACTTTTCTCTTCTACAACAAGAAAAGGTAGTTTTGTCTCTAGGGGATAATTACCAATATGGAGGGAGGGGTTACACCATATTCACCATATCCTCCAACTCATCTAGGTTTGAAATTATCCCCATAGCTCTATCTTTTTCCTCTTCCTCAAACTCTTCAAACTTAATTAAATAATCCTTATCTTTTGAATTCTATATAGATTCTTCTTCATCTATCTCATACTCCATGTCCATCTTAGGAACCATTTCCTCCTCAATTTATCTGCCCTTGTAATCCTTATTGCAAAGATGAGCATGTTGATAATTTTCCTTGATGCACATTCAATGTTATTGAAAAAGGTGGAAATGACAAGTTCCAAAGTCATTACCTAGGTGGCATATTACAATGGTTATATTGACAACCATGTTTGACTAAGTTAAAAAATTTATGTTAAGTTTCATACTGGGTACACAGTTATAGTAGTCCTTTATTAAATTAGATACATCACAATATGATATCTTTTGTGCTAAGTTACTAAACTCATGAGGTTACTTAACTTGGTTGTTAGAAATCCACTTGAAAAATTTGTATGATAGACTCTAAAAATTATCTTTTTGTTAATATTTTGTCAACACATTCAATAAGCTTATTTTAATAAAATGAAGGATTTTTGAAACCCTATAGATTCACCACCATCAATATCATTGTGAAGCATTGCAGATGCTTGTATGATAACCATGAATATTATTGTGAAGAATTGTAGATGCTTGTATGATAATTTTTTTAATGGAATTTTGGTATGATAAACAATACAATGACCTGATTCGAATGACACTTGTTTTGGAGTGATTGATAAAGGTGTCATACAATTTTTGTGTATTTAAATATTTGGGCAAAATAATGTTGAACTTCAGAGCATATTTTGATTTATTGACAAAAAAAATTTTGTCCATGTTTTTAGTATGAAATGAATGATGAATGCATATATTGGGGTTGACCAAGATGGTAGTGTGAACAACATTTTTGAAACAAGGGATGATATATTTGAATTTTGGTTTTGCAAGCACATCAGGTTTTCTTTGCCCTCCTTTTGAATTTGAAATGAAGGTGCACATTTTAATGGTTTGGTTCATCATCATGCAATCTTTCTTCAACCTTGAACATGTGAATATGTTGATTTAATTCTTAGAAAAGAACATTTATTGTTAAAAGAAAAATAAAAAATTTATTTTTTCTTGGTATATATGTTATTGTAAATATCTTTGAAATCCCATGCTTGTCAGTTGAGGATTTGATAAGCTAATTGTGACTGGTTTTTGTTTTTAAATGATGCCCTTGGAAAAATGAAGTACATGCATTGTTTGTTTCTTTTAAATCTACAAAGTGAAGAAGGAAAGACTATTTTTGAAATACAAAATTTATGTTTTGTAGCTTTGACAATAGTTGTGAATTAGTTTGCAGTTGCAAGTAGAAGTCATAATGATAGTTGCTTGATTTTTTTTTAAGGGTTTTTTTTATATGTTCACAGTATTTGTTTTATATCCTTATGAGTTGAAGAGGGAAAATGATGCCATGATAGTTACTTTTTAAAAAAATAGTTATGGTTCTATGAACTAGTAACTTATTAATGCAATTCTAAGTTCAACAATGTGCTCATGTTGATTTTGATTGCCACAGAAGTTGATATCAAAATGAATAATTCTTTGGTTCAGTTTTTAAGGAATGATAAACATGATTCAATTTTATTTAAAAAAAAGATTTAATAGTTCGCATGTAGAATGAACCATAAATTAAATCATAATCTCATAAATTAGTCAAAACATAATTAAAGCAACTAATACAGAAACATACATCAAATCACCTCTATGGTGTAGACCACTCATGGTCACAATCATGATCCATCACAACAAAAGATCAACAAGGTTGCATCCGTCAGGATGACTTATAGAACTCAAATGGGAGAGGCACTACATATGGGGGGGGGGGGGGGGGCTTTTTCCTCTTAAGGGGTTTTGTCCTTCCACTTCTCTTTTATATATACTTGATGTATTTCATAATGAGGGGGTCTTGATTACTGCATCCATCCATGCATCTTATCTTTTCATTTATGAGAGATTGCATTTTCATTATGTACATGGGTACCTAACATGGCCTAGTGGTTGGGACCCATTATGCTTTTCAACCTAGTTCTTGTAAACTTAAGTGCATTCCCCTAAGTTGCAATTAAGGGAGGGTGTTGGTGTAAATAATTATTCGCTATTTACACTTTCTTAAGTTTACTTAGGTTAATGCATTATTTTAATATTTATTTGTTAGTCATCTAGGAGTATGTGCACTCTTGTGAGTTTTCATGTTGACAACACAGGAGTTTGCACCTCTTTTATGCACATGGTGTCTACAATATAGGAATTAGCACACTAATTAAGCACATGGTGTCTACAACATCTCCACTTGAGATACACCTTTTCATTCTTATCCTCTCATCTAGAATGATGGATAAGACATGTGCTTAGTTGTCATGCTTATCTTATCTCCTGGCTCTTTCTAGAGACATTCTAGGTGCTTCCTAATGAGCCTTTATTTACAGGCACTCCTAGTGTGTACATTCATTACATATAATGCAAAGAAATGTATGAGTACATACTCTGATATATTGATCATACTCCTTTTTTATCTACATTTGTGCTTATGTTCAAGTTCTACAATCTTGGGTGAATCTTGCCCTAAGGAAAATTCTTACATGGTATCAGAGCTATACCAAATTCTCTCAAAAATGATAAAATACCTTTTTGGAGTAGGGTTTTTCTTGAAATAAATTCCCCAAACTCCTTCTAGGTGCTCTTAGCTTTTGAGATTATCGTAATGTAGAAATAATCAAATTCATACTCCTTTTATTCATCTGGAAATTACATTAATTATGTACTTCACTCAATCAAAAAAGTTTTTTATTTCACTCTAAAATCAAATATAAGCTCAAGATCAATTGTTCGATCTTCAAATGCTATCCAAGGTTCACCATAGCTTCATTCCATCATGACAATGCTCCGCAAAACTTCACTTCAAGAAATTTGATGTAGAAACATAGATTTCATCTTCTATCATAGAGTAAACTATTTATGTTATAACACTAGCTCTTATTTCCGTCGTAACTTGTTCCAATAAGCTCCAAATTGCAATCAAACTTAACTTCAATTGAAACATATTATAAAAAAATCTTCTCTCAATTTCACTACAAGTAGCTCAATTTCTAAATGAAGTTTCCAATTTTAGTGTTGTGAATAAGCTTAATTCAACTTGGTTGAATCAAACTCACTTTTTGACTTCAATTTCGCTATCTTGAAATCAACTAACTTTTCTTTTGAAATATTTGGTCCTTTTAGAAATGCCTCTTTAAGTCCCTCTCAAAGTTCATTGACTATATTTTTTATTTCCTAATTTTCTTTCTTAGTTTTGGAGTTACTCTCATGATTCCTTCTATCATTTTTGAAGTTTCTCCAATTGTTGCTTCTATTTTTTAAGTTTATTCCATGATTCCTTCTATCATTTTTTAAATTTATTCAATTATTGCTTCTATCCATTCTGTAGTATTTTTTTGTATGTCTGAAGTTGTTGTATAACTAACATAATGGGGTTTTCCTTCTAGGATTTCGTTGATCAATAGGTATTTGACAATTTCAGGCGATGCGTCTAAAGTTGTTACACTTATAACACATGATTTGCTTCCTTTCTTCACAAGGTCTACTTTCTCCTTATGTTCTTTCATTAGATCTTCTTCTATCTACAAGGTTAGTGTTTCCATACATTCTACTATTTCTTCTATCATTATCATACTTAGGTTTCCTACAATCAATTGCATTATGACCAATACCATGACTATTATGACAGTAAAATTTAGTAACATGATTATATTATTTATTTTTACAAACTCTTTTCATATGACCTATTTCATTACATAAAAAATATTTACCTCTAAATTCATACCTGGTTTCCTTAGGAGATTCCACTTGCTTAGGTTATCCAATTTCACAGTTTCCTTCTCAACTTCTTTGGATTATCAGAAGATTGACTGAATTCAATCTTATCATCAGATTTATCTTTCTCTTTCAAGTTTGATTTACTTTTAGGTTTCTTTGCATACATGTTAAATAAATAACCAAGACCATTCTTATCATAAGTAGATCTTTGTATTGACATTGATTCATCAAGCTTTTCTTTTCTAGTGTTAAGCTTTTCAAGATGTTGATTGCACTAAGTTAGTTCTCATTTCACAATAGTATTGTACTTATGAAGTTCTTCATGATCTTCTCTCAATGTTTCAAATTTAGATGTCTTCTTCACTAGACTTGCTCTAATATTTGAATTTTTAGTCTTTAAATCAGATTCAATTTTTCTAGGAACATTCTTCAAAGTCAACTTTAGATTGGTAATCTTCAATTAATGCTTCAAGATCTTGTACTTTATCTTTAGTTCTGAATAATCATCATCATTAGCTTCATATTCGGTAGATTAAGGCTTGGATTTGAGATGTTCAATCTTGTTCTTCAATTTTCCAATGTATACTTTGGAGTCTTCATATTTATCTTTCATCTTATCTTGTTCTTTAGTAAGGAGATCAATTTTTTCAAGTGCCTCTTCATGGTTCTTCATCAATTGTTTCATATCTATAGGGATCTTACTCAAGTTGTTAAGCCTCTTTTGAGTAACTGCACTCTGATACCAATTGTTAGAAATAGGGAATACTGGGGGGGGTGAATTAGCATTCTACAAAATTTTATTGCCAATTGGCTATTATTAATTACTTTGTACCATGTATAAGAAATTAAACAAGTAATACTAAATAGAAATAATAACCACGCATAAAGAGAACTCATGACACCATAATTTGTTAACTAGGGAAACCTTGACCAAGGGAAAACCTTGGTGGGAATGATACCCACTAGATAATATACTAATAAATATGTTCCTTTCTAGAGGATGGATCCTATTAGGAGTCAATAAGAAAATTTAGTATAGAGAATCCCTATTAGGTGACTTTGAATCCCTTTTAGGAGATTCCAACCCTATTAGGAGTTGTAGTATAGTACATGCAAGAAGAGCTCACTTCCCAAACATGCAGTTCCAATTACAAGAAGAACTCATTTCCTAAACAAGTAATTAGTCCTCTGGTATATAGGTATTGTAACTTCTTTCTTGACTGATCTCTATCCTTATCTCGATCTCATATCACAATATTAGGTTCTCAAAAACTTCACATATATTGCTTCACAAAAAGTTCACATATCACTTATTACAATACAAATGCACACTTCTTTTTGCAATATGTCCTTTGCATAAATATCATGCCTTTTCACAAATTTTTTCTAGCTCAACTAAGACCATAATATAATTTTCCAACTTAGAGTAAACATCTAGGATGTTGGCCCTAATTGGTCAAGTAATTATTTTGTAAATAAAATAATTCCTTTCCTTTAATTATGTTGTTATGTTTCACTGGGTAAATCATAAATATCTCTTTTATGTACTATCCATACTAACATCCAAGGTTATACACATCATCATCAAAATGTATACTATCTACATCTAACTTTTCTAGTCATAATATGACATCAGAAACATTTTACATATAAAACAATGTACTCTTGTAAACCAATTTTGTACTTAGACAATTTTTTGAGTACCATAAGGAAAGTATCTTTATTTTTTAGGTTTACCACAAGTATGTACATTATATGTTGCCATTAATGACAAAAAATAAAACACTGCATATAGCCAATTATCAATAATACATACATACATATACAGAGATCACAAGCACATGAAAATGAGATGCACAGATCACAAGGGCATGGTAATGAAATGCAGGTATCACGAGGGCATGGCAATGAAATCCTAGATCTCCATTGATCTCTACAATCCACAAGATATCTCTATATACATTCAAACATACATACATACACGTGCATCTATAGATCTTTTACATGATTTAGAGGTAATGTCACTGTGGTAGAGGCTTCTGCAAGGGAATGAGCTTCATGATCATGACATTTACACATAAGCAGAACTCATTTCTTTAATTACTTACACTCAACTCTTCCTTAAAGTTATTCTATGCTACATTTTCTGGAGACATGTGAGAAGTTACTACTAGCTTCAATACTTCATAACATTTTGAATCATATAGTGATGCCCAAATTAATGGCAGTGGTAGATACTTAGAATCTTCACAGGGAGAGCATGCCAATACATGCATTTCTATATCCTTGGCTTCCATTTTTGGGCCAGGGTATGGAGCCTTTATATCCAAATATTCATTATAAATTGTGAAATACACTTCATGCCTGACATTCAAGTGATGCATTTGCATATGCAATTTTATCACCTTGGAAAACTGTATTCTATCCTGCTAGTTGGGAATAGTTAATTATATTTTTATTGTACCTAATATGATGATAGTTCTATAGGAATTTTTAATAAACCCAACTACTTAGAAATTGGACCAATTTAACTAGGTTATGGCTTGGAAATGTGGTATTTCCATTTATCATATGGTTGCAATGTTGGAGGCAACATTTTTTTATTTTTTGTAGGATCTTGAGGAAGAGCAGTGGTGTGATCTAGAGTTTTTAATGCATATGATTCAATTCTAAGGATACCATTTGATAAATGAGGAAGAGCAATGGTGTGATTTAGTATTTGTAATGCATTGGATTATTTTTTAAGATGTTGTCCAATGTAAATTTGGTGTAAAGTCATTGGAATGATGTGTAAGATATGAAAATTATAGAACTAAAAATGAAATAGGTGCCATGGATGAGATAGTATGCTATTGAATCACTCTAAAATCCCTTTACATTCAAGTTAGAATCTCCTTGTAAATTTTTTATGTTTATTAAGTTATCAAGTCCCTTAAAAACAATTGATTGTTTGTGTGAATGGCCTTGATATTGGGCTTTTTCTTCCATTTTCTAAACATATAACCCTACCCATAGGTTTCATCACCTAATACAAAATTTTATAGATTCTTATAATAAAATTAATAAATAAATGAATGATAACAAGCAAAATTTATATGAAAATTTAATCATGGAAGTCACCTTGAGGAACTTGTGTATGCTCTTGGAAAACATGTCATCGAAAATCTTTATGACCTTTTTTGCTTTTACATGTTTTTGCATGGAGACCCCACACATGTAGTGCTCAAAAATTTCTACTTAAGCATGTATGTGAACCTGAAATACACTGTTATGTGGTGAAATATGTATAAAATCATATAATGCTTTATCTCAAAAGGTCGTTCACTTGGTGTGCTCATTCATTAAGTTCAGAACCCAAGTGTGGTGTCAAGTTCCTTCCTTCTAATTTGGACCTATCTTTATTTTTCCTTATAGCCCATTTTTTTCCTATGGACTGTTATAGGTAATTAGAAAGGGGACCCCTTTATAGTAGGTTCTTTTGACAACACTCTTAGAGTAGCCTCATCTTTCAATTTGAATCTTGCAACCTCTTCAATTGAGGGCCAACTTGCAATGATTTGGAGAAAGGAAATTCAAATTGGTAGATGACTCATGATGGGATCAATTATCATTGATCATTCTCTTATTTGGTAATTCTAATTTCAAATTCTATATTGAGCTTGTAGTTTGGGGGTGCAAGATCCTCCCTAGTTTTGTATTTCTCAATTTGGAGAAGTTTCCTATGGAGACCAAATTGATTAATGATCGAGGAGCAAGTGTTGTCAAGTGTTATTCCCATTGACATATCTAGCAATGCCGTAAAAATTAGAACTATGATCTTGGTCATTAAACATCATTAATTGGCTGCAATTATATTGTTTAGGTGGTTGCAATTAGTGTCTTCAATATCATAGGAGTTCCATCAATGTTTTGTATTAGGAACGATATCATTAGTTGACAAAGATCATATTTGATAGTGATTAGTTTTTTTACTATGAGCATATTAGGCAACAGCTATACTATTTGATAGTGATCATCATATTTGGTAGTGACCATTGTGCTATGATATATTCAACATTACATTGGCATGTTGTGGCAGAGCATACCTTATATTGATAGGGATAAGCATTTTGGAGTTTCTCTTTAGTCCAAGAAACATTGAGAAATCTATTATGTGACTTGTAGCATGGAGTCATCATTAATAGAATGAGTTGTAACATATCTTGAATTTCTGGCATTGATTTTAATTTCATATTGAAATAATAATAATCTAATATACTTGTTCATTCTTTAAATTGGAATTGTTTAGCTATCATTTTCTTATAGATATTCTAGGATATTTTAATGGTATCAGATTCTTGACCGTACTAGACTTTTGGGTTGAGATTGATGATTGGAAAGTGATAAGATTATAGTGGATTAGAAGAGAAGACATGACTCGTTGGATAGAATAGGAGATGCTTAGCTAGATATTCTAGCCATCTTGGGTGATTTGGTGAGAGGTTTATGTAAGTGAATGAGTCTCATGAGTTAACAAATAATGTCTTAAAATAGTTAAAATCTACCTAAGTATGTCTAAGACATCTGCACACTTGAGGCATACTTCACCTACCAAGTTTCCTACATACCCATGTCCATGGGATCAAGACCCTTAAACTACTCACTCTAGAAAAAATGTAGTTCTGGTTTTTAATTGTTTTGATGTAGTTTAATTCCCGTAACCATTAGTGAGCTTTACTCACCTAATATAGTTCTTTTCCATCATACACCCACTTGGGCGAATCAGGAAATTTTCTATAATTAAAATATTGTAATACCCTGGTACAATCTTTGTGTTGTAGTTTACAATTAATGAAAGCTTAACCTATAGAAATCCTAACTCACTCCTTATATAGTTATGTTTAAAAGCTTGTGACAATAATCAATGGTTCTAAATAGACTATTCAAGTTAATGTTGAAACTCAGAGTTTAGCCTTCTATTTTCAAAAGCCAGGTAGACTAGGTTGCATCTACAAAAATCTCCTAAGATAGACCACAAGCAAAGATTCTTCATTCTATAAGGGGACCCTTTATTCAAATGTAAAGTTGGTTATGCAAGCATGATTCTTTTTTTTTAATGCAAAGCTGGTTTTGAAGCACATATTCCTTTTATTAAATGTAAGGTTGATTACTTGAACATCCATACATGCATAAGCATGGTAAATTACAAGGAATGTCATGAGATCAATCTTTTAAGTGCTTGGAATGTCCTATTTCTCTCAATGGAAATCAATATTCATCACACAGGTACATCTGGGAATGTCCTCATCGCCTCCTGCATAAAATGAATCCAATATTACAAAATGCCCCCTAAGAAATGATAGCTCAAGCGAGATAAACACATGAAAAATGAGAGAGAAAAAGAGGAATCTACTTACCAATATGCATTGTCATTGCATATATGGCCATGCTACCTATTGAGTGAGTTTTTTTGTTTTTCTATTGTGCCAAGATCTCTCTATTTATATATGCATACATGCATATGCATACAAAGATCACAAGGGCATGACAACAAGATGCAAAGATCACAAGGGTATGACAATGAAATGCAACAATCAGAAGGGAAGGACAATGAGATCATAGATCTCCATTGATCTCCACAATCCACAAGATCTATATATACATATACACACACACATACATACCTACATAGACACACACACACACACACACACACATATATATATGTGTATTTATGTATATATACATACATATACATACATATATACACATACATTCATACATCTACATATGCAATTTTATCACCTTGGAAAATTGTATTTGATCCTGCTAGCTAGTAACAACTGATTGTTCATTTTATTGTTCCTAATCTAATGATAGTTCTATAGGAATTTGTAATCAATCTAGCTAATTAGAAACTAGACCAATTTAACTAGATTATGCTTGTTTCCTTCTAAAACTATTCGCTATCATATGTTTTTCTAAAATTTCTTGCAAACTCTGCCCATTTTTCTTGGTCTACATTATTTTTGTGTAGGATATTGAGCTAAGTCACTTAGCACAGGTTGAGTGATTTTAATTGTTTTATTATTTAGATTCTAGAATATGTATGTAGCTGGATCAATTTTTCTATCATGCTAATATGTAATAAGCACCTTAAAAGGATCTCTTTTTAAATATAAAGACTACAAGTTGTGCAATTTGTCATGTATTGCATCTATGTTTGCTTTGCCATTTCTTATAAGAGTGTTTCAAGGTTGGGTGCCACTTCAACATCCTTTGCATTGTTTAGAGGTAATGACATTGTGACAGTGAGAATAAATCTAGTGAAGAGTTGAGTGTAAGGAGTTACTACCCTAAACCTATGCTACAAATTCTTGGGAACCAAGAGACCATAAACCTATGCTAAATTTTTTGGATACATGGGAGAAGTTAGTATCAACTTCAATACTTCATAATATTCTTGATCATATAGTGATGCCCAAATTAACTCCAATACATGCATGGTTACATCCTTGGCTTCCATTGTCAAGCCAACGTATGGAGCCTTTATATCCAACCATTCATTATAAATTAGGGAATGTGCCCCATGCCTTGCATATAAGTGATGCATTTGCCTATGCAAATTTATCACCTTGAAAAATTATATTTAATCCTACTAGTTGGGAATAGCTGATTGTTCATTTTATCATACCTAATCTAATGACAGTTCTATAGAAATTTGTAATAAATCCAACTAATCAATAACTAGAATAATTTAACTAGGTTATGGCTTGATCATGTGCTATTCCCATTTATTATATGGTTGCAATGTTAGAGATAGCATTTTTTCCAAAGTGGCAGTAGGTTTTGTATCATTGTCTTTTTTCAAGTCCTAATTTTAATGAAGTAACAAAGTGTTTTTTTAGGGTGGAAAGGACTATATAATGAAGAGGAAACTTGAGAACTTGAATGTTGAAATGTTGAAATGAACTCTATCAAGGATCAAACACATATGTTAGAGTTACAACATAATGTGAAGTTGATTTTAGATATAAACAAGAGGAAAAAAATATGACATAAATCATTTCCCATTTTTTTTTATTGTGGGGAGTTGTGCACAAAAGAGGGTGGAGAGCTTCGAACAAGGGTAAAGATCTCTGAACATTGGTGGAGAGCTCTAAGCTTTGAAAACTGGTGGAGATTTTATTGTCATTCCCTTATGACCATTTCATTTCATTTTCATGCCCTTATTATCTATATATTTAATTTTCATGCCCTTGGTGGAGATCAATGGAGATCTATGATTTCATTGTCATGCACTTGTGATCGTTGTAATTTGTTGTAGTGCCCTTGTGATCTTTGCATTTCATTTTTGTGCCCTTGTGATCTCCATGCCTTTTCTCTGTGATTCCATTGCCATGGTGTGTCCTTTTGATCTTTGTGCCCTTTTCAACACTAAAATATTTGGGATCAAATTACAATGGAAATTTGTGATAGCGATGTAATTTGTGGTGATTTTCATGTTTTTTTTTGCAATTTCTGATGACAATGTAATTCGGGCCCAAATGTAGTAGTGCTTTCTCTCAATTTTCTTCAAGGGGAGAAAAGGTACCTCTATAAATATTATTTTATTTTCCTTCTAAACATGTATCTCTTTATATTTTTCCCAACTAGTGATTAGAGAAACTTTTTTTTATGTATATAATGTATGTGTATAGACACATATTTGTGTGTCTATGTATGTATGTATGTATATAGAAGCTTCTTATTATGTATATGTATGTGTATATGTTGCTGGAATTATTTAGAATAACTAAGAGGGGGGGTGAATTAGTTATCCAAGGTCTAGATGTACAAATAAAACTTTTCACAGCTTAGTGAATCCATAAAACATTTATCATCATGCATGCATCCATAAGAGTATGCAATTACTTAAAAACTTGTAGGTAACTATGAAATCAATTTTCAAAAATGTAAACATGAAACATAATAGATTCAATAACACACTTGAGATAATGATTTACATGGATATCCAATTTGGGAAAAACCACCAATAACATGTTACTCTTTTTCACTCTTCTGAAGTGATGCCCTGTGAAAGGCCAACCCTATTAAAGGTTACAATGCACATTGTTAAATGTGACCTTGTTAAATGATTTCCATCACCCTGTTAGGAGTGATCCTTGTTAGATGACTTTAGATCATTCACTTGGAATGTCACCCGATTAAAAGATTTACAAATGACTACTTGGTCAACCTTAATATAAAGTATTTACCCTAGACTGATACAATTATTAGAGAGTAACAATAAAGCTTGATCAGATAACAAATTACAACTCCATTTGTAGATTATAGAATTATTATTTTTAGTCCTCCATTATGTTTGGCTTTCACACACTTCATCTCTAATAGCTTGTTTAACCTTAAAGCATCCATACCCTTAAACCTTCTTGCTTAACTTTTCAATGCAAACTCTTCACTTAAGTCACTAAATGAAGTAATACCATAGACTCCTTGTCTACCTTAGGTTCTCACACATGACAACCTTTTCTTTTGACTAGCCATCTCTATAAATAGAGAATTAATATATTTTTGCATCTATTCTCCATTTTGCAATTTAGGGTTAGGATAGATTAGGTAGGAACTCAATGAATATGTCTATTATTTCATTTCATTCCCTTCTAGAAACTTCTCCTTCAATCTTCTTTGAATTTTCCTCAAAATAGTTTACCATGAATTCTCTACCACCAGATCATCAATCTTATCTTCCACATAGTTCACACAATCCAAAAAAACAAACTTGTCAGCTCAAATCCATTGAATTCACGATCTTTCTAATAATGCTAACACTCGGCATTAACTAGCCTCTGATGTTTGGTACATACTGCATTGCTTGACATCCAGTGTAAAATCACTTAGCATGAACTAAAGTTTACTGGTGCTTGACATCAACTAAATTTTACTCAACATTAATTGTTTTACTTGAATTACACTAGAATAGACTTCTACTTGGCTCCAATTGATTTTTTGCTTATCTTGCACTAACTTTGCTCGGCACCTTCTATCCACTCAGTCAAGCTTGGTAGACAAAATTTGTTTAACTTGTTCTTTTGAACTTACTTAGTGTAACCAACCTTATTGCATATGTACTGTGAAATTGGTAGACATGGTCAAAGCTAGGTCCCACCAATAATCTTCCCATCAAATTCTAAGGGCATGTGAATGCACATGTAGGGGCCCTACATTTGCACGCACCCTTAGCCAAGTAGATTATCAATGCATTATGATATCACTGTCTTAGCTAATTCTTATCTCCTTTTCATATCATAACTCAACCTTTCCTCTAGGTACTATTGTTACATCTTTTTGATCAAATCCTCTTCATCAATCAAATAAGTGATAGTACTTAAATCATATAAGTAGTTTGTCTTACCATAAAATAGCAAGTTTGACATCAGTGACAAAATATTAATTGAAACACATTTATCATACTTGTATCAATATATTTTCAATAATCTTCCTCTTTGGCATTGATGGCAAACTAAACTTATCAACCAAATTGACTAGGTTTAAACAATAAGAACAATAAAATATCAAAAATAAAATAATTCCTTATATTGAAATCTCTCCCTCTATCAACAACTTTCATCTTCTGAATAGGTTACAATTTTTTATATTTTTTGGTTCTATTTTGATCAATAGACAATCAACTCATCCTTTTGACTCCCTTTGAATTACTTCTTATATCTCCCTCTACATTATCTTCCTCTTACTAGGTAGATGTAATCAGTAGATACACTTTCTTTCTTACTAATCAAAATTTCTACCTCATACTATGTGTTCAGATTTCTCCCTTTGTAAGATTTCTACTCAGTTTCCTTGTATATCTGCCTCTTTTTGTATATCTCCCTCTTTAACGAAAATGCCAAAGACTTTTCATCTTTAATATGCAGATATGAACATCTTTAGTTTCTCCCTCTATCAACTTGCTTGTCACTAATTTCTAATTCCAATTTTTTGATTACTTTAGGTAACTCATAAATTAAGATCCACTACATCAATATGTAACATATGTCAATCAACTTGTTTGATACAAGACACTACTCTTGTTTCTTAGATAACTTTTGATAGGGGTAATACCCCTAGTTTACTCTTAGATACTCATGAGCATCCTTGGATAATGCTTTTGTGAAGATATCAACAATTTTCTCTTTTGTGTTAACATATTCCATCTTCACCTCTTTATCTTAAACTAATTCTCTGAAGTAATGATACTTGATTGCAATGTGTTTATTCTTTGTGTGCATCACAAGATTCTTTGATATATTTATAGCACTTATATTATCACAATAAAGTATCACTAATTTAGTGATCTCTTCCTTCATACCTTTGAGTAGTTGTTTGAGCCATACAATGTCTATACAATTTACTATAGCAGCAACATATTCATATTTAGTAGTGGATTGAGAAGTGTAGTCCTATTTCTTGCTTATCCATGTAACTAGCCTCTTGCCTAAGAAAAATGCTCCTCCATTGATGCTTTTTCCGTCATCAATATTTCTAGCCTAATCAGCATCAATATAAGCTCTTAATTTAAATTTTTCATTTTTCTTGTAGTATAGACCATATTCCTCTGTTCCTTTCAAATATCTCATTATTCTCTTTATAGCCATCAAACGGTTCTCCCTAGGATTAATAGAGAATTTTGAAACTATCCCTATAGATAATACAATATCAGGTCTGCTATGTACTACATATTGTAATTTTCCAATCATAGACCTATATAATGTTTGATTCACCTTAGCTAAATCATCATTCTTTGACAATTTATGTCCTATCACCATAGGTGTACTTATAGGCTTAGAATCTTTCAATCCAAAAGTTTCTAGTATCTCCTTAACATACTTTAACTAAGTGATGTATATACCATATTTCATCTAGTGTACCTGCAAACCCACAAAGAACTTAATTTCTCCAAACATAGACATCTCAAATTCTCATTTCATTTCATTTGAAAAAGCCTTACTTAAAGTATTTTCACCTCCAAATATGATGTCATCAACAAAAATTTTAGATAACAAAATACCTTTTCCTTTCTCTATCTTCAAGTATAGATTTTTGTTATCATCAATCCTTTCAAATCCAATATTCACAAGATAATTATGAAGTCTCTCATACCATGCTCTTGATGCTTTCTTCAAATCATATAAAGCTTTGTGTAATTTGCATACTATTTTTATATTGTTAACATCAATAAATTCTTCTAACCATTCTATATAGACTTCTCCCTCTAATATACCATTTAGAAATGCAGATTTAACATCCATTTGATAAACTTTGAAACCTTTGTATGTAGAATAAGCAAACAGAGTTCTTATTCCTTCTAATCTAGCAACAGGAGAAAATGTTTCTCCATAGTCAATCCCTTCTTCTTGTGCATGTGCTTTATAGGCTAATCTTTCCTTGTTCCTTATGACTTCACCATTTTTATCTAACTTGTTTCTATATACCCACTTGGTGTCAATCACATTTTTGTTTTCTGGTCTAGGAACTAGAGTCCATATTTTATTTTTCTCAATTTGTTCAACCTCTTCTTCCATGGCTTTACTCTAGACCACATCTTCTATGGCATATTTGTTAAAAAATATGATTGAAAATGAATACTATCAAAGAGGGAGACTGTTGCAAAGAAGGAATATTGTTGATAAATAATGTTTTCAATCATTTTTTTGTCATTGATGTCAAACCTACTACTTGTTGGAAAGACAATTTCTTATAAAATCCAAGTCCTATCTCTTAGTTTATTGACGAAGAGGATTTAATCAACAAGATGTAACAAGAGTACCTAAGGGAAAGGTTGAGTTATGGTTTTGTAATGAAGTGCAAGGATCGGTTAAGACAATGATAAATTGATGCATTGTTAATATACTTGAAGATACAGAGGTTGGTCACACTTAGAAATATTAGAAGAATAAGTTGCAACAAGGTTGTCTACAAAGTTTAACTAAGTTCATTAGTGAGTGTCGAGCAAGCTAGTTCGAGCCAAGTAGATTTTCAATTAGTGCCGAGGAAAAGAAAAGTCTAGTGTGTGTTGAGTGATATAGAAGGAGCCAAGTGTGTTAAAATGCCAAGAAAAGTAATAGGTGTCGAACATCAAAAAAACTTAGTGGATGCTAAGTGAATCCATAGTAGGTGCTGAGCATTAGTAAAATGTAGTTGATGCCGAGTAAAACAGTACGTGTCGAGCACCAAAATTTCAATAGTGCTAAGCTATTGCATTATTGAAAAAGTCAAAGATTCATCAATCTAAGCTAACAAGTTTGTTACCTTGAAGTTTGTGAACTAGATGGAGGATAAGGATGATGAGCTGGTGGCATAGAATTTTATGTAAACTATTTTTTAGTAGATTCAAGAGGATTCTTCATGACGTTTCTAGAAGGAACAAGATATGGGTTGGATCCAATGAATCTTACCTAATCCATTCAAACTAAAATTAAAGGAGGGAAGAATAAAGCAGGAAAAGCAATTCCAAACTTCTATTTAAGGAGTCACATGCCAAGAAGTAAGAGTTGTTGGGGTGCCAAAAATTGTGAAGTGGTTGAAAGGTTTCAAGGTGGAGACATCAAGAAGTGAAGGAAGAATAGAGCATAGAGACTCTACTGTGATAAGTGGTCATATGGGAGACTTCATTATTATATCAAGTATGGAGACTCAAGGAGACAAAGCTTGAAAGGAGGACAAGCTATCAGAGCTGTAGAGGTTGAAAGCCAAGAAAATTGTAAAGAGATAAATTGTGATCTAAAATCTACAAGATAAGTTGTGAGTTGTATTAGGTCAAAAGCCCTTGTTTTTACTCTCTAACAATTGTATCAGTTAGGGTAAAAATATTATGGACTTATGTTGGTTTAATAGCCATTTGTAAATCTTTTAATAGGGTGACATTCCAAGTGAATATTCTAAATTCCTCTAACTAGGCCCACTTCTAACAAGGTGCTTAAATCCTTTAACCAGGTCACACTTAAAAATGTGTTGTAGCCTTTAACAAGGTAGGCCTTTCATAGGGCTGTTGGAAATATAGATGGAGTAACTGAGAGGGGGGGTGAATCAATTACCACAAAAATATTTTAGATCCCTTGGATGTTAACAATAAAACTGATTGCTATTATTATTTGATAAACACATAAAAATTGTTGTAACTCAGTAAAAGTAGTTTGATTTACTTATTTCTAATTTTCAACATTCATAATGAATAAATTGAAAGCATAAAAAAAATAACATGAACACATGAGACAGCAGGATTTAATGTGGAAACTCAATATGTGAAAAAATACCAATGCAACTAGTTACTATTTTTCACTCTTCTGAAGTAAGCCCTATTAGGAGCCAACCTAGTTAAAGGTTACAAAACACACTATTCAGTGTGACCTTGTTAAAGGATTTAATAACCCTGTAAGGAGTGGCCTTGCAAGAGGTCTTTAGAACAATTCAATGGAACTATCACCTTGTTAGAGGATTTACAACTAGCTGTTGAACCAACTATGTTAAGAGATTTTGGAATCACTGCTATAATGGTAAGAAAGTAACAATGAAATGACCTGAATGAGATGCAACTAAATTGTTGATTACAGATCTCTATTCTGCTTCATGCTAGATCCTTCCTAATCAAATATTACTTTGATGCTCCACAAGGATATTTGACAATCCTTCAAGTTCACTCACACACGTTCCTTCTTAATCAATCAATACACTTGCATTCTCTCACATACATTAGAATCTCAACTTGACCTTATATACCACACAAATTATCAAGTCAGCTCAATTAAAACTTACAATGACCAATAAACATTACCACAATCCATTGAAATCAATAATTGAAATAATTAAACTTCATATCCCAAATCAACAAAATCCTTCATTGGATGACCCTGCTCAGTAAACACTGATCCTGAAATGATTTCATGTGATAACCAATAGAAGCTTGGTTAACACTACAAACTTGCAAAATCCTGGCAACCGAGTGAACTCAGTGGACACTGACTTTGACCAAATTTCTTTCATTAACCATGAGAACTCAGTTAACACTACTTTTTGCCATAATTTCTTTTGATGCCTAAGTGAGGTAGATACTTTCTTCATAGAGTAATCTCCAAGAATGCTCGGTAGACAAGGAAAATTGCCTTGTCAACCAAGTGAGCTTGGTAAGCACTAACTACCAGCTGATATGAAATTTGTGTAACATCAAAGACAACACACAATTAGACAATTGTATCCAACAATCTCCCTCTTTGGCATTTTTGGAAACACAACATGTCATAGCACAATGAAATTTGAAAACAAGACTTTCTTTGATAGAAAGTTCTCCCTCTTAGATTTTATACCACAAACTTCTTTAATGCAATAATCTCCCTCTGTGAAGGAATCACATAGCTTCTTTCTCCAAAAAAATTTCAAAAAGATATGATAGTAACCTCTCCCTCTTTGACAACACATTCCAAAGATAACACATACCAAATAAGCATCAATGTACCTTGAGTACTGATTCATATGCAATGTTCTCTTGACTATGTTGCATCAATTCTATTTTCAACTTATCTCTTATTGATGCATCACTAAAACTTTATTTTAGTGAGCTTTAGATAGAGGAATGACCCCTAACTTACCTTTTAGATACAAGAATGCATCCTTAGGTATTGGCTTGGTAAATATGTCTACAATCTATTCTTTTGTATGGACATATTCCAATCTGATTTCTTTGTCCTGCATCAATTCTCTGACAAAATTATATTTTATAGCAATGTGCTTGGTTTTGAAATGCATCACTAGATTCTTTGATATGTTAATTGCACTTATATTATCATAAAACATGACTACTGGTTCTTTGATCTCAATCTTCATGCCTTCCAACAACTATTTAAACCAAACAATATTAGAATAGTTCACTATTGTTGTAACATATTTTGCTTCTATTCTACATTGGGATGTGCAATTTTTCTTTTTATTTGTCCAAGACACCAACATTTTACCAAGAAAGAATGCTCTACCAGTTGTACTCTTTTTGTCATCAATATTTTCTACCCAATCAGCATCAGTAAATACTTTTAAGTCCAGATTTCCTCCAAGTTAATACCATAAGCCATAATCTTCAGTACCTTTCAAATATCTCAGAATTCTTTTGATTTCCATTATATGGTTTTCTCTAGGTTTTGCTGAGAATCTTACCACTATACCAACTGCAAGAGCAATATTAGGCCTTGTATGAACTACATATTGTAATTTTCCAATCATTGATCTATATAAAGTCTGATCTACCTCTTTTGAGTCATCATTTTTGGTAAACTTTAATCTAGTACACATGGGGGTTCCAACTATTTTTGAATCTTCCATACCAAATTTTTTGAGTATCTCCTTGATATAATTAGATTGAGTGATGTAGATACCATTCTTGCTTTGTTATATCTGAAGACCAACAAAGAACTTAATCTCACCAAACATAGACATTTCAAATTCTTTGTTCATTTGCTCTAAAAATTCTTTACATAGATCATCATTCCCTATAAATAAAGTATCATCCACAAATATTTCTACCAAAATAATCTTGTTACCTAGTCCTTAATGTACAAACTATTGTTATCATTAGTTCTTTGGAAACCAATCTATATAAGGTAGTTATGCAATCTTTCATACCATGCTCTAGGGGCTTGTTTCAGACCATACAATGCTTTGTGAAATTTGTAGACCATATCCCTTTTGTCTGGATCAACAAAACCTTCTGGTTGTTCAATGTAGACTTCTTTATCAAGAATGCCATTGAGAAATGCAAATTTGACATCCATCTGATATACTTTAAATCCTTTATGTATTGGATATGCAAGTAAGGTCCTAACACCTTCCAATCTTGCAACAGGAGCAAATGTTTCACCATAATCAATGCCTTCTTCTTGAGAGTAGCCTTTACACACCAATCTAGCTTTGTTTCTTGATACCTTACCATCTTCATTCAACTTATTCCTAAATACCCATTTTGTTCCAATCACATTTTTGTCTTTAGGCCTAGGTACAAGAGTCTAAGTTTTGTTCTTCTCTATTTTCTCTATCTCTTCATTGATAGCCTCAATCCAACTTGAATTTTCCAATGCATCTTTGACATTTCTAGGTTCAAAATCAGCAAGTAAACATGTACTTTTTAGCTTACTACTTGTCATAGTACCTTCTAATTTATCTCCAATAATTTGATCTAGCTCATGATACCTCCTGACGTGCTTGGATAATATAGGTTCCTTGCCTTTTGAATGAATTGCTTTGTCATTCTCTTGAACTTCAACTTCTAGTTCTGGTTGCTCAGACTTGGTAGTCATTGGCTTGGTAGCTTCATAAAGTGACTTGGGTCCTTATGACTCGATCTGAACTTCTTGCAACTCGGTGACTGAGGAAGACTTGGGAGTAGAGGTCTCCTTATTGATAGACGTGTCTAGCAATGTATCAGGTTTGATGTAAAAAAATCTCCTGTGATCCTCTAGTTCCTTATTTCTTTCTTCTTCAATCCTTTTTGCAAACTCATCAATTTTGACGTGTGAACTTTCTATGATTTTGTGAGTAGACAAATCTAAACATCTATATGCCTTACTTTTGCAAGAATAACCTAACAATATAACTTCATCACCTTTCACATCAAACTTTCCTTTTCTAGATTCTTTCAAGATATAACATTTACTTCCAAATACTTTCAAGTAACTTACATTGGGTTTGTAGCCATTCCATAACTCATGGGGAGTTTTTTATGAGTCCTTCTTCAACTATACCCAGTTTAAGGTATGAATTGTAGTGCTGATAACTTCCTTCTAGTATTTGATAGCAATGTTCTTTTCAATCATTAGATTCCTTGCACAATCCATTATAGATTTGTTTCTTCTTTCAACTATTCCATTATGCTCGAGAGTTCCAGGGGCTAATACCTATCTTTTGATTCATCTTTCAATGCAATAGTTATTGAATTCATTGGAGATGAATTCACCACCTTTATCTAATCTTAAGCATTTCATTCTTTTTCATGTTTCCTTCTCTACTCTTTCCAAATACCATTTGAATTTCTCAAATGCTTCTAACTTCTCTCTTAAATACATAAAAGTCATCATTCTAGAGTAGTCATCAACAGAAAGAATAAAGAATTTTTCTCCACTATAGCTTTCTATTCCAATAGGTGCACACAAATCACTATGCTCAATTTCCAAGATATCTTTAGACTAATAGTTTTTTCTTTTAAAACTAGGTTTTTCCATTTTGCCAATCTAAAAATTCTTGTATAAACCAACATCAGGTTTCTTCAAACTAGGAATGCCTCTTACTTTCCTAAACTTACTTATTTGCACCATGTTATCAAAATTTACATGACATAACCTTCTATGCCATAACCAAATTTCTTCAACTTGAGCAATAAAACATGAGCATTCACCAAGGTCAAGATAAAATAGGTTACCTTTTGTTTTTTTTCCTAATTCAATTAGTTTTCCTTTATCATCCAGTTGTCTTGCCTTGCCATGCATGAATTCCACCTAGAATCCAATGTTTATTAGTTGTGCCACACTCAAAAAATTATGTTTTAGTCTTTCAACCCAATAGGCATTATCACATAAAAGTTCTTTATTTAATGAGATTCAACCTTTCTCTTTTATGCAACAAGGTTCATTATTTCCAAACCTTATGCTATCCCCATCATAGTCTTCAAAGTGTTCAAACTTTTTTTTTTGTCACCAATCATATGATGTGAACATCCACTATCTATGATCCATGTGTCATTCTTACTGACATGAGAGATAAGTGCCATCTTATCTTCTTCATCATCAAATTCATATTTTATAGCAATGTAAACTATATCATCTTCACTATTATCTGAATCCTTAGCCATAAAACATGTCTTCTTACCTTTTTCCTTGAATGATTTGTGATTTTTGAAATCCTTCTTGCCATTGCACTTGTGAATTTTCTTCTCATCCTTGCTTTCTTTTTTTGAGCACTTGGTAACAATATGACCAATTTCTTCACATGAGAAATAGATTAGGGGAACTTTACCTTTGTATTTTCCTCTGTCTCTAGAATATTTTCCTGCAAGTAGAGCTTCAACAACTTCAAGATCATTGTCAAAACTTTCCTTTGATTCTTCTTCACTTTCTAACTAAGTGTCCTTTATTTTCTTTCCTTTTTCCTTAAGTGAAAGCTTGGCTTCAAATGTAGATTCAATATTCTTGGAAGCTAGAACATAATTGTCAAAGTTATGTAGCTCAAAGGCTATCAATCTTCCTACTAAGGTATCCAGAGTTATGTTATGATTTATCTCATACCTCCTTTCTTGAATAGAAAATACCCTAATTGCATAGATAGGAAGCAATTTTCTAAGAAATTTACTTACAATAGTTTCCTCTTTGATGTCTCCTCTAGAATCTTTGATTGCATAGACACTTGCTTTGATCCTTTCAACATATTTGGCAATGTTTTCATCTTCTCTCATTCTCATCTGATCAAATTATCCTCTAAGGCTTTCATCTTTGGCTTTCCTCACATTTTCATCACCACCATAGATGTCCTTAAGCTTGTTCCACATTTCAAAGGCAATTTTGTAGTCCTTGATGTTATCAAATTCTTCATAGATAAGAGCAAATGCAATATCTATCATCATGGCATTACGGTTATTTTTCTTAGCAATATCACAAACAGATAATGTACCAGTAGGAGTTGTGTATTCTTCATCAAGATATTTGCATCTTAAATCACCAATGGAAGCCAAATGAAGTCTTATGAGTCCCTGTCATGCTAAAATGTTATCTCTGTTAAGCTTTAGAATTTCTCTCTTGTAAGACATCCTGATCTTTAGCTTAGGTCCTTGAAACCTTTCCTACAAGCACCAAAATCTTTGATACCAATTTTTGGGAATATAGATGGAGTAACTGAGGGGAGCGCGGGGGGTGGGGGGGGGGGGGGGGGGGGGTGGGGTGTGAATTAGTTACCACAAAAATATTTTAGATCCCTTGGATGTTAACAATAAAACTGATTGTTGTTGTTATTCGATAAACTCACAGAAATTGTTGTAACTTGGTAAAAGTAGTGTGATTTACTTATTTATAATTTTAAAAATTCACAATGAATAAATTTAAAGCATAAAAGAAATAACATGAACACATGAGACACTAGGATTTAATGTGGAAACCCAATAAGGGAAAAACCTCCAATGCAACTAGTTACTATTTTTCACTCTTCTGAAGTGAGCCCTGTTAGGAGCCAACCTAGTTAAAGGTGACAAAACACACTGTTAGGTGTGACCTTGTTAGAGAATTTAATCACCCTATAAAGAGTGGCCTTGCAAGAGATCTTTAGAACAATTCAATGAAACTGACACCTTGTTAGAGGATTTACAACTGGCTGTTAAACTAACTTTGGTAAGAGATTTTGGAATCACTGCTACAATGGTAAGAAAGTAACAATGAAATGACCTAAATGAGATGCAACTAAATTTTTTATTACAGATCTTTCTTTTGCTTCATGCTAGATCCTTCCTGATCAAATATTACTTTATTACTTCATAAGGATATCTGACCATCCTTCAAGTTTTCTCACACACTTTCTTTCTTAATCAATCAATACACTTTCATTCTCTCACATACATTAGAATCTCAACTTGACCTTATATTTGTACCATACAAATTATCAAGTCAGCTCAATTACAACTTACAATGACCAATAAACATTACCACAGTCGGTTGAAATCAATACTTGAAATAATTAAACTTCATATCCCAAATCAACAAAATCCTTCATTGGTCAACCCTGCTTGGTAAACACTAATCTTGAAATGATTTCCTATGTTAACAAACAAAAGCTTGGTTAACACTGTGAACTTGCAAAATCCTTTGGCAACCAAGTGAACTTGGTGGACACTAACTCTAACCAACTTTCCTTTGTTAACCATGAAAATTTAGTTAACATTATTTTCTACCATAATTTCCTTTGATGTCCAAGTGAGCTCGGTAGACACTGTCTTTGTAGAGTAATCTCTAGGAATGCTCGATAGATAAGGAAAATTGCCTTGCTAAACAATTGAGCTTGGTAATCACTAACTTCCAACTAATATGACATTTTTGTAACATCAAAGACAACACACAATTAGACAATTGTATCCAACAAGGGAATCACTTTAGAAGAGTGAGAATTTAGTAGCATGTTACTAGTGATTTTTCCCAAATTGGGTTCCCTTGTAAATCACTATGTTATGTGTTGATCTTTTATGTCTTATGTTTTCATGTTGATTTATAGTAACCTGCTAAGTAGGAAAGTTTAATCTTGGATGTATGAACATTTTACTAGGCTTAGTTTACTTGATGAAAAGTTTTAATTGGACATTTAGAACTTGAATAAGTGATTCACCCCCCCCCCCCCCCCCCCAGTTATTCTAAAGCATTTCTAACAATCTTTCCCTATTTTGGGTTCTTTCATGCTCAACAAACATGTATAATATTTTAAATTTTTCCTTTTCATTGGTCTAACATCTTTATCTCCAATTATTTGTGCAATAGGATGATGTCTCTTGACATATTTAGACAATCTTGGTTTAGCTCTAGTTTCTTCATTTGGTCTTCCAACTTCTAAATCATTGTGTACATCTCTATTAGGTATATCAACATCTCTTTCATGTACACTAATCTTAGAATCAGAATGTGCCTCAACTTCATTCTATAACTCAACACCTAAATGTAGCTCAGTTTCTAAATGCAACTTGACATTCATAGTATTTGACTCAGTAGTCACTAAAACGTGTTATTGGTTTGTAACTTGATTTGAATCATCTTCTTCAATAGGAATATCTTCATAAAAGTATACAAATGATTTATATTCTTCTATTTTCTCCATTGGTTCAGCCTCATATACTTCTGTATATTCATTAGATTTCACATTTTCACTTTCCACAACTTTGTTAGTGTTAGTATTTAAACACTTACAAGTTTTTTTTCTTAGGAGTAACCTAGGAATATACCTTCTTTACTTTTTGCATATAGTTTATCATTCCTAGAATCTTTGAGAATATAGCATTTGCTTCCAAATTCCTTAAAATATTTTACATTGAGTGAGTATCCATACCTAGTTCAAAAGGTGTTGAATGAGTACCTTTCTTGACTTATACATAGTTTAAGGTATAGACATCGATACCTACAGCTTATCTCCAATATGTTAAAGCAACATTTTTCTCCATCATGAGTATCCTAGTACAGTCAATTATAGACCTATTCTTCCTTTCAACAATTCCATTTTGTGGATGGGTTCTAGGAGCAGATGTTTGTCTTTTGATTCCTTTGTCATTACAAAACATCTCAAACTCATTTTATGTAAATTCTCCTCCTCTATTAGATCTCAAACATTTTTGACTTTTACCTGTTTCCTTCTCAACTCTTGCTAAGTACCACTTAAATGTTTGGAAAGTATCAATTTTTTATTTTAGAAACATAACTATCATCATTCTAGAATAATCATCAACAAGAAACATAATATATTTATCTCCTTTGTAGCTTTACACTTCAATTGGTCCACACAAATCAGTATGAACAATCTCTATTATTCCTTTAGAGGTATGAGTTTTACACTTAAAACTTGACTTTGTCATTTTGCCTAGTTGACATTATTTGCACATTATATTATCAGGCTTTTTCAACTTAGGAATACCTCTAACTTTTATCATGTTACTGATACTAACTAAGTTATCAAAATTAGCATGACATAACCTGTTGTGCCATAGCCACACATCATCAAACTCTACAACTAAACAAGTATCATCCTCTATATCAAGGTAGAATAGATTACTCCTAGTTTGATCACCCTTTCCAATCAATTTTCCATTAGTATCATATATCTTAGCAATCTTTTTTTCAAACTCAACCTTACATCCTGAATTATTCAGTTGTGACACACTCAATAGATTATAGTTAAGTCCTTCCACATAGTAAGAATTATCACATAAAATCTTTTATGCGAGTTTGATAGAACCTTGTCCTTTTATCAACCATGGTGCTTTATTACCAAATCTTACACTATTTCCATCATGACAATTCAACATAATGAACTTACTTTTATCTCCAGTCATATGATGTGAACACCCATTGTCAATGATCCATCTGTCATTTTTGTTCATGCAAGACACAAGTGTAGTTTTCTCATCTTCGTCATATTCATCTTTCATTGCAACATACACCACTTCTTCATCATATTCATCAAATTCATCTCTTGTTTCCTCTTTAGCAATGTAGCAAGACTTCTTTCCTTTGTCTTTGTAATCTTTTTTGTCTTCATCTCTTTTACTTTTTTACTTTTCACCACCTCTATAGTTCTTCTTCTCTAGACATTTAGCAGCAATATGACCAACCTCATTGCAATTGAAACAAATTATAGGTAGTTTACCTTTAAACTTGCCTTTAGCTCTATAAAATATCCTTGTCAACAATGCTTCAAGTTGATCTACATCCTCCTCATATGTCTCACTTTCACTAGACACATATTTTATCTTTTTTCTTCTTCTTCATATTAGGTTCTTTCAATGATAGCTTAGCTTAGAAAGAAGATACAATATTTTTAAGTTTCTAATTATTAAAGTTAGATAGCTCAAAAGTAGTGAGTCTACCTACCAAACCTTCAAGAGTTAGAACATCCCCTAGTACACATCTTAGTTCTTGTATAGTAGAAACTCTAATAGCATATATAGGTAGCAATTTTCTCAAAACTTTTCTTTTTATAACATTCCCTAGTACACATCTGAGTTCTTGTATAATAAAAATTCTAATAACATATATAGGTAGCAATTTTCTCAAAACTTTTCTTAGTACTATATCAAAATCTATTGTACTAGTAGCTCCTCTTATTGCATTTATAAAAAAAATTATCCTTGATTAATTGAGCAATATTTTTTCCTTCTTACATTCTTATATCATCAAACTTACATCTGAGACTTTCAGCTTTGGCTCTTAGAACATTCTTGTCTCCTTCATAGATGGTGTACAAAGTATCCCAAATTTTCTTTGCAATGTCAAGACTTTTGATATCATGAAACTCATCATAACTTAGGGTAGACATAATCTCCAACATTACTTATTTGTGTTCTTTCTTCTTTTTTAGATCTCTAGTAGTTAGGGCTCCAAAAAGATCAATATGATCAACAATAATGGTAGATTGTGCATGATCTCCAAGTCCTCTAAGGTGTAGCTTCATCATACTTTTTCATGTAGGAAAGTTATCTCTATTAATATTGGGTACCTCTATTTTTGACATCTTGATCTTTGTGCATCTATTACCTTCAAACTAGTCCTCTTAAGCAAATGGCTCTGCTACCAATTGTTGGAATTCTTTAGAATAATTGAGAGGGGGGTGAATTAGTTATCCAAGGTAAAGATGTACAAATAAAACTTTTTACATCTTAGTAAACCCATAAAACATTTATCATCATGCATGCATCCATTAGATTATATAATCACTTAAAAACTTGTAGTTAACTGTCAAATAAATTTGCAAAAATGTAAACATGAAACATAACTAATTCAATAACACACTTGACACAATGATTTATGTGGAAACCTAGTTTGGGAAAAGCCACTAGTAACATGCTACTCTTTTTCACTTTTTTGAATTGATGCCCTGTGAAAGGCCAATCTTGTTAAAGATTACAATGCACACTATTAAATGTGACCCTATTAAGGAGTTTCAATGAGCCTTGTTAGAGGACTTTAGACCATTCAATTGGAATGTCACCCGATTAAGGGATTTACAAATGATTGTTAGCTCAACCTTAACCCAAAGGATTTACCCTAGACTGATACAATTATTAGAGAGTAACAGTAAGGCTTGATTTGATAACAACTTACAACTCCATTTTCAAATTATAGATCTCTATTTTAGTCCTCCATTCTTCTTGGCTTTCACACACTTTAGATTTGATAGCTTGTTGACCCTCCAAGCATCCATACCCTTATGCCTTCTTTCTTAACTTGCCAATGCAAACTCTTCACTTAGCTCACTTAATGAAGCAATACCCTAGACACCTTATCTACCTTAGGTTCTCACACATGAAAATATTTGCTTCTGACTAGCCATCTCTACAAATAGAGAATTAAGATATTTTTTCATTCATTCTCCATCATCCAATTTAGGGTTAGGACTGATTAGGTAGGATTCAACGAGTCTACCCTTTATTTCATTTCACTCCCTTCTAGAAACTTCTCCTTCAATCCTGTTTGAATTCACCTAAAAATAGTTTACCATAAAACTTGTGCCACCAACTCATCAATCTTATATTCCACATGGTTCACACAATCCAAGAAAACAAACTTGTCAGCTCAGATCCATCAAATTCATGATCTTTCTAATAATTTTGACACTCAACATTCATTAGCTTCTAATGCACAGCACATACTATGTTGATCAGCATCCACTATAAAATCACTCGGCATGAACTAAATTTTGCTAGTGCTCAGCATCAACTAAAATTTACTTGTCATCAATAGTTTTACTTAGCTTACACTAGAATAGACTTCTACTCAGCTCCAACTAATTTTCTACTCATCTTGCACTAACTTTTCTCAGCACCTACTATCCACTTAGTCAAGCTTGGTAGAAAAACTTTGTTTAACTTGTTATTTTGAACTTACTTGGTGTAACCAACCTTTGCAACCATAAGTATATTATCAATGCACTATGATAGCACTATGTTAGTCGATTCTTGCACTCCTTTTCATATCATAACTCAACATTTTCTCTAGGTGCTATTATTACATCTTTTTGATAAAATCCTTTTCATCAATCAAATAAGTGATAGTACTTAAATCATATAAGTAGTTTGTCTTACCAAAAAATAGCAAGTTTGACACCAGTGATAAAATAATGATTGAAACACATTTATCATACTTGTATCAATCTATTTTCAATAATATATATATATATATATATATATATATATATATACATACACACACATGTGTGTGTCTATGTATGTATGTATCTATATATACAGAGATCTCTTTGTTTATAAACATACATACATAAATACATATACATAGATCACAAGAGCATGACAATGAGATGTAGAGATCACAAGGGCACCGCAATGAAATGAAGAGCTGCAAAGATACATATATACATACATAGATATATAAACACATAAATACATACATCCACATATGCAATTTTATCTCCTTGGAATATTGTATTTGATCTTTACTCAATCACCAAGAGATAATATAATCTATGAGTACATATTTCTACATACTTAGTTTGGTATGAATAGTTTCAATTGAATTCGTCTGAGGAGAGTGAGTCTACTCATGATGATAATGGCTCCATGTATTGGGTCTTTAGAGGAGAGAGACTTACAGAAGATTGGATGTTTTTTTATGGATATGGGATGATTTATTTGTGATGGCAATATATCCTCCTCCATATTGAATTTATATATCATCAAATTTCTAGGTACAAATCACTGGACTTGGTCTTTTGAAATGGTATGGGCTACTTGGAATTGTCAAACTTGAACGATTGAACTGTACATTCTAATTGATGAAACAACACTTTGAATCACTAGGTTCATGTTTAAAACCTTTGGCCTTTGAAATGTGAACTTTGATTTTGATTTGTGATGCATGGACTATTATGAACCAAAATACACCTAAATGTTCTTGGAGACATTTGAAAGCATCTTCACAAATTGATGTGAACCATTCAATTTGAATTATGGTGCCTTTGAATCTCAGTACTTTGATCCAAGATAAGAGCCTTCTAAACATTGAAACCACTAAATTGCCTAGGACACTGAACTTATCAAACATATGAACCTCCTTGAACCAATGGAAACATTTTAAAATAGGTTCAATGAGGTTCAAAATCCAAGAGGGACTAAAATATAAACCTCAAACAAGGGTTGTGTGCTATGTTGGGGTAAGAGGAAGATGGTTGTGTGAATGGCTAATCAAGAAAGTTGTAGAAAATCAAGGTGCCAGTTGAAATTAGTTCATTAATATGATAAGGTAATCAGCTTTGAAAGCAAGATTATCAAAATTGGCATGTCAACCCTTATGATAGATGTCTTTATCTCATAATAGAAAACTACCTCAAATGACAAGCAAAAAATTATTAAATGTATGAAAAATTAGAAGACCATTCACCTATAATATTTTTGAAGGACAAAAATATAATAAAAATATAATTTGGTGGAAAAAAACATGAGCTATGTGGCTCCACATTGTGGCTATTCCACTGTCCAGTACTGGAAACTCTTGACGTTAAATATGAAGATCTTGAAATTAAAAAAGATAACTATCAAAGATCTATATTTGTGTTTTAATGATATAAAAACTATATAGTGTAATATATATAATTCTAGTACTAGTTGTAGCTATATAATTCTAGTACTACTAATTATGTTAAACAAAATGTTCAAAAAAACAAGTATGAAGTAACATAAATGGATTATCTATTCGATCTTGTTATGCCTTAATCTGAATGCATCTGATCATTACCTAGATGATATTATGCACAATATCTTTACTCAATCACCAAGAGATAATATAATCTATAAGTACAAATTTATGCATTCTTAGTTTGGTATGAATATTTTTGATTGAATGCAATGATAACTACTTGTGTGAATTCAAGACATGAATGATTAATTTAATTTTACACAAGTACTATGCACATGTGTATGTATGCATGCAAAGAAATTCACATAGTGAACTAATATACATACATACATGCACATATGCATACAATCATCATAATCAGTTATCCTTGAATCTAACCAAAGCTATTATATATGAACAAGAGATACATATTTATAAGGAAAAAAAGAACATTTACATAGGTACCTCTTCTCCCCTTTAATAAAATTATAAAGAAAGGGAACAAAGATCACAAGGGTACCGCACGGCAATGAAATGCAATGATCACAAAGGAATGGCAACAAAATCCTAGATCTCCACTAATCTCCACCAATTTTTACATCTCTCAAGCCTCATCTAGAGCTCTCCACCCTCTTTTATACATATTTCTCCACAATCAATTAAAACAAATGAGGAATGATTAATTTTTTCTTTTTTTTTATAATCCATAATCCACAATCCACAAGATCTCTTTGTGTACATACATACATAGACATGCAAATGTGTTTGTGTATGTATATATGTATACACATATATACATATGAATATGTATATATATGTATATATATATACATACATATACATATATATACATACAAATATACATACATACATATATACATACATACATATATATACATGCATACATATATACATACATACATACATGAAAATAATAATGCACTTTCTAAGAGTTTAAAAAAAATTTAAAACATTAATGTTTTACAAGAAAATGTACTTGAAGAAATGTTGTCTTGGAAGCAAGAACATGTTATTGAAATAGTACAGAGAGTGCTTGACATGAGAGGTCTAAGAGTGAAGGTGTTGACAAATCTTGAAAACATGAATGCTAAAATGAAAGATATCAATGATTAAACACATATGAAAGAGTTACAACATAATGTGAAGTTAATTTTAGATAATTTAGAGGAAGATATTCAAAAGTTTGATAATCAAAATTTAAGGCACGAAAAAAAAGGAGGAGCAGCTTTAGAAAGATACTACACAGCAGAAACAACAACTAGACAACATAGAGGATATTATGGGAGCCACTAGATAGAATCCAAGAATGTGTTATGGTAGGTACTATGACATTGAAATTATTTGAAAGTGTCTTTGAGAATTTATAGTCCAAATATCAAATGCGTATAAGAGTGTTTCAAGTATTGGCACAGTCTCCCTATGATGATCCCAAGTATCAAATGCTTATAAGAGTGTTTCAAGGTTGGGAGCCACTTCAACATCCTTTGCATGGTTTAGAGGTAATTTCATTGTGGGAGAGGCTTTTTCAAGGGAATGAGCCTCATTATTATGGCATTTACACATAAGTAAAACTTGTTTCTTCAACTCCTTACACTCAACTCTTCAATGAAGTTATTCTTCAATTCCTTGCATATGCAATTTTATAACCTTGGAAAATTGCATTTGATCCTACTAGCTAGGAACATCTAATTATTCATTTTATTGTACCTAATCTAACGAAAGTTCTACAAGAATTTGTAATCAACTCAGCTAATCAACAACCAGACCCATTTAACTAGGTTATGACTAGTTTCTTTCTAAAAATATTTTCTATGATATGTTTTTGTAAAATTTACCATGAACTCTACCCATTTTTCCTTGTCTACATTATTTTTGTGGAGGATCTTGAGGTAAGTCACTTAGCATAGGTTGAGTGAGTTTTATTGTTTTATTATTTGGATTCTAGAATATGTATGTTGTTGGATCAGTTTTTCTATTATGCTAAGATGTAATAAGAACCTTAAAAAAGATCTCTAAATATACATGTTTAGAAGGAACTATAAAGAGATACATGTTTATAAGGAAAAGAAACAAAAATTTACATAGCCCATGAAGAAAATCATAGAGCTAGGACATGCCAACAAAATTGCAGAGCAAGGACATAGAGATCATAAGAGCACGACATGGGAAAAAAATCATAGAGCAAAGGCACAAAAATGAAATCATAGAGCAAGGGCATGGAAAAAAAATTCAAAGATCACAAGGGCATGGCAACCAAATCATAGAGAAAGGTCATGGCAATGAAATGCAAAGACCACAGCAACAAAATGCACCAATCATAAGGGAATGACAATGTTTAGAGATCTCCACCCTCTTTCATAAATAGCTCTTTACAATCAAAACAAATGGAGAATGATTTATATCATGTTTTCTTCTTCTTTTTTTAATACTCATGGGGGCATTTCAATTATGATGCCAAAGTTAGCATTGTGATGGCGTCAAGGATAATTGCCAAAAAAAATCTGAAAAAAACCATAAATTACATCACCGTTGGAAATCATCATCAAAATTTGACCCCAAATATTGTACTGAAAGAAGATAGTTCCCCAAATAAATTAGCTTCCATTTCACTACTCTACTCTACCAAACTACTAAGTTGATTTGATAACTCCACTATGGATTTTGTATTTGGTGGGTGGGTAGTAATCATATTCAGCTTTTTTTTTTATAACCAACATGCATGGCTCACTCCATGAATGATAATATATATATATATATATATATATATATAGCCTTCCATTGCAATTTCAAAGGACACCTATGAATGACTAATGATAAAGCACTAGGCACGATGAAGGTTTCCAATAAAAACTAACAGTTATCTATCAGAAATATCTAATAGATAACCATCGATTGTATAGAAATTTCATCATAGGAACACCATAATTGTGACACCAAAATAAATTCCAATGACATCTTGGCCACCTCTCTGACCAACTTGAAAGCCCTTTTTACCTATAGATTACAATAGTGTTTGATGTTGTAATTGTGATGGATGCCCTCATCATCAATACTTTTGACACCAAAAGTGTGATGGTAGGTAGTTTCACTTTCATGATGGTTGTCTATCAAAATTATGATGTCTAGCCATTGAAAAAGTGCTTAAATGTACTAATGTCACTATCATCACCTAGTAGGGCATCTAGAATGGTCAAACATGAGAGTGACCCCTTCCTCATCTTTGAAGCATAATGAGGAGACACTTGACATCTATCACTCCTAGGAGATAATCCTAGGCATGTCTCTACAATCCCTATATCTCCTATAGGCATGCCATGTAATCCAACATGGGAAGCCAATCCATGTACTCCTCCTCTCATAACCAAGCATAGGTAGTAGTCTCTGTAGGGACTCTCTACCTATGGCCAAATTGTCTCCATATGTGGATGATAACAAATTGCTCCACTATCCCTACATACCTCCCCACTAGAGGTCAACTCCAAAACATATACCAAAGCTTGTCTTGTGCCTCATGCCACTCCTCATAAGACATATAGGGACTCTACTCAAACATCTATAACTCATCAAATATATGTCAGTAGTAGGTCACATCCACATTGTGCAGCTAGACTATGAATCCTAAATATCTATAGATATAGGGATAACTCCTCTCCCTCAATTGAACTCTTAATTGGATCAATGTGATTTGAACCCATGTCCATACCTATGTTAGGACAACTCTACATGCCCATTTCCTCCCCTCTTGGTACATAATCTCATGTATCTCATGATATTTATCTTTCGATATGGAAATACCCCATGCCATCTACCTCAGCCTCCCAACTAGATTCAAATTAATTTCTTTGTGATCAAAGCTTGTGCAATGAGGGAGCATACTATGCACTCTAACAGAAGTTGATCTCCATAGTCTACAATCAACCTCTCTCACACAATGTGACTATCTAGGATTGTAACATCGTGGAACAACTCCTATAATGCATATTTTTCCCTATATTGGGGTTCGATCATAGTAAACCTATGATACACAATCTCATATCAACATTCACATCAAAAGAGAGACTAAGTATAACCAATAGACATTCTCATCATAATAATTGGGTCTCTAAGACATGGCACATGTTGGATGTGATACACATCCTCCAATGTAATTGTGGCCTCTCTAGTTGGAAAGTGAAAGGCATTATGTTCGCTATGCCACCTCTCTACTAATGTTGTCAAAAGGCCATGGTTTTCCCAAATATAGGGAATCCTTAAAAACCATCTAAATCTCATGGTCTCTAGTCTACCTCTCTTTGTGTCATCTAGTTGAGGCACCAGTCTCAAACCAACCACCCCAAGTGCCCTAATATTAAGGGTAAAAACACCTCTTGCATAGGAAAAATAATGCAAACATGTCAGTTACTATCACATGAGAATCAAAATGAAACTAAGCATGTCATAAGTCAGCTACTAGACCAAGTAACTACAATGAAAAACTAACAAATAACAAAAATAATCACATTATAAAACTCTTGCACTTGTTGAACTAGTATTGTACAATACTTTGCATAATAGGTGTATGATACTTATGTAAATGTGATATTTCATGCAGTATCATGTGAACATGGGTATGGCTCATAAGATAAAACTTATAAAATGCAGGCGATAGAATTTTAGTACCAGAAGGACCATATGATAGAGCTCATACCTATTGTGTGATACGTTCTAAACTATTGCACAATATTTTGTCAAAAACCTATTCAACCCCTAGAACACATGAAAAAATGCTCAAAACAACTCAAAAAATCCTCAAGATGTTAAAACTTATTGGTGGTCTATACTGTGGAGGTCGGTTGTGCAACCAGTTGTGCTTGAATCGATGTCTATGGGTTGGAACTCCTTTTTGGGCCATCACATTCTCTCTCTAGGACTCTAAGCTCTCAAAATCAAATAAGATAAATTATTTTAAAATGACCCCTTGGGCCCCTTTTATACCTATTGACTCTATTTTGACTTGATTTTTGACCTCCTCATATTCATGTAAAAATTGTACCTCTACCTAATTTTGATCTCTTGGATCCATTTTCGAGATCAAAATTAAATCTAGGTTCATCTTGATGGTCAAAATTGTATTTTTAAATTTTTCCTTCTTCTACACACTTGGTTGATCTTTTGAGGCCTAATCTTTGAATCTCATTGGAGCACCATCATTTCTACTCTCTTCCACTCTTCTTCTTTAGACCATTTCACTTCATTTCACCTATTCTTCTAGCTTTGACCTAATTCTAATTCTTTACCTTTCTTAGTCAAAATTAATCAAACTATGGCATAATATCACTTCTTGGTTGTCTTTTCTTGGCCTTAATCATTTACCAGTCATCATGGACCTTACTTTATCTCGATTTGATCATATTTGGCTCATTTTGCATCTCCTCTATCTCATTTCAATTTCTATCCTAAGTGGGTAGGAGTATTCTATGGCTATCTTTTTCTCAGGAGCATATCCTTAACCTTTCCATTTGCTCTTGATCTATTAACTTTCTCTTTTTTTTGACATATTAGTGCTTGTCTCAAGTATTGGTATTGTCTAGATCTTTCTTAATCTTTAATATTGTTGCTATCAAGCTTTGCATTCAGGATTTACTATCTCTCTTTGCACTTCATTCTTTGGATTCAAATCTCTCTGCCACTTGCTTGATTTCTTCACTCTTTGACTTAGTGTGCTCCAAAGTTGTTCCAACATTAGTCAAAGAGGGGAAAATGTAATCACCTAAAAATGGTCATCTAGACTATAGGCCCCCTTTCTAGCTTTTTTGCTTAGTTTATTTATCACTAATTCTTGATCAAGTTATCAAATATATATTTATTTGATTGCAACCTATGGTTTTATCACCTTATCCTAAGTTATTATTTAATTAAAATGAATTTTCTTCCCTTTTATTAAATAAAATTCCCCACTTATCCTAAAGTTTGCCAACATAAAGCATTTTCCCCATTCAAAAAATAGGAGAAAAGGCTTTTTGTCTCATATGAGGGAAACAAAAGTCAACCCTTGAATATGATTGGTTAAAACATTTGTGTACATGGATCATGTAAATTTCATCCTCCACTCTTGATTATATCTCCCTTGTCCTTTGATCTCTATCACCTATCTATATTTAAAAGGGAGATCTCTCTCCTTGTCTCGAATCTCATGTTTTCATACTAACGTTATGTTGGAGGATTTTAAATACTCCTTGGAGATTTGAAGAGATTGTGACATCATTTCATCTACATTTTCATCTCATAGTAGCATACTTGCATTAGTGTAGCTTTCCTTTTTATACTTTAGATTATTTCATCTAGCTTAAATAGAAAGATTTGTAATGGTTCATGCTTGTTAGTTTATCTTGCATTTGATATTCTCTTAGCTTAGTTTTGTATTTTTCATTCTATTAGATGTTGGTTCTTGGACACTAGAACCATTTCTCTTATCTTTGAATATTTTATTTCATGATGTAGCTTGCAAGGGACTTCATGCATAAGCCCATTTGAGAGCCACAACACTTTCATTTCAACCTCTTACACGTCATGGATAGGGAGCTCTAAGTCAGCATTCAAGGTTCCTAAGCAATTGGGTAGAAGGTCTTAGATAACTTTACCTTTTTGTGTATACATTAAAAAGGGGGATGTTGTGTAAAAAACCCTTACTAAACACCTTAGGATTAGACACCACCTTTTTTATCCTCTCAATATCTTGGTACAAGGATTGATCCTAGTGGACTACCTGGATCACCCCAAGATTTGACTCACCATATGTATCCCTTTAGTTGTGTTAATAGTTTTTCCATGACAAAGCCAATGTCTATTGTGGGAAACCACTTTGTGTGAGGCAAGGGGGCATCAAGATGTAGACCAAGGTATTGATTAATGAACCATAACCTTGAGGAAGATATTTATTGGCATGTTTTCAAATGTTCTAGACCCATGGAAATCAATTGAACATACACATGATGATAGTTTTCATAGGATTTTTTCTTTAAAACCTCCCAAGTGTTTGTAATGGCAAGTTTGCTTTGTCCCTTGTCCAATTTATTGAAGATGTGTATTTGTACCATAATTAATTTCAAAAAAGTAATATTGTTTTTATTAACTAAAATACACTCTACTACAACTATTACATTATTTGAACAAGTGAAAAATTGAAGTCAAACATAGGTCTTGTAGGCATAAAGTCACAAAAAGTTGTCTTTGTTGAAATTATATCATATTGTCTTTCCAAAAAGTATCATAAAATACTTATGGACTCTAAAAACTATTATTTTTCCTTTTGGAAATAGCCCTATTGTTATACTAGACCCTATCATATTGTATTACAAATACTATTTGTATTGGCCTAAACTATCATACTAATTCCTATAAAGTATCATTTGAAACTTTCTGTTGAACTTCTATCCTACTGTTGCCTGAACTTTGTCACCTAAACCTAATGCTTGATCAAATTTGAATTTCATTGTGTTCTATTTGATTTAGGGGTGTCCATACTTAGTCATATTGCTTCCTAGGCTAAGATCTATGTATTTTGATGCATTCTAGGCTTTAAAAGATCAACTTGGTTCTTTGGGTTCAGCCTTGATTTGGGATATTATTCGCTTATTAGTTATGCTTACTCCATCTATTTTTTTCTATTTGGGTTTCTTGCCTAGCTCCTACATCAAGCCACTAGTGTCATAAGCTACTTGAACACTTTTGACAATATATTTTTCATTTCTACCACCCTCTTGACAAGTCAACATCTTGTTTTTCCAAGTTTGAACTCTAAATTCTTTGTGTTATCTCACTAAGCTAAAGGTTAAATGATCCAGGAGCATCTAGGGGTAGTCTATAATACAATATATTGTGGTGGTTGAACCTTGGAGTTGGAGGCCTTGGTCATTTAAGGACTGGGTGATTTATCTATATAGAACAATTTTTGGCTAGAGTGTTAGCTAGGGAGCTCAATCACTAAAGTATCTTATCATCCATTGTTGCTCAACATACATGAAATTTCTCAGTAGATATTGTGTTTATTGGTGTGTGTTGGTTTCTTGGTAACAAATTAAGATTGATCATGCTTGCAAATTCTTGGTCATGCTTGGTGGTTTGCTGAGGCTTGGTAGTTTGGTATCTTGATTGATATTCTTATGGATTTTCTCATATGACTCAATGCATTTAATGCACATGGAGTATGATCATGATGTGGAGAGATCATGGGAGTTTGTGTGGACCTATTTTTGGTCTTTTTTATTTTTGTTGGTATAAATAAGTATTTACTATTTATACTTACTTAAGTTTACTTAGGTTAATGCATTATTTAATTATTTTATATTATTTTATTATTTATTTAGGTGAGACACTTAGGAGTTTTTGTACTCTCATAGAAGTATGCAACTCTAATTATGCACATGGTGTCTACAACACTAGAGTTTGCATCATTCACTGAGTTTTCATGTAGACAACATAGTTATTTGCACTCCTAATTTAACACATGTTGTCTACCCCACTGATTTGCATGCTACACCATTGTAGGCTTATACTTTCATCATTACACGTACATCTATGCTCGATGGAGGATAACTCATATTTGGTGGACATGTTCCTAGTTGTATGACTTGTCATGATGCTGACTTCTATGCATTCTAGAAGCTCTCCTAAAACCTTTATATACAAGCACTCCTAGTGTACTCTTGAGATGGCATAAATGGCATATTGAATGAATATGTCATCATTCTAATCATATTCTCTCTTTGGTCTAGTATTGTGCTTGTGTTTGAGTTCCTTGGTCTTGGGTGAATTCTGGCCTAAGCCAAATTCTTACAGAGCTGAGGGAGATTCTCTACACATAGTCATTCGAGACCATTCATGCTTCAGCACCTCAACCTAAATCTAGAGAATCTATAGAAATTGGGAGCATCTAGAGCCAAATCTAACCTTAGCGTTGTGTTCAAAGCATCGATTCAATGAAGATCAACTATAAATTTTCCTATGCTAGGTGAAAGTTGATCACGAGGCAAAAAAAGTTTACAAATCGGAACTCGAAGGCCCCGATTTGCAGTTCGAGTATAGTCATCATTTGATGTATTAAAAAAAAAATTGGATCTATTTATTCTCTACATTTTTCAAATTTTTACTTTTGGAATTATTTTACCCCATCAGGCTAGTTGTAGAGAATTCTTTTTTGCAAAATTGGGCTGTCAGATCCTGGCTTTGTGATTTTTGATTTTATATTTATTGCAGGGTGTATTTGATTATTCAATTAGTGGGCTTATTAATCAATTTTTGGGCGGGCTAATTAAATTGCACTACATGGGCTATACTGCATAAACTTTGCAAAATCTAGCATATTCTAGTGACCGAACCATTTAAATTTTGACAAGTGGCTACATCCTTGACCAGGCCTTACATTCTACTAGTGGGCACCTTATCTCTTATGGCACTTGCAACCATTTATTTGCATTACGTGACATTTTTTTTTTAATACACATTTGAGGTGTATAAACCCATGAATGTGGGATTATTATTTTAAACTTTAGCACCCATAAAAGAAGACACGCTCACCACCAAATAACCCCAACAGCCTGTAAAAAGCATATACCACCTATTGTTGAAGATTCTGACCCCACAATGAGAATCTGGCCATGCTGTACAAGTTCTTGGTGAACATTTTTAAAACTTGGCCAGCGATAAAAAAATTTGCATGGCAAATATTTACGAGCCACATGACAGTACCTCTAGCAGGTGAGAGCATATTCTGCCATGTGCAAACTACCCGCAGACCCTACACGTATTCCAACCCTACCACATAGTAATGCACCACTGGGCCACGTGGTGATCAACCCTACCTAGTCAGTGCAACACGTGGAAAATATTTACTAGAAGACACCATGCTAGATGCACAGTTAGGAAGACACATGGACCAATTCATAATTGACATTGTCACACCACATAGACTAGTTGTCATTCCAGTCAACCCCACCTATCCTAGTCAGCAACAAGTCATCAGGACACATGGACCAAAGATTCTGTGACACATTTCAAACTCACTGAGTCACCAGCCTTGTCATTAGACATGTCAGTGTACAAATTTGTTTGCCTTCCACATCCATACAGTTCTGTATGATGATGACATCATCACATGGGTGGGAGTCGCTAACATCATCAATTTCATGACCCCAAATTTGATGGTCATCTAACTATCATTCTTGACCAATTTAGAACTACAATGATAGCCTTATGACTGTCAAATTTAACCCCATATTTTTTTGATGTAACCCCTCTCTAGATTGATTTTTGATTTTGCAATCTAACTTCAGGAGGCCATAACTTAGACATCTAGACTCCAAATCAAGTGCACTTTTTTTTTGAAATTGGGTAGAATTTCCAAAAAAAATTAATGTTGCAGCTTTTTTTTGGTTTTGGTGCATGAATTTGTCAAAATTTATGTTTTTTGGCAACTATACCTACATAATCCTGCATTTTGCAACTTCAAATGCTCCATACAGGCACATTTGGAGTCAAAAATAGGTTCCATTTTTTTGAAAGTGCATTATTTTTTGTCTACTTTCTAGATCTTTAGTTAGATTGTAGGGTTGTGTAGACAAAAGTTTCACTTTCAGAAATAGGGCTTTGTTTTGCTTTGTATTGCTTCAAAATTGTAGCACATTGTAAAGTTCCAAATTTTTAATCCATTAAGAGGTTGTAATAAGAAAAATCAAAAGTCCACAAAGGCCAAAATTGGCAAGTGGCCCATTGTAATTGCACTACTAATAAAGTGCCAAAAGAATCTATTTGGTGGGGGGGGGGGGGGAGGATTCTTGATTTAGTGAAAAGGGGGGGGTGTTCTTGGTCTTGTGTTATCTCTTTTTTGCACTTTTTGTTCATTTTCTACATTATGGAAAATTTTAAGTTTCCAAAATTAACTCCGCATAACTATGCTACATGATCTATCAAAATGTGGTATCACTTAATGCATAATGGAGTTTCTCAATATGTAGCTCTTCCTAAACTAGTAGGTGATAATGTATTAGCAAGTGATATTTTAGCTTGGGTAGCAATGGATAGGAAAAGCCTAGGTGATATATGTTTGGGGGTTGATGATAAGATCATGTATCAAATCAAGAAGTGTTCTACATTCAAGGAAGCTTGGGATACCCTCAAAACCTATATGGTAAAGTGTCTGAAGAGGCTATTTTCAAAATTGAAGATGATCTCGTCTCTTTAGATCCTAAGTCATTTGATTCAATACAGGATTTCATCATCAAGGTGAATGAACTAAGGACAAAGCTTACTAATTGTGGGAGTTCTATCAAACATGATAGATTGATCTATCTCATACATAACAAGTTTCCATCAAAATATTCCACATTTTTATCTTCTTTTAACACCTCAAAGACTACCTTAGGGTCTGCCTATAAGAAAGTCACTTTTGATGAATATTCTGATCTGTTGGATACTGAAGAAAAGAAGTTGAAATCAATGGGGATTCTCAAATCACCTCAGTCTAAAGCATTGGAGGCCAACAATGAGGGATCTCAAAACTCAGCTGGACAGTCTTCAAATCATGGAAAGGGTAAGATGAAGAAATGGAAGAACAAATCAGAGGATACAAAAAAGACAACACCACAATCCAATCAACAAGGCAAGTCTTCCTCAAATTCCAACAAGAAGGGGGACAACAACAATAAGGAGAAGAAAAAGTGCACTTATTGCAAAAAATTGGGTCATGAAGAGCGTGAGTGTTATCTTAAGAAGATTGATGAGTTGACCAACATCATGAAGAAACATATTGTTCCATTGCCTAATGCTTATAAGGATAAAGGGTCTTCTTTAGATTCAAAGGTCAAAGGGAAAGCACTCATGGCAAATTCAAATTCTTCAAAGGAATGGATATTTGACTTAGGTGCCTCATATCATATGAGTTCTTCAAAGGAGGATTTTTCTTCAATGAAGCAGTCAAAGGTACCGCACATCTTTGTGGGAGATGTTATAAAAATAGAAGTTAAAGGAAAAGGAAATGTGGAAATGGAAAATGGAGAGTTTAAAGATGTTCTCTATGTTCCAAACCTAAGTTCAAATCTCCTATCAATATACCAAATCACTCACCTTAGAGATGGACATAGAGTTGAGTTCCTTCTAGACTCAGTATAGGTGCACAGTCTTAAAGACAACTACTTGGTTATAGTGGGGAAAGTGAATCATAACAAAAGGTTATACTCTTTCTCTCATTTTGTACCCAAGTCTCCTTAAAAGACCTTGTTATCTCAATCAAATTTAACAATGCAATTATGGCATCAGTAGTATGGTCATCTTAACTTTTGTTATCTTTAGAAACTTTGCACATATAGAATGGTCAAAGGTCTACCTCAAATAAACTTTTCCAATGGTGAATGTTCAAAAAATTTAGTGGATATGCATCCAAAGGGGAAGTTATAGAGACAAAAGTCTTCTAGAGCATTAAGTGTTCTACAGATGGTTCACATGGTATTAGCAGGTCCTTTTGCATTTAGCCAAGGTCACTACATAACCTTTGTTGATGACTTTTCAAGATACACTTGGCTCTATTTTCTTCATAATAAGAATGAAGTGTTGGACAAGTTTCTAGCCTTCAAGACTCATGTTGAATAGAAATCTAGAAAAGCCATCAAAGTTCTAAGAATGGACAATGGAAGCATGTATGTGAATAGAAGACTAAAAGACTTTTGTAGACTCGAGGGAATTGATCTTTAGACTCTACCAGCATTCATTTAGCATAAGATAGATGTTGCAGCACTAAGGATTAGGACTTTCAAATCTATGGCAAGTTGCATGATACACACCAAGTCTCTAGATCCATCACTTGAAGTCAAAGCAATTAGTAGTGCCACTTACATTCTTAACAGATCTCCTCATCCAACCTTAGATGGAAAAACTCCTTTTGAGGCATGGTGCGACAAAAAACCTATTGTGACACACTTCAGAGTCTTTGGTTGTCCTACATGGGAAAAGATATCTTCCAGGGGATGCAAGGCATAGTCACCTTAGCCTTGTACTTTCATTGGTTATGAAGATAGTGTGAAGGCATATAGACTATTGGATCTAGAGACCCATCAAATTTTTGTGGAGAAGGATGTATACTTTGAGGAAAGTTCACCAAGCTTGTCCTCTAATCCTCTCTACACATCATACAATGTGGAAAATGATAATGACACAGTGATAGTGCTTCAATAGATTCAGAAATGTGGGGTTCTATCAACAATTATAGCAAGAGGTCACTACATCAGTTTAGTCCACATGCATATATTGCCACAGTGATAGGTCCAGCACAACAGGGTACATCCAGTCTTCCAAGTCTAGCTTCAGTGATAGATTTGGGGGATAGTATTGATGATCTACCTCTTCTTCTTGATATACTATCTTCTTCTTTAGTTTTCATGAGGGCTCCATCTAACTCTCTTGTTCATTCTCTACATGATTGATCCTCATAGGTTGAAGTGATTGTGGATACTTATGATTAGTGGTTGTAGAAGGGTTCTTCATCAGTTATAGAGATAGACAGTTCTTTGAGAAAGGTTCTTTAGCCAGTTGAGTAGGTTTCAAAGATATCACTTATCCATGGGATTCTTTCCACACATAGCACAAGCATCTCATTTGTACCCTTGGCATTTTTTCTTCCTAAGGGGAGGAACACCATTCTACAGTCTTGGATCAGCTTCTACATCAGAGCAGTCACTTGTTGGCATTCTTCTTTGGGGGGTGTGGGGGGGGAGCCTATCTTGTCTCTCTTCCTCCTCTCATAATTCTCTTATGTATATACTAGATATATGTCATAATGGGGGGTCTTGATTACTCCATCCATCCATACATTGTATGTTTTTTTCATCTCTCTTTTTGGGGGAGGTTTTTTTCCCACGAGGTTTTCCCTCTTTCTCCATGTTATGAGAGATTGCATTTGCATTATGTACATGGGTACCTAATATGGCCTAGTAGATGGGACCCATCATGCACTTCATCCTAGTTTTTCATAAGCTTAAGGGAATTCCCCTAAGTTGCACTTAACGGGGGGTGTTGGTGTAAATAAGTATTTACTATTTACACTTAAGTTTACTTAAGGTAAAGCATTATTTAATTATTTTGCATTATTTTATTATTTATTTAGGTGAGACACTTAGGAGTTTGTGTACTCTCATAGAAGTATGCAACTCTAATTATGCACATGGTGTCTACAACACTAAAGTTTGCATCATTCATTGAGTTGTCATGTAGACAACACAGTTATTCACACTCCTAATTTAGCACATGTTGTCTACACCACTAACTTGTGTGCTACATTATTGTAGTCTTATCCTCTCATCATTGCACTTACATCTATGCTTAATGGAGGATAACCCATATCTAGTGGACATGTGCCTGGTTGTATGACTTATCATGATGCTGACTTGTATGCATTCTAGAAGCTCTCTTGAAGCATTTATATACAAGCACTCCTAGTGTACTCTTGAGATGGCATATATGGCATATTGAATGAATATATTGTCATTCTGATCATACTCTCTCTTTGGTCTACTATTGTGCTTGTGTTTAAGTTCCTATGTCTTGGGTGAATTCTAGCCTAAGCCAAATTCTTACAATTTTATCCTATGTGCATTTAATATTTGTTGTAAGATGACTAAGGAAGTTTATGTTATTTGGGTTTCTAGATATTTTTATTTGTAATAGGATCACTTGTAGTTGTACAATTATTTAAGAAGGGATTAGGTAGTGTTTTAGGCATTAATCAAATTGAAGGAGGAATATGGAGTTATAAAATTATGAGCAGTGCTAGTAGTTGTGGGTTGGAAAACAAGGGGATTTCTTGGTGGCTTGTGAGCACAAGTTTAGATCTTATTGGAGGTTTCTACCAGATTGTTGTGGTGCTATAGATCTATATTAGCTAGGGTGTGGTTAGATCTTGAGGGATCTTGAAAAACTATTACTTTATTTGTAATTAGTCATAACTAGAAGGCCTTACAGCCTGACACATTGCATGTAATCAATTGTTTTATGAATAAATAATTGAGTTTGGTATAAGATCTTGTATCTCATGTTATGTTTTACACTGTGTGATTATTTAATGGGGGCTAGAAAATCTCCTTTGGGGATTCTCCTACCTTGTATTGTGTTAGGTGGTATCAAAGTAAAGGTTTATCTTATGGACTTAGTTGATATGTTGCATAGAGTTTGTAAAAAATTCAAAAAATTCCTCTAGGAAGATTGGACCGTAGGCTGATTAATGATCTCTGCGATGCTATAGAGACCAAGATTTTAGAGAAGGTTAGATCATATTTTAGATCTAAGATGGATTTGATGAAGAATGACATCATGAGAGATAGTTTTGGTGTATCAAGGAATGTGGGTAGTGAGGATGGATATGAGGAAGCTCCTAAAGACTTTGAGGTTGTTGGATCTAGTTGTGAAGACAAAATTGATCAAATGGAGAGACCTATGGAAGATACGGTTGGTTAGTTGGGTAGATCTTGATTTTAGTTGAAGTTGAAGCACAAGATGGATGTTTCTAATTTCTCAGGTACTTTGAACCCTAAATACCTAATTGATTGGATTAGTGAATTGAAAGACTACGTTGAGTTAGAGGATATTGGTGATCTTTTCAGAGTGAGATTGTCACAGAAAAAATTGAAAGGACATGCTACTCTTTGGTGGAAAGAATTACAAAGAGATAGAGAAGAGGAAGGTAAAATGAAGACCACTCATTGGATATTGATGCTGACTAAATTGAAGGCTAAGTTCATTCATGTTGATTATAAACTTGAGTTGTTTAAGAGGTTGCAAAATCTAAAACAAAAGAATATGTTTATGAAGGATTATACTAAGGAGTTTTACAAGTTGACTATTTAGTCTGAGCATAGAGAGTTGTCTAAGGATAAGGTGGCTTAGTAAATTAATGGCTTGAGATTCAATATTTAAGATGAGTTTGGTATGTTGAAGATTGATTTAGTTGAGGATGCTTATCGGTATGCCCTGAAGGTAGAAGATAAGTTCAAGACGACACATCAAGCTAGTTATCATAAAAAAAGAAACCAAATCACTTAGAAAAGGATAAATTGAGTGCAAAAGATGAATCTAAACCTATTGAGTCAAGGAATAGGATAGGTAAGGTTACCTTTAAATATAATTGTTTTCATAGTGGTGAAGATGGACATAGTGCTTATGAATATTCCCAAAAAATTGGTTATTGAAGAGTTGTTGTTATGAATGAGGTGGAATACTTGGTCAATGAACCTGAAAGGGAAGGAGAGAACTTGCTAGCTCAATGAGTATTTTTTGGTAAAAGGGTATTGGAACCTTGTCAAATGATTCATTTGTGTTGGACTCGTAAGTCTCTTGGTAATATATGCAATGTGATTGTGGATGTTGCTATTATTGATAATCTTGTTTCTAAGGAGATGGTTCAGAAACTTTGTTTGAAGAGGATGAGACATCATTTTCCTTATAGGATTGGTTGGTTACAAGATGAACATGCTTTTTAATTGAGGGAGCATTGTCTTGTTGATTTTTTAGATTGGACAGTATAAGGATCAAGTGATGTGCGATATTGTGGATGTGAGTAGTTTTCACATATATCTTGGTAGACCTTGGTAGTATGATTGCATAGCTATGTCTGATTGTGTCAAGAATGGATTTATAGTTTAGAAAGGTGGTAGGTTTTCATTGATTCCTTTGCAAAATGATGAATTACTTGGTAGGAGGAACCTAAATTTTTGGAGATGAGTTGAGATAAAGGATTTTGAGAGGGTTATTGATCAATAATGAAAACATACATATGTTACATCAAGAAAGGATGTGTAGAAGCAGAGCAACCATGTGACTATTGGTGGAAAGGGTTTGTGTAAGTGGAACAAGGAAAAGAGTGTGCAATTTGAAGACTGTGAGAACATGTATATAAAGAACCAATTCAGGATATGCGTATTGAACCTTGTAAGATGTTCTTCTAGCCTCTAAGAACTTTTTTTTGTACTTGGGGTTTCTGATGCCGGAGCATCTTGGGATATTCTACAATCTTACATATTGTGGTGGTTGAACCTTAGAGTTGGAGGTCCTTTTTTTGGAAGGATTGGGTGCTTAGTACTAAAGAGAATTTTTTGGTTATAGTGTTTTTCAGGGAGCTCTATCACTAAATAAGCTTGAAATCAACTATTGCTTAGCATACATTGCATTGCTCAATATACACTACATTACTTGAAAAATATAGTGTTTCTCGATGTGTGTTGATTTCTTGCTAGATACTACATTTCTCGGCATGTTTTGGTTGCTTAAAAATAGATTGAGGTCAAAAATACTTGCATATGCTCAATCATTCTTAGTGGTTTTCTAATTCTTGATAGTTTGGCATGTAGATTGGTATTCTTATAGTTTTTTTGGCTAACTTGGTGCATTTCATGTGCATGGAGTATGATCATGACAAGGATCAGTTTGGGAGTTTGTGTGGACCTATTTTGGGTCTTGTTTATTTTATCCTATGGGTATTTAATCATTTTTGTAAATCAACTAAGGCATTTTATGTTATTTGGGTTTCTATTTGCAATAGATCAACTTGTGGTTGTGCAAGTATTTAAGGAGGGCATGGGTAGTGTTGTAGGCATTAATCAAATCAAAGGAGTAATTTTAAATTATAAATTTGTGAGAAGAGTTAGTATTTCTAGCTTGGAAAACAAGTAGATTTCTTGGTGGCTTGCAAGCACAAGTTTAGATCTCATTGGAGGTTTCTACTAGAATGTTGTGTTATAGATTTGGACTAGCTAGGATTTGATTGTAAATTGAGGGATCTTGCAAAATTATTACTTTCTTTGTAATTAGTCATAATCAGGAAGGCGCTATAGCTTGACACATTACATGTAATCATCTATTTTATGAATAAATAATTGAGTTTGGTTCATATCTTGTATCACGTGTTGTATTTTTTGTTGTGTGGTTATTTTCTAGGGGCTAGGAAATCTCCTTTCGGGGATTCTCCTTCCTTGTACTACATCACTAAGCTATTACATACCAGTTACAACTAGGCTTCAATTTAGTCAAGGTAGATGCCCCTCTTTTATCTTTGAACAACTACCTTCTCTACAAGGCATCTACATAAGTAACAATTTTAGCATGATTCTATTTTTGACACACTTGAGGAAGAAAAGCCCACCACTTGGTATGATCCACTTAGCCATGTTGGTAGTTCTTTTGATACCCTACTTGATAGTCAAATGAAAATAATGTATCTTTCACCATGAATATGAAAGAGATAAATTGTCACTTAGCTACTTTTTATATAGGATAGAATAAATTGAGAGAAGAAAGAAAGCCTATCAAGATGAACAAGCAAGACTAGAAAAAGAGAGGCTTGCACAAGCAAGATGCATAGTTTCTAGAGTGACTTCCCATATATATGATGAAATTAATGCCCATGATCATAATGCTCATGATTTTGAAGGCCCTCACACAACAACTTTTGAAAATCAAAATGCTAATGCCACTATAGAAATTCATTTGCAACCTATGCTAATTTTTGTAATAATGGTAATAATACCAATCCAAGGACCCCATGATCACATGTTGAGGGATATGTATCACCACCTAGATACTCCCATCAAGGATATCCTTCACATCATGAGAATGAAAAATATAATGAAGTGACTAGTGAAGAGCTCATCAAGTTTCAATAAGATTATTACTATCAAAGACTTATGCTTAAGGCCTTGGAAAAAAAATTGAATCAATATTTTCCAATACATAAATTCTAGGAGCTAGAAATTACCCCAGGACTTTAAAGTTCAAAGGATCATTCAAAAGAGTGAACCTATGGAAATTGAGACCTTGAAGAAATAAGTCCAAGACCTACAAAATTAGGTTTCATGCATGAATATGGAAAAAGAGAAACATCAAAATTCATTTGTCGAAACTATATGTGCCCAAACTTTTGACAAAAACCTTTACATGATGCATTTTCCAAGGGATGTGGAAATTCCTAAATATGACAAGTATGATGCCAATGTCAATCCACATGATCATGTCAGACAATTTTATGAATGGACTTTATGCATGAAGACACATACCTCATGACTCCATGAGGCTCTTCCTAAGAAGCTTTAATGGGCAAGCCATGGAGTGGTTCACAAAAATCTCTCCTCCTCTTAAGTCATGTGATGAGCTTGCAAAATGATTTATTCAACATTACTCATACAACATACAACACCCCATTACTATGCTTGACTTATGCAACAGTAAGAAAAAACAAGGGGAACCCTTTTTCACATATTTGCAAAGATGGAAGAGATTACACTCTAGATATCCTCAATAAATCCCTAAAAATGAGAAAATTGATATCTTCATTAGTACTCTCCTACCTGAGATACATTATGATCTTAGGAAATAAGTACTCCTCACAGTCAATGATATGACTGAGAGTGTATATCATATTGAGGATGTTTCTATTAATAAGGGTGATATAATAGTAAATAAGGATTAAAATGGCAATGAAAATGGTAAGGACAAAGTTAAGCCTTGGAATAAGAATAAATATGTTGTTAACGATGGGGTTATTGATGCACATAAGACCAAGGAACCCACTTCAACTTAGTCAAAACTATCTTAGCTACCAAACAATAGAAGCTATGAAAACAAATGACTCAAGAAAATCTCAAAATTATAACAAACCTAATTTCACTCAACCTCCTAAGCCTAAGTGTAACTTCACTCCATTGCTTGATTCATATGATGTGATCCAAAATACTTTTCTTGATAATAACATCATTTCATTACCAGACAACTCAAGACCTTATAACCCCACATTAAAAACATCATGGTGGAGGGATGATCACTTTTGCAATTACCATAGAAACAAGGGTCATAATACAGATAATTGTCTTAATCTTAGGGACATCATACATGAAGATCTCATTAATGAAAATTGGGTTAGTCTAGATGGGCTAATTAAGAACTCGAATCAAAAAGCTTTCAAACAACCTCTTCCTAAGTATGAACAAGGGGAGACACCCAATGAAAACAAGAAGAATGATGAGGCAAAGTTCAACTATACATACACAAATGTTAACAATGTGATATATATGCTTGAACATGTTTATAACAAAAGTGTTCACATGATGAGACCTAAATTTGATAAGGAATCTAACTATGATACTAGTGACAAAATGCCTAAAGTGATCTTGAGAACTCTTAACTCTTTCCAATGCTTTGATGATAATAGACCTTTGGTTTCACTTAGGGTTGTACATTCCTCTTCCTCCTATGGTAAAGGACTAAATATTATTACTAGGTGCTGATAAAAATTTGTCCTTAAGGCCACAGATAATCTCAAACAAGTCAATTCTAAACAAGTAGGGTCTTCCTCAAACACTAAGTCTACCTATGATCTTGTAAACCAATTGCAACACACTCTTTCTCATATTTCTATTTTCAAGTTTCTATAGTTATCTCTTTTTCACATGGAGATCCTAGAAAAGGCCTTGCATGCAGCTAGTGTTCATATCAACATTGATTTAGATATGTTCTAAGCTATGGCTAATCACATTAATACTTTGCATTACCTAATGTTTTTTGAATAATATAATAAAGTTCTTAGTCACCCTCATAGCCTAGCATTGCACATTGAATTTCAAATAGATCACACCCTAGTAAGATGAGTCTTGATAGACAATGGTGTAGGGTTAAATATTATTTCTTTCAATGTTGTTCAATAATTGGGACTCTATAAATTTTCTATTGGCCCTATACAAAACATTACAATCAAAGTTGACAATGAATTTGAACACTCCTCCAAAACTCTCATTGTACTACCTATTAGGTTTGGTCCTGTAGAAAAATATGTTGTCTTCCAAATTCTTGACATTTCACTTGCATTAAACATTTTCCTAGGGAGACCTTAGATACATGACATGCAATTTTTTCCATTAATGCATTAATTTCATCTTCAATGGTACCTAAGTCTTGATTCCTAGGGATACTTATACGTTAATAAACATGCTCATTTTTGTTGATTCCCTAGTTCCAAATAATAGAGTTGCTAATGAATCTAAATCATCACTCGTTGATTGTAAGAAAAAGATAAAAATGATGAACATTGGTGTGGGATAGTATACCTTAGACTCTATTATTGCATTACCAGTCTATTCATGCTCTTATAGGAATCTATTCGAAGACATGAATCCCCCATCCTTAGCTATGACTATTTATGGAATATTTTTCCAATCCTTAGTCTAATTAGAAGATGAAAAGGAAGAGAAAGCTATTATGGATTAGATATATAGAGAAGAAGGCCCAATTAATGAGGTTATACTTACTACACCCATTTCTTCCAAGAAGTATGGGAAATTCTATTAGTTTCTTAAAAAGATAGGTTATCATAGACACAGACCTTTGAATGATAATAAACATGCTCTTGTTGAACCCATGAGTCATACTAATGGTCACAAAATTAAAGATGCAATTCTCTTGGGCTATGGGGTTAGTGATAGCCTTCTTATTTATGATGAAGAACCCCTTACAACTAGTGAATTAGATTATAAGATTCATCCTATAGATAATATTGTTCCAGAAGATTATTGCATCCCTTCTACCTCCATCCTTTGGGGAGAAAATGAGCTACCTAATGATCACACTTCTGATGCTTCCACTTCTAGATAACTTAATTTTGATGAGTCTCACATAGAGAATACTAACAAAGAACAAATCAGAGGAAATATTGCTCACCTTATAGCTTGTAATCAAAGTTCCAACTCAAATGAATATGAACGGTATTGTCTTTTTGTTGCATCTCATGAAGTTAGAATAGATGTTCTACACTCCTATACTAATCAAACTGGCATAGTTGATAAGTGTTTTTTAGGTTTTGATGAGTTAACTCTCAACTTTCTTTAGTGGATGAAATTGATTCTCCTAGGCCTTATCTTTATTTGGGTACCTTTGAAGATTTCCCTATAGTTCCTAACTCTTTTGTCACTAGAGACGATTCATTTCATATTAGTAACCTAGAACCTTCCACTTCATTATCCCTTGTGCATCCCAATCTCATTAATTGGTCTATACAAAATCAATTACCTAAACTATCATCTTTTCAAAATGGCTATGAGATCACTTTCTACATAAATATTGTTGAACCTGTAGTCTCTTCCACTAGTGATCCAACTGTCAACATGAATGAGTCAGATATCAAGTACCATAATCACAAACTAAAATGAAAAATGAGAAAAAAGGAGCTCTAATAGCAAAAACCACTTTATAGATGTGTTAGAGCCAAAAAATAGTAATAATAAAGACATATCTAAGGGTGAAAACCTCTTTGAGGGACCCAAAGTTGAGGTACTTGATAGTCTACTCATTTGTTTTCAAGATAGATCAATAGTGTTTATTGAACCCACACAACCTATCAATTTTTGTATAGAAGAGTCTCCAAAGTTTATACATTTTAGGTTAGTCTCTATCAACTGAAGAAAAAGAACAATTCACTCAATTCTTCATTGAAAACAAAATCAACTTCACTTGGACATATGCAGACATGCTTGGTCTTGACATTGATTTAATTATGCATCATCTTTCTATAGCTCCTTGTATCAAACTTGTTAAGAAAAAATTAAGGAAAATGCATCCGCATATTGCCCTATCGATGCAAGATGAATTAGAGAAGCTCCTAAGTGCCAAATTCATAAGAGCTATAGATTATGTTGAATGGATATCCAACATTGTAACTATTTGAAAGCATGACAAATCCATTCGAGTTTGCATAGACTTATGAGATCTAAATAAAGATTTCACTTGCATCCTTCATTCATGCAAAGTTAGGAACACTTCATTTTTGGGAATTTAAAAAGAACTTCAAGTTTCCATTTCAAAAGGTTCAAAATCAACACTAAGTGCACACTAAAATCTAAATCAAACTCAAAGCATCAATCAAGGATAAAATGAACCTCATTTGAAAATATTTTAAAGTTCTTTTAAAAATCTCATGAAAACTAAGAGTCCTAAAACTTTTGTTATTTGTTCCAAACAAATGTCTTGTTGCAAAATCTTGAATGTTTCTTAGGTTTTTCATGCATCAAAACAATCTAGGAATATCATTTTTGGGCTTAAAACATGCAAACTAGAACACAAAATCTTGAATGAAAAGCAAAGTCCAAAGAGTCATTTTTATTTTTGAGTCCAAAAAAAATCTTGAATGATCTAAGGTTAAAACAAAGCACTTCAAAGTTCTTAAAACAACACACAAAATCTCAATCTTGAATGCTCAAAAAAAAAAAAAAAAACTTGAATGTTTAATCACTTGTCTTTGAATGCATGTTGTTAAAAACACTCTTGAATGCCATGGATTAAAATCAAATTTTCCTTGAATGCATGATTAAAATAACAAATCCAATCTTGAATTCCAAGGATCAATTAACCATTGCAATATCAAACACTTCATTTGGAGCTTTTAAAATTGAACAAAACAAATCTCTTTTCCACATGCAATTTAGGCAAAGTTTGATTTTTGGACATTTAAGAAACTTCGTTATGTTAAACAAAAATTTGCAAAAATCAATTTGAGTAGTTCCTTGGACTCGCCTCTTTTCTAATCACCCATCAAATATTAACCATTGGTTGCAATCTCAGCGCCATTCATGGGGATGGGTTTACTTGAAAAAGGTGTTAAATGTTCCACAATCTAACTCACTCACTTGGTCTTTGAACGTTTGCTTTAACTTTATCAAAAATTTTAAATGACCAAAAATCTAGATTAAATCGATCACACTTCATTTGGGTACTAAAATTGAACAACTATTGACATGGAGGGCCTCCGGGCACGCGCTTGACAAATTGAGTCTCACACATCTTTGCTTTGGGCTTAAAACAAACTCACACTCAATCTTGAATGCCTAACAATCAATGAACATTGCATGGTTTGGACGCATTTTCAATGGCGCTCACATTTCTTATGTTGACGATCTCTCGAATTTCATTATGCTAATGACGTTGTCAAATTGGAATGAACATTGTATGCCATAATCACAAGTGTCTTCAATCATAGCTTACAAAATTTAAATCATCAATTGGAATGAACGTGTGTCTTTTAAAGCCCAAGATCATGTATGTGGTCTTGTTTTACACTTTTTAGGAGGCCTGCTTGGGGATTTCATCACCCCTTGGGATGACCTCAACTCCAACGTTCCGGCGGAGTATAAAGATCGGGAGGTGAATCCAAAGACACCTCTCTTGGGATCAAAATTTTGTCACTCGGGCTAAGCCTCAAGGAAATTTATACCCTTGAGAAGTGAAAGAGGAGAAGTGGGTTACCGCTCCTTTCGACTGTGTGACATCTTTTTGGTTTCATCTACGAATTTGGGCCTCACATACCTTGCGTATATCGAGGACTCCCTAGCTAAACCAAATTTCATCCTTGTAGAAAGCTTCCTAGGATGTTGGTGTGTTTGACGTGCTTGCTCAAAACTTTTGTCTGCTTGTTTGTTCATAGCTTTTGAATGAATGTTTGCCAATTTTGGTTGAAATCCCAGAAAAGTAGAAATCTCCCAGCTCAAGGCATACTTAGTGTAGTCACTGCCTTATCAGAAAATCATCCAAGCTCCCCCGTTGCAACCGAATCTATCTAGTTCTTTTGCCTTAGAACAATCCCAAATCCAAAGTCCATCCAAATCATCCCCCCAGCCAACTAGCAACCCAATCCAAAATCACCCAAGCCTTTAAATAGTTGTTGTCACTTTGCTAGATTTTTCTATCCAATCAATCCTACTAATCAACCAATCTCACCAAGGTTATCCCTTTGACAGAGCATTGTCTAGGGTAATCCAGCTTTGTCACTTATATCCCTCATCACCTTGAGCTAAAGGTTGGGATTCACAAGTGGTCAATCTCGTGTCATGCCCATAGGATCACTAGTCTATCCTTAAGTTGACACAATCACCACCAATCCTGCACATAGGAAAGCAAAACTCTCACTTTTTGATAGCATACCCTTGAAGTCTTCCACCCACAAGAAAGCCAAAAATCTCCAGCCAATCCTCCTTAGGTCTGTCATACAACTTTGACTCTCCCTAGGAAATCTTTCATCAACCAATCCAAAATCTGTGCTTAACCCAAATCCAACCATGAGCTTTCGTGTTCATCCATACACAAGACCCCATCCCCATCAAACTCATCATCAAAGCATTAAGTACCAATCCTATCATGATGTGTTTGGTCGCATTGTCCTTGCTCCCGCCACCTCCTATTCCAATGATGATGAAAATCTTGTTGACTATGACGGGTATATTGAAAGCCTTAGAAACATTCCCCCAAGCATCCCCCAAAATCCAAGAGTTATTCCAAACTATCTAGTCATGCCATCTGATATTCCAGCTTCCCCTCCATCACCCCATCAACCAAGCTTCCAATCTTCCACCCCCATCACACTAGCTATTCCTATCAATCCACCTCCACCTTCGACACACGAGTCTCCAAGGAATCTCCTAGAGGAAATACAAGAAAAGTTGCCTCCAACAGTCGATAAGCCGTGTCATCTAATCCAACCATGTGAAGTAGTCAGTGATGAAGCTTCCCCATCTATAATATCACCTCCATCTCCCATAGCTATCATCCCCATACCATCCATCAAATTGCTTAAAATCCTTCCACTTCCTACAAGCATCAAAATCCCACCACCTATCAAATCCCTCCAAATCCTATCCATATCACCTCCAAGCATTTCCCAAATCTCTCGTAATGACCCTTATGCATCCATCTTCTACTCACCCATCTCCACTACTGAATCTCCCATCTATCCATCCACTGCCTTTGAAGAATCCATCCCTTCACCTCCTATCGCACCATCCACTCCAAACCAATCCTATCAAGATCTTGCCCAAAAGCATGTTGACACCCCCCAAAGCATAAATGAAGATATCATTGTACCATGTCTTCCATCCATAGTGCAGTCACCATCTCCTCCATCTCCAAAACCTCAAGCCATATCTCCTCCACTACAAGATATCTTGTCATCCCACCAGCTACATCAAGATCCTATCCTTCCATCTACCTCGCTCCATGCTTCCATATTACCACCTATCCAAGCTATTCCACCATCTATAATCTACCCTCTTGGTTCACTTACATTCATCCATGGTGGCCCTCTCTCAGTAGAAGAATTAAGAACAATATCTCCCCATTGCAATACACCTAATAAATCACTTCTACCATTTTCTGCAAGCAAAAAGTTTCCTCAGCTTGTTCAAATGCTCAATCGATGGCATTATCAAGGTCAAGGTTTAGGACCACAAGAGCAAGGAATCAGAGAGCCTATTATTGCACAAAAAAATTTAGGATTTCATGGTCTAGGATATGTATCCAAAGGCTCACCATTTAAAGGTGTTGGTACACCACACCCCCAAACCAAGCCTATCTCTAAGCCCACCATGCCAGCCTCCCATCACTCCTTCAAGAAATCTTATGTCATCCCCCCTCCACCATCTTTGCAACCCAAAACAACCTACCATATCCCCCCTTCATCCGCTAAATCCATTTTGGGTCCCTATGTCCCAAAATCTACCATCCTCCATCCTCCTATTAGCCATAATAAAAATCCTATTCCATCCATTCCTATGCAAGATCAACAAAGGCACATATCAGGGCACATCATCCATCATCATCCCCCTACATGCTCTTTCATATCCTCTCCATTTCACAAAGCTTCTCCTAACCATCTTCCCAAAGCTTACCACAACAATGTAAATGCCAACTTCAAAATGCATAAAGCTAAAAATCCACATCCTAGGCAATCATATGTCTATTCTAAAAGACATACTCCAAAAAGGCAAAATCCAATCATAGAATGCAAAACAATGCAAAAGCCTATGAAAAGAAAATCCAAAACCATGTGGATCCCCAAGAAAAAAGTTGAAACCCAATGCATAATGGCATCCACCATTGCTAATCCCCCATCTAGTGACTCATGTCCCCCATCTCCTAACTCCATCTTGGGTGCCTATATCCCCAAGCACGCTTCCACAAATCCTCCATCACACCCGAATCTACCATCTATCCCCCATATGCTCTTTTCACACCCGTTCCAACATGTGCCAATGTTGCTCTTGCAAGCATCCCCATCTCATGCTCCTTTCCAGCATTTTCATCCCTCCATCTCCTACCATCAATCCCATCTAATCCGATCTATTGCATAAATCACACATCCGGTGTACCAACAGCTAGCAACAAAATTGAACATTCCAACAACCAGTGAAAAATCCCAAAAAAGCCAAAATAGCTGAAGAAAGACAAAATCATTCCAGCTAAGTCCAAAGTCAAAAAGTCAAAAAGTCAAAAAAAAAAAAAGCGTCCACTGGTGAAAACTTGGCAATTCAAGCGCCTTGGACAAGTACCATGATGAAAACTTGGTAAACAAGCGTCATGCGTAATCCTGCCATCCCCAGCTTAGCCTATCACCCTCATGCTTTTGGTCATCTCTTGACATCCAACTCCATCTTCCAATCTATCCACCTATCCTCCACCCTCCATCTTCCATCTCACACCATCCACTTATCTCTTGCAGCTTCAGCCAACCATCCCAGCTATCATCCATCTCCCTAGCCCCTTCAGCTTTTTCCATCCTAGCTTCAATCCTATCACATCCATCATAAGACCTCCTTCTGCATGTTATCTTCTGATTGGGGGCACTATATTCCTTGGAGATCTTGTCTTGTCCATCCTCCCTTGTCATTGATATCTAGCTCTAGGCTATCCTCATGCAAACCCAATGTCATCTCCTTATATCCATCATAATCCTAGCTATCTACCATCTTATCCAGCCATCTCATCCTGCTCCTCTAGCTATCCTTGGTCACAAAATCTCTCATCATCATTGGATGCATCTTATCAAATCCATAGCTTTCGTTATCACCTCATCCTTAGCTTCTGCCTCTTGCACCAAATTGAGCCATCCCGCTATCCTCTCATCCTAAGCTTTTTATCTATCTGTATCATCCCTATCATTGGTCCATTAGCTTGTACCATATCTTGATTAGCTCACTTGTAAATATCTTGGTTTGTCAGCTTGTACATCCTCTTTAGCTTAGTACCATTGCATCTATCCAGCGTTCATGTCAGTTCATCCTTGATCAGCATCTCGCACCCAGCGCACATCTTGGTTAGCTATTCCAATGCATCCTTTAGCTAGATTTCCTATCACCAAAGTGTTATCTTTCTTAGTTTAGCTTTCCAGATGCACCACTCATCCAAATCCACCAGCTTAGGTGCTCTCCGATAGGTCCTTGCAGGATATAGCTTTCCTCATATCTGATCTTGGTCTGTTAGTACCTCATCCTACCCATCTCGTTGGCAAACGGTTCTCTTTTGGATTTTTGCTTTCTTTTGATTTGGACTCTTCCCTATTGGGTCTTGAAATATCTTTTCCAAGCAATCTCCTTGTTCCCTCCTCAAGGTTGCCACAATCTTCCATATCATGGCATACTATGAATGGGGCAATCAGAGTGTAAGATCTTGATCATGTCTTTTTCTTGTGGGTTACCCAGTGTCATTTCCACACTACTTCCTCTGGGATTCATGTGTGATACTGAGGCAATCCTTGCGTGTTTGTTTTGAGTCAGTTCATCAATCCTTTGGATAGTTGGTGAAAAGGCCTTGATGTTCTTGGTAACCTTGGCAATTAACCAACAGTCCTATAGCAAATCTAGTGCTCAACTACGTGGTGGTACTTCTCTTTGACGTATCCCCCCCGCTCAAAAAGCTTCAATGGTTTTCCTTCATCTCCATTATCCCCCATCCATATCCAGCATCCATCTCTCCTACCCCAGCTTATGCATCAGTATCTCTTTGAATCACTCATCACTCTTAGCTTTAGGGATCCACAATCCTAGTCTTAGGGATCCACCAATCCAAATCAATCCACCAAGCCTCATCTTTCGAGATCCACAATCCTAGTCCTAGGGATCTCCGAAACCCATCTTCCACCAATCTAACTCTTTGAAATCCTGTTGCACCAGCTTTATAATCCCCTCATCCATCTCCCTATCCTGGATTCCTTTTTATAGCGCTCTGCTCCTTCATCCTCCACCTTCCCTAAAGTCTCAAGCTTGCTTCCTCTTCTGCATCTGATTCTCCTTTATCATTCTCCCGTAGTGAGAGTTTAAGCTAATTTAGCCCCTTCTCTTTGCCAATCTAAGTTTCCTTGCTCATTCGAGATTCTTGTACTTTTCAAGAAGCCATCGAGCCTCGCTTTCTCTCCCCGCTACCTTCTTGAGGGGGCATCTCACAGTCCATTCTCTCCTCTTCTACTCTAGCCTTGGGCATCTTATTTTCTTATCTTTGATGCCATGCCACTTGCGACATCACATCAAAGAGGGGCAAAATGTAGACACCTAAAAACCTTTAGAAAATAAAGTATTTTTATTTTCTGAAAAAGTCCTGATGACATCATCATTTATTAATTAATTATTTTAATTAATTAATTAATTTTTATGTCATTAAATCCCTTTATCTTAATTAAAAATATTTAATTAAGGAATCCCTCCCAAAAATGTTTAAATCTTATTTAAACATTATTTCCTTATTTATTAATTATTTAATTAATAAATTGACCAAAAAACCCAAAATAAATAAAAAATTTATTTTTTGCCCAAAACTTGGCCAATTTCCTTAAGACCACTAACCTCTTCCAAAATCTTCTAATCCTTCTTTAATTTTAATTAAAGGCTAATCCCATCATTTCCTACCCCTAATCCCAACTCAAAATATTTAATTAAGATTAAATATTAATCCTCATGTTTATTAAAAAAGTTTTAATAAATATCTCCTCAACCCAAACCCTTGAAATAAATAAAACTTTATTTATTTCCTAAAAATCTAATTTATCCTCATCCTAAGAAGTTCTAGGCTCTTCCAGAAAGTCTTCATCCTCATCCTAGGAAATTCTAGACTATTCTAGAAAGTCTTTATCCTCATCCAAAGTCTAGACTCTTCTAGAATATGTCTTTAAACCTAATCCTAATCCCCTCCTAACCTTGTCACATTCCCTAAACATGGGTTAAGAATTACTAACCCAATCCAAAGTTAACAAATATCTCCTCCTTCACCCACCCTCATTAAATGCCATCCACGTGCCTATCCCTAAGCTAATCCTAAACCATCCTAAACCATCCTCTAATCATTTGCACAAGCCTAAGCAAGCTTAAAACCCTCCTAATCAAGTCCAAGTTGAAATTGCTCTCATCACCCTCAAAATATCTCAACCATAAAACTTTATGAAGTCCACTAGGTCATAAATGACTCTTACAAGCCCTTTTATGGCTCTTACAAGTCACTATGAGGGTCTTTATGAAGATTTTATCCCTTGAGCCTCCTTTGTTGACTCATCCTTCCCCTTTCCTTTATCCTCTCACCATGTGACATGTGTCACTCCCTGATTGGTTGTAAGGAAGTACAATCCATGTCCTCTCCTCTCATGCAATATAAGCCCTTCATGAGTTTTTCCCCATCCTTGCATCTTAGCCCTCAATCCCTCAAGCCTCTTGCCTATAAATTGGATCCTTCCCCTTTGCAAAATAACACAATCCATGAAGTAAAGTCATAATGCCATTTTGAGAAGCCATTTTACATCAAAACCATACACTCACACCCAAATTCCAACTCCATTTGAAGCCCTTTTTGAAGCATAAGCTTGAGCATACATCCTATCTATTTAGACAAAGCTACTCAACAAGAGAGCTTCTCATTGAGAGAGACCATTAATGGCTCATATTCTCAATTGAGAGCTCATCTTAGTCTATCTTGAAGTTTATGAATTTTGTTTAGTTTGTAGAAGCTTTATTCAAATTTGGTTTCTATTAGCATACTAACATTGCTCATATACAGCACATAGGGTACATTTTGTTGGAATGCCATCCCATTTGGGCTTAAGAATTTTGGTGCTACCTATCAAAGGTCTATGAAAACCATCTTCAATGATATGATGCATGAAAACATGGAGGATTATGTAAACAACATGCAGATGACACCTTAGCTAATTCTAAACAAAGAAATACACACTTGGATGACTTGAGTTTGATATTAGACCGCATGGAACAATTTTAGCTTAGAGTCAATCCTAAGAAATATAATTTTGTTGTCACCTCTAGTAAACTAGTAGGCTACATCATATCCACTAAGGGAATTGAAGTTGATCCTAAGAAAGTACAAGCTATAATGGTAATGCCACCTCCTAGAAACATAAGTCAATTGAGAAGTCTTCAAGGAAGGTTACAATCTATAAGGAGGTTTATTTCTTACCTACCTAATAGGTCTCAACCATTCAAAAATAATCTACATAAATGATTTTCATGTGTGTGGAATGAAGAATGCGAGAAGATTCCCACTCATATTAAGGAATATTTGGCCAAATATCCAATCCTTATGCCTCTTATTCTAGGGAGGCCTTTGATCCTATACATTTTAGTTACAACTACCTCTCTAGGGGCATTACTAGCACAACATGATCAAAATGAAAAGGAACATGCTAAATATTATATCAGAAAAACCTTAGTAACTTATGGGATTGATTAAAATAACATTGAGAAGGTTTGTCTTGTTATAGTATTTGCATCCCAAAAGTTGTGACATTACATGCTAGCTCATACAATACATTTGTTTGTAAAAATTGATCCTCTTAAGTATATTTTAAGTAAAGTTTCACTTAGGAGTAGAATTGATAAGTGGATTGTAATTCTATCTAAATTTGACATACAATATGTCAAACGTAAATCAATTAAGAGACAAGCTATTGCAAACCAACTTGTTGATTTTTTTGCTTCAAGATAACACCCTGACTTAGATAGATTTTTTCAGATTTTTCTATTATGTATGTCACAAAAAGGACTTTTAAAATCTTATTTGATGGGTCCCATACTAAAAATGGTGTCACTTTTGCTATTTTTATCATTACAACCCATAGATACACAATTTCTAAGTCCTACAAGTTGTTATTTCCATGCACAAACAACATAATAGAATATAAAGCTCTCACAAATGGTATCAAAATGGCTATTGAATGGAGAATTATTGAGCATCATATTTACGGATATTCACAACTTGTCATAAATCAAATCAATGATGATTATCAAACCAAGGATGACAAGTTGATTCCATGTAAGAATTTGGTTGATGCTCTACAAAACTATTTCACCTTTGTCACTTTTCAACAAATATCTCAGACTGAAAATAAGGTTGTAGATGCTATAGCTATTTTGGCATCTATTTTACAATTACAAGAACATGAATATCAATTTTGAATTCCTAATGGAAGAGCTACATTATCCCACCTATGGTTCTCCAAACAACCAAGTCATTTTCACTATCATTGATCATGACTCTTCTCACTATGCTACCATTTACTCCTACCTTTGTGACCAAATTATTCCTAATAACCTCACTAATAATGAAAAACACCAACTCATTTGTAATGCTTCTCATTATACCCTTGTCTCTAGTGACTTGTATATGAAGAGTCTAGATGGAATTCTCCTTGGGTGCTTAGAGGCAAATGAGTTTGAACAAACATTATCCAAAGTTCATGATCACATTTGTGGGTCTCACTCTAGTGACCTTGTGCTTTCTTGAAAACTACTTAGGGCTGGTTACTATTGGCCTACCATGCAAGAATATGCCATGTGTTATGCTAAGTCCTCTAAAAAGTGTTAGCCACATGGTAATTTAATTCATACTCCTAAAGAGAATTGATCCCATCTATCATACATTGGCCTTTTCAATAGTAAGCCTTTGATCCAGTTGGAATAATACATCCTATCATGCAAAGTGGACACAAGTTTATTATCACTTCTATAGAATACTTCACTAAGTGGGTTAGAGTTGTTCCACTTTCTTCTACTATATGAAAGCATGTTTCTTTATTAATATTGAATCATATCATTCATCACTATGGAATTCCCTCCTCTGTATTCACTGATAATGGAGGATAGTTCAAGAACAAGGATCTTAGACAACTTTTTAAGAAGTTTAAAATTAAACAACATTGGTCCTCTATCTACTACCCTCAAGGGAATGGTCAAGTTAAGGCTTCAAACAAAACATTGCTAAAAATCATGCATTGAACTATACATAAATATGGCAGAGATTGGCATCTGCAGATCAATCCTTCATTATGGGGATATAGGACTAGCATATGCAAACCTACTGGGGCCACATCTTTTTCTCTAGTTTATGGTTATGAGGTTGTTTTAGCACTTGAAGTTGAGATTACCTCCTTTTGATTCTCTTTGAAAGTGCTAATTAAATATGAGTATTATAGATCTGTGAGGATACATGAGCTTGAGGTCCTAGATGAACCTCACAAGGCTACTTTTGATCATGTGAGGGCTTACTAGAAAATAATGTCTACTAGCTATAATAAGAACGTTCATCCCAAGGAATTTCAAGTTGGTGATCTTGTCCTTAGAGAAAATCAAAAAAATTAGCAAAATAGAGAAAATAAGGGAAAATTAAAACCTAATTGGTTGGGTCCCTACATAATCACTACTGCATTTGGATTTGATGCTTAAGATCTCTCTACATCTAAGGGAGAATAACTCCATGACCCTATTAACATCCTTCACTTAAAGAAGTTCTATGCTCCATTCTCTCACTACCTAGGTCTTGTATATATCTTAAGATCCTAAAAGAAATAGTAAAAAATCATATATGATGTTACAAAAATCCTTAAAATAAGAAAATGTCCTAAAAAATGATCATCTTAGTGAAAACCAGCAATTGGAACTTTGATGTATCACCAAAAAAAGCATAAAAATATCTATAAAAAAAAAATCCTGCCAAGTGGTGAAAGCCTGGAAACATGTGCTACTTGAAACCCTTACATCTATGTCTATCAATATCTCACTTTGCACTCATATTTCTTTTCCTTTCCTAGCTTGGAACATACTAGCTTTGTTAGCATGTAATCACCCAAAAATGGTCATACAGACTATGAGCCCCAATTCTAGCATTTTTGCTTAGTTTATCAAATGATTATTCTTGAGCAAATCATCACTTTATCATTTATTTATTTATAACCTATGGTTTGACTACCTTTTCCTAAGTCTTTTATTTAATTCAAAGAACTTGATCCCTTTTAATTAAATAAATCCCCAAATCTCACTTATCCTAAGTGTGCACATAAATGCATTATTCCTATTTTAAAAATAAAATAAAAGACATTTTTGTCTCACGTGATGGGAACACAATATGTGAGAGGAATCTTTATTTTCAAAATAGATTTAGTTATCCTCCATGCATCTTTTCCCTCTTAAATTCAATCATTGATCTAGATTAGATAGGATACTTGTGCACATGGATCACTCAAGTTGTATTATCCACCCATAATTAGACCTCGCTTGCCTCTTAATCCCAATTGTCCATTCTTATTTAAAAGGAGGGATCTCTACTCATTCTCTAATTTCTTTCTTTTTTACTAACATTATGTTGTACGATTTTAAGGTGACTTTGGAGCTTTGAAGGACTTGGGGCATTCTTGCATTCTAGTTTAGCTTTCATATTACTTAGATCATAGCTTCATGGCATTCCTAATTTATCTTTCATTTTATTGTTTAGAATATCTCACATAGCTTAAGTAGGAAGGTTTTTTAATACTCTGATTTTTCTAGTTTAGCTTACATTTTCATATTTCATTTATTGTGCATTGTATTTTCATATTAACTATTGGGTACTATCATTCTTGCTCTTATCTTTAAGTCTCTCATTCTATGGTGCACATTGCAAGGTTGAATAGCTTGCTTCATTTAAGAACCAACATACGACTATCTTGCACCTTTGAATGTCATAGATAGAGAGCTATAAGATGCCTCTCAAATTCCTCTCTTCATGGAATACTTTGGGAATAAGGGTTTATAGAAGTGTGCCTACTTTTTGGTATATAGTTTGCGGAACTTTTGAAATTCTTAATCCTTTTAACCACTTTTTATACCCTTAATAACATATTACTAGAATTAACATGCATACATATAAACATTAAATAATCTTGTGAAACAAACATGCATCACCACATAACACTTGAGATTTTGGTGACCCAGAAACCCTCCAGGAATAAGAAGGTAAAAGTGGGGTGGGGATGATACCCACAAAATTACTGCAGCAATTAATTTCAACCACTTCTGATGGTTTGCCCTGTTAAAGGCCTACCCTATTAAAGGCTTTACATTGTGTCAATAGTGACCTGGTTAAAGGATTTACAAACACTTTACATGAAGTGTTACCCTATTAAATGATTTAATCACCTTTTTAAAGGATCTACAAGATAGTTATTAAGCTAACCTATCAACATAGGGTTTCCTTTCTAATACAATGGCTAAATAGTATTAGGTATAATAAACCTAATAGCTTACAATCCTTGATTTTTGAATACAGGTGCTTGATCTACTTTCTCTATTCTCGATCTCCTAAGATCTGATATTCGTTTGTATCCCTTGCTTTATTTTGATCAACTGAATGTCTAACTGTTTTCCTTTCCACTTAATCTTTGACACCAAAGCTCTACAAAAACTTCAATAAAAGCATCTTCTTCTTTTTTCCACACTCTTTCAATGGTGTCATGACTCCCTTATAAAGATTAGTGGATCGTTATGCATCCTTGGATAAAATGTTCCTACTCAAACCCTAGAAATTCACCCATTAGCTGCATGCTATTCCAATTTTTTGATTGGCTGCATGAGGATCACATAGGTAAATGAAAAGACTTGATCTTATCTCCTTTTCTTGTCATGAGTCATGCATAACCGTTTTACATCTTGGTTTGTAATGACACAAACTCTTATGCTAATCCTGCATTGCTCGGCACATGAAGTAATACTGATGCTCAGCACCATCTATTTTGGATTGCTCAACATCCACTGTGTTTTCTGCATTACTCGGCTCCTATAGAATTCCTACATTACTTGGCTTCTATTGATTTCACAATGCTCAACACATACTACCTTCTAATCTACTTGGCACATGTTGAATCCTGTATAGCTTGACATATACTAAAATGTGTTTTGCTCGGCATCAATTGTAGTTTACTCAGTACTATCTGTGACTCAGCACATAAAGTAATTCTAGCTCAGCTCCCATTGTGTACTCAGCATGTATGTTGAAAATGGTTAAGTGTGTTGATACTCATTTATCAATCTTATTTATTTGATCAACAATGTCATCACATCATAGAGCCAAACAAAACAACAAAGTTACAAATATATCCATTTGGAAAATATATATGAAACGTGTCTTTTCATTGAACATAACAAATAGATTAATATGTGCATTGAAGAAAAAATATTTTTCCTTCTAAATATATTATTTGTAAATTTTCTATGTCTAAGGATAAATAAATCTATGAGTGCTTTCTAACTCATGAGGTAAATTGAACATAAATATAAGAACATAGTGATCATGTATCTTGCCTTCGATTAATTGACCCTATAGGATCCAACTACTTGAAGGAAATGTTTCATATATATTATTGGAAAGAATAAATATACTTTAGAATATATAGTAATAAATTTTTTAATGATCATTTTTACGGCTAAAGGGTGATCGGATATGAACTCTTCTTCACATCAAAAGAAAATGCAGATAGAAAAACTTTGAAAGAGCAAGCACAATAACTCCATTTTTATAGGCAATGAATTTGATTTAAAACCTAAAGTGTATGCCCCTGATTTTGATGTGAATTTGGTAGATTTAAGAAGAAAATTTGTCATAAGAAAATTAAGAAAAGGTAGTTAATTGAATTGATTTTAGACCTAGAGGACATCAAAATATCAATAAAAATAAATTTCCAATTGAGAAACCAAGTAGGGAATATCATCAAAAAACAAAGGAGAGTGTTGGAATATTAAAAAAAATTAATGATAGAATCCAATTTGATCTATCATCATTGAGAAAGTGCACACAACATTGTTCCAATGTGGCATTGACACTTGATCTACTTTGGTGGAATTTTCATGGAGACATTGAGCATTCGATGCTTGGCTTTTTCTTTTCTTTTGGCAATAACATGTGTTGAGTGAGGAGCACAATCCTTGAGATCCCTTACCCACCACCATAGAAGAGTTGATCCATATCATTGGTGATATTTCCATATTAGATACTAGCCTCCAACATTCATTCCATCATCCAAATGAGGTCCTTGGCAACAAGATTCAATCATTGATATCGCCACTCCCTTACTTGATATCCACATTGCAATTTGTTAGTGTAAATAATTAATTACTATTTAAACTTTACTTAAGTTTACTTAGGTTAATTCATTATTATATTAGGTTTCATGTAGACACCTAGGAGTATGCGTAGTCATATGAGTTTTCTTGTTGACAACATAGGATTTTGCATATTTAACTGAGTTGTAATGTAGACAACACAGTTGTTCACACTCTAATTGAGCACATGGTGTCTACAACATCTTTTTATGAGATACACCTATGTAACCTTATCCTCTCATCATTGCACAAACTCTTGTGCTCAATGGAAGATAATCCACTCTTGGTGGACATGTGCTTAGTTGTGAGGCATATCACTTTGCTAACTCCTAGTCATTCTAGTTGCCTTTATATATAGGAACTTCTAGTGTGTATTCATGTAATATCCAATCATCTAATATCCATTCTCATTTGATTCTCATTTGTCTCTCTTGTGTTATCTATTGAACTTCTTGATCATGGCCTTGAATTATTACCTTAGGCAAATTCTTACATGGTATCAAAGTCATAAGAGTTTCACTGCATAGCCATTAGAGAGATTTTCTTTTTCTTTTTTTTTGCTAGGCAAGATTGGAGCTTGATAGTGCAAATCAGATATTGGCATCATCTAGAGAAGGTCAAAAACACCCAAATCAACTTTTGTTTCATCAAAATTGAACATCTAAAGTGAAATCTAAAGTCATTTGATTTTTGGAGGTGCAACAGTGGCGATTTAAGAAAAATAATTATAGAGATGATTTTCAAACAGCGATATCTCCCTCATGTGGACTCCTTTTTTCAATCAATATTTTTTTTGTTTTGGGGTAGAATTTCGTGATCTACACATTGGTGTAAGATGTTTGAGATCTCTATTCCTAAATTTTTCTAAAAATTACAAATCCCAATTTTTGCAACTTCAAAGGCTTAGTTTGAGCTCATCTAGACACATATTCAGGTGCTAATTTTTTTTTAAGTGCATATTTTTTGTCTACTTTCCAAATCTAGTATTAGTTTGGAATAATTTTAAGTAGACATAGTACTTTCAAATTTTTGTCTCATTTTGGCCTATTGGCACTTGTAATTAATTAGATCCTTAAGAGGTCTTGTGTCTTATCTTGTTGAGTCCGATATAGATTCATATTTGTTGTTGTAACCAACAAAATCAACAGTCCACTTAGGCCCTAAAATGGCAAGTTGCTATTGTAATCGCACTAAATATAAAATGCCAAATCATACATTAGGGGGGGGTTCTTTGATTAGTTTTAAATTTTGGGGGTGCATATATTTATTGATCTCATGGAGTCACATCACAAGTGTTAGTTTTGTTTAAAATTGAAGTTGACAAAAAGGAACTATCAAAAATGGAGTGCTTTGATGATTGATCATCTAAGAGAGCATAAGGAAGTATTTCATTATCTATGTTCCAAAGAACTACCCTCTTACACTGATCTATCACCTATTAGCAGACTTTTGCAAGCTATTTTTATCAATATCAATTATGATTGTTATTTTGTCCTCAGAAAGGCAAGTGAACCTTATGACCTTTGGATGTGTCTCTGGAAAGCATATGGAGAACCTCAAGTCCCTCCATTCCCAGAGGATATTCTACCTCCAGTCACTCCAGTTATGATACCTACAACTCCAATTGAGATCATACCTCTTGATGCTCCTATTACTTCTACTAATCCAATTCTAGCCATAGATGCTCCTGATTCAGTGCAGCAGGAAATACCATGTCTTCCTATTTTAGCTTCATGGGATGACTTCCTTCCAAACATTGTAGTGTTTTTTGTGGAGTCTTACATTGAATATGTGGGAGACATTATTGATGACATCCACCTTCTCTTTGTTGAGGAGAATTATTCTTCACTTTTTGTAAGGGAACACTCTGACCCTCAACCACTTGATCTTTCTTTTGAGACTGACATTATTGTGGACACTTCTTTTCAGAAAATGGAGAAGGACTCTTTTACTTTAGAGGAGACATATCATTCTTTGGAGATTGTATTCCGGTTTCCTTATACATCATATCTTTTGAGGATTCTTCCTACTAGTTGGGGAGCATTCTCTACTCCACCTATGGCACCACTTCTTTCTACAAGGAGGAACTCCATTCAGCTTTTCTGGTGCAGCTTCTTTAGTCATCAAGGAGCTTCTTTAATGGGTGTGCATTCATCATTGAGAGGAGGCTACATTTCTTCTCTTCCTACATCTTCCTATCCACAATGGGAAGTATAGATGCACCTATACTTGGTGTATCTTCTTCCTAAAGGAAGAAATGTTGTTTGTCAACATTAGATTCTCTTTTGTCTTCAAGCACTCATCATTAGGAGATCTTTCACTAAGGGGGGGATTTAAATTCTCTGTATTTCCTTAATATGGAGGGATTATCTATTGTATATTCATGATGTATGTCATAATGGGGGGGTCTTGATTACTCCATCCATACATGCATCTTTCTTTATTGTATTTATCTCTCTTTTTCGGGGAGGGTTTTTCCTATGAGGTTTTCCCTCTTTCTCCATTTTCAAAGAGATTGAATTTCATTGTATGTCAAACTTTTTATTTTTACATGGTTACCTAACATGGCCTAGTAGTCAGGACCCACATTGCATCTTGCATTTAGCTTTGTGAGCTTAAGTGCATTCCCCTAAGTTGCACTTAAGGGGGGGTGTTAGTGTAAATAATTAATTATTATTTACACTTTACTTAAGTTTACATAGGTTAATGCAATATTATATTAGTTTTCATATAGACAACTAGGAGTGTGTTTAGTCATATGAGTTTTCTTGTTGACAACACAAGAGTTTGCATATTCAACTAAGTTGTCATGTAGACAACACAGTTGTTTGCACTCTGATTGTAGTTGTTTGCACTCTAATTGAGCACATGGTGTCTACAGCATCTTTTTATGAGATACACCTATCTAATCTTATCCTCTCACCATAGCACAAACTCCTATGCTCAATGGAGGATAATCCACTCTTGGTGGACATGTGCTTAGTTGTGAGGCTTATCACTTTGCTAACTCCTAGTCATTCTAGTCATCTTTACATACAGGCACTTCTAGTGTCTATTCATCTCATATGCAATTATCTAATTTCCAATCATCTAATATCCATTCTCATTTGATTCTCATTTGTCTCGCTTGTGCTATCTATTGAGCTTCTTGATCTTGGCATTGAATTATTGCCTTAGGAAAATTCTTACATGATATCAAAGCTATACCAAATTCTTACACAATTCACACAATCCAAGCCCACATATCTATGTCAGATCCTCAATGCATGTTTAAAGTAGTGAACACATGATATTTTGATGGTGAGCCTTCTTATCTTGGTCTATTAGCTTTCTCAACATTGAGAAGTCAATTTGAGACTCTAAAATGGATCTAGTTAGCTCAACCTAGATATTACTCTTCCATGTCAGCATTGTCATAGGCATCAATTTTTTCGAAAGGAAAAGGCTTAGCAATTTGAAAGTAAAAATTTTAATGTGAAATCATATGGATACTTTAATTTAAAAAAATATGTTTTTGATTTGGAAAACAGGTTTTACAGGGATCCTGAAACCCAAAGTTTTACAGCAAAAAAAAACTTAAAGCATAAAAGTCAAAAAAAACAAAAATAGCCTCAAAAGGCCAGAAACATAAAGGCCCGAAGCTAGGGAAACAAAGGCCAGGAACAGAGCCTGGCGGGCAGACTAGTGTCCCTTCTTCTCCATTGCCTATAGGATTTCTGTAGCATCGCTTTCCTTCTAGATGGCTTCCTCCTCCTGGGTCGCAGGGGGAAAAGCATCTGGTCCCACTGGCTTTCCTGGATTCCAGTCTCTTTCTGAGGATCCTCCCAGCTGGTTCTGTTCCCTGTACTCTGCTCCATGTTCCCCACAAGACTGTCATTGGTCAGATAGTCCCCCAGATTAACAATGTTTTCATTCAAGGTATGGAGGGTATCCACAATCTGTTTAGTCACAATCTGGTGGACAGAATCTAGCCTTTTGACCTTCTGCTTGAGCCGGGTGATTCTGTCCTCCTGATTTTCATTGGGGTCCTTGCTTCTGTGATTAAAAAAAAATGTTAAAACACTCACCTTATCAAAAAAAATTGAAGTTCTTCTAACAATTGATGACACCGATCAAAACATCAAAACAAGTAGACTTCTTTAGCCCTCCATTTATAAAATTGTCCTAGTCTGAAAGGAAGCAAAAGATGTAGTAAAGAAGCAAATCAATTTCTTCATTAAAACCACCAAGGAAAGAATCTAAAAGAAAATCCTCCAAGACTTCCAATCAGGTGGAATAAAAGACAAGAATCATGCCACATAAACAAGAATTTCAATGAGAATATCCTAATCATCAGCAATATACATAGCGAAGAACATTGGTTTGAGTGTGAGGACCAAGGAATTTTTGCATTTTGGAATGAGCCTAAAACAAAGGATCCTAAACTAAAAAATTAGATGGAAAGATCCTATGGGAAACTAGTAAGTATATCCTCCATGACTAATTGTCTAGTTTATTTGCAGTATAGTAGTAAGAATATCAAAAACAAAATTCTTTAAGGTCTTCTTTTCTTTTATAAATGGTATAGTGTTAATTTTATAAAATGGTCCCCTAATTTTGATGAGAATTTTGTCAAAAGTGATAACCTACCAACCTGGGTGGTAATTAAATCCATACTAATAGAACTACTTCCAAATTCTTAAATGCATAAGATCTGAAATCAAACAATTCTATGGCATTGATGTTAATTATAAAAAAGAAAATGATGTTAAGATTTTAGTCTATATTAAAAAAGATCTTCATGAGATCCATACATAATATTCAAAACTGAAATTTGAAGCTCATATACAAGACATAGTACTAATAGAAAGGAATGACAATAATGCAAGATTCAAATGTTGAAAATAAGATTGTTTGTATGGAATCTATAATAATAATTATATTATCAATGATGTCAAACCTACTACTTATTGGTAAGACAATTTCTTGTTTGGTCTGAATGCTATCTTTTGTTTGATTGATGAAGAGGATTTGATCAAATTTAATAACAAGAACATCTAGAGGATAGGTTGAGTTATTTGTTATAGAAAACAAGTATTGAGACCAAGTCAGACATGGATGATATGTTTTATTGTTTATCTACTTAACAATGAAGTCAATGGATACACCAGTTAAGTCTGGAAGAATACAGAAAGAAAATTTGGTCTTCTTAGCTTGACCGAGTGATTAGTTGGTGACAAGTAAAGTTAGTGCAAGTCGAGCAAAAAACCAATTACTACCGAGAAAAGTGAAGATCTAGTGTGTGTTGAGTGAACTTAGTGTATGCTAAGTAAATTTTAGTTGGTGTTGAGAATCATTTTACTTTAGTATGTGTCAAGTTTTTAGTTAGTGGATGTCGAGCAACACAATGTGTGCTGAGCATCAAAGGTTAGTTAATGTCAAGTGACAACACTAAGAGTTAGATTGAGAATTTGCTAATCTAAGACAACAAATTTGATTTCTTGGATTGTGTGAAGTGTGTGGAAGATAATCTTAATGAGTTGGAGACACAAAATTCAAGGTAAACTATTTTGGGGTAAATTCAAAGAAGATTGAGAAGGAAACTTCTAGAGGGAGAAAAATGGAAAAGAGGGAAGATTCAATGAATCTGACCTAACCCTAGAATGGAAGATTATGGTTGAGTGGGAAAAGTCCTAAATTCTCTTTATAAGGGGATACAAGGCTTGAGGAAAAAGTTGGCATGTGCGAGAACCCAAGGAGACAAGGAATCTAGGGTGTTGCTTTATATGGCGACCGAGCTATAGAGTCTACAATTGGCATGCAAAGAAAGAAGGCTTAAGAGGATGAATGCTTGAAGGGTGAACAAGATATCAAAGTTGAAGTGAATGAACCCAAGAAGAATGAAGGACTAAAACAAAAATCTATAATATGTAAGTGAGTTGTGATTTTTTATCAAATAAAGCCTTACTATTACTTTCTAATCATTATATCAATCTATGGTAAATCCTTTGGATTAAGGTTGACCTAATTGTCATTTGTAAATATTTTAATTGTGTGACATTCTAATGGAATGGTCTAAAGTCCTCTAACAAGTCTCACTCCTAATAGGGTGGTAAAATTCTTTAACCAAGTTACATTTAATAGTGTGTATTGTAACCTTTAACAGGGTTGGCCTTTCACAGGGCATCACTTTAGAAGTGTGAGAATTAGTAGCATGTTAGTAGTGGTTTTTCCTGAATTGGATTTTCACATAAAATCTTTGTGTCATATGTGTGAATGATTCTATTATGTTTCATGTTTACATTTTTGCAAAGTGATTTTGACCTAGGATAGTAACCTACAATTTTAAGTTTTGAATGATCTAATAGATGCATGCAAGATACATGATAAGGAGATATATGTATGAGTTTTTTTAAGCACTAAAAAGTTTAATTGGGAGTTTTGGACCTTGGATAACATATTCACACCACCCCCCCCCCCCCCCCCCAACCCCCCACCCCGCTATCATTCTAAAGTATTACAACAATTGGTATCAAAGCATTGGTTGCTTGTGAGAGATAGTTTGAAGGTACTATAAGTTAAAAATGTGTAAGAAGAGGTACCCAAGCTTAACAAGGAAAAATTTCCTGCATGAAAAAGTTTGATGAAGCTACATCTAGGAGGTCTTGGTGATCATGCACAGACTACCATTATTATTGAACATGTTGACCCTGTTGGAGCCCTCACTGCTAAGGATCTGAAAAAGAAGAAAGAGCACAATCGAGCAATATTGGAGATTACATCTACCCTAAGTTATTATGAGTTTGATGACATCAAGGATTGTGATACTGCAAAGAAGATGTCAAATGCTCTTCACACCATTTATGGAGGAGACTCAAATTTTTTTAGAGCCAAATCTGAAGGCCTAAGAGGTAAGTTTGATGAAATCAGAATGCAAGAAGGTGAGAACATTGTTCAATATTTCTTTAAAATAAAAGAAGTTGTAAATTCTATAAGAGGAACAACTGGTAAAATTGATGATGATACCATATTGAGAAAAGTATTGAGGACACTTCTTCCCATCTATGCTATTAGAGTTTATGCCATACAAGAACTAAGATGTATACATGGCACTAATTTGGCCCTTGAAGGATTGGTAGGTAGGCTTACTACCCTTGAATCCTATAATTTTGATAACTTCAAATCTGAGAATGTTGAATCTTCTTTCAAAGCTAAGTTGTCACTAAAAGAAGCTAATGAAAAGAAAAATAAAAGGAGCAAACATGTTTCCATTTATAGTGATACAGATGAGGAAGATGTAAAACATCTTGAAGCATTGATCACAAGGAGATTTTATAGAGGCAAAGGAAAATACAAAGTTAATATGCCTATTATATGTTTCAATTGTAATGAGGTTGGTCATATTGTTGCAAGGTGCCTTGAGAAGAAGAACAATAGAAATGGAGACAAATTTAGAAGTAAAAGAGAAGAGAGCAGCAAAGATTAAAAAGACACATAATACCTCCTACACCTGCTTCTCCTACACCCACTTCTATCTCTAACAGAGATTCCCTTGTTGGGTTTGAACTCATGTCTTCTCTCACCCACTCATGTCTTCTCTGCCCATTCTCTAGCGAACAATGGGAAAGGGTTTTTTCCTCTAGCCATGGCAGTGAGAAGCCCCTCTACTGAATTTAAGGGTGAGGCTTCTACTCCTATGGCTCTTGCTATGGTGACTCTCCATTTCCTTGATGCTCTACCTCACAATTTTGTAGGAAGATCCACCATGTCTTATGTTGATGTGGTTGCCTATGAGGATGGTATTGGAGGTCAAGCTGTGTGTTTGGGGCATCGTGTTGTTGTGCCTATTGTTGTAAGTAACCCAATTATGATTGATCTAGAGTCTGATATTGTTGGTGAGATTTTTACATATATATGTGGAGGACTTCTCTTCTACAATTTTTATTCTTTATTTTATAGGATTTTGGCCCTCTTGTCAGATCTACATGCTTGGATATCCAAATATTGGGAGCCAATCATTTCACATTTAGTTCAAATTTACCTTGTGGCAAGGGGTTTTTTATTGTGAAATTTGCTACTACTGAAGATAGAAATGCCATCCTACACCATGGTTTCTCTTAAGAGGAGAGGTTCCCCTTGATGGCTAAATCTTGGTATAAGGATTTTACCCATCGACTGAATCTTTTAATAAGATTCCTCTGTGGGTAAGGTTGTTGAATCTTTCCCTTCACTTATGGTTGGATCTTTTCCTGGAGGCTATGGGGGAGGCCCTCAATGACTTCTTTCTAGTTGATACCACATCTTCCAATGTGTATTGGATGATGTATGCTCGCATTCTTGTGGATATTGATACCTCTAAGGGGCTCCTTGAAATGATTAAGTTGGCCTCTCCTACATGCTCTTGGACTCATCTTCTTGATTATAAGGGTAATCCCTTCAGATGTAAGAAATGCCATAAGACCGACCACCTCACTATGAGATGCTCCTATGAAAATGTTAGATCAAAGAAGTCACCTTCTTGGTGGATGGGGGTTTTGTATGATCACTACAAGGTTCAAAAATTTTCCTCTATTAAGGATGGGTTGGTTGGCTCATCTTAGGATTCTTTGGTGGTAGATTTTGTTGTTGTCTCTGATGGTTCAAATGTTGCCCATACAGTGGTGGCCAATATAGTTGTCCCTCCTTCAGATGTTGTAACTGTTGATTCAATTGTTGCCCCTCTTATAGCTCTGTCTCAAGATGGTATTGTTGTCCCTTCTACTAATGTGGTCCAAAAATTGTGTGATGGTGGTGTTTCTTCTCCTACCGTGAGGGTGTTGGGGGTTGGTTGCAGTGTTGATGACCTTGTGTGGAAGAAGGTTGCTAGGAAGGTGGAGGATGGATGGACAATAGTAAAAGGAAAAAAATTCAAGCCCTCCAATCCATCATTTGATATGTCTTTATGTTCTCAAAATATGGGACTAAAATGTAAATCTTGAGGCCTAGTTTTCATCACCTATTGCTCGCCTATTCTTTTTGAGGTTGTCCCTTTTTGTTTGGATCTCCTAGACTTTTTGGCCTATTTTTCTTTGTAGTTTGACATGGTTCAAGACTAATTGTCTATTTCTTTTGTAACCATGGGGTTTTAGGCACCCGTACAAAACTTGTTTTGGTGGTAGAATTGTACTATGTTATCTATAAGACGACCCTGGTCACCTAGTTTTGGTTGGCGACTTGTTTTCCCGTGGGCTATTATATTTTTTGTTTAGGATTCATTGAAAATATTTTAATTTGTAAAGGGTTTCAAGCACCCTTCAAAACCTATTTTCCTTAATCAAAAACAAAGATTACAAAAACAAAGGAAAGAAATCTTGCTACATTGCTGAAGAGGAATCTAATGAAGAATTCGATGATCATGACGATGAAGTTGTCTATGTTACAATGAAGGATGATTCTGATGAAAATGAGGCAACTACATTGGTATCTTATGTGAATAAGTTTGACAGATGGATTATTGATAGTGGTTGTTCCAATCACATGACTGGAGATAAAAGTAAGTTCAATTCCCTTGTGAATTATGATGGTAATAGTGTTGGATTTGGGAATGATCCATCATGTCTTATCAAAGGAAAAGGGTTAATTAATTTGACAAATAAGATCATTTGTGGCAATGCTTATTATGTAGAAGGACTCAATTATAATTTGCTAAGTGTGTCACAACTGAATAGTGTTGGATGTAAGGTTGAATTTGGATATAGAAAAGCCAAGATTTATGATGCCAATGGTGAGCTAATTGGAAATGGTGATCAAACTAGAGGTAATCTATTTTACCTTGACATGAATGATGTTACTTGTCTAGTTTTACAATTTGATGATGTGTGGTTGTAGCACAAAAGACTATGTCATGTTAATTTTGATAATTTGGTCAGCATCAGTAAGATGAAAAGAGTTAGAGGTTTTCCAAAACTAAAGAACTAGATAATGTAATATGTAAAAAATGTCAATTAGGCAAGATGCCTAGATCAAGTTTTAAAAGAAAGACTCACTCTTTAAAAGAAATTCTTGAATTAGTTAGTATTGATTTATGTGGACCAATCAATGTGCAAAGCTACAAAGGTGATAAGTACATTATCCTATTTGTTAATGATTATTCTATGATGATGATAGTTATGTTTTTGAAGAAAAAATTTGATGCATTTCAAATGTTGAAGTGGTACTTGGCTAGAGTAGAAAAGGAAAATGGAAAAAGCTTGAAATGTTTGAGATCTTATAGAGGTGTAGAATTTACATCAAATGAGTTTGAGATGTTCTGTAATGATAGAGAAATCAAACAACACACTTTTGCACCTAGAACCCCTCCACAAAATGGGATTTTTGAAAGGAAAAATAGATTTGTGATGGACTATACCAGAACACTGATGATGGAGAAGAAAGTTTCTTTGAAGTACTAGAGACAAGTTGTAACTACAGTTGTCTATACCCTAAACCATGTACAAGTCAAGAAAGGTACTCATTCAACACATTTTAAATTATGGTATGGATACTCACCCAATGCAAAATATTTTAAGGTATTTGGAAACAAGTGCTACATTCTTAAGGATAATAGGAATGGAAAATTTGACGCTAAAGTGAAGAAGGTATATTCCTAGGCTATTCCACAAGGAGTAAAGCTTATAAGTGTTTAAATACTAATAGTAAAAAAGTTGTGGAAAGTGCAAATGTGAAGTTTGATGAATATATAGAGGCACATAAAGTTAAACTTACAAAAGAACCTAAAGAATATAAATTTTTTGTACTTTTCTACGATGACCTAATTAATGATGAACCTACGAACCAAGTTGCAAATCAACAACAACAAGTTCCAATGATTGTTGAGTCACATAAAATGAATGTTGACTTGCATTTAGGTGCAGAGTTGCAAACTGAAGCTGAGGTACATTTTGATAATGAGATCAATGCACACTATAGAAATATTGAATTATCTAATAGAGAAGCACATAGTGATTTTGAAGTAGACTAGGTGTGATACCCCTATACAAAATTATTTAAGAAGCATGATTAGTGCCCAGCATCAACTGAGATGAATGACATATGTTACACATTGATGTAGTGGATCTTACTTTAGGAATTGCCTAAAGTAATCAAATGGCTAAAACAGAAGATAAGTCACAAAGGTCACAGGGAGAGAACCTGAATTGACTACATTTGCATGTTGAGATGACATGTCTTTGGCATTGTTGTCAAAGAGGGAGATATTTAGAAGAATACCAAAAAAAGTGAGAAAAAGGGAGATATAAGTGCAGAGAAAGATAGATACCTGAATATCAGAAAGAGGAAGAGTTACTTTAGATGAAGTAATCAGATAAAATCAAAAATTCAGAGGGAGACAGTAAGAAAGAGATCAATGAAACACTATGAGGGAAATGTTAAAGAAAGAAGGAAATTGACAAAGATACATTACTCTACATAGAGGAAGGACAGATACAAATAGAAATATAATTTACAAGTCTTTTTGGTATTGTTGTTGGTATTGGTTTGCCATCAATGCTAAAGAGGGAGATTGTTGAAAACAAGATTGCTTGTATGGAATTTGAAACAATCATTATATTGTCAATGATGTCAAACCTACTACTTGTTGGTAAGACAATTGCTTGTTTGGTCTGAATGCTATCATTTATTTGAGTGATGAAGAGGATTTGATCAAATGTAATAACAATAGCATCTAGAGGAAAGTTTGAGTTATTTTTTATAGAAAAGAAGAACTAAGACCAAGTGAGACATGGATGATATGTTGTATTGTTTAACTACTTAAAGATGAAGACAATGGATACACTAGCTAAGTCTAGAAGAACACAGAAAGAAAAATTGTCTGCTAAGCTTGACCGATTGATTAGTTGGTGACAAGTAAAGTTAGTGAAAGCCAAGCAGAAAATCACTTAGTGCCGAGAAAAGTGAAGATCTAATGTATGTCGAGTGAACTTAGTCTATGTCAAGTAAAGTTTATTTGGTGTCGAGCATCAATAAACTTTAGTATGTGTTGAGTAAACTATTAGTGGATGCTGAGCAACATAGCATGTGTCAAGCATCAAAGGTTAGTTTATGTCAAGTGACAACATTATGAGTTAGATCAAGAATTTGCTAATCTGAGCTGACAAAGTTGATTTCTTGGATTGTGTGAAGCATGTGGAAGATAAGCTTGATGAGTTGGAGGCATAGAATTCAAGCTAAACTGTTTTGGGGTGAATTCAAAGAGGATTGTCATGTCCCCTATTTTGCTAATAGAGTTTAATAATAAATTGATAATTACACAGTAACGAAGATAACATAATAGACAAATAAATAAACATAGTAAATGAACCAATTACAATCTATTATTATTTGACATTAAAACTAATTATAACCATAATTGACATAAGTTGAGTAAATCATAAAACCATGTTATTGACATTTTATAATCTATCAAATATCATGGTGTTGTAATGATTACAATATAATTAATAATTTAAAATAAAATCTTTTAAATATAAAAAATATATTTAGTTAATGTAAAATATATTCTTTATTGTAATATAATATTTAATTAACAAATTAAAGTATAATCTTCTGAATAAATAATAATAATAACAACAACAACAACAACAACACGGAATACGCCCAAGTGTCGATAAGGAATGATCGATTCAATAATAATAATAGATAATAGACAATTTAGAAATAGTAGAAAGAAAGAAAAAGTTAAAAATACAGCTTCCTGATCAAGTCTTTGGAATTAGCCTATTTATTATAACAGGGGATTCCCGTTGTTTTACGTGGCAGACCTGAACTCACTTTACCTGGGAAGCACAACATCTATAAGTTAAGTCATTTGCAATCTACTTTTCAGATTCACAACGGCAGTGTTATTGTCATTTGAAATCTGATGCTGATAAATTTGGCGTTAAATCGGCCTTTTATTCTTCTTATTTAGCTCTATTGCAGATAAAGTTGAGAGTTCGATCCAATAATGAAGTGGTGCGAACAATACTAAGGAAGGACGTTAATAATGAGATATGTCTTATAGCCACATGACTCTTCATTCCACAAACGAGATATAAGAAGATGCTCAAATTCATTCCAACGGAATCATCGGGCTTGAAAACTCATAAACCTGTGATGCTTAATTAGATCTACTCAGTCAGACAATTCCATTCTGTCTATCTACAAGAGTCAAAATATATATACAGAAAGAAGTCTACATCAGTGCTAACATGAAGGAATTACATTTATATATTTAACGTGAATCTAATTAAGAAGAATTGGCAATTATGAGGCATTAAAATTGCAGTTTAAATATTTATACAAAAATAATACAAATCATTGAGGCCACCGATATAATCACATAATTTTTTCTTGTTTCTTTATCATTTATGATTTCTCTCTATTTAGAAAACCCTCCTATTAGAGATTGAGTACAAGTGCTTATTAGCTCCATCAAAGGTGGCATCCAAAGGTTGTAGAAATTAAAAATCCAGGATCATCAAAGTATTAGAAAATCATAAGTGGTATCTTATAAATAAACCTTGTAGATTAATCATACTCAATATCAATAGAAAAATTAAGAATTGCTTACAAAGGTAAGAAGAAATCGCTTATAGTTGAAGATTTTAGAACATTGTTCCTATATTTCAAGTTAGAAAGTTTAGAGACATTACAAGGATTGCAAAGGAAGTTTCTAGAGGGAGCAAAATGGAAAAGAGGGAAGATTCAATGAATCTGACCTAACCCTAGAATGGACGATTATGGTTGAGTGACAAAAGTCCTAAATTCTCTTTATAAGGGGATACAAGGCTTGAAGAAACAGATGGCATATGCAAGAATCCAATGAAGACAAGGAGTCTAGGGTGTTGCTTCATATGGTGGCTAAACTATAGAGTCTGCAATTAGCATGCAAAGAAAGAAGGCTTAAGAGGATGAACGCTTGAAGGATGAACAAGCTATCAGAGCTGAAGTGAATGAAGCCAAGCAGAATGAACAATTAAAATAGAAATCTATAATCTACAAGTGAGTTGTGATTTGTTATCAAATCAAGCCTTATTGTTACTTTCTAATCATTGTATCAGTTTAGGGTAAATCCTTTGGATTAAGGTTGACCTAACAGTCATTTGTAAATCCTTTAACTAGGTGGCATTCTAATGGAATGGTCTAAAGTCCATGGCTCACTCCTAACAGGGTGATAAAATCCTTTAACTAGGTCACATTTAACAATGTGTATTGTAACCTTTAACAGGATTGGCCTTTCACAGGGCATCACTTCAAAAGAGTGAGAACTAGTAGCATGTTACTAGTAGTTTCTCTTAAATTAGGTTTCTACTTAAAATCCTTGTTTCATATGTGTGAATGATTCTGTTATGTTTCATGTTTACATTTCTGCAAAGTGATTTTTGACTTAGGACAGTAACCTACAAGTTTAAGTTTTAAATGATCTAATTGATGCATGAAAGATACATGGTAAGGAGATATATGTATGAGTTTTGTTAAGCATTGACAAGTTTAATTGGGAGTTTTGGACCTTGGATAATTGATTTGTGCCCCCCACCCCACTCTCAGTTATTTTAAACTATTCCAACATCAAATATATAGGCAAAACAACAATTATTAAATTAGATCACCCAAATCCTTCCAACTTAAATTAGGATAAGATAACACATATTCAAGGAAGAATGCAATTTTAGCCTTTTGATAATCCTACAATATTGAATTATAACAACATGGGAAAGATAGGATCAATATTGGCAAGTGAAGTATGTTTGTTGGAAGAAGGGCTTGAAGAAGGAGAAATAGTGGAAGAAACAAAGGAAGAGAACTATGATAACTTACTCAACCCTAATAATCTAAAGACCAAATCCTGAGAGGGAAATCAAACAGATCTCAAAAATGTCACAACAATAACAAAGAAAATCCTAGAGATAATGGATTTGAGAAAGATGGAATCACTAGCTTGGAAGATAATATCAATAAACTTCAATATTGTGACTAATGCAGAAGTCGGTAATTATTTATTGAAGACATTAGAGGAAATCTAAACCTTGATAAAAGTCTAGCTAAGGATTTAATTCCCATTCAAATTTGATTTGATAGACCAAATAGTTCTATGGGAGGAAGCATGTAAAGAGAATCTATTAGTTCAAATGCATACATCATCCATGGAGAACATGCCCATACAAAGGAGATTGTCTAACAGTGACCATTTTTAATCCAGAGACATAATTATAGATCAAAGTAAAGAAATAACCAATAAAATTGCTTCTCTCAAGCTTCAAAATAATAGTGAAAAAGACTCCATAACAACAAATTATATCACATATGTAGTGGAAAAAAATATTATAATACTCCAAGCTAAACACAAATCTAACATGGTTTCAACATCTCTTTTGGATAAAGTTGACTTAGATAAAGAAGACTTCTTCGAGGACCTTGATTCTGAGACTAAAGAAGCAATAAAAGAGAAAATTTGGTTAATTGAAAGAATTGTGGAAATGGATAAGGAATTTGAAGATGAGGATTTAGAAAATAGAAAACTCGTCTCTATAGATAAAAACACGGTCTTAAACAATCAAGTAGGAGCGGCAAAAGATAAACATCCAAATATAAGAATAATAAAAGAGTATAATAAAGTATCAATTACCAAGGGAAATAGTGAATCAATATTAGATTAAAAAATTAGTCCTAGGCACCTTAGTAGGAACATGGGAAGATGAATAATCGGATAGAATAACAATTAAAGAGTTTAATAATGAAAACAAAAGGAAATGAAATTTAATTAACCTTCCCAAGATAAAAGAGAAGATGATTGTGGATATATTCCTATTGAGGTGGAGATATTTTTAAGGGAATATGAATTGATAAATAAATATGAAGCATTAGATAAATGGGGTTTGGATAATCTAGATAGGAACAAAGCAGGAAAATTTCAAAATTGGGAGAAGTTCACAATCTAGAAATTAGAATAATTTCAGCAAGATATAAATAAAATAAATGGATTAAATAATCAAATTAAGAAAACAATAGGTAGAGTTATGGATGAGGATGATAGAGGAATTAGTATCAAAATTATGAAAGAATTAGAAAAAGAATATTCAAGTAAAGAGGAAGATGAATCTATTGTTACAAGTGTGCAAAACACTACTAAAAATCTAGACAACCTTGGTATCAAAGCAACTTTGCAAGGCTTAGAACATCCAAAATGTTGAAAACAAAGCAAAAAAAGAAAAAGAAAATCCTTAACTGAACTTAGAGCATCTATAGGTATGGCTAGTAACCAAAAAAATATTAGCAATCTTTTGAATGCAAGGGCAAGGAAGTTCCTTCCCAAAGAGTCATGAAGCTAACATGGAATGTTAGGTGCCCAAATGCCTCTAACAAAAAGTTCTTACTCAAGCACAATTTAACATTATTTGAATTAGATACTGTATTAATACAAGAATTAGAACTTAACAAAGAAGAAGGAGAAAAAGTTACTAGAAAAATAGGTTCTTGGAAAACTTGGAACTAGTTGATTTAGTAGGGACCTCAGTTCGGATTGGTACAATATGGGACCCAAGGAGGGTAGATTTCACTCCACTTATATCCAAAGATAATTGGATGGGGGGGAGAGTTAAAATCTTCAAAATCCTAATTCAATTCCTTCTTATTAATGTGTATAGGCCAACACCAAAAACAAATAAGAAAGAAATTTAGAGTGAGATTAGCAACTATTTAGAGTTAAACCCACAAGAAAATATTTTCACTGAGGGAGATTTTAATGCAATTCTAGATGCAGGAGAGAAAGCAGGTGGATCCATGACCATAAACCAGGTTATGTTAGATTTCAAAGCATGCTTGACAAAAGATATCATTATTGACATTCCAACATCTAACGGGGTTTTCACATGGAATAATAGATGAGTCGGCTTCTGTAGTATAGCATAAAGATTGGATAGATTTGTATTTAAAATAAATTTAATATAGTTTAATCATCCTTTCAATACAATTATTCTCCCTTATGTGAGACCTTATTGTCATCTAGATAGATTAGAAATAGGTGAATCACAAAAAATAAATCAAGAAATCCATTTGTGTGAAAAAAACATGGTTTCTAGATAAAGAATTACTTAATAATATATATATCAATGGTGGAAGAAGAGAAATTTAAAAGATCAAGGATGTTTTGTTTCATAGCCAAATTGAAATCAATAAAAGAAGAAATAATTAAATGGAAGAAAAATTATTTTAATAACATATTTAAAGAAAAGATAGAGAATGAAGAAAAAATGAAAAACTTAAATAAAGAAATCATTAAGGTAGGAATGGATAATGAAAAATATATCAAAGAAAAAGAACGTCTAACTACAGGAAAATATCCTTGCAAAAGAAGAAATATTTTGGAAACCAACTTCAAGAGAAACATAGCTGTTAGAAGACGATAAAAATACAATTTTTTTTCATAATAGTACTATTAATAAAAGAAATATTAATAGAATAACAAAAATCAAGCATACTTGAATAATGCTTGTAACAATATGATTGACAATTTTAGATCAATCAAATGGCTTTTTCACGAGTTGGAGGAGGTCAAAGAACAGGTGAGACATATTGAGGCAACAAGGAATGGGATGGATGCTAACAAGAGGACGAATTCAGCTGACAGGCTCAGTCTGGCGGAAAGAAGGATACACAACCTGGAGAACTACAATCACAACCTTGCGAATCAGATGTTCTCTCTATTAAGCTCCATTAACAACAACATCATCTCTCTTATAGGCTGGATCAAAGATAGAGAAGTGCAGGATGATGAGGAAGGAAAAGACAGGGATGAAGCCAGAACAGAGGACGACTCTGCAAAGAACAACACCATTCTTGATCAAGACCAGGGGGACCAAAGGGCACAACAGCTGGAAGCAGAGGAGAATCAACTAGCCTTTGAGGCTGCACAAGTTATGCAAGAGCTGAAGCAAAAGAGAAAGGAATAACTCTCACCTGTTCTTTTTTTTTTTCTTTGTCTTTTGGCTTTTGTTCTGGCTTTAGGCCGTGGTATTACTTGTCTTTTGTCCTGATCTTTTCTCATAACTCTACTTTTTGGCTGGGCTTTATGCTTATTATTAGCCTCTGAACTTTTACTCTTTTGGCTGGGCTTTCACGCTTATTATCAGCCTTTTATGTTTTAACTATTAGGTTTCATGATCCCTATAAAACTTGTTTATCTAATCAAAAACAAAAATCAAGCATAATTCAAGAAGGGTAATTGAAAACCCAAATGAGATAGCAGAAACATTTGTGAATTATTATATAGATGTCCTTAATAATTTTGATTCATCAAATTTAAAAGCTCAAAATAAGATGTTAGGATCTATTCCGAAAATAATATATGCACAAGATAATAAAAACTTAAATAAGGAATTTACCATAGAAGAAATTAAAGATGGCCCTTTTCAACTTAATCTTGGTAAATCTTCAAGCCCAGATGGCTTCAAAACCTTTTTCTTTCAAAAATACTGGGATATTTTGGGAGATGACCTTTGGAAAGCTATTAAGGCAACTAGGAATTTTAGATCCCTTCTAACTGGAATAAACAATAGATTCCTAGCTTTAATTCCAAAGGAAACTGAAAATATAGATCTAGAGGATTTTAGGCACATAGCCTTACGTAATACAATTTATAAAATACTCTCAAAATAACTAGCCAATGGACTTTAAAAATGCTACCAAAGCTCATCTCAAAGGAACAAATTGGTTTTGTTCCTAATAGGTCAATTCTCGACGGTATTATCATAATTCAAGAATTAATTCATTATGTACAAATTACTAAGGAATCTTGTACGAATGAAGTTAGGTATCCAAAAGGCCTATGACAAAGTGGATTGGAAATTCTTACGTAAAACTCTCAAAGCTTTTGGATTCTCTCATCAATGGATCAACTTAATATATAACTGCATTTCATCACCAAAAATATCCCTTCTCATAAATGGTATCCTTGAAGATTTTTTTAGCATATCAAGAGGAATAAGACAAGAGGATCCTATACCACATTTTCTCTTCATTATAAAGGCAAAATATTTTTGTAGAGCTATAATAAAGGCTCAAACTAAAAGGAAAATTAGAGAAATCACAATAATTGAGGCCCCTAAAATAAACATCAACAATTTACAAATGATACAATTCTACTAGGAGAAAGCACTTTGGAAGAAGCTCATCTTTTTAAGCAAATAACAAATAAGTATATGGAAGCATCAGGTCAAAAAGTAAATGCTAACAAATTAGAGATTTTCTTTGTTAATACCAAAGAGGGAGCGGAGAGAGAAAATTGTAAAATAATGGAATTCTGAAAAGGAACCTTTCCATGCAAATACCTGGGCATTCAACTTGAAAAAGACATCAGAGAAAGTAAAGCTTGGGATACAATTTTAGAAAAAGTGGATAAAGAATGGGAAGTTGGGAAGGGAAATGGTTAACTAAAGCTAGTAAAATGATTATGATTAAAAGTACTTTCAACCATTCCCACATCTCATATGTCATGTCTTCCCCTACTCAAAGGCATGAAAATGAAATTAGACTCTAAACTTAAAAACTTCTTCTAGCAAGGTATTGGAGATAAGAAAACACAACCTTTAATAAAATGGGAAAAAATATGTAGCCGTAATGAATTTGGAGGCCTAGGCATAACAAAATTGGGTGGGCAAGATGAGGCGCTAGGGGCAAAACTTATTTGGAGTGTGTTTAAAGAACATAATAGTAAATGGGTCAAAATTTTATATCATTAATATTTAAACAATAATAATCCCCTATCTTTCTTCAGAACTAAAAATCCTTCTAAAGGTTCAAGAATTTGGAACTTCGTGTTGGAATGTCGTCCATTAATAGCTAAGAACTTAACTTGGGATATCGGTTTAGGGAAGATTGCTTTATATTGGGAAGATTCATGGGATGAACTTCATTCTCCAGATAGTGTAAATCTACCTATAAACAACAAAAACACTCTTCCAACTCTGTGGGGTAAGAGTTTGAGTGATTATAAAATTAAAATTAACAATAATTAGCATGGAGGATGGCAATGAAGAAACCTATATTAAATTCCACTTTCATCACAAGAAAAGTAAATTTTTAATCAATTTTTAAAAAGTGGACATGGAAATCATAAAGATAGGAAAGATAAATTAATTTGTGGAGCCTCGAAGGATGGAAACTATAACATCAAAATAAGGTACGAAAAGATAAACAATTCTCAACAATGGGATAAGATTGACATCCCTCTACATCTATGTTGGTATCTAACATGTCTTTTGAAAGTAGGTAGCTTCCTTTGGGTTGTTCTTCAAAAGAGAATTCTAAAAGCAAATAGATTTATCAAGATGGGTTTGGAAGGACCATCGAGATGAGCACTTTGTGAAAAAAGAATCTGAAACATCTGAACACTTGCTTTATGAGTACCCATTTGCTAAGAATTTCTGGTATTGGTTATGTAAGAAATTAAATTGGCAAACTACATTCCCTGATAACCTCTTAAATTTTTGAAAAAGTTGCCTAAAACATGGTTGTTCTAAAGTTTATAGTAATTTATGGAAAATGTCCCCTTCCATACTCCTATGGAACTATGGAAAGAAAGGAAAAGAAGAATTTTTTGTAGTGAAAAGATGGATCTAACATCCATTTTTAATAAATTGGAAGGTTATATTATTGAGGTAGCTAACAATAATCTTAGGAACTTATATAAGGAGGAAGGTTCCTTTTCAGACTCGGATGTAGATGTGCATAAAAATTGGTTTAAACTAATTAATCCACAAATGATATATACAAAATCTAACAAGATTGCTAGGAAATAATGTAAATGGGAACCTCCTCTTATAGGATGTTCAAAGTTAAATTTTGATGGGGCCTCTAGAGGTAATCTGGGAAATGCAGGCTTAGGGTGTATTATTTTTTTAGATAATGGATCATGCCTAATTAAACATTGCAAACCTTTAGGAGTGATGTCTAATAACTTAGGCAAATTAGAGACCTTGATATTAGGCTTAACGCTAAGTGGAGAGGTAGGTATTAACAAATTCATTATCGAAGGAGACTTGCAAATTATCCTAAATATGTTAAGAAAAAGAGAGAATCCAAACTGGATCCTTAATTCTAAATTTGAATATTCCCAAGCCATCGTTGATTAATTTGAAGAAACAATCATAAAACATATTTATAGGTAAGGTAATAGAGAAGTAAATAATCTCGCTAACAAAGGAGCAGATGGAGAAGAGATTATAATAAGACAAGCTAATATGACATGTATAAGTAATTAGACACTTGTTCTTGAAACGAAATTGGTTTAGTATTTTTACTGTCAAAATAAACATGTTAAATTTAGTTGATATCATCAAAGTTTCATGTTAATAAGTGACATATTTTTGGTTATTCAAAACTTTTCCTTATATATTATTTGATATTAAAATTAAAGTTAATAGGAGATAAGCTCCATTTTTTTATTATTATGAAGCATACTTTTTTTTGTTCTAAAAACTTGATAATAGCCAAGTTTAATTTTCATGTTATATTCACAAGGAATTATCAAGAGTGAAGTTATAAATTCAGAAATAAAAAATCGGCACTAATTAAATTGGTTAAATTACTCTGAGATATTTATGTAAGGGTTACACCAAGGATATGTATCCATCTCTGACCTTTGGTGCCCAATTGAGATGGAATATTGGGCCTCGAGGCCTTTTACCTATCAATGAATAAATAAATAATGTTTGTACTGATTAGTCTATAGTCTTAGTTATGTGATCTATCAATCATAAATGGTAAATTTGTGATACACATAATCATTGAAATGTGAAAATATAGCAATCATGAATAGAATATTTAATTTTAAGAAGGGCAACATAGGACTAGAGATAGACTCAAAGATAGATCATTACACCTATCATGGGCATAATAATGGTAATGCATCATTCGATGTCTAGAATCTCCCATGAAATTATGTTAAAATGCCCTATGTGTCATCCATGAGAATAAGTACACATAGCATAGGATAATCCAAAAGGATGATGATATGGCCCTTTAAGACCTAAAATTCCCATGAAATTATAGTAGGAGGTACAATGTAGCATCCATGAGAGTAAACACATATGGCAATGTTTATCCAACAAACAAAATTGACCTAATTGGACAATTTCTACCACTTACTAATTAAATTTAAAATACAAATTAGTTGTATTGAGGTTTATAATTTAATTTTTTTTTAAATTAAAAAGTAGGTTTTCTTAGCAAGAAATTTATTTACAAGACACACAAGGTAGGATAGGAGAGTCTAGGATTGATGATATATTTGTAACAATGTGAAGTTTCACAAGATGGATAGATTGATAGATAGGTATATAATCTACTAATATATAAGATAAATGAAACAAAGACTCCATAGTGTTGCATATTGCATCTCAAACTTAAGTTCCCCGCAAACATCAAGAATGGACCTCAAGGCTAAGACCCAAAGATGAAGTTCAATCTAGATTAATGAAGCAAATGTATGATGAAAATACAAGTATTTAGAGACCTATAAATGAATTATAATAGAAGGTTTCATTTCTTTACTTCAACTTTGTAAATACCTAGAAGGGTGTTCCTATAGGTTTGGACGTGACAATTAATCCTTCGACTATCCTCTACCAGCAACCTTTCCAATTTTCCATTTTCTACAATGCTCTCCAAATATATTAGACTACACCTACAGCAACATGTCAAACATGTGTAGCATGTTTCCAAAAACTATAATACACTAAAGAACCGTTACAATAACCTATTGATCACTTACAAGATTAGCAAAAGCGACATTTAACTTACAAGTGAGCCTACAACATATGGTTGCTAGAGAGCTAACTTGATTAAATTTGGGGAAAAAATGATAGTGGGAACTGTAGGAGTTGTAGGAGTGGGTATATAAGAAGAAAATGAATTGAATAGCCCATTAGAAGACCTACTAAGGAACCAAGATCTTGCAAAACTTTTGTTTCATGAGGAGAATCAACTTATGTGTTATACAAAATAGTAACCAAAATGATGATGAAAATGAGCTTGTTGTAATGGTTCTATCAAAATGATTTGTATGTTAAATACATTATTTAACTACATATAAAGCATGATCATAATCCTCTTAGCCACCTAAGTTGATCTCAATATAGCAATTGTTAATAATATTATCATCAAAATGGATTGACATTAGGCATTGAACAAGAATTATTAAGCATAAATAAACTATATAAAAATAGTGCTCAAATGCACATTTTTATTTTGAAAATAAGAAAATATAATGGTATCTCAATTCTAAAAGTAAAATCCTAGTAGTGTTTTAAATAAAGCACATAAACCTTAATTAAAAGATAAATTAATGGCACATCATAAGTATAAATTAAAGTTTTGATATGAAAATAGAATGCAAACTTAGAAATACATATCTTAAAACTCTTACTTAAAACCCTAAAAAGGAGGCCAAGTTGTTAAAGAGTGAACAAAACCACCCAAAATGTAAAGGAACAGAGAATTTCCTATTCATAATCTTATTAAATGATTTTTTTTAAATAAACACAAGTCAATGTAAGTTAACTAAGTTTGAATATTAATGATAAATTGAATTAGTGTTCTTGCTACTTAAGGATAGAGAATTTAGGTGCTTTACAAATGAATAAATGTGAAATGAAGAAAATTCTAGAATCTAGTTGATCCCTAATATAGAAACAATACCTCTATTAAGAAGAAATACCTTGACGTTTGCTATGAATTTGTGCTTTAATAAAGGACAAATTTATACGTCAAGTATTGTCAATTCATTGCAAGTAAACAAGTTCCCCTAGATTAACCCCCAACAATGAATAGGAATAAAAATAGTACACAATAATCCTAACTTACAACTTTCTTACTCTCTTTTTATCGATAAGATGTCAAAGCCATGATTTATTATTATTATTATGTGTCGTGATCAATTATTATTATTTATTGAGCTTGAATAGACTCGAACCCAAGACCTCCATGATAAGAGGCTCACAATTTACCAGTGTTATAAGCTTTTGCCTAAATTTGTTACTCCTTTTTATTGCACTAATTTGGATTATGTTCTAAATTTATTGCTCTAATAATCTTAAATGATTCCTTGATGATACAAGAAGATCCTAACTATTTAGAATGAATGCTTTAATTTTATTAATACCAATACATAACATCAAATTGTGCCAAATACCACCCAAACAAGGATGGTCAAACCTAGCTCATCACTTCCTTGCCCCACCCACTTTATTCAACTAAAGATGAGGATGAAAGAAGCTAATTAACCATATTTGAATTTTGAACTTGTAAGAGGATAGAAGAAACATCCACATTGCAAGATCACACCCACAATCTTAACATCTAAGAATGAGTTGGCAATCGAATGAAGTGATATAGTAGTAAATATATTTACTCGTGATAAATGTGAAGATAAATGTATAGAAGCAGGTGGATAAGGTTAAAGTAAGACTTAAAACATTGAGATATATATGTGCAGTCAAACAAATTAATTTAAAGAAGATTGTACTAATCATCATATGCATGTGCCAAGACTTTTCCTCAAAATCATATGAAAAATAATATGGTTTTAAGTGTCCTCAAATAAGTCCACAATGACCATTAAATAATTTTAAATTGCTAATTACTCTTAAAGTAAAATCATACTTTTTTTAATGATTCCTTAACTACTATTTAAATTCAAATATATTTTCAATACAATCCATTAACTTAATAGATGTGGTTATACCTTTATAAAAGGAGTAGAAAATGCAAGTGAATCCAAACAAACTTTCTAAACTTAAACATTGAAAACAATATATCAAATGTTATAGTTTTATAAAATGGTAAAAAAGAGTAGAAAATGCAAGTGACTCCAAATAAAATTTCTAAATGTAAACATTGAAAACAATATAATGTTTAATAACAATATAATCCACATGATATAAAATTTAAATTTCTTAGGTTTTAACTAATTAAAAGTTAAAGTTATAATTTCAAATATTACTTTGTAAATAAGTCATTAGAATAAAGATTGATCAATAATTCAATAAAAATTGATAATCAATTTTTCAACCACATTGAACAAAAGTTATTTACCTTTTAATTAATTATAAATTAAAACAAAATACTAACCATCACTCTTAAAATCATAAAAAAAATTATATCAATTTTAATAGAAAAATACAATAATATTGAAGTTGTATGTGATTTTGTAAGATGTTAAATAGTTAATATCTATGAACAATGTCTTTAACAAAATGTTTAATAAGACTTATTACTATTAATATCCAACTGAATTTTCTGATTAGTGATTAAATGTGCCATCTGACTTGTTGGATTTCTTATGCTCCAATGTCCTGAAATTTCGCACTCTATGATATTATTATCAGGATTTAACTATGTAGTTTTTGAGACAAACTCACTGACTCATACTATAAGTAGTGGTTCACATAACCCATCTCTCATGAGAATGGATGGAACACTAAACACTCATTAAATCTAGTTGATGCTCATAGAGGTGAAGCACCAGAACTTCCCAGGAGGTCACCAATCCCAATATTACTCCCGCTTGAATGCACTTAACTACGGAGCTTCCTCCATGGTTAAAGCCACATTGCTTGCAACCCCATTTAGTATTTTATTTCCATTTTTACAGTCATAAATTTATATGTGGATTTTATAATTTTATTTGGTAAGAAACTTGTATAAAATAATTGTACATACAATTCAAAAAGATTGATAAGTCATACTCTTCAAATATTGTCATGAAGCTGTGATAATCATCATAAAAATCATGTCTTTAATTGGGAACAATATGGATCAAAAATCAAGGGAAGTGCAAGGCTTTCCCTTGGGTAACTCTTGTTGCATTTCTGCATCTGCAGTCACAGAAGGTTCAATCTCAAGTTTTAAGCCACGGCGTCCCCTGTTTCGACTGATTCCAAGTTTTGGAAGACCTCGATTCAACCCATCTAATAAAACACATGCTTTACACCATTTCTGCAGGTCACAAATTTGTTCATATTAACCTATTATAATATCAAAGACCATCAAAATCACAGAACAATGACATGCATTCTGTAAAGCAGAGGAAGGAAACCACAGTAAATATGTATCATAGAGATTTTCTTTATTCAATACATGTTGTGGTTAGTGCTAAAAAACCAAGTAATATTATCTACTGTTAGACACCAACAAGGCAGTGAGTAATCCATGCTTTATGCCATTCCATATTTGTCAATTTCAATCAGAGTTTAAAAATTATGTTCTCTATGACTTCCTGCTGTCCAGTAAATTTGCTAACCGTAGAACAACTTATCGTACAAATACATTTGACAAAAAGAAAAGAATATATTATCCTTTTTAAAACAATTTTCTATGTTAAAAGCAATGTTCGCAGGCATCATAATATGCTCACACAACAAAGTGTAGCTATTTAAATCGTGAAGTGGAGTCTTCCATGTATATTCCCACTTTCCTTGTGTGTTAGCTGTTGGATCATTGCTCAAAAAAGAAGACTAATCTATTATCTGATTGATCAGATGAATTTTCCCACACTTGCAGCAAATATTGCTGGATTGAATTCAAGAAATTTTCACGAAAATTTATAATTTTAATAATATGAATAAGCATATATGCCGAGGAGACAAAGAGGCCCTGGCACGATGAGTATAATGTCAATTTGGGATGACTTTTCCAACAAAAAAATTGTGGACTTAGACGTCACAGCAGCTAGCTAAAAAAATAGTAATGATTGATAATTCCATATTTCTAGAAGTATTTTCCAAGAAATTGTACAATTAAAAGACAAAAATAAAGAGTACAATCTTGCTTCTCCATTTCCAAAACTGAGCCATTAATGAACAAAAAGGAAGAATACCTGGCTTGAAATATAGCCACAGCGCTCACAGATGCCTTGTTCTGGTAATTTTGTTGAAGATGAAACATTGAAGTTCTCACCCGATCTGATGATATCAAGGATTGCTCTTGGTCTGCAAAACCCGGACTATTATAACTCATTGCCATGGAAGGTTAATGATAAATATGCTTTTCCTTGTGATCGACTTCATGGTGAGCTCAGAAGCTTTTCCACTTGTTTGCAAAGGCCTTTTTCTCAAATAATGGGACATACATTTAACGGCTATTGTATGAGTATGCATATCTTCGCAAACACCGTAGAAAGGAGTATAAGCAAGATTTACCTGATTCGTTCTAAGTCTTTAATGAAATCACGAGCAAAACCTCGATATGCATTTGGTGAATAAATACCTGCATAAATAATAGTTAAGACAAACTCAATGCCCTGGGAAAAAGATAAGATTATAAAGATTTCTGTAATTGCATATTATTTATTATAGACTGTTAAGCTGCTACACCTAGTTGATGACTGCCTTTACTACCAGTGATTATTGATGTTTCATATTTAGTCAAGGTCATTATCATTCAAGATTAATTGAGTCATCCATGTTGATGTTATATCTGCAGAGTTATCTTCATCTCCTCTATTTGAAATAAATAAACACAATTGTAATGTCAAGGTAATGAAGGGACAAGACAACGAACGGTCTGCATCTTGCAACATCAAGACAATTAAGGGTCAAGATAATTATATATTCTTTGAGGAGGAACTCTCATAAATACTACATACTGATATCTTTTGCAAAAGGAGATCAAAACTAAGGACCTTTTTATTGTCTGCATATTAATAGGTGCTATTATCATCACTTCAGTTTTTTTGGCTTTTGTTTGGGCAAATTTTAAATCAGTCTTCTCCACATTCATTAACAAATATAAGTAATATATTTGTGGCTGGAATTTTCTCCCTCAAATTGGAGGGTTTTCCTAGGATAATTCATTGTGTCTTGTTGTGCATTATTTTGTTTTGCTGCTTATCTTCATTTCTGGTATGAAAAATCAACATAGTATCAGAGCAGGTTCATGCAGTGAAGTCTATTTCTCTTCTTGTCATCTGATTGCAGATACACTATCGATTATGTTACAATTGCTGAATATTGATGGGTCCCAATACTATTTGGTTGATTCATAAATTCTGATGTTAATTTTATGAGCAATTGTATCATAGTTTATTAGTAAAGCTTGGTTGGAAATATTTGCTGGAACAACCTTTGAATTTGTAAAGTTTCCTTCTTCTGAAGACTGTTATATATTTTGTTATAAATAGAACTTTCATATCAATGATATTATTGGCACTTGGAGAACTTATTTGAAATGGTAAGGATTCTTTATAGCTGGCAATAATCACACCGGGAGTTTTATGTATGAAATCTTTGAGTTGCGTAATGTCTCAGAAGCGTCAAATTGCCGGGTATTGGTGAAAGCATTGGTATTCCCGAGGAGCGGTTACATTCACATTGCAATTGTTTTGTCTAGAACATTCATGCGTTGGCTATATCTCCATGGGTTCGAAAACTTCCTGTTATAATTGCTGCCAGAGTTAGTATTTGAATTAATGGAACTTAAATATTTCATTGTGCCTGGTTGGGAGTCCATGACAGTTGCAGTGAATGCAAGCACTGGGCCCAAAGCTTGTTTATGGGTGTTTTTTCATTATTTGCATCAGGCATTTTGAACAAGGAGATGAATGCAAAAGACAAAAAATAATTATGGTTTCCTGCTGTTGGAACCTTCACCTCATTGCTGAAGGAGAGAATTTGAGAAAATCGGAAGAACGTATGGGTAATCTGGGTAATCCTAGTTTGCTGCTGTTGGAGCTTTCCCTTCATTGCTGAAGGAGGGCATTTGAGCAAATCGAAGAACTTGTGTGTAATCCTCGTCAGCTTAACCAATGTATATGAATGATGAGATTACACAAAAATTGTAAAATCGGAAAAGCTCTATAACTGAGTGCCAGCAAACTGTTTGACCAAATAACCCTAAGAAAGTGGTGAAAATTGTGAGTCAAATACATAGGGGATTATTTTAGGGGTGGCATTTGTTTCAGAATCTTAGCTGTTGGATTGTTAACACGGCAGAAAGAGAATCTGAAGTTTCTTACCCATTCATATCTGTTATCTTAGCGCGTGGTGAAATAGGCTTTGAGTAAGCTAACGTATTACTGAAGTAGCTTGATGAGCCGAACAGGGAGGATTTCTTTAGGCTCAAGAAGATTCAGGGGTAGCGGAAAATGGAGAGCACCAAGTCCTTTGCAAAGAATCAGCAAGCTGAGAACTTTGCGCTGCAGAAAGGGGTTTCCATGTGAAGGGCACATGATATGCTATCGACAGGGACTGAGAAAGTTGAGGAGATTATTTTCTGAAGTGACATATATTGCAGCATGTGTAGCAGCTCGAGAAGCAATGTGTCTTTGAAAGTTCCATGCAAGATTATTTGCTCAATCGTTGGAGCCAAATTTAATTTATTATGATAATCAAGCTGTGTGAAGCTCTTTGGTGCTAATGAGCAGAAAGCTGATATTCTCACCAAGCCTCTCTCTCGGGTGAAATTTGCACATTTTCGAGACAAGCTTGGTTTTGTGGAGAATGTTGCTCTTGCTGAGAGGGGATCTCATTAAAATGAACCTTCTATGTGCAAAAATGCATATTTCTCTAAGACGGAGAAATATGAGGTGAAAGCCCTTGAAAGATATTGCTCTTTCCATTCATGAAAGTAGCCATAGTGGACGTCATGTTGAGAGACTCCATGACAATATCACATTGAGCAACTCCATGATGAGCACTTGTAAACATCTTTCTTTCCACTCATGGGAGTAGTCATGGTGGACGTCATGTTTAGAGACTTCATGATGACATCATGCTCAGTGACTCCCTAGTGAGTACCTGTGCACATGTTTCTCACATGGGAGTAGCCATGGCGGATGTCATGTTGAATGACTCCATGACATTATCACGTTGAGATTCCGTGATAAAGTCTTTTCCTCAAATGGATGTAGCCATTGTGAGTATCATGTTGAGTGACTCCATGATGTTATCACATTGAGAGAGTGTGTAATAAATTTGTTGGGTGGATATTTTGCAACCGACAGTTTTGGGTAAAAATACAGTCACAAAATAAGATGACCAGCCATAGCGTGTGAGACAGAGTCTCTCCTACCTTAAAGGGAAGGCTTTCCCTTCTCACCGTTCCTTGAATCAACTCAAGGTAAGCAAGAAGTCGAGAGATTTTATAAAATGGGTGTTACCAATATCCTTTCTTCTTACCTTTCAAGAAAGAATCCACTTACTCATGGAGCGAATAATGGGCAAGGTGAATCTCTAACTACACTTCTATCAAGAGCTAGAAACAGTGATACCGATAAACTTTCACTAACTCAAAGGCTAGCTAAAATGTACCGGTTTGGCTCTAAGTCCGGTCATACTTCTATATGAAAAAGCTTTACAATTAGGTCACAAAGACTCCTAAAAGTAAGAATAACTTAACTATTTTGTGAATTAAGAAGAAAATATAAGCTACAGACAAAGCTTCTAGCTATACACCTCCACAATTGCTCCTAGTCAAAGCTCTAGCTCCAATTGCTTCTTAACTCGTTTCTATTCAATTCACGAGATACAACTATCAAGAACACAAGATAATATGAATCAAAGATAACTTAGATGAATTATAGACAAAGCTTATAACTCATGCAAGCAACAATCTCACTTAATCAAAGCTAAGTCTCAAATGCTCCTTTTATTCACTTTCTCTCAAAATAGTGCTTACACAAACAAAGTTTTGCTGGCAAAATTTCTCCAAAGCTCTCTTGCATAAAGATAATGATGATTTTATATTGAGGGGGCACTCCTTTATATAGGCACAGGAGTTGAGAAAAAGGTGGAGGAAAAAGTGGGAGCAACTCAACCAACTTTAGCCCAGTCTCACTACAAAAGACAATAAAGGGTTGCATGCAACTGCACATGCAACTCGCATTACATCCTTTTACATACATGTAACTCGCGTTACATGTAATTACACTTTTTCATGTAATGCATTCTTTACAACTACTAACATGAAATAAAAACAAAAACAACAATCCTAAAGATTGTTTCTCAGTGTCTTGACTTTGACAATGATGTCACGCACTGTGGGAAGATCAGCAATTTCCATGGTCTTCGATATGGCTTCAACTCTCATTGCATTTGAATACGCTGATTGTACAACTTTGGAATTTGTTGTCATAGTATCTAACAAGTGTTTCGTCGAGGATTTATACAAAACAAACTTGTCCATTGTGTGTGAACCAAAGTCTTCAGAATCTACATCAGTATTGATCCTGATTGTATATTCTGAGTTAACTCTTTCTACTGCAATGAGATTACCAAATTCATCAATAACACGGCATCCCATCCGTTCCAAATCACAAGTAACACTTGCTTCAACTGCTTGACAATCTCCAAAGGCCGCCTGCAACTTTGTGATTAGCTTCCTCAATGTTTCCTCTTTGTAACCAATGAGACCTTGATACCTGAAGAACATTTTACATGACGGAAGAACGTCACATGAGACCAAGGCATCCAAATTGAATTTTACCATTTCATCCCAATCATCAAGGATTTCCTTCAAGTTATCCGCTTCTTGAGTCAAAGAAGAAATTGAACTTCGCTCCATTTCATTCATATCTTTGATGCGCCTAACAACTACAAATGTCTCTGTGATGGCTCAAACTCCTTCAAAAATGATTTCCTGTATCCAAGACTTGGCAACTTCAATCAGCTTTCTTTCCTTAGATGTTTGAGACATAACGACAACATTCTAAGAAGATTGTTGCTTAATGACCTCGTTCAAACAAGAGACCTCATGTTTCAGTTGATTTGTCTTTTCCTAAAGCTCATAATTGCTCTTTGATACATTAGCCAATGCATCTTGAGCATCTTGCAAACAACTCAAATGTGATTGCTTTCCGATTTCAACCTTAGTGAACTTGTAATCAAAACGAGTAAGTTCCTCAACAGGTTTATCCACCAGGGGCTCAACAACTTCACCAAATTTGGTTTTATCTGAATCAGCCAAAATCCTTGAAACAATCTTGTCTTTCAAAGATTTGGATTTGGTCTTCTTGACAGGGAGATTGTCCGAAGGAACAACTACTTTTCTCCTCTTCGTTGTTATTTTGCTCAACCATGTAGGTAGGCTGAAACCTTCATCCATAGAAGCAGATACAGTGGAGACCATTGGCATTGATCCTGATTGTATTTCCGTTGTAATAGAACAAGATTCAATCTACATAGTTGAAGGCAAAGGAACATGCTGAGAAGACTCTGTCATGAAAAGCATAAACCCTATCAAAGATGTATCACGTTGGGAAACTTGACCACTTGTAAGAGTTGAAAAATCCTCAAACACATCCATTAAATGTTCATATTGTTCATTTGCAGGAATGCGAGGAGCAACAGAAGAAATAGGAAGAGTCATTGTGTTGACTTCCAAGACTGCAATGGAAGGAGTGAAAACAGTAGAGAATGAATCCAAATCATCATCAACTTCATGCAAAAAAGGCTCTACATGTATAAAAGATGCACAAGCTTGTGCAGGCTTTGAAGGAGATATGATCATGATTTCCCCTTCTTCATTTGAATCTTTTTTATCAGATTCTTCTTCTGATTCTTGAATTGGTTCAGAGATTTGAGATGATTTGGCTCCCTTTCCACCCTTCAATTTGAATATGAGGGAACCCTTAGCATCAAAAGATGAGGCACCATCTTTCCCTGAGATTTCCAGCTATGACTTCCTACCAGGAGGACCAAAGCTTCCAACATCCAAACCCATCTTAGGATTTACTCTTTTAAGGCCTTTACTTTTTAACCATTTGTTGGTGTTTACCAAGATAGATTGAAATTTGTACATGATAGACGTCCCTTCCTTTTGTTGCCACTAGATAGGAAAAGGGCACCTCTTATCAAAGCCGACTTGATAAAACTCCGGATCAAGGATGTCACCATCATCTTCAATTTGGAAATATGAAGGGATCTCTAACATGTTAAAATCAATTATCTATTGCAAGGTTAATCAGCAACAGTCCATCTTCATGATGTCAAACTCTGTCCTCATATCAATCTAGATGTCCTCGATACGATGAACATGAGTGTAAGCTCTTTCATTTGAGAATTCACCTCTCAATAGTCAAAGTCAAATCTGGCCTTGAACTTCTTCAAGGTGATTAACTACAGCTCGGCTTCCATGTTCTTTGCTTTAGGTACAGAAATGATCGAATAGTTGCCAATAGTCAAAGGTTTAGCTAAGGTAATGTTGAAACCAGGCCTATGCATAGCATGGTGATCACTCTGCACATCCATGAGATGTCTAGCTAGCTCTATCAAGATAATTCAATCTATAGCATACCTAGGTAAGATATATGGCTTGCCTTTGAAATATCCAACTCTCAAGTATGTGAAAGTGAAACTGAATGAAAATACAGCCGTATTGGTTCACTTTCTCCCATGCCGCATCAAATACTCTTTTGACAGATAACTATTTATTGAACAAGCATTGGAAATGCCCAAAGAAAGCATCTTGGACTCGTCTATAATGAAATTTACTATTTGCCAAAGTGATTTGGTCATAATAATCCCAAATAGGAACCTGACAACAATCTCCTCTATTAAAAGACCAGAGAAAGATCCCATGGAAGCAGCAATGTAAACAAGATAAAAATTCGTGTAGAAGGGCGTTGATGTTCTCACGTTGCCTATTTGTTGGCAAAGTGCAGTGCTGATGAGCTCTTCCCAAAAGATGTGTTCTTTATTCTCCATGATTTGAATCATGAACTTATACATTCATGGCTCGAAATCAGTAGAATCTTTAAGGCCACAAATTTTGCTGAGAAGGATTATGAGATCCTTATATTCTTGTTTAAAGTTAAACAGATGAATGGTCTTTGGCCATCTAGAGAAGTTGTTGCTTTTATTGTCTAACCAATAAAGGTTGACATACTTCTGATAATCACCCTTTCGTCCATTCCAACATGCCAAAGATGATTCCTTGCTTAAATTTGCACATTCTGCTTTATGTGAAACCTTAAAGATTTGTTCAATGACTTCAGGATCAAGGCTAATGATAACCTTCCCTTCAGCGTCTTTGATAGTCTTTGTCTTTGGAGTAAACTGCCGTGCACATCCAAGAATGAAGTCAGGTTCTATAGCCGCCATAGGAAATGTAGACACCAGGTGAATATTCTTTCTCTTGATATGCTTCATTTCATGACCAACTAGAGTTTCAACTCTCTGTAGAAAATCAGCCACATCCACATGACCAATCTTTGTGTCCATCACGTTATCCAGAATAGATATGACCAATAAAAGAGTTGCATGAGCCAATTCTTTATCACATGGATATTTCATTTTGCCTTTGGATTTTGATGATGAGGACATTTCTTGTGCTTGTAATGCAACACAAAAATCTCAAAATATAAATACATCATCAGATGGAATCGCCATACAAGTTGATTTGTGATCAACAAAGATTTGGAAATAAATTGGAGACTTGGCAGACCCAATGAAATGATCTTAAAGAAAACATATGCATATGCAATGGATGAAAATGAAATGAACAGAAAGCGGAATGAAATGTTATGAAAGTGAAAATATGAAAGATGGGATGAAACAGAATGAAATGAGAATGTGTGAAAATGGAACGCATGTGAATGCGTGCAAATGAATATTGCTGATTTTCAAATGTGATTTCGTGTGTTCAAGACATTATTGCATGAAAAAAGATTACATGTAAGTGTAACATGCAACGGGAGATGAAAGGTGAGATGAGATGCAAATGCGGATGAAGGATGCACTTTTCATGTAAGTGCAAATGGAGGATGAGATGGAAAACATGTAAAGACGAGGAAGCATGTATTTGCTAATGGAGATGCAAATGCATATGGAGGGATGGAAATGGAGAATGGAAGAGAGATTATAAGTTTTATAGTCACGTTTGGTGAAAAGGGGAAGTCAAAGTACATGGGAGATGAAAATGACATCTTTTTGACATTTCAAAAAGTGACTTTTAATCAAAATTGGACCTTTTCGATGCAATTACACGTAAGTCATTTCGTGTAATCGTGTCGTGCAAATGGATGTGAAAAGTGAGATGAGTGAAAATGAAAACGGAAAATGAGATTACATGCATGCGTAGATAGTGAATGAGATGGAAAACATGTAATCACATTTGTCAGATGAGAGGTAAGGTGTTGTGGCACAGAAATGGAATGTGGAACGTAATGATGCTTGCGCATGAAGTGAAGCAACAAGTTCTTGGGAAAGAACTTGTGACTTTTCCAAAGTGGAGAAAACCTGCAAGCAAACACAAAATACAAAAACACAAAGAAAAACGTACCTTTGGAAAGTGACTCAAACATGCCCAGATGCAAAACACTTCAACACTCAAATTCAAAATTGGAACTTGGGAAAGAACCAAAAACATGAATATGAACAATTTCTTCATTTTTAAAGGAAAAATGCACTTTCCATAGCATAGATTTCAACAAATGGCAATCATCAAGCAATTATGCGCATAAAATCAACAAGATAAGCACAAATTAAATAGCAAGAAAGAAAAAGTCCACTTACATGAAGATTGAAGTGCCAAAAATGAAAGAGAAAGATGCTCCAATGTTGAAAAATTCTCCAAAAATGTTTGAATCTTTCAACCTTTCACAAATTTGAATGGGATAGGGCAGCAATCAAGGAAAAGTTGTTGAAAGATGCCAAAACATGCCCTAAAATTGCTCCAAAATCCGATGTTTTCAAGATGTTCATGCTTGGGACGTTTATAGCAAAAAAAGTTTATCACCATGGTGCATGAGCAAATTGATTTGGTGTTTAAACCTCAAATCATGCACCAACATGCAATGCAAACACCAAATAAAGCCAAATCGATTTGGATTGGAGCAAAAACATGGATAAAAAATGGAGTTATTTGCTGATTTCTTCAAAAACATGCCCTAAGATTGAGCTTCCAAAAATGTTTTTTAGCTTGTTGAATCCATTTTGAATGCAAGAAAACTCATTGCCCATCAAAAATGCCTCAAATGGAAAAGATTTCATGTAAATCCATCAAGAAAATCTCCATTTATGATCAATCGAGTTCTTGGAGGGCAAAGACATGTAGTTCTTCAAAATTGGACTTTTTGAAGGCCAATACACATTAAAACATGCTTCAACTTAAAATCGACCTTTTTGGAGTCAATAGCATGTTTTAAAATGTGCATACAAGCAAATCGGACCTTTTGGAGTTAAAAGCATGTTTTAAAATGTGCATACAAGCAAAACCGCACTTTTTGGAGGAGGATGCACATTTTAAGTTACATCTCACATTTTGGATATAAAGACATGACAACTTAAGTTTTGATACAATGGCATCAAAAAGGTCCACTTTTGACAGCCTTTTGATGTAATGACATCAAAAAGGTCCACCAAAATGAACTTTATATGTAGTGACATGTAAAATGTCCACTTTTGATGGATTTTGCGTGTAATTGCATATAAAATGTTCACTTTTGATAACTTAGTCATTTAATTCACTTAAATTTATAAAAATGTTTCTAAATGGATTACAAACAATATTTATCTATCATATCTAAAAATATAACATATAAACATCATTTTAAAGTAACATTTAAATAAGTATTTTGATTTAAAAATCAAAAATTAAACTAGAACTATATAGTGATATTGCTATCAGGATTTAACTGTGTGATTTTGAGTCAAACTCATTGACCCATGTTTCATGAGTAGTGATTCAACATGAACCCATCTCTCATGAGAATAAATAGAACACTTAGCACTCATTGGATCTAGGTGATGCTCATAGGGGTAAAGCATCGGGACTTCCCGGGAGGTCACCCATCCTGGTACTACTCCGGCCTGAGCGTGCTTAACTATAGAGTTTCCTCCATGGTTAAACCCAAAGCTTGCAACCCCATTTGCAAAACCTTCACCAAGTGTTGTGCCTTATGAACCATTCATTAGAAAGCCCCTTAAGCTCATCAATTGATAAGTAGGAGATAATTTCCACAACAAGTCAAATTGTGATATTGCTATCAGGATTTAACTGTGTGATTTTGAGTCAAACTCATTAACCCATGTTTCATGAGTAGTGATTCAACATGAACCCATCTCTCATGAGAATAAATGGAACACTTAGCACTCATTGGATCTAGGTGATGCTCACAGGGGTGAAGCACTGGGACTTCCCAGGAGGTCACCCATCCCAGTACTACTTTAGCCTGAGTGCACTTAACTACAAAGTTTCCTCCATGGTTAAACCCAAAGCTTGCAACCCCATTTGCAAAACATATAGTCACTTTATGTGAAAAATTAAAAAGTAACTCCACTTAAAATTATAACATAAAGTGCACTATAGTCACTTTAAGTTAAAAAATTTAAGTTGAAGTAACTTAAAAACCATAACAAAAAGTGAAAATATAAGTTATATTTATCAAAAAGTTAAAGTCAAATTAAAAATATAACATCATATTTTTAATTCGTGTTGTTGCACCAAAAAGGTCCACTTTTGAGACACTAAAACAGGCATATCTTTTGACTGACAACTCCGATTGAGCTCTAGGTTAGACTAAATCGAAGGGAAAAGCGAATGGCATGACATGAGCAAAACTAAAGGACTAAAAATCAAAAAAAGTAAACTCAAAAGAAAAGAAAGGACGTTGAAGGCTTCAAAAATCAAGCAAAGGCTCGACAAAAAGCAAAACAAAAAAGACTTGATGGAAGCCTTTTGTAAAAGGATTTAATATATGAATTGAAATGGATCGATCGATCAACATTAAGCAATTGAATATCAAATTCAAGCTTAGAGAAATGTGAAACTAGCTTGAAAAAGTTTCGTGATGTTAACAACATTTTGTGGTGACAAAATGCAAGACAACAAAGTTATTTTCCAAAAATGGGTGTAGCCACTGTGGGTGTCATGTTGAAAGATTCCATGACATAGATATCTGGAAAGATATCTCCCTAGCTAAGAGGGTTTGTTGATGTTATAGCTGCAAGAATTATCTCTCTCTCCTGTATTTGAAATAAATAAATATCTTTGTAATGTCAATATAATGAAGGACAAGACAACAAAGGCTCCATACTTTGTAACATCAAGGTAATGAAGGGACAAGACAATAAAAGGCCTTCATCTTGCAATGTCAAGACAATTAAGGTTCAAGATTATTATATATTCTTCTAGTTGTAATTCTCATAAATACTACAGATCGATATCTCTTGCAAAAGAAGATCAATACTAAAGAATTTTTTATTGTCTACATATTGATAGGTGCCATATTATCATCACTTCATTTTTCTTGCCTTGTGTTTGGGCAAATTGTAAATCAGTCTTTTTAGTTGAAGGGTTTTCCCAGGATAATTCATTGTCTTATTGTGTAATATTTTGTTTTGCTGCTTATCTTCATTTTCTAGTATGAAAAATCAGCAATCCGGAATGGAAAACCATTTAATATTTTTAAGATTCCTAAGTACTAGAAATGGAAGCTTTTTAATTTAATTTCCAAAATACTTGGAGGTTGTGCAAGGAGGTAAAGTAAAGATTAATATGCTATAAATGGAAAACCTTGTTTGAGCTAGCTCATGCATCTAGAATGTTTATTTATTATTTGACCTCCAAAACAAAGCTCCTTGACGAAGCTCTATAAAACTTGTATTAGGATTCATATAGTACAAACTATGACACAAAGATGAACCCCATGTAATATTTCAAAAATCCCTGAAGAGTTGTTATAGTAATTGTTAAACAACCAATAATGAGGTTGATATCAAAGCAAAAAGGTGACCTTTCAACATATTAAGATGAGGGTTAGAAACATGGTACACATCTATTCTTGAATGTGATGTTTTGTGTTGCCTTAGTGAACAATCTTCATGTATGCACCAACCTTTCACAGTAGACATAAGTTGAGAAGTGGCCAAGACTTCATTGCTTTCTACTTGATGCTAAGCCATTTGCAACTCAAGGTGAATAGATTAGTAAACTATTCCACAACAAAATATTAGTCAAGGGTAAGTGAAATGTCCCTTTCTCTGATTTTATATGATATTTCAAGCCTCTAATCAGATTTTTAAAATCAAACAACCAATATTACAAAGATCCACCAATTTCTCAATAAACCCCAAATCGAATATGCCGAAAATAGTGTCAAAAACTTCACAGCTTCACATATTATTAATAGATCTAAAAGTGGACATTTTTATAAAAAATTCGGCAGCATAACAACTTACAAAATGACATTTCCAGATCTCTATAACATTAACACAACAGCTCCCAAACGGAGGACAAAAACAATGCTCAACAGACTCCCAAAACAACACAAAATAGCCGGAAACACCACAGAAACACCAATAATCTATCACTGAAGTATAATCATGACCAAATACATATATTCAACTCTATTTTAACATCTAAATGTCTGATATACAGCAGCAACCCAAACTGATATGAAATACTTAACCGAAACGCTCATCGGGCTCCCGAAAACAACACAAAATAGCCGGAAACACCACAAAAACACTAATAATCTATCACAGAAGTATAATCATGACCAAATATATAAATTCAGCTCTATTTTAACATCTTAATGTCTAATATACAGCAGCAACCCAAACTGATATGAAATACTCAACCAGAAACACCAAACTCTTACAAAAAACACACCCGAAAACCCACAAATCTGCACTGTTCAGCACAAAGGCAAACTCTGCATGAGCATGCACATGGAATGGCTTTAAACTCCCGTCCTTAGCCTTTCTGAAAACCTGCAAACTCCCGTTCTTGGGTCTCCTTCTCCACAGGTTTGGCAGCCTCTGAAGAAATACAAAGCAATGCGCAAAAATCAAGTTCTAGAATGAGCCCAAAATGCCTCCAAATCCCTTAAAAGAGGGCATAACCCTAACTCACGTCCAAGAGGGGTTAATAAAATATATTTTAATAATAATTTTCATTTATTAGTCCATCGGTTTCCAAAGATTAGCCCCTTTTGCCGAAACTTCACCTTTTTGGGCCTGCCTGCCTTAGCAAAAATTATTTTTTTTAATTATTTGAAAAAGGGACATGACAAGTCCTCCCCTCCCAAATATTGCTTGTCCTCAAGAAATGGTTAAACCTACTGCCAATTAACACAGGCTCCTACAATATCCTCTGCAATATAACCAAGAGGAATCCATAATCAAACTGACAATTACAGCTCAACCAAACTCCAAAATCACAACTGCCACAGTCAGATACCCACAAGACACAAACTCTTAGAACATGAGAACCCAAGTAAAGTGGACAAATCAAACTGCCAACATAGTAAATACCATCAATGCATCCCACTAGCCTATACGGAATGTACAATCCAACTCTGCAACAATGGTGAACGCTCCCGAATGAAACTGTACCAAGTATGGAGAATCCACACACTGTACAACTCCTGTAGTCAACACAACTCTGCAAATCATCGGCCATTGTCTCGTAACCATAACTCCCATGCACTGCTGATGGTGAAAAGACATTACAAGATAAATAGCAAGAAATGGAACCCAAACCAAATTTGCCATGAACAAGTGATACAACCCACTGTGACTGACCACCAACTAAGTTAGGAGATGTCATAGCCAAAGGAGTAGAATCAATAACAACAACTGCTGAAGCATCACTCCCAAACTCCTGCTCTAAGTCATGTATTATCAAGTTGTCAACTGCAGAAACTATCGCCATGTCATGCCCATCACAACTCTCATCCCGAGGCGTCAAACCGTCCCATAACTGATGACAAGCACTAGGAACCAAAGTACATCTCTGTATCATCATCTCATCAACATAGTCATCAAAGGTAAATTGATGAGCATACCTCACAGTGTAATGCCAATAGAATGCGCCAATCTCAATCAGTGGCTCAGACTGCAATCCCGATGAAACTAACTGCAATCGATCACTAACCAAGTTGGAATTGACTACTACCTCCGAGAACATCGCCAAGGGAGTAATATTACTAGCAGGAACCATGCCAACTGCCGGCTCACCAACATCACACATGATCTTTGATACAACATCTCTAGTCTTCGTGCCATTACTACTAGAGGCCACCACCATGTCAGGCATACCACAACAATCTGTTGCAGCACCCAACTCAACTGAACCTAACTCTAGTGGGAACGAACCCGATATGCCAATGTTAGTATCAAGGATGGATGCATCCCCATCTCCACTGTCTCTGACAATCTCGACCATGGACATCCTCGAATCACCAGACACCATAGCTTGTGACTGTACAGAATCTGGTAAAGATTGCAGTCGCTCCAACTCCATGGTCACCTTAGTCAAATGAAACTGTGACTCCTCGAAAGCCAACTGTGTACTCTCAAGAATCTCAGAAGTCACCTCGAGCTTCTGAGTAAGCTCACTCACCTCATCTTCCTTGGCCAAAATGCATCATATGCTGTACTCCCCCACTCCGTAAGATAATCTCTATCAGCTACCAACTGCATATAATTCTGTCTCAAAATCCGAATAGCCTCCCATAAAGAGTGGATCTCTGGCAAGGAAAGATAACTGCCTCCTTGCTCATCACTAGTAGGAGAACCCCATCCATAAACGGCTAACAATTGACGAGCAGCATCGAAATGCTGGCAAGCGATAGCAATGTCTCGCTCACTAACTCTCAACTAACTAGACACATGATGGCACTGGCTAGACTGTCTCCTACAAACCTCCTCTGATGCACTGCCTAAAGGAGTATCCTCAAAGTTACTGGTCTCTAGAGTATTACCATCCATATCCTGCGAATCAATTCCAAAGCTCATATCAACATACAGAGTATCAAAAACTGTAGCACTGCTGTCCAACTCCTCTATACCAAAAGAAACTGCCAAGGAAACTAAGTCTTCAAAACTGCCCACTGCATCCTCCTGGATGTCATCAATGCCAATATGATCCTGGGACTCATCTATACACACTGCCAAATATGAAAGATCATCAAAACATTCCAACAAGTATGGTCGACTGGATATATGAACAAAGCCCAACACCAGTGTATAAAAACTAATACCAACATTGGACAAGCTACTGGCACAAGAAAAGACAACACCATGCAATCTACTAATCAAATCCATGATAGCACCCAAACAAACACTGCTACCAAAAAGTGTTAAAGATCTCCAGTCAACTGAATCCCAAACGCCAATATAACAATCTCGAGTCCATATCCGTAAACTAAAATCAGCTGGTAACTCAAGCAAACTCCTCACCTAAGTAATATGACCAATACCAACTAACTCCACATACCTGTCTGGCATTGTCCCTATATCCTGGATGTGAGTTGAAGATGAACTTACAACATTATCAATGACCACATATGATCCGCTTGCCGCAGAAAGCTGAGTATCAGGAGTGCAAGATGAAACTAAACTCAACTCCATGCCATGCATATCCCCATGTCTCTCCCAATCCTGTAATGCCAATGGAGTATTCACCAAAGAAGCTCGAGTGTCCTCAAGCTCGTGAGAAAGCCTGTCAACTTCCTCCTCCTTCCTCAAGGCATCTGAATAGTCTCTGACAAGGCTAAGAAGATGGTCACGATCTAATAGAAGATGTAAATAACTCAACTTCATCGTTCTCATTCCTTCCCTAATCGCCTGTAAGTCAACACAAGAAGACTTTGTCTGAACTCCCTTATGTCTATCCTATAACTGAATCATCCGAATGGATCCTCTATCATATCCCACATCCTGTCATGATGAGATAATGAAGTCACAATACTGTCTTTGTTCACCTTCAGCTGGCTGGACAAATCATGTTAAGTACTACTAGCCTCAACCTCATGTGACGAAGCATCTAACTGTGCCTGGTACTCTTTCTCAGCAAAGTCATGAATGCTCAATGTCTGCTCATCTCTACCAGGTATCTCACCATCATGCACAACATCCTCATAATCATCATCTGAACCCACTATGCTGTAGTCACTGCCTGTTGTAACTATACCATCCCGAATACCTGTGACATCGCCCTTTGACGACCTGTATACAATTGTCTCAATTTGAGTATCAAGTTGACCGTTACTCTCAAACTGCGTAATATCCTTTCCCACTACCTCTTGTGGCGAAGTAGAATCTGAGACCTCTGCCTGGCTATAAGCTAGTTTCTCAAACTCCTCATGCAAGTTCTTGGTAATTGTGTCATCTGCCCTGTGAGAAAATCTGCCAAATAGAAATCCAGTCAACTTATCCACCTTAGCTGGGTTGGACAGCATGTCATTCATCATACAGTGGTGCTTAACCAACTGTTTAGACATGTCATGGCTTATTTTCCTAAGTTCATCTCGAATGTCTAAATAACCATCCTTTCTACTATTCCGACTCTGGATATCAATTGTCCAAAATCGTGTCCTCTGAAACTCTGTACTATACCTGTCCATTGTGGATAAAGTAGAGTGTAACCCCAATAGGTTATAACTTCTTCAAACACCAAAAATCTTTATACTTCAATTGTTTGACATTTCGTCAAACACTTTGCAAGCAAGGGGTCGTATGACTGATATAATTTTTCAGATTGCTACAAAGACTCTTGTTTCGATTTGCATCAAAGAGAATGCTTACAAGAAGACTCCAGATTGTCTAAACAATGACCTAACATGAATGTGCAACTAATTTTGGCAATATTCAATACAAATATGAGACTTAAACTACTTGCAATATGCAGCTACAGCAACTAGTAATTATGACAAATACCTTGGATGTCTTGGAAGAATTTCTTTGCCATCTCATCTGGATCAGCCATACTTTTTCCTTCCTTGGAATTTGTACTTTTACTTTCAACTGGAGCTTTGATCAAAATTTCTTTATTCTTTTCTCGCTACAAATATCTCTTTTCTCTTTCACTTAGTTGCATGCAAACTTCTACAAACAATCAGGCTGGCAAGATCATAGCTCTGATACCACTGAAATGTCCCCTTCTCTGATTTTATATGATATTTCAAGCCTCTAATCAGACAACAAATATTACAAAGATCCACCAATTTCTCAATAAACCCCAAATCGGGTATGTCGGAAATAGTGTCAAAAACTTCACAGCTTCACATATTATTAATAGATCTGAAAGTGGACATTTTTATAGAAATTTCAGCATCATAACAACTTGCAAAATGACATTTCCAGATCTCTATAACATTAACACAACAGCTCCCAAACGGAGGACAAAAACAATGCTCAACGAGCTCCTGAAACAACACAAAATAGTCGGAAACACCACAGAAACACCAATAATCTATCACAGAAGTATAATCATGACCAAATACATATATTCAGCTCTATTTTAACATCTAAATGTCTGATATACAGCAGCAACCCAAACTGATATGAAATACTCAACCGGAACACTCATCGGGCTCCTGAAAACAACACAAAATAGCCGAAAACACCACAAAAACACTAATAATCTATCACAGAAGTATAATCATGACCAAATACATAAATTCAGCTCTATTTTAACATCTTAATGTCTGATATACAGCAGCAACCCAAACTGATATGAAATACTCAACCGGAAACACCAAACTCTTACAAAAAGCACATCCAAAAATCCACAAATCTGCACTGTTCAGCACAAAGGCAAACTCTGCATGAGCATGCACATGGAATGGCTTTAAACTCTCGTCCTTAGCCTTCCTGGAAACCTGCAAACTCTCATTCTTGGGTCTCTTTCTCCACAGGTTTGGCAGCCTCTAAAGAACAACAAAGCAATGCGCAAAAATCAAGTTCTGGAATGAGCCCAAAATGCTTCCAAATCCCTTAAAAGAGGGCATAACCCTAACTCACGTCCAAGAGGGGTTAATAAAATATATTTTAATAATAATTTTCATTTATTAGTCCATCGGTTTCCAAAGGTTAGCCCCTTTTGCCGAAACTTCACCTTTTTGGGCCTGCCTGCCTTAGCAAAAATTATTATTTTTAATTATTTGAAAAGGGGACATGATAGTAAGAAGATTGACGCATGGTTTATTACACGTGAATCAAACGTCCCATAGTTGTGAGATGAGCTTGGATTTGAATCTATTTGCTATCCTGTATGGCCGCAAATCTAGTGGGTATCTAAGTCCCAAGCCAATGTAAATTGACATATGGATTTAATCCACAAGTCTAAAGGTTATGTGTTTGTTGATGTGATAAGTAAATATTTTCCATTTTAGCCTCTATCTTGATGTGATATGAAATATACATTTTTGAGTAAAACACAATATATCAACTAGAATGATAAAGTCTTCACTTCAAACTCATATGTTGGAAGGTTTTAGATTTCCATGATTAGAGTTTCTAGAGTCTTGAAACAAGAAGCTCATTCATACAATTGGGGAATCTTCACTTTTGTCGCTGTGAGGAAAGAAGTTTTAGAGCAGTGCGTAATGGACTCTCCCGGTCTTTGATTATCAAAGTTACGTTTATTAAATGTTTTTGCCCTTAATCTTTTAATAACAAATTATTTATATATATATTAAAAAAAAGGAATTATATGCCAAAGCATATAAAATTATAAATATATGTATGTTTTTCAAAGGGGGGGGAAACATCAATATGAAGATCTATGTAGAGGGAAGAAAGCAAGAAGTTGGTAGTCAATTACATTCTAAAAGAAGATTATAAAGGAGGAAAAAAAGAAAGAAAAAAAGTTTGAAACGGTATTGACAGATAAGTTTTAGAGCAGAGAATATTGGAGTGACCTTTGAGAAAATTTAGAGCTTGCCAAACTAATTCCTTCAGTACTCAGAAGTATCCAGGGAATTTGCATGTCTGAGATAGCAGAAAATTTGGGTGAAACTTAGTAATTTGCATGTAAGAGAATGCAGGGTCCCAGAGGAGTGGAATAAGGGTCAGTGAAACTATTTCATTGCTTAGCCACTGATTGGACTCCCTATTTGATACGTTGTTAACTGAGACCACATTTTAATTAATCAATTTTTGGGCATGTAATGTTGCAATGAATTATCTTCCTTGAGTTGTTTTCTGACTGAATCGATATTATGTAACTTATTGGACTTGTGCGTAGTTCTATAAGTTGTCATACCAATCTTTTGGCTAGTAGCTTTCAAAACAAAAGGGTAAGCTTATAAACTTTCAATTACAAACAACGAAGCCTATTATAGTAGTATTAGAGCTTTGTAAAGCTCTTGAGGAATCTACGTATTTTACGTCCACTCACACATCACTATGATCTTCGAAGAAACAGGTCAAATCCTCACTTGGACCAGCAACCAGAGATTGAATAGTCCTCTTTTCAAACAAGTACAATGGACAAAGATACTCATAATGGTGGAATTGAAAATGTCTTAGGGGAATTGGCAAGAACCCAAAGGGAAACGATGAATTTAATGACACAATCTCAACAACAAATGACTCAGATGCTCACTCAAATAGTACAGCAAAATGCAAACAATGGGAATCATGGGAAAGGAAACAATGGGAACCATGGCAATATGAACCAAGGAAACAATGGAAATCAGGGACAGAGCTCAACTACAAATGGACAGGGTTAACAAGTAGCTTCTGGATCCATAGTTCATCAAGGCCATTAATGCCTACATTTAACCATACCAACAACATACCAGAAAAGAATGAGCAGACAGATCACGAATTTCATAGAAAGAATTGGGCTAATTGGCAAGCACTAGGAGCAGAATTCCAAGATGAAATGCCCTTTTCGGATTACATTGCTTTCAGGGAAAGGAATAGACCATGAAGGGGAAATGGTGGAAGGTTTCCGAATCAAGAACTGCAGCGAAGAGTTGGTAAGGTGACCATATCTTTCTTTGATGGTTTAAGGAAAATTATAGCAAGATCATGGGTACAAAAGTTGGACACTTTCTTTCAGCTCAAGCTAATAGCTGAGGACGAAGCCATAAAATATGTAACCTTGCATTCGAAGGGGAGTGCTCTTGAATGGTCGTATCATGGGTTGATTCCCTTGGGCCATGATCGAATTATATCCTATGCTGAATTCACGAAGAAACTCGTCGATTATTCTAACAAAAAAGATCCTGAGCTTGATAAAGAGTTGGCACAATTGAAACAATGGGGAATTGCAGAGAATCTCATTTCAGATTTCCAAAGCCTCTCAGTTTCAGTAACAAAAGTCTTGGAAAGGAGAATGGTGTTTTTCACAGATGGGTAAATGGAACATTTGAGGGGTTGGGTGAAGGTTTTGAACCCAACAAGTTTGTAGGATGCTCTCAAAAGAGCAAGGGAAATGGAAGCATCAACTTCAAGGAGCAAGTATTTTCCAAGAAAACTCCGTGACAAGAAGGAAAAGGCTAAGAAACACTCACATAAAGATACTGACTAGTCCAAGAAGTTGCAAACCTGATTAGATGATGAGCAACTAAATGACCTTAAAAAGAAGAGATTATGTTTCCAATGTAGAGAACCTTGGGACCCAATGCATAAGTGTATTGTGAAGGCCAAAGCAAAATAGTTAGAATATTTTACAACCCTTAAATCAAGTTCTGAAAATTAAGGACAGCAAACTGAATCAGACTCTAGTCAAGGAGATTCCACATCAGATGAGTCAGAAGAAGAGCATGGAAAGAAGATTTGCATGGCACAATTAACCAACTTGCAGAAAATTGGTTCATTCAGACGTTGAGGTGTGCTGTGTGGACAGCAAATAATCACACTAATAGATACAAGTGCAACATGAACACACAATTTCATAGATGAATGTATTGTAGCAAGAAGGGGTTTAAGGACTGAAGAATGTGAAGGTTTTAGAGCAATGGTTGTTGATGGTCTAACAATCACATGTACACATAAGATACCAAACTTATGCATTCAACTAGGTGAGTATGAATTGAAGGATGACTTCTAGGTGGTTAGTATTGGAGATAGGAATGCAGTGCTTGGATGGCTTCGTTTAGTTGGTGACTTTAGGATATTTTGCAAACAATGGAAATGAAATTGGAAGTTGAAGGGAAGAAGTTTCTCCTTAGGGGTATGACAAATGGTAGGCCAAAGATAGTGTCCTTCAAAAGAATGGAAAGAATAATGAAACATGATCAAGTGGAGTAAGCAGTGTAGTGTGTTATCACACCAACTGATTTGGGACAACAAACGAGGACTTTTCAGCCTGAGATTAAGGTGCTATAGGATAAGTACAACAAGGTCTTTAGTGACACCCCACACAGTATACCACTTGATAGAGGTACTGAGAACATAATACAATTAGAGGAAGTTGCTTAACCAGTTATAACCACTCCTTACAAACATTCAAAAAGGCATAATGATGGGATAGAGAAGGCTATAAAAGACTTGTTGGACTAGGTTTTGGTAAAGAAAAAAGATAGAACCATGCGTGTGTGCATTGATTATAGAGCTTGAATAAGAGAAATATTAAGACTAGGTACCCCGTGCCTCGCATTGATGAGTTAATAGATGAATTGCATGGAGCTTGCTTGTTTCAAAGATAGACTTAAGATCCAGATACAATTAGATCAAGGTATGAGAGGAGGATGTAGAGAAGACAACTTTTAGGCGTCATTTTCGGCACTACAAGTTCTTAGTCATGCCTTTTGGGCTGACTAATGCACCAGGTGTTAGTAATTAATGTTCACAATATAACTGAAAAGGGGGGGGGGGGGGGAGTGTGAATCAGTTATGTAATTATCGAACTCAATATCAACTTAAATCCAACTTAATTATGTGAACAATGTAATCAGCAATCATGAAAGACAAATTTACACAGTGACACCAGATATGTTGACTAGGGAAACCCTTAATCAGAGGGAAAACCTCGGTGGGGATGAAACCCACAACATGATGTACTAATATAAATGTTCCTTGTGAAAGGCTAGACCCTGTTAGGAGTCTAATAAATCACATTCAATACATACAAGTCCCTGTTGGGAGACTTTGAATCCCTGTTAGGAGTTCTAGAAGGTAGCTTGACCCATTGTCCAAACAACTTCAGGATCAGATCAACAAACCCATTGTCCAATTAACCTTGGTACTATTCTTTTCAGAATAATAGATGTGTAACAAGCTTTTATTTCTTCTTCTGTCTAGTACGTCGAACGCCTTCACCTTCAGATCGATCAATTAGGTCTGGAACTCTGTACTTAGAAACAATAACCCTTAAGGTCACTTACATGCATAGGTAGGTCACTCTGCTTTTGTATTGCTTTCCTACTCTATACTTCGCAAGTCTTCACTACTCACTACTTGTAGAACACGGAAAACATCTTTCCTTTATACCATGCTCAATAACAAATCCTTGAGTCAGCTTCCCACTTCATTATAACACCTTAATTAAATGAAATACACAATTGATGTTGTTGGCTCACAATTATACACAAACTTCCACACATGCAACTTCCGTACATGCGCACTCTCTAACGTCATCAACGGTCAGTATACTATCTCCAGTTAACTGCACAACCCTTCATTACAAATGTAATGAACTATAGCAATCATACAATAGGAACTGCTTTCCCAATACTCTATTTCCATACGATTCTCTGTAAATCAATCATATCTACCGTACACTATCGATTCAAGTTTTGTGCACTTGCCCTTGTAACAAAGACATATTGTAGTATGCACTAGATACTGCACATAAGCAGATAAGTGATATATTGTCTTTAATACAAAAATCACAGTCTAGTGCTCAGTCAATCTTGTGAGGCCTCGCCCCGACCCATCGTAGCATAGTGATACATTATTATTATTTTGATACTCACGACTCAAGATGTCAAGACATTATCTGATGCTTTGAACATATTATATTATTTCATGTTGTGTGATGTTACTTTCAGATATTTGATGTTCGTCATTTAATATTTTATGTATATGTATGTTGATGAATTAAGTAAAATGTAGAATTAACAATTTGATTTAAGAGATTTTAATGGTTAAGAATTGAATAGGATGAGAGGAACCTTGATTGTGTTATAGATGTATGTTTTAATTTATGTGATTCCTAATATGTATATACATATGTGCATATGATTTTATGGGACTACTAATGGGTGTAATGAGTGTGCAGGATATTTTAGCCGAGAAAACCCGATGGAGGAACAGAACTGATCCCTATGTGCGAATTGTGGAAACCTTGTTGTTTGTAATTCAAGTATTTTATTGTGAGATGTATGAATATGTCTTTCTGTTATCAGAGAATGTTAATGTTTGTAACTGTGTTCTTATAGTGTCACTTGACACTCCTGAATTGTTTATGCTTTCAACGTGCTAATTAGAGTTAGCTGTGTAACCCTTGTACCTAAGTCGGATTTAGTTAGTGTATCTTTGCAAATTTGTTTCCTAATCGAGTTTAGTCACCCTTAATTCAAATTAGTGCTTAATCTTCATTTTTAGAGTTGTTAGATGATCCTAATTATTTCCTAGCTTTTGCTTGGTTCCAAACCTATTCCTAAGGCTTTAAAACATGAAATATTTATACCCTTAGGGTATGGGTATGGGTTGGGGGCATTTTCCAACCCCTAAGCCCCTTTTGTTGACTTTTGAGGTCACTCAAAAAGTCTATTTTTGCCTTTGTGCGAAAATTGCAAGTGGTTACCATGGGTTGCATCACCTCAACTCCACTTAGTGGTTAACCTTAGTATGGGTTGAGTTAGAAACTTCTAGAGTTGTAGGTGGGTGGGGGAAGTTATTGCCCTTGTTGGTGGTTGAGTTTGAGACTTATTTAGAGGTCCTTCTTGGAGTAGTTTTGGTTGTTACCCAATCTCTACTTTTAGAGAGGAGTCTTGGAAGAGTGAAGGAAGGAAGGGAAAAGCTCTACTCAAATTTGTTCATTTGCCATTAACTCTTTGTGAAGGTAGGAGTTTTTCATCTCCCTTGTTCAGATTTTCATGCTTGTTTCATGCTTATGCTACTTTGTTGTTGTTTGGATGCTTGTATGTATGGTGGGTATGTTGGGAAGGATTGAAAACCATGTTCTTGAATGCTTTTCTTTCATGTTCATGTTTGAATTTTGAAGTTTTCTTGTACGGGTGTTTTGGTATTACTCACCCTTGGATAGGGCAGAAGTGACCAATTTTGGGAAAGGTCTTTTTAGTTGGACTCCAACAAATGTAGAGTCTCTTCTCAGGATGAGAAGAGGGAGAGAGAGTAGGGTGTTATGGGCCCCTTCCTGTCAGCACAAACCTCGTATGAGTTTGGCATGTTAAAATGGAAGAACGGAAGTTCTTAGTTTATAGCCCCGATTGGGCATCTATTTTGGTGTTGTGTCTGACTTCTCTTGTTGGAAGAATCCACCTTTCCCTAGTTTTGTTTCATTGTGAATCCTATTGTGAAAACCTTGTATGAATATGCATGTTTGATTTGTCTCTTGGTCATGCTTGTTGACACCTGATCAGATTCTGTTCTCTCCACGGTTTTTAGAAATATGTTGCAGAAATTGATATGGAACCCTTGATGAGGGTCATGAAGGAAATCCAATTAAATTGTTGTAAATTTTGGGATTGGAATCCTATGTATTTTGTATTTCAAAACTTTGTTGTAATGGCAACGACACCGGGTTTTCTTCCTGGTTCTTTCCCGGCTGAGCCGTTGAATCAAGTTTGTCAATAAAATGGTGATTGATTAATATTGCTTATCATGAGATTTAATCGTAATTTTTTCAGTTATTTGAATGCACATCAAAAATAGGATAGAAATGATGTTGATTCAATTAGGCAAAAATTTCAAGTTTCTTTATATGTTGAAAACAAAAAATCATATTATGAATGAAAATTCAGTTTCGTGATTATTGGAATTAAATCAATTCTTGCATTGTGCCTTAAATGGATAACTAAATCTCTTGGCTTATTTAGTTTGCAAGAAGTCCTATTAGATTTACTTTTTTTTAAAAATAATCCCCTCTTGGTTAATATATACCCTTCAAAATTTATACTTAGAAAAATTTGACAAAAAAAAAAGTTGTATCCTAGAGCCAAATAGTCTCTGGAATTTGTATGGGGAAACAAATTAAATGGCCCTTTGGTAACAAAGAATCTAAAAGATTCTCTTAATATACTTTTAGCTTTATTGAATGTTATATTTTAAATGAAAAACAATAATAAAATAAATATCAAAAAAGAAAAGAAATTATAACTAAACTAAATATCCTAAGACTTACCTATAAAACTTTGTCTTTAATGCATACCCATCTCCTCCAACTAGGCGTCAGTTTTGGGTCATGGGTCATGTATTAAAAAAAAAAAGAGTTGTTTGTATAACAAAGTCAATATTGCCTTTATGGGAGGGTGACATCACTCTGTCCCCACATCCCATCCCCTTCTTCTTCTTCTAAGTGGGCGCTCATGATGGGAAGTTTGATTTTTTTTAAAAACAAAAAAAATATTTAACCAAGCTCTCCCGTCAACTTGGGTCTTTTTATGTTTAGGAAGGTGGGAGGGGACGAGACAGGACTGACACAAGACAGTCAATCTCGTGGGGCAGCGTGCAGGGGGTTTGGGGGGGTTGATTTGACATGTGGGGAGTATTAGGGGGGAGGTTTAGTATAGGTTAGTGTTAGTGTAGGTTTGTTAGTATATTTAATATGTTAGTTTTTGTTTTGTTTTGTTTTTTTGTTATAGCATTAGTTAGTAGTTTTAAAGTTATGTTAATTTTGTTACTTTTTATTATTTATTAATATTTGTTAGTAGTTTTGTTATTAATAGTTAGTCAATTAGTTTAAAATTAAGTAAGTTTAGAGTTGTGTTAGTTTATGTGATGTTAGTTTAAATTAATAAAGTTTTTTTATAAGTTAGTCATATTTAGTTAGTAGGTATTAGATTTAGTTAGTTGTTAGTTAATTAAATTTAAATTTAGTAAGATTTAGATAGTTATTTATTATGTTAAGGTAGTTGTATTGTTTAAAGTTAATAAATTTTAGATATATATATTCAGTTTTAATTTTAGTTAATGGTTTTTCTTAAGGTGACTTTTCAAATATCGGTTAGACTATCAATCGATATTTGTCTAAGAGATTTATAGTTGATCTTGATTAGATATTTTCAAATTAATCTAAACCCGAATTCATTTACATTGTTATTTAAATAATTTTAATATATTGTTGTGAAATTAATATAATAACGTATCTAATGATCGATATCAATCTAATAATGAAAGTTTCAAAATCTTAACGATGTATTCCTCCACAAGAGAGTTTTTTAACTTTAGATGAAATGTAGAGAACCTTTACTTAAAATGTGATCACAACCATATCGAACTTAGAGCATTTTAATTATTAATTTTTTAAAAAAAATTGTGTTTTTTTGCCTCGTAGTTTGGGCATGACAAATCTTTACAAACTTATTGCTATGTTGTCATCAATGACAAACACAATTACAACATATCAATGTTCTGTAATGCTCCCCCATAGCATCAGCATCCATGCTAACACCAGGCACCTTTAAATATTGCATGAACCAAATTTTCATCAAGCAGCTCCATAAGTTTGTTTTGATCTTTTTTTTTATGAAATTTTGGTATATAGTAAAACCTGGGAGGAGCATTTGAAACATCTAGAAGAGGTGCTTAGTATTCTGTAGAATGAATCTTTGTTTGCTAAAGAGTAAGTGTGAATTTGGTTTAACGAAACTCGTATATCTTAGCCACATCATTAGCTCCAAGGGAGTTAGTGTTGATCCTGAAAAAATTAAGGCAACCATGGATTGGCCTCCCCCAACAAACTTATCACTGCTGACAGGTTTTTTTTGGGTTATGCAGAATTTAAAGAAGGTTTGTTAAAGGATTCTCACAGGTAGCTACTCCATTAATTGATTTAACAAAAAGGGAGCCTTTGCATGGTCTAATGAGGCACGGAAATGTTTTGATCAGTTCAAGGGTCGTACCAGATTTTACCAAATCTTTTGAGCTGAAAATGTGATGCACTAGGTGAAGGGATAGAGGTTGTCCTAACTCAGAATAAGCATCCTATTGCATTCGAAAGTAGGAAACTAAGAGGAGCTGAAAAGAGTTATTCTATTTATGACAAGGAAATGCTAAAAATCATGCATGCCCTTGCCAAGTTCAGACAATATTTTGTTGGGGGGTAAGTTCACTATCAAAACTGATCACAATAGTCTCAAGTAATTTTTAAATCGGCAAAGTTTTAGTGAGAGACAACAAAAGTGGGTGAGTAAACTGCAGGCCTATGATCTTGATATTGTTTATGTAAAAGGAAAAAGGAATGTAGTTATTGATGCTTTGTCAAGGAGACCACATTTATGTTCTATTGTGGAGATAACAGCTGAATGGAAGAAACATATTGCAGCTGAACATGCAAAAGATGTTTGGGCTTCAAACCTCCTTGAAGGCAAGAGACACAATGACAGGTATAAGGTACAAAATGAACTCATACTTTACGAGGACAAAATTTTGTTAGTTCCTAATCCTAATTTCAAATTGGAGGTTCTGAAATCATGTCATGTCCCCACTCTAGCTCAGTCTAATAGAGACATGTGAGTCAGCTTATTATGGAGTCTTGTAGGCTGACAGGGTTGGATAGAGACCCAGTATGGTTATTCAATGTTGGGGACTTGGTTTTCTGGTGGGTATTGATCAGTTGGGTGACGTTCCTTGTTTTTAGGAGGCAGTTCCTACATTTATGGGGTTCATTCCTACTTTTTAGGAGGTATGATCATGCCCAAGGCTGGGTTTCCATGAGATGACCCTTTGGGTTCAGTTTCAGAGGGATAGGGCTTGTTTCCTAAATTTTAGGAGCATCCCTAGATTTTAGGGATGACACTGCCAGTGGATCCTTGATTTCCGACTTCAGTCACAGACAGGGGACAGGATGATTTTATGGTTTGTGATGTCAGTTGGGTAGTTTGTGGCTATTTGGGTTATAATTTTAATATTTCCTAAGTTAGCGTTTAATATTTAAATAAGGCTAAGTTAATAGCCATTTTGGAGTAATAAGGAAATTTTGGCCTCATCTGGATGCGTATCCCATGTTATGATAGCTTGTTGGAAAGGTCTTGAAATTCTCTAAATCTTCCTCTTTGGTCTCAGGGCAATTCGGTGAACGGATTTATTACTATGGTGGAAAAGGTCATTTTCTAGTGACATGGTCACTTTAAAATAAGATTTAATTCATTTTTTTATAGCCAACGCCAATTGGGGGTCACTTTAGGGTTCGAATTGCTTTGCAAGGGGTTATAAGGAGATGGGCGCCATTTCTCATGAAAATGCATATTTTTCAAACACTTCTTTTCAGATTTGCTCTGCTTGAGCGATTTGCATTCTGGGACGCAAACTCCAAGGTAATTGCTGGCTGGGACGTAACCCTCAGCAGCATTGGGTATTGGTTTGTCAGTAGTTTCAACAGTATTCAGGAGGAAGGTAGACGCCACTTCAGCTTGGGCCTATAGTTTGTTTTGTTCGGCATGTTCTTTGGCGTATGGGAGGTGAATTCTAGTAGCCGTACACTGCCATTTCTTGCAGCCGTACTTGCAACCGTACTCTTTCATTTGCAGCACTTGGATACATAGAAAAATCGGTTACTCAGCAGCAGATTCTTGCATCTTATCAGCCCATTTTCATCGGCCAGTTGTGGCGTCATTGTTAGAGGAAATGTACTGGATCTTTTATTTGGCTCTATAATTCAGAGACCTGCCTGGTACGATTTGTATCAACTCTGACTTTACTGCATATTGTTATTTATTTTCAGACTCTTTTCTTGCCATTTGCTACTTCTCATTTCTATGTGGAATAATCATCAAAAACACAAAAACAAACAAAATCTTCTGCATTTTCGTCTAGTTCTACAAGAAAACATTAATAAACAGGAAAAAACAAAAAAAATAAATAAATCTACAGCAGATTTGCAGCAGAGATCCATCAGGGATCTTTCAGTGGTATCAGAGCTTACATCCTGCCAGCCTGTAGGGTTTGTGAGAAATTGTCACAACAGATTTTGGCATCTGGGTATTGGATAAAAGTTTTTGACAAATCATTTCAGCATCTGGGTAGTCACTAGTTGGTGGATTGAATACAAATCTATGCATCCTGGTGGAGAAATACACAGATTCTATGAGCGCAAGAGAAACCAGTGGCAAGCAGAGGCCGCCAGAGACGCACAGATACCAGCTATAGGTGAGGCACAGGGTGCTGCTGGCGACGGCATGCCTACAGAGGCAGAAGAAAGAGAGATGGTGCGGACCCTATTCACTACTCAGCCCAGGATCGCTCAGGCTCTAGACAGGTTACAGGATACCTTGGAGCGTTTGGAGATGGGTGGACACAGAGGCAGGCAAAGTAGATCAGTTTCAGTGGCTGGTAGTCAGCGTAGCCATCAGTCCCATTCTTCAATTGGGAGCTGCCTTCATTCCAGTAGGAGGCATCGCCATCATACACCTACTACGAATAGGCCATTGCTTCCCCAATTCATACCAGGTGAACGGCCAGCACAAGTGGAACCACCAGAAGTGGGGTTTCAGGAGTCAGTTTTGGCGGCCATAGCTGAGTAGAGAGCCCTACCTCCTGAGGTTAGGGACATCTTCCCTCTTCCCCAATATTGTGCACAGCGTAGAGATACAATCAGGTTCAGGGGAGATCGTGGTAATAGACTACCACAACAGTAGCAGAATTATGACCTCAATAGAGCTACTGGGAAGATTACATTGGCCTCATATAATGGCTCAGGAAACACTAGTGCACGAGCTTGGGTCCACAAGCTGGACATATACCTTTCATTGAGGCCCATGCCTGAGCGTGAGTCTATTCAGTTTGTTGTGTTGTATTTAGAGGGGATTGCCTATGATTGGTGGCACCATGGATTGGTCACCCAGGATCACGCCTTAGTTCACTCCTATGCTGAGTTCACCGAGTGACTCATTGCACGATTTGACCGTAAGGATACAGAACTTTATTACAAGGAGTTGGCTCACCTTAAACAAACCGGTCATGCAGAAGCCTATATTAATGAGTTCCAACATATTGCAGTTATGGTACCGGATATGCCCCAGAAACATAGTGTGATGTTGTTCATTAAGGGTTTGCAGGATAGACTAAAAGGATTGGTACGTGCTTTCCAACCAGCTACTCTTAAGGAGGCTATTGATGTGACATTGAGATTGGATACTGTTCCCACTTCTTATCAGGCAGATAAGAAACCATTTAGAGATTCACGGCCTGCACAGAAGGCCAATACGACACAGAACAAAGGAGGGACCTCATCTAAAACTCCTTGGATGAATCAGGAGACGAGGAATGAATTGAGGAAGAAAAAGTTGTGTTTTTCCTGCAAAGAACCATGGAAACCAAGACACCATTGCATGGGTAAAGGAAAGGTTCATTTGATTGAGGTGACTTCTGAGTTAGGGGATGAGGAGGTTCCTAATACTGATATTGAGGATAATACAGAGGATGTTGAGCAGTTTCCGACACAGTTGGAGTTAGACACCGCTAAGCCTGTGGCATCAGCTAAAGTAGCTATGGCTACCCTCTCCAGTTATCCTAAATTTCATGCCTTCCGGTTGAAAGGTACACTTAAGGGTAAGCGGATCACCAGTTTGGTAGACACAGGTCCTACGCATAACTTTATTGATCAAAAATTAGTTGAGAGGCGTGGCTTACAGTACGAGGAGTTTGGTGGTTTTGGAGTGAAGGTGGCTGATGGTGCCATTTTGGGTTGTACCAAGCGGATTCCACAGCTTAGTATTCAGATGGGAGATTATACTTTGACTGATGACTTCTATGTGCTTCCCATAGAAGATTATGATGTGGTTTTGGGCATGCAGTGGTTACAGGGTATTGGGCATTACATTATTGATCACCACCGTATGCAGTTAGAGTTTCTTTCTGGCGGGCAAAAGGTGATTTTGAGGGCAGCGCCAGATGGTGGACCCAGGGAGGTGACTTCTCGCAGGATGGAGACCATAACTTCGGCATAATGATGTGCTTTGGGCTACACACTGTTTGGTTAAATCCAAAACACCCATATCTCAGGATGGCCGTGTATTTCATGTGGACATTCAGTCAGTGATGGATCGTCACAGTAGAGTGTTTGGTGATATACCTCCTGGAGTGCCACCAGATAGAGGGTTTGAGCATGGTATAGAGTTGGAGGATGGAGCGAAGCCAGTGATTACTACCCTATACCATCATCCTAGAGCCTATAAGGATGAAATTGAGAAGACTATTCATGAGCTATTGGACATGGGTTTCATTCGACCTAGTTTCAGCCCCTTTGCTTCTTCTATAGTACTTGTTAAGAAGAAGGATGGGACTCTACGGATGTGTGTAGACTATAGAGCTTTGAACAAGAAGACAATAAAAAACAGATATCACATTCCGCGCGTTGATGAGTTGTTAGATGAGTTACATGGGGTTGTCTACTTCTCTAAGATTGATCTTCATTCAAGTTATCATCAGATAAGTGTATGAGCAGAGGACGTACACAAGACCGCCTTCCGTTGTCACTATGGGCACTATGAGTTTCTGGTAATGCCTTTTGGCCTTACCAATGCACCAGCTACTTTCCAATCCTGTATGAATCATATCTTCAACAAGCAGTTGAGGAAATTGATTCTAGTGTTTTTTGACGACATATTGATTTACAGCAGTACTTGGGAGGACCATCTTAGACATCTCGAGGAGGTACTTAGCATAATTGAGAGTTAGTCTCTATTTGCTAAGCTTTCCAAATGTGAGTTTGGATTGGGGGAGGTGTTATATTTGGGTCATGTGATCAGTGCTGAGGGGGTGAAGGTGCATGAAGAGAAGATTCAGACGATTCAGAATTGGTCTGTTCCTCGGAACATTACTGAGTTACGAGGGTTCCTTGGATTGTGTGCTTATTATAGAAGATTTGTGAAGGGTTTCTCACAGCTGGCAGCACCTTTGACAGATCTCACAAAGAAAGGATCATTCAGATGGACAGAACAAGCACAGGGGGTCTTTGATAGACTCAAGAAGGTTATGAGTACTTGCCCCGTTTTGGCACTACCTGATTTCTCGCAACCATTTGTCCTGGAGTGTGATGCGTCGGGCTTGGGTATAGGAGCGGTGTTGATGCAGAATAGACACCCCATTGCCTATGAGAGCAGGAAGTTGCAAAACAATGAAAAGTTGTACTCTACCTATGATAAGGAAATGTTGGCTATTATGCATGCATTAGCCAAGTTCAGACAGTATCTTGTTGGCAGTAAATTAGTGGTGAGAACAAATCATAACAGTCTGAAGTATTTCCTAAATCAAACAAAGCTCAATGATCGACAACAAAAATGGGTTAGCAAAATTCAGGCTTATGACTTTGATATCGAATTCATAAAAGGGAAGAATAATACTGTGGCTGATGCACTCTCTAGGAAACCTTCATTGGCTGCCCTATGTTCATTGAGCGAGATTTCAGCAGATTGGAAGGCTCAACTTTTAGTTGAATACTCCAAAGATCAGCATGCTTGTGAGATTATGGAAGGATTGATAGTGGATGACAGATACAGTGTGGTAGATGATATTATCTACTACAAAGACAGGGTTTACCTTGTTCCGAGTTCTCAGTTGAAGGAACAAATTTTGCATGCTCTCCATGATATTCCTACAGCCGGACACCCAGGATATGGTAAGACTTACAGGGCGGTATGTGAGAGATTCTCTTGGAAGGGTCTCAAAGATGATGTTTTACGCCATGTCCGTGAGTGTATGACTTGTCAGCAGAACAAGTCGGAGCATACCTACCCAGCGGGATTATTACAGCCCTTGCCTATACCGGAACAGAAGTGGACAAGGATCTCCATGGATTTCATTACAGGTCTTCCTCGAGTTCAGGGAAAAGATTGCATCTATGTTGTTGTGGATAGGCTAACGAAGTATGCCCACTTCTTTCCCATTGCATTAGATTTTACAGCATCGCAGGTGGCTGAGTTGTTCTTTAGGGAGGTGTTTAGACTTCATGGTCTTCCCAAGACCATTGTGAGTGATAGGGACAACAGATTCATGAGTTCCTTCTGGCAGGAACTTTTTACACTAGCTGGTACTTTGTTAACACCTAGTACTAGTTACCACCCTCAAACGGATGGGCAGACAGAAATAGTTAACAAATGGGTTGAGGGATATTTGCGTAACTATGTGTCAGGGCAGCAAAAAGCATGGGTGCATTGGCTGCATTTGGGCGAGTATTGTTATAATACTACGCATCATATGTCCATTGGCATGACGCCTTTCAGAGCTCTCTATGGATATGAGGCATTATCTTTCACTGATTTGGCATTTGGTGACAGTAGAGTTCCCTTGGCTCAGGATTGGTTACAAGAGAACCAGGATGTCATGAGATCTCTTAGGGAGAATTTGCAACAGGCCCAAAATCAGCAAAAGATGTATGCTAACAGGCACAGGATTGAGAGGGCATTTGAGGTGGATGATATGGTCTTTCTGTGTTTACAACCATATCGGCAGAGCACCCTAAAAAGGGGGGGAGCTGAGAAGCTCAAACCACGTTTTTATGGTCCATACAGGATACTCAGGCGAGTGGGAGAGGTTGCATATGAGATTGAGTTACCACATGGCAGCAAAGTTCATAATGTATTTCATGTATCTTGCCTGAAAAAGGCCCTTGGACAACATATTATAGTTTCACCCGAATTACCTCCTATGGATGAGGAAGGTAAATTGATTTTGGTCCCTGATGAGATTCTTGAGGTGAGCGAACGGCGGTTGAGAAGCCGGGTGATTCCAGAGTATTTGGTTCGATGGAGAGATCTTCCCATAGAGGATGCCACCTAGGAGGGTGAGAGCATTTTACAGCATCCTGCATTACAGTTGCTTGTGGGCAAGCATCTTCGAGAGGGGAGGACTGTCATGTCCCCACTCTAGCTCAGTCTAACAGAGACATGTGAGTCATCTTAATATGGAGTCTTGTAGGCTGACAGGGTTGGATAGAGACCCAGTATGGTTATTCAGTGTTGGGGACTTGATTTTCTAGTGGGTATTGATCAGTTGGGTGACGTTCCTTGTTTTTAGGAGGCAGTTCCTACATTTATGGGGTTCATTCCTACTTTTTAAGAGGTATGATCATGCCCAGGGCTGGGTTTCCATGAGATGACCCTTTGGCTTCAGTTTCAGAGGGATAGGGCTTGTTTCCTAAATTTTAGGAGCATCCCTAGATTTTAGGGATGACACTGCCAGTGGATCCTTGATTTCCGACTTCAGTCACAGACAGGTGATAGGATGATTTTATGGTTTGTGATGTCAGTTGGGCAGTTTGTGGCTATTTGGGTTATAATTTTAATATTTCCTAAGTTAGCGTTTAATATTTAAATAAGGCTAAGTTAATAGCCATTTTGGAGTAATAAGGAAATTTTGGCCTCATCCGGATGCGTATCCCATGTTATGATAGCTCGTTGGAAAGGTCTTGAAATTCTCTAAATCTTCCTCTTTGGTCTCAGGGCAATTCAGTGAACGGATTTATTACTATGGTGGAAAAGGTCATTTTCTAGTGACATGGTCACTTTAAAATAAGATTTAATTCATTTTTTTATAGCCAACGCCAATTGGGGGTCACTTTAGGGTTCGAATTGCTTTGCAAGGGGTTATAAGGAGATGGGCGCCATTTCTCATGATTATGCATATTTTTCAAACACTTCTTTTCAGATTTGCTCTGCTTGAGCGATTTGCATTCTGGGACGCAAACCCCAAGGTAATTGCTGGCTGGGACGTAACCCTCAGTAGCATTGGGTATTGGTTTGTCAGTAGTTTCAACAGTATTCAGGAGGAAGGTAGATGCCACTTCAGCTTGGGCCTATAGTTTGTTTTGTTCGGCATGTTCTTTGGCGTATGGGAGGTGAATTCTAGCAGCCGTACACTGCCATTTCTTGCAGCCGTACTTGCAGCCGTACTCTGTCATTTGCAGCACTTGGATACATAGAAAAATCGATTACTCAGTAGCAGATTCTTGCATCTTATCAATCCGTTTTCATCAGCCAATTGTGGCGTCATTGTTAGAGGAAATGTACTGGATCTTTTATTTGGCTCTATAATTCAGAGACCTGCTTGGTACGATTTGTATCAACTCTGACTTTACTACATATTGTTATTTATTTTCAGACTCTTTTCTTGCCATTTGCTACTTCTCATTTCTATGTGAAATAATCATCAAAAACACAAAAACAAACAAACTCTTCTGCATTTCCGTCTAGTTCTACAAGAAAACATTAATAAACAGGAAAAAATAAAAAAATAAAATAAATCTACAGCAGATTTGCAGCAGAGATCCATCAAGGATCTTTCAAATCATTCCATAAAGCTCCTATGGCTGGCTACCCTAGATTCTTTAAACCATATAAGCAAATTAGAGAGAGATTTAGTTGGAAAGGACTAAAGCTTGAAGTTCAAAAGTTTGTACAAGAATGCCCAAGATACCAACAAAACATACATGAAAACACATACCCTGCTGGTTTGTTACAACCCTTGCCTATGCTCAATAAAAAATGGGAGAGCATTTCTATATATTTCATCACAATGCTACCCACTGTCCAAGGTAAGAATTGCATCTATGTGTGGTTGATAGACTAACAAAATTTGCACATTTCTATTTCATTTCAGCTACATATACAGCGATGCAAGTAGCAGATTTGTTTTTCAAAGAAATTTTCCGACTTCGTGGGCTTGTTAAGAAAATAACCTGCATAATCCACAAGTCTACGTATTACTCTTCTTGTCATATATTCCATTGAAAATGGCATTGTGTAATTACTTATATTAGTTCTATGGGTGCCGGCGATCTGGGCATAATAATTTTAGTTTTGCATCTTAACTAAACGTTAGTTAGGACAAACTAACAATTGTTATATAGATGTCGACTTAGAGCAAAGTAATTACTAATTAGATGCTGAGGATTATGCCCCTTAAGGGACATACCCTCTGAATGGATTTATATACGGGCTGTGAAGACAGTATGGGGACATACAGAAAAACAAACAGTTTTGATCTCCAAGTCTGCATACACTCACAAGTTCATCTGCAACTCTTAATACTCCAGTTCGTACCTGTACCAGGATATATTAAAACTGAATATAGGTGTTATTGCTGAAAGTTATTCTTATGCCTATCTAGTCTTTAGATTTGAAGTCTGATCTGTTATCAACATCTACAGATCTTTACATGGTATCAGAGCCTAGTTATTAGATCTAGGGCTCTGCAGATTGTCACATATCAGACCTGTTCATATCCAGTTGTTATTCTTCATTCCCAATGGCATATACAATCAGGCCTGAGGGCAGATTTGATTGAAAGGAACATTTTGAAGCATGGAAATTCAGAATCTTAATGATTCTCGAAGAAAATAATGTTAGACAGTTTGTTGATGGAGCATCCAAGCAGCCACCTGTTGAACCTCACAAATCCATATGGTCCAATGGAAACAGGAAAGCCATTCAAATCATCTTGGATGGAGTTAAGAATGACATCGTACCTATGCTTACAAAACACCTAACTGCCTACAATATGATAAATGCATTACGAAATGCATTTGAAGTGAATAATGCAACAAGGGTCCTTGCACTAAAGAGACAACTAAATCACATCCAAATAAAGAAAGGAGAATCAATAAACTCCTATTTTCTAAGAGTTGTTGGTATTAGAGATGAATTGGCAAGCATAGGAACCATCATAAATGACACCGAATTAACGCTCATGGCCTTAGATGGACTGCCAAAATCATGGGAAACATTTGCAGAAGGAATAAGTGCTAGAGTTCAGCTTCCAAATTTTAACAGACTTAAGAATGATTGTCTTTAGGAAGAATCAAGAAACCTAAAGAAACAAGGAAAACCTAAAATGGAAGATGAAGAACTCCACGTTATTAATCCCAACTCTTATAAAGGCAAGAAAAAGCATTTCAAGAAAAATAAAGGAAATCAGAAGAACGGAAAGTCCAAGAAAGACCTATCAAAAATAAAATGTGAAAAATTTGGACACTTTAGATCAAACTGTCCAAAAAACTCCAAACAACAAGCAAATTGCACAAATATTGTTAGAGAAGAAGAAACTTATGATCCGGAGAATCGTGTTTTGTATTCCTCCTTATCAAATGAAATCTCAAATAAGGCATAGGTAATAGATAGTGGATCCTCCAGGCATATAACAGGATACAAAGAAACTCTAGATTTCTTGTCCGAGAAAGTTAACAGTGAAGTTACTATTGGTGATAACTCAACACATTCAGTTAAAGGAATTGCTAGCTGCACTTTGAAGCTAAAAACAAGGAATACTCTCCTTCTGAAAGATGTACTATATGTACCAGGGATAAAAAGGAACCTAATATCAATTACAGCATTAGAAGATGGACACAATGTTGCATTCATGGATGGCAAAGTATTAACTTGGGCTAAGAATTCTTCCATCAAGAAAGACAAAGTAATTGGTCAAAGAAAGGGATATTTGTATGAACTAAATATAGAACCCATTCAAGCCCTTGTTCACAAAGCAGAAGATTCAAACGAAATATGGCACAGAAGATTAGGGCACCTAAACTTTAAAACCCTATCTACTATGGAGAAGATTGTTACCAAATTACCAAAATTAAAACAAGATCACCCTAGTATTTGCAAAGGGTGTGCCCTAGGTAAAAGTACTAGAAGACCTTTTCATGATAGTACTAGAAAAACAAACAATGTACTAGAATTAATTCATTCAGATTTATGTGGACCCATGTCTGTTCCCTCCCTTGGACGATTCAAGTATTATGTCTTGTTCATAGACGACTTCTCTAGGAAAACATGGATTTATTTTTTTAAATGCAAAGAATCAGAAGAAATCCTACAAAGATTTAAGGAATTCAAAGCATTAACTGAAAAATTTTCAGGACAAAAAATTAAAACCCTTAGAACAGATAATGGAGGAGAATATACTTCATATTTGTTTAAATTCTTTTGTAAAGAATCAAGGATCAAGAGGGAGTATACTGTTCCTTATAACCCTGAAGAAAATGGGGTAGCTAAAAGAAAAAACAGGACTATTATAGAAGCTGCTAGGGCTATATTTTTTACCAAAATCTAGAATACGATCTATGGACAAAAGCCTCTTGTACTACTGTATACATCCAAAACAGAAGTCCTCGCTCCTATCTTAAAGATAAGACTCCTAAAGAAGTATTTACTAAAATAAAACCTAATATAAGTCATCTTAGAATCTTTGGATGTCCTATATATATACATGTGCCAAAAGAAAAGAGAACCAAATTGGAACCATCTGGAAGGAAGGGTATCTTTGTAGGGTATAGTGAAACTTCTAAAGCATATAGAATTTTCATACCTAGACAGAAAACTATTGAACTTAGCAAGGATGTAGTCTTTGAGGAAGATCTTGCATTTAAAAGGGCAATAAATTCCCATGAGCCCTCTCCTATATCAAATTCTGAAAGAATAAGTGAGTCTAAATCCTTGAGGGAGAACTTAGAAGAGGTCGAAGATGAAATAAACCTTGAAGAAAGTTCAAAGAAAAGGCCACTTTGGGCTATAAAAACAGTTGAAGCAACTCAAGATTTTGCTGCACCTTCAGGATCAGTCAAAGAAAGTAAAAGAGCTAAAAGATTCTCTGGGTATACAGCAAATATGATTGATTTATCCAAAACAGAGCCAACCAATCCTTCTGATGCTATTAAACATCACGCCTGGAATGAAGCTATGACAAAAGAACATCAATCAATTATGAAAAATGATGTTTGGGAAATAGTTTCAAGGCCGAAAGGAAAATCCATTGTTTCTTCAAAATGGATATTCAAAATAAAGCATGTTGCAGATGGAAGTATTGAGAAATATAAAGCCAGATTTGTAGCCAGAGGTTTTTCTCAGAAAGAAGGAATTGATTATGAAGAAACCTTTGCTCCTGTCACCAAATATACTACCGTTAGAGTTGTCTTAGCAATTGCCGCCTCTAAGGGATGGAAGGTACATTAGATGGATGTAAAGACAGCATTTCTCAATGGGAAGATATCTGAAGAAGTCTATATAGAGCAGCCAGAAGGATTTGAAACCCATGATCCAAAAGCTTTTGTGTGCTGACTCAAGAAAGCTCTTTATGGGCTTAAACAGGCTCCCAGGGCCTGGTATGAAAGGGTTGATAAATATCTCACTAGTTTAAGATTCTCTAAGAATGAAGCCAATCCGAACTTGTATTATAAGAGAGATAACGATGGTATGGTAATATTGATATTGTATGTTGATGATTTCTTAATCACTGGTGATGATCATCTTATAGATCAGTGCAAGAAAGATCTTATCAAAGAATTAAAGATGAAAAACTTGAGTCTTTTCCATTACTTCCTAGGATTAGAAGTGCAACAGAATGTTGATAATATCATATTGAATCAAATGAAGTACACTTCAGATATCTTGAAGAAATTCGGAATGTGGAATTGCAAGCCCATGTCTTCTCCAATGGAGACCAATTTGCATAAACTTAAAGAAGCGGTTGTAGAATCACCTCCTATAGACTCTACTCTCTATAGGCAGATAATTGGGTCTCTAATGTACCTAGTAAATACAAGACCTGATATTTACTATGTGGTTCATGCTTTAAGTCAGTTTATGTGTGAACCTAAGGAAATTCACCTAGTTGTTGTTAAACACATTATGAGATACCTTCAAGGTACTCTTAATTGTGGACTCAAATATGAGAGAGTTGCTTTAGATTTGCATGGATTCACCAATTTAGATTGGGGTGGAAGTGTTAAAGACAAGAAAAGTACTTCAAGATGCTGTTTTAGTTTAGGATCAGCTATGATTTCATGGATATGCAGAAAGCAGTCTTCAGTAGCGCAAAGCTCCACAGAAGCTGAATACATTGCTGCAGCAATGGCCTCTCAAGAAGGAGTATGGTTGAGGAAGTTGCTTGTGGGATTATTTGGGCAAGCCATGAATCCTACGGTAATTCATTGTGATAACCAGAGTTCCATCAAGCTCTCAATGAATCCAATTTTCCATGATAGATCCAAACATATTGAAATTCCTTACCATTATGTAAGAGATATGGTAGACAAGAATTCTGTGAAATTGGAATACATCTGTACTATAGATCAAACAACAGATATATTCACCAAACCTCTATCCAGAGTAAAGATAGAACACTTCAAACAGAGACTTGGTATAGTTGAGTTGTAATTTATTTTGTACTATTTTGATTATTAATAAAATGATAAATTTTATTTTGTCAGGCTATTGACTGTTATGGGCTCCACCATATGTAATCATTATTTAAGAGGTGACAATCTCTGAAATAATGAGTACTTGTACAATAGGCATTATGAGAGCTGACGATCTCTTAGATAATGTCCTAACAGTAGATTTTACTGTAAGATCCAGGTGAATTTTTAGATCGTCTTGTGACATTGACATGTTCATGGGTCACAAATTGGATAAAGAAAGAATTCTAGAAATTCTTCAGGGTTATCCTATATTCTGGTAGATCTTAAAATTCAGGATCTAGCTGTGATTTAGAAGTACCAACTTCTATGAGTCACTACTTGTGTTTTATCACTAGTAGCAATGATTTGTCATATCACAGGCTTCGTAATGACTTTGTATTTTATGATACTATTTATTAAGAAGAGATAGACAGATATAGAGTATTAATTCTTGCTTAACATCTGCATTGATGTTGCTAGATATAATATCTCTCAGTTGGATTATCAGGTTAAGAGGGAGTGTTAAGAAAATAACCTAGATAATCCACAGGTCTACGTATTACTCTTCTTGTCATATATTCCATTGAAAATGGCATTGTGTAATTACTTATATTAGTCCTATGGGTGCCGGCAATCTGGGCATAATAATTTTAGTTTTGTATCTTAACTAAACATTAGTTAGGACAGACTAACAATTGTTATATAGATGCCGACTTAGAGCAAAGTAATTACTAATTAGATGCTGAGGGTTATGTCCCTTAAGGGACATACCCTCTGAATGGATATATATACGGGCTGTGAAGACAGTATGGGGACATACAGAAAAACAAATAGTTTTGATCTCCAAGTCTGTGTACGCTCACAAGTTCATCTGCAACTCTTAATACTCCAGTTTGTACCTGTACCAGGATATATTAAAACTGAATATAGGTGTTATTGCTGAAGGTTATTCTTGTGCCTATCTAGTCTTTAGATTTGAAGTCTGATCTGTTATCAGAATCTGCAGATCTTTACAGGGCTTCCCCGAAACATAGTAAGTGACGGGTATACGAGGTTTATGACTTTGTTTTGGCAAGAATTGTTCAAAATATGTGGAACTGGGCTAACTCCCAGCACTAGTTACCACCCACAAACTGATGGCCAAACTGAAATAGCAAACAAATAGTTGAAAGGTTACTTGAGGAACTTAATTGCAGGAGAGTAGAAGGCACGGGTGAAGTGGTTGTGCATGAGTGAGTATTGCCACAATCCAACTTATCATATGTCCATCAAAATGTGCCCGTAGATGGCCCTCTATAGTTACAAACCCCCAAGCACTGTGTATCTCGCTTTGACTGATAGTAGAGTACCCAAAGTTGTAAATTTGTTGCAGAAAAGCCAAGACATTATGAAATCATTGAAGGAAAATATTCACTAAGCTCAAAACTAGCAGAAACAATATGCAGACCAGCACAGAGGGGAGAGGGAATTTGAGATTAATGATTTGGTGTACTTAAGATTGCAGCCTTATAGACAGTATACCCTTAAAAGAAGTGCAGCTGGGAAGCTTATGCCACGGTTTTATGGTCCTTATCGAGTGGTTAGGCAAATTGAAGAAGTACCATATGAGCTGGAACTAGCTTTAAGAAGCAATGCACAAAATGTATTTCATCTGTCTAGGCTCAAGAAAGTGTTGGGGTGTAACATAATTCCATCAGCAGTTTTGCCACCATTCGATAATGAGGGGAAGCTAATTCTAATTGCAGAGGTTGTCATTGAGACAAGGGAAAGGACTCTAAAGAAGTGTGTGATTAAGGAGTACTTCGTGAAATGGAAAGATTTACCTGTTGAAGATGTAACCTAGGAAAACAAGCAGATCTGGTCACATCCAGCATCAAAATTGCTTGAGGGCAAACAATTTTGGGGTGGGAAGACTGTAATGTATCATCTTGGTCTCTGATTATCAAAATTAAGTTTAGTAAGTGCTTTTCCCCTTGAGCATTTAATAACAAATTATATATATATATATATATATATATATATATATATATATATATATATATATATATATATATATATATATATATATATATATATATATATATATAATAGTTTAAAAAAAGATATATATGCCAATGCATATAAATATATGTTTTTCGAAGGAGTAAAATGGTCAATGTGAAGATCTACGTGGAGGGAAGAAGTCAAGAAGTTGGTAGTTAGTTACATTCTGAAAGAAGATTATAAGGGAGGAAGAAATGACAGTAAAGGAAGAAGTCTGAAATGATACTGATAGATAAGTTTTGGTACATGGAATACTAGAGTGACCTCTGAAAAAATTCAAAGCTTGCCAAATTAATTCCTTCGATACTCAGAAGTATCCAAGGAATTTGCAGGTTTGAGATAGCAGAAAATTTGGGTGAAACTTACTAATTTGCATGTAAGAGAACGTGAGGTCCTAGTGGAATGGTTGTTGCTGAAGGCCAAGTTTCAACTAACATCTCCACTCACAAAGGAAAGAGGATTCCATATTCAAAGAATGAGAACATGCCCACGTAAGCAGACAAAAGGATTAAGAAGAATCGACATTCTATGGAGCTGTAGGAATCATATTCATTTTGGAGGCTTTGCAAAGCATATACCGGTGTTTGCATGGCAGTAGATTGATAACAAGTCCAGAAGTACATGGGGATAGACAAGCTACAAATGACAAGTTTATACAATGTGAAGAACCTTCCGAGATCCTGCGGGTAAGGTTGCGGAAAAGAGTTAGACAAAAAACACGACATTGTGGAAACATTACTTACGTTTCATTCAACAGAGGAAGTAAATCGTTCCATGTTATTGCATTCAAGAAGATAGTCAAATAGCAAGTTTTATAGCAGAACAGTGATTTGCAGGAAAAATACAATTGCAAGGGATATTCTAGTGCAAGAGCACCTAAGCTTTGTAATAAGGACCCAAACTAATGAAGCTCCAAGTGGGGTAGGATGAATGTAATAAGGCCACATAGGTTGTGTGCACCAAAGATGTAATAGGTGTGAGATAATGTGAGCCAAATCTGGCACATAAATGTAACTTAGGACCAATTGGGGAAACTTGCAAATGTTTGACTAGGGTCAAACCAATCAAAGTACCCCTTGGCCATGTAGGTAGAATCATTTCATATTGTATGAAGTAGATTTAACATGATAGTGGTCCTAGTTCAAGTTTTACAGTGTAGTGTGCAAAAGTTGTCAAGTTGTTCAAATGTTTTCAATGACAACATTGACAACATTTTGAAAAAAATTTGCATTTGGTTGTTAACGGCCAACTACTTTCAAATTTTGGTTTGGAATTGTTGGGAAATGGTTCAAACAGTTTTGTAATGGTTCGAACAGGGGTTGGTTGAGGATTTGGCAAGTTTGGAAGGCAATAACAAAGTAGAGTTTATGTAATTCCTATGTATTAGACCATGCATTCACATAAATTTGGACTGGTGAGTGTAATTTGTGTGTAGATCCTATTAATAGATTGGATTACCTTTCAAATGCATGTGGTTTGAGGAATTGAAGTTCTGAGGGGAAGATCTAACAATCAATTTCCTATCACTAGCCTCAAAACCTATCAAACCTAAGGTTTGGTGACAAACCATGGGATTTGGATTTGCAACCACAGTTTGAAAATTTTGAAACACAGGAGCTTGCAAGGTCCAATGGTATACTATTACATTCTACAATCCTTTTTGTTGACACTCCAAATGGTAATTTTTGGCAGTGAGCCCTAGCGCCTGGCATCTCAAGGTGACAAGCTAGTGTTGAATACACAATATTGATAAAGTGATAGAACAAATAGTAGAGAGGGGTTTGAACACTATTGGGATGCTGAGTAGGGTGTATCCAAGGTGTTTGAAGTGGTGATTAAACTGGTTTGCATATTTGAAGCCAATTGAACCCACATCTAACAATATTAAGTAAATTTAGGCCTAGTACTTAGGTAAGAAACCCTAATCAAACAAGGTGATAAATGAGTGAAACTTGGGGATTTGACAGAAGGGGATAAAGGGTATCCAAATATGTGCTTAGTTTCGCAAGATCCTCGATTGAACAAAAGTGACAAGCAAAAATCCTATTAGGTCAACCTAATTGGAGCTCCTTGACCTAATAAGCCATTTGGGTGAAATCAGGTGTTTGGAAGACATGTGATCTTTGAAACCAATCTAGTTTGGGTTCTTTTGGCCAAGGGAAATTAGTCTTGAAAGTAGGAATGTTGGTAAGGAGTTTGAGTGGGAAAAAAACCCTCATATGTTTGTAACTTTACTCCTTGAAGCCTAGGGTAAAGTTGGGTTGAGAAGTAGATATGTTGAATCTAAGGTTCAAAAAGATTGTTGATGACATTTTTGTCATTTTGAATAAGTTAGCATGAAGGATTGAGCTTCTCCAAGGGCTTAGTAATAACCCTCAAGAGCAGTAGATAGGTCTAAGGGTCTACGGTAAGGTGAAATACCATCAAAGACACTTGCCTACTCATCATATTCATTCTGAGATGGAGATTCAACCAAAGTGATAGTTGTCGATGGTTGTATGTTGTTAATACCCAAACTCCGTGGTAAGGGAAGTACGATAACATTTCTTCCTCCACAAACGTCAGTTCAGGAATAAAAATCTGAATGCCATGGGAGGTTACCGGGTCTGAAGGTCGAGAAGCAATAGTTCGAGTTGCATGTCATAAATAAACGAATGAGATTATGGAATGGTTGAATCCTTGGGAATGGTAGAAGCATCGTGACACTTACTGCTTTCGGTCACAGTCTATAGTGCTTAAATCTGACTGTTGGTCACAATTGCAGGGAAGCTACTATACATTGCACTGTCAACCATGTTCCAATCCAAGGCCCATGTGCGTGGCTGGTGGAACTTAAGTGTAGTTCCAAGTTGCGAAGAGGTTCAACTAATATAATTGTTGTGTTAAGAGGTTAGATTTTCTGTGAACTATTTCATTGCTTAGCCACCGATTGGAGTCTGGACTTCCTATTTGATACGTTGTTAACTGAGACACCACATTTCAATTAATCAAGTTTTGGGCATGTAATGTTGCAATGAATTATCTTCCTTGGGTTGTTTTCTGACTGAATCGATATTCTGTAACTTATTGGATTTGTGCATAGTTCTATAAACTGTCATACTAGTCTTTGGCTAATAGCTTGCAAATAACAAGGGTAAGCCTATAAAATTTCAATTACAAACAGTTCCTGTTATAGAGTGCATGCCCTTTGAGTTTGGAACTAAGGTCACTGTAGCAAAGGGTGCAGTGTATTGCCCTAAGACCATACCTTCTTCCCTAGTCTGTAGCAATTATTGCTTTACAGAGGTGTTCTTGAACTTCAGAATTCCTCACTTCCCAATTATGTTTGTATTGCACACTGAACTTAAATATTATAAACTGGCTATAAGGCTGCAATTATATTCAATCTTTGTTCTACCATGTACCCTTTTGGCTCTATTAGTAACAAGCAAAATAGGTGGCAAAGTGTAGAATTGATATTTGAAAGGGATGTGATAGCAAATGAGTAATGGGAATACTGACTCGAGTGGTGTGGATTTAACCCAGCCAGGCATAAATTTCAGTAGTGTGTACTTTGAACTCCCAATTTAAAATAATCACAGTCATGGATATGTTGCTACAGTTCAAGTACTCAGTATCACAATACATCACAAAAAGTTCTTAGATTCTTATCTTTTTGAAGAATACAAGAAAAAGTTTGAGGAATTGTCACAGAATATTGCAGTGCCAATTCAGAAGATTAGAAGCATGTTAACTTGATAATGTATATAAGCCTGTAACTGTCATACACCTGCCAACCTTCTGCAAAGAGTGAAGACCCATGCTCATACATAATTGAATATGGATGTGTGCAGAGGAAATTGATTATGGAGATATGCTATCTGCAATAATGTATAAAATGCTTCAGAACACAAAATGACAGAAGATATCACTTCTGACAGATAAATGATAGTTGACTGACTGCCAGATATGTGCTCATTCTGATCTTCAGAACTGAATTTGCTATAACTAATAAGCCCTGATTTGGGGCAGCACATTCTATGAGATATAAATGTCAAAAACATTCAAAATACCAAAATTCGTCACAATTGAATCTTGATGGAAAATGAAGGCTGTGTTTTGTTCTGTCTAGCGGGCAACCCACTACAGTATACTGTTAAAACTAGGCAGCATATGAATGCCACATATTTGTATTATCATGTAAATAAATTGATAAGTAGGAGATATTTTCCACAACAAGTCAAATTGTGATATTGCTATCAAGATTTAACCGTGTAGTTTTTGAGTCGAACTTAATGACCCATGTTTCATTAGTGATTCACACAAATCCATCTCTCATGAGAATAAATGGAACACTTGGCACTCATTGGATCTATGTGAGGCTCACAGAGGTGAAGCACTAGGACTTCCTGAGAGGTCACCCATCCCAATACGACTCCAGCTTGAGCGCACTTTAACAACGGAGTTTCCTCCATGGTTAAACCCACTCTGCTTGCAACCCCATTTGCAAAACCTTCAACAAGTGTTGTGCCTTATGAACCATTCATTAGAGAGCCCCTTAAGTTCATCAATTGATAAGTAGGAGATATTTTCCACAAGTCAAATCATGATATTGCTATCAAGATTTAACTGAGTAGTTTTTGAGTCAAACTCATTGACTTGTGTTTCATGAGTAGTGATTCACATGAATACATGCCTCATAAGAGTCACCTAGTATTGGGATGAGTGACCTCCCAAGAAGTCTCGATGCTTCACCTAGATCCAATGAGTGCCGAGCGTTCCATTTATTCTCATGAGAGATGGATTCGTGTGAATCACTACTCATGAAACATAAGTCAATGAGTTTGACTCAAAAACTACACAGTTAAATCCTGGTAGCAATATCACAATGTAAATGAATATTTGAATTTTGACCGATTCATAAAAAATGTATTTCCTCCAAATTGAATTCTGTAAGGTCCCTCCTCGCATGTACTTATTAAATATGTATCTCTCTATTAAAATTGTTGTAGGAGATTAGAATGGATATGAAATAATGTTTTATGGTTTAGATGTCCTAATAAGAATTGAGATCCTAATACATCCATGTTTTGATTTATGTAACGATCCAAATAAGCTTTGAATATATGTGCATGTGATTTTATGGGGCTACTAATGTGTGCAATGAGTGTACAAGATATTTTAGCCGAAAAACCCGACGAAGGAACAGAACTGATCCCTATGTGCCATTCGTGGAAACCTTGTGGTTCGTAACTTAATTGTTTTGTGAGATGTATAAATGTATCTTTCCGTGATCAGTAAATGTTATGTTTCGTAACTGTGTTCTTTAGTGTCACTTGACACTCGTGAATTTGCATATGCATTCCAGCATGCTAGTTAGGGTTATCTACATAACCTTTGGACCTAAGTTGGACTAAGTTAGTAACCTTTTTCGCTAATTTGTTTCTTAATCAAGTTTAGTCACCCTTAATCCGGATTAGTGCTTAATCTGCATTTTTAGAGTTGTTAGATGGTCCTAATTATTTCTTAGCTTTTGTTTGGTTTCAAACCTATTCCTAAGGCTTTAAAACATGAAATATTTATACCCAAAGGGTATGGGTATGGGTTGGGGGTCTTTTCCAACCCCTAAGCCCCTTTTTTTGACTTTTGAGATCACTCAAAAAATCTATTTTTGCCTTTGTGCGAAAATTGACTATGGCTACCATGAGTTGCATCACCTCAACTTCACTTAGTGGTTAACCATAGTGTGGGTTGAGTTAGGAACTTCTAGAATTGTAGGTGGGTGGGTGAAGTTATTACCCTTTTTGGTGGTTGAGTTTAGATCTTATTTAGAGGCCCTTCTTGGAGTAGTGGAGGTTGTTACCCAATCTCTACATTTAGAGAGGAGTCTTGGAAGAGTGAAGGAAGGAAGGGAAAAGCTCTACTCAAATTGTTCATTTTCCATTACCTCTTTGTTAAGGTAGGAGTTCTTCATCTCCCTTGTTCAGATTTTCATGCTTGTTTCATGCTTATGCTACTTTGTTGTTGTTTGAATGTTTGTTTGTATGTTGGGTATGATGGGAAGGATTGCAACCATGTTCTTGAATGCTTTTCTTTCATGTTTATGTTAAATTTTGAAGTTTCTTGTATGGGTGTTTTGGCATTACTCACCCTTGGAGAGGGCAGAACTGGCCAATTTCGGGAAAGGGCTTTTTAGTTGAACTCCAACAATGTAGAGTCTCTTCTCAGGACGAGAAGAGAGAGAGAGGGTAGGGTTTTATGAGCCCCTACCTGTCAGCACAAACCACATTTTGAGTATTGGTATGTAAGAATGGAAAAACGGAAATTTTTGTTATATTAGCCTCGAAAGGGCATCTGTGGAAGAACGGAAGTTCTTGAGTTATAGCCCCGATTGGGCACCTAGTTTGGTTTTGTGTCTTATGTCTCCTGTTGGAAAAATCCACCTTTCCCTAGTTTTGATTCATTGTGAATCCTGTTGCGAAAGCCCAGTATGAAAATGCATGTTTGATTTTGTCTCTTGGTCATGCTTGTTTGATACCTGATCAGATTCTGTTCCCTCCACGATATTATCAATGTATTGTAGAAAATGATATGGATCCCTTAATGAAGGTCATGAAGGAAAATCAATTAAATTGTTGAAATTTTGGGATTGGAATCCTATGTAATTTGTATTTCAAAACCTTTTTGTAATGGCAACGACGCCAAGTTTTCTTCCTAGTTCTTTCCCAGCTAAGCCTTTGAATCAGGTTTGCCAATAAAATGGTGATTGAGTATAATTGCTTATCATGTGATTTAATCATAATTTTTCAGTTAGATGGATGCACATCAGAAATAAGATGATATGATGATGGTTTAATTAAGCAAAATTTTCAAGTTTCCTTTTATGTTAAAAATGAAAATTATGTTAAGGAAAGCAACATGGTTATGGTTGATAGTTCAATTCAAGTTTGTTAGGAGATCAAATAAATCTGGTATTATTGTGACACAACTATTAAATCCATGTTTTAAATCCATTCAATAAAATACCTTTTTTTTGTCAAAAAATATAGTGGCTTGAAAATGTATACTTAGAAAAATTTTGACTTAAAAAAAAATTATACATTCCCAAGAGCAAAGATACTCACTGGATTTTGTATGGGAGAAGAATTAAATCATCTCCCTTTTTGCAACAGAGAATCTCCAAGATTCTTCATTTATTCTTTTGTGAAATTATTAAATATTATATATATTTTTTAAATTTAAAGTAAGCAAAAAAAAAAAAACATATATATATGATCATAAGTATTCAAATATATCTACTTAACTTTATGCCATGATTACCTCTTTCCTATCTCACCTACAAAGCTCTTAAACTCAAACATTTACATTGGAAAAATGGCCCCCAAAAGCTGCCTATACAGTACGTGTGTAGGAAAGTATTAATGTGAGGGGAGCAAATCATACTTAGTCTCATGCAAATCTGATTTAATTGCTGCACACTCCATCTTGGATCACGTGGGGCAACCAGATATGATTCTATATATTTATGATAAGAACTTGGGTAGTATGCAGATTTGGTTTGAATAAGGGTTTTTAATTTTTCTTTCTTTCCTTTAAACTTTTTTTTGGTCTTTATTGGTGGCTGCATTTTTTCCAAGCTTTGGAAGGAGTGGACAGACCTTGGAAAACACATCAGCAACTTGGGGAAAAAGGAAAGGCTAGTGGCCAAGTGGCCTAAGGTGGTAGGATGTGATGGATGAGTGAAGAAGGTTAGGTTAGTTTAGGGAGCAATTAGAAGATAGGATATTTTAGTTGTGTTAAAAATGATGTACAGCTTTGCATGTATTTTATGTTAGTTTTAAAATTTAGGAAGTTTAAATTTTCTTAAATTAAATAGAAGTCTCTTTAGTATTCCTTTCAAGGTTTAGATTAGTTTTTAAATTATATTGAGTTAAGGATGTAGTTAGTTTTAAATAGTTCTTTTATATAAATTAATTTAGTTTAAAGTTTAATTAATATTAGTATCATTTTGATGTTAATAATTGTTGATTTTATCAAAAGTTAATTTATTTTTGGTTTAGATTAAGTGTAAGATAGCTAATTCAAATTTGATTTATCAATAATATTAGTGATCAAAATTAGATGTTAAGTTAAATTGTTAATGATTATTATTAGAATATTATATAGTTTTTTTTGGTTTGTGTTAAAGTTATTGTATTGGCTTAGGTTAGTTTATATATGATTTAAATTAAAATTTTGGTTTAATTTTAAGTTAGTTTGTAATTAGTATAGCTAAATATTGGTTGGTTTGTATTTGTAGTTTAAACTATATGTTTTAATTGTTTAGTTAGTTTAATTGTTAATTGTTTTAAGTTATTTGTTTATAAATGCTAATATATTTTTAATAGTAATAGTTTATTTGTATGTATTAAAGTTGAGTTTTATTTAAAGTTTAGTCACTTATTTTGTATGTAGTCAGATCAAAATTTAGATTTGGTTAGTTTAGTTTTAAGTTAAATTAGTTAGTTGTTAGTTAATTAAATTTATTACTAGTTTAAGATTCACAATTATAACATTTAATTTAAATGTTGGTATTAGTGTTTTGTTTTATTGTTATAATTGTTTTAGTTCGTCCTAATTAAATAAAGTATGGAAAGGTTAATTGCCTATTTATAATAAGTTTAAATGGGGGTTTTATTTGATTAGATTTTACAATTAATCTAGACCCGAACTCATTTAAATTGTTATTTAAATAATTTTCATATATTGTTGTAAGTTAATATAATATCATAACCCTTGTCGATATCAACTTAATAACGAGAGTATTAATTTAACATTGTAGAGAACCTATACTTTAACTTTGGACGTAAACTTATCAAACTTAGAGCATTTTAATTATTATTTTAAAAAAAAAAAAGTATGTGTGTTTTTGCCTCGTAGTTTGGGCATGACAAATTCCATGTGGTGTTGGTATAAGTATGCGGCATAGAGAATCACAAGTGTTCATCAACTGAGTTGTTTTTCCTAGCATCATGATACACAAGACACTTTAATCAGACATACTTGATATCATCAAAGTTGGACAGATATACTAGTCACCATCACTGAGCATGTCATTGTCTATGAATCTAGATAAGATTTGAAAGACGATGTATTTGTCAGTGGTAAGAAATTTTACAATTTTAAAGCTCATAGTATGTTTAGGTCACTTGAAATGGATATACCAGTGATTTCCTAACATTATGAAATTAATAAGTTTGACAAGGAACATACCTTGTCTTTTGTACACAATCTGCATTTTTCATATAGTAAAAGAATAAATTTGTGATGATAGATGGCGCTTGGCAATCACCAAGACATCCATCCACCATGTAGACAACATGGCCATGATGTTATCTACAAGTGACCAATGATGATCGCTTATAAGCACCACCATAGCACATTGCCTATATGTAGACCACTAGCTTGATTATCAAATGTAGCAACCATCATCTTGGAATCAACATCATAATATGCATTGCATTTAGTTAGTAAATCCATGAATGCAAATGCCATCATCCAGCAAGCATCCATCCATAACTCCATCATACATTCCACCATATACATATACATCATACATGTTACTATCACACAAATATACAGTAGTAATATAATCACGTCATACATAAGTGCATCCAGATTGATGTACTCAATGTTACAAGACTCAGTGAGTCCTTGCCAAACTCGGCGAGTCCCAAGGCGAACCAGGCAAAACAAGGCAAATGGCCTCTTGACTCATACTCGGCCGAGTCTTGGCTAACTCACCAAGTCCTGTCAGCCTAACTCGATCGGGGATCAACGTCCTAAAAGGACCCAAAAAAATTGTTTTAATATTTGGTTTTTGGTTTTTTTGGTATGTAAAGTATAAGTGAGACCTAAATAGGTCATTCTATCACTTGCAAACATAAAGAATTGAGAAAAAAGAGTTGAGGGACGAGTATTGGGGTTTGGGAGATAGATTAGCAAATCAGTCGGCTCTCATCTATCAGTTGTTGATTGTTTGGGCCACTTTGTAGCTTACATATAAGCATTGAGAGGAGTTAAAAGAAGAATTTGGAGGAGGCTTCTTCAACTTGGGTTACATTTTCATTTCAAGAGCAAATTTGAAGAGGTAAGACACATTTTTTTCTTGTTATTTTGTAATTTTTTTACATTCATGAATCTTTTTTTATTTGCATGTGTTTGGACTCTTTAGAATTGTTCCATTTTATGGTGATGAAAAACTTGAAAAGTAAGCAGCCCTAGTGTTTGTAAATTGAATTTTCTATATTCTTTAATACTTTTTTTATGGTATATTACAGCATAAGCAGCAACATCATGTCTCAACCTGAGGGTAGTGGAACTAGCCCTAAAACTAACCCTGATGCTGACCCTAGTGCGGTAGCAAGGGATAGGGATTGGAAACATGCCATTCTTGGGCATAAGAAAGGAGTTGTGACATGTTGGCATTTTATGACAACATATAATGAGGGAGGCATTAATAGATTGAAATATCACCTTGCACATATACCAAAGTGTGATATCAAAAAATGCAAGGACGTAACTCAAGATGTTATGCATGATATGCAAGCTCTCTCAGAAGAAGCTGCAGATAAGAAAGAATTAAAAAAGCAACAAGAAGAGATGGCACAATTAGCTAGAACTACAAGTGTAGAGGGCTCTTCAGGTTATCATGGACATGGCCACCCTCCAGTTCCACCTTCTACTAATACTGCATCTCAGACTATGAGCACTGGACCTCGGGTGCATAAGTAAAGATCTCACTTGATTCCATCTTTGTTCCATGCACAAGTCCAGGTGCACAACCATCGCTTGAGAGCATGGCTTAGAATAAGGAGAAGCATAAGCAAGCAAAGTTGGCACTTGGAGATTTGTCCTTCTACAACCACCTTCCATTTAATGCGGCAAGGTACTTATAATTTTAATTTTTAATTTATATGTCTTCTCTTGCTTGCATAATAAGTATACTTATATTGTTTATTTAAATTGTTTTATGTCTCCTTATTGGCAAATTGCCATTGATGTTCTTGTTATTTGTGATCCGGGGTTCAAAGTCTTTGATGATGAGGATCTAAAAGGTCCTATTTTGGCCCATCGTGTTGCTGATGTAAAAGTTGAAATTGAGGAGCAGCATAAAGTATGGGTCACAAAGGGTCGCACCATCATGACCAATGGTTGGACTGATAGAAGATATAAAACACTGCTCAGTTTTCTTGTCTCCTCATCAGGTAATTCAATATTGTACTTAGAAAGTTAAAATTTAGTAAGTTAGTAGTAAACTGATTGATCATTGCGATTGTACTAAATTTATTTATTTTTTCTCAGGTTCCAACAATGTTTTTGAAATCAATTGATGCCTAAGGGAAGACCAAAAATGTTGAGTATCTTTGTGAGGTAATGGAGGAAGTGTTGGAGGTGGGTGAGAAGAATGTGGTGCAAATTATGACAGAAAATGCAGCAAATTATGTTGCAACTGGTAAACTACTTATGGAGAGGCACCGCCACTTGTTTTGGACCCCTTGTGCTGCCCATTGCATTGATCTCATGTTGGAGGATCTAGGTAAAATTCCTTGGATAAAAAAATGTGGAGAGCAAACAAGGAATATTTGTAAGTTCTTATATAATTATGCTTGGGTCCTCAACCTTATGAGGCAACAGAAGGGAAAAAGAGTTATCTTGTCCAGTGGTCACTAGATTTGCAACAAATTTTCTCACGTTGAAATATTTTCTTAACACAAAGGCTGATTGGAAAGGTATGTTTGTATGTGAGGAATGGACAAATTCATCATATGCAAAGCTCAATGCAGTATTTGAGGTGGTTGATTGGGTTTTTTACGAAAGTGACTTTTGGAAGCCCGGCAAGGAGATTGTGGAGGTACTTTTCCTTTCTATGCTCATTTCCATTTCATTTCACTATTTTTATTAAGATTTTAAACACTTGTTTATGTTCATTGATATTCACATTGTTCATTTTTAAACAGAAAACTTAAAACTTAATGTTTTGTTTTTCACAATGATTGCAGTTCATGGAGCCTCTCATTGTTATCCTACGGATTGCTAATGGAGAGAAGTCCTCAATGGGTTACATTTATGAGGGCATGGATAGTGCAAAAGAGGTCATTCGAGCTGTTTATGGAGGGAATCACAAAAATCTATGGTCCCATATGGGATGTCATTGATAAGCGATGGCACAATCTACTTAATAGGCTTATACGTGCAACTGCTCACTTTCTTAATCCAGCATACCAATTCAGCCCAAATTTTAAGGTTGATGAAGAGGTGTTGAGTGGCCTCTATGGGGTTATACAGAGAATGTCACCTGATGCAACTGTTGGAATAGTTATACTCTATGAGATAGAGATGTATAAGAAAGCACTAGGAGACCTATTTTCACAAGACTTATGCAAGAAAAATCAGACAGAACTAATGCCTAGTAAAAATCTATTATTCCAAATTCTAATTTCTATTTTATTACCACTTTAGAATCTAGAATCTAGATTGATAAAGTCAAATTTATAGAACTGATTTAAAATTTTCTTCTTTCAGATGTATGGTGGGAGATGTTTGGCAATGAGGTGTCAAATCTATAGAGGATTGCAATTCCTATCTTGAGCCAGCCATCAAGTGCTTCAGGATACAAATGCAATTGGAGTATGTTCGAGCATATACACTCGAAGAGGCTCAACAAGTTGGTGAGAAAAAAGTTTAATGATCTTGTTTTTGTTCACTAGAACCTTCGCTTCCACCACAAACATATTTTGGGCACCGACACATCTCCCATTGTATTAGAGAAGGTTGATATACAAGCAGCGTGGAACACAGAGGTTGATGATCCAGTCTTCAATGATGAAGACTTAGAGTGGGTCAATCAGGTGGATCAAGAGGCATAGGCAATGGCGATGGCAGTGGAGGAGCCTAGAGCACGAGGAGAACTAGTGCGGGAACCTAAGGCCAAGAGTGGTGGATCCGACTCTGATAATGAGGATTATGAGGATGAAGATGAGGAGGATGATCATGATGATCATGTCACTGAGGTTCAACCTCAAACACAAGAAAAAAGGATGGCTCTTGAGTCTTCCATGACCTATCTTAAGCGTACTCATAAGAAGACCTAGGCTACTAGGAGCCTTTCTTTTGATATATGTTTTGAGATTTTGATTCCATGGATATTGTAGACATTTGACAGTTACAATAGATTTCAGATTTCTATAATGTTATTCAGTTTAACTTCAAGTAATTTCTTTCAAAAATTCACATTTATAGTTACATGATCTATGAAAAGTTGTATATGTATGCAAAGTAGCTTCTATTTATCTCAATTATTGTGTATTTGATGTTAATTGGCTAAATGATGCATGAAAAAAACTTAAAATCCTTGAAAATCTTTGAATTTCATGGGTTTTTTAATTTGCCAAGATCGAGTCCAAGCCCAATTCGAACCTGACCAACTCTGAGCTGAGTCCAAGGCTGGTAACACTGGATGTACTTGCATCCATAGCATAATCATGCCATGTCATTCATAGCCTCGGCCCTACATATAACCACATCATGCTAGAATTACATCATAATCACATTGCCTCATATTATCATAATCTTCACAAAGATTGCACTATGCTTACATGGCATTACTAAAGCATGATTAAAAAGGTAATCTATGATATATGATTACTGTACTAATCATTATGTTTATTAGGGTGATATGAGGTGACTCTCCATTATGATTATTATGGTGATAAGAGGTGACTATTCCAGACACACCTCTTCCATGCATCATGCATATATTTATTGGAGAACATATCATTTGGAGAAGATATCATTAGAATTGAGAATATAATATTAGATATTAATCATATCCCTTTCTGTATTGGTCTCTTTAGAGCATTGCATTGCAATGCCTTTGGCAATCATCAGTGCACGGGCTATAAAGAGCAGTCAAAGACGGTATCCTACTAAAGCATATTCACATAGATTGTATCAAAGACGGCTTCTATTGTTCAAAGCATATTAATATTAGCATACCAGACACAGCCTGTACAATATTCAGCACACATTATTATTGTACCAAGATGGCCTGCATATTTGCATGTAATCCATTGTATATCAGAGTTAGCATTACCACATTATTTGAGCATATATTTTATCTACATATCAGACACGGTCATCATATATTGTTGAAATATTGTTATGCAATCATCATCAGAGAGTAGCATATGCATTTGGAATAAATGTTTATTGAAATCATCAGTCATTATCAATTGTAAACAGCATAAGCATTTGGAATTAAGCTTCATATAATATCAGCACTCGATTTATATTCCTTGAGTTGTAAAAATACTAGTGTCTAGATTCTAAAACATTTGAAAAGGGACATTACAATACCCCACTAGGGATTGTGGGTGATAAAAATTTTATAGCAAGTTTATCTTCTTTTTCATGCCCCTGGATATATGAATCTGTCATTAATATTAAAGATCAGAAAGTCTAGAGGGATTAATTACTGCAAGCTGCAATCTATATAAATATATATTGTACAGTCACATATTCGTGTGTATTATAAATCCACTGTAAGTGGCAGTATAACACTATTAGCAGCTTGCATAGGGCAACCTTTGCTGTAAACCCAAATAGTATGCACCAAAGGTTGGTAGGTTGGCTCCTATTAGGACAATGAGGTGAAAATGTCATTAATGAAAGCCCTTCATTAGATGTATTCAGTTGAGTAATCAAGTTTCCTTCACAAACAATTGTTTTCCTTTATTAATTTTCATAGTCAACATTCAAGGACCTACATGTGAACACAAATAGAGCTGGATTGATTCAAATTGAAGGTGGATTAAGGAGGACAAGGCATGGAAATGATATACCAGAGTTCAAGACACTCGCTGTTTTCCTTTTTGCAAAGGTTGTCACATACAACTTCAATCAGTCTATCAAGAAGAATAGATTAAACTCTAATCGGGTTCAAAGTTGGTTCTCATGCACAGAGTTTTGCGACTCCGAGGTCATTAAAATTCAAAGTCTCAATTGACTTTATCTTTATGGTGAGATGTTGATTCAAAAGATGCCACCTAGATTGATTAGGGCGAGATACAAGGGATTGTCTGGAGTGAGATTGTCTGGAGCTCCAGGTGATGAACCAGACCCCAATGGCAGTATCTTTACTAGAGTAATTCAGGTCACTATGCAGACTTATGGAGATTCCTCTGTTCACAAGTCAAACAGAGCATCAATATTTCAAGAAGCTCTTATAGTAACATACAGTTAATGAATATGTCCCAACTGTCTATTAAAAGGAAATATATTAGCATTTCGTCCTCATTTTGTTCACTTGCTATCTTTCGACTTAAAAGCTCTTTGAGCGAATAGATTTTTCTATGCCCTAGCTTTCCATGTGATCTAGCATTTGTTTAAGAACTTATTTTATCAGATTCTATCAGAGGCACCCCTATCACAATTGAAACTGCATTGCAACCACAGCCAGTGTTGAAGATGGACCATTTTCTGAAGTTTCATTGGATGTGATTTATACCAAAGATGTAAGGGATTATATTCATGTACCCTTGAATAAGACCAGCCATCAAACATTCAAAGATGTACGAAAAGAACAGGTGGAAGGTGATTGTCAACATACAAACCTGAGTATTGTGGCATTTTAGAGCATGAACTCAAAATATGGAAGGACTTCTCTGGTTTTAATCATGACAGCAACTGTCTTGAAATCATCTTAAGCTAAATTCATGGGGATGCAATGTACTTGGACCAGCAGCATAAGATAAGAAGTAATTTGGGGAGGAATTTTAACATTTTCAAAGTGAATTTGGCCCCTAGAGTGGTATTCTAAACCTAGATTTTGCAGATGTTAAGAGTTGTCATTTTGCTTGTTTGACCATTTCCCAAGCAAGGAATGGGATACTATAATGTACCAAACTATGAAAGTCACCTGATGGCCATTCATTTGACGACAAATACCTGAGCAATGTAACTGAGGGTAAGTACCCAAGGGGAATGTACTTGAGGGGAAGTACCCAAGGGAAAATACCTGAGGGAAATGTACCCAAGGGGAAGTAACTGAGGAAGAAATTGTAATGTCCCCTACCAAGACCTTAATTCGATCTCTAATTTCCAATTTGAATGTGGATTTCTCTTGGGAAGGACAGTTTATAATTCCCTTCTTAATAGTTCTCGGGTATAATATTCTGCAAATCATTATTACACACTGACTTCTTGGCAGCCCTATATATGATTCACCAGACTCTTTGTCTCTCCCCATGACAGTATCAAATATAAATATTTTATATCTTGATTCTAATTCTCCTTATCTCCTATTATTTCTGTTCTATATTGGTTTAATCAATATCTCATGTAATATTATTAATCTATATTTTGATGTAATTAATATAAAACGTATTTCTATATGATTCGACTCACATATATTCCTTATGTTCTAATTCAAGGTCGTTCTATATGAATTGAGCTCAAAAATAGCTATCATGATGCTGGAGGGGTCACTGATGACATGTGGATGGCAATATTAAATATATATGTTGTTCTATCCATTGTGTTTGAGACTTAAATTGTTGTTATGGTGATTCTCTGAGATTGCACAAGGTGATATTTCCCAATGCGTCAGGAGTAAGAATGTTCATGATTGTGACCTATTATTTCCCAACTACTGCCTCTGGTTTATTTTATAGCTCCTTCCTCCTCACATTCAGACTCAATGAAGTTATTGAAACTGGTAGTGGTGATTGCTGTTGTATGTTTATCTGCTGGCCAGTATTTTTGTGTTTCCTCTTCTCTTTGGTGACTCTGTTTTTCCCAGTCTTTGTTGAATCCCCTGTTGCCTTCAGTGGAGATAAGTACTGATGAAGGGTATGTTCACTCACAGAATACTCTCCTATATATCAATTGCCCTTCCATGTTCTTTTCAATCTGCAGTCACTGTGGGCCTCTTTTTCTTTCCTCATTTCTTCATATAGTGATCAGTGTGTATCATGTATCTCCTGTTGCCCCTTCCCTCCATGAGAATGCATTTAATGTATCTTATCTACACTTTTCATGTTGGAGGTCTGTGACTCTTAAGACTCATAAAAAGTTACGTCCTTTCTTGAATGCACCTGTTCATCCTAACCTTATTTGCTACTAATCACGACTTGCTTAGACAGTGCTTCCTGTAGAGCAGAGGAAGATTGCTGGTGTCTCAATAATCACCATGTCTAACAAATACTTACGATTGTATCTGTTGTCCCTTATTACCATTGACACCCTTTTATAGCATCATTCGCTCGACTAATAATTCTACAACCATATATGAGATCAGGAACTATTTTGATAACAACTATGTCAAGGTGCCTACGTACTGTTTCATCACTTTGAACAAACCATATCCTTATTATCTTGCCAAAACACTTATCATTGTATAATTTATTTTCCTCTGCCAGGAATATTAGCCTGTTGTACCAACCATTCATGATTATTACCAATATTTGATTATATTCTTTTTTGTATGAAATGTATGACTTCTATATTATATTTATTGCATTAACTCTACATTATATTATAATTGATGTTTGATGTTATTCAATTATATATTAATAACAAATATATTGTTTTTTTTCTCAAACAAATTTATTATTATTAATATATTTCTTTATATTTGAATTATTATTCAATGTTTATATTGATGTATTTAAATATTACTATTTATTTGTAACATTATTATATTACTTCTTTATTTTAATATGATTGTTTATCTATTAAATTTACCTTTATTATTATTTATTTAATAAAATTGTATATAAAATCATATTACAGTGGGAACATCACAATCTACCCTCCTCAAAAATTGCTTATCCTCAAGCAATGCCAAATTAATATGAATGGGTTTGTCTTTGCAACCTTGATATTGTTGAGATGTGGATCCTAATCAAACTCGGAGGTTAATTTTTCCCCACATCATTCGGTGTAGTTTCCCCCCAAATTTACTACAGGGGTTTGGGGGCAGTGCCCCCAAGGGGCAACTCCCCTTGCGGGTTCCTAGGGAAGTGCCCTAGACAGGGTCAAGGAGAAGCGCCCCTTGCGAGGTCCTAGGGTCAAGGGCCCCAAGTGCGCTCCCTGTCACGATATAGGGCGGGGTCGAGGGGCAGTGCCCCTGAAGTCAAAAATGAATTTAATATTATAAAAGGCATCGTCAGTTATATTTTTCTATTGGTCGGACTATTTTAGCCCTAATTTTGTGAGCAGCAAAATATTGTATAAAAAGGCTTAGGGTTAAGGATTTTATGATGTATGATGAGATTGTAGCCTCTTGCAGTGGTATTGAATTGTAAGGAATTACAAATTGTAATCAAGTTGCAGTCACTGGATAATAAGAATATTGGACTCGTTGTTTGATGGACATAGCCCAGGGATTGGGTGAACCATGTTAAATCTTTGTGTCTTGTGTTCTCCTCTGTACGATTTATTATTTTCTGATATTGGTTATTTGCATGTAATTGTTATTTCTATCTCATTAATCCTAACATATATTGATTGATAAATCTAGATCTAGTGTTCACTCCATTTATTTTCCTTGTTCTAGTTTTCTTGCATATAGGGCATACATTGAGAATACAACTTATGCACGTAAACATATGAAAACATAAAACATACAAGAAATATGCTATGTGTCAGATATGGAAGTGTTCATATGACAAATATGGAAGTGTTTTATGTGCAAGGTATGGAAAGTGGTATTGTTATATGCCAAATATAGAAGTAATATTATCACTATAACTATGTACTAATGTCATGCAGCAAGTTAAATTTATAACAAAGGAACGGTATTAAGAACAATACCATAGCAAACGCACGATACATTCAAATGGCAGAATGTTACTTTAATGATTGTACCAAAGTCATAGACTAACATCCATACTCACATTCACCAACCTTTCACTTGTTCTAGACTCCATACATATAGACTTGACATGCTTGGTTAAGTCTCCAACTGATGACACAACTAACACCCCTTTTATAGTGACATTTTATTACATTAACTAACAAAAGTCTTATTTAACTATTCCTAGTATAATTGCCACCTACAAAAAATATAATTGAATACATGAAGACACAAAGTATACACATTAATACATGAAGACATGGAGCAGATAGGATGTGGACACTTGAAGTAACAAAGCATACACATGCTCAAAGATTTGTTAATTCAAGGTTAGCAGGATGTGTTTCTTGCAAAATTTATTCCATTATGTTCTTGGCTATGGACTTTACAACAAATAAAACCAAGTTAGCATATAATTTCAAAAAACCATGATAATACAAATATTATCTTTAAAAAAATTTAGTTTTTAGAGGTTAAGTGAGAATATGTTTGAACAAAGTCATCTCATACTAAGCCCAAGAGCGAGGCTTTGCCCCTTGGTCTCCCTGATAGGTTACATATACATGAGAGGTTTTGCTTGCTATGATGCTTTTCTTGCTTCTTTATCCATTAGCTCATCTCCTTTGCCTTAGAAAATTGAAAAGGGTCTTGCAAAAGGTGTTCTTTAGCATCTCTCTCTTAACTAGTACTACAATAGGGTGCCCTAGCAGTTCACCCTTTATCACAAAGCTATAGGGTGCCCTTATAGCAATTCTCGTTTAACTACTATTACAATGTGTTGATTTTCATGGATTGTTGCAAATGTATTGGCATTGCCTTTTTACAGTATGTGTTTTCCAAATGGCATCAACCTCTGATTTATCATGAGCAAAGGCTAAGAAGAGACATGTCCATTCATTGGACATGTCTATTCGATAATTTGAAATTAATATTATGACAAATAATAATATCTCACATAATAATATATTATTTAATTAATCTATAGATATATATTAAATATCACATAAATATATATTTATTTATCTACACTTTACTCTCATAGTTTATCCAACTGAAGCTGCCAAACATCAACACTCCCTCTTAGCTAGGGAGGATAAACACAAGACAGATACTACACCATTGGTAATATTAGGAATGACAAATTTTAAGGCTATATCCACCATTTTGATATCACATTTGATATCATGAGGAAAGCAACTCTTCCCAGATCACCTAACCCTCTAATGAGAATTACTTCTCGATTAGGCAATCATCATATGAAGAGCTTCTTCCTAAGGCCTCTTGGTATCTCTGATCATGCACTTTATAATACTACTTGGTAGAGATCCCAACTCTAACCAAGTCTCATATCTCTAACATATGCATATGTTTGACCACTACAATATATAATGTCTCTAGAGGTTCTTAGTCAACCCCTCTCTGAATTCCATTTTAGGATGAATTCCAATTTAGAAATCTCAACATTCACATAGAATGTCCTCTAATCTTTGAGTTTCTTCTTTGAAGAAACTCAACATTCGAAATTGAATGTCCTCCAATTTCTAAGTTCTCTCTTTGGGAAGCTCCTTATTCAGGCTTGAATATCCTTTGCCAAGTTTAACTTGCTTTCTCCTAGATAATTATCTCTTTGATTAATTTGTCTATACCTCTGGCTAATACTCTGAGATTATATATATAGGTATGTATGTATGTATGTATGTATGTATGTATGTTGTATATGTTTCTCCTTTCTTCTAGTGGTGTTTACTTAGGCTATCTATGATCTAGACTCTTCTTTGGTAGATAATGATATGACTTCTATGTTCAATCAGCATCCGACCCTGGTGTTTATCTGTTATTGTCTACCTGTTGTATTTCTTATCCTTTTCTTAATTTTCCTTTGCCAAGACTATGCTCCTACTGCTCGATGATATGATGTAAGATTTATATATTCACTCAAGTTCAATTGGTAGTTCTCTCGTCTATCAACAATGGTAATGAATCTTTCAAACTCTATTCAATTTGTTCCATTGATGTGGCCCTACATTAGAAGCCTCCTAGTCCAAGAATCTCCTTATCACCATGTCTTACTTGTTGCCGATTGTGATTGGAGTACTACTATTTGATGTGTTTATAGTCTATAGTCTCCTATCAAAGGAAATTCCTTGATAATTTACTATATTTCAATCAATCTTGAGCATTTTGCTTTGATAATGCTAAAGGATATGTATATTATTTGTCTTTGTCTATTCATGTGTTTGTTGGTATTGACCCGACTAGAAAGGTTCGAGTCCAATTTTTCTCTTCTATCCTTCAATTCAACTCCTACTCTGTTCCGTTTGGAATTGTCTATTTGCATAGGATTTTACCTTCTTCCAAATAACAAATGTATTAATTTTGTCTGCTTCTGCCAAGGTAATAGTATATGTTCTTCGATTGGCAAATGAATCTTGACTTTTATGTCATCTCCTATGTCCTTTGTTCTCCTCTTTCCCTAATGCATATTTGTATCTAGTCCAACCAATGTATAGAGGTTAAAGATCGTGTCTCTTGATGACAAAACCTTTAGATCATAATTTTAATGAAATAATACTACCAATTTTAATCTCTCATTATATTGACTAGTTAGTCAATATTATCACTATAGTATTTGACATAGTTATTTGTTATACATGGAATAATTGGTATCGAATAGGTATTGAATAATATTTAGTTTATTATTTATTATTATTTTAATTATTATTTATTATTTCATAGATGCATGCCATTTAAATGCCTACATTTATGTATGGGCTCATGTTGTTTTATAAGGTACAAGTACATATTGGTTTGTATTGATTCATTTAGATCCATCCATCATTATTAGAATTGGTCAAAATGGGTTATGATTAATGTGCCTAATACAATGTCTTTGATACTAATATCAATCACCATGACAAACAATTAGAATAATAATAGTAATATAGTTTAACATTGATAATATTGGTAGGATGGGAGGAATATTGTGAAGTACATCTACAATCATACATGGGTATTAAGTCTTATGAGGAAGCATACTAGTGGTAAGGATCATGTACAAGCAAGGGTCACACACTTTGCTACTTATTTTTCCAAGCTTGCAAAGCATATCTGAGACATTGTTAAATCTAAAGTGCATGGTTCTAGATAAGAAATGGTTAGAGAGTCCTTATGCCAAGAAGCCTGAAGCAAAGAAGGCTGTGAAGATTTTGGCTGATGCTAGCTTTGAAAAGCTAATGGAAGAGATCCTCAAAGTAAGTTTTCAAGTCTTCATTGATGATATACTATTAATTATGCAATATTTCCATTCACTGATATTTGTATAATTATTTGTCTAGGTGTCAAAACCATTATTTTCATTCGCTGATTTTTGTATAATTATTTGTCTAGGTGTCAGAATCATTGGTGAAGGTTCTAGAAATTGTGTATAGGGATAAAAACCCCATGGGGTTTCTATATGAGGCCATGGATAAGGCTAAAGAGGCCATTCAAGACTTGTATAGGTCAAATGAGACCAAATATTGACCCATATGGAACACAATTGATCATAGGTGGACTCGACAACTCCACCAACATGTTCATGCAGCTGCCTACTACTTAAATCCCAACTTCTATTTCTCTGACACTTTTAGAGCAAATATAGAAGTTCAAATTGGCTTGGAGACATGAATTTGAAGATTGGTTGCTGATTCAAACCTCTAAGACCTCATACATGATGAGTTGCAGAGCTACAAGAGGGAAGAGGGGGCATTGCTTTCTTCTCGTGATTGCAAACACTAGAGATACACCTTGCAGCCAAGTAAAAAAGAACATGTGATTAGTTTTATTATGTTGTTCATTTTGCTCATGAAGTTTATTGGAAGCTTTACCACATCATATATGTTTTTCTATTTAATCCTTGCAAACTTGTGGTGGGAAGATTATGGTGCCACAGTGCCTGATCTTCAAAAGCTTGTCATCTGAATTTTATCACAGCCTTATAGTGCTTCTGGTTGCGAGAGCAATTGAAGTACTTTTCATAACATACACAAAGAAACGCAATAGGTTGACTCAAAAGCGCTTGAATGACTTGGTTTATGTGAGGTACAACCTTCGCTTGCACAAGAAGGTGAAAGGGCAAGCTTCATATGAAGAACTTGACTTGGATGATATTGATCCATATTCAGCAAATTGGATTGCTCATCTTGATGGTGAGGATGCAGATGCGGATGTGGGCAATCCTTTATTGACAGATGAGTAGCTAGCTGAGTTTGAGATGGAGGCAGATGACTAGGATGCGGATGTGGCAGCATGTAGGGAGAACATGAGCTTGGTCATCCAGTAGAGGCTTATGTTGAGCCTGAGGCACCTATTCAGGCACCTGTTGAGGATGTTTCCACAGCAACAACTTCAACACCATCCACCCACTAGACATGATCTCTTTTGAGCTTTACTCATAGACAATTTACAATTGTTGCTTTTAGTTTTCAATGATACTAAAACTTGAACTTAATATGTATTCAGAAGTTGTAGTTTCATGGAGTTTGACTTCTATATGTATTGAACTTATTTATATTCGAATGTTGTACTTGTTTTTTGGTATATGATTCTATCACTATGTTAATCTACTAAGTTTTAGTTACTATGAATTACTGTTTAACTCAAAACTTTGATTGCTATATGGGGGATATCTCAAATCATTATGTTCTACAAATTTGGTGTGTATGTGTGCTTTTTTAAGAATATTTTAAGAAATTGTATATTTTCAAATGCTCGATAAAAGTGTCAATTTATTGCCGAATTTTACAGCTAGTTTTTGATGATTCCAAGATTTTCAAAAATTTTGGGTCGGTTGAGATATTGTCAAAACCAAATTTTTAAACTATGAATATAAAAATAACTTTACTTCGTTTTTTTTGCCCATAGTACTTGTTATTTCTCTCCAATTATAGGTTTGCATTCATTATCATTAACAGGATGGTAGGAACATGCTCTAATACCACTTGTAATATACCCTACTGAGACCGACCTTAATTCGCTCTCTAATTCCCAATTTAAAATAGGATTGTTCTTGGGAAGGATAATTTCTAATGCTCTTCTTAATAGTTCTCAGATATAATATTATGCTAATCAGTATTACTCACTGGCTTCTTGGGAGCCCTATGTATGATTCACAACACTCTTTGTCTCTCCCCACAACAATATATATATATATATATATATATATATATATATATTACATTGATTACATCAAAACATAGATTAACAATATTACATGAGGTAGACACTGAGAATTAGAATCAAGAATTATATCTTGATTCTAATTCTCTATGTCTCCTATCATTTCTATTCTATATTGATCTAATCAATACCTCCTGTAATATTATTAATCTATATTTTGATGTAATAAATGTCAAAGGTATTTCTATGTGACCCGACATGGTTGTTTCATATCTATTGAGCTCAAAAATAGCTATCCCAGTGTTGGAAGGATCGTTGATGATATGTGCATGTTGAAAGATATTAAACATAGTGAACCTCTATCAATTGTTCTATACATTGTGTTTGGGATTTAAATTTTTGTTATGGTGATTCTCTAAGATTGCACAAGGTAATATTTCCCAATGCATCAAGAGTAATTGTGACCTATTATTTCCCAACTATTGCCTTTGGCTTATTTTATAGCTATTTACTCTTCACATTCAGACTCAATAGAGTTATTGAAACTAGTAGTGGCAACTATTGTTGTATCTTTATCTATTGAACATTACTTTTGTGTTTCCCCTTCTCTTTGTTGACAGTGTTTTTCCCAATCTGTATGGAATCCCATGTTGCCTTCAGTGGAGATAAGTATTGATGAAGGGTCTATTTGCCCGCAAAATAGTCTCCTATATATCGATTGCCCTTCCACGTTCTTTTCAACCTGTAGTCACTCTGGACCTCTTGGTCTTTCCTCATTTCTTTGTATAGTGATCAGTGTGTATAATGTATCGCTTGTTGCCCCTTCCCCCTGTGAGAATGAATTTAATGTATCTTATATACCCTTTGCATTGGAGGTGTGTAACTCTTAAGCCTCTTAAGAATTAAGTCCTTTCCTAAATGCACCCATTCATCCTAACCTAGTTTGCTACTGATCACAACTTGCTTAGATGGTGCTTCTTGTAGAGTAGAGGATGATTTTTGGCATTTTAATAATCACCAGGTCTAACAAATATTATATTAACTATTGTATCTATTGTCCTTATTACCATTGACCCCCTTTTATAGTATTTTTAGCTCTTGCCCAATAATTCTATAGCCATATATGAGGTCAGGAAGTATTTTGATATCAATATTCTAAAGGTGCCCACTAAATATTTCATCTCTAAGAAAAGGATACCCTTATTATCTTGCCAAAGCACTTACCATCGTATAATATATTTTCCTCCAATGGGAATATTAGTCCCTTGAACCACCATTCATGATTATTATTATTAATATTTGATTATATTTTATTTGCATGATATGTATGATTTTTTATATCATATTCATTGTACATTATATTATTATAGATGTTTAATATTTTTTAGTTATGTATTAATAATAACTTTATTGCTATTTATCTATATCTTTATATTTGAATTATTATTCAATGATTATATTGATATATTAAAATCTAACTATTTTATTTGTAACATAATTATATTATATTACTTATTTATTTTCTATGATTCTTTATCTATTAAATATACCTATATTCTTATTTATTTAATAAAATTGTATATTAAATCGTATTATAGTGGGAACATCATAAAAACACCCGAGGACAGTGTACCCAAGGGCAAATACTTGAAAGCAAATTATCCAAGGGGAAATCCTTCACACACCTTTAACCCTTAAATGTCAACTCCCTTCAGCTCCAACAACAATGTTCCACTTGTATGGCCAAGTAAATATACAGTAAATAGGCTTCAACATATGGTAGGTAGGTGTCATTTGTACACCAAGGCACTTGTATGGTGATTGAGATTTACCCCCTGTTGAGTATGTTTTGCCCGTAGAGAAAAGTAGACATGTACACTTCCAAACACTTCATTCAACAATGCAGATTGTTACTTCAGCAGGAACACAACCTTCTTGAGGTATGAAACATGAAAGACATCAAGAATCTAACTTCCCTCTAGAAGCTCCATCTCATAGGCATCTTCTCCCACTCTTTGAACCACTTTGTATGGTCCATAAAACAATGGGTTCAACTACTTGGCACCACTTTTCTTCAAGGATGACAATCTGTACAATTGTAGTCGAATGTAGACCAAATCTCCTACTTCAAAACTCTGCTCAACCCTGTGCCTATTCGCATATATTTTCTTCTCATTTTGAATCAACTATAGGTTATCCTTGAGAGACCAAAGGATATCCAAACTCTCTTGCAAACAATCATTGGCCCATGGTGCACAACTGTCACCTAATGCCAGCTCCGCAAATGACAAAGCTAACAATGCTCCCCTAAATGAAGCAAACAAATCCAAGCTTTCTACTATGTTGCGATGTAGGTCCTCAAGTACCCTTCCAACCACTCGTTCACAATCATGTCTGACCATTTGTATCCAAGTGGTGGCTTGTGCTCAATGACAACTCCGTACTTGCCAAGCGAAAAAGTTCCATCTAGAAAGTGTAGAGGATACAGCTATTCCTGTCGCTAACTATATTCCACAAAAGGCCATGCAAGTAGAACACCTCTCAGAAAAAACAACTCGATCACCTGAGTTGCCTAAAATCTCGTAGGAATGGAAAAGAAATGAACATATTTAGTCAGACGATCCACTGACATAAATGCAATCCTTCCCTTGCACTCTAGGAAGTCCAATGATGGAGTCCATCGAGATGCTTTCCCATTTCTAATCGAGTATTGGCAAAGGCTGAAGTAACATTGCAAACAAGGCATGGTTGGATTTATTCTGTTAGCGAACAGAATATTTCCTTAGGTACTGCAAAATATCCTCTTTGAGGCCCTTCCAAGAAAACCTCTCATGAGTTTGCCTATATGTTTTTAGATACTCTAGATGTCCTACCAAGGGTGAATCGTGAACTTCCCTCAATTTTCTCCTTCATCTTTGATTTGGGTGCCAAATAGATTATGTCCTTGTAGTAGATGATATCGCCAACCACCTTGTACCTATCATCTTGTATTTGACCATCCATCAACTAGCATGCAAAGGTGTTCTTGGAGTACTCAACCAACAAATGTGCTTTCCAATCCATCGAAATTTGTGACTGTGAACATATGGTCAGTCTCCTTGGCAGTGCATCAAACACCACATTATTCTTCCCCTTCATGTGCTTGATGTTTTGCTCACCCATTTCTGTTGCCACTTATTCAAGTACTTATGCTCTAGAAAATCTCAGATTGTTGCAGTTTGTCGTCACAACAAATTTTGCTCCAATTTCTGAAATCAATGCAAACTCATTGACCCATACTTCATGAGTAGTTGTTCACAAGAACCCATCTCCAATGAGAATGAATGGAATACTTAGCACTCATTGCATCAAGGTGATGCTCACAGAGGTAAAGCATTCCTGGGAGGTTACCCATCTCATGGTGATGCTCATGATTAAGTGTGCTTGAATTGGAGTTGTACTGGGATGGATGACCTCCTGGGAAGGCCCAATGCCTCACCTATATGAGCATCACCTAGATACGCTAAGTATTCCATTCATTGTCATGAGAGATGGGTTCTTGTGAACCACTACTCATGAAATATGGGTCAATGAGTTTGACTAGCAAAATACGCAATTGAAGCCTGATAACAATATCACAGTCTATAGTTTGGTTGGTTTTTCCTTTTGTGGCTGACTTATTTGAGATGACTATATGTAGGCATGATTTGGTCTTTCCCAACACCAAAGGTTTTAGCAACTCCTGCATTAAATGGATGCAAACAAAGACTCAGATGGAAACCTGATTGTCTGTTCCTGGTAGAATGTCAGCCTTGCCAACAGTTCACTTAGTCTTTCTTGTGAATTTGTTGCACACTCAGACATTATTATAGCTGGTGATCTGGTCCTGACTCGAAGCCATAACACAGGGAGGAGTGCAATACAAGTTTTCGCAGGAGTAATAAGTCAGAAAGGAACAAGGAGGCTTCCACCAAATTATAACTGAATTATTCACATCAAATCTGGAAAAGAGCATTTGACGCAAGAAAAGGAATGCATTCTGCCTACACCAGCAATATTGGCTTTCTCCTTTGGTATTACCTATAGACACAGAAGAGCAAAAGTATTGAGAGCTTATTGTTCCAATTCAGGACAAGTAAAGTTAGCATTATCAATTTAGTTTTTAGGAGTTAGATCAGACTATCTGAGATCAGCACACCATTTCAGACATCTTCCAAAATTGCATTTTGATCAAATCTCAATCAGTATGGAACTGTGATTGCCTAGAGTGTGATTTCTCAGGTTCCTTTGAAGACTTGAATACTGATAAGCTGTATATATGTCTTTTTTTTCTGTGAAGGCTCATATGTTCAGCCATGCCTAACTCTATTACTGCTCTGATTGAGCTACAGATTGTAATCATGAATGCTGTTCTCTGTTGAATATGAACTGGTCTATCTTTGATATGTTATCATTCAATTATCTCTAAATATTTGAGAGATTTTTGAGTTGATTTATCTTCAGCTTTTTGTATAGTTGAAATCCAAGTTGGCATTTTTCTATTCATCACATTCAAATCATGACCCTAGGCTAAAGGCCCTACTGAGGATGGTACTGTTCCTCAACAAGAGGCTGTAGAATCACTATCTAATCTGACAACACCCATTGCCATTTACGAGCTTTTTGTCATAGAAAAAGTTTATAGATTACGCATATTGAAATTAAAATTTGTAACTATTAGCTTGGAGTAGTGGGATTGGTTAAAGGTTAGTGAGGTCTTGAGATCAGCTCCCACTTCAATTTGCCTGATGACGATGGCTTATTGTGATTTTGGCCATCCTCGAGGGTTAGTCTTTGCCTCAACTCGCCTTGTTCAGGGGACATTGAGTTGGGTCACAGGAACACCTCAGGCTACCAAAAAAATGGAAACTTCTTTTTTAAATTTAAGTTGATATGTAATTAGCTCATTTTCTGATCTATGACATGTTTTACACTACTTTTTATCTATATAAGACAAAAAATCTATATCATATTCTCTAAATTCAGTAGTATGCATGTTTTGAAAAATACTTTTACGAATTATGTGTAATTAATGTTCAGAAATTTTCTCTTTAAGCTTGTCAAGTTTTTTAACTGTGGCATTACCCACTTTTAATTCAATTGAGAAAATCTTCAACCGAACTTAAGAACAATAACTTCAGCAGAATAGGCCTAGCATCAACTATATGACAATTAAATGCATAAACCATTGTTCCACGGGAACAGGTTCCCCCTTCCCCCCCTTAAAAACTACACATCTCTTGTACAGAAGCTAATTCTGAGACTTCAGGAAATGCACCCCCACCCCCGAACCCACACACACACCCCACCACCTCCATCAGGTCGCTTACTATATTGCACATACCATTACATATTGGTTGCAACCTTTAACTTTGTGAAAACTAGTTTAAATTTGATCGGTCACTCAAAAAGATGTTATATTCCCAATTTTTACTTTGAAAATTTTAATTCACCTCAATCTGTATATTAATGTCCCACCCCCTCTATCATATTCCCAATTTTTACATTGAGATTTTAAATTCAACTCAATCTGTATATTAATATCCTCCCTCCAACCACGTAGCTCTGTTGTCATCCCGAATCTAGGTTCATAGTCCCCACATTAGAAAACTCACTGGCACTATGGCATAAAAGTTTTAAACTGTTATTTAAAAGCTGCTACAAATATGCTCCAGACTAATCGGATGGTATTTCTCTTCAACTCAATGAGGAAATAAGAAGGAAGTAAGCACTTAAATGAGATTGAAAGATACTAATTCTAATTTTGATTATGTTATTTTCCCTCTTCCCCTTGCCTTATACACTCAATAACTTCTTTTAATGGTTCGCTCCTTGCCTGATACACTGGATAACTCCTTATGGTGGTTCCCTCCTTGCCTGATACACTAGATTAACTCCTTTCATTCCTGGAAAGGTGTTAGCAAAGAATGACAACATTGACAACTAATGGGAATGAGGACTTGAGCCTGGCATGCAAATGACAAACAATGAAACTTTGATTTAAAAGTTAAAACATGACACTGTACGAAATATTTTGCATGGCTACAACAACTAGCATGTGGAAAGATTATTATTGGGCAGTGGAAGCATGCAAGTAGTCACATGAGTGTGCACAACAAAGGCCTTATGTGGCAGGTGAGAAACAATCCTTTCCTGCACTAGGACTACTTGTACTCTATACGAAGATTCCTGCAGAAATTTCTTACTTCATAGTTTTAAGGAATTTGGGGTTTACTTTTGTAAGCTCTTATTTTCTTATATTTGAATGTTCTTAATTTTATGGTTCAAGAATTTTTGACATGTCTATTTAAGTAAACTCCTGATTTCTTGAATTGACTTCCATCCCTCTTCTGTTTTCAGAATTTCCATCTCTCTTTGGAAACATGCATTGATGGTATCTTAGCTAGTTGGGATTTGCAATCCTGAACACTGACTTTGGTCATTCATAAAAACTAATATAATTTCTTTCTATTGTGTCTTTCTAGTATTGAGTTGAATTTATCAAATTGCTTGATGTCGCCATTCAAAATTTTCAAATTATAGAAGTACTCACAATATTCAATTAGCCAGCAGAGTATCAGAAATTCATATGTTGTAATGAGTTTCAGTCCAATCGAAAAGCAATTCTATTTGGAATATATAGATAACGTAACAATAGAGGAAACAATAAAGAAAAATAAGGATGAAGAAAACTTACATTCAGTGGAGAAGTAATCAAGCTTCTTGAAATATGCATACGTAAATTAAAGTCAAGGTATCAAATGGTAAGGATATAGATATTTATAAAATCAATTTTCAATATTTAATTCTTTAGATCTTTTCAAGTATATATATGGAAGAAACATAAAATATTCAATCCAATTCAGGGACAAACAAGGCACTTGAAGAAGCTTTGTTCAAAGACACTTCATGAAGGCCATCGAAAACAAAGAAACAACTAAAAGTACAAAGAAAATTCTTTAATATCCCCGCTGTATAGAAAATTACAACTATATGACAGTTTTCACATCAGTGTAATCTAATCAAACAATTATTTGGCAAATTTTCAACTCAAATAAATCCAAATTGTTAAATCCCTCCTTTGTGAACCTTTTTTACGTAACTGTTTAAATTGCATAATTAAAGATGTGATGTTATTTGAAATAAATTTAAACATTTGTTTATGGATTAATGTAATTCTAGCAACAAATGTTTTGTTATATAGATACCTTGTATGGTAAAACGATTATGTCTAACTACCTTTGTATGTCTAAGTGGGTGCTGGAGGTCAGATCGTCCTTGGAAAAGGGAGAGTGTGTCATTAGGGAAAGGGGGCACATGCATGAGGAAAGGTCAAAGTGACCATCTTTGCCAAGAGCCAAATAAACCCTCAGGATTTGTTTGGTTACCTTAGAGTTGTAGGGTCATGTTAGTGGTAATAATTTTCAATCATCCAATTGATCTGGTCAAGGTTACCTTCTCTTGTTTAATGGCTCAAACTTTTGAAAAAAACTTACAAAGTTAAATATATATCAGAATTGGATATAGAATTTTAATCTTATAAGCAGATAAGATAATAATATTAATGTCCAACAAAAAACCACAAGGGTTTATGGGACTAAGCATACAAACAAAAGAACTCAGCAAAAGAACTCAATTATGGGACTGAGCAGAAGAACTCAGTTATTCAACCAATCTTGCAACGATAATTTCATTTATATATATGGAGCATGAATACGATACAAACATGCATTCGTGAAGTAAAACAATTGATGCATAGATGTGTATATACATGTCTTCACATACGTAAATATACACATAGTATACAGGTCATATATATATACACACACACATATATATATACATGCACACACACACACACACACACACACACACACACACACACACACATATATATATCACCAATTGAATTGAGAATTTGAATTCAATAAACAACAGCTCCAAGCAAGTTGGCACTTTGAACTTGCAATGGAGGAGACCACAGGTGGTGTTGTTACTGCCGCCCACCCTCACCTATAGTTAAAAGTAACAAAGGTTGCAACTCTCTTTGTTAGCCACGCCTTTTCTTTCAATATGAGAAGTTACATAAAAGTATTGATGATGATATTTATATTCAGCATCATGAACTGAGAGAGCTTCTTCATGCTATACTCTCTAGTAAAAAAACATCCCTGTCAGCATAATCATGACCACGAAGCTTCGGTAGATCACAGGGTGACCAATTAATATAATACTAACCAAAGTTTAGTGGAGGACCACGTAAGGAAAGGTATCTTGTTGTTATCACCCTCATCGGTCTAATCAGGTATACTGATTCTCTTTCAATCAATCATTCTTAATTTGAATCTCAAATTGGGATGTCATCATTATATCGTATTTGCGAATAATCATAATCATGATTCATAATATTGCATCACATTTTTGTTGTTGAATCAAAAGAGTAAGTCATAATCAAGCATCTATTGTATTTTTGTTGTTGAATCAATAGAGTAATTCATAATCCAGTACCAATTGCATTTATGTTGTTGAATAAAAAGAGTAATTCAAGATCAAGTATCAATTTGCATTGATTGATTATTGTTGAATAATGATAAGTTGGACTACGATATAAACCTAAGATACCGGTGTGTGGGTTTTTAGCTAAGCTATTGAGGTGGGTGCGCACAGATGCGCGAAGGTGTTTGGAAGTGAGGTGGAGGTGGGCAGGATATGTTGCTTTTGCCTACAAATTCTCGCTAGATGCTTGGGCAAGCATCTGTTGCACATCGACATGAATCCATGGAGCATCCGGGCATTTCAAGTGCCAAGTCACTTAAGTGACACAATAACATGTGTTTTTGGGGTTTTTTTATTATATTGTCTCCTTTTTGCCCCAAAATCCTAAAATGACCCTAATATGGGCCATTCATTGCTCATTCCTCTCAATTTGTTTGCAGCTAGGCTCTCTTCTCATTTGATCTCCATTTTGACATTTTGAAAGCAAGGTCATTATTCTTGGCGAGGATCATTCAAAGGGTGTCTAATAGCTTCTACAAAGGACGTCTAAGCATCTAACATAAGCATTTGATCCGTTTCATGACCTTTTTTAGTAATTTTTTTGAGATGTTCATGAATTTTTCAAGTTTTAGAAGAATTTTTCCAAGTTTTTTCATATATTTTTTTTTTAAATGAAGGAACAAGTTTAGCTATCTTTTTTTAGTATTTTCGTATCGTATATTTGCACTTCTATGTTTCATGTTCATAGTTTATTTAAATATTTCTAATTTAATTTGTATATTTCTTATTAGATTCATAGTTTCTATTGTGCAAGAATGGTCACTGCTAATGGTAACATTTCAGCAGCAGGGCAAGCTGAACGAAGTGATAACTTCAATATTGATGTGGCATCTCTATTATCAAGACACACTACAAGATTATCACAAGTTTCAAGAGCTGGGTCATACATTTGGAAATGCAATGTATGTCATAATAGTAAACCATTCAACAGCTCATATTCTCAGGTCAAAGCTCATTTTATGGGCCCTACTAGTAAAGAAATAGCATTGTGCAAGGGAAGCAAAGATGGAAAAAGGATGAGCGATGCATAGTTAATCGGATTCATAAAAGAGCAAGAAGTTGTTGATCCTTTAGTGAGCAAATCAAAAACAAGTTTCTAGTTCTACAAACCTTCACCCACAAAGAATAAAGTGAATGTGCCCACCGATCATGTTGCATCCTTCAAACATTCATTCTTCGAAGTGGGAGAGGAAGATGAAGAAGTAGAAGTTATTACCCGCAAAAGAGGTCCATTGGATCAAGCATTCAAAATGGAGGCAAGAGAGATTGTTGATGAAGAAATCGCACGTTTCCTTTATGCAAATGGTCTTCCTTTCAATTTGGTAAGATCACCATATTGGAAGGAAATGGTTGCAGCCATCCTTAGAGTGTCATCTGATTACATTAACCCCAGGTTTGAAAAGGTGCGTACCACTCTTTTACAACAAGAAAAGATTTCTATAGACAAAGCTCTTCGACAAATTAGGACATCTTGGAAAAGTTTTGGCATAACTATTGTGTCCAATGGATGGAAAGACACAAAAAATTGACCATTGATAAATGTGATTGCAATGTCCCCCAAAGGGGCAATGTTTTTGAGGGCTATTGATTGTCAAGGACAAGTTAAGGATACACAATTCATTTCTAGAATTCTCATTGAGACAATAGAGATGGTGGACAATGAGAATGTGGTCCAAGTGGTCACAGATAATGCCAAGAATTGTCAAGGTGCAGGTGTTTTGGTTGAGTCTCGATACGACCGTATTTTTTGGACACCATGCACCATACACTCTCTCCACTTGCTCATGCAACAAATTGGCACCCAAATAGATTGGATGAAGCCAATATACCAAGAGGGAGAGGAGATACAAATGTTTGTGACAAACCACCACATGTCACAATCTATATTCAGATCATTCTCCAAGTTTGGAGTTGTTGAAGGTAAATTTAAAATTGTATTTACTTAGTTTCATTTATTTATTTATTTTGAATAAGTTTTATATTCATGTTCAATTATCAAATTATTTCTTGTTTATAACTTCATTTTATATTTGATTCATATTGTCAACTTGCTTAGGTTGCTAAGACTAGATTTGCATCTCATACTGTTGTTATGAAACGACTCCTCAAGGTGCGATCAACATTGGGCCAAATGGTTATTTGTAACCAATGGGTTGTATGGAAGGCTTCAAATTCAAAGAGAGCCTTGAAGGTCAAGGATATGATCTTGGATGAGCATTACTGGGCTCGTGTGCAATTTGTATTGGATTTCACCGAGCCTATCATAACTATGCTACGCTTTGCCAATACAAATGCGCCTTGCTTGGGGGATGTGTACAATGGCATGGACACCATGGTAGAAAAGGTAAAGCTTTCCATACAAGCACATGAGACTAACCCCACAGAATGTGAAGCCTTGTGCAAAAAGGTGGTGGAAATCATTCATCATCATTGGGAGAAGATGACTACCCAATTGCACCTCCTTGCATATGCCTTATCTCCAAGGTACTATAGCCAAGAAATACTTTCTATGCCGAATAGAATTGCACCATATGCGGATGAAGAAGTTGTTGTTGGGTGCTACACTACATTTGCAAGACTCTTCCCAAATGATGAAATGCACAAAAAGGTGAGGCTAGAATTTGGCTTATTTGCTTCAAGATCAAAACTTACTCCATATGCAATAAAGGACCAAAATGACATGGGAGCTATCACATGGTACATGTATGGACAACCATTCAAGCATCTACAACCTCTTGCAATCAAGATCCTCTCACAAGTAATTTTTCATTTTTTTATTTATTTAGCAATTGTATTCTACACTTTAGTGTTTAACATTCTCTAATTTGCTTTTCATTTGTATGTTTAATTTTATGAACACTATCCAGGTTGCAAATTCTTCTGCTGCTGATTGGAATTAGAGTACATACTCCTATATCCATTGAGTGAAGCGCAATCGGTTGGGAACAAAGAAAGCTGACTTGGTTTATATACATACCAACTTGCGCCTTTTGTCATGTAAGGAGGATGGATACAAGAAAGGGTCAACCAAGCTTTGGGATGTAGCCCCTGAATGTGCAAACTTGGATGCAACACTTTAGGATCTTACTGTGATGACAGATGATGATGTTGATAACATCAGAGCACATGCATCTAGCACAATTGGAACCAGGTTTGGTTCAAATGCACTTGCAAGTGTTGCAGCAGGAGGAGATGATGAGAATGTGGATTTTTTTGACAATCCTTATGATTCTGATTGATTGAATTTGATTTGTGAATCTTGAGCCTTGACTCTTGATTGATCAACATTGAACCATGAACTATGTTTTGATTTTGTAATTTGAATTGCATTGGAATCTTGAACTTGAGTAATTTACTAATTAGATATTACTATTTCAATTTGATTATGCTAATTGCTATAGAATGGTTTATTTTTGTATATTTCTTTGCATACATAAATTATAGTATAGATACATACATACACAAATACATGCATACATGTATGTGTGTGTGTGTGTGTGTATGTATGGACGCATCCAAAGTCAAAAAAAAAAAATTCATGAATCAGCACCTTGCACCCACATCAACATCAGAACCAGCATCGGTAACTTGATATAAACATTCATTCACCTTACGTCACCAAAGAATAAATATGAAACATTTGTTATTTTATCCATTCCACACCAAAATATTTCATGTGTCTGCACATATAATTCTTTTTTTGAAGCATATCTCTCATGCCGAACTTAAGAAGATCGGAATAAGGGCTGCAGAATTATTTGACCTGCTCACTAATCTTTTCCAATACTACTCATGGAGATTATATAGAAAAAGACAGCCAAAATAAATGTCCAACTTATTGGAAATTATGACCAGCACCTTGAACTTTTAAGGCACTTCAAAAAAATTCCCTTCTAAATGTAGTGGCACCAAATAGCAAGATTCAAAAACCACTAATTCAATATTAAATTTGACAATAGAATTTTTCTACAAATGTGTCCCTCGCCCTTTTTATAATATGCCTCTAATAAAACTTTTTGTAAATCTATCTCCGATTAAACTTCATGAGCTAGCAGGAAAACCAGCTCTAATATGACTGTAACATCCCCAATGGGGTATTATACCCCAAATTCTCTCAAATAAATTTCAGAAATATAAATAGATAAATTCATGCAATATGTTTCACATTATCTAGCATAAATCCCTAAAATACTCCAATAAAATTTGATCTCAAAAATGTTATTGCATTTCAATCTTCAACAATATAATAACCAGATCCAATCATAAAGATAAAAAACTACAATCAGATTTGATAATATAAAATAACGATTTTAGGCACAAGTGAGGTAGTCATGTGATATCTACAGAAAAAATGGGCTTCCATCCACTGCCTCTTAGATCGAGGGTTTCAGTCATTAAATTGGCTAAAAGTCCAATTCTCCAAGAGAAGAAATGAACAAATAAACCAAGCATGCTGCAAATGAGCTCTCTTTCTTCTTTTAATCACAACTTGGTGACTCTTCAGTTTCCCATTTATGTCTTTCGGCCTTCTTCCCTTTTTGTCACTTTACGTAACCTCCCTTTCAATATTAAAAAGACCATTTTAATTAATTTGCATTAAGTTCCAAGAAAGTCACTTTTTATATTTTATGAAGCTGGCTTTTAATTTTCCTTTGTCCCAAAAAGGGTCTCATTACAAGATCCAGAATTATTCAAACAACTCTAAAGCAGCTTGGGAAGTTTACCAAATGACCAAAGAGGCAACTATATGGTGGGAAAGTGAGAAGTTGAATTTGGGTTGAAAATAACTAAAACATCTTGAGAACAATTCATAGGAAATTTTAGACAAGGTGGCTTCAAAAATTGTCTTATGATCAAAAAACTAATAAATATCCAAAACTTGAGGTGAGGAGAGATGTCAGTGAATGAATATTGGGAAAAAATCACTTGGTTACTCAAGTATGTACCCATGTATCAACAAGATGCAAACTTTTATATTAGAGAGTTCATCATGGGACTAAATAACAACATCGGAGGACTAACAGATGTATAAGCATCTCGCACTGGGAATCAAATTTATGAGAAGGCGATTGGACAAGAGAAAAGACTGAAGAAGGACGATGCCTACCAAGATAAAAGACAAAAGAAAGCCAACTCGACACAATCTTCTCAATCCCGTAAGAAGGCATACAAGGGAAATAGAAAGGATTCCCAGAAGGACAAATGAGGAATCAATAACTTCAAGAAGGAAGTGACTCTTTAGGTAAAGCAACAAAAGGAGAGGGCCCCTAGGTGGATGTTTTAGATGTAGCAGAGATCACTAAGCCAACCAATGCCCTCCAGTGAATCAAAGATGACGATAGCAAAGGAACCCCTTAACATGCAACAAGCATCCTTTCAGCAAATGATTCATGTAGTTGTGGATAACAGGCAAGCGAAATACCAAATCACACTGATTGAGAAAATAGGCATGCTTTATGGAAATTGCATGACTCTCTTAATTGATAGCAATTCCACGAGATGCTTTATATCTCCATAAATATGCCAATTAGATGAGAGCTTGAGTAGAGAAATATTTTTTAGAGCTCCCAGGTTGAACTTTCGAGGTTTAATATAAAAGTCAATTTGTATGTAGCACCCTTAGGTTCCTATGATGATTTGGTTATGGAAGAACGAAGCCAATGTAAAATGTTTCTCCAAGACCATGGAACATTAAGATGGCCTCGGAAAAAAGGTATGTATTCAAGGGACTCCATGTGAAGTTACAATTTGGAAAATCTGTCATTCAACTAAAAAGAGTAACGAGAAGGGTGTGGTGTTTGCAATTACGATGGCTGAAATCAATGAACCAAGAAGGTTGTGTAGCTTGATGATATGATGATATATGAGATGTCCTTACACCACGAGACCAAGTTAGTCGAAGACAATAAAGGGAAAGAATCTTTTGTTGAAAATTATCCTTACCTCAAGGATTACCAAGATGTGTTTCCTAAACAATTACCTAGACTACCACCAAAAAGACTATTCAATTTTTCTATCGACTTGGTGCCATGAGTCGAGCCAATATCTAAAGCCCTGTATATGATGTCAACCATCTAGCTAATTGAGATAAAGGCACAGTTACAAAAACTGTTAAGAAAAAAGTTGATCTGACCTAGTACAACACCTTGAGGAGCTCCAATGATGTTTGTGAGAAAGAAAGATGGAACTTTGCACTAGTACATAAATTATTGTATGTTGAATAAGGTTATCATAAGAAATAAGCACCCTTTACCTCGAGTTGATTTGATCAATCAAATGCGTGAAGCTTCAATATTTTCCGAGACAGATTTGCGATCAAGATAACACCAACTCAAACTTGAAGAAGACATTCATAAAACTACCTTTAGAGCTCAATATGGGCACTATGAGTTAAAAATATTACCCTTTGGGCTCACCAACATCCCGACAGCTTTTATGAATCCAACAAATAATATGTTTAAGGACTGTCTAGACACGTTTGCGCTAGTATTCATAGATGATATTATATGTGATGTTCCAAAAATTTTAATGTAATAAGCTAAGTAAATTAATTAATTGGTCCCAAAATATAAATAATATAATAAAATGATCTTTAATTAATTAATATTTGGGCCCAGAGTAATAAAATGAAAAATATTTATATTTGGGGTTCTAATTGATTTATGTATATCTCAGGCCCATCTTTTATTTTGGTCACAGGTGTTCGTTGTAGTTTCAGCACTTGTTGTGCACCTTCGGGGTTTTCCTCTAATGGGGTACTTATGTCTGACATGTAGAATGTTTTTGGTATGTGACTTGAATTCTTTTATTAAATTGCGAGTTCCATTGGGAGTTCTGCTTTGTTTGCCATTTCAGAAGTGAAAGATCTTCCCTACTTGGCTTGTGTAGTTACGGTGGGTTTCAGTCCTACCCTATTCTACTTGTTGGTATACTTTGCTTTGGATTTGGCACATCTAGAGTGTCATCATTGTTTGCAACCATAAATTTGTACTGTGGTGAATTACATTCAATAATTGTCTTTGGCATTCATTTATATCATTCTTGGTATCACTGGTATTCAACATTTATTTGTTGGTATTCACATAATTGACTGTGCATACGAAATAAATTATTTTTGTATTGGCGAACACCTACACATATATAATCCATCCACCGTACTCCATTAGTATCCCACACCGTACAGTAGCCTGTCTTGGTTGTACGGCTACAGCCAACTATTGTCAACCTTTTATCTCCCAAGACCATATGGTCCCCACAGTCCATACACCTTATCCACGTTGCACTATACACACTCATATTGGCACCATATGCTTATCTTGTGCCTCCTACACTCACCCCATACAATCAACAATTGACACAATATAGGCACCATTGTAGCCCCCTGTCATACACCCATTGTCATTCCTTCGTCATACGAAATCCTACATTATTGTACACCAAATTGCAATCGTATGACCCATTTGTTCATGTCGTACAAACCCCTCCCTTGTAACCGCATATGATCTCTACTGTAAGCCATACACTACCTTGCCAAGATCACCTTCTTGTCATACAGACATATTTCTAGCAATATTCATAGTCATATTGGACACAATCGGCTCTCACAAAGGATTTCAAGTTGGTTAGTCCAGTTTCAGCCCTCCCCCCCACCATATTAAGAACACTACATTATAATCTACTATAAGAATGAGAAGGAACACTTCAAACATCTGCAAATAGCTCTATTACAACTTTAAGAGCATAAGATGCATGGAAATTTATCTAAGTTCGCCTTTTTTCCAAAAGGAAGTATAGTATTTCAGGCACATTATCTTTAGTCAGAGAATACTAGTAGATCCAACAAAAATAAAGGTCATACTAGAGTGAACAATTCCAAGAAATGTTCAAGGTAAAAAAAATATGGGGTGGGCAAGTAATCATGGAAAGTTCATAATGCACTGTCACGTATAGCTCACCCTATCACCATGCTCCAAAGGAATGGGGAAAACTTGAGTAGACAAAGAAATGTTAGTTTTCGACCATCAAAGAGAGAAGCTAAACACAACACTGATTTTAAAAGTACCTAACCCTGCAAGACATTTTGTAGTTGTCATACATGTGTCCATAGACAAAATAGGAGGAGCTCTCATGCAGGATGGGTAGGTAATTACATATGAATCAAGAAAGTTGAAAAACTAGAAGCAAAATTATGCACCCTATGATCTCGAGCTTGCAGCTATTGTGCACACTCTCTAGATGTGATGGCATTATTCAATGGGAAAACCATTTGAGCTCAAATCTAACCATCACAGGTTAAAATATATATTACCAACCTAATCTGAATGTTCATCAGAGAAGATGGTTGGAGTTGATCTCTAACTATGATTTTGAAATCGGTTACATTAAGGACAAGAATAATAGAGTGGTGGATGCTTTCAGTCAGTAGAGACACTTATCTTCTTTAGTAGCCATAAACATGGATGTTCAAGCACATGCTTTACAAGATCTAAAAGGGATGAATACTATAATTAGGTTCAAGATGCTCTTCAAGCTAATCACCAAGACCCGAGGTATTAAGGGTTTAAGGTTGAACCAAATGATCTTATGAAGTACCAAGGGCAAATGTATATGCCCAATTCCTCAGAATTAAGGAAGTTAGTTTTAAAGGAGGTACATTCAACACCATACTCTGGAAACCTAGGTCTTACCAAAATTTTAGCAGGTATTAAACCTCTATACTACTAGAAGGTAATGCAGAGGGATGTCATGAGGTTTGTGACAAATTGCTTTGAATGCCAGAGAGTGAATATAGAACATTAATATCCAATAGGGTTGTTGCAACCACACATCATTCCAAATCAGAAATGGCAGATCATTAGCATAGATTTTATTCTAGGCTTGCCCATGTCAAGGAACATGCAGTCCAATATTAATAGTAGTAGACAAACTCACTAAGGTAGATCACTTTATAAAGGAAAATTTGACAGATCAAGCAGCATTGTAGCTTGGATGTTTGTGCAAGAAATTGCCTAATTACACGGAATTCCATAAAAGATTATATCAAATAGAAATGCCAGAATGGCATCCAAGTTCTCGAAACCCCTATTTGCAGCCCCAAGAACCCAGTTGAATATCAATTCAGCATTCAAATGGTCAAACAGAAAGAGTGAACCAAGTTTTTGAGGATCTTTTGAGAATGTATTTCATGGATCAACAATACAAGTGGGTGGATTGACCACCAGTTATAGAATTTTCTTATAATAATTCATACTAATCAGCCATTAAGATGGCACTATTTGAGGCATTGTATGGAAGGAGGTGTAGAACTCCTGTCAGATAGGATAAGCTGGAAGATAGAACAACCCTCAGTCCTAAGATGCTCCAGCAAGGGAAAAACAAGTCAAGCTAATCAAGGAAATGTTAGCAAAAGCTAATGATCAGAAGACAAGCTATGTTGATGCCAAGCGAACACCAAGACAATTTGAAGTAGGAGAGGAAGTACTACGAAGAGTCCAACCTCTGAAAATATCATACAATATTAGAAAATATTGGAAATTAGCACATAGATACATGAGACCATTTAAAGTCCTAGAAGTTATCAACCCAATAACCTACAAAATTTCTCCAGCTCCAACTCCCACTCAATTGCATAATGTTTTTCATGTTTCTTATCTAGAGAAGTATATATTAGACTTTGATTGCACGATTCACTAGAACTCTTCACCGATGCAAGATAAAGGTGTGCTCACGATCGAGCCACTCAGGGTGCATTAGGTACATAAGATTTTCTTTCATAACCTTGAGATCATAGAATGCAAGTTCCAGTGGACTAATATGTAGAAAAGACAATGGCACTTGAGCAGATTATGATGAGATCCTTTAAAAAACTTCCATCAATTTATTCAATGTTTCTTTTGAATGGCTAAATACCTTATGTGATGTTCATTTCAGCAAACTTTTATTTATAACTATGTGGAAACTTAATCATTGAAGACGATGAATCACATCCCTACTCCATGAACTTTTAAATATAACAGTTTAAATTGCACAATTAGAGATGTGATGTTCTTATTTGAAATATGTTTAAACATTTGTTGATGAATAAATGGAATTAATGATGTAATTCTAGCAACTAAGTTTTGTTATATGGGTACCTGTTATGGTAAGAAGATAATGTCTAGCTACCATTGTGTGTCTATGTTGATGCAGGAGGTTGGATGGATCTCAAAAAGACAGGGAGAATATCACAAGGAAGAGGGGCCCAAACATATAGAAAGGTCGACATCTTTGCCAAAAGCCAGTAGATAAAAAAAACTTAGGGTGTGTCTGGTTACCCTAGAGTCACAGGGGTCAAGATAGCAGTCATATGTCTCTAATCATCTAGTTGCTCTAGTCATACCTTCTCTTAGTTAATCCCATTATTTGAAAATCTACTCAAACTTTTGAAAAGAGCTTACAAAGTTAAATATATAAAAGAATTGGAAATATAATTTTAATCTTATGAGTACAAGAACTCAATTATTCAACCAATCTTATAAATGATAATTTCATTGTTATATATATATATATAAAGCAGAAAATATGTACATATATATAAATGTTTACATATAGACATGTGTGTGTATAGAGCATTACATATTCATATTTATATAAATAAAATCATATTGTATCATCTGTCAAATTGAGAATATGTATTCATTAAACAATGGCATCAATCCAAGTTGGACTTAAAGACTTGCAATAGAGGACACCATGGGTGGCAGCTTTACTATCGCCCACCATCAACTATGGTTGAAGGTTTAAAAAGATCATAACTCTCTTTGATAGTCATGCCTTTTCTTTCAAGGTGAGTTCAATAAAGTATTGATGATGATATTTATATTCAGCATCGTGAACTGAGAGAGCTTCTTCATTAGAATACAAAGAAAGTGCAAATTTTCATTTAATCAGCAAGAAATATTATTAATGGTAAAATGATTAGTTATTTTATTTTGAATTAGTTAGCATGTTACATATAATATATCAATCTTGTATGAAGTTCTACATAAACTTCTAACATCCTATTAGTTAAACCCAATGAGACAGCAAACGTAGAATCTTCAATTTAACATATTTCTTGAGGCGAGATTTCTGGAGACAAGTAATATCTTATAAAAATTTCCATTCAAACATCACGATTCATCAGTCAGATGAAGAAAGGTATAGGTGGGTTGCACTCTAGAGCTCCTTTATAGAAACTCAATATGCATTAATGCCATTAAAATAGAAAAAATAAATAAATGCGATAACCATTGCCAAAAATTTGTAACAACCACTTGTGCAAAATTATTAAATGCTACTATTAAGTGTGTATTTAGTAAGCATGAATAAGTGGTGGAAATGAAGTGTTACCACAAATAAAACCTAGATTCAATCCCCCCAGGAACAGCTAGGCTTTCTTCTGTTATTGCATTGACATATCAAGAAATGCGTTCAAAGAAGTGATTGTGATGCATGATTGGGGACTGTGGTCCCTATTACTGTCTCAGGGACTGTAGGGTTACAGTTCTCTCAATTGATCAATCAAAGAAAAAACGAGTGGATGTTACAATTTAGTGGTGGCAATGTCTAGCTTTTGTTATATTCATACTCACTTTAATGGCATCAATGTACTTTATTATAATTATTTACACAAGGTTCTCTATCACACAATGTACATGTACCTTCATCCTAACAACAGATCAAGTAGTACAATTCCAAATATTGATAAAAAAAAATCTTGACAACATTGTTTCAAAAAACCTTGCTGATAAACTTGTCATATTTGAAAACGAGAAAGAGAAGACTAGAAATCAAGATAGTAGAATAAGGATGCTTTCACATTATAGAAAGCTTCACATCCACTTCCAAGGATATATAACAATCTCTTTCTCATATGTATATTTGAAAGGCTTGCATCTTGGAATGGATCCATCTTCGCCTGTTGTAATTTGTGTGCATCTAGCCAGCCTGAGAATAGAGCAATTTATTGCCTCAAATACTTACAACATAAGAACATGTATATACAAATAAAATAACATATGCACTATCCGGAAGGGGTTGCTAATGTCACACCTGGCAATATCTCCACGAAGAATATTCAATAAAACGGTCTCTGCTATATCATCAGCATTGTGCCCAGTTGCAATTTTGTCTGCTTCTACCATTGTAGCACCTCTATCCAAAGCCTGACAAGTAAAATAAGCTATCACAGAAAACCAAATACATCTCTAGAAAAACAAGGCACAAATAACAAACAAATCAAAAATTGTTTATCCTAATCAAGATGAATGACATCAAAAATGCTAGAATAGAATTCTCTTACATGATTTTAAGTGCATATATGTTGAACAAAATAAATATTAACATTTTATGTAATATGAAAGCACCTCTTGCATGACTTTAAGCACATACATGTTGTACAAAATAAGTAATAAAATTTTATGTAATATGAAAACACAAGTGAAAGCAAGAAAGAAGAGTACAAACCTGGCGACGAAAAACTCCACAAAATGTACAATTGTTCTTAAGACCAATCTCCTTTACAATTTCATCCATAGTCCAACCATAAAGTGACTTGTATGAGACAACCTTCAATGGAACTCCATACTGAAAACCAAATTCACAAAAAAAATTAGTGCTCTCAAAAATATCAGACCGAAAATTCTTTCATATTCATCGCTACATGGAAACTTGAATTACAAAATAAAAACTTCCTATACACAGTGTAAATGGCATTTAAACTATTTCCAAACATTCAAAGCAATTTAATCTATGGTTTCAAAAAAAATGAAGGTTGTTTAAGGTAGATGACATTTTGTTTTGGAATGGACAACTGTTTACCGCATAGGGTAAGAAGTTCAACACATGTATAACACGATTCAATTCAGAACAAGTACTTTATTCATGCATGCACTTGCTGATTATAATCCGATTACGATGACTACAATGATCTATCGATGATTCCAAAGTCCATCTCGGACGTGTACATATACCTTTCCGAAGGGGTGACTCAAGCGTCACGCGCCCGTTCAGATACTACTCTACCCGTCGGCTACACTATACATTTACCGACAACATCATCCCCCCCAAAAGAAAAGTCGTCTTTGGACAACAATACAACAAAATTCATTACAAAATTTTACTAACAAAATGCATCAATGCATCAGTACTAGACAGAGGGATGTGTCCCTGGCGTAGTGGTTGTCCGCGTCTGCAACTCGTTCACCTCTTCCCTTAGCTTGTAGACCTGTTCTTTTCTGATCTTCAGCTCTGCTTCTGCTTCCAACTGGAGCTCTAGAGCTAACTGCATCATCTCTCTGACCTCTCCCAATTCCTTCTCCTTCTCCGCTGCCATGTTTTCTTTTTCCGCCGCCAATTGTTCGTTTGCTACTGCTGCTAACTGTTCTTTTTCCGTGAACAAGGCTGTCCTCTCGGATTGCCAGGCCGCCTTCTCCGATTCCCAGGCTGCCCTTTCCGAAGCAAACCTGGCAGCTAACTCCTCCCGAGCTCTCTCAACTGCTATCTGGTCTGCCTGATTCCTTCGAAGAGTGTAATATATCTCCCTGTGTAACCTCGTGATCTCCTATATCAGTATCTCAATCTGACTCTCCATCTCGGGATCCTTCGTCATGGACCAATCCTGTAGCATCTTCGTGGTCTCCACATTAGGCCATCCCCTCTCCTCAAAACAAATCGTAAATGCAACTGGACATCTCGTCCGTATGAAGGATATGACTCTCTCCAACTCCTTCCCTACTGACTCCAACGCCTGCGTCTTTGCCGAATCTATAACTTGGCGAGCCCAAGATGCTAGAGCTGCGACATCATTAAGAAAAATTGTCTCTATCCTCGCTGCCTCCTGCGCTAGTGGGTGTTCCTGCTGTGTACCCATAGCCTTCTCTACTGCATCCGCCATACGCTCAACAACGCTACGCAGTACTCCCTCATTCTGTGCCTACGTAACCTCCTGTAGTGGGTTCTCTGAAACTGCTTCCCTTGTGGGTGTCGGCAAGTATGTCACTCGAGGTGTTGGAATTCGGTGGAACTTTGTACTCAGAAAAGCACTCACCCTCTGGGTCCGGTCCCCTCTCTAACTGTCCTACTCAGGTGATGCCAACAGTGCCATGTCTACTATAACCACCGCATCAGATCCTACTACATCCAGTAGGACACTTGATGCCCCCAAGTCTTGGCCTGCGAGTGCCTCCAACACCCCTGTCTCTGTGTATATCTCCATCTCCATGTTAGGTTCCACAGTCCCTCCTGTGTCTGGTAGAATCTCACAAGCTGTCTCCATCGGTGCCTCCAGAGCTTCTATCTTCGTCGGTGTTGAATGTGACTCCGCTACAGCTCGTATCTCTACGATGGGCTGTGTCGTAGCTGAGACTGGTGTCATCACCACCGGCTGTCTGAACTGTCTAAATCCTAGAATACCATGTGTACCTACAGGAACCAAGTGTGTCGTAGCCGAAAGCACAAGTCGTGGAAATCTCAAAGGCGTGGCTATGATCACTTCTACCTCTTCGTCATCCTCCTCTCCCCCCTCAAACCCATTCTCCTCTGAAGATGTCTCCTCTCAGCCACTATCTGTGTCATCACCATCCGGCCTTGGTCACTTCTGCCTACTGTTTTGGTGCCGAGAGTATCCAAGTGCTTCCACTGCATTATAGGTGGTTCACCAGGTGCAAGTGGTCCCGGTTTTGCCTCCAGTGCATCATTCGGGATCATCCGCGTTGTCGCATCCAAAAACAAACCAATAGCATAATGTGGGATATAGAACGTTTTGTGCTGTAATGTCATAAACTTTGACATCTACTCGGCCAATAATGCTGCCCAATCATAAACTCTACCGTGCAAAATTCCATTCATCATGGCTACGTGGGGAAAAGAGATATCTAAAGTGCGGCTCGAACCTGTGAGACGGCTTTTAACTATGTCCATCAAACAACGCCAATGCCCCTCCTGGATATTAGATTTCTTTAGTCCTCTGCCTTTGGACGTGTTTGAAAGAGCCTCCTATTCTACCTACGATAGGTCTCCTCACACAAGCTGTATTAGCTTCATCTTCACTTCACGGCTTAACTTTTTCGGCTTGCTTTCTAGCTTTCTCCCACCCTGAGCATGACCAGGTATGCCAAATAGCTGTGTAAAATCCGCCAGTCTGAATGATACTGTTAACTTGCAACCAAGATATTCAAAGGTACTGCTTCTGGAGAACCTATCATATGTTTCAATCATAATGCGCAAAAACCCTTTGTAGTCTCTAATGCAAAACACTGGCATTTGCACTACCCACTCCACCTGTGCTCTTCGGATACTAGCCTTTGCCTGGTGGTTGTCCGGAGTCTCCTACCACCATTTCCGGCATTCTGCACCATTTAACCCTTCGAATGTGATACTCTATATTGTAGGAAGTTCTCCCGGCTGCTTCGTTTGCTTTGCTTTCTTCTTACTTGCACCTGCGCTACTGGACCTTGCATAAGTCCCTCCTGCTACACGAATTCCAAATGGTAGTGTCTTCACGTTCTTGTTCATGTCTTCGTCCAGTTTTCTCTTACAAGCCCTCTTTCCCACTGACTGCATAACTGTCACCCTTTTGTCGTTTTGTGAATAAATGTCACACCGTTATGGCAGTTACTTTTCACAATTTTTGCCGGCTTCTGTATTGTACGGCTTCTTCAAATCCTGTGATCAATCTCTATGGTACGGCTTGACTAGATTCAGCCTCCCAGGTGATGGTACGGCTTCCTTGACTTAGAAAGTAGGGCTTACTCCTTTAATGGTACGGCTTCCATGACTTTGCTTAATGTTTTTCAATCCTTATGATATCCATCCTTCTCATTTTCATCTGCTTCAAATCCTTTCTTATGTATGGTCCTTGTAATATTTATTTAATTTTCTCTAGCCATCCGTACATTTGATCTCTCCAAGGAATTTATCTCTCAGCCGTACGGCTTCTCCTTCCTATCTTCATACAATATAGACTCAATTTTTGTTTTGATTTTGAAATCGTTGGAACTTTATTTATTTCCACCTGTATGTTTGCATCACATATAGCCTTGATCCATAGTGTAACTTGCGCAAGTACCTGACTGGGGTTAGTTGCTGACTGCTACTGTACCTGTGATCTTCGGTATGCAGAAGCCCTTCTTTGCATCGATTCTATTCTAGTCATACACAGTACGGTGAGTTTTCATACGGTCATTTTTTCCTTCTTTGGCACCGTACGGTCTTATTACCGTACAAGTTTACTTTCACTATTCTCTCATTCCGTACGAGTTTACCATCAAGACAAGTGGTCTCAATTTCCTGGGTTCTTCACAGTCCTCCTATTCTCTAATTGTTGGACCTCAAGCAATTTTAGGTTCAGGTCTTCAAAGATATCATTGATGACCGTACGACGATTGTACGGCGTTTGGCATAATGAAAATAAAAAGAACATAGTAAGGAATACCGTACAGTAAAGTAAGGAAAATCAAAGCAGAAACAAAAAAAGACCATACGGCCTATCCATACGGATTGGGTGACCAGAGGAAAGGGAAGAAGAAGGTTGTACGACGTATGACAAGGGAGAAGCTAGGACAGCTGTACGAAGGGTATCAGGAAAGGAAGAGAAATTGTTGTAGCCGATTCACAAAGCAAGTCTACAGGAAAGAGGAAGTGGAAGAGCAAAAAAAAAAAAAAAAAAAAAAAAACGACAGATTGAAACAGTTCAGAATGTGTAATGCATGATGCCAAAGGGAAGGGTAGACATAAGCAGTTGCCAGAAAGAGTGTGGAATTGGAAGAAAACGACAGAAATAGTGTGTTCCATGCAGTTTTGTGTGGATTTCGAAGGGCTAATTTGGTCTTGGCGACGAGGGGCGCTGCCCCTTGACCCCGCCCTATATCGCAACAGGGAGCACACCCGGGGCGCTGCCCCAGGACCTCGCGGGGTCGCTGCCCCTCGACCGCACTGGGGGCGTTGCCCCCTAGACCCCCAGTCGTTGCGGATATCAGTCATGGAGAGTCTGACCAGTTGGTGAAGACTTGGAGCTGCTATAAGCATGGAGTGTCTATGTACCAAAGGCACTTGGAGCAAGTGTTGGTCGTGAGGCTGTCTTGGTGGATGCGTAGAGAGCTCGGGAGGAGGCTGATCATCCAGTTGAAGGTAGTACAGCAACACTTAGCTCAGTGTAACCAGGAGTTGGAAACAAAGAAAGCGGCACGAGTGGGTATCAAGGTCCGCTAAGGAGACAGTATTGTGTTAGCAGAGGCTACAGATGCAACGTGGTTTGGAGACGAGTTTGGTGCAGGCACGAGATGAATGTGAAAGTGATGTGACAAACAGATCTATCTTGTTGTAGTTAGTCAGTTAATGTATTTTGTTGTTAATGAAATTGTGTAATAAATTTTGTTGTATTGTCGTCTGGAGACAACCTTTCTTTTGGGGGGGATGATGTTGTCGGTAAATGTATCATGTAGCCGATGGGTAGAGTAGTATCCGAACGGGCGCGTGACATTTCAGTCACCCCTTCAGAAAGGTATATGTAGACGTCCAAGATGGACTTTGGAATCATCATTGATCATTGTAGTCATTGTAATCGAATTGTAATCAGCAAGTGCATACATGAATAAAGTACCTGCTCTGCATTGAGTCGTGTTATACATGTGTTGAACTTTTTACCCTTGTGTTGAATTTACGATTGTCTAATCAAATAGAGTGAAAGTACTTCCATTCAGGTAAAGACAGACATCCCTTATATTAATCTAATCTTTTTGAAAAAGACAAGTTGACGGTATACCTGGATTGTGAAACAGAGCTTTTATAACTAGAGTTGATTTACAAAAGAATATTGATAGCTATGTTGTAATTAATTAACTAAAATTGTCTCTAAGGATACTAATATATATCACCTTTTTGAAGGGTTAAGAGCTAACTTATCTGGTAGGAAAGCTAGCAATGGAACCAAACTTGAGAAGAGAGGAGAGGCAAAGTGGAGCCCTCCTTTCAAAGGAAAACATCAAATTGAACTTTGATGGAGCCTTCAAAGGAAATCTAAGTCTAGCAAGTGTTGGTTTCATTCTTAGAAACTCCTCAAAGAACGTACGGAATGGTGGCTCTCTTCTGTTTGGGATAAAAACAAATAACAAAGCAGAGTGGCAAGAGATATTAGCAAGATTAGCAGCTGCAGCTTTCCAAAATGTTGTCAAACCTCGCCCTAGAAAGAAATTACACAGTGCTTACTGATTATCATGTGCTAATTAAGGAGAAAACCCAAATTGGAAGCTAGATCGGCATGCAGAAGAAGTGGTGGGATTGAAGAATAGATTTGAGTGAACTAAGTTTCTTCATTGCATGCAGAAGATGAACACAGTAGCTGATCATTTCACTCATGCAGGCATTGAACACGAGCCCACAGTTTTTCTCTATGATTATCCTTCACCACCTCCATTCACTTGTGCATTGCCAACTGGAACTACCATCCACTCCAGGTAGACATCTGACATCCAATCGCCATTATTAAGGAAGTCATGAGCCACATGTATAATGCAGGAGTATTTTTACTGGATAGTGACATTGTTAAGAGTTTTCTAGTTGAATCATTGACTGGGATAGATTATTGTATTTTTTCTGAATATGTGTTAAGTTTCATCCTGTTGTCTACCAGATTAACACACAGTCATGAATGAAAAATTATGGGTTTATACAATGAGCTTATTGTTGAGTTTACTGTATACCATAAACTTGAAATGAAAAAACATTTGGTGTATTTGAGTTGTTTGACAAAATTACCAGCACAGTCCTAGAACTTTGTGTAAAAAAATTTCTCAAAATACTACAGTGGTATCAGAGCCACAAGACCTGCCATCTTGTGAGAAATAATAAAAATTTTGCAGACCATTATCACCCTAAAAATGACAGCCAGGCATGAGTAGAAGACATCATAAATTCAGTCACCTACAGCCGGAACAAGCAGACTCCTCAGTACATATTGACATTGAAGATAGTTTTTTTGTTGATGAAGAAATAACTTTGGAAACAGGTGAACAAGCTGATATTACTCAACAAGTTGATCATTTGGGACAGGTTGAACCAGAAAAAAACATTCAAATGGCCCATAACGAAGATGAATAGGACAAGGAAGTCTGGGAAACTTTACAGGCTATTAGAGATGGACAGAACAACATTACAAATGCTTTACAGCAATTAGCAAGTACTATGCAACAGTTGCTTCCGGTCCACAGAAGGGCTCTTTGCCATCACAGTGGAGGTGGTACTATAGTTGGGTCTCCCCGAGCAGCTAAAGCTCCCACACATAACACAGACAAACCCTTGATGTCGGTTTTAAATGTAGAAGAAGTTGCACCACCTGTAGCTCTGAATTTGTAACCAAATAATGTTATGGCAACATTTGATGAGTGGAATTTGTTTTCGGATCCAGTTAAACAAAATCTGACCTTCGTTCAGTATTTAAATCAGAAAAGAGAGGCTGATAAGCAGCAACAGGATCGGAGACCGAGAGCACCTAACAGGAATTTAAAACATGTTATGAACAAACTTACTCTCCCCACCTTTGATGGCAGTAGTCAGACATCCGCTAGAGCTTGGATTCACAAGCTGGATACTTATTTGACACTTAAGCCCATGGCTGAAGTAGAGGCCATCAGATTTGCGACCAGGCACCTAGAGGGAGCCACGTATGATTGGTGGCATCATGGATTAGTCACACATAATCATGGCCTCATAACTTCATACGAGACTTTCAGCTCTAAGCTAATTACCCGCTTTGACAGAAAGGATGTTGAAGTCTATTACAGGGATTTGGCTTAGTTACGTCAGAGTGGATCTTTAGATAAGTTAATTGATGAGTTTCAGCGTATATCGGTTATGCTGCCAAATATGTCAGAATAGCGGAAAGTGATGCTATTCACAGAAGGTTTACAGGACAAATTTAGGGGTTTGGTTAAGGTCCTTAAACCAAACACTCTGGATGACGCAATCAAGATAGCTCATGATTTGGATTCACCCTCATTGATATTACAGCCTCCAAAGAAACCTTACAGGGGATCTACATCAAGCCAAAGAAATAAAAACCAGCAGAAACCCACTCCTCCCAGGTTGGATTTTGAAACACGGAATGAATTCAGGAGGAAGAAATTGTGCTTTACTTGCAGGGAGCCTTGGACCCTCAATAACAGATGCCTCGGGAAAGGCAAGATACATTATGTTGAGGTTCTCTCTGAGGATGAAGGGGAGCAATAGGAAGGTGAAGAGGTTGAGGACAGCGAGGAGGAAGAAGTTGAAGAGCAACCCCTTAAAGATAAGAAGAAGAAAAATGTCACGGAACAGCCTCCAATTATAGCCACTCTTTCTAGTGATCTGGCATGTCATCCTTTTAGGGTGAGGGGTGTGGTTAAGGGACAGCGCATTGTGTGCCTCTTGGATACAGGAGTCTCACATAATTTCATTAGTACACAGATGGTATCTAAGAGAGGTTTGCAGATAGTTGACATTCCCGAGTTTGAGGTGAAGGTTGCAGGCGATGAAGTGTTGAGGTGTACAGAGAAGGTAGCTGGTCTTCAGATACAGTTTGACAATTATCTTTTGAAAACTGATTTCTACGTTGTTGATTTGAATGGGTTGGATGCCATTCTGGGTAGACAATGGTTAAGGGCTCTTCGCAGGCACACTTTTGATCATGAGACCATGCAGTTGGAATTCTCACAAGGTGATCGGGTAGTAGTCCTCAAAGCAATCCCAGATAGTGGACCCAAATTAATTACAACTCACAGGATGGAGGCCATTTTGAGACATGATGATATAGAGTGGGCGACACAGTGTTTCATCTCCTGAAAGGAGACACAGGATACAGGGCAGCAGTATCATTATCACATTCAAACAGTTATAGATAAGCCAAGGAGAGTGTTTGAGGATATACTTCTAGGAATCCCACCAGATAGAGGGTTTGAGCATATCATTGAGCTAGAGAAGGGTGCCAAACCCGTCATTACTACCCCTTATCGTCACCCCAGGCACTGCAAGGAAGAGATAGAGAAGACGATCAAGGAGCTTTTAGATATGGGGCATATCAGACCCAGCTCTAGCCCCTTTGCCTCTTCAGTGGTGTTGGTTAAGAAGAAGGATGACACCCTTTGGATGTGTATTGACTACCACGCACTGAACAAGAGAACCATTAAAATCAAGTATCCGATTCCCCGCATTGATGAATTACTAGATGAGCTTCACAAAGGCAGTTTATTTCTCGAAGATAGACCTTCGATCAAGATAACAACAGATTCAAGTCCGTGAGGAGGACGTGCATAAGATAGCTTTTAGATGCCACCACGAACACTATGAGTTTTGGGTGATGCCATTTGGGCTCACTAACGCACCTGCCACTTTCCAGTCGTGCATGAACCATATTTTCAAGAAACAGCTAAGGAAGAGTATTGGTTTTCTTTGAGGACATTTTAATCTTCATCAGGACTTGGGAAGAACATTTGCAGCATTTGGATGAGGTTTTTAATTTCATGGAGGAGCATGTCTTATTCGCAAAAGAGTCTAAGTGTGAATTTGGGCTAACTGAGATTCTCTATTTGGGGCATGTGATTGGTGCCAAAGGGGTTAAGGTGCATTAGGAGAAGATACAAGCAATTCTAGATTGGCCACCACCGAGAGATGTATCTGAGTTGCGGGGTTTTCTTGGTCTTTGTTCCTATTACCAACGGTTCACCAAGGGTTTTTTCCCAAGTAGCAGCACCCCTTACCGATTTGACACGAAAAGGGGCATTTAGTTGGACAAAGGATTCTGAGGCAGCATTTGATAAATTGAAATAGGTGATGAGGACATGTCCAATGCTAGCACTTCCTGATTTTTTTAGGTCCTTTGTTTTAGAGTGTGATGCTTCGGGAAGCAAAATAAGGGCAGTATTGATGCAGGATCGTCATCCCATTGCTTTTGAGAGCAGAAAACTTAGGGGCAGCAAGTTACTATATTCCACCTATGATAAGGAGATGCTGGCTATAATGCATGCCTTAGCCAAATTTAGACAGTACTTGGTGGGAAGTAAATTTACAGTAAAAATCGACCATAACAACTTACGCTACTTCCTAGAACAGAAGGAGTTGAATGAAAGGCAGTAGAAATGGGTCAGCAAGATACAAGCTTATAATTTTGACATTGAGTATGTCAAGGGGAAAATTAATATAGTTGTTGATGCTATTTCCTGACGACCCCCAGTGCTAGCATGTTATGCCATTTCTGAGATTTAGCAAATTGGAGGTCCCAGCTATTAGTGGAGTATTCCAAAAATGCTCATACTTGTCAGGTTATGGATGGTATACTTCAGGACGAGTGGTACAAGGTAATGAATGATGTTATATATTACTATTTACCGCATAGATCAATGGATTAATTCACACAGACAATGAACAAGAACAGCAGAACTCCTTTTATTATTCACATATGCCAAGAGATTACATATAGAGCATAAGATAAGATCAGATGATTTACAATGATCCCAAATGGGGTATAAATACTTCCCGCTGAACCTTCCCGAAGGGGTCCGTTGGCTACATAACAATCCTAAGCTACTCATCAGCTACAAAATACAAAATCTCCGACGATATAACCAAGTCGGCTACAGAATGCAAAATCTACCGACTAAATCATCCCCCCAAAAAAGAAAAGTCGTCTCCTGACGACTAACAAAATAGGAGACAACTCATATACAACAAAGTAAAAAAAAATACTAGAGAGAAGGTGATGCCCCTAAAGAGTGCTGTTGTCAACGCAACTCATAGACCTAATCTATCCAGATGCACAAATCCTTCTAAATCTGTGTATTAACTTCTACGGCCTCCTTCAGAATAAGCGCCGCATCCATAGCCTATGGCTTGGCTAACTGCAACTCCTATTCAGCTGCTTCCCTATCCCGCAACAGTGTTGCATGCTCAACTACCCACGCTACCTGGCCAAATCTACATTTACCCTTTCTCTAGCCTCCTCTGTTGCTAGAGACCTCTCCGCTGCGACCCTGTCTGCTGCCCTGTCCACCTCCGCACACCTGCGAGCATAGCAGACTTCTTTGTATAACCCTACTATCTCCTGCGCCAGCTTCTCCATGAGAGTGTTGCATAGACCCAACTCCGACTCGATGGCCCAATCCACCAACATCTCCGGTGTCTCAACTATTGGCCATCCTCTGTCCTCAAAACATGAACGGAACCACTGCGGGCAAATCCCCCTGAAGTTAGCCCGAACCAAATGCCACTCCCTTCGCCGAGTCATAGCCTGCAGTGCCACATTGTGTCCCTTCTTTAGTACAACCTTCATAGCCCTGAGGTAGTCCCTGCACTTGTCCTCATCTAACCCATAATCCTCCTTTGCCACACCCTCCATCGTCCATTCCACATCACTATTCTCTTCCTCGTCTGCGGTGGCCATGCCTACATCCGATGTGGTCTCCTCTGCTCTCGACGCATCCACAGTCTATGTCACTCCTACCTCCTGAGGCTCTGCTACTGTAGCTGATACCCCTAGATGCTTGGGGGTATAGTGGTGAGTATTCCTGCTTGTCACACGAGTGACCCGGGTTTGATCCCCGACAACGGCGCCAAATGTTTACCACATAGATCAATGGATTAATGCACACAGACAATGAACAAGAATAGCAGAACTCTTTTTATTATTAGCATATGCCAAGAGATTACACACAGAGCATAAGATAAGATTAGATGATTTACAATGATCCCAGACGAGGTATAAATACTTCCCGCCGAACCTTCCCGAAAGGGTCCGTCGACTACATAACAATCCTAATCTGCCCGTCAGCTACAAAATACAAAATCTCCGACGGCATAATCAAGTCGGCTACAGAATGCAAAATTAACCAAGTCGGCTACAAAATGCAAAATCTACCAGCTACAATTACAAAAATAAAATCTACCTAGTACCTAAATCTAAACTAAAGGGGGATATTATGCGCACCATACACGATGCACCATCAGCAAGGCACCTAGGTTTTTTTAAAACCTACACGCAAATCAGGGAGAGATTCTCTTGGAAGGGGCTTGAGGATGATGTATTGCAGCATGTTAGAGAGTGTCAGACTTGTCAGCAAAACAAGTCTAAATAGGGCTTTCCTACAGGTTTACTACAGCCTCTCCCTATTCCAGCCCAAAGGTGAGAGAGTATCTCCATGGATTTTATTGTTGGGTTGCCGAGGGTCTAGGGAAGGGACTGCATTTTTGTAGTGGTGGACAGATTGACCAAGTACACACACTTCTTTGCAATCGATTGGTCAGCCTCTTAGGTAGCTAAGTTGTTCTTTTGAGAGGTTTTCCGTCTCCATGGATTACCCAGGACCATTGTGAGTGACAAAGACAGTAGGTTTCTCAATACCTTTTGGCAGGAGATTTTCAGATTGACAGGTACGAAGTTGACTCCCAGCACAAGCTATCACCCACAAACGGATGGTCAGACCGAAATAGTGAATAAGTGGGTGGAAGGGTACTTGAGGAACTACATTGCAGGCCAGCAGAGAGCTTGGGTTAAGTGGTTGTATTTGGGGGAGCATTGCTATAATACCACTTATCATATGTCTATTCAGATGACTCTTTTTCGTGCCCTTTATGGTTATGAGTCCCTTTCTTTTATCAATTTGGCCTTACAGGACAGCAGGGCACCTTTGGCCAAAGACTGGATTATGGACCAGCAGGACATCCTCCGAGCTCTCAGGGATAATATTCAATAGGCATAGAACTAGCAGAAGTTACATGCTGATCGACATCATACTGAGCAGAGTTTTGAGGTGGGTGATCAAGTCTTTCTTCGTCTACAGCCATATAGATAAAGCTCTCTGAAAAAAGGTAGGTCAGAGAAACTTAAGCCCAGATTTTATGGACCTTATTATATCACCAGGAGGGTAGGAGAGGTCACTTATGAGCTAGATTTGCCAAGTGACAACCGAATCCACAATGTTTTTCATGTTTCATGCCTCAAGAAGGCCGTGGGCCAGCAAATTGTGCCCTCAAAGTGTTTGCCCCCACTTCATGAAGTGGGTAAGCTTATTTTGGTGCCGGAGGAAGTGATTGAAACCCGGGAGAGGAAGCTGCATAATAGAACCGTCAAGGAATATTTAGTTCGATGGAACGATTTACCATATGAGGACGCCACTTGGGAAGGTGAGTCTATACTACAGCATCCAGCATTGAGATTGCTTGAGGGCAAGCAATCCCAAGAGGGGAAGACTATCATGTCCCCTTCTCAGTGCTAGTGTTTTGGGCCCCAAGTTAATCTATTTCCACATCCGGATAGATTAACGGCATTATCTAACAAGATGCCTACCAATCACAATGGAGGTTTAATTTTGTATACTTCATAACTTTATTAATGTGTGCGAAATAAAGTCACTTTATGTTATAAAGTTATTTACTTTATAAGTGACTACAGGACGAAAATGGTGTTTTTATCTCACATTCCTTGCTCCTTGTGTTTTCTCCCACTTTGAGGTTATAAAAGTGGAGCTTGTATTGGGATTTGGACACAAGGAAATTTATGAGCTTGAATACTTTGAAGTTCTAGTTGCTTAAATGTGACTGGTCCGAACTGTGAGGATGAGACCCCTCCAGTTTTCCTTCCGAATAGATTGGACGTTACCCCAACTCTTCATCTATTTTGAAGCCATATCAGACCTTTCGAATAAAGGTCATTCTGCATTCAAAGCCATAATCTCAGAAAATACGCATGGGAGAGTAATATGTAGAGATCATTGGGCTGAGGTTAACAGTAAGGTACGGTGTTGCATTTCTTTTTCATTGCCATATTAGAATCGGTTGGATGCTTATGGTCAAGATAGGAACTAGGGGGAATAACCATGCATTGAATCAATCCGTGGCTGAGTTCTACTGAGCTACGAGGCATAGGTGAAGTCACAGGGTTCTAGCGGACACTCCAGGTGAGGGTAGAATCAATTCCGTCAGGTCTTCACACCAGCACAGACTCCTTACGCGCAGCATTAACTTTGGTCCCAACTGTGATTTTTAATGCCAGTGGAAGGTTGTCGTGAATGTGTATGGGAAGTCAAGTTGAGAAAGAAGTTAACTGAGAAGTCAGATATGGAAGAACCTTGATAGTGCAATCACTATCAACACTTAGATACAGGTCTGTGATTATCCTTCACCACCTCCATTCACTTGTGCATTGCCGACTGGAACTAACGTCCACTCCAAGTAGATGTCTGACATCCAATCGACATTATTAAGGAAGTCATGAGCCGTATGTATAATTCAGGAGTATTTTTATTGGATAGTGACATTGTTAACAGTTTTCTAGTTGAATCATTGACTGGGATAGATTATTGTATTTTTTCTTAATGTATGTTACGTTTCATCCTATTGTTTGCTGGATTAACGCACGGTCATGAATGAAAAATTATGGGTTGACACAATGAGCTTACTGTTGAGTTTAGTGTATACTATAAACTTGAAATGAAAAAACATTTGGTGTATTTGAGTTGTTTGACAAAATTACCAGCACAGTGCCAAACCTTTGTGTAAAAAAATTTCTCAGAATACTACAGAAGTGAAATGCTAGTTAGCCGTTATGATGCTTCATGAACAATTTGTTATAGAAATTATGATTTAAGGAATACGATATTATCATGGAAATTTTCTTCCCTTGTAGAAGCATGCCACAGGGGGGGAAGCATTGCTAGTAAGGAATTGGGCATGAGGGCACCACCTTTCATTGGACAAATAGGAAGGAGTCCAAAACCACCATGGCTAAGGATAAACGGCTAGGCAAGCAAGAGTGTACGTTGGACGACCATGAGCTACCCAGTCAGTTCTTAAGACAAGAAAAACATTAAACATTTAATAGCATAAAATTGTTGTCTTTTTATAATTGAGACCGTTGAGTAATCACCGAGATGTAATTCTATATATTGACAACATGTTATTTTTAACATTTGTACTTGCACCTACATGTATATATATGTGTGTGTGTGTGAGCATAAATCAACATATTGGTAAAAAGAAATTACATGATTCAATTTACGCACATAAATATATGTATATATGTATGTACAACTAGAGGTGACACCAATAGCATGATGCCAATATATTTTAATATAAAATCATGAGGAAGGATAACCTTTATATCTTTAATATTGGCTCCATATTGATGAGCAATTTCCACCTTCATATTGGCTTATATTCTTTTAAAAAAATTAATTGGTGAAGTTACTTGTGACCGATGGCTGGCCATGTACCGCCAATCTTTCTTGTAACTGAGCTAAGCATGCGGGTGTTTTATTTATTACTCTCCCCGCTGCCTAAGAAGCATTCTTTTCTTTGCTCGCATTTGTTCTAAGGTTGTATTTCTTTTCAAGAATTATCTCTCACGGCCTCAAGCCAATTTCCAACTCCAATAGATAGCATATTGCGAATCGTTGCATCATTGAGCGATTATCGAAGGCTGTGAATCCTACCAAGTCTATTACCAACAGTTTCCAACTAACACTCCATCACGTTGAAGCTCATTGCTCTTGAGCCACGCTAGGCAACGCATCAAACCAGCTACAAGTCATGCAACCATTTCTCATTTTTTATTGCCATATATTCTATGTTCATATTTGATTTGAATGTTGCAAACAATGGTGTAAAATAGCTTTCTATGTTGACAATGATCATCCTCAATAATGTTTGAAGCAACAATGGTAGCAAATAAAAGCTATAAAATGTAATCTATGGAACTGTTATGAAATTCTGAATCTCCTTTCATACCATGTTTATCGGGTGTTGTAGATAATATAGACCCACGATTATGATGAAATAACTTGTAATCACTATGGATGTTTCAACAAACATTAATTTTCAAAAGGCAAAATGGTGTGTAAATATTTTAAGCAAGCACTGATATACTGCATTACATGTACACCGATCGGATTTATACAGTGGTATTGACCATATACCACTAAGATAAGATCAGCTCGGATGGAAATAAATCTGAACTGCTAAAATTGATTCTTGCATTGTACATGACTCGGAATCTCCCAGCATACACCCAAGACCGGAAGGGTCAAGCATTAATGGGTGTGAGGAGAGATACCCCTATAAGAACAAAAATAAAGTTAGAAAAGAAAGTGATTAAATGGTGAAAACTAAATATTATATTGAGTCAGCTAAGTAAGTAACCCTTGTTGTTCAGTAAGTAACCCTTGTTGTTCGGTAAGTAACCCTTGTTGTCAAGTTAAGCAGTGGGTTGATACTCAAAATACCAGAATGCTTAGTGGTTGGACAGGATGTCCCCTGTCTATTTTTCCGAGTAGGAGGGCCTTTCTCGGATGAGATTGTGTGAGGATATTTAAGGGTCCATGGTTGGGAGGTTAAGCCCCTGACACTGCTTCTCCTCTACAATCTGCATTTAAATATGTTTTGGTAACAAGTATTTTACTTTAATGAATTTGAAATTTTCAAGTTGAAGATGTGTTAAATTGATTAATATCATTTAATCAGTTATTCCCTTCAATGCTTAAGAATCGGTTCCTTTTTAATGTACTCGTAAAACATTTGAATTAGTTGATTTTCCAATTGAACACGAAATGTATCTATATGCATGAGATAGGCTTACCCAATGGTTGTTGTATTTGTCTTTCATTTATGTGAATAATGATTATGAACATATCTTTTAACTATATGTTATTGTCATAGTTAGCAATAGGAAAGAAAAGGGATGATACAATAATATTTGATACCCTAAATGGTATTTGTCATTATGTTACAGTGGTAATTGACGCCCTAAATGATGTTTGTCATTATGATACAATGGTACAACTATTTGTGCCCTAGTGGTATATGTGTACTAACTTGGGTTTTGTAGATGCTGCCCTAGGCGATTTCCGGCTTCGAAATTTAGGGTATGGAAACCTTAAATCCTCTATTTAAATTTATTGATGATGCCTGCAATTGTTAGTTGAAATATTTCAGTTAAGTTGTTTGTAACCGTTAAATCTCTTTCGCATGAACATAACTGTCATAACTTCCTTCTCATGAATGTGAAGTAGTATTTGTATTTCGAAGTTATGCTAGTTGTTAACTAAGACTCGAAAAAAGGGGACATTACAACAGAGAAGGCTGACTCCTCTTCCCAATGATCTACAACATGAGCCTATTGTTGAGACCCTCCTTGGTTGGACATTTGATCAGCCAACTACTTTCTACAAAACTTTTACATATGACCAAGTTTACTACAATAATGACATGTCATAGATTTCAGATTCTTTGCAAAATCATGATTGTTGCTTTGTCCTTTTTGCTGAGTGGACTTGCATTTGCCTTCGTCATTGGCAATAAATACCTTTTCCACATTAGCAATCTTGCTTTTGCTGCTACCAAACAATTGTTTCCAGCTAGCTTATTACAAGATCTTATTGCACAAGTCATCAAACTCCAAGTCAACATTAGTGGATGTAATGTTGAGAGTTTGGATGAAGTGCTCATATGATGGTGGTAAGATTTCCAATATGATATCCACCATATCCTCTTCTTCCATCTTGCCACCAATGGCCTCTAGTGCTCATTTAACATAATCGAGAAAATATTCTTAAAAAAGCTTTACCTTATTTGAAATCTCGTGCAAATCCTTCAAGTGACTCCAAATATCTACAGCAGTCTTGCATGACGATACATTTGGAAGAATCTCATTGGAGAAAGAGAGCACAAGTAGCATAACCACTTCCCAATTACACGCATCAAACTTATCTTCATCTTTATCCACAGTTGTGGAACGAGTAGTTTTACTAAGAAGAAGTTGATCAAGACACCAATATTCAAAATAGTGAGCATCTTCTTTACGACCATAGTTCTGATTCTATTTGCTCCACTGAGATTGATCTGTCCACTTTGGGGCTTCAGCGTTCCTCTGACAATGCTCTTGGACCGCTCTCTTGTTATAGTCACCATCTCCTACAGTTATGTGAGTCTTCTAGTATGGTGATTTTGAAGGGTCTTTCCTGCTTCCCTAGATCTAACTCTTTACTTGTTGGCCTCATTGTGTTGGTGCTAGCATTGTTGATTATGCTATCACCTATCCCTCCTAAATTCCTCGCATCCATAGTTTCACCATCTTACGCCTTCCTCTTACAGATCATGCTCTCCTTAGTATTCGTTTGCACATTTCTCCTCTTTCTCCGCCCCCTCTCCCGTCACCTCATCTCCCATCTATTACTACTTGTTCACCCATTCATTTCCGCTTTCCAAACAGCAATTGTGAGCTTTTTTCCTCTCATCTTTCCAGACTCCTCAATCCTGCGTGTTTCTCTAACTAGTGTGAGGCCACCTCCATGTTTGACTTGCTTGCAACGGTCATCCAAAAATTCGCCATCCTTTCAATTCCTCACCATCCTTTGCTACCCTCCGTAGTAAATGATGTAATACTTGTCCCATGAACCAATGGTTCGATGTGGACTACAAAGTTTTCCATCACTCGGTGCGTTTTGCTTTTGAGGCTCACTCCCCCAACTTTGCTCATCTTCGTTTGTCTTACCTTCATTTTATTCATCATAAGAAATGTTCCTTTTCTGGTTCTCAATGCAAATCCCTTTGTTCCACATTGATCCACAACCCCCAGCTTTTTTGGTGCACCCTTTTCCCCCGTCATTACCCTCTGCCCTCCACCCTTGACTTTTGCTCCCTTACCTCCCACACCACGACTCTTTATGACATCCCTAGGCAGCCTTCTTTACACCCCATCCCGCCTCCTTTTTGCCAGTTGTTCACCCCTTCTTACATTTATGAGGCCATCAAATGATTGAGATGTAGCATAGTTGCGGATGAAGAGGGTTTTCAAGTGGAGCTCCTCAAGTTTGGTGCTTCGGTTTTAGGCCCCTATCTCACTATTCTTTTCAACAGAGTGATTTGTACCGAGTTCCCAATTTCTTGGTCCAGGCATTTGATTTATCCTATCCACAAGACCGGTCTGGTCTCTAATCCGAAGAATTACATAACCATCATGATTGGGCACACGTTTTCCAAACTTTATGTGACAGCCCTTAATGCTATGCTATCTGGTGAACTTGACAGGAAAGGTTTTAGGGCTAGAGGGCAAGTTGGTTTCTGGGCCAACTATCAAACCATGGCCCACATCTTCACTTTAGGGGCTATTATTGAGGAGGCTAGGCACAGATCGGAGAAGGCTTACTGTTGCTTTGTTGATTTTCACAAGGCTTTTGATTATGTTCCTAGGATGGCTCTTTTTGAGAGGCTTCACGAGATTGAGATTTCTGAGATGTTACTTACCGCTATTATGAGATTATATGAGACTATGATTGGCAGATTTAGAAGCCCTAAGGGTTTCTCAGATCCAATCCATAGCACCATTGGGGTCAAGCAAGGATGTCCTCTCTCTCCTACTTTGTTTGGGTTATATATTGATGAGCTTCTGGACTTCGTTCTTAAGTCTTCACTCCTTGGGGATGGTTGTTATCTTCACCAGGTCCTGATCTCCATTCTTCTTTTTGTGGATGATGTGGTTCTTCTTGCTTCCTCTCCAGATAGTTTATAAAGGCTTCTCGATGGCTTGGCTTCCTTTTGCGACCAATGACAGCTTGTGGTTAACCTGGGTAAGACTCGGGTCATGATCTTTAACTGCTTGAAGACTTCCCATCTTCACTTCTTTTTTTAGGGTCAGAGATTGAGATCACTTCATCTTATACATATCTGGGAGTTAATTTTTTTGGACCACAATTCAATATGAGACCTGCGATTCAACCCTGGGTAAACAAGGGTATGGGCTCTCTTGCTATGCTTGAGAAGCAATGCTTTAGACCTCACTTTCAGGATACCTCGTCCAAGTTATCCCTCTTAGACTCCCTTGTGCGGTCGACAGTTCTTTATGGGTCTGTAGTTTGAGGCCTGTCTCTCCTTAGTTCTGATTGGGCATCGATCGAGCAGGTTCAAACATTACTTTTGAGGCGGATCATTAGATGTCACAAGTTCACTCCTCATAGTATCATTCCAGATGAGTTTGGTGCTCATCCTTTCAATCTCACGGTCATTTTTAATCTAATTTGGTTCCTCCATCATCTACATGGTTTTGCGGATTTGGTTGGTGACCGTGATTGGTACTCCTACTCGGCTTATTGTTCTTCAGCTACTACTACGAGTTCTAATTCTGGGTCTCAAGCTCGTTGTTGGTATGCACAGACTTCTTCTTTGTTGGGTTTGATTGGGATAAGATATTGACCTCCTCCCCCCTTACCAGTTCTCGCTGAATGCTCCTACTCATCTTCTCCCCTCACGGCAGGAGCTAAATGAGCATGTCAAACTTGACATTTATAGACAATACATTGCCACTACCTAGATTAACCCATCTGCTGATTTACGTCCAAGGATATCCTTTTATACGAAACACTTTTTGGAGATCTCTGATGAGATTATTGTTCGTCCTAGCTACCTTTCTCGGCAGTGGTCTCATGGCTTGCATATTTCTCTCCCTTCAAAGTTGGCTCTCAATGTCTTCGAGCTCAGACTGATCATAATATAGACAGCGGAGAGCGGATCTATATGTTGTGCACTTTGGATGAGGCTGAGACAAAGACTCACTTTCTTTTCTGTTGCCCTATCTACTATGGGATCAAAGGGAGATTTTTCTGTCTGTTTTGGGAGTGTCTCTCTTTTTTATTTTTTCAGTTACTATGATCAATGATGTCTTGCACTTTATCTTCAGGAAGCCACTATGCTCCGTGATAGCACTCTACAGTCACTACTTCCTCACTGGCATACTTCTACTCAACTCATTACTGCCTTTTTTACACCATTATCTCCTCCGCGTGGTGTGAAAAGGTCGTCTAGCTCTACCAACTCCTCCAGTCATTCCAAATTTGCCAGATCTGTCAGATCTCGCACCAGCTATTTGCAGCAGCAACACTCCTCTACGAGTTCTCAGAGACAAAGTAGAGCTTCTACCCTTCGGTAGGCATATCCTTCTGTGATTGATTTCTTTCTGCCTAGAAAGGACTCCTAGTCTTTTGTCTTCACCTCTCTCTGTTACTTTTCTTCTTCTTGTTCTGTTGTATGCTTTTGTTTTCAGACACTATTTGCTGATCCTGTTGTTTCCAGCCTCATTGTTGTAACACTCTAGTCCCATAGACCCTTTTCTGGTCTTTTGTTGGACATTAATATCATTATCTTATCTTATCTACTTCCAAGTAATCTAGTTCTCATCATTGAACCTCTCACTGCCTTACAACATGATGTTGGGTAATGAAGTCATCCCTCCTGCTACCCAAAGACATGGAAACTAAGACCAAAATCAAAACAAAACTACAATCCTTGTTGATAAAAAAATCGGCAAAAAACACTAACCAAGATTTTTTCAAAAAATCGTCAAAGAGAGTTGCTACAAAATAGTAGCACAATTTTTTGAAGAAATCACCCACAATTTTGTTGAGAAATCATCAAAAAACAGCAAGTATTCATGATTTTGAGGAAAAATCATCCAAACATTAGATTGTGGAAAAAATTCATGATTTTTGTTTTGAAACAAATTGCCCAAAATTGCAAAAGACAATTTTTCAGAAGAAAAAAAATGTGTAAAAACCCGCAATATTTTGTTTGGCACAAAAAATGTTAAAAACCTCCCACAATTTTTAGCAAAAAACTACCAAAACCCTCCTTACTGAAACCCTAGCCAAACAAAAGAAAACATGCAAAGCGGATGCAAAAAGAAGACTAAGCTAGTCGCAGCACTAAAAGAAAGACCAAGGCATATTAAAAAATGCCAAAACAACATGTCATGCATAGAAACAAAAGAAGAACTGGACAATGATTCTTCAAAAACAACGCCAAAACAACGTTGCACACCTTCAAAAGAGGGGGAGAAAAACCTTTGACAAGGGTTACGCGAGCATGAAAAATAGGTTGTGAACTTGAAGCAGATGCAAGTAGGGCAAAACAATGCTGAAAAAAAATTGCATGTCAAGCAAAAAATGTGTCACATGCTCAGTTTCACGACATTGCAACAGAGAACACCCCGCGGTCGCATCAAAGATACTAAAGCGTAGTATGAAAGAAATGCAATCACAATTTCCTACACAAACCCTCAAAGGCACATTTTTTTTCAAAAGCCAACATAGATTTGAAGAAATTGTTACCAAAATTATTCCTAATTCATTGTTGTTTTCATGGTGAATACTTGTAAAGTTTCAGAGTGTTGCATGGTTTTTTAGTTAAAATTTGCTTGAGTTGAATAGAAGTTAAAAGAGTAGTTTAAGTAAATAATGAAATACATTGTTGTCGAATCATGGTGAAACTTGTGTTCATACATTTTTGTACTTGTTGATTGCAAGTAACATTGTAAGGTTGGTCTGAACCTCATTGCCGCACTTCACTTTGATTGCTTAATGTTAACTGATTTGCATACTTTATGGTTTTGATGTACACAAGTATTTTGAAAATCATACATGCATGGTCACACCCTTAGAAGATAGCACCCTCCTCAACATATCTGATTTGGCAAAGCAAGGTCTGGATTAGTCTCACAACTTCAATAGTATCTTGCATTAGCGGAGTTAGAATTAGAAGTTGCTTAGATTTATAAACCTTCCTGCCAATTGCACTTTATTTCAAGTTGTTAGTAGTAGTTGATGCACACTATTGAAGTTTTGGTAGCTTTAGTAGGAAAAACCTGTGAGATCAAAGAGAAATTAATATAATTAAAATGATTCACATATATATATACAACTTTAATTTAGTTTTCCATCATATTAATTACATTAATGAATAGACATGTCCCATGTCTCTTCTCTTAGTTTATTCCTCATATAAATACAAGAGGAGGCTGTCATTTGGAAAGTATTTACCAAACATTATGCCAGTGCTATTACATTCACAGTGGTCCTTGGGAAATTAACATAGTATCAGAGCCAAGCTGCAAATGTGATGGATTTGAACACACAAATATCTTCCCATCTCTGGTAGAGTGATTGTAAGATTTCAGAAGTTTAAAGAAACTTGTCGGACTCGATGACTGTTTAGAAACTTGGATCCTATCCAACAATGAAGCCAGAGAATCAGAAGGATGAGAGAGTTGTCAATTACCTTCAAAATATTCTGGAAACTCGACATGGAAATTGAAAGCGATGATGCTGCCCAACTCTTTGTGTTGTCGGGGAGTCAGACCAGTTTGAAAGTTTGAATCCACTTGAAAAGTTCTCTCAGGGCCCAACTTTGAGTTTAATACCTGCATGTTGCTAAAAAACATTGCAATTGGGTGGAAGATTGCATTGTGAACAAAGTACGATACATGTTTCCTTTTTCATTTTGGAGCCATTATTGCTGTTTATAAAATAGATACTCGTACAGTGTGAGATATCAAACTTATGATCAAGGGTACCGCATGTTCCAACTGACTCAAGTGTCTACTATGACTATCTGAACAACAAATGTCATACAGGAAGCATGTCATCTTTCTGCTTCTCTTCCCAATGTCTGTTGATGGATACTTTGGCGAAACTTTGAGTGAAGGCTATTGGTGTCGTATATAAATGCAAAGAGCAACCTATGGTGTCATTCTAACATCCTCAACAATAACAATGATTTTTGCAATCATATGTTTGGGATATGGAAATAGCACGCATGAACTCCTTGATTTTTTATCAGGTTATTACACAGATTTGTCACTTGGGATCCACACTACCGCCCGTGCCATTGCAGAATTTTCATTGTTGCTGTTGCGAGAAGGATGTTTTAGTATTTTCTTATGAACATAGATTGCACTAATTGTTACTTCGAATTGTTAACTCTTCACTCAGATATATTGTTTGGATTGAATATGATTGGAATGTCAATGAGAAAATAAGCAACCGTAAATTCCTAGTTGTGCGTTTGCACATGGTATGATAAACATTTATACCTTTTCAAACAATTTAGCGGAAAATTAGAGTCGTGCAAGAGAGCCATTAATATTTGAAGGAGTTAAATACAGGTCTTGAGAACTAGGAACCCACCACCAACCAAGTAAGTATGGAGGTGTATTAATTATGTTTTCTTTTGATATTCTTATGAAATATATTTTTTAATTCCTTGTATTGTTAATATGTAATGGTAGATATTTGATAGTGTAAGGAGATGATGACATTATTATTTGATATAATATTTGTTAAATGTAGAGAGATTTATTATTTGAGTGGGAAAAGTAAAGATTGAGTTTATGTTATCTTATTTCTTATTTAAAATGAAGAGTTGTGTGATTGAAACATGTAAGAGGGTAATAATATTATCGTGCATTTATGATATGAGGAAATTATACTATATATATATTAGAGTATTATGAATTCTCTTTTTAAATGTGAAATCACTCTCTCACGATCGTAGATTATTGAATATAAATCTATATAAAGTATAAATATATGAATTTATATAATTGAGAATTATGATGTGAATCATGATAATATTAATAAGAAATATATTTATATTCTTGTTAGTATTAGGCATGAGTTAAAATACAAACATTCTTTTTTATTATAAAATATTAATAAGAAATATATTTATGTTCTTGTTAGTATTAGGCATGAGTTAAAATACAAACATTCTCTTTTATTATAAGTATTGTTTTCCTTGATCTTTTCCTCTGAGAGTGTTCTTGCAAGAAGAGGGAAATTGAGATTCAAAGGTGGCCTGACATTTCATTAGAGACAACCTTTGAAAAGAGGAAGCAAATAGAGGACGTGATTCAGTCAACCTTCGGTTATCTCGGTCATATTGATTCTTCACTGCCATTGTCACTGTCACTGAACTATGCTCCCCTAATTGTAGATCCTCATTGATTCGCACATTGCTCACATGCTTCATACCATAGATTTTGCAAAAGCATAAACTGTACTAATAACTATCATGTATAGTACTAATATACATGATAGTTCATTGGAGATTATAACAAAGTTAGCCAGGTCAAAGTATATTACAAATTAAATTACAAGTTGGCCAAGGCAATAGCAAAATGCAATAAGGTCCTATCCTAGAAACATCCAGGCCAAAACATAGAGTGGACCCTAACGGATAGGAGAAAAAACATTAAAAACATGAAGCACAAACCCATCCAGATAAGAGATAATCCTTAAATGACTCCAAACCTAAATCAAGAAACATAATCCACTCTAGTAGAGAGGGGCCATGAACACACAACACATACTCCAATGCCAGATCCACAATCACCAGAGTAACTAAAGTCATCTCAAACATGCAAAAATGCATTGGCAAAAGAACCACCTTCCTACCAATCAAATCCAGACCTCCACATGCCACTATGAGATCCATATGCCATGTAAAAGACACATGCCAGGAGTCCACATCAAAAGTCATCAGAGCATATCTCTAGACAAAAACCAACAACTAAACAAAACTGCAACACTAGAAAATGCAATATCCAGAACACTGGGAACAACCTTTAAGCCTGAATTCTAGTGCAAAAACCTTCTAAAAAAGAACATAATTAAACGCGACAAATGGAACTTCTTTTCCCTGTCAACTGGAATTGCATTTTCTTTGTTTATTGAAGCCATAGATATGCAAACCACACAAGCTTCCAAATACGAGTGAAAAACACCAAAGCACTGTAAAGCATTATATTCACAAGATCACAGAATACAAAACTGTCTTCCACTTGTTTTGATTGTCCTCCACTACACTGTGGCACTGTTCTAATATATAATTGTATTCAATTGTTCAAAAGATTCAGTACACAAACTTATTCCTCCAAGAATAGAAAATAGCAGACTTCCAGACCACAGTGTTTGAGCAACCACAAATACCAAACACCTCCGTAACACAATGTTTGACATCAACAAACAACCAAACATATATTTTCAACAACCTCAAGCCATGTGACTAGTAACATTGGAGATAGTGAGGATGGTGTGATATACCACCGTCCACCTATAAAAATTCTCAACATATAAAGCTCAAATATCCTATCGACCATGATGGCAATCTTCCCCAATAAAATTAATAAAATAGATATAAATCAATAAAATAAATATTGAACTTATTATTATTATAAAATAAATATAAATATAACAAATATATAAATTCAAATGGCAATATTTAAAAACCTTTAGAAATCTTTGAGTTTGCTAAAACAAAAGCAGCCAAGACTGTTAGTAAGGTGTAAGAGAAGATAAGATAAACTATTAGTGTCCAACAAGAGACCACAAACGGGCCTAAGGGACACAAGCAGAGCCCAAAAGGCAGCAGGACCATCAAACGGTGTCCAAGAAAAAGGAAACAGACAAAGCAAGAGCAAATAAAGAGAAGCAACACTATACAAGCAAGGCTACAAGACCACAACATAACATTTCTTCTGGTAGAGCTCAACACATTTCTTCCATATTTTTTCCACTAGAGGTCAGTACATTTCTTCCACAATTGTTCACATATTTCTTCCATTATTGAGAGTTTTAGATCCAAGAGAGAGTTGACCATCAACAGACAAACACAAGGCACGGACTTGAAACCACATTTTATCCTACGACTCTCCCTTAAGCACACAAGCACAATGTCAACTTGCAAAAAGTATGCAACTCCCATCAAAACTCCAAGTAGATCATACATGCACATTATATTTTAGCAGTGAAACAATGGGATGCAGACAGGGCATCCCCACCACCATCGAGACATATGGAGACAACAAAGGCAGCCAGGCATCTCCACGATGTCTCGAGGATGCCCAAGTGTCACCAAGATGTCTTGAGGATGCTTGAGAATCTTTAGAACGAATGTCTCATGGACACCCACACATCCCTTGAGCATCTTGATGACATCTAGAAGTCGCTTGTCCATAGACGTCTCAAAAGTGTATTTTCTTATAATAAAATAAATTTGGGGGGGTTAGGGTCAAACCCTAATTTTGAAGTGGGTCCCTTCTATGCCCTCTATGCCTTATGACTTCAAATGCAAAGTGGGTTGGTGATCATTTGGCAGATATTGACTTTGAGGTGTTCAATAGTTCAAATGATGGGGCATTTGGGGATAAGTAGAAGCCTCCTTTCACTACACTTTGATATCTTGTACTTAGTCTGATATCATGCTACTCATTGTAAGCATCTTTACGATATATTTGATATAATAAAAATCTCCAATTCGACAATTTCATCTGTCAAATTTTATATAGCATTCAAGTGCATTTTTTCATTTTTGTGACCAATGAATCTTGGATTTTTATCCTAGCCCAAATCAAGTGAGGCCAAAATCGAGGAAAACCATCTTCGACATGAATGCACAAAAACCCAAACCGGCAAGAACAGTAGCCCAACAAGGGTACAGAGCCCGCAAATACACCAACCTAGCAAGTGTATGAAACAAAGGCAAGAACACTTGCTAAGTCACCTAGCATGAACACTAGCAACATCAACACTACTTTCTAACCTGCAAGCGCACTAAATTTATACAAGCACAAGCCTATAATTACAATGGCCTAGCAAGGGTTGAACCTTGATGGTAACATCAACAAGCCACAACTTAACCATCTCTATGGGATGAAATATTTTCAATGTCAATAATAAACATTTATTAAAATTAAACATTATTCCATTTACATCAAATTTTTAATAAAAAGTTAACATTTAATATATTTAATTTCAATTTTATTACATTTTGCTGTTGTACATTTTTTTTAATATTAATATTTAATAAGTAAAATCTAATATTTTTTTAAGAAAATTAAATTTTTAGATTATTAATTTATAAAATATAACAGATTTTTAATTGAAGTAAATAAATATAGTGTTGTATTAAATATAACATAATTAAGAGTTCAACTAGCCACAAGCCGACTACTCATAACTCTATTCACAGTATAAAAATAAGGTCAGAGTAATCTGTTGGTTTCAAGGAAATTATTAGCCTGCTGGAGTTGAATTAGAATTGTTTGAATTTGTGACAAAACAATTGTTAGAAATTGGTTCTCTAATACTATTTGTGACACTTTCAATTTAAAATGTCTTCTTTCTATTTCGTCCAAAATGTTTTTCAATGTTGACTCCACTTAAATATTCACAATAGTTTTGATGTATTCTGCAAGCTTATCTACTTATCGATACCATGAATATTTGTTCTGTCATTAAAAGTCATTCATGGTAGAATAACATCTACCCTTAACTTCATTAGACCATTCAAGTAAATAAAGTAGATGTCAGATGAGGCACCAGTCATACATGATACTAAGTTTCATACATTCACAATTAAAACCTTCTCATAATCAAAGTTCATCAATGCATAAAATAATTAGAGCCTTGAAAGTTCAAATCTCATTACAGATGGTATCATAGGCTTTTTGTTGCCTTGTGCAATCTATCATTGCTCTAAAAACAGTTTGTGAGGCCTCAGTTAGATCTTGATCTTTGGCTTTTGAATTCTAAGTGTCAATCTAGACATGTATAACAATCATACAAACTGACCTGAATTTCATTCCTTTTCACAGTCTCCAGTGAGTCATCCCTATAACCAGTAATACCTTCATCTATTGATAACAAGAACAGATCTAAGCCATAATTGTGCCGTTGATTAAGTTCTGTTAAGACATGAGCCAGAACAGTAGAGTCTGCACAAAAAAAATTTAAAAACCTTTCAGGTTAAAGCTTCAGATAAATGTTTCTATGCATTCCCAATTGAATGGACTTGAAATTAACAGCATATATTTACAGAGTTTGACTTAAGAAACTTCTTCTTCATACAGCTAAGCAGATAAACATACAGTCAGAAAAATCATAAACCCCTTTCCATACCAGCAGATGCACCCATGTTAACACGGGTGACATTTATGCATTCTTATCAAGAATATTTCAGATACCGCAAGATAATAGTGCTGTCCTTTAATGTAGACATTTAGATTATAAAACTAAAAGGAGAAACGAAGCAGTATCCTGTATTAATTGTATATCATAAACGTGCAGTCTTTCTACTATAGAAGATTTTCTTAATAGTGTAACATCAATGAAGTTTAAATGGATAGTAATATGCACTAAACATGCATACTAAATTGCTTCATAACAGCATGAATAGTTATCAAATAACTTTTCTATTCTACTACATTTAGGATCTTCATGACATTACCAGTTAAGATAAAGAAGAATGATAAAAGCATTCATCCTACTAACTTCATTCTCTACCTTTTCCTCCCGAAGCTCCAATAGCAACACGTTCTCCGGGCTTGAAAAGGTGATTGTTGATGATAACCTTGTGAATCTCTTCTTCAAAGGTAAGATAAAAACATTCCTTGCACACCTTTACACACATGAACAATATTAGCACAACGGGCAAAACCCTTGTACAGCTCTATAAAATTTAGTTTTACTTGTAATCTTCTTGAATTGGACATTACTTATTTAAACAATTCTTCAGAAAGATCATTCAAGGATTATATGTTTCAAACCACCTATACTGAAAAAAGTTGGCTCAAGGTATCAATCCATAGTTATTAGTGCTATACTGTCATAAACTGATAACAAAATAAAGTCTAGGAAAAGGTAGAATACCATTAGAATGTCATTTAGTTCATTCAATTAATAAAAGTAAACTCCGACCAACTTTTAAAATTATTGTGGAGACTTCTTCCAAGAGAAGACTCGACAGAGTGTAACATATGTTGTGAAAAATGGAGTGTGTTACCTTTAAGGGCAAGTTGAGAACCCATATTAAAACAAAAAAGTAACATTGCAAATGAAAGATGAGAAAAAAATTGCATGATAGATTTCCACAAGTATATCAGAAGCCTAGGTTTAAGAAGACTGCTAGAAAGTGCCTTGCTGTTCCATGATAAAACTAAAAGGATCATCTGTAAAACCTGTGGAAATGCAGAAGTCATGATACAATCATGAATTGAGGTTATTATAGAATTCAACCAATAAAATAATAATCATATATTTTGTTATATCACACACTAATAGTCCATTACAGATATAGGATTTCATTTCCTATCTTCTAGGAACCCTCTCGTAACAACTCTATTTTCATAGACATATTGTTCTAACAAGCTATTACCCTACATATTAATCTAACAAACCAAGTGACTTATAATAGGTTGTTACTCAACAAGGCAATATTATGACACTTATTTATAATACTAACTTAAATACACACATTAACACTAATTTCTAGCACATACTAACCCCCCCTCTAACAACAAACCTAATAGATTTTTTCATTAAAACACACATAGTCACTTCTTTGATGAACTTTGACATACAGATTGTTCACTACTATGAATCCATCCTCTCAAACCCAATGATAGTTTGCCCCTAGTGTTGCCCCGATTTTTTGGGACGAGGACAACAAGGGGTAGGAGGACGAGATTCTAGGATGGCAATTTTTTTTGCCATGTTTGGAGATGGCAAAGGGGACGGCTATATAAATAAAATAATTTTTAAACTATATAGGAAAAGTTGCATATATACATTACATTCATATGAAAGCATGGATAAAGCATGTCATTTAAACGTAATAAAACCTTAACATACAACACTACAATAGTCAAACTCGATACTCAATGCGTATTGTGTTTACCGGTTAGGGTAGACTGGATCTAATGCATACTACAGTAACAAGATATAAGATATAGCACAAAAAAATGTAATGCTTCAGGAACCAAATATATATTTCAACAATGCTTCAAGACTTCAAGTACATCCTATGCCAGAACAAGATAGATAGCAATGACCAATACTGAATGGCTCCTCTCTCCGATGGAGAGTGTACAAAAAGATTACGAAGTGGTGCGACCGAACCGTCACATCATAATAGAACACCATTTGGTTACTAACTAACACCCTTAACTAATCCCGATGGCATAACGCACTTTTGTTGAAAACATCATCCCCCCCTAAAAAGAAAGTCATCTCTAGAGGACATACCAAAAATGGAGACAATGCTACTATATACAATACATCAAACATAAACTAGGAGGAAGGAGGATGCGTCCCTAGAGGTGTTGATGCTGAAGCCTGCAAGTGTCGCGCACCTCCTTGGTCCTCTTCTTCAAATCCTTTTCAACCTACATCTGAATCTCCAGTGTTGTCTTCATCATCTTTGCAATGTTCCCAAGTTCCGCCTCTTTTGCTTCAGACTCCTTCTCTAGTAGACTCTTCCCTTGCTTCACTGTCTCAAGCTGCACTAGCAATGTTGTCCTCTCTGATTCTTTCTCCTACTTTTCTGCCTCAAGCTGAGCAATGAGTGATGCTTGTTCTGAACCCTAGACTGACTACTGTGTAGCCAAGTTCCCTTCTACTGCAACTAATTGGGTAGTTATCTCCTCTCGAGCCCTCTTTGTTGCTACCTAATTTGCATTACTTCGTCACAAAGCATAGTAGGTGTCTCAGTACACCTACACTATCTCACGAGTAAGGGTCTCCACTCGGTTTTTCACTACCAGCTCTCCAGCAATCCAATCCTGCTGCAACTCAGGAGTCTCTATGTTAGACCATCGTCGTACCTTGAAGCATGCGATGAATACAGTAGGACAACCTACTCTCATAAACGAGAGAACATGCTCCAACTCCTAAACTACTCCCTCGAGTGCTTGTGTTTGAGTAGAGATCACCACTTGGCAACCTCAAGTTACCATATTTGCTAAGTAAGTCTCAACGTCCTATCCTATGTCTGTGGATGACCCTGATGATGGCTGCTCTTCTGTGCCCATCACCATGTCTACTACCTCCAACATCCTCTGAGCATTATCTACTGGAGGTGGTCGTTCATCTGCAAGGGTGGAGTGGCTCTCTCCATCGGGAAAAACTGTAGGAGACACAATAAGTTCCCTAGCCTCAACCTCAACTACCTCCCTCATAGGTGAGAGAACGCTAGATGCTAGTGCCATCAGTGTTTTGTTGAACCTTCGACTCAAATAAGCACACAGATCCTGTGTTGTACTTTCTTGGTCAGTACCTCCTCCTAGGTTGATTAGTAATGCGACGGCATCTACTATGACAACGGCATCTGACCCAATCACATCTAACTGAATTTGTGGCACCTCCTGGCTATCATGTGTATGTTTCTGCTCAAGTACCTCCATCGCATCTTCTAACAAAGCCTTAGCTGGTGAAGTGTGGGACTCTGTCTCTGGTATAGGCACTGCCTCAAGAATGGCTGCAGACTCTAAAATCGTCATGGGTTCTTCCTCCATTGTGACTACTGCCAAAGTCATGTCGATAGGTGTCCTAATCTATCTGACAGCAAGAATACGCGTACTCACGGTGGTGGGTAAATGAATTGTCATGGAGAGAAGAGGTTGTGGGAACAATCATGATGTTGTGATTCTCTCGACCTCCTCATCCTCTATCTGTATGTTGTCCCCCCAATCTGTGTCACTAGCACTATCGAATGAGTTGTCATGTCTGCCACTATCTATGTACTCGTGCTCCGATCTTGAGTCCATCTCTTGTCTGCATCATTTGTGCCTAGCTATGGCCTTTTGTCCGCCTGGTGTGTCCAAATGGTACTAGTGCATAATGGGAGATTATCCTAGGGCTAATGATCCATGGGGAGGTAGCTCTAACACATCTCCAAGAATCTAGTGTAGTGTGGCTTCCAAAAACAAACCGATGGCATGGTGAGGCATATGGAAGGTGCGGTGTTGTAATGTCATGAATTCGTATAACCTGTCCGCCAACACAGATGCCCAGTCATAGACCACCCCATTCATGATGTCATTCCTGAAGACTATCTGCGGCAATGTGATGTTTCAAGCACGACTTGCTCCCATAAGCCTACACTTCACAACATCCAGTATACAACGCCATGGCCCCTCTCTAATATGGTCTCGTCAAATTCCTCTACTCCTTGTATCCTTTATTGTGGAATCAAACTCTGAAGGGGTGAGTTTGTGAGCAATCAGCTTGGTCCAGAACTCCTTCCAATCCTATGTCAGCCTTCAGTTCTTCATTTCTACTTTACATCTAGTCCTTCCCGAAATACCGAACACCCTTGTGAAGTCTACAGCCTTGAAGGAAACAGTAATAGAATATTTTCGGTACTCGAATGTACTTTGCGTGGTGTGCCTATCAAATGCTTGAATCATTACTCGTAAAATCTTCTCAAAAGTTTGAATAGGGAATAAGGGCTTCTAAATAGCCCAATGCACTCCAACCCGTTGCAATAATTGCTTCACCGAATATGTTTCAGGTGTTTCCTACCACCACCTTCAGCACTCGAGTCCATTGAGTCCTTCGAACTATACTGTGAGATGTGTGACTTTTTTCTATTTGACAAGTCTGTTGAATCTTGGGTTGGACCTTCTTGCTACTAGAAGTTGCTTCTTGCATTTGGCCTGCAACTCGAACACTTGAGGATAAAACTTTTGTGTTCTTATCCATGCTCAAACTATTTGCATCTAATTGAACCTTCCAGCACCTCTTGCCTGCTGAATGCATGTTGTAATGGTTTCTTATTTTGGTTGTTATGCAAAAATTGGCTAGGGCTTGAAACTAATGTCCCCTTCTCCTGGAGTACATTGGTGCTTTTTCCCTTATCCCTTCAATCGCACAGAGGTTTTGTATTGATGCCTTTGTTGGTTCTATGGTTGTTGCCGATGGTTGCCTCCTTACTATATTCTATGGGCGGGGTTCGAGGTCTTCGCAGGAGCTTTCTTCCGCCTAACTGCAATCTTGAACTCTACGGACTTGATTTAGCTTGGGTTTCTCCGCAAACTTGGTTTCCACGAGCCCATCCGCGGCTCCTCCATAAGATGTCTGCAAGCTCCTCACATTCGCATGAAACTTCCCATTCGACAGACAAAGGCACAATTAGTCTCTACCCCAATCACTCCAACTGCTATGCACAAATCCCTTACTTATGGTGAGGGTCGCACTTTTGTCTACAACTATGGTGTCAATTGGTTACAAAAAACCGATCACTCAATCATTATGCCTTTCCAATTACCATTCCTTATTGGCTCCTGATATTGATTTTCCTCTGCAATAGTCACACCAGACTCTTCCACACCCTACTCTTCTTATATTCTCGGGTCTTTATGTCTATCTATTTCTATAGGGCCTAGTGTTTCGTCCACGAGAATTGGTATCCTTTGGTCTTTTGTGTGCTTCTCCATGGGGGACACTCGTGTTCTACAGCCTCTGTGTTTTCCCGTCGAAAGTTAATGATTTCCACAGGGGAGTTAGGATTTCCGCGGAGAGGTAATGTTGATCACAGGGCGGAAACATAATGTTGTCTGCGAAACTCCTTGTGACACTTGCCCATGAACTCTTTCTTTTTCGTGGGTATTACTTTTTCTCAAGAATATTTTATTATTATTATTTTCAATTTTAATTTTTTAATATTATTTCCGAGGTCTAAATTATTCATTTGCCCGGCGCAATCATCCCTCTGTCCTTCATGCCTTTGATGGTGAATCTTAAGTTTCAAGCCATTGACTGGGTCAACTATCTCCTTCTCATCCAAGATCCACAACTTGATTGCTCCATTATCATAGACTTTGCGTACTTTGTACGGTACAAGCCACTTGAACTTGCCTAGTTTAATCTCGTTGCACCCATTATACTTTAGCAGAAGTTGTCCTAGCGTGAATTTAGTTAGCTTCAAGTGTTTATCATGCTATGCTTTATGCCTGAGCTAAGATACTCAGTGGCCCACTATGCCATTAATCTCCATTTGTCGAGCTTATTTAGATTGTACAACCTTTCTCTCAGACTCTCCATGTCATCTAACCTGTTTTTGATGTTGTCCTCAAGCTCAACACCATGAAATCGAGCGGTACCACAGCCTCTTGACCATACATCAATTGGAAGGGTTTGTCCCTTTGTAACCTTGTACGTGGTATGGTAGACCCATAACACAGATGGCAACTTTTCCTCCAAGTCTTCTCCTTCAACTCCACAAGACTTATAGATCACTGATACTAATATCTTGTTCAGCGATTCAGCATGCCCATTTGCTCTTGGGTCATGCGGACTCGAGAAGGAATGACAAATTTTGAACTCCGTCGTGAGCAATCGAATGACATGATTTACGAAGTGTTCTCCCCAATCACTCATTCACTGGATGGGAATGCCATACTTGGTAATGATTGGTTCATAGATAAACCTTGTCGTACTTACCACTAAGCAATCTAGTAGGGCCCATGCCTCTACCTACTTTGTGAGATGTTATGTCGCTACGATGATGTACTAACACCTTTGAGCTTTGCTTACCTTCAGGGGTCCAACAAAATGTACCCCTATCGTTCAAAAAGTTCTTGCATGTGTGAAGGGTTAAGCAGCATAGTCTCTCTTCAGTGGCTTTCCCACCCTCTGGCAAGTATTGCAGCCCACGCCCCATCCCTGGCATCATTATACAAGGTAGGCCACTACAGCCCTGCCAGAAGTATCTTTCGTGCTGTTGCGTCTGGGCCCATGTGTCTTGTCGAACTTTAATGTGCTTCTCTCAATAAGCTCGGCACTTCCTCTTCCATGACACATTGTCAAAGGACTTGGTTAGGTCCCATCTTATACAGCAGCCCGTTAATCAACTGAAATGTTCGGCTACTAAGCAGGAGCTTCCTTTTGTCGCTCGATTGCATTTCCCTCGAGAACTGCCCCGTTGAAAGGTATTATCCAATGTTTGTATACCAGGATAGGACTATGGCAATCCAAAACAAGTGCGCATCTAGAAAGTCATCATTCACTCCTTCAAATGGTTCTCCTGACTTGATCCTTGATAGGTGATTTGCACTCACGTGACTCTTTCTGGGCCGTACAACAATATTAAATGTAAACTCATGTAGGAGGAGCAACCATCTACTCACCCACCCTTGAATAATTGGCTTAGTCACTAGGTACATCAAAGCATCGTGATCGACAGAGCAAAAACAGGGTCGCCAATAAGTAATGCGGAATTTTTTGTACAGCATACACCATTCGAAGGACCTCACTCTCTGTTGTATTGTAGTTCTTTTCGACTTTTGACAACAGTCTGCTTGCAAAATAAATAAAGTGATCTAATCCATGTTCACCCGTCTGCGCTAGTGTTGCCTTGATTGCAAAGTTTGATGCATCCACGTGCACATGAAACTTCTTATCCCAATTCATGTATGTAAGCATAGGAGCTCCTACCATTCTCATCTTCAGTTCTTTGAATGCCTCATGTTGCTCCGATACCCACGTGTAGAGCTCCCCCTTCCAAGTCAATTTGTCTAGTAGGTGGGACACTTGAACGGAATTTTTAACAGATCTTCTATTGTACCCGATGTGTTCTAGAAATGACTTCAGTCATGTCTGTGGGAGGTTGCATCTCCACAATTACTCAGACCTTGTCTAGGTCCGTCTTCAAGCCCATTTTGCACACAATGTGTCCTAGTAGTTTCCCCTAGGGCACCATGAATCTACACTTTTTAGAGTTTAGTGCTAACCTCGCCCGTAAGCATCTCTCCATACACTCCTTGAGGGCTACGAGATGTGTGTCCTCTGCACTGAAGATTGACCAATCATCCAAGAAAGCCTTAAAGTTCCCGACCGACATGTTGTCAAAGATGTGCAAAATGATTCTCTGAAATGTTGTTCGAGCATTGCACAGTCCGCAAGGGCATCTGATTGTACGCATACTCTATCTTCGACCACAAAAGTCGATTTTAACTTGTCTTCTTCCACAAATGGATTTTTGGTTATAACCAAAGAATCTGCCCACGAATGCATAGATCTCATGTCCAACAACTTCCTCTAGGATATTATTTGTGAACGGTATTGGAATGGATCCTCAATAGTTACTACGTTCAGAGAGCGGAAGTCCACGCATATCCTTTTATGGTTGTCCTCCTTCAATGAAATTACTATCGGAGACACCCATTCGCTTGTTTGTACACGAAATATGATGCCTACATCAAGCATTCGTGCAATCTCATCATTGATTCATGCCGCATAATTTTTATTCATTCGATATGATCACTTCGGCTCCTTGCACAAGTGGAATTCGATGGATGCACAGTTTAGGCAGGACCCCTTTTAGATCCTTATAAGTCCAAGCGAATAAGTCCTTGTATTCCACAAATATCTTGAATGTCGCTGCATTCAACATAGGGTTCCAGTCATCGCAAACAAAAATGTTCTCCGGGTTGGCTTCGTCCCCTAGGTTCATTGCCTTCATTGAAGGTTCTTCGTATTTGATGGGCTTTTCTTTGTCGAATGCATGTATTGGTGTTTCGTCCATTGGTGCCTCCCCCTCTTTATATTCCTCATATTTCTTTGGGAACGAGTTCTTTTCATCCCCTTCATCTCCTTCATCCACCCCTAACATGTTGCAACTCGAAAACACCTCATAGTCTTCCATTTGCCAATGTAAGAGTCCATTTAATGAATCTAGGTCATCATCGAGACATCTCTCCAGTTCCAGAATTCCCTCTTTATTAGGTTTCATGCTTCTCTTCCCTTCATCATCTTCTTCTTCGACTTCGGAATCGGACGATGATGCCAGATCTTCACCCACCATCTGTGTTCGTAAGTCGATTGTGAACTTATGACCCCCTCTCTCCATCAAAATAGTATTCTTCTTCCAATTGTGCTTCACTTTTGCTTGCACTAACCAACCCCTTTTGAGGATCGCATCATATCCTTTCCTCTTTTGTGGGATCACTACAAAGTCCAAGACGAAGGGTTGCGTCTCAATCATCACTCTTTGTGCCATAGAGTCCCAATAAGTTTAATACCGTGTTGGTTAGCACCTAGCAATTGAAATGTTGGCAACCACATTGTTGGTCCTCCTAATTTCCTCAATGTTTCCTCCAACAATGCATTAACACCAGAACCTCCATCTACGATAGTGAGCATCAAGATGGTCCCAAGGATGCCCATCTCAAACATTGCAGGGTGTCTTCCCATATTCACCGCAAGTAATATCGAGTCCTCTGTCTCGAGAAGAATGTTCTTTCCAATGGAGTTTTCCCTTTCACTATCAATACTCTTTGCTAGCCCATCCAATGTCTTAGAGGACATTGTCATGTTTAATATCGTCGTTCTTAGTTGTGGCATTGCAAGAAGGTCATTTAGTTTTATAGGAATCTCTGCTTGCATCACCTGCCTTATGATGTTTTGCTCCGCCTAAGTCCTCACTGAGGTACCCACGATATCCTCCATTTCCCTTCTTTCTATCATAATCTCCTTCTCTATTTCGACTTTTGCTTCCCACATCTTTCTTTTTTCTTCTTCGAGATTTTGGTAGATGGCTTTCTTCCCTTGTGCTCGAGTGACTGCTAACACATCTTCACCATTCCTATTGATGTTTAGCAGGTTCACCCCTGGCTTCAGACATTTTGACTCGTCGTGGTCTCTAGGACCACATCATCTGCACAAAAACGGTGGTGCTTCACTCTTTGTACAGTCTCTAGCGAAGTGGCCTCATTGGTTATAGGCACGGCATTGTATCGTGGGTCACCCACTAGGGTTGTTCTATATACGGCTACGACCTCCGTTATTATTGTTGTTGTTGTTTCCACCCCTTCCTCGTCGATTGTTCCTATATCCTCCTAACCATGTCACTTTAGTGTTTGTATTCCCCATTCCCGCAGCCTGGAGTAGATACTTGTTTCATTAGAACTTGTTGGTAGCCTTTAGTTTTCATGTTGAACGGGCATTCTTTAGTGAAATGCCAGACTATCTGTCAGATGTCAAAAAACTGATTTTTGGGGCAAGAGCCCTTCGTGTGGCCTTCCTCTTTACAATTCGTACACCATAAGTCCCCATCGGTGCTTCGGCCAGGGTTTTTCTTCATGTTTTTAACTTCATCATGCACAACATGTCTTTTTGTAGTGCCTGGATCTTCTTTTTTGATTCTTCATCACTACTCTCTCGGGAAGAATCATCTTCCTCTTTGGATGATCTATTCTTCTTCTTCTTCCCCGTCTTGTTTTTGCTTTTGAGATTCATCGCTCTGTGTAATGTCCCCTCTCAAAATAATCTTGGAGTTTAGGGACCAATAAATTAAATTCTTTACCTTTTTATGAATTGCATCCTTGATTCCGATGTAATCTCATATGTTGCTAATGCAAATGATATATCAGGTTGATATGAACAATGTGATTTAGTATCACTGACTTAGAAAATTGGATATAAGATGATTGTTGATGCCAAATTGAAAGGTGGGATCTTATATATAGTAATTTTTGTGAATCTCCAACTAAATCCCTTAACAAAACCTTTATGTAATCCCTAATGTGGAATGCCTCAAAAATATATGTTTATCCACTTAGGGAAAAAAAAAAATATTCTATCAGGTATTCAACAAGTAGGTTGTTCTTATAGCAAGTGAATCTAATATATTTCAGGTATCTATGTTTGCATCCCGAGTCAAATGCTACTATTTGGTAAAAGGAAAATCCTGCAGAATAATGCCAATTGATCCTTTCATTATTTTTAGATTATATTTCTATTGTCCCAGCTAGGCTTTAATACTTGTTTCTAATTTATATCCGATCTGTTATTTCCAGATGTGTGGTATTGACTTGAATCTATGTCCTTATTTTGCTATGATCTGGTATATCTGTGGCCTATACTGGTAGCTGATTGTGACTGATCTGTGTTATTTTTCTGATGATCCCCTGTCCTCCCTCTATTGATACTTCTTCTCATTATTATATGCTCTTCAAGGCTGAACGATAACATCCTTTGAAAGTCAAAAGTCATGTCCTTGAATCACACCTCAACTAATTGAATAGCCACTTCCGTAAGTAATTTTGTATCTCTCCATGTAATTTATTCGTTTAATCACAATCGTGTACCTTGGGGTCTGATCACAATTGATCGGTTCATAATAATGAATTTGTCTCTTTATTGCATCGATTGAAATGGGCTTCTACATCGTATGGTAATGCAAAGCATTCAACGTTTCTATTATTTTATTTATTTGCTCAATACTCCTGTTCCTGAGTCTGTAGACTTCTACGTGGGCAATATCTGATTATTGTGGCGGCATTAGATGTGCATTCAGTGAGTTAGTGCCTTAAGAGTGTTCGTGTTATTAGAAGTGTTGATTTCATCAGCATGCTCGATCCTTCATTGACCTTCGACTTCATAATGTCAACGGTAATTAGAAGGGAGTTCTTCATAAATATATTTGAGATATTACATATATATATTTCCCAAAAGTAAATATTTAATCATAGAAAAAGATCCATTAATATATGTTAATTCATATTTAGTTTGATCATTATATAAATCATTTTTATTATTTATTATTCATTTAATTTGTATTTAATATATTTTTTTTAACTATTGGATTATTTATTATGATCAAAATTATATTATATTATAATATGCTAAAAATGTTCAATAATCATTTATTATTTATATCATGAGTATATTATTACTTGTTTATTTCAATATATTGTATTATTATTTAATTATCATTATTATAATAATTCAATCATTATAGCTACGATTATTTCTATTAATAATATATTATTATTTTATTTATTATTAATTTACTTTAATTTTATTATTAAATTCTATAAATATGGGCACATGACACTCTGTTATATGTATCGATGTATGACATCAGGGGTACTATTTTCATTTTTCTCTGAAGTGTGGGCTTTAATCCTTCAATGAACTAGCATTTCTTCAAGTCATCCGCTGGTGGGCTTTCCATCTTCCCCACCAACTCCTTTAGTCTCCGCCCATTTCCGCAAATGGTCTCATCTTTCGCCTATTTGGTGTTGTAGATTTCCGCTACGATTCATTATCATCTCTTAATACCAAGAACTCTACCCCAAACTCCTTCAAGTCCGGCCATGTGGCTATTTTCATATGATCGATATCAGAGAACCAATCGATCACTACTATCCTTAGAGTGGCCAAACACTGTTGCACCTAATCATCCTAATTTATTACACCGTTGGTCATCTGTATGGTCTCACATGTTTTACAATGTCACACAAGGTCTTATGTACCATCGCCCATGAATTCAGGTAGTTAAAGCTTTTGTCCTGCCATAGCTAGTGGATGTTGTGTTGTTACAAGTGGTTGTAGCGGTTGTAGCTGTTGTTTTTGTTGTATCCCATGCGGATTAATGTCTGCACCTATGCTTGCGCACCCACATTGCACTGTGGTGTAGTAGGCTTTGAAAATAGGGTTTGGTTACCAAATTGTACTCATTCGCTCGATGTATGGGGAACGAACATAGTGTATCGGTTACCCCACCCTCATGCTGCTTCAGCACCTCTAGCCGCGTTGGTCCCCTCTTCACTCTTGCACTGATTCTTCACTTGGTGTGAAAGACATGTCGATGAACTCCTCCCTCGTTTCCTCGATCCAACTTAGTCTTTGTCGTGTCTCTTCTATTACGTCCTCACTGCATCTCACCCGTCGACGATCAGGCGAACCGTGTTCTCCGTCGATCAATGCACCTCACGTGGCATTGTGGTCATCCTCTGTGACACCGATGTGGTCCCCTTTGGTGAGTTGCCTAAGCCTTTGCCTCCGTTCGGCTTGTTAAGCAAGGATTAAAGCCTGTTGTGCAATGTGTACAGCATCATTTTGGGCTTTTCTATTTCTATCCTTATTTAATTGGTTTGGAATCAATTCAAAACATCATAAATAACAAAGAACACTTTTTATTTATTTATAATCTTCGTACATCATGGGTCGTCTATGTGACCGTTACAGTTACAAGTGCTCTTTCCCTTCAACAATCCCAAGGCCTAAGGCTCATGGGTTGAACCTCTATCAGGTCTTCATCTCATTCTTCTTCTTCCCGACATTTACATTTGGCAAAGTTTCTCAGAGTTTGTTGCTGACGTTGGTCCCACTCAATTTCCTCCCTTCGCCTCACCTATGCAAGGAATGCTTGAGCTAAGAGCTGGGGAAACTAGTGCAAAAGTCGATTTGGCGCGGGACTCACATTCAAGGCACCCAAACAGCGTCCTTGAGAACTTCTGTGCGTACGGCTTCTCTACATACAAATGTTTCGATCGTTGCTCGAAACAATATTTAGAATATTTTCGTAAGCACGTGCTCATCTTCGAACAACTTGATAACTCCATCTTCAGTAGTTCTTCTGATATTCATATTCTTTGGTACAGATATTCCCATTTATTCCATGTATACCATTCGTTGCATCACTCTTTCTAGATTCAAGTGGGCAACGGTGCCAAATGTTTACCAGTTAAGGTAAACTGGATTTAATGCATACTACAATAACAAGATATAAGATATAACACAGAAAATGTAGTGCTTTAGGAACCAAATATATTTTCCATTAATGCTTCAATGCTTCAAGTACATCCTATGCCAGAACAAAAGATAGATAGCAATGACCAATACTGAATGACTCCTCTTGCCAATGGAGAATGTACATAAAGATCCCGAAGGGGTGCAACCGAACCACTGCATCATAACAAAACACCCTTCGGTTACTAACTAACACCATTAACTAATCTTGATGGCATAACACACTTTTGCCAACAACATATTTCATAATTCGACATTCATTGCCCCTAGTATCTCACTCGTCATTGGACTCATGCACTCTACATCTCTCTTGGATCTTTTATGGTTGGCTCTCACCGGCTTTGAATTCAAAGTGACCACCAGATTGATAGGGATGACAGGATTGTTGCCTCTGCTCCCTTAGGGAGGCGGAATCTAAGACACACTTTATCTTTCAGTGCCCCATCTACTATGAGAGCAGGGGGGTTTCACTACTTATTAAGATAGTGCAGGTCCCTCTCCTCTTTCTTCAGCTACACTGATCAATGGTGTCTTGCCCTCTATCTCCTAGATATCATGCAGCTTCATGAGCATACTTTAGAGTCCCTGTTCCGTCATGGCAGACCTCTGACCAGCTCATCACATCTTTCTTCTCGCCTGGATTTCCTACCTGGCAGAAGAAGCAGTTACTCAGCCCAACCTCTTCGAGACACACCAGGTCTATGAGGCCTCGCAGAGGATGCACTCAGAAGTGTCACCTTCCTCGTCCTTCCAACAGCTCCTCCAGACAGTCTGGGTTACAGCCTCATCCCAGATCATATTCTTCGGTTCAGGTTTACTTCTCACCTATGAGGAATAGTTAGTCTTTTCTGGCTCCGTTCTTTTTCTTTCTTGTTTGTTCTTTTTGCAGACACTGTTTGATGTTGTCACTGCTGGTTGTTGCCTTGTTGTATGCTCCCCAGTCCCTTAGACCCTCGTGGTCTCTTGTTGGACATTAATAAATTTATCTTATCTTATCTTATCTGGTGTGGCTAGGTTTTTCCCTTCAAGTTGAAGGGTTTTCCCAAGATAAGTTCTTGCGTCTTTTGTGCCTATTTTCTATTTTTTCTTTATTCTTGTTTATCATTTTTTCTGGGCTAAACATTAACAATTCACTCTCGTGGGATATAGCTTTGGATAAACTTATGCGTAAGAGGCTACAATGTGGTAAAGTTCATTTCTCAGCATTCATGGGACCTTTGGGTCTGCAGTTTGAAGATTTCCGTGTTTGGAGAATACATCTATCTTTTGTAATAAGTGTATCTCACAGAAAGAGATTATTTGTCTCTCATTGAGTTTCGAATGCAAGACGTTCAGAAGTCTTGGATTGTGGGTTGATTGATTATTCTGTGATTGTCAAAATTCTTTTCAGTTCTGTGTATGAACTTTTGATACTCCCGTGACTAGAGTATAAGTGCATGGCATGTTTTAGTATTATTCTGTATATGTTTGATGAACAATAGACTTAGGTGAATAAATCTTTCTCAAAGAAGATGGTATCTGTGAAATACTTATAAAAAATTTATAATCTGTTTTGCGTAGCTAAGTGATAAAAATTCTGCTTAAGGCTGATGGATTGATTGTTAGCATTAACAATCAGAAGCTTGAGATCTCTGTATTTGTTTGCATACAATAAAGGATTTATATTTTTGTGGGCTGGGATTTTCACCCTCCAGTGGAGGATATTCAGAGGAAAAGTTTGTGTTTTCTGTTATTGTATTTTTCTGTATGTTGAATTATAGCATTCTGGTTTGAAAATTCAACAGATACAACTCGTATCCTAAGAATAGACCGGTAGCATGCAAAGCAAACATATCACCAAATTTAATCCATTGATACCAAATCTGAACTTGGGCAATCTAATAAAATTACCTACCTAACGAAAGACCTTCTAGAAGGCCATCTAAAAAAGTTTTCTCAAAATGTGTTCATCTCCTTAAAAAAGTGATGACTAAAAATAGCAAGACAATGGAATTAAAATAGATTAATTGACAAAGTGGATCTTGGAGAGGATTATGATGAGATTCTTTAGGCTACTAGGCCACCTTGTGGCAGTTCATGAAGAGCGATGCCATCTAAATGGCCTGTCTCACTTGTAGCACGAATGGGGATAATTGGTCCATTGGTCCTCAAAGTACCCTTCAAAGCCCAACTTTTGGAAGTAACAATGTCCTGAAGGTAAAAAGCCACCTCTGGTTGAGATAACAAGATAGGGTAAAGTCTCTTACGAAGAGTGGTATCTCCCTTAAACCTAGTATTAGGCAGCACACCTCATCACTCTAGAAATAGTGATATTTCCCCTAGATATCATAGTGGACAGGAAACCTGGAAATAAAATGCTCTGGCTCTACTTCATGGAAAAAATAAACCAACAGATACTATGACCTCATACATTAGATGTCAAGTAAAATAAAATCTAAAGTCATATGCTCAATGCTATGGGAGATTGATGGGATGGATGATGGTGCCATCAACAATCTACAAGATATTTGTGGCATGGAATTTGTTTAGGATGGTCTAACTCACAAAACTCAATTTCAAGTTCATTATCGCTTGGTTGAGCCTTCATTTATTTAGCCAGCATAATAGTCACTTAAACACTGATATCATGTTTTGATTAGACTTAATGATCACATTAAGTCTAATCAAAACATGATATCATTGTCTTAATGCTATTCTCTAATAATGAACACCTATGAATCTTCGTTGACCAAAAGATTAAAAGGTTAATTTTACTTCCTTGAAGGAATTTGCACTTTTATCAACTGCAAGAAACAAATATTCAAGTTTAACTAGAGCAACTATTAACAAAAGAAAGAGTGAATTGCAACAAATTCCAATGAGATTATTCACTTGATGATATCAGATATCCACAATCCATAAAGATTATTGTTTATGTTTCTGGGTAGATTATGTTGGAGCTTTCACATCAACATTCAGATCACATTCCATGATCCATCAGCAAGATGATAAGAGAGAGCTCAAGAAGGCCAAACATAATCTAACATACCATTCACGTCAACCTTTCTTTTAACACGTACTGTTTGCAGGAGTAACAATATGGGCAAATCCATCTCCTAAGAGACATCAAACAAACAAGTATATATGAATCGACTAAGCAACACTGTGCTGAGTCAGCGAAAGACTACATTGACATCAAAACATTTATGTTTAAGTGCTTATAATTCATAAAAACTTCTCCCTTTTGTTCCACTCCAGCAAGCACGCAACCAGACAACTGGTTGCAAATGATAAAATCGAAGTTTTTTAGTATTACATGGACGTCTTTGAAGGAAAACATATCCTTTTTATAAAACATATATTTATTCTTTATAGTTTGATCTATGTCAACTTGATATATTGTGTTATCTGAGTCTGATAACACGTATAATTTTTGACAGGACCACCTAATACTTAAACCTAAAACATCTCGTTACCGTTGGTATGTCCCACTGATGGATCTACTCGTCCCTTTGCAGTTCGAATGTGGACTGCTATTCAAACAATACAAAACATGTCCTCACCTATCTATGCCTCGAACCTTACTCGCCCGAAACCCAGTATCCAGTCCCGAACCCCCAACTACAAATACCTCCATTTTCACATTATTATCTACTAATTGGTTGCAAATGAGTTATATCAAAGACAATATAGTGGAAACGAGACCTTTTAAAATCATGGTAGACAGGATGCAATCTTCTAATATGAACACAATTTTTGCTCAGATTTTTCAAGAAAGCCTCGGACTATTTTTCATGATTTTCAAAGAAAGAAAAGGGAAAAGAAAAGAGCTATTTCATAGATAAGTAACTTCAAGAGGAACACAGTTGGAAAACATAAATTGCAGATAGAGTATGAATACCTGCTGGCCAGTTTTGGGTCTCCGAAGAGCAGCTCTTTTGTGCCCACAAATTTCACAGCTCCGTCCAATTCTCTTAGGTTGTTTCTCATTCACATTTGTACTCGTACCGCCATTCCCATTTGCAATCGCCTCCATAATTGCTCGGTTCCACGCATGCAGAATTCGGAAAGATTCAGAAGTAGATGATGTTAAATTCGCGCTACTGTCCGGGACGTTCCAATTTCATGGCACGTTGGATGTTTTCAGAGAGTTAGCAATGATGTTTGGGTTTAATGGAGCGTCACATGCTTCAAAATCACATCGAAGAGATTCTGCGATGAAGGTATACATAATGTCACTTAATCATGGATAGCGCTGTCTACGGGGATATAGAAAGAGAGATTATCATCGGGGTTCTTATGATAACTTATGTATTCATTTAGCGTAGAGTCCACAAGAAGCGCCTACCAAGGAGAATTTTGATCCGCAATCAGCAAACAGCTACAAGGCACGGTATCGGGACAGGAAATTTAAGGAGGGAGAAAAGGAAATAATGACGCGGTCTCTATCGGCTGATCAGTGCAGGGGCAGATTTAGGGGTTTGGTCGGTAGTCTTGGTAATCGGTAGGATCAGTCATCTAGTGCTAAAGGCTTTGCTACTACTAGTGGGTCCATATTTGCGGGCTTTCAGATGATGATTTTGTCTGCTATAGTGTCCCTCTTTTTCAGTGGGCTCCAATTCGGTTTCATTTGAAGACAACATTATATGCCTCCAATAAGCAGACAGGCAGATCCCAGGTACGCCTTTTTCATTTTTCTTACATCTGATTCTGCACTTGTTCAGGTTTTCTTTGTTACTTCTCCTGGCATTGGTAAATTTACAATGGTAAAACACCATAAAGAATCTATAACAAGGCACCAGTGAGAACGATATAGTCCTCATGGAAGGAACAAACGAGGAAATCACAGAAACATCTGCAGAGAAGATACTTGTACAAGTATCATTGATTGATCAACCAAAGATAAGAGAGGCACAGTCAGAACTAGATGGGTCCACCTTACAAAACATAGGATCTAACAGTAATAGGGTGGCAGAGAATCAGATAGTCAGGGCACCCGTAACAGCAGAACAGCAAACAAGTCTAGGAGAAGCTACAAAACACAATGACATCTCTAGTAACAGTGGCTTGGTCCTGACATACGGGGATAGTTTAATGCATAGCAGCATTATCAAGTGGAATCAAGGGAGCTTCCTCATTCTTTCGGGACCCTTAGCCAAACACACGAGTTCATTCAATCTTGGAGGGAAAAATGGTAATTTACCCACAAACAATCTGAGCTTCTCACAAGCCAGCGGACCACCCACAGGAGGAAACTACATCTATGTGAATGCCAAACAATATAAAAGAATAATTAGGCAGAGAAAGATACGAAAGTTTTAAAATGCAAAAAGAGGGAAGTTAGCAGCTTTACTTCCGAAACTGATTCCACAAACCCCAAACAGCACAATAGAGGGAGAACAAAGTCTGAGGCCGACTGAAATCTCTAAAACAATTAAGCGGTTTGATAATATCAGAGATATTAACGGTAAAGGGAAGACAGATAATTCTCAGGTGATAGACACAGTGGAGGATGGACTGCCAAATAATTACAGCCCCACAAAGACACCTATGACGTGCTATCCAGACATCTTTGTGAACGATTTGGTAGCTATGAAGGAAAGGGTGTGGGCACTTGAAGAGAGGAGTCAAATAGAAAGTATCACAATGAAAAGAGTTGTTGAGGATAACTGGAAGCTAGCAACGGAGGTCAAGTCACTTAGAGAACAAATTCAAAAATTGCAATTTAATATGGAAGAAGGAGAGTACGAATTAATATTGTTAAAGAAAGAAGTAGGAGAAAAGAGGATAGCAGCAAGTACTACAGGAGAAGGAGAGGCTACGAAAGGAGACAAAAACCCACAAATGAAAAATATACAAGATGCCATGGCCAATATGGAAATAAAAGAGAATCAACTCAGAGAACAAATCGAAGAAGTTAGATCATGGGCTAACATAGTAAAGGGGCTAGCAAACACTCCTATTGACAACGTAGAAAAACAAGTTCGGAGACAGATTAGAGAGGAAAAAGAAAGAAATGAGAAAGTAGCAAATATCGTCATCAAAGGGCTACGAAACTATGGAGAACAGGAGAAAACAACGGATTTAGTTAAAGACTTCTTTAAAGACCAATTAGACTGGCATGGAACAACCATACAAGCACAAAGAATCAGAAAATGGATTAGAGGAGGCAAAGACAGACATGTTAGAGTGACAATGACGAATATATGGGATAAAAACAACATTTTCAGCAAGAGGAAGTTTCTTAGAAGCACACACATATATCTTGATGATGACCTCACTGTAACTCAGCAAGAAGAAAGGAGGAAGGAATGGGAAAAAGTGAAAACAGCAAGAGAAAACGGCAAGTGGGCGTGGCTACAAAATGGCAAAGCCCAAATCAACGACAAAATCACATGCAATAAATAGGAACTCGGGCCCACCCAGGAACATTTAACTATAGTTAGCTGGAACTATAGAGGTTATCCTTGGAGAAGAGGACCTGGGTTAGGGCCGATAGTTAAAGATAATGACATCATTATGCTTACCGAGACTCATGAACATGATGGATGTAGGGTTCTAGATTTTGAAAGCTATAAGAAGGTATCATTGTGGAATGAGAAGATAGATAATGGTAAGGGGCATACAGGCATCACCATTCTAATAAAAGAAACTTGGAGCAAATTTGTAAACTTAGAGAAAGAAGATGTAAACAAGCAATATATTTGGATAAAAATAACAGAGAATCGGATTTCTACAAGGGTGGTTGTCTATTACTTCGCCCCAAAAGGCTCAAAAATGTATTAAAAACATAGATTGGATCGAGAAGACCCATTCGCTGCACTCAAAAAAGACATAGCAGCTTTTAGCTCTTTAAGGGAAATAATGATAATAGGGGATTTCAATGCTAGAATAGCAAACAAGCAAACTCTCAATCTTAAGGAGAGTTACAATGAAAGCAGAGACCCAGTTTGGCTCGAAGAAGAAGGGACACAAAAATGGGAAAGATCTTCACAAAATAACATGGGAAAGATTAATCATTTTGGTGCTGAATTACTAGGCTTATGTTACCTATATAACATGGTCATATGCAATGGTATAGAAAAGTGGCCTAAATCAAGTGGAATCACATGCAAAAGATACAATGGACAAAGTGTTGTTGATTATGTAATATGCTCGCAAAACTATGTCGCAAAGACAATTAACTTTGAAATAGACGATTGCCCCATGGAGCTAAAATCTGATCATAACCCCATCTTGATAAGGGTGGCCACTCACTTTAAAGATCAACATATTGCCCCAAAACCTTTACAAAAGAGGAAGATGATTTCGATCGGCAAAGTTTTAATGACACAAGAAAATCATGATACTTTCCAAGACTCTCTTTTGCAACTATCTAGGGTTCCACGAAACCATCCCGAATCTGATAAACAACATTTCATGGACAAGGATAATCTTGTTCTTACTATCATTAAAGTACTGGAGGAGTGTAAAAGATCTAGGGCCACAAGAGAAGCCAAGAACACTTTTTCGGCCAATCTGTGGTTTGATGAGGAGTGCAAAATGGCAAAAAGGAATTGGAAAAAGAACATGAACAAAGAAAGTAGAAAGGAGTATGATCAACTGATTAAAAAGAAGAAAGAAGAGTATGTGAACAAGAGAAGAATCGAGTTGATTAATCTTGGTAAAAGCAGCCCCAAAAAGTTTTGGAAAGAGCTTCAGCAGAGAAAAACTCAGATAGAGAACAACATAACAGGAACCAAATGGCTGGAATATGCCAAGACTCTCTATGAGTGTGATCTAGGAGAACGTAGAACTATGGAAATAGAGACTATAGGGGAGTTATTCAATGAAAAGGATATTATTCAAGGCATAAGGAGGTTAGCTATTGGTAAAGTGCAAGATATAGATGGGCTACAAGCTGAATACTTAAAATGGGGTGCTGAAATCCTCACACCACACATCACTAAGATTTTCAATAGCATTAATAGAGAAGGTTTCCTTGTAAAATGGACAACAAGTGTGGTGATCCCACTCCACAAAAGTGGAGATATAAACAATCCTTCTAATTACCAAACCGTCATGATCAATCCACTATTTGGCAAGCTATTTGGCAACTTGGTAGAACAAAAAATCAGCAACTAGGTTGAAACAGAAGGCAAACGTGCAAAAGGGCAAGCAGGCTTTAGACTAAAACACTCTACTATAGATCACGACATCACTCTCAGACACTTGATAGAGAAAGTTTGGGACACTTCGGGGAACGAGGCTTTTTGTTGTTTCGTGGACTTTTAAAAAGCATTTGACATAGTGTCGCGTAATAAATTATGGGATAGAATGGAAGAGTTGGAAGTTCCTAAAGAACTTAGGTCAATGGTTTACAGATTATATGAGCAAGTCAAAGCTAAAATCATAACGACATAAGGGCTATCAGAAGATTTCGACAGCAACATCGGGGTTAAGCAAGGGTGTCCGCTATCTCCAACATTATTCGGACTCTATATTGACAAGTTAAAAGAGTGGATAAACAAGACCAATGGTGAGGGGGTGCGGCTGACCCACTTTGTGATAAGATTGCTCTTATATGCAGCTGATCTCATAATTCTTGCTAGAACAACTAAAAGTTTGAAAGAGCACTTGAAAGCACTAGAAAATTTTTGTCATGAGGTAGGAATGCAAGTTAACACTAGCAAAACCAAAATTACGATCTTCTCGCTAAAGAAGAATAGGGGCATACAAGACGAGTTTCTGTTTGAAATTAGCCCCCTTGAGATTGTGGAAGAGTACAAATACTTGGGCATTGATTTTCATAACAAACTCAATTGGGATACTTGCAGATCAAAAAGGATCCAAGGGGGCTAGAAGGCATTATACTCTTTACAAAACAAATACAGGAACACATAATTATGGGATAGGATGATCGTGAAAACTCTTTTTGGTTTGTTGGTCACTTCAGTTCTTCTATATGGATGTGAAGTGTGGGGTGGTAGTATGTCCAAACAGAAATGGCGGCAAGTAGAAAGAATTCAAAAACACTTCATCACATGCAATCTTAAAGTCAAGAACACAGTTTTGTATGAGATCTTTTTGGTGGAGGTGGGTTCCTTTCCATTAGAAGCCGTCACATTGGTCCGGATGCTAAGCTATTTAAAGAAAACCCAAGGTCTGGAAACACATCGTTGGCCCAAGTTGGTCATAGAGGAAAAACTTGTGAGGCAGAAAAGCACATGGATGAAACAAAATGACAAATAGATGCGAAAATGGGATATCAACATCCAAACTCGCTTGGATAACATTAAAGAAATAAAGAAGTTTATCAATGAAAAATTATGCAATATTCTGTGGACAAGACACATAAGGTGGAAAAAATCTTATTACATTAAAGAATTTAATCCCACTTCTAGTCATGATGAAAAGGCCTGTATAAGAGCACCTATTAACTGGAAAGAAAAAATGTTGATGACACAACTTAGAACTAGTTCACATCAGTTGCGATGTGAAATTGGTAGATGGCAAGTTCCAAAGAAAGAGTGGGCAGACAAAACATGTTTATTTTGTAATATGGGAACAGTTGAGACAGAGCAGCACTTTGTCAAGGAGTGCCTGGCTTACAACAACATTAGATCTGGTTATACAAAAAATTTGCAGAACAAGGACTTCAACTATTTATTCGAGGAAGATCAAGTGAAGAGAACAATGGATTTGATTATCAAACTTCAGAGAAGGAGAGACAAGTTAACCAAAACTTTGCAACTGACTAGTTTCGCTCCTAACTCGGGAGGGTGATTGCATGGGTCCCATAGACTACTTTAGTCTCATGGACGTCATTAAAATCTATCATATCATCATATCATTTGATTTAAATTTTGTTAACTACTGAAAATAATTTCATATAATGGTTATTTATTATAATTAACTTTTAATTATTTAAAAATATAATTTTCCTGATTTTCTATTGGTTTGAGTAATTAGAAATTTTATTTTTCTTTTAAAAAAATTATGAGATAATAACAAAATTAAAAAAATCCATACAAATATGGAAGCTTCCACTAAAAAGTTCTAGTGTTTCTATTTATTTCTTTAGGCTAGCATGAATTTCACCGATATTCATGTGTAGGTTACAAAATCAAGATGGCCCTTCGTGCGACTAATGTCATAGTGGAAAGCATTGAAATCTATAATAACAATCTCATTTGTTATATCCTCAACACATGTAGAACTAGTCCGCACAGGGCTTTGGTCTCTAACACATAGGATTCTTTGGCAACCACTTTCAATACCTAGCACCTATGGTAAGCCACTCATCTAGGGCCTCTACCTACTCACTAATCCAAATATCAAATTGTGAAACAGGGAACAATTACCTAGGGTCCCATACCCCTAGCCCTAAACCCCAACTCATCAAAATCCACTTCTAAGAACAAGACGCATGCAAATAAATATACAAGATGCATTACAAGAAATATTTAAACATCATAAAATCAAGAAAAGTCTCTAGTGTCCAATAAAAGTCCTTTCACAAATCACAACTCAATCAAGGGTGAGAACTAGTAAAAGACTCTACATTGACACATTCATGTCATAAACCTACATATTTATTATGTTTTGTTGAACTTTTATTATATCTACACAAATGTCATGCAAAACTGTGCATACATGCATTATAACCCACTTTTGTCTATTGTTCACCAAATCTACACTTTTATTAGGTAGAACTATGCTTATGTGCTCTATAATTGTGCTTATGTGCAAACAAGGCAACTGATAACTAACTAACTAGGAAATACACACATAATTGTGCATATGTGTAATACTCTTGTGCATGTGCAGCCAACTTGTACACTTTTTCTAGAAAACTCAAAAAGATACAATATATGGTAAGGGTTGGATTTCCAATTTGGATTCGGATAGAGTAGGAATTCTTGTTCCACCACTAGAATGATTATCCCTACGTTGTTCCTTCTCTAATAGAATATCAACTCACAATATTCTACCACATCAAACCATAGGGTCATACTCAAACTCTGAAAGAGCAATATGTAGTAAGGAGGAACAAAGGATAATTATCACATAACAACTAGATCAATCACAAACAAGTGCAAACATACATCATAGAATAAAATCTACATATCTTATACTTAAACATTTTATTCATCGAGTTTAATTTTTCCATTATTCATGAGTGCAGAAAATAAAAGGTTTGAAAATCCTACTTTCAGTCTTTGAGAGGTAAGTCTGAGGTGTTGGGATGCCTACTACAGAGAGTGCTCCTCTCACCTCTTTCTTTACTTTCTTTTCGGATAATCTAGCCTCTATATTTTCCTGAAAACCATCTGTCTTGTGCAAACTTGTGAAATTCTTTTTAAATAAGAATTGATCTCATGGCCATCCAGCATTGCAAGCCTGGGAAAGCACAAATTTATAGGGTACAAATTGTTGTTACAATGGTTGCAACCATTGCAACTAGCACCCCCTAAGGTTTGATTAATTAAATCAAATCATTTAGTTTATTATTTATTTTGTTTTTTAAATGCCAATTAGTTCCTAGGTTATCTAGTTTATCACGAAGAACCTAACCAAATAAATCACATGGCTCAATAGTTAAGTTACTTATCTCTCTCATCCATGAGGTCAAGGGTTCCACTCCCATGGCCTTTTCTAATTCTTGTTTACTAATTTGTTTCTCTATCACAAGTTACTATCTAGTTCTCCATCCATGGTTCTTGAAGAGCATGTTATGTGGGATGGTAAATGATGTGTTTAGAAGGTGGTAGATCATGGATTTGAGTCTCATGATTTTTTAGTTTAATTCTTAGTTATCCTTTAATCTCTCTTTTTTTGTTCCTACTCTTATTTATTTATATACAAGAAATTATGCAATTAGACTAAGACTCGTGACTTATTGTATCAAAACTAAAACCACATATGTGAATCAATATGAAATGTATATTTATTTGGGCATATATGTGTAGGGTAAACAATATTTTAAAAATTAAAGATTGTACCCTAAAAATTGTGTACATGGCAATATGTTTAGGGTGAACTTACAATAACAAAACATGAATTTTCTTCAATCTCTTAGGATTCAATAGAAGCATATAGATTTTCACATTTTCTAAAACATGACACTTTTGCAAATTTTGTCGAACTCTCAAAAATCTCATCCCAAACCCTCAAAACACCCAGTATCCTCCAAAACCAACATAGATCGCCTATTAGCTATGCCATATTGGATAGCACATGGCATAGATTCAACCCCAATGAGGTAAAGATGTGAGAAAATGGTTTGTTTATTTATTTATGTAGCCCCAATTAATGTGAGTTAAGACAAAATGTAAGTTTGAGTTTAATGCAAATAGAAATTAAGGATCCAAGGGGAAGGATCTATGACAAATACAAATTTTGAGCTAAAATTACATAATGGAAATAAACAAAAGAAGAATAGTTAAATCATAGTTAATAATACTTATTGATAAGGGGTTAACTTCTTTTGTGTCAAAGGGATTTGGATCGCTAAGATGCTCCATTGACAATGGATCTACCTTGACCTCTACAAAATTTGATGTGAAGCCACATTATCTTTGTCTACATTTACTTTTATTTTTAATGAAAAAAACTTCTAGTTATTTTTTGATTCTAGATTGGGTTTGAGGTCCTCGTTGAAGAGTTCACATATGTATATGTTGATAGCTATGTCAGGCTGTTTAGGGTCATCGTGTTGAGGATATGACGAACGAGATTTCAATGCTTTCCACTATGGCATCAGTAACCTACTCAAGAATATTAGTGAAATTCATGATGGCCTAGAGAAATAAGTAGAAACATTAGAACTTTCTATTGGAAGCTTCTATATATGTATGAAACTTTTTATTTTTTATTTTGTTACCATCTCGTTAATTTTGCATTTTATTATGAGAAAAATGGTTTTTCTGATTGCTCAAACCAATGAGGAACCAAGAAAAACATGTTTTCAAATTATTATAAATAAATATGAATAATTAATTTGTATTTTAGTGTAGTAAAACTTAATTCTTTGTTTTCATTGGTTGATTTACTTAGTCAAATAACAAAATTTGGATCAAATGATTACATTAGTTAATATTGTCATAGGGAGGAACTAATAATTATGTGAAATGAATATGTGGAGAGTTTGCACTATTTTATTTACCTTATGCATATGCAGAAACTATATGACGGCCCATGCCTTAAAGTTTAAGTAAAAAAAAAGTGTTCTCTATTTTTTGTGGGCATTGTGTTCATGTGGGAACTCTAATCTCTGTGATTTTGGGTATTAGTCTTTAAATATAATATTTTACATAGCTGATTTTGTAGCTTTGACAATATTTTCTTCCATTACAATATATATCATTATTGCTTTCTATTACTTTTGTTGGCATAACCAACATATTTCCACTATGTTATGATGTTAGTCAAATTTCTGATAGTTAATTTCAATGTCTTGGTTTTTGCAATTTATGAGGAAGCCTCGAATAAGCTTATTATTAGTTTGTATAATTTAGTACTTGTAATTGGGGAAAACACTGATTCCACATTGTTTTCTAATATTCTGTGATTTTGATGAGCAGTTATTATAGGGATTAGATTTCTACAATATTGCACTATTGCAAACTAAATATCTTTAGGTTGATTTTTATCTCAAGATTCTCTTTGTTTTTGGGCTTATTCATACCTCAATAATTTGATGAGTTCATAGTTGCTTCTAGGTCTGCACCTGATTATAATGGGTAGGGTTTATATTCTTCATTTCTAGAATGAGCTAGATAAATTTGATATCACATTTATTATGGTGAGATTGAGTTGAACCATAGGATTAGTGAATTAAAAGTTGGCTTTAGGATGTGACTAATAATATACAAGCCCTGCAGTAATAACAAAAGTGCTTGGTCTATATTTGACTGAATAAGGGTGTGCCACAAGATATTTCAAACAAATGATATTGATATAATCTAGTAAAGAAACCTCCTTAAAATTATTTAATTTTTTTTCTTTGGTAGAGTTATTATTGGTTGTAGATTTCTCCTTAATGCAAGATTCTATAGACCTTCAACATGGTATGATTTTTACCAATAATTGTTATACTTATTGAATTTATCAATTACAAGGATCTTCCTTGCATGCTTTGTTGTCAATTTTATGGATCTAGGTTTTATATTCCAAATCACCTACTTTGGAGTTTGATCATGAGGACTAAAATACTAGATTGTTTAGATTCCTTTTATTGGATGCATGTTTATCAACACTTGATATGGCTTGTGCATGTTTTCATATAGGACTAATGTGTCCTATGTATCCCATCTATAATGGTCCTTTTCCATAGACTTACTCTATGAAATAACTATGCACATATAAAGGCAAGTCATTGAACTCTCTTTATCTTTTAGAGTTCATTGTAGGTAACCCAGAGTTTTTGGAAAGCTCTAGAGTGCCCTAAAGTACGGAGACATTCTCTCTATACTTACATATTCACGAAGGAAAATTTTACCATTGTATACATCCAAAAGCAAGCCCAACATTCTCTTAGGTATGGAATCATTTTAGTTTTTTCTTCTCTTTATTGGAATATAATTTCAACAAGGTTGTTCTTTCCATACTACAACCTATTGGAAAACAAATGAGTTGCTCTAGTAAGTGCTATATATATAACATGTATCTTTAAAATAGGCTAGAAAAGTGCAACACAGAAAATGCTACTACTGTAGATCCCAATTTTGGCCTTTCATTTTGCAAAGCACCCTATTCATAATACACAATGCAACACATTCATGGATAAGAAAATAAGCCATGTAGGATAACCAAATGTATACAATATTAGAGACTAAACATAAATATAATATGTAGAATGACAAAAAAATGGATGAAAATTGTAATATATGGAATTGAGAAAGATAGAAAATTCCTAATATTAACAAGAAATACTATGGAATATTAGAGTACAAATATTAACAATTTACAATTACTAATTTGGTGTATAAGAAATTAGAATTTCCTTAATGAGTTTATTAATCTTTAAGTAAGCGTGGTAAGCTTAAGACAACAATCAAATTTATTTGCATTCCTTATTTGATCATGTTGTAAGTCTTAAAGAATTGTCCCTTTCAAATAAAAGTGGTCTCTTAGAAATTTGGAGGAGCTAAACACAAACCGATTGAAATTTTCATCCATATTTGTAAAGCCCTATAAAAATAGTCCTTATAAATTGCTAAATCGATTCCTTTACCAAGATTAAAAATCATCAAACCTTATATGTTATATCATGCTCCATAATAGTTTCTAGTTTTCACTATTAGATCATACTCCACTATATGTTATAATAGATGAAGATAGAAAAAGAGGAGAAATTAAATATGAGGCCTTTGCTATTACATTGTGATGTGTAGATGGATTATAAAATATGATTAACTATTTGTATAGAAATACTAATAGAACATTCAAATCTAAAGACTCTAAACTAAATTTAATCTTATGGACTCATGGAAATATAGTGCATTTTGACTTCTCTTAATTGATACAACATTTTCACTTCTTTCTCAAATTTCCAAAATTCATATTTTGGAAAATGTAAGCAAAAGCCAATGGGTTAGAAAAAATCAACCACAAAATTTTTAAAAACCCATCACTAATTGAATAGTATATTAAGGCAACACCTGAAGAAAATACATATTCAGGCCTACAAATGCCTAAATGAAACAAAAAATACATCCTTTTTACATTATCAATAGCTTTCATCCTTATCTTCTAATCTCATTTTCTTTATTTTTCTCATATTGCATTCTATGTGATTGAAATGACATGGCGTAGTCTACAAGTACTAAATTGGTAATATTCATTTTTTCCTATGATCATCGCTCTGGAGTTAGTATATAGGCACAAGTACTGAATTGGTAATGTTGCAAGGATACTTACAAATTAATAAAAATCTAGGTTTTATTTTCATTTTCTAGATGTGTGATATTGTAATCATTTTTGTTCTTTTTATTGTCTATTTTTACCTTTATGTAAAATGCGAAGGAAACAATGCATAATTAAGCTATATAGAAATTCAAACTCACAATGGTGGTATATGCATTAGAAGGACCAGAGAAAGAATACTTGGTTTCTAAGGGCATAATGAATCAAAATATGTCTGCTACTTCTATTAAGTTGTCTAGAGATACAATTTGAGTTCAATTTTTAGTTCTTGTAATTAAAGTCGTCTCAATAGATAATGACCTTAAAATATCTTTACCATTTTGTAGAAGTCTAAATTAGACACAAAATCTCATTGGTGCAGTGAAGCAAGACCCTAGGATGTTGAATGTGAGTAGATAGCAATAAGGTGGAACTAGAAGGACATTGCCTTATGGAGTAGTAGATGCAAAATGAATTTCAAATCAGGGGAAACTCAAGCTTGAACCTAGAAATGTTGCAAGTAAGTAGCCCATTACAGGAAATTCCAATTAGTTTAATCTTAAAAACTTAAAAGAATCCAATCCCAATTTCAAGTATCGTATTGTTAATTGGAAATGAAACAAGCATTAAAGATGTTTGTTCTGCATATTTTTTCTTCATTTCTTTTGTTCCTTGGTTACTAAATGATTATCAATCCATTTTTCTACAAACATGTCTTTAACAACTAAAACCTAGCTCACCATAGTCAATGACATTGCATTGAATGGAAACTAACTATATGGTTTTATCATTTACATGTTGCAAATGCAATATGGTAAATGACCCTATAATTTTTTATTTCTTTAATCAAACTTAAGTTGTTATATTTTGTGATATTTGTCCTTCGTGTGACTGGAGCCCAAGTTTTATCATAGAATTTGTTTTGTAGTTTGTTAATAATTAGGGGGTTCAAGTGTTAATGTTCCCTTTGTGTCCTAGTAACTTTTTGTTTGGTTTCTTGCATTTCATCAATGAAACATTGTGGTCATGGTTTTTTTCTTCCAAAATTAGAGCCCTAGTTTTTTTTATCAGTGATAGAAAAGATCCTAGCATTCATGTAGTCACCTCCTCAAAATCATAGTAGTCATAGGGCTAGCCTTAGTTTCTTATTCTTGAAACATTTCTTTGTGCTACCATTGCTCGATTTCCTTTTTGGAATATGTTAGGCTTTATGAGCCCTCTATATTTGAATGGGTTCTCTCTTCATCTATCTACTTTTGCTACCATTTTATTGGCAAAAAATAAACGTGTCCTCTTGATATAACTAAGCTCATTTTCCCTACAATGATGTCTTAAAGGATATGAAATCCTCATCTCTAATTGTTCTAGTTAGACACTTAGAGAGGAGAAAACATTTTTCCCTCTCTAAGATTGAAATCTTCTACTCAAATCAAATGTAAATATTTTAAGTTAACCCAAGAAACTACTATAGAAAGCATGTGTAATCCTCATCTCCAATTCTTTTAACTATACACTTATAAAGACGAAAACATTTTTCCTCTTAAGACAAAAAATCTGGAAAAAAAATGTATGATGCAACTATCTATAAATTTACTTGTATTAAAGGAATTTTACAAAACTCATATTTTTTATCCTCAACAGTATTCAACAATAAAATTGCCCTTATAATGAGATTGTTGTTCATTTAATGTCTATGAACCAACCAGTGCATCAAGCATAGTTTTTTTCTATAAATTTGCTAGTTAATCAATTGAATTTCAAATCATGAACATTATCGTGAGATTCATTTACCAAAGCATATGTTTGTTGAACTACTTGTGTTCATTTATAAGAACCTCCTCCTATATTCTCATTTACAAATATATGGAATATTCTTTTCATAATAAGTGTGCATGAAATATTTTAAATATTTTAAATTTTGAACCTTGACATGAAAATAAGAATGCATTTGGTCTTTTGATTTTTGAGTAAAAAATGTGTGTTTACATTTTTAAAATGTTCTCTTGAATATCTCACTGACCATAGTTTTGATGATCCAAACTCTAGTAATGAAGCAGTTCTTGAGAATAATTCCTCGACACAGACTTTTATTATAGGTCACAATTACGATTCCTTTTCCACCTAACACTATAAGAAGATTCATTAAATGTGAAACAGAAGAAGAATAGCCTAAAGATAGGGCTCAAAGGGAAGAATCTTACTTAAATGTAAGTAATGTCTTTTAAAGTAACTCTTATTATTTTTTAAGATTTATCTAGTTATTAGTAATTGTAGTAGATTAATTAGTATTTGTAGGCCTCTTGTACTCACTTTTGATTAAACTGTTCAATTTCAACCAACAACAATTCAAAAAAAAAGAAAAAAAAGTTTTCAATAGATTTTTTCATGGACAAAAGTGGGAACCCATTAAAATATTGGAGTCTTATTAGCAACTTCATAAGAAAACTACTCTTATGAGGCTATTTTTTTAGAGTGCATATTTCACCCAAATTTTATTATATAGTTATATTAGAATTTATTTGACATATTACTTAATATTTATTAACAAATATTGATAATTTTTACTTCATCAAATATTTCTTATACAAAAATAAATAATAGAGACAATTTTTTTCCATAAAATATGAAAGCTTATTTATTTTACATAACAAACTTTAATATAATTTATGTGGACAAATTTATTTCATTTGACAATAATTAATTTACAAAACATTATAGAAAAATATTCAATACTAAATTAGAAATATGAATTTTAAGCTTATTTAAATCATATTTTATACATAAATAGACTTTTTAAAGTAATACATATTATCTTTTACTTTAATTTCTTTAAAATTTATCTTCTAGGCTATGTAAGTAAGATACACAAGAATTAGTATTTGTTAAACAATACACAATTTAGAATTTTGAAATTATATATTATTAGATTAAATATTATAGTTATAATTTTTTTTTTTGAAAAAGGGGTAAAAATTTATTCAAATAAATTCAAATTATAGAGCAACGGCCAGAGGCCCACAATAGCACTACATATGCCTATCTTCCAATAACAACTTATCAATAATCCCACAATATTCAGAAGGCAATTCATCCCTTCCGCTAATATCCCAACTATCAACATTCTTTGAAGCCCACTTTGCCAAACAATCTGCCACTCTGTTCCATTCGCGAGGGATATGACGAAAGGAGATAGAATCCAAGGAACTACAAAGACTTAAAATTTGTCTTGCCTAAGAGGCTAATTTCCAATTAACGTTCTCCAAACTCTGGTTATTCAACATATCAACAACAATCTGAGAGTCAGACTCAGATATGATCTTTTTCCAGCCTAAAGAGCATCCTCTCTCAACAACAATCTCAATAGCAAGGGCCTCCATCAAATTATTAGAATGTTGACCCTTATAGATAGAGAAAAGAAAAACCACCCCACCATCATTACTTCTACCTATAGCACCAATACTAGCATGACCAGGATTTCCCTAAGAAGAGACATATTTATTGATCTTCAAGATTCCAGTCGGGGGATGAGTCTACCTCCCAACCCTACATACCTGTTGCTTACCATAACAATGCCTTTTTCCAAGAGTGTGTACCTGGTTATTACCATCCAGGTTCAAATTTCTCACAATAGCTTGATCACCAAGATCTATACTTTTAGAATATCACATTTTACAAACATAGTCTCTTGAAGCCTACTAAGAATTTTCCTCCACAACCGAAGGCTATCTAACTTGGAATCACAAAAGATTCTGTGATTCCTTTCCAACCAAAGGTTCCAAAGAATAAAGACCGGTCCAACCATCTAGGCAACCTGCAAGAAATAAGTCTTTGCTGGAGGTCTACCCAAACTTTCCCAAAAGTCAATGAGAGAAGTGGCATGGATACAACCATGGCACCAAGCCTCCCACCATCTATGCCATATTTCCCTCAAAAAAGGGTAGCGAAAAAACAAGTGAGAGATATATTCTTCATTATGCGTACATAAGAAGCAAACAAAAGGTCCCTGGAAGCCTCTTTTGCGAAGATTCTCCCAAGTGAGACATTTCTTCTAAGCTAACAACCATAAGAAAATGTTACATTTAGGCCAAGAAAAATAATTCCAAACCTTCTTCCACCAGTGTACTTCAGTTGGACCATGTAGGTTCCTGTCAAGTACAACATAGCCCTGAGCCACAGAGAATTTTCCCTTTGGACTAGGACTCCAAGCCAAAACATCCCTCCCACTGAGGGAGCTACAAAACCTATCTTCCAGCACATGAGAAAGAAGATCATGATCCTTTTTAGAACCCCCAATAGGCCACTCTTGAGAATCCTTCCAACAAGTCACCTCCACCTGGCCCAAATGCTTGACAGTTTTAAGTGCTCCACCTTAAACCAGCCAACATTAGTACAAGCATGACAAGGAGGCTAAATCTAAGGAAAGCTAGAGATCATGGGTGGGTGGTCATCCCAGGAGTCATGCCAAAACAGAGCATCTGATCCACTATTACAAATCCAAAATAGACCCTCCTTAATCAACTGGGTTCCCTTCTTAAGGGTATTCCAAACACAAGAACCTTTCCCCACCAAAGCAAGTCACGACACATCTTAGCTATCAACACTAGGAAAATACTTGTGAGTAAGAATCCTAGCCCAATCCAAATGCTAATTGTTGCACCATCTCCAATATAGCTTAGCAGCTAGGACCATGACAACAAGTACCATAGACTTGAGACCAAGGCCCCCAACATGTTTTGGCCTGCATATATACTCCCACTTAACTAAGCTCCACTTTGATGAGAGAATGGTGCCTGACCAAAGAAATTTTTGAGAAAGAGCATCAAAATCCTTCACAAAGGTGGAAGGGGGAACTTGCACACAACACCTGTAAATAGGGAGAGACTACACCATAGTCTTTAGAAGAACCACTCTCCCAGCAAAAGAAAACCACCTATAAGTTCAATGGTTGACTTTGCTTCAGAACTTATCCAAAATCCCCTGCCAATACACCCTATACTAAGATCCTAGAGCCAAAGGGACCCCAAGGTATATCAAGGGAAGAGAACCAATCTGAAATCTAAGGATCCTAACAATCCTATTTTGAATAGGCTGAGGGATATTGAAGAACTAAATGGAAGATTTGTCATCATTGATATGCTGACCTGAAGCCTTCAAATAGATGTCTAGGGCCCGCTTGAAGTTAATAGCTTCACTAACTCTGGCAATGCCCATCAATGCAGTATCATCCACAAACTGAAGGTGAGAATAGGAAGGGATAGAGTCGTCCCAACTCCAACCTTGAATCGCTCCACTTGAGCCTTAATAAATCTTCCAAGACCCTCTACCATGATAATGAATAAATAAGGAGATAAAGGGTCCCCTTGCCAAAGTCCCCAAGAGGCACTAAAAAAATCTAATGGTTCCCCATTTACAAGAACTAAATAGGAAGAATAAGTCACACAACTAAGAATCCAATTCACCCACTCCTCAGCAAAACCAAATGCCAAGAGAATGTTCTGTAAGAATTCCCAGCTCACTCGATCATAAGCTTTAGCCATGTCAAGCTTCATAAACATAGCCATCTCCTTAGAATTAGCCATAGAATGAATAGCTTCCATTGCAACACAATACCATCCAAAATTTATCTTCCTTCAACAAAACCCCCCATGCTCCAGAGAGATCAAATAACTAAGAAGAGGCTTAAGTCTCTCAGCAATCAGCTCAGTGATGATCTTATCAACAACATTACATAATGCAATAGGTCTAAATTGAGTCAGCTAATTAGCCCCTTCCTATTTAGGTATGAGAGCCAAAAATGTAGAATTCATGGACTTGAGCATCTGTTTGTTCCTATGTGATTCTTGAACCACCTCAAGGAGATCAAACTTTATTATTTCACAGAACTCCTAAAAGAATTCAATCAAAAACCCATCAGGGTTGGGAGCCTTACCTTTCTTCATGTTAAACGCCACTTTCTCCAATTCAAATAGCAAAATAGGACATAAGAGAGCCTCATTCATCTCCACAAAAAAATAGGTGAGGAATTTAATCGAAGACTACCCTCTCCTTCTCCCTAGCATCAAGATCCTTCTTAGAAAAGAGATCTGAAAAATAGTTGACCGCAGTCCTAGAAATATCAATATTGGAAGAAATATGAGCCCCTTCAGGCAAGATCAAAGAGGAGAAATAATTTTCCTATCTCTGAGCCTTGACTGAATTGTGAAAGAATGCAGTGTTCCTATCCCCCTCCTGAAGCCAATCAACACAAGAATTTTGCCTCCAAAAGATCTCCTCTCAAACCTCCCACTCTTCTAATCCTTTAAGGGCCAAGGACTCAACTTCACTTAAATCTAGGGTCCTCTCTTGATCCCGAATCAAGCCAATAATGTTGTCTAACTTAGACTAAGTAGCAATCCTCTGAGCTGTAGGTTCCCAAAACATTGTTTATTCCACTTCTTAAGCCTGTACTTAACATGCTGGAGCCTCTTGTAGAAAGTATACATTGTCGTCTCATGGGTAGGCATCCCCTCATACCACCAATCCACCATAAGGTCCTATAGAGACTGATCTCTTAACCACATTAACTAAAACTTAAAAGAAGGGTTTTTGGTGATTCTATAAGCAGTAACTGAGAGCTTGATGGACCAATGATCAGAGCCTCTCCAATCAAGAATTTTTGAACTGGTGATCAACCTACTGTTCATCTAATAACAAGAAACCAAAAATCTATCAAGTCTTTCTAAGATAGCCTCAGCACCACATATCCTATTATTCCATGTAAAGAAACCATTATTTGGCTTCACATCAATGAGATTCAAGGAATCTATCATATCTCTAAAAAGATTTGCAGAAGGGTCCAGCCTGGCAACCCCACCACATTTTTCATCTAAACTAGTAATGGAGTTAAAATCACTAGCCAAAATCCATGGGAGAAATGGGTCTAAGGCTCAGATGCAACTAATATGAGCCCAAAGATTTGATTTGCTTGAAATATTAGTAGGAGCATAAATATTGGATAGAAGGAACCTTTCTCCGGTATCCAAACAAGATGCAACCAAAGAGATAGAGGATCGACTAGAAATCCACCATAAGGGGAGGAATTTTCTCGGGTTCTAGAAGCAAGCAACCCCCCCTAAACTATTATGAGCTCCCACCCCTTGCCAATTGCCTTGGGGTCAAATGTGCGAAGCACAATTAGCTAAGCCACCAACTGTAAGCTTAGTCTCCTAGATAAAAACCACATTAGGTAATTGAGATTCAATTAATCTATGAACAACCTTTTGTCTAGGGATGTTGCTCAACCCCCTAACATTCCATGATAGAACAATTATTTATGGGGGTGAGAGAAATGGGAATCAATGATTTTCACAGACCCATACTCAACCAAAGTATCTCCCATAATCATAACCTTCTCTTGATCTGTCTTCCTGCCACTCCTTGACAATTTATCAAGAGGCCCCTTTTTAAAGGATTTCTATTGTAAGCCTAATGTAGGATGGCTTTACTGCCCTTAGCCAAATCTGAGGCCCCCTTAGGAGCAGGGGGATCTAGAACCACCAAAGTCAAACTCATTAGAGCCTGTAACCCCTGGGGGTCCCTAGTATCCTGAATCTGAGAATGTGAATCCATATCAATCTGTACATTTTGAAGGTCCTCTAAAGATAGCAACTGATCCTCTTTCTTTTCCTCTTCTTCCTGAACTTCATGCAAACCCTTGTCTCCAGAAGAAAGCTCCACTAGAATACCTTCCTCTTGAACTAGGTCTTCAAGAACATCAAATCTGTTAAAAATACCATCATTGTGTCTCTCTAGCCGGGTTCTCTTCTTACCTTTGCCTATGTTACAAGATTTAACTTGAGTAAAGCCCTCACTATCCATAGGTTCAATAGATGTAGGAGCCTTCCCCTTGTCACCATTAAGAGGTCCGAAAACATCCGAAGGAGCAGGCTTAAATCTGGGGCATTTGTGGAGTAAATGGCCAAATTCATGGAAAATTCGACATCTAAAAGGGAGGGTCTCATAATCTAGCTATTGAATCCAAGAAGAGGATCCCATGCATATTTCCATAGAATCTGGTAGTGGATTAGTTAAATCAACTTCTACACAAATACGAGCATAAGAGATTACCTTATGATCTTGAGTTTATGTAGCCGCTCCCATAGGCTTTCCAAGAAGTAATGAGATTGAGTGAAGGATATCTTCCCTCCAAAACTCCAACAGAAGTCTTAGCAAATGAACCCACACAAGTACCCACAAGGGGATCTTCTCGGCTGAATTGAAGCCCATGTGCCAAGGCTTGATGAAAAGCCCCACCTGGTTAAAGAAATAAGGGCCTCCTTCAAATGCCCTATTCCTATTCGATATGCATGAGAAGATAAAAAGAAAATAATTATTCGTAGCTAGAATAATCTCCATATCAACTTTAGGATTCTAAACCTGATGAGCCCAGGAATCCAACCCAAGTAAGGAGAGACAAAGGCCCAAAAAATTGCAAATAAGGGCATGATTCTGCCAATATTCAACATCCTCTAAAATTTACTCAGGTTGGATGACTGAAACATGTCAATCTTCGGATCTTTCAAAACATCCATTAAATTTTTTAATACGAGATACTCCTTTTGAGGATGAGACCCCATCTCCCAATGTAGGTTTACTCATCTGATCTTCACCATTGGCCGACACTAAAGAAGATGAAACATCCATCTCCATATCCTTAGAAGCAATCTAAGATAATACTAAACCTTGATTTTCCATAGGGAAAGCCCAAAAACCCACCAGTAAAGGAAGATGGGATAGGAAACCTCAGTCTCCAATCCCACCAAAACCCTTGACCAAAAACCAACCGTTACACCAAAATGCAGAATTATCCAAACCCTCACAACCAATAACCGACCCCACAACCCGTCTGCACCCCATGAATCCAAAAGAACCCCCCCCCCCCCCCCCCACATGTAGAAGACCCCACCCACCATCGTGTATAGATACTGGGCCAGAGGCTAGGGCATGTGGGCCCTAGCACTCATTGCAGACTTGCATAGTGCCATCACCATTCTCTTCCAATTCAAAGTCTGTAATCTTGGAGATTCTTAAGACCAAAGAATCATTATAATTATAATTATATTAAATACTATAATATATTTATATTAATTTTCCAATGATATAATTATTCAATAAATACTAGTTATGAACATGATGAACTTTCTAAGTTAGTTGAAGTGGATAACTTCTTATGGAATATGAAGATATTTATGATATATTGTATATATATATTACCTTTTTTATGCTATTGTTTTTTGGGTAATTGAGTATTTTGGTAATTGTTAAGTGCACTAATTAAACTGACAAAATTAAATAATCCAAAAAATGTTTGTGATGCATTCTCCAGTAGGGCTTTCGTCCTCTATGGATCCAGATATTAATGCATTTCTCTACACAGTGAAATTCATTATAATTAATGGGTTCCTCTTAATTCAAGTAACCCATTGATGTTTAATATGAATAATTGCATGATAGTAAAATTGAAAGTCCATGTTAGATTATACTTATCAATTGGACTACAATGTTTCATTGTTTGTGTGGTGTTTTGGGCCTATGTGTGATCAATTATACCTGTTTGGGATTTAAAACTGCATATTGAGAATCATTCTTGTATTTTGATTTTGCAATTTGGATTTGAGAACACACAATTTTCTTAATGCCAACTTTTTATTATTGTAGAATGCCTACGAACTCCTATAACTGATGAAAAACATTATCCAAAAAATAAATCAATAAGTGTCTCTATTGGATTAAGAAATATGACCATGTTGTAGGAAATGTGTTTCACTTTCGTGATGTTGCATAGTTTTTGATGCCTTTGTGCAGCTTATAGAGAGATTTTGATCTGCTGCTAATACCTTGACTCCTTCATCACATTAGTTAAATTGTAGAACCCTTGGTTGTGTGAGTCATTTTGGCTGAGCAATCTATTAAATTAAGATGGTGTGATGGTAGTTGGACCATGATTGAGCATAGTTATCAATGATGACAAGAGGAATAATTTAAAACTTAAGAAATTCAGTCTTGCATAGCCTTGACATGGAACGGCTTAAACATCACACACTAAGCCTAATTCCTAGATCAAAAGTGTTAAATAGTCAAAGTTGCCTATTTTTTTAAAGCTTAATTCTTCCCTTAGTGTGTGATGTTTAAGGGTGGTCCCTTGACATAGGGCCAAAGGCTAGCGCATGACTTGTATAATGGCCTGTGTGTTTTAATTACCATGACATATTTATTAGAATTTCTCATTATACTGATATAAATGCTTCCAACCATTCACTTGGAAATGCAGATCAATAACTAGATAAAGATGAGGATCCATATCTAGCTTAAAAAAAGAGGGTTTGATAAAACAATTGCCTTGAAATATTAAATCAAATCATGGATAAGGAAATGTATAGTCTATACGTTTTTCCTCATAGAGGCATAATAGATTTGAAACCCTCTAACCTTATGTTGACATAGTCACAGGTGCCTGTCAAACAATTTATAATCTCTTAGGAGCTTTAGCTTTGTTAGAAGTCTGACTACTATACATGCATATTCCTTATGGCTCCATGTTAGTGGGAATGTGAACTTTGGATATGTATCCTAGGTTATGTTTTTCAACATGGATATCTAGACTACTTAATGTTTCAGCTACCCAAGTTGGGGAATTTTCTCTTAACTTGTGCAGGCAGTTGAGAAGAGTATATTGTGTGTTTCCTCCTTTGTTGTGTGTTGATAAATTCAATGTATTGCATAAAACTATGAGTTTATATGGAATTATATATGAGTGAATGGTTGAAGCATCAACAAATGTGTCGTTAGTATGTGAACAAACTTCTGACTATCGAGGATAGAGGTAAAGTGCCTTATTAAGTCTTCTATATCTAAAACTATTTGGCATCTAAAGCTTCTGTGTGGAGAATATAAGTGATAAAATATGGTGCACCTCCAATTGATCATTCAAAATTGTGTAATACATTTTATAGAACCAATTATTGGAAAGAATAGTGAATTGTAAATCCATACATTTTTGTTGTAGGTTTTAAATACATTGGTAGATACCATACAATTGTGATTATAAATAGAAACAAAGATGTACTAAAACATTTTGGTAAATGGTTCATTGGTATAGTTATGTACATATATGTTGGATTGTGTAAATGAATAATGAACTAGAATTTTACTTCAATTGTTGATAATCGCTGATATTATTACGTGGAATGTTGTTGTCAAAATTTCTCTAAAGTAAAGACTATCTTTCTTGAAAATAATTATGGAATGCCTATGTGTGGATAGTGCAACTCAAATTAGTTTTAAAATTTTGAACTAAGATAGTTTATTGTGATTATCTTTCATGTTTCACATGCATATGTATGATGGTTATGATGTGGATTGGAAATAAGGATAACAAATTTCTTCTAATTATGATAAACAAGACATTGACCTAGTTTGTGGCTTTGTGAATGTCTGAGAGGTTGTGAATAGTTTTAGAATATGTTTTCTTGTTACCACATGAATTCATTATTCTCCTCTAGTTTCTTATTTAGACTTCCTTGATGATGGTCTGAGTATCTTTCATGTCAAGTAAGATTCTAGGGAAGCGTAATAGCTTTATAGTAGGGTTGTAGAACACTCCTATAATATTATTGTCTGTATGTTTCCTAAGTAGGTTTTGGAGCTCCTTTCAAATTGATCATCCTGTTCATACGATCTTGGTATTATGGTATATGTATTTATTTTTAATTTAATAATAATTCAAATATAATGTTGATTGGCCAATATTCAAAGAACCTTGGCTCTCATTGAATTTCCCACATTTTATGGAGAATGATGATGTGGCATTGGTTTTGTAGGGATATTCTTTACATATGGTATCAGAGCTCTTGGTTTGACACTCAAGCCTTGAGTTCACTATGCTAGACACACAACTATAACTTAACTAGCTTAATAAAATGATTGTATGAATTGATGACATGGGTTGCATGTTGTGTCTCACAATTATGATTACTTTGACATAAATAAACAAGATGCTCCTTAGGTATGTCATGATTTTGGGTTGACCTAGCATTCTTTTAAAGATTGTCAAAATGGAAATTTTATAGAATGATTGGTAATTTACATAGCTTAGATGGTTATGATTATATTTTAACTAAAATTATGTCATTATATATTATCCACATTGTTGGATTATTCTTGAAGTGCTTATTTATTGCATGTGTGATGCAAGAAGGATGTTGATTTCTATTATTTGTTGAGATAGTCAAATAATGGTTGACTTTTGCACTAGGTTATGAGTGCCCACAAATTCAAGACTTGGCTTGTGTTAGCAACGAAGATATCTTTTAGAGTGTAAATGACATGTGATGAATATGTGGTGCAAGAACTTTGATGCTAGATTCATGATATTCTTGGAACAATCTAGCAAGATATGAAGGAACAATAAGGATTTTTGTTTGTAAAGGTATTACTTGTTGTGTTTTGCATTTAGGAATGCATGAAATTTCAAAAGAAAATATATAACTAACAAGATGTAATGCAAGTGATGCATATTTTTGAAGTTTTTTCATGTTCTTAATGCTCCTTGGATGCAAGGTGTTGTGTAAAATCTACTTCCTCTTGGTGACTAGTGAGAGTCACTATGTTTTATGTGAATTAGTTTTCACTTGATTATGTGATCCTTTAGTTTTTATGAACTTTAAAGTGATGAAGGGATAGCTTGAGAAATTTATATGTTCCTTGTGACCACCTAGCCACCTATTTTTCTTGGTAACCTATCTACTGTAAATCTTGTTCACTTTTATCTTTATTGGTTTTGTGCCTCGTTTCTTGGACCTTGATTTTGAGAATTGTGAATCTTGATTTCAAGAATTCTCTGATCCTAAGATGGCTAGGGTGTATGTGTTTTTATGATGCTAGTATTGTGATTTGAAAGTGATGTCATCTATCATGTTTAGTGTGGAACATTGATAGGATGTTTAAGGAAGTAGGTTGTGAAGAACATGTCATTCTTCCTCTTCATTAAATTTTTGTCATCTTATGTATGAGATTGGAAAGCTTATCTTCCAGTGTAGGTGTAATGTGGCTACTTAGGAAGGAAATAAATCAATATGTTGTGTTTTGTTTCTTTCTATCTATCAGTTCTGATTAGAATGGATACATTATGTTTTGTTTCTTCTATTAGCTAAACCTGACTCTTAAAGTGCTTTGGCCAAAGCCATTTTATATTGTGACATATGTGTAAATATATTACTATTTCATTTTATTGTTGAATGGAAGGAAAATATGAATAGGGGTAAAAGTATGAATATGATGTACGGGGGAATATAAGACCTATCCTTTCCCAAATTCCCAAATGATCCAATTTGATTAATCACAAGAAAGTGATCAATACATAAATGAATCAAACAATGGTGAATATGAAGAAAGGATGAAATCCTATAATCTACTATAGAAAGTATGTACTTGAAACCTTGAATGAATAAAAGGAAAATACTAACCTCAAAGTAGGGAAAATCTGGAAATTGCTGATTTCTAACGTCTATACATAGTTTTGGGGAATTCTGTGACCTGTTCTAAATTGGAAATGTCGAGACTGTGAAAACCTAGAAAATTTTTGTCTTTTTGAAGGTAGGTTGACCTTGACCTAGATAGTGGGGCACAATCTTACCCTAGGGCACAATTGTACCCCAAAAAGTTGACCTTGACTTGCACCACTTTGACAAAATTTTTGTTTGCGTATCCCACAAGTTCGATGAAAAGAGTATCCAAATCTGCACTTTAATTTATTGTCTTGTACCTACAAGAAAAATAGTTTTTTTTAAAAATTTGGATGGGGGGTTTTCCTTGGTCAAACCCCAGTTTGGAATCAAACTTGAAATGTAATTAAAATTCCAACATGTATAAACAAAGTAAATGGAACTATTCACCTTGCTTATATTGAAATCCTTGTGGAGGATTTGAATCCTTGAATCCACAAGTATGAATGCTCTAAATGTATGTAGGATGTCTCAAATCAATGGCATTAGATCTTAAACACCAATCTTGAATGGATCTTTACATAGAAAAAGGCTTGAATGAAAGTGGATGGAGAAATCTTCAACGAGAGGGCTCCATAGAGATTGAATCCTTCAATGGCTAACAATGGACCTCCTTGAATTGGATCTTGAATGTTTGATAAGTAGATCATTTGATATAATAGATAGTAGATTCTCTCATAGTAAGTAGATCAAAACTTCATGTAGGTGGCTCCTAGAATGAGGGAAGAAGGCTTCCTTATATAGAGATCTAGGGAAAAAACTTCTAGAGAAGGCCAACATTGGAGAATAAAATCAAAATTAACCTTAACCTCTAGAAATGGACCTAGATTAAATGAAATTTAAGAGTTTACCATTCTGGAACCCGAAACAATAGACCTGGAAGCGAAAAAATGAAGCTTTTTGAAGCCCGATATCCCAAAACTCCCAAAACTTGAAAATTGGACCTAGGGTAAGGGATGAGGTTGACCTTGACCTAGGTCAAGGTCAAGGTCATCATTTACCTAGGTTAGGGTCGAGGTCGACCTTGACTCTTTAGGTCCTCCTTGACCCAGAAAGTCAAAGTCTTCAGTTTCACAAAGAAAATTGTCAAAAAGAGGTTGGAAATAGAGAGAGAAGTAGAACACGAGGAAAATAGCTAGATCCATGCAAAGACCTATTAAAGGCACTTGACATGACCCCAAACCACTTACTTGAAGGGTTAAATTCTCTTAACATGGAAGTGCTTCCATTTTAAGATGATACATTAAGCCCCCACTTTAGCAAGAGTATGGACTCGATGCAAAATCTTGGTAAAGTAGATCATAATGAAAAGATAAATCTTATTAAAATCAAAGGGACAAAGAGATCCTTAAGACCCCAGAGACTCAAGTCTTCATCAACTACAAGATCACAATAAGAGAGACATATGTAGAAAAAGACAAAAAGAGAAAGAGTGTGATTATCTCGCCCAATGAGAACTTATGTCCCATTGTGAACCACACAAGGAAATTGTGCAATTGGAAAGATGGAATTGAACCGCCTAGTGAATGTGGCTACTCACTAGTCAACATCAAGGATTCACACTCAAGAATATTATATAAACTATAAGAGTGAAACCAAAAAAAGGAAAAAGAGATATGATCCTAAGGACACCTTGAACCTCAAGGGATCAAAAATTTTGACACTAGAGGGATCAAGAGATCCTAAAATATAAATCCATGCTTTAAGGATTAGTTAGTAATCCAAAAAGGTAGAAAAGGTATCTTGAAAAATAATATATATGTATTGAAAATGTGTGTGTGTGCAATAGGTGAGTAGAGTGTATGACCCCATGCTAAAGTCATTGCTAACAATTTAACAGGAGCAATGACTTTAACAAAAACATAAACAACTCCACTGATTATGTTTCCACTATGAGATGCCCCAAGACAAAGAAAAATCAAGGGAAATACTACATAAACATATAGAGAACACAAAAGGGATCTACCTATTGTGGGTCAGTAAAATCATAAGACATATATATATATATATATATATATATATATATATATATATATATATATATATATATATATATATATATATATATATATATATATATATATGATATTATTGCAAATGAATTAATATCATTACCCAAAGAAAGTAGAACTACAATAAAAAAGGAGGAAAGATCACATAAGAGATACAAAGAAGAATCTATTCAGACCATGACCTAGAGACCAAAAAGAATTAGTGCTACCAAGTCATAGATCCAAGTAGATTACATAAGGAAACATGTACAAACAATAGCATAAGTACAACATAACATAAAACAACATATGGAAGAAAAAAGATACATATAGAGGAATAATACAATAGGTTTGATTCCTTTATCACCTTGCATCAATAAAGCAACAAAGATCTTATAAAAAAATCTAAAAACATTTAGCAAACACATCATAGGAGAAGCACAATACAACAAAAAAACACATAACAAAGCTACCGTAAAGGACAAGCCAATCAAGTGCACCACCTACTCTCCCCATCTCATTGTATATCACTTAGGGAAGGTGGGTAACTCACAAGAGGGATTATATCCAACACAGTAGGAATTGTATCCAGTTCAAAACAAGGATTCTCTTGAGAATCACAATGTTCAATACTAGGTGTAAGTGTCAATTGTGAGGAAAGCATATTAGGTAAATCAGAGTCAATGTCAATAGTTTCATATTCATCATTAACATAATCAATATCATCAAGGGTATCTTATTCATCTAGATTAATCAAAATACAATCTAAGATACAAATGGAATCCTTGAAATCGTGCATCTTAACATTATTATTAGTAATAACTTCTTCTAACACATCATGCATAGTTGTATCCAAATAAGGTAAAGATTTTTTAAGAATAGAATTACGAGCTTTAGCTTGAGCATGACACTTCCTAAAACATTCATTAGTAGATCAATTACATTTTGTCTTGCTTGAAATGTGTTGAGAACTAGGAGGAACAATTACTAGATCCTTCATGGGTTCTATAGGAAGATTAATAGGATTTTCAATAGATGAACAAGCAATAGTAGGAGCTTGATTAACAGATGTAGAAGCTATAGATAAAGGAGGTATGGAAGGTGTAGGCAAAAGACCATGATTAAGATCCATAGGAGGTAAACTTAACTTGAGAATTTTACAATGCTTATAGGATTGATATGAACAGAAAAGATGATCAGGTCGAGAAGGACATGAATTGGGTAATGAAGGCCAAAAGAAGTAAATGGTAGCACAAACCCTGGGCCTAGAAGTGTGATATTAACTATGATTAACCATCTCCATCTTCACTTTGTCATCATGAAAAAACTTAAGACATTTATAAATAGCTGAAGTAACAATATGCATGGCATTGAACTACGATGAACCAAGCTTAACTTGAAACTAATTAGAAGTAGAAACAACTACAAAGGTAGTGTTCACAATTCTTCCACAAAGTTCAAACGGTAAATCAATAGAACCAAATGATGGATAATGAAAATAATTACAAGTTTGAATCCACACATCAATGTATCATAAAAATCATGTTGCAATCTTTTCATAAAAAGACTTTCTTCAGTAATAACATTGACTAAGGATATATGATCAACAAGACAACCATAAGTAGGTATTTGAGAAATTCGAGCAGCAATATAAAGGGGACCATTAGGAGATTTAATAGTTTTAGAATCATCAAAGGTAATCAAAAGTTCCCAAGGTCTTTTATTCTTAGTTGTTGTCGAGATTTGGGTTGAGACTTCAATTTATCCTTAGCTTTCAGTTGAGATTGAGATGAAACTTGAGATTGAAGTAAAGGTTGAGGTGGAGATATAGATTGAAAAATATGCTCCACTTGATTAACAATGTGATTAACATCATCCATCTTTGAATCATACACAATATCCATAGAAGATGGCTTAGCAATAGTATTAGTATCATGTGTAGGTAAAGGATTTGTATAGATTTGAATATTTTGATTAGGAGGAGAAACATATTTATTCCCACTACCATCAAAATTATAAACAAATAAGGGATTAGAGTCAATTAAATCATGAACCTTACATTTTAAAGAATAATATTTCTCAGTATCATGACCATTCTAATGATGATATTGATAAAAAGATTTAGGATCAAAAGATTTAGATGCAATTGTAGTATGTAAAAGAGATCGAATAGGAGGTAAACTAATCATATTATCAGTTAACAATCTATTCATAATAGAATGTAAAGATTCAAAAAGAGGAGTAAACGTATGATTTAATCGAAAAGTAGTGGATGCAGAAGTGGCATTGTGAGATGCAACAACAACTTAATCAACAACTACATTTACTTGTTTATTTATCTTGACATAGTTGCTGAATTTTTGAAATTTATTTGAATTAGGAATAGAGTCACTTTTATCAACAAGAATAAGAGCCATTGAAGTGATGCTATCAAATTGACTCACTTGTAATTGATAATGATGAAGCGTTGCACAAAGTTATTGAAAATAGGTAAATTCAGTAAGCAAAATCTTATCTCTAATTTCCTTTTGCAAATTTGAAATAAACATATGTTGAATATCAATCTCAGGAACAAGATAGTAAAGCTGTGCATGTAAATGCTTAAATCTATCAATAAATTCAATCAAATTTTCCTTAGAACTTTGTTTACAATGCATCAAATCACTCAAAAACACTTGCATGCCAATGTTGTTTTGAAATTGTTGAATAAAAAGCATTGGAAAGTTGTGGAAATGAATTAATAGAATAAGGAGGCAAGAAAAAAACCATTGTAAGGCCTTGTCTTGAAAGGTTGTAGTAGAAAAATTGGCTAAAATCCTATGGTCATGAGAATAATCACTACAAAGGATTTGAAATGTTTTAACATGATCAACAAGATCTCCCTTACCATTTTAATTCTCAAGATGAGGTATATCGACTTGCTAAGGAATGGGTGTATGAATGATATCTTGAGACAAAGGACTTCCCATGTCACAAGTAGGAATACTAAACTTGTTTTGAATCAAGGATGCAAGTTATTGTTTAAAGATGACACAGTTTGAGCCAAACTGATAAGTGTTGAATCATTAGAGGAAATAGGAGGAACAACAACATTAGAAACACTAGGTAAAGTGTATGAAGCTGTAGGAATGGAAGACACAACTGGAGGAACACTTGAAACTATAGTTGGCAGAGGATTAGAATAAGTAAAAGGAACATTATGATAAGAAGGTTGTGATGTAGGAAGGGACACAGGAGGAACACTCATAGGAATAAAGGAAACAATCACAATCACCAAAGGAGTATAGGTAGGAATAGTAGGGAAAGGTATAGAAGAAGGTTCTACACCAATGACTAGAGGAATCAACCCTAAATATTGAGCTTATGGAGCTAAAGTTTTAATGTTTAAATGCACAAGGTGAGTAATACCATGCAAGAGATTAACATGTTGATCACTATCACAAAGAACTTTCTTAAGAGCCTCAATAGCTTGAATAGAATCTTGATTATGGTTTTCTTGAATAAGCTAATTACCCATTTTATCAAGTTCAGTAGAAAGTTTTTGGAGTTGGTCAGGAGGAACTCTGAAAGCATCATCCTCATCTCGAGATGAGTGAGAAGAGTTTTGCTCCATAATAGGATTGAAACAATGAATAATCAAATTCTCATCCGAGATCCTAAGGAAAGGAGAAAAAGACTCAGGATCAAAGGTACCCATAAGTCTATGACTTCCTCTAACCAGAAGATTAGAAGTAGGACTATAAGTAATAAAGCTAATAAACCAATTCAATGTAAATGAACTAAACTAAGAAAACATAAAGAATAAATATTTTTGTATTTTGAAAGAGATTTTGTAGTTTTTTTTTTTTTTTTTTTTTGAAATAGAAATGCAAGAAATCTAATTAACATGCAAGATTTAACATAAAAGAAAAATCTAAGACTAATAAGATAAAGGAAATCTAACACCACAAAACACAATAAGGCGTCTAATTCCACAAAAAAAAAGAGGGTAAGTACATGTCAGGTTCACCAAAATGAATGGAAGGAAAAAATGAATAGGGGTAAAAGTATGAATATGATGTGAGGGTGACTATAGGACTTACTCTTAACCCAAATTCCCAAAACGAATGATCCAATTTGATTAATCACAAGAAAGTGATCAATACACAAATGAATCAAACAATGGAGAATATAAAGAAAGGAGGAAATTCTATAATCTACTATAGAAAGTATGTACTTGAAACCTTGAATGAATAAAAGGAAAATACTAACCTCAAAGTAGGGCAATCTGGAAAATGCTAATTTCTGATGTCTGTGCACAGTTTCAAGGAATTCTGCAACCTATTTCTGACTAGAAATGTCGAGATGAAGAAAATCTAGAAACCTTTTTTCCTTTTGAAGGTAGGTTGACCTTGACCTAGATAGCGGGGCATAATCTTACCTTGGGGCACAATTGTACCCCAAAAAGTTGACCTTGACTTGCACTACTCCAATAGAATTTCTGTTGCCAGATCCCATAAGTTCGACAAAAAGGGTATCCAAATTTGCACTTTAATTTGTTGTCTTGTACCTATACCTGGAAGAAAAATGTTTTTTATTTTTGTTTGGATTGGGGGGTTGCCTTGGTCAAACCCCAGTTTGGAATCAACCTCAAAATGTAATTGAAAATGCAATATGTATATACAAAGTAAATGAAACTATTCACCTTGCTTATATTGAAATCCTTGTGGAGGATTCAAATTCTTGAATCCATAAGTACAAATGCTCCAAATGAATATAGAAATGTATGTAGGATATCTCAAATCAATGGCATTATATCTTCAACACCAATCTTGAATGGATCTTTGCATAGGAAAAGGCTTGAATGAAAGTGGATGGAGAAATCTTCAATAAGAGGGCTACAGGGCTTCATAGAGATTGAATGCTTCAATGGCTAATACTGGACCTCCTTAAATTGGATCTTGAATGCTTGAATACTTGGTAAGTGGATCGTCTAATATAATGGATAGTAGATGCTCTCATAGTAAGTATATCAAAACTTCATGTAGGTGGCTCCTTAAATGAGGGAAGAAGGCTTCTTTATATAGAGATCTAGGGCACAAACTTCTAAAGAAGGCCAACATTGGAGAATTAAATCCAAATTAACCTTAACCCCTAGAATTGGACCTAGATTAAATGTAATTTAAGAGTTTACCATACTGAAACTTGAAACAGTTGACCTAGAAGCGGGAAAATGAAACTTTCTGAAGCCTAATATCTCGAAACTTTTGGAACTTGAAAATTGGACTTGGGGTTAAGGAAAAGGTCGAGCCTACCCTAGGTTAGGGTTGAGGTCATCCTTGACCTAGGTTAAGGTCAAGGTTGATCTTGACCCTTCAAGTCATCCTTGACCCAAAAAGTCAAAGTCTTCAGTTTCATAGAGAAAAATGCTAGAAAGGGGCTGGAAATAGAGAGTGAGAAGATGAACAAGGGGGAAAACAACTAGATCCATGCAAAGACCTATTCAAGGTGTTTGACATGACCCAAGACTACTTACTTGGAGGGCTAAATGCTCTTAACATAGAAGTACTTCCATTTTAAGATGATACAATTGCATATGAGTAGATATGTTGTTATTGATTTTACTGCATATAAGTAGATATGTTATTTATTTCACTGCATATGTGTAGATATGCTATTGTATTATGTTTCCCTACCACATTTTGTGATTAGGGTACTTAGACATTTGTGGAAAGTAGTATATTTCACGGTTGAACTAGGTACCACCTTATTGGACTACTTAGACATATGTGGAAGTAGTATGTTTTAGGGTTGGGAATTCTACATGTTAGGTAGGATCCCAAGGAAGTGTATGGATTCATGGTTGGGTAGAAAATCACCTTGAATATATTTTATGTGATGATTGAAGGGCAAGAAGGTCATACATCACAATGAGTGGTTATGTATTGGTTGAGAATATTTACATAAATGAAACTATGAATGCACATCAATGTTGAGATAGAACATTTTTTATTTCCTTGAAATATTGTGGTGATGAGATGGATTGGAGGGCCTAGGTCATAGAAATGAGAAAAGTATGGATCTATTAATCCTTATAGGTGTGCATACCTACAAAGAATCCTTAAATTGTAAATCACATGACATATGATATTGTACTTGAATGATGTACTTATTGATCCATGCCTAACGTTGAGGTTGACATTTTATATGATGCTCACTGAGGTATGAAACTTTGGATTTATATTTGACAAAAACATATGATGAGATGGAGCTTGAAATGTAGGTAAACTTCTTGAGTATATCCATTTATGGCATAGTCACGTGATGACATGTTGTGTTCAAATGTTTAGTCAGTAATTGGCTTATGAAATGTAATTATTAGTGTATCTATCATTTTGACATGTAGGTCAAAAACTAGTATGAAGATGCATAATTGTATGGAAGATATTTTATTTACTTTTTGATTCGACTATGTGTAGTCAAATTTTGGCTTTGACTTGACTTGAATTTTTGGCTTATGTGACAACTATATGGAAACACAATTTTCTGGCGAGCATGAAAAAGGGGCATGTATAGATCCTTATTTTAGCTAATTTCAAGAATAGTTTGCGCTGGTGCTATGCATATGTCATGATACATGCATGACACCTATTTCATAGGAATTTGTTGACACATTTTGAATCAGTCAATCGGGTCAATGCACATCTACTGATGGTTTGGATATCTTGAGTTGTTTTATTTCAGACTCTTAGTTGATATGTTGTTCAACATAGACCAATCATTATATATTTGACTTAGACCTGTGGTCGATGTATGCGGTAGAATTAGTAGTCATTATATATTTGACTTAGACCCATGGTCAATGGATGTGGTGGAATTAGTTTTCTTATCTAATTGGATGTAGAGCCTTGGGCCAATGTTGCTTGGTATAATTGACTATGTGGTCTTTTTATCATTCATTTTACTTTATCACATTGCTTAGATATATGCCATTAATTTTGAGCCAGATGATGCATTATGATGTAAATACATATGGATGTCAACTTTTATGAATGTTTGTATGCATATGATGAATAAATGTTAATGAGGACATTGGCAATGTTATATATAGATGTCATTACATTTCATGATATTTGAAATGATGATGAAGTAGATGCAATGTGATTTCATTACTTGATTATGGGCACTAACATGTTGTTGTAGATTCTTACTCGCTTAGCAAACACCACAAGTTAGATTTTGGTCCATATAAATGATTATTTATGTTACTCATGGTCTAGAAGTAAAAATGTTGACTCTTGATATTTAACTTGATCTCCTCAAATTATTGACATTGTGAATGAGCTAAAAGTATTATGAGTGTTTATGTATGAGTATTATAGGAAGTGGATATGGAGTATCTACTAGCAGGGTCAAATCCACGTGAGGCTAGATATGATAAGTAAGCATAGGTATGTTTGTGATATTATACATGATTTTAAGTTAATATGTTACTTAATTTTGAGAATCCTCGAGATAAGAAAGTATTTTCTTGGATATTTGATTTGATTTATGATATACAATGGATTGATATTTTGGTGGAGTTCTTGTAACGTAATAGAGGGAATGACACATCATTAGAAAGGGGAAATATTTTCGGACTGAGATAGTCTAACCTTGTAAAACTATATAATGTTAATGGAATCCACACGCTTGGTCAAATGATTAGGTCTAGAAACTAGAGCTTCAAGCTCATGGATTGGGCATCCAAAGTAGCATCCAAATGTTTCATTGAACTCATTTAATTATTGACTAGGGACCTATACTTGAAACAAGTTTGCAAAGTATATGCACTATAAAAATCTCTAATTTATTCTATAATTGAAAAATAGAAACTCTAACAATTCAAAAAATATAAATCTAGGTGCATAGTAATGGCTATAGGAAACTGTAAGAAACTGCATACCAATGGCTGTAGGAACTATATTACCAACTCTCTCTCTCTCTCTCTCTCTCTCTCTCTCTATATATATATATATATATATATATATATATATATATATATATATATATATATATATATATGTCATTAAAAGTTCAAATATATAAGCTTATTAACTCTCTCACAATGATCTAAAAAGTGTCTCATCATTCCTTTTAAAAAGGAAGAGACTTACTCTAAAATAATGACTAAGGAGAAGAACCCTATTGCAACTTGTCTTCTTGGCTAATTGTAAAAAGAGTTTGTTTGGACCCTTTAATGACAAATATGATTTTTTGGATATTTGTTGGTCTTAATAAATACAATCCAAATCTTATCCAACCCATTTTAAAGATGTAATTAAAATTGCAATAAATAGAAGAAGGTTGACTAAGTGTACTAATTTTCTGTTCCACCTTTTTAGCAGTCCACTCAAATGCATGGTGCTCCTTTATTATTATGAATTAGATCAAATCTTTTTACCAAGTTATGATCCTCCTTTTTATCTTTCCATATCATTTTGAAAATATGGATTCCATTAAGAAACATGGAGGATATAACCATTTTACTGAAAGTGGATTTTTGCTGCCTTAAAACATGCCACCTTTTACTCAGTCAATTTCTGATCTATGGTCCTCATTACCTATTCTAAACTAAATCAAACTCTCTAAAGGGTTTGTGCACCTTGTTTTTAGATTTCCAAATATATAAGCCACTATTGATTTTATTAATAATTGAGTAAGATATTTCTATTATTATGAAACTGATTTTTTGACTTTTTCTCCATTTCCTGCAACTGCTAAATATTAACAAGTGTCAACTTGCTTCCCCTTCCTTCTAGCTACATGAATGACTCAAATATCTCAAATTTTTTTAAAAAGTAATCTCAATATAATTATCATTTAATAACATTTATCATAATAAATCATCACAATTCAACATTAAATAGCTACACATACAAATGTTAATCAATAAATCATTAATCATAGGTAATGCTTGATAAATCAAGTTAATGTATGGAAATGGATTGGAAATAAATTTAAATGATGAGATAAAGTATTATAATAAATGAATATAAATATTACAATTTATAGGTTCATCATTCCTCCCAGCTGAAATCCTATTTGTCCTCAAGCAAGGGATAGGCATTAGTTATACGTAAAAGCTTTTAGCATGAAATCTTGTGACAACTTAAATCAATTATCTAGAATGTCAAAGGTGGTATAAAAAATATACATGAAAACTCACCCTTCTATGTTCTATTACAATAAAATTGGAAGTATACATGTGCTTCCCCTAGCTAAAATGTTATTTGTCCTCAAATGACAATATATGTATACGGGCGACAAAACAAGTCACATATGAAGCATATAATTCCAATAATGATAATTGAGAAATAAAATGTAGTGCATAGGTAATCAATTACTAAAAATGATAACTATTATGAATAAATGGAATTCATAAAGTTGGTACCATTTTTGCAGTTGTGAGAAGCTTCAAACTTTGCAAATAGCTGAAAGTATAGGTCCCTCCAAGAGTGTTGCATATTTAATATGAGTAGATATAGATGTTCCCATAATTGGTGCAAGTTGTCTTTTGAATCAAATAGTAGTTGCTGCAAAATGACTAATTAGCCACATAGTAGTGGCTGTGGGACTGTTTTTTAAATTCAGACAGTAGTAGCTATAGGATTGGCAATTAAAATTAGATGTTGCAGGACTGACTATTAAAACTAGACAATAGTATCCATTGAAAACAATTACAACAAGAATCCTACAAAAAATATGATAATACCAACTAGACACCATCATTCAATAAACATTCTTGACATCATGAAGACTCAAATACTCAATGGAACCTTTTGAAAATATATTCAAATACTATTTCCTAGAATTAGAGACATGACTCACTCACACCCTTGGAAAAATGATTTGAACTATGAGCAACTAACCAGCTATAAACTCCCCCAAAATAACCATTAAGACAAGAAGAACTAGTAAACAAACTAAACTAGACAACTACTAGCTCTAAGACATTGTGTGATTACACTTATTGATAAAACCTACCCTAACCTATCCTAACCTACACTAAGCAGATAACATGACTTGCTTAAGCAAAACCATTAAATAGTTTTTTGAAGTATCTCTCTCTTCTCAATAACCTCCGATGCTTCACATGCTTATGAGCAATTGGAAATAGTTGCAACATCAATAGAATTTTAATAAGAAATCTTGAAAATACATTAGCAAACTTACTTACTACTCCATGTTGACAATACATATTGTCGTTTTAAAGTGCATAAGTAAGATGAAATATTTCTCCTCTAGTTTCAACTGCATATTTATATAGCTTGTGAAGATTTCTTTGCCTCCATATTAATGGGATGTCTAATAGGACACCCTCATGGAAGAACAAATTTTGAACCCTCCTTGTTGGCTTTGTGTAGATGAGTTGCTTCTTCATCCCTCTTCTTTACTTTTAAAAACCAATTTGTTTGGCTGATTTGATAAAAGTACATGACTTTCTACACCATCTTCATTGTTGATATCTCTAACCATTGTTTTCTATTAGTGTCAACCACTTGTCATTTACAAGGTAGAGTCAGACAATCATAACTATGACTGAACTACTCTATACAGGCCAACTCATGTACATAAGTGAGTATGTACCGAGCTCTATATGAGCCGAGTAAGTTTTTGGTCATAGAGTAATTTTCTATATGTGTCAAGCTCATAGGTGAGCAAGCAGATTTCAAGTATACAAGTGCTAAGTTATATAGTGTGTGCCAAGTGAAACACATGTCAAACATCAGAAGGATAACACAAATGAAGCAACAACAATGCCGAGCATTAGAAAACAATAAAGACCAAGCAATATAGAGTTTACATAAAAGCCAGAAACAGAATAGATTTTTAGGCAAAACAATTATGAGTTCAACTTGGAAGGAATATTTAAAGAACATTTAATACTGGAAGAGGTTGTTACAGAAAATTTACATGATGTGGATCACAGATCCCTATGTTATGTGTTCAATTATCAAGATAAAGAGGTAAAACATGGAAGCATTTAGAAAACTCTTTACAAAATTCTTTAAATAGCAATGATCTTAACCTAGATCATAATCATATGAAGTAAGAGAAAAGGAAGAGAGGTGTATGCATGTGAACAAGATGGAGAACAAATCAGAAGTCATTGAAGGGTTTTGTTATCATCTAATAGAGCAAGTGACCTAGTCATGGTAATGAAGTGAAAGGGAAAGACAAGCATATCACATTAGAGGAGAGGATCAGTTAGCAAGGAGAAGACTCAAAATTAGCTTGCATAGAAAACTAAGAGTCAGTGTTAAATCCTCTAACAAGGTGAGACCTAGTAGTCTCTCAAGATTTTAATAGGATAGACCCCTTGCAGGTAGATCATATTTTATGGTCAAACATTGCAACATTAATTGGTTAACTTCATTACTACAGTAGTGAAGATTTCTGGGTGTCATCCCTACCCTAGTTTTACCTTCACCTTGGAGGGTTTCTAGGTAACAAATATTATGTTATGTGTTTCACTTTTATGCATGTGATTGATTAGATTTATATGTTACAACAGATCTAAATTATAAGTTTTACATGCACAAGTTATTGATAGAAGTGAATGAATTGGTGAAAAGTTATAAAGTGTTATAGATTCAAATTCACACCTGTTTATTCCTCCATCAATCAACACTTCATAAGGCTCATAGTTTTTCTCTACAAAAGCTATTGATTTTTCATCTAATCTTAAACAAACATCCTCTAAATCATCCCAAAACTAACCTTCTTAATATCTTCTTTACTTTTCAGCATGAGATGACTAATTTTCACTTTATTGCAACTCTTGTCTTCAAATAGGATTTATAATTTGACATTACATTCATCTTGAGAAGCAACCTTGTGTATGGTGATTTACCCATTTTGCAAAACAAGGTTGTCTTCATTTGCCTCTTCATAAATCATCATTTTGTCATCAATATGTGAATAAAATTCCTCTATGATACTAGAGAACATGTTTTCATTGATTTACAAACTTGCTAAAAATGATATTGGCTCTTCATTCTTGTCCTCCATAGATCCAAAATCGATATTGTATTGCTACAAACTTTTCTAATCCTAAGTGCTTTGGAAAGAAACAAGATTCTAGAAAAATTACAAAGAGCTGCTAAAGATTCAGAGACTCTCATAGCTTAACCTGCCCCTAACAATGGTGCCAAAAGTATTGGTAAAATGATTAGTTTGGAAACTAAAGATTCATGCTCATGGATTTTGCATCCAAATATTTCATTGAAATCATTTAATTATCAACTAGCGACGTATACTTGAAACATGTCTACAAAGTATATGCACTATAAAACTAAGTTATTCTATCATTGCAAAATATAAACTATAGCAATACTAGAATTAAATATAAGTGCATAATAATGGCTGCAGGAATTATAAGAAATTGCATAGTAATGATTGCAGAAACTGTATTACCCACTACAACTTTATATATATATATATATCTTATTGACTCTCTAACAACCATCTAACAAGTGTCTCATCATTCCATTAAACAAGGAAGAAACTTATTCTAAAATAATGGCTAAGGAGAAGAGTCCTATTACAACTTGTCTTCTTTGATGATTGTAAAAAGAGTTTGTTTGGACTCTTTTATGACAAAGCTAATTTCTTGGATATTTTTTGATCTTCATAAATAAAATCCAAATTTTATCACCCTCTTTTTAAGTTGTAACTCAAATTGCAATAAATAGAAAGGTTGACTAAGTGTGCTGATTTTTTGTTCCACCTTTTTAAAGGTTCACTCAAATGCATGGTGCTCCTTTATTATTAAGAATTACATCAAATCCTTTTACTAGGTTATGTTCCTCCTTTTTATCTTTCCATATCATTTTGAAAAATATGTATTCCATTAAGAAACATGGAAGATATGGCCATTTTACTGAAAGTGGATTTTTGTTGCCTTAAAACATACTACATTTTATTCAGTCAACTTCTAATCCGCAGTGCTCATTACTATTATGAACTAACTCAAATGCTCAAAAGGGTTTGTGTGACTCATTGTAATATTTCCAAATCCATAAGAAATTATTGATTTCATTAAGAATTGAGTAAGATATTCCCATTTTAATGAAACTAATTTTTTAACTTTTTCTGCATTTTCTGCAACTGCTGAATATTGACAAGTGCCAACTTGCTTCTCCTTCCTTCCAACTGCATGAACGACTCAAATATCTCACAAATAACTTGTTAATAATCTCAAGATAATTATCATTTAATAATAACTATTTATCATAATAAATCATCACAATTTAGCATTAACTAGCTACACATACAAATGTTAATCAATAAATCATTAATCATAGTTAATGCTTGATAAATCAAGTTAATGTATGGAAATGGCTTGGAAATAAATTTTAATGATATATAAATATTACAATTTATAGGCTCATCAATACTCACATAGAAATGTTCATTAAATGATACTTGATTCATGTGATTACTTCAGATATGTATGATCTCCTTCCCTTTTGTTAATGTGTTGTAATAGTCTCTTTGAGAAGTTGTGTGTTAATTTTACTATCATGACCTAAATGAAAATTACATTTCATTCAAGGAAATTAACTTGTACAAGGAAAACAATCTTGATTTGTGATGGAATCTAAATATGAGTACATGCATTATCTTGAACATTGAATAATTTGGAAGTTGGAGTAAATTCAAATTATTTTTCTTGTTTTCTTATTGATTATGTTGCAAATAGCAACCAAGCATCGAGGAAGATGCACTAATAAGGAGGGAAGGATGTCACAACTCCATACATTTCTTCCACATATATTTCAAAATAAATTACATGTAGAAATAATTAATAGTAAAATAAAATATTAGATAGCTAAATTTACTAAGCCAATGGATAAATAATGGTGAGGTTAGTAACACAGAAAATGAGGATTAAAAACTAAATGGATTATTATAAGATAGTTATAAATCTTGGGGAGCAGGAGAGCAGGGAGCTGGCTGGAGGATATGGGAACACAACTTAAAGTGAAGAATAACTAGGTTCTTCTTAATTCAAGTAAGCCATTGATGTTTAATCCGAGTCATTGCATGATAGCAAAATTGAAAGTCCATATTAGATTATACTTATTAATAAGACTACAATGTTACATTGTCTGTGTGTTGTTTTGGGCCTGCGTATGTGCATCCCTTGTGTAGAATGGAATCTTGGAAACCAATGTTGTGGTGACTCCAAGACTGTGAGGCTGAAAGGACCATTTTGCACTGAAATATTTAATTACTTTCCAGGTTAATTTTCTTGGTGGAACCACTCTCCTTGTAGTATACATTTTGGGTCTTGATAGTGGTGACGATGAAAATAATTTGTTAGAAATCCCTGATGTGTGATCAAGTATACCTGTTTGGTATTTAAAACTGCATACTGAGAATCATTCTTGTATTCTAATTTTTTCGTGTTGGACTTGAGGACACACCGTGTTCTTAATGCCAACTTATTTTTATCGTGAAATGCCTATGACCTTCTATGGCTGATGAAAAACATTCTCCAACGAATAAATCAATTTCGATCAAGAAAAATGACCATGTTGTAGGAAATGTGTTTCACTTTCATGATGTTGTACAATTTTTGATGCCTTAGTGCTGCATATGAAGAGATTTCGATCTGCTTCCAATACCTTGACTCCTTCATCGCATTAGTTAAATTATAGAACGCTTGGCTGCGTGAGCCATTCTGGCTGAGCAATCTATTATATGAAGATGGTGTGATGGTATTTGGAACATGATTGAGCTAGTTATCAATGACAAAAAGAGGAATAAATTAAAACTTAAGAAATTTAGTCTTTCATAGCCTCGACATTGGGCAGCATATGACTTGAATACTGGCCTTTGTGTTTTAATTACCATAGCATATTTGTTACAATTTCTTATTTATACCAGCATAATTGCTCCCAACCATTCACTTGGAAATGTAGATCAATAACCAGATACAAATTAGAATCCATATCTAGCTAAAAAGTAATGACAGGGGTTGATAAAACAATCGACATGAAATATTAAATCGAATTATGGATAAGGAAATGTATATTCTATATTTTTTCAGAGGCATAATGGATTTGAAACCCTCCAACCCTATGTTAACACAACCATAGTGCCTATCATATGATTTATAATCTCTCAGGAACTCTAACTTTGTTAGAAGTCTGACTGCTCTACATGCATATTTATTATGGCCCCTTGTTAGTGGGAACATAAACTTTGGATATGTATCCTAGGTTACATTTTTCAGCATGGATAGACAAACTACTTAATGTTCCAACTACCCAAATTGGGGAACTTTCTCATAACTTGGGCATGTAGTTGAGAAGAGTATAGTGTGTGTCCTCTGTTGTGTATCGATAACTTCAACGTATTGTATAAAACTATGAGGTTATATGTCATTATATATAAGTGAATGGCTGAAGCATCAACAAATGTGTTGTTAGTATATGATCAAACTTTTGACTATTGAGAATAAAGGTAAAGTGGCTTATTAAGTCTTCTATATCTAAAACTATTTGGCGTCTAGAGCTTCTATGCTGAGAATAGAAGTGATAAAATATGATGCACCTCGAATTGATCATTGATAATTGAATAATACATTTTATGGAACCAGTTATTGGAAAGAATAGTGAATTGTAAATACTTACATTTCAGTTGTAGGTCTTAAATATACTGGTAGATATTGTACAGTTGCAGCAATAAACAGAGACAAAGATTTACTAAAACATTTTGGTAAATGGTTTATATATATTTTGGATTGTGTAATTGAATACTGAACTAGAATTTTACTTCAATTGTTGATAATCCCTGATATTGTTACATGGAATGTTGCTTGTGATAATTTATCTAAAGGAAAGAGTATATTTCTTGAAAATAGCTATCGAATGCCTATGTGTACATAGAGAAACTCAAATCAGGTTTAAAATTTTGAACTAAAATGGTTTACATTGCTTATCTTACATGTTTCACATGCATATATACAATACTTATGATGTGAATTGGAAATAAGGATTTCAAATTTCTTCTAATTATGATAAACAAGACATTGACCTAGTTTTTGGCTTTGTGAATGTCTGAGAGGTTGTGAATGGTTTTAGAATATGTTTTCTTGTTACCACATGATTCCATTACTCTCCTCTTAGTTTCTTGTTTAGACTTCCTTGATGTCAGAATGGGTATCTTTCATGTGAGGAAAGATTCTAGGAAATCTTAATAGCTTTGTGGTAGGGTGGTAAATCACTCCTACAATATTCTTGCCCTTATGTTTCCTGAGCAGGTTCTAGAGCTCCTTTCAGATTGATCATCTTGTTTATACCATCTCAGTATTCTTGTATCTAGTATATGTTTTTATTTTAAATTTAATGATAATTGAGATATAATGTTGACTGGTCAATATTCAAAGAACCTTGAATCTCATTGAATTTTTTTACATTTTATGGAGAATGTTGATGTGGCATTGGTTTTGTAGGGGTAATCATTACAATCTGAGAATTGAACCTCTGATCTACCATTCAAGCCTTGGAGATGAGTACAATTTCATCTTCGGGGTCATTTGTCATTCAGCATTGGTGTGACCTATGCACACTTCCACTTGACATTCACACCATTAGGTTAGGCATGTTAGCCTCTAGTATAAGAAAATTTGTGATTCTATCCAACCATCCTTGATTGGAAGTAGCTACGCAACTAATAAATTCAACCAAATTTGACCATTTAACTGTATATATTAAATAAATTAGAAGCATAACAATAGTGATTTTTTATTTTTTATTTAATTAATAAAAATATTAAAAGTTGAATTTATTGGTTGGATAGTCTGTTCCTCCTTGATTTGAAGTTTAGAAACCATTGTTGACTTCTCCTTCCCAAACCTTGATCCTTATGGTTTGAAAAGAGGGGAGTTTGTCAAATTTTAGGTGGCAATCTACCTTTCCCTTGGGTAAGTGCACAAAGTTGTGGTGCCAAAAGGGGGGTATAAGTGGACACCTTTTTCCGGAAATCAGCAAATTCTGGACTTCAACAAGAATTTGAAGATAGTTACGCTCAAAATTTTAAGATATGATAAAAACAAAAGTCGTAGTCCTTTGAATCTAGTTTCTAAACTACTAATTTTTTTTCAAAATGGTTTAGTTTTAGGTCCTCAAAAAAGGGGGCCACAAAAAGTGGTACTGTTTATTCCAAAAAAAATAACATAGTACAAAGTGTGGCCCCCCTAAAATTTTAACTTTTTTTTTGAAATTCTTTAATCGCTCTGGTCAAAAGTTACCTAACACTATGTAGTTTATCCCAGATTTTTCGGGTAATTTTATAATATGTATTTTTTTTTAATGAATTTTTTAATTAGACCCATCCCAAAAACGTGAAATATCTGTGTGCTCCCCTTAGAAATGATTGAAAACTAATCTAAAATCAAAACTTCTTTTTTTCAAAGTGTGTAGAATGGAGTCTAGTTTCTAAAAAACTAAGTTGTTACAAAATTCGATGAATGAGCTAAAATCTACAGCCCAATTAGTACATGGTGGTTTTTGAAAAAAAATGAACATACATTCAAAAGAAATTATAGATGAAAGACTTAAAATAGTTCAAATTAAAAATAAATTATATGGTTAGATAGCTAACACAGAGACCTATAATGTTATGTAACCTGATCTTATCGATACCCAACCACGAGGAATCTTGAAGGGGAGCACACAAGAAAAATCAATCATTTTTTGTATGTTTGTTGGAAAACACGTCTCAGACCTGTTTATAAACTCCAGACCTTTGGGTTGGATCTCCAAGGCAAAACCAAGCCTTAGGCTTGATTTTAATGCAAAGCTTTGAATAGCGTGTGCGCCTTATAGCGTGCACGCGTTATTAAAATGCTATTGAATTCAAGGTAGTGCGCACGCGCTATAGTGCGCACGCACTATTGAGACCTAAATTGCAAACCAAAACCAAGAGAGAGCTGGGGGGGTGGGGCGAGGGAATGGCTATTTGTGTGTGTGAGAGAGATAGAGAGAAAGTAGGGGATGGGAGAGGGGAGAGAGGAAGTGAGAAAGAGTAGGGGTGGCAGAGAGAGTATAGGATGGGAGATAGAGGAAATGTGAGAGAGTAGGGGTGGCAAAGAGAGTACAAGATGCAAGAGAGAGGAAGTGTGAGAGAGAGAGTAGAGGTGGCAAAGAGAGAGTACGGGATGGGGGAGAGAGATTGAAAGTAGGGGATGGGAGAGAGAGGAAGTGTGAGAGAGAGTACACGTTGGGAGAGAGAGATTGAGAGTAGGGGATGGGGGAGAGAGAGAGTAGGTGGTGGGAGACGGAGTGGGAGAGGAAGAGCAAGAGAGAGGAGGATGGGAGTGCATGTGTGTGAAAGAGAGAGAGTATGGAATGGGAGAGGGGGAAGATAGAGTAGCTTGAGAGAGAGTAGGGGATGGAAGAGAGAGTAGGTGATGGGAGAGGGAGTGGGAGAGGGAGAGAGAGAGGGGGGATGGAAATGTGTGTAAGAGAGAAAGAGAGAGAGTGTGAAAATGTGAGAGAGGGTAGGGGGTAGCAGAGAGAGTGTAGAGAGGGAGAGAGTGAGACTGAGAGAGAGAGAGAGAGAGAGAGAGAGAGAGAGAGAGAGTGAGAGTAGGCAGTGGGAGAGGGAGAGCGAGTGAGAGAAAAAGTAGAGGATGGGAGAGGAGAGAGGGGGGATGGGTGTGTGTGAAAGAGAGAGTAGGGAATGAGAGAGGGGAGAGAGAGATAGAGAGAGTAGGGGATGGGATAGAAAGAGAGTAGGCAATGGCAAAGGGAGTGGGAGAGGGAGAGAGAGGGTGGATGGAAGAGAAAGAGATTAGGCAATGGCAGAGGGAGTGGGAGAGGGAGAGAGAGGGGGGATGGAAGTGTGTGTAAGAGAGAAAGTAGGGGATGGGAGAGAGTGTGAGGGTGTGAGAGAGAGTAGGGGTGGCAAAGAGAGAGAGTGAGAGTAGGGGATGGGAGAGAGAGGGAGAGAGTGAGAGAGAGAGAGAGATAGTAGGCGATGGGAGAGGGAGTGGGAGGGAGAGAGAGAGAGGGGGAATGGAAGTGTGTAAGAGAGATAGAGTTGGGGATGTGAGAGAGTAGGCAATGGGAGAGGGAGTGAGAGAGAGAGAGAGAGAGGGGGGGAATGGGAATGTGTATAAGAGAGATAGAGTAGGGGATGGGAGAGAGTGTGAGAGTTTGAGAGAGAGTAGGGGGTGGTAGAGAGAGATTGTACAGGATGGGGGTGAGAGAGAGAGAGAGAGAGAGAGAGAGAGAGAGAGAGAGAGAGAGTAGGGGATGGGAGAGAGTGTGAGAGAGAGAGTAGGGGATGGAAGAGAGAGAGTGACAGTAGGGGATGGGAGAGAGAAAGTAAAGAGGGAAAGAGAGTACTTGAGACAAAGAGAGATAGTAGGTGGTGCAAGAGGGAGTGGGAGAGGGAGAGAGAGGGGGGATGGGAGTGTGTGTGACAAATCTAGAGAGTAGGGGATGGGAGAGGAGAGAGAGAGGGGGGGATGGGAGTGTGTGTTTATGAAAGAGAGAGAGTAGGGGATAGGAGAGGGGAGAGAGAGAGTAGGGGATGGGGGAGAGAAAGTAGGCAGTGGGAGAGGGAGTGGGAGAGGGAGAGAGAGAGAGGGGGAATGGGAATGTGTGTAAGAGAGACAGAGTAGGGGATGGGAGAGAGTGTGAGTGTGTGAGAGAGAGAGTAGTTGGTGGCAGAGAGAGCTCGTACAGGATGGGAGAGAGAGAGTGAGATTAGGGGATGGGAGTGTGAGAGAGAGTAGGGGATGGGAGAGAGAGAGAGTGAGAGTAAGGGATGGGATGGGAGAGAGAGAGAGTAGAGAGGGAGAGAGAGAACTTGAGAGAGAGAGAGATCTAGTAGGCAGTAGGAGAGGGAGAGGGAGAGAGATAGGGGGGATGGGAGTGTGCGTGATAGATGTAGAGAGTAGGGGATGGGAGAGAAGAGAGTGGGGGGATAAGAGTGTGTGTGTCTATGAAAGAGAGAGAGTAGGGGATGGGAGAGAGTGTGAGAGTGTGAGAGAGAGTAAGGGGTGGTAAAGAGAGAGTACGAGATGGGAGAGACAGAGTGAAAGGATGGGAGAGATAGAGTGAAAGGATGGGAGAGAGTGAGAGAGAGAGAGTAGGGGGCGACAGAGAGATAGAGAGAGTATAGGATGGGAGAGACAGAGTGAAATGATGGGAGAGAGTGTGAGAGAGAGTAGGGGATGGGAGAGAGTGTGAGAGAGAGTTGGGAATGGGAGAGAGAGAGAGAGTAAGAGTAGGGGATGGGAGAGAGAGAGTAGAGAGGGAGAGAGAGAACTTGAGAGAGAGAGATAGTAGGTGACCTGGGAGAGGGAGTGGGAGAGGAGGAGAGAGAGGGATGGGAGTGCATGTGACAAATCTAGAGAGTAGGGGATGGGAGAGAAGAGAGAGGGGGGATGGGTGTGTGTGTGTGTGTGAAAGAGAGAGAGTAGGGGATAGGAGAGAGTGTGAGAGAGAGTAGGGGGTGGCAAAGAGAGAGTACAAGATGGAAGAGACAGAGTGAAAGGATGGGAAAGAGTGTGAGAGAGAGTAGGAGGTGGTAGAGAGAGAGAGAGTACAAGATGAGAGAGACAGAGTGAAAGGATGAGAGAGAGTGTCAGAGAGAGTAGGGGATGGGAGAGAGTTGGGGATTGGAGAGAGAGAGAGTAAGAGTAGGGGATGGGAGAGAGAGAGAGAGTAGAGAGGGAGAGAGAGAACTTGAGAGAGAGAGATAGTAGGTGGTGGGAGAGGGAGTGGGAGAGGAGGAGAGAGAGGGATGGGAGTGCGTGTGAGCGATCTAGAGAGTAAGGGATGGGAGAGGGGAGAGAGAGAGGGGGATGGAAGTGTGTATCTGCAAAAGAGAGAGTTTAGGGGATGGGAGAGGGGAGAGAGAGAGTAGCCCAAGAGAGAGAGAGAGAGAGTAGCGGATGGGAGAGAGGGGCGGATGGGAGTGTGTGTAAGAGAGAGTAGGGGATGGGAGAGAGTGTGAGAGAGAGTAGGAGGTGGTAGAGAGAGAGAATGGGATGGGGGAGAGAGAGAGAGTGAGAGTAGGGGATGGGAGAGAGTGTGAGAGAGAGAGTAGGGGATGGGAGAGAGTGTGAGAGAGTAGGGAGAGGGAGATAGAGAGAGGGGGATAGGAGTGCATGTGACAAATCTAGAGAGTAGGGGATGGGAGAGAAGAGAGAGGGGGGATGGGAGAGTGTGTGTGTGTGTGTGTGTGTCTATGAAAGAGAGAGAGTAGGGGATGGGAGAGAGTGTGAGAGTGTGAGAGAGAGTAGGGGGTGGCAAAGAGAGAGTACGAGATGGGAGAGATAGAGTGAAAGGATGGGAAAGAGTGTGAGAGAGAGTAGGAGGTGGCAGAGAGAGAGACAGAGTACGAGATGAGAGAGACAGTGAAAGGATGAGAGAGAGTGTGAGAGAGAGTAGGGGATGGGAGAGAGAGAGTAGAGAGGGAGAGAGAGAAAGATAGTAGGTGGTAGGAGAGGGGAGAGAGAGAGAGAGAGCAGCCCAAGAGAGAGAGTAGCAGATGGGAGAGAGGGGCAGATGGGAGTGTGTGTAAGAGAGAGTAGGGGATGGGAGAGAGTGTGAGAGAGTAGGAGGTGGTAGAGAGAGAGAATGGGATGGGAGAGAGAGAGAGAGTGAGAGTAGGGGATGGGAGAGAGTGTGTGAGAGAGAGTAGGGGATGGGAGAGAGAGAGTAGAGAGTAGGGGATGGGAGAGGAGAGAGAGAGGGGGATGGGAGTGTGTATCTATAAAAGAGAGAGTTTAGGGGATGGGAGAGAGAGAGTAGCAAATGTGAGAGTGTGAGATAGAGTAGGGAGATGGGGGAGAGAGAGAGAGAGAGAGAGTAAGAAGTGGGAGAGGGAGGATGGGAGTGTGTGAGAGAGATCTAAAGAGTAGGGGATGGGAGAGGAGAGAGGGTGAGAGAGATAGAGAGAGTAGGCGGTGGGAGAGGGAGAGCGAGAGAGAGTAAAGGATGGGAGAGGGGAGAGAGAGAGAGTGTAGGGGATGGGAGAGGGGAGAGAGAGTAGGAAGAGAGAGAGAGAGTAGGGAGGGAGAGAGAGAGAGAGAGAGTAGGGAGGGTGGAGAGTGATGTGTTCTCACATATAGCTCGTACGTGCTATGTGAAATCACCTAAAAATGGTTAAAAAACAACTTTGGGGCCCGTTTCATTCATTCTATGCTTTTGTTCTGTTCTGCACTCTGTTATCCCGACAGAAATTGTGGGTTTCAACACAACAAACACTCTTTCAAGGTGGCAAACACTATTTCAAGCTAACAAACACTATTTCAAGGTGGCAAACACTTTTGGAAGCTAGCAAACACCAAATTCAATCATTGGATACATGATTTGAAGACTTTTTGAATATTCCTTGTATAGAAAAGGTTAGTGCAATCTATTTTAAATATTGTTTGTTGATATATAGATACAAATTTGATTATAATTTGACATGTTGTTTAATATATACTAAATTCATTGAAATTTGTATGTTTCAATGAAATGTTATTTCGAAATGGTTAGAAATTTGACAAGTCGTTTTATATATATATATTGTGTATTCATTCAAATAATTATAATTTTTATATGTATTTGAATAATTTGTAATTTACACATTTTAAGTAATTCAAATGTTTGAATAATTTGACATGTAGAAATCATCATCATGCCAAGGAAGAAACCAAAAAATCAAACAAATGAAGATAGGGAGAGAGATTTGGCAATTAAAAGAGATAAAATGAAATTACTACGTGAGCAAAGAAAATTGCAAAGCAATAATGAAGAATTGACTTTCGAAGAGGATCAAGAACCACCGGTACCAAGAAACAAAGAGGAAGAATTGGAAAGACAAAGAGAACGAATGAGACTGTTATGCTCAAGAAGACAATTGAATTGTGAAGCTACACCATCTTCTAATGTTGGAGTCATATCGTCCGCTACACCATCTTCCAATGTTGAAGTCATATCGTCCTCTCATGTTGAAGAGACACCGATTTGTAGATCTGACGATATACACACTCCATCATGTCATGTTGAAGGCACAACATCAACACATCAAGTAGGTGATATTCCATCTTTTGCATCTTATTGCCAAGGCACATCATCTTCGGTTCAAGCTATGCAATACACTCAACCTTATGTTGATGTTCAAAATGTTGAGAGAATTGAAGAGATTATAAAACCTTCTAGAATTCATTTTAGAAGACCAAAATATTTGATTGATATTGATAGTAACATTTTGAAATCAATGCCTGACAAGATTAGCAAGCGTACTTGTCAAAGAAAAGTTAATCGTATGTGGAGATTATTTTTTGATGAATTAAATATCACAAGTCAATGCCAATTATTTGTTGAAATGATGAGGAATTTAAAATTTAGGCCTATCATGAAGATTCTTGGGCTAAGAACGATGGATGATTCAAATGAAGAAAACATTGTAAAGAATCTAATGAATGCTTATGACAAAGTGGGTTCTAAATCATGCACCAAAGATAGTAATATCACAAGATGAGTACTTATATCGACAATAGTAAGTAGAGAAATGAAGAAAGCTCAACTCATGAGAAAGACAAGCAAAACATTAAAAATTGGTAGAGGTACTCTAAGGAGAGCCATGCTAAGGCGTGAGAGATTGGAAGATCCAACAAAAAATGAGTTATGGACATTTAGCGGTAGAGTACCGTGAAAGGATAAAGAAATTAGTGAAGCTTTGAAATCATTGATCGAAGATTTTTGGAAAAATAACACACGTGTTTCCCCTAATCAAAGAGATGTTGTAAGAAGGAGGATTGGTAGCCAAAATCGCGAGCCACATGCAAAACATTTTTTGGACACAACTCAGACACAATTTTTTGCAAAATTTATTGGTATGTATCCTCAAATTTGAATAAGTCAAAGATTTTTTCAGATGGGTAAACCTTTTTATGTGAAGATAAATCACACACGCACAACTTGTTGTTGTAGGATACATATTGAATTTTCTAACCATTTTGATGTTTTTAGGCATATATGCATAATTTTTCATTCTCAGTTTGTTTTGCAGGATTGTGACATAAATGAGCCACCAAGATCTTCAAGGGAATTCATATCCAACATTTTATGTGAAATAAGGGACGGCCAACAATTTTACAAGACATCATGCTTGGATGGTACGTGCTTATTTTGTGGTTCTTTACAACTTTTATCAACTTGTCAACATATGGATAGTACACATGCAATTGGAAATGAAATAGTAGATTACGAAAAATTTAAGACAGTGAAATATGCTCTAAAAGATGGGAAACATGGTAAAAGATGTGATTTAGTCATTGAAAAGATTCCAGTGTATGAGTTCATGAAGATTTTTCGTGAAAACATTATTTACGAGTATGCAAGGCATACCCATAGAGATCGATGGCTGGATTTGCAATTCAAGTTGTGCAAGGATACGTTTCCACTAGATACCATTGTTTCGGTTGTAGGTTTCGCAGAGAACTACACACTACAACCACAAAATGAGGTGCAAGCAAAGTATTATACTTCTCAACAGGTTTCCATATTTGTTCACATAACATTCATGCATTCACCTACAAGTACAGAGGATGACAGGAAGATTTTGAGGGAGTATCATTTTTACATCAACGATGATCGATCACATTCTACAAAGTTCGTATATGGTTGTTTTCAACTATTTTATGGAGATTTGGCTAACAGGGGCATCACATATCGTCAGCACATTATTTGGTCAGACAATTGTGCATCTCAATTCAAGAATGCACAGATGTTCTATTGGTTGAGAAGGATGCACAAGTTGTGTAGAATTCAATACATGTGGAATTTCACAGAGGCTAGTCATGGAAAGGGAGAGCACGATGGTGCATGCGCATGCATCAAAAGAGCCTTAGCTCATGAAGAACTAAAGTACAAAGATGGAGCAATATTGACAGATGCAAAATCCATCGTCCAATGGTGTAACGCTACAATGGGTCTAGGTAAGGAAGGTGAGTCTACGGTTCGTAGATTTTTTTGGTTGATAGATAATACTAACATTGCACCATATCAGGATTGTTGCACACTAATAGGATCCAGTGAGTTGCACTCTTTTAGAAGCTCTGATGCAGGTTCATGGAGTATCCACATACAAAAAATGGCATGCTATTGTCCATCATGTGCAGAGGAAAATTGGGATGACTGTGAGTTGACTGAATGGGTGGATAAATGGGATATATGGGTTCTGGACCCAATTGACACCTATCATCCCCCACAAGCACTGGAAATGGTACAGATGGAATCGTCTATTGACTTTGACCGCTTGTCTGATCTAGTGCAACCTGGTAATATATATATTTATATATCTTTGTAATTTCAATATGTAACTTTGTAACTTTTACACAAGTATTTTCTGAATTAATGACTGCATTTTGTACATTTGTCACTGTAGGCCATGTTTTTCTGTTATTGCACCTGAAGACAATGAAGAAGGGACAGATTATTATTTGTGTCGTTGTGTTCAAGCCAAACAAAAATTGGATCACTCGGTTATAGATGGTGAAGGTTTAGAGTACCATGTCGGTGCAGTGGTTGTAACCGGCACATGGCTTAGATGATATTCTATGAAGAACCCTAACTTGTGGTTATTCGAGGATTGGCAAACAAAGAGGAAGATTCTTCATTATTCAAATCTTGTTGTCGCATCAAATGTCCACTTGATAAAATATGGTGGAAAACCACATAATAAGAATCTTTGGAAAGTTCACGAGTCAGACCACGAGGCAATACTTGAGACATTAAAATGTCGAGCAGATCCAGTTGGCTCATTAGATTGAATACAGAGAGAGGGAGAGAGAGAAAGAGTGATCAACTGGATCCAAATACATTATTGCAACCTCTTCCCCAAGACTGTCCACATGACTAAGGTGGACCGTATTGTTATGATGCGTAAGTGATAAGATTTAGTTTAAATCATAGATTTTATGTTTTGATTTGTTTAGAATCTAAATTTTATGTTTTGATGTCTCCAATTTTTTTAAAGCTAGAACAATATTTTTCATATTTTCTTATTGTGACGATATTTTTCTTTCATTGCATGTTCTCTTGGATGACAGGAGGGAGAGAAGAAAAATAAGTAGATTTCCAAACAGCTAGCCACCCTTCTTCATGTAATTTATTTATTTAAGGTAAAAGTCCCATTTCCTTTGTTTGGCTTTGGTATTTGGTTATTTAAAGTCATTATTCTAGTTGGACCTTCGTATGTTTGAATTTGGGATTGTTTAGTGTCTATTTGTTATGGTTATACTGAATTATTAATTCTATGATGTTTCTATTATTTAATTATTTAAAATAAATTAAAACTTTTTGTATAAAATTATTATTTTTTATTTCTATCTATTTTTTATGATTATTTCTATTATTTAAGATAAATTAATTCTATAATATCTCTATGATGAACTATTTATATTTCTAAACTTTACATATTTTAAATTAGATATCTCTCGACTTAATTTACCAAAAAAATTAATTAAAATTTTAGGTATGCTAGTAGTACACCATGACCAACAATCAAACTATTATAACAATACAAATACATTTAAATAGTAATGTAAGAATGGTTTAGTTCACATAAAAAATAAGTCTATCTTAGATATTCTAAATACATCACAAAACTTTATCGCTTCAAAAAAATTGGAATTTCTCCCATCTACTTGAGTTCCCATCAATTGTCCATAAAATTGTCCATAACTCCTCAAAAAAGTGTTAATTGGTTCATCTAATAAGCCATTGATTTTTAGGAAGGATTCAATAGTGATTTCCTCCCCCTCGCTTTACAACTCATCAATATTTGCATCATCTACAGTAGTTGTTTCTTCCGATCCACTACTTGTGGGTTGTGGTTTAGATCCCTATTTTCCATCCTCATCAACAATGAAGAACTTTCTTGGGCCTATATCATTCACTAAAACCTCCCTATTCAAAGACCATATCCCTATCCTATGGAAACCACTCATTAAATTATCGGGTGTAAGTGCCAAATTGGAGGCTTTGCTGGATAACATTCCTAACTCCTCATGACCAATATTGATTTGAGGATTCCTAGCCAACCACACATTCCAAATATGTTTTAAGTAAGATTTTAATGTTGAGAAAAAACTAACATCCAATGATTGACACCTATAGATGGTATACGCTACAAGTGACACACAATCTATGCCCAACTTCTTTGCTTTATCAATTATTTTCCATGTCATATGGAATCCATGATCATCAAATACTAGAAGACACCTTTTTGAGAGAAAAACCCCACATGGAATTGTTCTTACAAAGTGGTCTAGCCAATTCAAGAATAATTATTTCATCATCCATCCATGTACTTGGACTACCATGCATGCCTTGAGATCATAATTGAAAATGTAGTTTTTTATATGTCTCTTAGCCTTGAACAAATAAAAATTGGAATTCTCTAACCAACAGTAATGTAAGGAGACCCACCCTGCTAGTTTAGGCCACTATGCCCAAACTAACCAATGACTTCTTCTGATCCTATAGGGTTTCTTCCTGACCCTATTCCCAAGAGGATATCTCCCAACTATCCCCTTCCCTAGGATCTATGCACAACAATTGACTATGTCAACTTCAATCACCCCAATATTGAAATGAAGGCATTTTCTCTCTACTAGGAAAAATTGGGCACAAACCCCAATGCAATATCTAGGGTTATTATATGGTCCTCAACTTGATATTTCCAAACTCTCCTAATCATCACAAGACTCCACTCACCAACCCAAATCATAGATGTCCTTTTCTTTCTTACTTGACCTACTAGGTCTAGAGCCCCAATTAGGCCAAAATTTTCAAACTCACTAGGTGCTCTTGCACCATTCTCCCCATGTGACAAAGAACTCATGGTGGATAAATCTGAAGGAATTTCGCAGGAATACCTTTCTTTCCAAAATCACTCTCATCTATCCATGTTACTTCAGATTCTGGTTGATCCTTCCATTTGATAAGATACTCCATTCAGGTGCCATGACAAGTCTTCTTCTTGATTCTTGAATCCATAACCTTTTCATCTTTTGGCTAAGATTATAATGGGATAGTGACTTCTTCAACCTTTGATTTTGTTTGTCCTTCTATGAATGTAGGCCCTTTATATTGAACTTATTCCTTGACATTAAAGATAAGGTAAATTTCCAAGTTTGGTGGGAGTTCTATTTTGTCGGCATTAGAACCATAATTTGCAAGTACCTTACAAGGTCCTATCCTATGCATTTGTAGCTTGGTTGGAACACCCTATGCAAGTACCAAAACTCGTCCTTGGCATCATATCATGGCCTCAACACCTTGGATCATCTCAAAACATCTCATCTAACATGTTCCAACTCCTTGCACACTCTCAGCAACTCATCTCTTACACTTTCTCAATTTTGCCTCTTCTAGGCTTGTTCCAACTAGCCCTTGCCAGTCACTAATTTGTTGTTTTCTCCAAAATTTTCCACAGAACTTCCTAAACTATTGGGTGATTAAAATACCCTTTTCCTCACTCTAAAATATACTCCAAAACCAACTACACTTGTTTTGTAAAATATCACTCAAAACTGGCTATTTCAGTCTGCCAACTAGGCCTAGTTTGAGGCCATTTACAAAGAAACTCACAATCCCTTGACTTTTGGAACTCCCATGACCCAAAAAAATCTTAAGAAATGACTCAAATGCAAGGATTCTTCTATTTTTTTGGTCTCATGATCAACATTACAATGGTTTTTACAAAACCCTCCTTTCTAGCCCCTTTACCCTAGGGCTTTCTAGAAATCTTACTTTGCAACGTCTCTAGAACCCCAAAATGGTTCAAACACCTTCACTTTGGTTATATTAGATGACTTCAAACATAAAATGCAACTCTTGTTTGGAGAAAACACTAAATCCACCTTGGGAGCAATCACATACCCCTTTTTATGCACTCAAATTTTAGGGAAAACTATGCAAATACTTCTTAAATGGTTTCAACACTCAACTTTTCATATGGAAATGGTTATTATAGACTCAAAACAACAAGAAAAATCCCAAACTTGAGGTTTCTCAACACTCAACAATCAAATTTCAAAACTGTTACCAACACTTACTACTAGGACAATTTCTAGTTTTAACGGTCAAACTCCCAAACCATACAAAGGACCCCCCGTTGTTTTTGCATTTTTAAACACTCTTTTTGGAGACCTACAATAACCTCTCTCACTTTTTGGAGATCACACTCCGTTTTCATTTTACGACGCCATGTCGGGTGATGCTGAAACTTGCAATGTCGGCTAGTACAAAGTTGCCAACTACCAAATCTCTCTCACCTTTCCTCGTGGGATCAAACTGTCTGCTCTGTTAGCTTTGCGTGGCTGAGTAAACCCTATCCCCAACCTCATCCTATTCCCTTCAGTGCTTGAACATTCTCAGGCACGCCAATCCAGAATGTCCCCAAGGGTCACTAAATGCCATAGGGCTGCGATCTTTGACGGGGCATATCTCGGAGCTCGTGCGAGGTATGGATGAGATTCTAGTTCCTACAGGACCGTGTTGTGGAGACCTACAATAACCTCTCTCACTTTTTGGAGATCACACTCCATTTTTGTTTTACAACGCCATCTCGGGTGATGCTGAAACTTGCAGTGTGGGCCAGTACAAAGTTGCCAACTACCAAATCTCTCTCACCTTTCGTCGTGGGATCGGACTGTCTGCTCCGTTAGCTCTGAGTGGCTAGGTAAACCCTATTCCCAACCTTGTCCTATCCCCTTCAGTGCTCGAACGTTCTCAGGCATGCCAATCCAGAATGTCCCCAAGGGTCACTAAATGCCATAGGGCTGTGATCTTTGACGGGGCATATCTCGGAGCTTGTGCGAGGTATGGATGTGATTCTAGTTCCTACAGGACCGTGTTGCGGAGACCTACAATAAACTCTCTCACTTTTTGGAGATCACACTCCATTTTTGTTTTACAACGCCATCTCGGGTGATGCTGAAACTTGCAGTGTGGGCCAGTACAAAGTTGCCAACTGCCAAATCTCTCTCACCTTTCGTCGTGGGATCGAACTGTCTGCTCTGTTAGCTCCGGGTGGCCGGGTAAACCCTATCCCCAACCTCGTCCTATCCCCTTCAGTGCTCAAACGTTCTCAGGCACGCCAATCCAGAATGTCCCCAAGGGTCACTAAATGCCATAGGGCTGCGATCTTTGACGAGGCATATCTCGGGGCTCGTGTGAGGTATGGATGCGATTCTAGTTCCTACAGGACCGTGTTGTGGAGACCTACAATAACCTCTCTCACTTTTTAGATATCACATTCTGTTTTCATTTTACAATGCCATCTCGGGTGATGCTGAAACTTGTAGTGTTGGCCAGTACAAAGTTGCCAACTGCCAAATCTCTCTCATCTTTCATCGTGGGATCAAATTATTTGCTCCATTAGCTCTGGGTGGCCAGGTAAACCCTATCCCCAACCTTTTCTTGTCCCCTTCAATGCTTGAACGTTCTCAGGCACGCCGAACCCGAATGTCCCTAAGGGTCACTAAATGCCACAAGGCTGCGATCTTTGACGGGGCATATCACAGAGCTCGTGCGAGATATGGATGAGATTCCAATTCCTACAAGACCATGTTGCAGAGACCTACAATAACCTCTCTCGCTTTTTGGAGATCACATTTCGTTTTCATTCTACAATGCCATCTCAGGTGATGCTGAAACTTGTAGTGTTGGCCAGTACAAAGTTGCCAACTGCCAAATCTCTCTCATCTTTCGTCATGGGATCAAACTGTCTGCTCCATTAGCTCCGAGTGGCCGGGTAAACCCTATCCCCAACCTCTTCCTATCCCCTTCAGTGCTCGAATGTTCTCAAGCATGCCGAACTCGAATGTCCCTAAGGGTCACTAAATGCCACAGGGCTGCGATCTTTGACGGGGCATATCTCAGAGCTCGTGTGAGATATGGATGAGATTCCAATTCCTATAGGACTGTGTTGCAGAGACCTACAATAACCTCTCTCACTTTTTGGAGATCACATTTCATTTTTATTCTACAATGCCATCTCGGGTGATGCTGAAACTTGTAGTGTTGGCCAGTACAAAGTTGCCAACTGCCAAATCTCTCTCATCTTTTGTTGTGGGATCAAACTGTTTGCTCCATTAGCTCCGGGTGGCCAGGTAAACCCTATCCCCAACCTTTTCTTGTCCCCTTCAGTGCTCGAATGTTCTCAGGCACGCCGAACCAGAATGTCCCTAAGGGTCACTAAATGCCACAGGGTTGCGATCTTTGATGGGGCATATCTCGGAGCTCGTGCAAGATATGGATGAGATTCCAATTCCTACAGGACTGTGTTGCAGAGACCTACAATAACCTCTCTCGCTTTTTGGAGATCACATCCCATTTTCATTCTACAATGCCATCTCGGGTGATGCTGAAACTTGTAGTGTTGGCCAGTACAAAGTTGCCAACTGCCAAATCTCTCTCATCTTTCGTCGTGGGATCAAGCTGTCTACTCCATTAGCTCGGAGTGGCAGGGTAAACCCTATCCCCAACCTTGTCTTGTCCCCTTTAGTGCTCGAATGTTCTCAGGCACGCCGAACCAGAATGTCCCTAAGGGTCACTAAATGCCACAGGGCTGCGATCTTTGACGGGGCATATCTATGGGCTGTCAATACTTCGACTATACTTTAAGTCAACGATTATCAATATGTGAAAAAATGGAACTCGTTGTATTTTGAAGTACTGAGAAGATGGCCTTGCCCTTCCCTAGGAGTTTCAAAAATGGGAGACATTAGGTAAGAGAGTGAAAATGTTACTATCGCTTCAACGCACATGACGCAATTGGAAATGCAAATTTTGATGGTAATCATTTTGTGATAAGGGAGAGACTAGGGATGATCATTGTTACTATCTCTTTAGTAGTGGAATTTTGTTTTCTCTTGAATTTGGTGGTGGAGGATCAGTGGTAAGTCTCCTTGGATATTCCTTCTTATGATGTTAGTGACAAGTGTTGCTCTTTGAAAACACTTGTACAATCTTTTTTAAATTATTAGATAAAAATAAAGAATTGTAAGTATTAAACATGATTAGCCTTTAGTTCCTAGAAGATCTTTATTTCCCCATCAATGCATTTAGAAAGTTAAGTTTTAAGAAGATCATAAATAAAAAAAATTAGAGAAGCAATTTAAACATTTATATTGATTGGAAACACGTGAGTCTTGAGTTTCCTCTACCTTTTAAAGAACGTTCCTTAGCTAGTAGACCTAATTCCACATTCCATAAGACTGTCATTGCGCTAAAGATTTAGGAAACCAACTGCTCTAAGATAAAGCTTCCCGGTCAATAATAATCTAGCCTATTGAGGAACATAATACTTCTCAATTAAACTTGTGTTAATTCAGTATTAATTTTGTAATTAACTACAATTTCAGTATCTGTGTACAGGGGGTGACTGAGAAAACTATTTGAGGTCCAATTTGAAAATATATTTGTAAGGATCTCGACCAAGGTTCACAACTTCGATGATTAATACATTCATTCAGGCCAGAACCTCACTACAAAAAAATAATATATAAAAAAGGTAGTGAATAACGTCATGTCTAGACCCAAATCAACCAATGAAAGTCAAATTAGCATAATGTGGAACAACAATATATGCATTGAGTGGGTTGTCATAAAAAAGCTTCATAATAATATTCATGTCTAGAATTAAAAGACCTTAAAGAACATTTATTCTTGTAACACAAATGGCCATTCAAAACTGAATATGATTACAATATGTGAAATAGCATTACAAGAACTTGTAATGCTCTTGTGAACATCATGTTAATTCTTGTAAGAATCCCTAAGATGCTTGTTATACTCAAAATTTTGTTGAAATTGAATTAATTTTTATCCTGTCGGTTAATTGGCTTAGGGTGATATATGCTTCTTGGATGGAATAATGAGTTCCTAATTAACTCTGTATTAAGATTCATAGCATCTTCTAGTTATTTGCAAAGGAAATTTATAAATTACTTGCTAATGTCATATGGCTTGCTTGAGAAAGATGTCCGTGTTCTTATTGATGGGTACTAATGACTATCCACATTTAGTTCTTCAATATCCTATTTGACAAGCTTTCCATAGACATTTCTTTGCCATACTAAGTATTTTTGAAAACATATTTGAGTAGAAGGACTACAGTAGATACTACATGATGTTTTAACAAATAAAGTAATGGGTTAAAGACTATTATTTCCAAGGTATTATGTCATAGTATTTTAATTGTAATGATCTTAGACTAATGATATTTTTGAAGGTAACTTTGACATGCAGCAAGAAAGAAAACCTACAACCAAGGCTATATTGTGCCTACAACCAAAGCCATAAATGCTCACAGCCAAAGCCACTAGTGCACATAGCCAAAGCCATGGATGCTTATAGATAAAGTTACAAGTGTTCGCAGCCAAAGCCATGAGTACATGAAGTCGATGATCACAATTGTTTACAACTATTCACCAGAAACAACTTCTTTGCAGTTTTTGAGAAATACTAATAAAGCAAAAAAGAACATCTACTAGTTGGTAGACATAATGGCAACTCTCTAACAATTGAATTTAATTTCATACATGCACATATCTAATTTAATGTCATACACGAACATATCTAATTTAACGTCATACATGAACAAACATATAATATAAAATGATAACCAATAATGTCATATACATTAACAAACACATAATATATTATGATAACCAATAATGTCATATATGAACAAACATATCATATATTAACCAATAATCTCATACATCAAACATGTCATACATCAAATATAGAATGTCATATGTACATCAAATGTGTATTGAATATGTCTCTCAGATGCCTATATATATACATGGGGAAGGAAACAAGTCTCTATATATATATGTATCAAATATCTCAACTACATCTTTTCCTTCCCATGAGGGGAAGGAAACAAGTCTCTCGATGTCCTCTGCCATCGTGTGGAGGGAGATAGTGGAGATGACGGGGCCCTCCTGACACGCTCACTTGACCTCTTGTTGAGGCTCTTCTCTAGGTCCAACTGATACAAAGAAAGTAGATATGAATCAATATTTATTATACGTTGAAATCAAATATATGTACTCACAAAATCAATTATTTTTTTACCGCCAACAAATTGTCACTCTATAAGTCCACCTCAAATGCTCGTGGATGATCACGCGTGACAAGACCCTACAACAATTCAATAAATATAATCACTTATAAATAACATTAGAATTTTTGAGATTAACTATTATAAACAACAACTAAAACCAAGAAAATTCTTTCATACCTCCGTCAGTGGCTGTGAGCTAGCCACAACTGCAGCCACTCCACTATCAACAGATTGTCGCAGATGAGGAGGTGTGTCTGACATCATGAGCTGCATGTCATACAATACACGTTATATCTAACATGAAACATGGAATAAATATAATCAAATGAATTAAATTAACATGAAACAACTGTACCTATGTGAAGCTCGTATGATGTCTCTGCTTTGCGTCTGTGGTAAAGGTTGAGGGTCCTGTGGAGAACTGATGCACATGCATATTTTTTTTGGTCAATCCTTAATATTATTACGTAATAAATATATGTATTAATTAAAATGATTAAATTGATACATACCTCAGGACTCGTCGAAGGGACAAAAAATGGGCCTGGAGGATCGCTGCTAGGCCCAGGAACACTTTGACCCTAAATTTTGAACAATGTCAATAAATCCTAATTAATTAATCATTCACTACATGTATGAAATGTGATCAAATTAGTAACCTGTGTGTCAATGCCAAATGTCTCATTCAGGAACTGATCGGTGACAAGTCCATCATCTGCACCATCTCTGACATGAGTGCCAAATGTGCATAGGGATCCGCATGAAGTGCACATGTGACCAGGACGTATAGAAGGCTCCCCCTCAACTAATGGGCTCGTGGAACGGATGAGGGTCTACGTCAAAGCATTAATGGTCCCTAGAGTGTTGGCCTCCACATGTTCCTTCACAACTGAAGGAATAATCACATGCTCGCGCTGTGGATGGACCACGGCTGCCCTAACTACATTAGGGTCACGACGTGCTCCTGGCCTCTCAAATGCTGACCCCCCACCTCTACCCTGGGAGTCTAACATATCAAAATAATTGGGGATCTCCCCAAGGACAAACTCACAATATAATTTCTTCAAAAAATACATGGGGACCTCGTGATTGTTGCAAGGAGGGGCATCAAAAACCATCCACCATCTATCCCAAAAATTATTTCTAATAGCATCATGTATGCACCAATGGATGGGGAATCGTTTAGTACCCTCTCTAACAGTATTTTTCTGACCGGGTTTTCTAAATAATGCACATACACTACCTTTTGGTATTTCCTTTTTTCTAACATCTTCATATGACAATTTATTTGCATAAAATCTTTTTTGTTCATCCCTCTTAGCCTGCCAAATATCTAACTGACCACTAACTGAGGCTATCTAAGTGTTAATGGATTTGAGGGATGATGCCAATTGATCCCTCATTGGATTGGTTTGTCAACTGAGCAATGATTCCTTCTAATTCAGTTTTGCCTCTCTCTATTTCATTTCTTATATTTTCTTGTGTGCCTGGTGGAGGTCTTGCAATTGGTTCGGGTTGTGGAATTTGTTCTTCTTCTTGAGGAGGGTTTTGGTTTTGGGGTTCTTGAGGGTTTTGATGTTCTTGTGGATTTTCTGGTTGATTATGAACATTTCCTGATAAAAAATCAATTGAAATTCAAATAAATAAACAAATCTAAATGAAATTTGTAAAAACCCTACAAAAGAATATAAAAAACTTACAAAACAATATGAAAAATATATCAAACAATGCAAAGTTAGGTTTATATCACTTACGACGTCGTCGTGGGTGCGCTTGTGGTCTTGGATTTCGTCGACGAGGAGGCATTTTGGAAAATGGTGGTGCAAATGTTGAGTCTTCAACTCGCGTATGCGCTGGTCGCTATAGGAGTAGAAGAAAATGCTGATGAAAATGATGGGCTATGGGTTTGCAGCCCATCATATATACTTTTTATTTTTAAAAAGCGTGCACGTGGTATAGCGCGCACGCACTATAGTGCGTACACACTTTTTAAAATAGGAAAAAAAAATTTCCTTGTCACCTTTTTGGCACCACAACTCGGTGCATATGCCCCCTTTGCAATTAAGAAGCAATTCATATCAAAAGAGGAACAGTAGGCCTAAGTAGCAAAAATTTCTTGTGGGGCCAGTTATCATTTTCTTCTAAGACTGTGCCATTTTTCAAAATCACTTGAGATTTGATAATGAGCCATCTTCGTCATAAGGAAACGACTAATTTCCAAGATGTGAACAAAAAAAAATGATGAAGGCAATAATCAGGTGCAATAAAAATCTACTTTTTTTTTTGTAAATTTTAATTTTGTGAAATCAAATATTTACTAGTATATCGAGTTAGTAACCATTTTAATTATAACCTAAAAATAACACAAACTATGAAATTATAGTTCTGGATTAATAAAGGCCAAAAACTAGTTTGAAATCAACAAAATTCTTCAACTTTAGAAAATAAATTAAAGTGATTTCCTACAAGACTTTAGCAAATCTAATCTTAAGTTCATTTAATTTAATCAAATGTGATTGCATTCATTTTAGTAAGTGATCTTCTATAGCAATTCAATAATAATTTGTATATTTATCAATGACATGAAATTTTTATCAATTCAATTTTTAAGACTTTGGAGTAATAATTGGACCAATATTAATAAGTTGTGAATTAAGATGTGCTCACATACAAAAATGAATTTAGGAACTTTTCATTTTGTTCAATCTATGCGAGCTGGGTAGTAAGGGAAAATTTTGACACATGATGTTTGACCTTTTGGTGCACTTAATATGCCCTCACCTTTTACTAAAAATCAATTCTAGACTTGGTCCCCTAGAACATTTCTAAATTAATAAAGAATGAATTTGAGGAGAAGGGTTGGAATCCTGTAAAATCTAAATGATCCACATGACAAGAAGCAACATTTAATCCTACAAAAACTCAAATTCCTTCCCACCCTTATCATAAGAACTCTCATAAACCCCCCTCTACAAGTAGATCAAGATCAAGTCAGTCTAGACAATATTTGGATTCTAATCCTTTCATTCCTTTGAGACATCTGACTCTAAGATCATCCATACCTAAATTTAGATCTAATCCCATAGCAAAGATGACTAGGAAGGAAGTCCCAAAAAGCCAATAAGATGCGGTCATCCCTAATTTAGTGACAAATGACAAGGAGGAAATCCTCACTCTAGATATTCGAGGTTATAAAGTGGAATATATCGAGTGACAATGTCAGAAGTAAAGACTTTATACCAGATGGATGGGAATAGGTACATAGGTAGAATCTATTGTGAGATGGTTGAAAGATTCTTATAGTAAAATATTAGAAGTAACTATCTAGGAAAATGATTTTCTTTATATTGATTGTTGTAGCTCTAGTTTGAAAAAATATTTTCTATTTAAAAATGTCATAGTTTTCAAAGGAAAATATCTTAGAGTGCTTGATTAGGAGCCTTTTTTAATCCAAACAACCCATGCTCCTTCTTTATAGATCATGTTATCAGTTTTCCTAATCTCCCTATAGTTAACACGTTAGGGAAATAAGTAGGTTTTGTAGAATCTAAATTGACATTCTCCAATTCAGTTATCATAGTCAGTATGGATGCCAACATTTATAAACCTAATCTTCTAAATATATGTATTAAAGGAAGGTTGCTTATAATAGAACCAAGATTCATGGAAGGGTCTTTCATAGAGGATCTTGCATCATCTACACCAATCAAGAATTAGAACCCTTCTTTTCCTCGTCCTCCTCCAGACACACATATTATCCTTAATAAGGAAATGGAGGATTTAACATTGTGGAGTCCCTTAGAAGGGATGATTTGGAAGAAAGGGAAATAAGATAAGTTTCTCCCTCCCTCCCCTCGATTATAGTAGGAACTCTCATCTCTACAAATTTGGGAGGGGAGGCTTTAGGATTCAACATGAATGCCCTCCTTTCAGCCCAAGGAGTTAGAGATAGTTATAGACAAAACTAGGGGTGAGGAATGTTCCAAGAAAGATCTTAGTGTAAATATGGAGGTATAAAGCACAGAGGTAGGGGGTAGGGACTCCAAAAGGGATAAGCCTTAAAAAGACATAGCAAGCATTTTTTATGAGAAAGGAGGAGGCTACAAAAGAGAAACAAGTCAAAGGAGATACAAAAGGATAACAGAGGAGGGGATGACCTAGATAGTCACATAAATACCTAGGAGGAAATATTATGTCCATCAAGCCCTTCAAATAAGGAACTTGATATCCAAGCTAGAGTGAAGGAAGAGGTGAGGATCATTTATGGGAGTTTATATGTGAGTTTGTATATAATGAACTAATGAATGAATTTGTGGATGAATTTGTTATGAGGAAGAACTACCAAGACATAAGGAATTGTTGATCAAGGAAATTTTGAAAGATGATGATCCAATGGAGAAAGAGGAAGTGGAACAATTACTAGTAGAAATAGAAGATCATGAACAAAATGATTAGGAATGAATGGGCATAGCCATGACTCAACCAAGAATAATCCTAATTGTGCAAAAAAAGGGGGAAGAAAATCCCTACAGGAACTGAAAACAAGGGATGGATGTGCTCATGGTCAATCCAAATTAATTGATATCTTTAATGTTGGGAAGGGGACGATCCTTTCCAAGTCACCATGAATGTCCTAACTTGGAATGTTAGGGTTTTAAATACCCCTAATAAGTAGAGCATCTTAAAATGCTGCATATAAAAAACAAAAGCAAAAATCATTATTTTACAAGAAACAATGCTAGATAGGAATGATATATATGGTTTAAAAAAGAAGCTAGGATTTAGAGAGATATGGGGATCTCCAGCTAGGGGGAGCCTCAAGAGGTTAGCTTTCATATGGGACCTGAGGTTTCTTACTCTAACATCTTTACAAGATCATGGAAATTGGAGTTGTGACTTAGTAAGAAGCTCCTAAATGAAGTCAAGCTTCAACATTTTTAATGTATATGGACCTATTCAAAATATAGAGAAAATCATTGTCTGGAAAGAGATTGAAGAATAATTATTTATTTAGAAAGAAGATATTTCAATCATAGGAGGGAATTTTAATATTATTACTAAGGCATTCGAGAAATGGGGTATAACTTAGAAACTCCCTAAAGAAGTAGTGGATTTTAAGGAATGGATTAACATAAATGGACTAATAGATATTGCCACTTCCAAAGGTAGCTACACTTGAAATAATAGGAGGAAATGATGCAACTTTATTGCAAAGAAACTAGACCGATTTCTTTTAAATGGGGATATGACATAACTAACCTTTTCTTTGGAATCAAAAGTAAAACCCATCTCTAGTTTAGATCACTACCCAATTGAATTGTGCATCATAAAGGATAAAAAGCTAGACTACTATCCTTTCAAATTTGAACAAATGTGGTTTAAGGATAAGGGCTTTCTAAAGATGATAGAAAAATGGTGGAACAAATTGTGATATATGGGTCTAAACTTTATGAAGTGGTTAAGAAACTAAAAATTCTTAAGAAAAGACTTAAGGTATGCAACTATGAATACTTTGGAAAGATCTTTGAAAACAAGGAAGAATTGGAGAATCTAAACAAGGAGGTTATAGAAATAGAGATGGATTTAGCCTTATATAAAAGAGCTAAGTGCCTAATGAAGGAGTTAAAAAACATCTTAACCAAAGAGGAACTATTTTGGATACAAAAATAAAGATAAACATGGCTAGATGTAGGGGATAGAAACTTAAAATTCTTTCTCAATAGTACCAAACAATGTAGAATAACTAATAGAATCACTTCCATTAAAAATAAGGATGGGGAAAACTAGAGGACCCAAATGACACTGAGTAACAAGAAATAAAGTACTTTGAAGAAATATTTAATAGTTATGGTAACTAGAACCTAGGAGCACAAGAAAGCATCATTAAAAATATCCCAAAGCTTATATCCATAGAACAAAATAAAAACACTAATTGAAATTTTTTACCTTTGAGGAAGTAATTGTGACCCTCAAGAAAATGATTCTAGATAAATCTCTAGGGTTAGATGAGTTTTCAACAAGTTTTTTTTTTAAAAATGATGGGAATTCATAGGAATGGAAGTTATTATATCTTTAGAAGGTATACAAAATTTGGGAAAACTCCTCATGGAGGTGAATAATACCTTTATTGTCCTTATCCCAAAAAAGGAGAAATCAGAGACATTTAATTATTACTAGTCCATAGCTCTTTGTAATACTCTCTATAAATTATTTACAAGGACTATGGAAATGAGAATCCAAAAATATCTCCCAAACCTAATTAGCAAGGAATAAACAAGATTTGTACAAGGTAGATCTATCTTTGATGTAGTATTTTTTCCCAAGAGGCGATGCATACCTTTCAAAACACAAAGAGCCTAGTATATTAATTAAGATAGATATTAAAAAGATATATGATCGAGTGTATTGGGGCCTTTTGAGGAAATTCCTCGAGACCTTTAGGTTCACAAAATGATGGGTGAATTTGATATTCAAATACATATCATCCCCCAGGTTGTTGTCAATGAAGATTGTGCTTATAGAAAGATATAAAATCTAGCTATCTTGTTGGAACATGAAAAAACTCTCAGGTTGTGGGTAATCTTATGGTGAGAGTGAATCTCTAGGATTAAAGGCTGGTCCCTTTTAGAATATCACCTAAAACTAAATTTGAATGCAAAAAAAGGGATGAAAAATGAATGATAATAATGAACACTAAACCTAAATGAGGTGATACATTAGTATTTTGTATATAGCTTCAATTAAATCAACATAGATTACATACAATACAAATGCTTCACAATACCCAAACAAGCATGCAATTACAAAAGTGTTTCTATGAAATGACCTGAAATCTTTTACTTTGAGAGGGAAAAAAAGGTTTTTTGAAATTTTTTTTGCAAAAAGAATAAGGATACAAACAAAAAAATGTAATTAGAAGTATTGAGATTTGAATATAAAATTAAAAATATAGCTTGAATAAAGGATAAACACAATATAAAAGAAAAGAACCCACAATATTGCACAAGAATCAATGAGAGGGAACCACTGAATTTGTCTAATCAATGCTATACAAAATATGCTACAAAGTGCACTTGCAATCAATTCAAAAATTTACAATGTGCAAAAAAAATGAGCAACAAGTAAGAGACCTCAAAATGAGGTGAAAATACAATAAATAGGGCTCACAACCCTAACACAAATATGCAAAAAATGTTAGAGTAAATAATTATTATTTACTCTTTTACTTAAGTTTACTTAGGTTAATGCATTTATTTATTAGTTGTAGACTAGGAGTTGTTGAAAACACGAGAGTTTGTTCCTATCTAAGTCATACTTATCCTCTCACCTTGATCAAGGATGTCCCACCTTTTGTGGACGTATGTTTAGTTGTCATTCTTATCACCTAGCACTTTCTAGCACTTTCTAAGCTTGTTCTACAAGCTTCCTAGAGGCCTTTATAAATAGGCTCTCCCTTTGCATTTTTTATATAGCAATTTCATTTTCACATTGGTACAGTATAATTTCTCTTTGTTGCTTCAAGCTCTTGTTCCTTCCTTCTTTAGTTTCTCTTTAGCAGGTTATTTGCATGCATGTGATCTTGGCATATTGTGAAGTTGGCTTTCATCAACTTCTACATGGTATCAAAGACTCCTTGCTGCTTCTTGGTTGAAGCATTTTTGAAGCCACAATTTGGAGACAAACCCTAATTTGTTTGTGCTTTTTTTTTTTTCAATCGGGAGGAAGAGCATTTTTTTCGAGCACTTTGGGCCTAAATAGATGTTGCCATTGAGTTTAGAAGGCTGGTTATAGTCAAGATTCATATAAAACTTTTCATTTTCAGCTTCCGAAGTGTTTGGCAATTTTTTTTGGCCCTCCCAAACCTGTCATAAGGACTATACATATTTTTTTGTGAAAAAAAAAAATAATAAGGGCCATAGCAAAAAAATCGTAGCACCACCATGGTGCCACCCCCACGGCACCACAGTCGGCTGTGCCACCACAACGACACTACAGTGCAACCCGCCTGTAGCCACTACAGCACTGCTCTAGAATCTCCACCACCAGCTGCACCACCGAAAATCTCTGTCAAGTTGCCACGTCAACCAGCGACATCGTTGCCTATGACCAACCCATTCCTACGTCACTTTGTGGTGTGCTTATGTCAGCTTTTTGACCAGTCACGTCACTATTCCAGTAGGACACGTCACTTTTCCAGCCGCTTATGTCAGCCTGACGTCATCACCCCAAGATCCTCTACTGACATCATTTTTTGACAGGGTGACATCATTTCCTGACTGTTGATATCATCATTCTGGCGACCAAATTTTTTTCCTTAGCGACATCTTGGTGACGTCCATACGGCCATCAAATTTTTTGTCGTGCTTGTATTTTTCTAGTGAGCTTGTCTTTTGGAGTAGTAGTTGGTTTTTTGGCCATAACTTGAGCATATAGAGGTATTGTTTTGATCCAAAAGAAGCATTAGAAATCTGGTTTAGAGATTGAGAAAATGGTGCTAGTTTCATTTCATTTTGAGTTTGTTTGAGATCCCATTTTTGGCATTAAAGTAGAGGCTTTTGTTTCCTTATTCTCTGCATTCGAAAATCCATGTTCTTTTCTCAGTTTTTATGCTTTCTATATTTGTTTTCTTTGGTATTTGAGGGATATCATTATTAGTTGTGGGGGGGGGGGGGGGGGGGTGCATTTTCTTTTGTAATTTAATTTAGAATAAGACCCTTCTACTTCCAATGTTAGATCCTTCTGTGACCTGGCTCACGCGACACAACTAGCACACCTGAAAAGCACAAATGACTAGACTTCTTATGTCACAAGGACTATGGTCATGTTTGGATGAGAACCAACCTGTTTTGCAGTGCCCTTTTGAGGTTCTTCAACATAAAAACAAAATGGATGAGGTCATGGGATTGATTGCACTGAATATGTCAGATAGTCTATTGTTTCACTTGGATGGTTTGACCACTCCACGGGCTTATTCGACCAAATTTTAGACTTTGTTTGGCATAGTGAATGAGTTCCAAGCACTTCAGCTTGATGCAGAGTTGACTTCATTGTTACCAGACAGATTTCCCACCAATTAAGACTTCTTGCTGAAGTTCAAATCTTTTCATGTAGTTTTGTAGGGATGTGGGAAGAACAAAATAGATGATGAGTGTATCTTTTTGATACTCTCAAAGTTGCGAGGACAGTATCAGATCTTCTCTTCCACTTTCTACTCTACTATGGATGCCTTGGGTAACACACATCGGATGACTTCTTTTGAGACATTTTGTGATCGGTTGACATGAGAATAGTCCAAGATCACTCAAATGGATTCACTTATAGGTTCATAGTCACAACCATTGCTTGCCAAGGATACACAGGAGCAAAAGTCGAAGTAGATATCTGATTCCTCTTCTTAGCACTCTACTAGTTCATCATCTTCTAAGAAGAAGGAGAAAAAGAAGACTGAGACTCCTACCTATTCCTATTGTTAGAAGGGATCTTATGATGAGTCACATTGTTTTCATAAGAGATTTGATGGCTATGAGAAATAGATTGCCGATTTGCAAGCTCTACTTCAGAAGAGCACTATTTCCTCTCCATTCTCTTCTACCTCACAAGGGTCTTCTTTTCAGGCTTCTTCCACCTCTTTGACATCTACACCGGATCTTAGAAAGGGTCATGCATTATAGGCCTCCATTGCATCTCCTTCATAGGTTCCTTGGATACTAGATTTAGGTGCTTCTCACCATATGACGTCTTCTCAAGGTGTCTTCTCTACTACTGAGGCTTCTCCCATTCCTCATATTCTCTTGGAGAATAACACTGCCCTACTAGTCTATAGGAAAGGTTCAGTTTGCATCCAAGATGGTATATTCAATGATGTATTATATGTTGCATCTTTATCTGCAAACCTTCTCTCAATTTCTCAAATTACATGCAGTGAATCAGGGAAGACAATTGAGTTCACTGCTGATTTAGTCTTCATTCGGGATCGTGTAACAGGAGGTCTTATTGCCATAGGGATAATTGATCCTTCCACTCGTCTCTACACCTTCTTGCACTTTGGTCCACCATCTCTATTGTTAGAGCACACTACTTCTCTTTCACAGGAGCATCATGTGGTGCAGTCAAGATACTTGAACCTTTGTATTGTTCTTGAGATCCCTATTTTGACTACCACACCACATCCAGTTGAGGTCTTTTCTCTTCAACAAGATTCTTCTTCTGCTTTGCGTGATCCTCCAACTCCATTCATCAAGCCTCCAGGTGCATTTGTTGTGGATTCTACAGTGGACATTCATGACAGTGTCATCACACCTGCCTTGGAGATTCCCTTTTAGGATCCTCATATTTTCTCCTTTGAGCATTAGCTAGGCCTTCCAGTTTTGCCTCTCATTCAGGGGTTCCCTTGTTTACTCTGTATTGGAGTTTCATTGGTTTGATTCTTTCTCCAAGGGCTCCATTATTCTGGGGGGACTTTGGCATCTTTTCTATCTCTCATGGGGGGGCTGGTTGTACTTATGGTTTTGAGAGTCTCTTGAGCCATTTCCGGTGGAAGTTTTCCTTGGGGAGTCTTATTGAGGTCTTCCTTTTTTTTTTCAGCATGTTTATTCTTACCTCTTTTTGGGGGAGGTTTTTTCCCATGAGGTTTTCCCTTTTTCCTTATTTTTAGAGGTTGCATTTCTTTGCATTATATATGGGTGCCTAACATGGCCTTGTTGTCGAGACCCATTTTGCATTTCATCTTAACTGTTGTGAGCTTAAGTGCATTCCCCTAAGTTGCACTTAAGGGAAATTGTTGAGTAAATAATTATTATTTACTCTTTTACTTAAGTTTACTTAGATTAATGTATTTATTTATTAGTTGTTGACTAGGAGTTGTTGTCAACACAAGAGTTTGTTCCTATCTAAGTCATACTTATCCTCTCACCTTGATCGAGGATGTCCCACCTTTTGTGGACATATGCTTGGTTGTCATTCTTATCTCTTAGCACTTTCTAGCACTTTCTAAGCTTGTTCAACAAGCTTCCTAGAGGCCTTTATGAATAGGCTCTCCCTTTTCATTTTTTATATAGCAATTTCATTTTCACATTGTTGCAATATAATTTCTCTTTGTTGCTTCAAGCTCTTGTTCCTTCCTTCTTTGGTTTCTCTTTAGCAGGTTATTTGCATGTAGGTGATCTTGGTGCACTGTGAAGTTGGCTTTCATCAACTTCTACAAAAAATGCATAAAAAATAAGACTCAAAACTGCTCTAATCTATGAAGAGATCCATCAAATATGCCCTCAAACACTTGCCCAACTAATAGCCAACTGAAATCTACCTCTATCTCTCCAAAAAGCATGCAAAAAACCCTAGCTCGGATCTATCAAACAAGCCGAAAATACTACATGTCAAACTATTTAAAAACATGTAAAAATCTGCTCACTAAGGGTTCTCAAGTGATTTGCATGCATAATTGGCCCTAACTACATCATAACTCATCTGAAAAAGCACTTAAGTGCTCAATAACTATATGAGAAAATCAAACTACCCCTTGACTAAAGAAGAGCTCCTTGTGACAAGAAGTTGACTGAGACAGTCTCCCACAACAAAAAATAGATCTTTGTGTTGAACTGAAAGACTCTTGTAGTTTCCAAATTTATAACTCTCAACATGCCTGATCATATCTCCCTCATCTTATATTTAAAATAATTAATAAATATCAACTATTTTTTATAATTTTAACACTTGAATGCAATTGTATAATCTTTAAGGTTAGGTGGATAAAGAGAATGCAAAAAAAATCTACCATCATTTTCATTTGATATTTCACATTTCTTGAGAATTGTGGAGTCTTAGTCATGCTGACATGGAGCTAGATTTTACCTTTTGTAAGAAAATATGAAGGAATGTTAATTTTTGGAGCCCGTAGCCTTTCTTTTTTTACTAATAAAAACACCATGCTAGGGTTTTGAGATCTCAAAGAAAGCTTTGGAATTCTACAATCATTTATCAACTTTGTTCATATTACTCCTAATGATGACTTGTTTAGTTTCTTTGCAGATTGATTCTGAGCTTTTCTAACAATTTTTTTGATTATGGAATTCAACTTCAATCCTTTTAATATTGATCACCTCTTTCCTTGTCTAATATTGAGGTTTTTATTTTCTACAACCTTTGTGAAGGTTTTCATACATGTTAATGCTCTATAGATATTGTTATTGTCCATTTTTTTTGGTTGAAACTATGAAGCTCTACCAACCAGGCTATGGCTTGACTACCTTTGTGTTTTCTATTGACTATTCATTTACTATTTATCCCATTTCAAACTCTGTACGTTGTGTGATTATTAATGTTGAAACTGTGATGAAACCCTTGTTTTATGGGGTTTTTGCTTTTGTGTCTAATAATGCATCCCATAACGTGTTTTAGCATTTAGACATGGAGCCGTATATTCCCCTATCATTGTATCTCTGATTATTTTCAATAAAAGTTTTCATTTTTCATTTGATCATATTCTGCAAACTATTGTATTCTTCCTCTCAATCTTTTTTAAGAATTTGCTTTACTGGAAATTTTGTTATAATGGTCTTCAAAGCACCATGCACACATTATTCTTGATGGGTATTTTCTTTTTCTACAACACAAATGATCTAAAGTTTCTTTGATTTCCTTTGACTGCAGCATTATAGTGCTCTTCTATCTTTGCATTTTCTTGTTGTAACTTATCATCTCTTTATGGTTTCTTTACATTAATAGAATTCTAATATATCTTCCCAGTGGCCAATATACTTATTACCTGTGGATTCTCTGAAGTTAATGAGGGTTCCTATGAATCTTAATGACATTTTTGTTTTGTAAAAGAAAACTCCAACTATCCACTCCCATAAATTTCTGATTGACAAATCAGCAAGTTCTCATTGTTGATATTTATGCTTCCGGTTGATGGTAGAGAATTTGGGCTGACTTGTTCCTCATTAATCTGTTCGGGCACTCACTTTCTTGATGGAAAGTTTTTCCCGCTCTTTGATATTTACTCTCACACATCTGACACTGTTAGAATTATGAGACTGAAATTTAACATCCACCTGGAGACCAATCAAAATAGTTAACATGAGCCATTCAATTTCACCTTCTTGGCTTCAGGTACATTTACAACTTAGCATTGTGGTAAAGACGCATATATCTCTTTTATTTAGTTTAGAGATCTTGTAACTCATTTTTTGCTGATATCCTTCCCGTTCAAGCTCAACTTCAAACTCAATCTTGTTTGTAAGCTAAAATGGATTTTTACTATATATACTCCAGCTGTAACCATAATTTTTAGCAAAATTCTTATCCAGATTGAAGGAAAATCTAAACCCAGTGTTATGAACAAACCATTTATTGATCTATTCAATGCTTTCTTCATATACAATGCCATTTTTATATTTCTAATAATCAGAAAATGAATAATGCTCTTCATTGGTAGTATTTATCTTAAATTGTATTTATGATAAGGATTTCATTTTTTTTAGACAATGAAACACCCTATTTTTCAATCAGTTTGCCCATCCTGATTCTATCTTGTATTGCATGGGTAAAAGTACAAATCTATGTCACCCTTTAGGACCTCTAAACCTATTTTGGTCAAATCTCATTTCTCTATCAAAACTCAACTTTTTTCAAAAACTAAAAATGCCCTTTTATAGATAGTAGAGTCAATATCATCATTTTCTAAATTTTATAATATTTTAATTAGTTATAATATGTTATAATTTCAAAATATTATAAGTAGATAATGTAACATTTGAGAAGACATTCCTCAAAAAAGAAAAAGAAGAAGAAGAAAATCATATATTAAAAAAAAATCAACTTTATGTTTATCACTAAAGGAGAGAGTCCTCTTCAAGAATATGTAATTTATTTTTACAAAAGTGTAGATTTGATAGGGAAGTTTTGAGGGGACGAAAAAATCTATTGATTTCTGATAAGGTTGACCTTGAGTACTTATAATAAAGAAAATATACATCAAAATCCAATATTTTTTCCCCTTAGCTATAAATGTCATCTACAGTATATTTTCAAGTCAGAGCAAAAATAAGATGATTTTCATATATTTATTTGATGAGAACTACATCTTATATTTTTTATAGTTAAAAAAAACTTCAAAACTTTATAAAAAATGGATGAATTTTTATTCTAAAAAAATTAAAAAATTATTATAGTTATAAATTTTATGCAATTTCACATATTTCATCTGTTTACATCATCTTTAAATTCTAAACACAAATACCATTTTTATTTCATTAAAGTTGAATATTCCACCTTTTGGGATCATTTTTCCTTATAAAAGGTGACACAAGTTTCTGCTTTTACCCACCTTTGCTATTTTGATATATTTATGATATGCTCTCTTGAATTAAAATGTTGATCGTTAGCAGCTTATAGCATTGCATCTAATTGGCACAAATGCATATTCTTTTCTCTTTATGAATAAGAATGTTGCATTATATATTATGCTATTTGCAATTTCATTTGACTGCTGATAAGCTATAAACTTGTGCTTCATGAAGCTTCAAAAGTATAAGAACACAAATATAATAAATACCTATCACATTTATAATGTTGATTGTCTTCATAATGATAGGCATGTATTGTTCTTGAAGCTTTGGTATATTCTGTAACTTTTAGCTTTTCCCTACACATTCAATGTTGAACCCTTTTCAACTTCCAACTATGAATTCTAGAACAAAGATCTTTATTGTGCAATTACTTGTTCCTTAAAAGTGAGGATCTCTTTGTTGGAATTATTTTTACAACTCTAAACTACTTTTATAAAATAACTTGTATCTCTTTACCCCTTGATTTTTTAATAGTTATGCCTATGAAGGAGCCTAATTCCAATTGCTCTACACAAAACCCAAAAAGTATTGTTTGAAATTTGTCTGCATGTGCCTAGAAAACTCCACACAATATGAATATTTGAATTTTATTTTTGGCTCAATGCTGATGACATTGACATTTTCTTTTGTAGCATATTTGAGTTATGCCTAATTATCTTTGTGTCATTTCCATTGAAAAATCTATTTGATCTATCATGACTCTCTATTTGAGATTCCTTGCTATGTTGTTTTCTAGCTCCAAGCTATCATGATCTTAGACCTTAATTCAATTTCATTTTGTCCCTCAACAAGATATTGATAATAACCCCAATGTTGAAATTGAATTCTTTTGATAACATTCATGTTGAATGGATTGTCATTTGAATTTCCATCCTTTATATTGTATTACCATGATCGTTAAATGAATTTTTCATTTTTATAGCTGAGAGTTTGAATGAAAATCTTTCCCTAGCTTTGGTAACATTGATGCTTACCTTTTTTTTTCCCCTTCATAGCTACTATGGCACTTTTATGTTGATATAGGAAAACTAAACATGACTCATGATTTAACAGATATATGATATATATCATGCTTATGCATCCTTTTGCCTTAGTTTATTTGGCAATTATAAACTATGTATACTTATATGATATAAATATGAACTTGATTAGACCCTATAAATTCTTTTGCATCTTATCCAATCATGAGCATCTCTCTAATTTATTTATTTTAAACCTGGAATGCACAATTTGGCACTTGAGCTATCTTGCTACCTATATCTTTTAAGTAGAAAATGATATGACATAATTCTCTCTTTCTTTAAAACTGAAACATCAAAATGGAAAGCTAAAATGATATACCTATTCTTCTTATTTGAAAGTAATAGTCCCTATTGATTGTAAACTTGTAGCCTCTTAACCCTTTAGAATGTTGTAATGTCTAAAAACTGAAATTGTTTATGACTCTTCATTTTTTTTATTGTTTGAAACTTTACAATACCTCATTAAGATGCACTTGTACCTTTTGATTCTTGAATATACTGCTTCTTTGAAATCTAGTACTCTTAGTTACTGATAGGTTTCACAACCATGTTTTGTGTCCCTTTAACAACCTCACGTCCAATGTGTGTCTTTAATCAACTCCTTTGGTTTAACTGGAAGGTCTCGTACACATAACTTATATGCCCCCTCAATAGTCCCCCTTCTTGATTTGACTAGAAATTTTCATGCTTGTAATTTATGCGTATCCCTTCTATGATCTCCTTAGTGTCTTCAGTCAACAGCTAGTGTTCAACTATAAGGTCCCATACCTGTAATGAATGTATGCCCCCTCAACAGTCTCCCCCAAATCTTTGGTCTTCATACCTATAGCTACACATAAAACAAATGTATTAGTATAATTTTTTTTTTTTTGTTTCTCCTTCATTTTGTGCATATGGTGATGTACATTGTTTTTGTTTAAGGAGAACATATAACATTGATTTTTATGCTCTTTCTTCCAAGATTAGTCATTTCATGTGATTGACGTTATTTTTTCCTCTTCTTTACAAGTGGCAACAAGTATTCAAGAACCCAACCTGACTCCATCATATTCAACATGGTTGCCTCCATACCAGGCAATGACAAAACCATTGATCTCTTTCAAAGTTTTTAGTTCTTGCTAAATGATCAATGTTCATTGCTCATATATATATATATATATATATATATATATATATATATATATATATATATATATATATATATATATATATAACTTATTGAGAAAGTATTCAAAGGATTTAAAAATTTAAACAAAACTTGATTGTTTTAAAATAGTTACCACAACTTTTGTGGACTATATACTATACTTTCCTTGAATGAAATAAAAATATCTTTTGTCCATGTATTCTTTTTGGATTTATTTGCAAACTATAGACCTTTTGAGCACTTAGAAAGCAAGTTCAAATTCACTTAATAATTCAACTCAACATGCAACCATGATTTGATAATATGTATACTTAATCAACAATGAATATGTACCCTTATTTTTACATAGGTAATAATATTAGAAAACAATAGGAAAAATTTGCATATGTAGTGAAAATAGTTAACATTTTTGGCAACCTCTCAGGGGTGTTTGTCTACTAAACAAAAATAGACCAACTACCTTATGCATATCTATTAGGCATAGAGTCCTCTTCAACATTAAAAAACTAAACCATCTCATATTTTATGAAAACTATCAAACTCTTGCTAAAAAAGAAACACACCACACAACACCAAACTAAATATGAAACTTAAGCTAAAAACTTCAAGAAAACCTATGGGCTGCTACCATAGGATTTAGTAGCTATTCATTTTGATAATCATGATATAGCTATATATGTTGGAAGTCTTAATTGGAAAACAAGATATTGAGAGGGTATGTGTGTGTGTGGGGGGGGTGAATAAGAACCTGTAAAACTTTTATCCCTCAATAAAACTTTATTGCATTCACCACATTTTCCATCTCATATCTAATTCATGAATAACATAACTTGTAAAATTAAATGTCGTAACATGTATATCTAATTATCAATCACATGCATGAAATGTAAATACATAGCACAAAGATTTGGTTACCTAGAAACCCTCCAAGGTGAAGGTAAAACTGGGGTAGGGATGACACCCATAAATATTCATTACTGTAGTAACAAAGTTAACTTGCTAGGGTTACAATTTTGATCATTTTTTATGATCTACCCTGTGAGGGATTTGTCTTGTTAAAGGTTGTTAAGACTGTTAGGTCTTACCTTGTGAAATGATTTTACACTTACAATAAAGTAAGGACTCAGTTAAGAGATTTACGAAAGGTCTATTAAAACCACTCTGTTAAGAGATTATCCCTAATTCAATCCGTTAGAACTATCTCAGTACTTGATCCTTTAGTTTGCACTATAATTTTTAATTATGGATCCCTTCTTTTCAATCTCTAATATGATCTCCAATCTGATATTTGTTTACTCAGTCCTTCATTTCTTTATAAGGTCACTATACTCTGTTCTTCTTAACTCTTTGTTGCATGCAACATTTAACTCCTTCACTTCCTTTGCACACTTTGCAAACTCTTCCATGATAGCTTTGGATGCTCCATATTTTGAGAGAAATTTGATAGATTTGGATGATCATGTAGGATTTGAAGCAACTACTACAGACCATGATGACTTGCTCTCTAAAGTAGAAGTCCTCACAAGAGGGGTTGTTGAATAAGAACCCAAACACATTCATTTGGAAAAGAAGAAAGAGAAAATTACCATGAATACTCTCATTGAGAGATATAATTTTCTTAGAAGAATGGATACTCTGAAGAAGCAAAATAAGAAGTTGGAAAAGAGATCCTCCAAAGTGCATTCTGATATGTTTGGAGATGTTGAAACTTTGAGATCTAAAGTACAAGAGCAAGAAAAACTCATAAATCAAAGAGAAGGACCTGTTTCAGCCCTACAAACCTATTGATCCAAAAATCATAGATTTATCTGTTAAGCACCATGACAAGGAGAAACAAAAGGTAGTAGAGATCCAAATAAATGAACCTCAAGTTGTCCTCAATAAATTTGCAAATTCTATCATGTCTAAATTAGATTTAGACTTGGAAAAGGCTAAAAAGGAGAGAGAGGATTTAGCTAAAGAGTTTGAGAATATTGAGAATGAAATGCAAGCAATTGAAACGAGAAGAAAAATATAGTTTATTAAAACTAATTGTACTTTAGCTTCATGGCCAAATATGTCCTCACAAGCCACACCCTTTGTTACTGCTCGTGTACTAGCAATAACTAGCCAAAACACCTCTTAGTCAGTCGCTGCTTCATCTTCCACTATAGGTAGTCAAATACCTATTGTTCAACAAGTTCAACAACCCCAAATTCCTACCCAAACCCAAGCAATTGTAGCAAGTACATCAAATTTTGTTGTTTTTTAGAGAAGACCCATATACATGGAAAAGTATAAACAAATATATTTTCTAGGCATTCTGGGGTTACCACATCCTATTTCCAATGATCTTAGAGAGAAGGTCATAATTTTTTTAGGAATAAATGGTGTAATTGGTGAAAAACACCTTAGAAAATTTGTTGACATGCTTAATCATTATGAAATAGAGCATGAGGATGTGGTGATGAAGCTATTTTTACATTCATTGACAAAGGATGTTAGGGATTGGTTCAAGAGGTTGCGTGATGACAATGTGTGTTCATGGAATGATTTGGAAAAGCTCTTCAAAGAGTAGTATGGAGATACTATGAATTTTGGTTTCATGTTGAATGATTTCAACAATATTAAAAATAGCCCTAATGAGTCTACATTTGATTTCAATGTGAGATTTCAGAAAGGGATGTACAAACATTTCCAAGTGATGAGGCTAGGGAAGGATGTTTGTCTTACTACTTATATTACTTCAATGCATTTTATAGTAAGATGAACTATACCCTCAGAGAAAAAGACCCTAGGACACTAAGAGATGCTCACAAGATGGTTGTGAATATTGAGAATAATAGAAGAGCCTTTGGTAAGTTGGGAAGAAGAGATGAGCTGGAATTGTTTAATCCCAAAAACAATAAGAAAGAGGTTGAAAAGTCTGTTGTAGGCAAGAAGCCTGAAGAGGATACAATGGATCAAGTTTTAAACTTTCTAAAGAATATGAATCCACCACCATACAATGTAAACAAGCCAAATGCTGGTGAGAAAGCTCCATTTAACAATAATTACAATAGGCATAATAAAATGTAGAATTTTCCCTATACTACTTAATGGAAGGATGGGAAGCCTGTTGTTCCTCAAAATAATAATACTGGTGAGAAAAATACACCTGATCCTTTACAAAAGACATCTATCAACATGGTTGATGACCCTCAATGGTGTATGATCTATCAATAGCCTCATGCACTAGAATATTGTTCTATTGCATTATCCTTTGCTACTGAGCAAGAGAAGAATGAAGAACAACTAGGTAATTATGACAGTGGAGTTGAAAATGTTGGATGCAATATGGTTGGGTCATATTTTGATAATGCTTCTGAATGCGATGACAATGCCAACGATGTTTATGATAGAAGGCATTTAAGTAATATAGTACATCAACAAATTTTCTCAGATGAGGAGGATGAAGATGATACTACTTGCAATATGATGTCATAAAAAATGAAGTGACCTTGAGAATGCCAACTAAGGAAGAAATTGACTAGATCACTATAGACATGGTTGCTCAAGTGTAGACAAGAGGTATGATACACAAGATTGAAGGTAATAAGATGTTTGGTGTTTTTATTAAGAAAACTAATCTAAAGAAAATAAAGATCAGTGAGCCCAAGGATAAGAGAAATATCAAGGTGAAAATTGTTAATAAGAAGTGGGAAGCCAAAAAAAAGATGTTGCAAAAGGTCTTGAGATCCAAAATGCTAACAATAAAACAGAAAAGGAATCATTAGTGATCACCACTGTGAGTGACAAAAAAAAGGAGGTAAAAGGTATGTCTACTGATAACTTTTTTGTTCCTCCTATTGATATGTTGTCATTATTATCACAACTCATAGTAAAAGTCCCTCTCTCAAAATTTCTTAGAATCCCTAAACATAAAAGTAAAGTCATAGCATGGGCCAAGGGTATAGATAGTAAGATCAATCATGATTGTAATACAAATTAGATCCCTAATGAGTCTAAAAAGAAAATAGAAACTGAGGTTGCCATGTCATATTCCACAAATGTATTTAGATGATTCTGTGAATCAATTTTTAGGAAGTGTAGACCCTTTCTTCTTAAGCATTCTAGTCAATGGAAAAACTTTGAAAAACTATATGATTGACTCTGGAGAATCTAACACAATGATGCCTTTTGAGGTTATGAAGGAATTAGGACTGAAAGTACACACTCCTCAGGGTAAGTGTTGTGAAATGGATAAAAGGGAGGTTATTTTCATAGGGACCATAAATGAAATTCTCTATAGATTACTTTCTTATCCTAAAAAGGAGTAGACCATGAGTGTGTTAGTTGTAGACATTCCACCCTAGTATGACATGTTATTATCTAGAAAATGGAGTGCAACAATGGGTGAAAGTTTGCAATTTGATTTATCATATGCCACTTTTTAGATTGATGACAAGTTGGTAAAAATAAATAGAGAGCCCAAAAGTGTCTACATGATTAAGGAATGAGAAGTGGAGAATAATATGACATGATTTGTAGATAGTGATATAAATGCTTTCAAGGCTGAAGTTTTGGTACTACATAAGGAAAAAACCAAGGCACCTATTGCACAAGAAGCTAAATCAAAATCAAAGAAGGGTGACCTGTGGATGATGTACTTTGATGGAGCTTGCTACAAAGAGGGATCAAGAGAAGGTATTCTTTTAATTTCTCTTGAGGGCTGCACTTACAAATTCTCTTTTACTTTGAGTTTTCCATGCACAAACAACATAGCAAAGTATGAAACCCTATTGCTAGGACTAAGATTAGCTCATAAGCATGGAATTAAATGCTTGTATTTCATCAGCGATTCTGAACTAGCTATTTCTCAAGTAAGAGGAATATATGTTTCAAAGAACAAAAAATTGAAGCAATATAGGAATGTTGTCTAGGATATGATTGAATATTTTGATGCTTTAAGATATCCTAGAAGGACAGAAACAATAATAAGATGGTATATTTGTTAGCAAATATTTCTATTAAACTTGATGATGTAACATTTGTTGGTCTATCTAAAGTGGAAGTGCAAACCATACCCTCAATACCTGATAACATCCATAATTGGCAAATATTTGAAGAAGACAAGGATATAATAAGGTTTTTAAACTATGAAAATGAATTCTGGGAGAAGAAATTGACTGTGCAACCCATGTAGAGAATATTTATGGTAAAGGAAATGTATTTGGATAGGAGGTTGTGCAGTTAAAAACCAACAAGATCCCAAAAGGGTTGGTTGTTTTGGAGACTATTTTTGATAGTCATGATAGATCCAAGGTAGAAGACAAAGAATGTAGTGCTAAGGATCTAGAGGAAGTGAATCTAGGGACTAATGAAGCACCTAAGAAGGTTTACATTGGTAAAAAATTAGCCTCTAAGATTAGATAATAGTTGATTGGTTTATTAAGAAAATATAGACATGTATTTTCTTGGTCTTATGATGATTTAAAGGCCTATAGTGAAGATTTATTGCAGCATGAAATTCCTTTGAAGGATGGTGCAAAGCCTTTTAGAAAAAAGAAAAGACCAATCAATCCTACTCTTTCACCCAAGATGCAGGAAGAATTGACAAAATTAAGAGATGCTAGTATCATCAAGCTTATCAGGCATTCATCTTGGGTGTCAAACTTAGTTCATGTTAGGAAGAAAAATGGAGATATCAGACTATGTGTTGATATTAGGAACTTAAACATATCATCATTAAAGGAAAATTATGGTTTACCTAACATGGAGGCAATGTTACAGAAAGTAACTAGAGCATAACTCATGTCCATGATGGATGGGTTCTTAGGCTATAACTAGGTGTTGTAAAAGAATTTGAATATTATAGAAAAACATTTACAACATCTTGGGGTACCTATGTGTTTAGCAGGATGCCATTTAGCTTGACCAATGTTGGTGCCTCTTTTCAAAGAGTAATGGATGTGGCTTCTATAGACATTATTAACAAGTTCTTGGTTGTATATCAGGATGATTTTATAGCCTATTGAAAGGATGAGAATGATCATTTCATGCATCTAGAAAAAACATTCATTAGAGCTTCAAAATTTAATATTTCTTTGAATCCCAGAAAGTGTACTTTTGTAGTTATAGAAGGTAGATTATTAGGGCACTTAGTTGGGAAAGAAGGAGTCAAAATTGATCCTGAGAGATTTGAAGCCATAGACAAAATCCAAAAGCCAAAAAATTAGAAGGCAATTGAGTCCTTCTTTGGGCAGATAAATTTCTAAGAAGATTTGTCACAAATTTTGTTGAAGTAAGCAGGCCCATTTCCAAACTTTTGAAGAAAGGCTCTGAGATCATATGGGATGAAGAGCCAAGCATGGAATGTCATAAGATTAAACAAGCAATTAAATATTCCCTTGTTCTAAGAGCTCCAAATTATGCAAAGCATATGCATATAATTTCTTTTTCATCTTTCCACATAGTTTTTGTTGTCTTATTACAAAAGAATGAAGATGGTTTTGAACAACCAATTGCATTCTTTGGTAAATCCTTGCATGCTATAGAGTTAAAGTATGATATAAATGAGAATTAGGCTTATGTATTGTTGAAAGGTGTAAAGGCATTTAGATGTTACTTAATGGGATTCACTATAATTGCATTTGTTCCAAGTGTAGCAATCAAAGACATCTTCTCTCAGCAGGAAGTTTTAGGGAGAAGATGCAGATGGATCAATAGGATCTTAGAATTTAACATTGGTATTCAAATTACCAAGTTGGTTAGAGGTCAAGGCCTTTCCATGCCTTATACATCTCAAAAAAACTTAAATGAGATGTATAAATTCATCCAAGTTTATGAAGAAGATATTGTTTATGAGATGCAAGTAAGAATGGATGATATCTTACAGTTAGATGAGACAAGGAGGGATGCTTTTGCACAGAATGCAAGGTTACAAGAACAGATGAAGTATTTCTATGAAAAAAGAACATCATATAGGAAACTTCAACTTGAGGATTTGGTATTATTATGGAATGCTAGATTGGAAGACAAAGGAAAGCATTGTAAATTTGATCCTATTTGGCTTGATCCTTATCTAATGTATGGTAATAAAGGTGAATATTCCTATTTCATAAGAGAATTATTTGGTCATATTCTTGAGTTGCTAGTTCATGGATAGTTCTTGAAGAGGTATTTTTGTTAAAATACTTAAATTTACTTGAATAGTAGTTTAGGGTTTTTTGTATATTCTATAAATCTTGTAAAGCCTTTGTAAATCTTTGTACAATGTTTTCCTGTGTGGTTTTATGTTTTCCACTACTTAGTCAAGTGTGCTCTTTGAAGAAGTTTTCAACTTTTGTATCAAGTATGTGGTCTGCTTAACCCAAAAATTTTGAAATCTTGCATGGATACAAGTTATCCATCATCCCTAGACAGAACCACTGTTGGCCTAATTTTTCACCTACCTAAAATTTTGTGAAATCTTGTGAAAATCAGGAAGAAATTTATACATAATATGCTTAAGGTTTCTGAATACTTGTTTTTCCCTCTTAAAAGCCTAGGGCAATTGTCACTGTCTTTCGTTTTGTTGGAATTCTTTCAAAATTGACTCGCAAATATTAAATAGGGATATATGAAACATATGACTTACACATTTATATTTCTAAGTTTTTGAGTCCATTATTTGGTTATATCTCATGCCTTTTTATATTTTAAGTTGTGATGTTGTTATAGCCTTTTAATCACAATATCACCTCCCTTTTATCACTAACCATGATGAATGATGCAAAAGAGTAAAATTGTTTCTAAGCATTTCATCACGACATTAGAGCATTTCATGCTAGCATGCAAGTTAAAGGCATGAAGGGGAAAAATAGTGGAAAGCACATGATCACAAGTTAATGAAGGCTTAAAATATTATAAGTTGCGATGAAGCAATGAAGTGAAAACATAGTCTAAATTTGAGTCATCACATGATCACAAGCTTTTAGATTAACCCTAAAGTCTAAGTTGTGATGGTGTGAATAGAAGGAAGCAGTTAACTTGGAGGGTCATTGCATGTTCATAGATGGTTAAGACAAACCTAGGGTTATGATGATGAGGCTGCAAAAGATTGTAATTGCTCCTTCACAGGGTTAAGGAAAGAGTTAAGTATTCTAGTTGTGATATTGTGATGGCATGAAAAGGTTAATGTTAAGTGGATATCACATCATCATGGGTTAGTTAGCATTAAAGGAGTTTTAATTTGCGATGTTGTGATAAAAGGAAATGGTTAACCTCATATGCTCATTGTAAGGTCACAAGAGGCTAAACAGTTAAGAGAGTTTAAGGTGTAAAGCATCAACAACACAAAAGATAGTCAAGTTAAGAGTTACATCTCAAGGGTAAGATAGGAGCTGATATTCTTGTGTGCTAGAAAATGTGATCTGCAAGAAGCATGGGTTAACAAACACACACTAGTTTAAAACCTTAAAAATGCATCAAGCATTCATCAAAATGCAAAGAATAAATATCAACTAATGCTTGATTGGGTTTTGCAACCCTAAGCAACCAAAAAATTCAACCTTCCAGCCACCTCTACAGCTCAACAAAGGCACCCATGAGAGGCCTTGTTGGTGTGTTAAGATGTGGGTATGTTTGATGTGCTCTCCCAAACACAACAATAAATGAATCTCTTGAGTGTGTGAGTGCAAGTGTGAATGCAAATGTGAATGAAAATGCACTAAGATCCTAAACTATGTGGAATGAAGAACACTTCAAGAAATGGCTATGGAGAAAGCCATTCTTGAAAGCATTCAAGAATGAAGATGATATGCAATAAAGGAAACCAACTAAGAATGTAAGCTATGGAATGGAAATGCAAATGCATGAAGAAAACTAAATGAACCATGTAAGATGCAAACTAAATCAGCTACCAAAAGATTAGCATGAACCTACAAAATCACTATGAGAACTCTACTAATGCAAGCTCAGACTACCATGAAAGCTCAAACTATGAATGCAAACTCAAATCTCAAACCAACATGATAACAGTACAATGAAAAATGAGATGCAAATGCTTGAGACAAGCCCTCTATTTATAGGCTTGAGGGAGGGATTGGTGAGGTGGCATCCAAGTAGGTGCCACATAAGGTGACATGCAAACCATGTTAATGGTCAAGAATTCAAAGTTTTCTTACACGTGTGAGCAAACTTAAGAAGAAGAGTGGGAGACAAGAGTGTGTAGGCATGCCATCTCACACATGTGTGAGCACACTCTTAGGCTAATGAGGGGGATTAGGGAGATGATTAGGAATGATTAAGTGGGATTAGAGAAGAAATAGGCTTAAGAGGATGAAAATGATGGTTATAGGATAGGCTCTAGGTTAGGCTTAAGATTAAATTAAGTGAGATTTAATTTAATCATGGGTTTAGAGGAATTAATGGGATGTGAGGGTTTAAATATATAAAATTTATTTAAAAAGAGGAATATGGAGGGTCATGTGTTAAATTAATTTAACACATTAAGGCTAGGAGTATTTAAATTAGATTTAAATACTTAAGAGAATGAACTCATTTAATTAAAATAATTTAATTAAATAAGTAGTAGAATGTGAGCAATATAATTAATTAATTAATAATTAATTACAATGTCATGAGCAATATTAATAAATTAATATAGTGTTTAGGGACGATTTTAAGTGTCTATAATTATAAGTTACAAAGATGTGGAATGTAATCATTTAGTTAAAGATTCAGACCATCACGACATTGCATGAGTTTATGATTGACTTAGGGTTAGAGTTGTGAAGTAAAAAAAGCTTGAAATCACACTTTCACAAGGTTTAGCTATGGTTGAGATGTTATGGTTATGAAGCAGTGAAGCAAAAGTGACAATTAGACTCAAAATGGTGATCACATCTTCGTGGGTCAAAAGCTATAGTTAAGAAGTAAAGTTGCAAGCTTGTGAACAAAATAAAATTTTATAGTTAAAGATGACTATCGCATATTTGCATGACTTCATTTGCTATTAATAATTTAAGTTTTGAAGTGGTGAAGAATTGTTAGCGAAACATCGCATGGCTTTAAAGATAGTTAAAATGTTAAGTTGCAATGTTGCAAGATAAGAAATGATTAACCATAAATGTTCAGTCCAACATTGCATGGTTAGAACAAGCATCATATTTGGCAGTCACGAGGAAGTGACAAGGTAACTTCTTAAGGTATTGCAACATAGTAATTGGTAGAAGTATTAATTCTCAAACCACCGTGAAGATGGAAAGTGATCAATAAAGAGTTCATCGCTAGATCACAACAGTCAGAGAGATAAAGTGGTGAACATTTGTGAAGCAATGACAAAGCATAAAACAAAGTGATCATAATTTCACAAGCCTACATGGTCAGTGAAGAACACAATTTGCAAAAGATCCAACAAAGGGAATCACAATGTCACAGCTCAGACCTAACAGTTAAAGGAAAGAAGTGTGAGGTTGTGAAACAATAAAGATGGCCCTATTGACATGGTCGCAGCCTAAAATAAATAAAGAAAGAAAACCATTGTGAAGTAACGATAAAGGGTTTTTGCACCATCGTAGCTTTTATTTTTAATGCATAAAACAATTTTCAATGACCATGTCTGAGATGGATAAGAAAGTATGAGATGGAAGTATGTATTATGAAAAAGAAAAGATTTTGCAAGATTTTTGATGGTTGATAGGTTTTGAAATATGCTGATATAAATGGCATTAATGCCACACTCCTATTGTAGAAATAGATCAATTCAAAGAAGCACACAGATTTTCATTACCAGTTGCATATTCATTGAGTTTCATAGTAGAAATAGTGTTGCAGAGTGATTGGAGAAAATTTATAGCATTCAACGTTCAAAGTTATTGAGATTATTTTGAATAAATTTCATAGAAGGAAGGAGAACTGATAGCATAGGCTGTAATTGAAGAGTCTTCTTCAAAAGGAAAAAACCATGGCCCATTTGTGGATGAATGGATGTAGATGTTGCTTGGTTCTTCAAATGCACAAGATGCCAACGAACTTTCTTTTTAGGATCCCCATGCATTTTGCAGAGATGTAGAAGTGCCTAATAGAAGTGACAGTGAATTATTTTGGTATTTCTATAAGACTAGAACAAAGAAGGTCCCAATTTGTAAACCTTCGGTTAGAAATCTTGGAAAGCTAATCATGCTAGAGGTTTTTGTGGATGTTGACCTAATGAAGGCATTAATCAAATGTTACAACCCAATTAGCAAGTCATTCCATAAGAAGGATGGGAGTGTTTTCCTAGTGTTGGATAAGGAGAAATTCATTGAAGCATTCAACTTAGGAGGCCCTATGTTAGTACCAATCATAGAAAAATTAAATGAGAATTTCAAAAGCCATAAGAATTTCTACATGGCAAGGTTATGACTAGGCATTTTCCTAAAGTGCACAAGGAGAAAGGGGAAATTCCAAAGAAAAAGGAAGTGGAAAACCATGCCTCTTGAGTTCTTTTAGAGGTACATGAAGAATACAATCTTTGCTTTGAACAAAATCCTAGGTTCAGATGGAACCATGTATGCTACTGGTGCACACTATATCATGGCATTAAATATTTAGGGTACCAACACAAATGTGGGATATGATTTCATGGATTACATCATCAACAAGATGCATGAGGGAAGATTGGATAATTTCAAGTTTTTTCATTACTCCATGCTCATGCACCTGATATTGTTCAAGAATGTTGATCTCTTTTATCAAAGTTTCTTCGAGTCTACAGAGGAGTGGGGAGAAAGATTGCCTATGTAGAGGTGGACAAGGGAATGACAAAGATTCTACCCTTATTCCAATTATATTTCTTTCTATAATGCTTTTGTACACCCTGTGTTAAAAATAATACAAGTTAATGTTGAAAGAATACCACATAATGTGAAAAAGATAATTAAGTCAAATTTGTGTTATGATGCCGAAAAACAAAGAGAGCACAATTGGGGTAGTGTTTTCCTTTTTGAGTATTATACTATTATTAGGGTTTTTGGTTGTTCCTAGCTCCCCCATTTACTCCCAAATTTTGTGCCAGAGGTTAGGAATTGTTGAAATATTATAGCAATTAATTTCGCTAAATATGGAGTATTTAGGAAAAACTGTCAAGAAGGGCACTTTCCTATGTAGGTGTACCAAAGTAGGAGACTTTGAGAAAGGAAAGAATTCCATTGAAGAAAATAATGCATTCCTTAGGGAATAAAAATTGCCAATGACCCTTGCTCTGATTTATGGCCCCTGCAATGTAGTCAGGAATGCTTTGAAAAGCATGAGAAATTATACATTGCCTCCAATAAAATGCCTATGGGAGGAGGATATGATTGCTGACAGATTGGATGAGGATGTTTGTAGAGAAAGAATGATCAAATTATAGGATGTGGTCAGTTTTGAACAAGAAATGAGGAAGGCAGATCCATCTTTCAAGGGATTTTATCCTAAGATGGAGTACTAGCCTATATTGGATGAATATGTCAAATATTTTGATAAAATCTTAGCCAGAGTACCTAAGGAGATTAGAAGGAGAGTAGATCCTAAATCTGTCAATGAAAACATTATGGTGGAAGTCACTATTGATGAAGAAGATCAATCTAAGAGATTTCATGGGCCCAATAGAGAAACAAGAAATAGAAGATGGTGGAGATTCCACAAAATGCCTTATAGATTATCCCAAGGGGAATCCAATATTTTGATACTATGGGAAGAAATTTTTTGATGGCACAAGCCATTGAGGATGAAAAAAGGGCCAAGAAGCTTGAACTCCAAGCTCAAATGCTTGATGATAGAATAATAGAGGCCAATGAATTCATGAATGATGACAACTTCATCAAATCTGAGGAATTTAAGGGTTTTCTATTTAAATTAAAATAAAATGAGCTATCTCTACAAATGAAGCTAGGGGACTCTGATGAGGTAGTTGCTGAATTAATCTAGAAACTGCAAGAGTATGATCTTGCTAGTGAAACCCTCACTATAGAAGAAGCCAGAGAGCTAGTGCAAAGGAGTAGTATGATTGTCTTCCTAGGATGGGACATTAGCTCTTCATTTTTATTAGATCAAATGAGAAGAAAAGAAAGGACCATATCTTTTGAAGATGAGAACCAGATGGGAGATTTGAGAGGCTCAAGGTATAATATTGATGCCCAAACAATGACAATATGGAGCTTAGCTCCAGAACATCAGAAGCCTATTCTCATGGAAATTAAAGAATTCCCTAGGGGGAATGTCATATTTTGGAATGTGCATTCTACTTTTAGTGGCATATTTTTGGACTACAAAATTCAGTAGCAATGATGGGGAAGAACATAATAGATGTGCTAGAAGAATAACTGGAAGGAGCCTATGAGAGGTATATTAAAACCATGAGGCAGTATGAGAAAGAAATGAAAAATACCTATGTGTTGAAAGGAAAAACCTTTGGTTGGAAAATGAAGTAGTAGCATTGAAAAAAAATGTCAAACTAGCTATAGAAATTCAAGACAAAGGCATCCAGAGAGGGCCAAGTACCTGAAACAAGGGATGCATCAGGCCAAGCCATGGAAGTTGATGAAGAGGATTTGGAATCAAGAAAGGAGATTGAAATCAGAACCATTAAGAATTTTTTGGTTCACAAAATAAATGCACTAAAATCTATTTCTTAGAATGTACATAGCAATTATCTGGTTTTACAGGGAGCAAAGTACAAATGTTAAAAGGAAGTTGCCCTGTTATCTTTTTTACTACATGGGGTCCTTGTACCTAGTTTTTTGATAGTCTTGTACGTTTGTTGGCAAAAAAGAAAGATCTACCAAAGGTAATGATTATAAATACTAGGAAAATGATAAATAAGGTAAAGGATTTAAATGGTTTCTTTGTTGGCAAGTTGCAACATATTCAAAATAAGATGAAAGCAATTGCCACAAGAACACCCAATTTTGTGCCCACTATTCTGAATAGTGATGGAGGAGTTAAGGACTAGATAGAGTGGTCATCTTCTTTTGAAACTATATTGAACCATCCTAGATTCCTGGCATACTATAATGATGAAGCAAGTATAGTGGTAGTATCTGATCTAATTGATATGTTATACAAGCTATAAGCAGAGATGTCAAAGATAGCTATAGAGGTTAAGGAAATAATAGATGCTAAATGGAGAAAATAACTTGAATAATTAAATACAGTTAGAGATGCCACTTGGCCTGATGTGGATGTAGATATAACTATCTAAGAAGTTATAGTTGACATCAAAGCCATACCATCATGAGAAAGTGAGTAGGTAGTATAAAGATGCAATTGAAGGTAGAATAGACAAAAGGACAAGGAAAAGGAAAGGATAATGATAGATAGTTAGAATGGAAAAGGAATTATGTTGAAGATGCCTACAAAAAGTGCCACCTACCAATTTTGCAACTGCATCTCAATTTTTGATCAAAGTACAAAGAGTATTTATAATGTAATTATATGAAATATCTTTGCATTTCCTTTCAAATAGTTTTTGACAAGTGTCCTATCATCTGAAGCTTGTTACAATCCTTCTTATAAAAGGATTTCCAAGATGTGGAGTGAGGGTCTAAAGTCTATACAATTTCTAGTGTTATGCTATTTTCGCAGTCAGTCTAGTTAGTCTTTGTTGTCAATTATGTGTTGTATTCAATTTTTTTGCAAATCTGAGAATACAAGTGAGTATCGAATGATAGTTTGGCATATCTTGAACTATTCTTGATTTTATACCAGTGAATGCATTATTTTGAAGGAAGATTAATACAAAGGAGGGTTCTACAAATATCTATGTTTCTAAATTTTATCTCCATTTTCATATGCTAGTTATTTTGGAATTGAATTAGCAAGGTTCATGCAATATAATGCAACTAGGATAGGTTGTATATAATTTACTATTGCTTTTAATTCAAGGAAATAAGTAAATTCTTCAATAGATTGGTAGGGTTTCTAGTCATATGAGAGGGATATCATAAGAATGAGACTTAGGGTTAACTGCCAATAATTTAATTTTAAGGCAATTAAATAGGTCAAGTTCTACTAGATAGATTTTGTGTAGCAATGGATAAGGCATTGATCATCATTTCATATGCAAATTAAAAATTTCATGTGGTTGCACAAAACACATTTAAAATTAAATCAATATTAGTTTTCTATAGTGAAGAATCAAATTGCCAGTCATCACTTATTTGTAGTATTTTCCCTTTGAAATTATAGTTAGCTATTGTAATCAAGGAGTCATTACAAATCTAAGAAGAATTATTGACCACTTTCTACTATAAGTGATAGATCTAAAGAAAATAGTGTGAATGAATGAATTGTGAAGAAGAATATCTAAATATCCAGTCATTTCCATCCCTAAGGTGCACCCGCCTTGGCCTTGTAGAGCCTAAAGTGTAGAGAGTTCCTGTACTCTATTGATGTTGGTCCAGATTTGAAGATATTTTCAATTGAATATAGGAAGTAGCTAACCCTTAGACTGAGACTTTGTCCTTTGTATCCTAGTATCAGGTCTTTTGCAGATTGGTAGTTTTAAAATGCCAACAATATGCTTGCCTAAAAATTATTTGTGAATCTTGTCACATCACATAAAATACTATACAAATGTTGTATCTTATGTACAAGATCTTTGGTGTTTTGTACACATTCTTGCAATTCAACCTTTCGCTCAGCAATGGTTGTATAAATTTTTTTTTATAACTTTATTCTCAAATTTCTTTGATGACCATGTCATTAATTTCTCATTGGCTTCAATATCTATAGCATTTATTTGTTCAACAATATGTACAAGCTGAGAAATAATTGCGGCTTTCCCATAAAAGAATGTGTATATCAAAAGCATCAATGAATATTTCCTTTATATCATGCAAAACTTGTTTTTGTTACTGCTCTCGTCTTATTTCTTCTTCTTTTCCAAAATCTCCTGCAACATGATAGCTTACTCTAAAGTGATATTTTCCAGATCCCATTCTGGCATCTCAATGACTTCATCCAGATTAAGAGTAATATCTAGAGAACTATCTTTTTTTTCTTTGCCTTTTCTAGTGGATAGAGTGCTACTACTCAAAAATACTTTTGTAGGAGTAGGTGATGGGGTGTCACCACTCAATCTTGTCTAAAATTTAATGCTTTGGACAACAATTGTAGAACTTGATACTATATTGTCTGATTCCTAAAACATTTGGCCCTTCTTGAAATGTATCAAAAATATCTACATTAGTGTCATTGGTTATTTTCTCTGCCCCTTTCTCTTCTCCTTTAGTGTCTAAGGGCTTTTGTTGCTTGTGGGCTTGGCATACCTAAGCTCTCTTCATCACTATGATCATCTTCGATGGTCATAGTCTCTATTACTTTCTACTATTCCACTCCTTTAGTGGTTAGACCAAAAATACTTTTCCACAATAGCTCATTTTGTTGTACTATAGCTTCAATCTAATTTTGAATAATCATAAAAGTCTTGAACTTAGGAACAAATTGGTTACTATACTTTTCCAAAGATGTTGAATTCTAATCTTTTGACAACTCAGGCATGATTTTGGCCAAAGTGCCTTCTCTTATTGGTTTCTCTATTTCAGATGCTTGTTTCCACTTCCTATCCAATCTATTATACAAATCAATCAGATCTATCATGATCTCCTCTACTTTGGATTTGTCACCATTATTCAATGTATCATACTTTACAATTTGAAACTTGATAAGCCTACTGAGCTTCTAATACTGACACATACCTCATCAATTTTCATTGGTATTTTAGGTATTGTGACTCGATGATGTCCTTGTTCATTTGATTTGGTCCTTTCTACATTTTCTTCTTCATCTGATTTCTTCTTTACTAACCATCTTTTCTTTGTTTGGTTTAGAGGGGCTTGAGTTTTCTTCTTTTCTGTGCTAGAGCCACTCGATTTGGTAATCTTCACTACCCCTTTCCTTGTTGATGGCTTGGCACTAGCTATTGCTGCCCTAGTTCTTGTCTTAGTCAGTGCAAGAGGAGAGAGAGGCAACACTACTGGCTTCTTTGGAACCTCCTTTTCTTGAGGCTTTGTGAATTTCATAGTTTTAGCCTTCTTCCATGGTGGAGTGACCACTGCTAGGGTTTTACCCTCATCTCCTTTTTCATCATCCTCTTCCTCATGAATCTTCATCTTCACCAAGACCTTGTGTAAGCTTCCAAGGTTCCTTGAATTTGCTATGTGTGCCTAGTTTTTCCTCTAGGTCTTCAATCATTTTCTTTCTTTTCTTCTCTTTCAAAGCTATTTTGATATTGATTCTAATTATTGCCTTAGCTTCTTCATACTTTTCAGAGGGTTTTTCTTCTGCATCAATCTCTTCTTTAAGTAGTGTCTCAATATTTGCACTCACATTGTCACTATCAACTTCATAATAAAATGACTTGAGTCATGCTTTCCTAGGCTTCACTGCCTATACAAATGTATTATTTGTGCCTACTAGAAAGCATACATCATTGTAGTATTTCATCACTAGCTCTATTGGGATCCTCATCTTTTGTTTGAACTCTTCAAAATACATATCCATAACATTCTCAAAATTTTCTCCTAACTGAGTTATGTATTCGCTAATATGTCTTGTGATAAGTTTTCCTTTCTCCTAAACAATATTTCCGATAATAGGAAAACAATTCTGAACATAAAATAAAATACACATAATTAGTGATCCAAAATCACACATCGAATTCTTCACTTTCCTGATTGATGTTAGGTTTTTTTCCAGCTATGATCTTTGCAACTTGATAAGATCATATTCATAATCCTTCATAACAATCTTCCATGCTTGATCAAGTGACATATATGGCACACTATTTAGTCTACTAGATTGATAGAATTTGTGAGAAATGACTCTCACTGCAAACTTGATTATTGGATTTGTGATGTTAGAGATGGACAACCTCATCCATTTCATTTAGCATGTAGTCTTTCCTTTTGACTTTGCATTCCTCAACTCTCCACTCTTGCATGATTCTCCTTCTTCAATAGATGAATCTTGCTTTACATGTTCTTATCCACAAGTGCTACCAGATAACCTAGATGATCTCATCAGTTCTTAAAGGTACTTTATTTCTTCATTGGGCTTGTTTGACCTCTCCACTAGTTCTTTCTCAGTATTCAATTCACTCCTTAGTAAGTCAGTGTGTAACCTTAGATTTGTTATTTCCATATCCATCCTATTTAACTCCTAATTTGCAAGCATCAGTTGATTCATCATGTCTACTTGAGTGTTTCTAATATTTTGCACATCAGATGAACTTTCTTTGAGTCTGATAGCCATTTATCCTTTGTCTTCCTTAACCACAACCTTGTCTTCTTCAAATTTATTCTTTTTCTTAGCCACTTCACATAGTATTATTGACCGAATTTCATGATCTCTCTTTAATCCTTTGACTTATTCATTTATGACAATGTTCTTCTCAAGTGGATCTATAATTTTTGCATTACTCTCATCAAAATTTCCAATGTCAAATAGTCCTTGAGTATCAACTTCTTCATAATTCATGTCATTTAGCTAAATGGACATTCTTTTTTTGAGATTTTCTAAGTTCCTATCTTGCTACCTCAAGTTGTTATAGTATGAGTTGGATGTCATTTTGATTATCAAGAACCTTTCCCAATTTTTAAGCTTCCATCTCCAAGATCTGAACTCACAAGTTGTTAGAATTTCTCAAGAGAATCAATGCTCTGATACCAAATGTTAGAAGTCTATATACCAAGAGGGGGGGTGAATAAGGATCTATAAAACTTTTATCCCTTAAAAGAAATTTATTGTATTCACTACATTTTCCATCTCATATCTAATTCATGCATAACATAATTTGTAAAATTAAATGTTGTAACATTTAAATCTAACTATCAATTGCATGCATGAAATGTAAACACATAACATAAAGATTTGGTTACCTAAAAACCCTCCAAGGTGAAGGTAAAAATGGGGTGGGGATGACACCCACAAATCTTCATTACTGCAGTAACAAAGTTAACCTGTTAGGGTTACAATTTTGATCATTTCTGATTATCTACCCTATGAGGGGTCTAGCTTGTTAAAGGTTGTTAAGACTATTAGGTCTTACCTTATGAGATGATTTTACACTTAAAATAAACTAAGGACTTGGTTAAGAGATTTAAAAAGGTTTGTAAAAACCACTCTGTTAAAAGATTATCCTGAACTCACTCTATTAAAACTATCTTAGTACATGATCCTTTAGTCCGCACTATAATTGTTGATTACATATCTCCTCCTTCCAATCTCTAATATGATCTCCAATCTAATGTTTCTTTACTTAATCTTTCACTACTTCATAAGGTCACTATAATTTGTTCCTCTTAATGCTCTTATGCATGCAACATCTAAAACTTAACTCCTTTGCTTCTTTCACACACTTCACAAACTCTTCTATGATAGCTCTTCTTACTTGTATATTAAAAATAGGGTTTGATACACCTATTTAAAGAAATATAAAGATTTTTCTAGGTGCTTCCTTTCCTCCTCTTCAACTGATTGGTTTTTCATTCTTCATAGGGATCGGTGATCCATGTCAAAATGTGTAACAACATTTGTAAAAAAATCTACAAATATTAAAAGTATTATCATTTTTTATATTAATGTCAACTCTATGTTACTTGACACATACTACCTCAGATGCTTAGTCATAACTATTCTTTTTTCTGTTGTGTGACCTTAACTGTTCTCGACACCTTTTGTATAATTCAACATCAATATGCTCTAACTTCTTGGCATTGACTAGGCCCAGCTTGGACTAAAAATACTCAACAACGAAAGACTTGCTCAACTCCTATAGAGCTCAACATATACATGTTTATTTAGAAGTCTTCATATGATGGTCTATATAGAGTAGCTCGATCATAGTGATAACCGATTGACTCTACCTCATATATGACTATGTGTTTGCCACTAATAGACAACAAGATTTAGAGATACCAACAATATCATACTAAAGAGATTAATACAATTTCCTTTTTTTATGGTCTCTTTCCTATGACACAATAGTTGTATCCTAGTTATGAAGGTTAGCAGTTTCTAATTTCTATGAAAGCTTACAGATTTGGTAGAAGACATATTGACAACAACTATAAAACTTAGCTATAGATCTTGAAACTATACCTTGTGTCATAACAACAACTTGATGTGTTGTTTCCTATTGTATTTAGGTGATATACCAACTATCTTGGAGTAATCAAACCTAGTTCATTTTTGGTATTTTTATGTTTTTACAGTGGTATATCAATCAAGTATGATGGGGAATAATACATCATATTGTTGTTGTGCATCAAGATATAGTTTTGAGTCAACTATAACTCAAAAATCAGATTTAGTACTTGCTATTTTTCTTAGAATGATTTAAAAAAAATTGTACCAACAATATGCATGAATGATTTTCTAATTTATATACAACTGAAGGGATAAAAACTAGACCATGTTTTTATGAACCTGCTCCAAACTCATGGGGTATTTATGATTGAGAGCATCATAACCTATTCCATGCTTGGGGTGATATGTATTTCATGCATTGATGATAGATTGATAATGATGTGTTGTAGTTTTCAGCTTTATTACTAACCACTAACAACTAACACACTAAAACTTGAATCTCAATGTGATAAAACAAAACTTATTAAAAATTGAAAACTTAATCACACTTCTATTCTACTGTGCCAAGGCACTTAGTCAAATCTGAAAAAAACCCTCAAAAGAATCACTTGAGGTGAATCCCATTCATAGGGATTCCCAACTCTTCTCCTTCAAGTGTAGACAAATAGAAAGCATTGTGTGGCATAGTAGCTATTATAATATATGGACCAGACCACATGACTCAAAATTAGTATGCTTTCTAGGCCCTCTTTTCAATTCATCCCATTTCAATACAATGTCTCCTAGTTGGAAATTCTTGGGAGATGCTTTCTTGTCAAAATTTTTCTTCATTTGAGCTTGATGAAACTCAATTATTTGTAAGGCATCTCTCTTTTTCTCATCTAATTCATTGAGTTGAGCCATTCTTACTATCATAGGCTCCTCATCAATCATATCTAATTAATGTATAAAATCAAGTTCTAGAAACTTAACTAAAATTGATAATCTAGCTTCCTTACCATAAACTAGTGTGTAATGAGACATACCAATTGATCTATTAGGAGTTATTGTAGCAACCCACAATACTAATTTCAACTTCTCATGCGAAGAATGTTGATTGCATTTCAAAGTCTTCTTTATAATCTGAATAAGGTTCTTATTTGTGGATTCAACTTTCCCATTACCTTGTGGGTAATAATTTGATGAAGTATTTAGAAACATACATTTCTCAACAACCTATTCTGCAAATTTGTTTCCTGCAAATGCAAGTGCATTATCTAAAATAATTGAACCTAGAACACCAAATCTACAAACTAAATCATCATAGAAATTTTTAAAACAATAGTTTCCTTTGCATCTCTAAGAGCCACTGCTTTAGTTCACTTTGTTAAATAATCACTAGTTGTCAATACACACTTATGACCCATACTTGAAGATGGGTTAATGATGACAATAAAGTTTAGACCCATTTTCATAAATGGTTGGTCCACTTGAATAGGATGCAAGGGAAATATTGCTAACTTTTCTTTACCAACAAAAATTGAACATTTTTTATACTCTCTTATTCAAGAATGTGTGTCCTTAAACACACTTGGCCAATAATAGCTTTCCTTTATCACTTTAATAGTTGTAGCTCTTGGTGAGAAGTGGCCTCTAACTAGCCCTTCATGAAATTGATGTAAAATACATTCAATCTGATATGGTTTAATACATCATAGCAAAACACCTTGCAATTTTTTCTTAAATAAAATAACATTAATTAAACCTTAAGGAATAGCCTGCAATCTACTATACCTTTACTTTGACCATTCTAAACCTTTAGGACAACACATTGTTTACAAGAAGATGATTATCCACCCAATCATTCTGAATACTAGGCACAACAAGATATTCATCGTCAAGCAAAGCTAAAACAACATCAACATTATCATTTAAGTCATTATTTCCATTTCTAGAAAGATGTTCACACAAACCTTTACCTCTTACCAACTTAGTAACTTTAATTTTGATATCATATTCCATTTCTTTAGTGATCCAACCAGTTCTCTTAGCATTAAAATCCTTACTCAACAAGAAATCCTTAACATGAGGATGAGTAACCATTCTTTTAATCTTATTATTTGAAAGTATATGCTTGAATTTTTAAGACTTAATATAACAACAAGGACATATTTTTTCACAAATTTATAATGCAATTCATAATCTTTAAGTCCTTGATTGAAAAATATTAATGGCTATTCAAAACCTTCATCATTTTGTTGTACTAGCATACCAACACTACTATCAATGTTTCCACAGGCATATAAAAAAATATTCTGAAAAAATTGGATTTAATAATGCGGGAGCAGTAGCTAATGCTTCTTTTACCAGCTTAAAACTATATTTACCTTCTTTAGTCCAACTGAATGTGATATTTTTTCTAAGCATAGTTGTTAATGGCATTAATAATTTAGTAATGTTTGGTATACATCTCCTCACAAAATTAATCCTATCCAAGAAACTTTGAAGTCATTTCTTATGAGATGGAAGTGGTAAAACAAGGATGGCACTTACTCTTCTAGGTTCAATAGAAATACCATCTTTAGAAATAATAAATCCTAGTAACTTACCCTCATGAACAAAAAACAAACTTTTCTTTGGTATCAAAGAAATACCATATTCCCTACATCTTTCAAATATAACTCTTAAGTGTTGAAAATGATTTACTATGTTTTTTGAACAAATAGTGATATCATCAAGATAAACAAGTACAAACCTATACATCAAGTTTAGGAATGCCTTATTCATTTCCTTCTAAAAGGTTTCACTTGCATTTGATAAACCAAATGACATATTCTAATAAGCCATAGTTCCCCATTCGGTAGTAAATGTTGTTTTATATCTATCCTCTTCCTTAACCAAAATTTGGCTATAACCAAAGAAACCATCCAACAATTTTTTTTGTACCTAGAATTACTTATAAAATATTTTCCATTGAAGGAAAAGGATGTCTATCCTTTAATGAAGATCTATTTCAATCATGAAAAATTGACACTCAATCTAATTTCTCCATTATTTTTCCTAACTAGAACCAAATTTGATACTCAAGAAGGATGTTTAATTAGAAATATTATGTTGCTCTCTATGAGCTTGTTTAGTTCTTTGATCACGACAGGCTTTAACTTAGGATTTACTAGCCTCTATTTTTGTCTAACTAGTTTTGCATTAGGTTCCAACTATTTTTGCACAAATTAAAAAAAGTTTGACACTCTTTTGGAGTGCATACCTTTCCAAGTTTCAATATTTTATCTTTTGCAACTTCAATCTTTCCATAATGTTCTTCTTTCATCTCCAAATTGGATTTATCATTTTTAATCTAATCATCAGTATCAAAAATAGATTCCAATGTAACTAAACCTCTATGAAGCTTATTAGATTTTAGTTAAATAACCTTCATATTGATCCTTTAATTTTTTTTGATTTGTGTTGAAGAATTTAGCCTCCTCCCTCAATAAATTAACAATGTGTTAATCAGATTCAGATACTTGCCAACTTTCTAAATTATTTGGAACAACATGTCTTACAATAACTTTTACATGATTTTGGCCCTTAGTTTTTCTAATTTTAGTAGGAATGTCATATTGGTGCAGGGCACCTCCCCTTTTGATGCTTTTAGGTGTTCTTGGAGTTGGTTTAGATGTTTTTGGGTGTGTTGAATAAATTACAATGGGTTGAGATCTATGGTGGATCAACCATATGTTGTAAGAGCCTATAGTGCTCACTAAGGGAAAAGTTGCTAAAAGTTTCCATTTTGGCTTAGAATAGAGGAATAGTGTTATTTTGGGGTAGGATGAGTTTGAGGGGTGGTTTAGGGCTCTATGGATGTTTTCTAGAGTCAAGGTTCTCACACTCAACCATCAAGCTATCAAAATGGGCTAAAATGCTCATTGTGCAAAAGTTACTAAATAATTTTGAAAAGTTGCTCAAGCAACTTTGACAACTTTGCAAGTATGGAGCAACTTTTTGGTTGGATCAGTTATAATCACTCATGCTTGGGATATAAGCATGTATTTGATGCTTGGAGTAGGTTAATGGAAGTTTTGATTGCATTTAATCTTTAATGCACTTATGTATGAATTGTTGTGACTATATTACCTTAAAACTGTGTTGTTTCTTTGATGTTGTACAAATTGTATGGATTTGAGTGGTAGTTCAAAAATCATGGAAATATAGAGAATTTTATAAAATTTCATTTAACATAATAGTTTTCTTTCAAGTTGAAAATGTGTAGGGCTAGGAGTTTTTGGAAGCTTTTTGTTTGTATAGAGCAATCACAATGATGTTTGTAAAGAAATGGTTCTAACCTAAGAACCCACTGGTGGAATTGTCTAAAAACATGGAGGAAGTAGGGTTAGAGCTTGTAAATAATTTTTTTTTTTCATTTATTTTTTTGCAATGGTTTTCCATGGCCAAATTGGAAGAACCATGGTTGACTATTAAGAGCAGATGAGCCAAGACAGGGACAACAATGTTTTGGCACATGTGCCCATAGCCTTGTGAAAAATGTTGAAAAGTGTATTTGGGAGCCCTAAATGGTCCCTTGATAGGATCTAGATTTGGAAGGAGTATAAATTAAGATTCAGGGGCATTTTGGTAATTGTTTGTGCTCACTGGTCCAGAGGCCTACTTAATAGGCTTAAAACTAGGGCCTGGTCGAAATTGGGGTTATGGGTACATTCAAAAGTCAAGATTTTGGAATATAATAGTGTTCAAAAGTACCTTAGATATTCTCAAGGTTGTGTGTGGGGTAATTTGAAAAAATTGTGACTTTTATCATCAACCAGTGAAAATAGGCCTAATAGGCCTTGGAGCAATCAGGCCTCCTAGTGAATTTGAAACCAATTGTGTTGGTGAGGGGTCTAGAAGTGTGGGTGAAGGTTTAGAGGGATTCTAAATGATTGAATATACTAGTAAGAGTCTAAGGAATTATGTGGAGAGATCCTATGTAGAGGATTGGGCATTCTACAAGGGAAATCTAACAAAGAAGACTAGGTATTTGAGGACTATTTGGACTAGTTCAACCTTGTAAGCTTGGAATCTTACAAAGATCAACTATAACTTGGAGGATAAGTTGATCCCAAGGATCTTGGAGATCCTAACTAAGGGGAAAATCTAAACCATTGGATGGTTAGAGTAATCAAAGGAGCATTTGGAGTGAAGAAATCCTAGGATAACCAACTCCTCTGCATCACATACTGGGAACCAATTGTTGCAAGGCTATCAAGGTGTTTATTTTGATTTCTAGAATAGACAATAGATTCAAAGCTTAAAAACCTTCTATTAGATCCCAAACAACATGTTTATAAATTTTAAGTAAGTCATTCTTTGTAAACACCTCCAACTTGATTAACAATGAGTTTTGAGTTACCAAAAAATTTCAAAAAACTTATACCTCGCTTAATAGCCCATTTTAAACCATGTACAAGCACCTCATATTCAACCACATTATTAGTGTAGCTGAACGTAAATCTAAAATATGCATAATACCTTTCATTTGCTGGTGAAATCAACATACAACCTCCTCCTGCACCTATTTGGTTTTATGAACCGTCAAAGAATAATATCCAAACAACATTACCTTGTTGTTTTGTACTTAAAATCTTCAGATTAGGCTAATTTTTTGGAACAACAAGCTCCTTTGTTGGTTGTGATGACTATACTATCACTTTTTGAGCTTGTAATTGCTGTCCAACTTGTCATTTAGGTACATATTGCATCTTTTGCACATTGGATGATCATGTTTGAGTATTTACAATATTAAAAACATGTTATTGTACCTTATCAATTTATTGTTGATCATCTGCATGCTTGGCTTTTGACCTTGTACTTGTTGCTACAATTCTCCCAACTTGATTTGGGTCAAAATTTGTTGCTATAACAACCTTATTTTTATTAAATTTCTTAAGATTAGAATCAAATTTATCTTGTTGCTACATTTGATCATGCTAAACTTCTCCTTGAATAGTTAATTTTCCTTTGAGAATGTCTTTCTTTCTTGCTTCAAGTGCATGTGGATAATCAAGCCAACAATGATTAGTATTACAAGTATTGCACCACTCCTCATCTTGTGCATAGTTGTTTTGAGGAACAACTACCAACTCTTTGGAAGTACTAGGAGTTGCATAATTGTAAGGTTAATAAACTCTTTGATTACAATTTATGTTAGCATGAATGCTGATGGTATTCCTTATGGGGAGTATCCTAAGAATTTGAGAGACTATTAGCATGATTGACATGTCACATTCATGATCGTGTTTTTCGTTGATGTCAACATAGTATTACTTTTGTAAATAATGGCAAAGTAATAGATAAAGAATGAGGTCATATGGACTATGTATTAATGATAAGATCAAGCACATTTGAGGATATGTTCTACATCCTAATGTTGTAGACAAGTGCACATGAAGAAAGTCAAAGACATGCTTGAGTTATTCAATAATTACAAGGGACAATGTGTAGATAGAGTACCTATGAAGTAGTATCTAATGGTTGGATTGTATCTCTTAACTGGGACAGAATTATGATGAGAAAAGTTAAACAATAATAGTAGACAACCTAATGATGACATTAATGATGTGCAAGGTTTGAGGTCACACATGTGAGAAGTTGTATTTAGTGTGAGCCAATAGTATTTTGTATTTGTGAAAAGATGTAATGATTTGTAATATCTTAATGAGGCCCTATTATAATTAATTGGGAAAGCTTCAAGGACAAATCAAAGAATTATTTTGAGGATATGGTACTAAGGAAGGTTATTTTCCTTATGGTGAAAAGTGGGAATAGATGCGAGAAAATGTGCAAGTGCAAATTGTGCAAGTGATATGCAAAGTTGGTAAATGTGTGTAAGAAATCAAAGAGATTGAAGTGTTTTGTGAGTTTGAAGATTTGGTATTGAGATCTGAGAAAGTGTTTGGTACAATATTGAAATAGTGAGAGGATAGAGAAAGAGTTTGAGTTATGAAGTTTAATTCCGATTCTATTATTCTGCAAGGAATAATATAGAGACTAGTTGGATAGTGAGTTCAGTGGTCTTGCTCTTGAATTTTTTTGGATAGTGGGTCTATCTACCTTCTACAACTCCTAACAATGTTGGAATCTCCTAGCAGGGATTCAAAGTCTCCTAACAAGGACTAATATGTACTAAATGTATTTCATTGGTTCCTAATAGAGTCCATCCTCTTTCAAGGAACTTTTATAATAGTACATCATTTTGTGGGTGCCATTCCCATCAGGGTTTTCTCTCTAAGCAAGGGTTTCCTGAGTTAACATATTTGGTGTTATTATGTATGTGTATCTTCTTATGGTTGTTGATTATATTGTTAAAGTTGATAAAATTTATATTGATCTAATAACTGATTCACCCTCTATCTCAATTTTCTTTATTGAATTGAGTTTCAAAGAATTGGTATCATGGTATCAGGTCCTTGAGGGAAAAGCTTAACAACTTAAGGAGGGTCATTTTAGAAAAGAAAGTCCTAAGTTTGACGGAGTTAACTATGATAGCTAGAAAAAGATGATGAAGACACATTTTCTATGTATGGGTCTAGGATATTGGCTAATGACAAAGAATGGAAAGAGGATTGTGGAAGAAATCAAGATTGAAGAATGCATTGAGGTTGAAAGAGATATATTTATGTGCAATGTGCTTGCCAGAGAGGCATAACTATTAGCTTTTCTTGAAAATGAATACAGTCAGGTAAAATCCTTATAAACATCTCATGCAATTTGGAAAGCTTTAGAATCTACCATTGAAGGTGATGTGGATGCTAAGAGAATCAAATTACAGAATTGGAAGATGCTAAGATGAATCTTTAAGAATATTTATTGGTAGAATATCAAAGATTTTTTTAGGAATGAAGTCTTGTAATGGATCTAAAGGTGAAGATGAGATTATATGGAAGACCTTGAAAACCTTGACACCACCATTCAAGTAGATAATGTAGATGATTGAGCAAGTGATACCTTGCACTAAGAAATTTACCAGAGAGACTCTTCTTGGATGATTAGAAGCATTTGAAGTGATCTTGAAGCAGTTTGGAGATTTTCCTAGAGTGGAAACTACTTTTAGTGCATTAAGTGCTCACCCTTCCTTGTCAAAAAGTGCAAGCACCAATGGAGTATATGCTAGTAGTAGCAAATCTAGATCTAAGGAGGATAAAAGAATTGAAGAAGGAATTTTTGTGCTTGTAAGGAGAGAAATAGATGGTAAGAGAATCTTTAAATATTGTACTTACAATGAATTTGGTCATTATGCTTCTAAGTGTCCTAAAAGATAGAAGAAGTATAAGAATAATTATAAGTCTAGAAGGCCTAGAGATTTTTTGTATTCAAATGAAGATGATGAGTCTATTGAAAGAGTTCAGAATTAAAGGAATGATGAGTTAGGATTAGTAGCTATAAAAGAAAAAAATCATGAAAGAGAAGTTAGAGAAGAGAAAGCCCTAGTTTCATGAGTTGAAAAGAAAGTTGATTAGATCATAGATAGTGGTTTTCCACATAATATGACTAGTGACATGAATAAATTTGTTAAGTTTTGTAGTCACAATGGAGAGATTGTTAGAGTTGATGACAATGCAACTTTCCATATCAAGGGAATAGGATCTATTACTATTGATGGAAGACTAACATGGATGATGTTTACTTTGTTGATGGATTAAAGAATAACCTATTGAGTATTGGACAATTGTTTGATAAGCGATATTAATTATAATTCAAAGAGAAGAAATGCATTATCAAGGATAAAGATGGTAAGTTGATTAGCACTAATGCATAGAAGTTTTTGTCATATAAAATTTGATAATATTGTGAAGGCTAGTAGTGCGTTTTCTATTAGATATTTATCTAAAATTGTGAAGCCTTCAAATGTTGTGTTTAAAGAATGTGTTATGGCTAAGTAGAAGAAAAGTTCCTTTCCTAGCAAGAAGTTTACTACAATAGTGAAATTGGAGATTGTTGATACAGATCTAAGTGATCCTACTAGGACATGAGGATTCTATGGTGAAAGGTACTTAATGATTTTTGTTGATGACTTTACTAGGATGATGTGGTTAGTGTTCCTTAAAGAAAAATTTGCGGAATTTGAGAAGTTTAAGGTGTTTAAAAATAGAGTTGATAATGAGTCTAGAGTAAAGATGAAATGTTTAAAATCAGATAGAGGCGGAGAGTTTACCTTGAATGAGTTTAACACTTTTTGTGAAGTAAATGGTATTAAGAGAGAGCTACTAGCACCTAAGACTCCTAAGAAAAATGGAATTGCTAAAAGATGAAATAGGTTTGTAAATAGATGCAACAAGAGCCATGATGTTTGAGAATGATGTACCAAAGACATTTTGGAGAGAAGATGTCAATACAACAATATATACATTGAACATAGTACAAATTAGAAAAGGTACAAACAAGACACCTTATGAACTTTGGTTTGGACATTCATCATCAATATAATATTTTAGAATTTTTGGAAGTAAATGTTATATCAAGAGAGATGATGACATTGGTAAGTTTGATGCAAGAAGAGATGAAGGTATGTTCCTTGTTTATTCATTGAAAAGAAAAGGTTATAGATGTTTTAATCAAAGAACTAATACAATTGTTGAGTGCAAAAATGTGAAAGTGGATGAAAAGTTTGGAGTTAAAGAAAGAATGCTGGATTATAACTCTGATGAAGAAGAAGCTAATCCCAAGCCTATCATAGAAAATGTTGAAACTTTCTTTGAAACTAACAATGATTTGCAGAATGATGTTCAAGTTGTGGAACCAATATAAGAACCAAGATTTGAACCTAGAGAAGAAGTAAGAATTGAGTCAGTGACACCTACACCTAACATGAATTTGACAAAGAGTCACCTTGCTAATCAAATTATTGGAAGCAAAGAAAAAGGAGTTATGACAAGAAATAGAGTTCATGAAGAATTGTGTTTGATTTCTCAAGTTGAACCAAAGAGTGTAGATGAGGCATGCAAGGATGATCATTGGATTCAAGCAATGAAGGAGGAACTAGATCAGATTATGAAAAATGAGACATGAGAATTGGTTTGTGGACCTAAAGATAGGAATGTTATAGGAACTAAATGGGTTTTCAAAAACAAGATGAATGAAAAAGGTGAAATTGTTAGAAATAAAGCAAGATTTGTATGTAAAGGATATTCATAGAAAGGTATAGACTATGAAGAGACATTTATCCCTATAGCCATAATTGAAGTAGTAAGAATTTTCTTGGCTTATGCAACAAGTAAGATGTTCAAAGTGTACCACATGGATATGGATTCAACATTTCAAAATGAACTTGAAGACGAAGTTTACATTGAGCAACCTAAAAAATTTCTTTTGATAACAGAAGGAGAAATTGTATGCAGACTTAAGAAAGCATTGTATGGACTAAAGAAACCTCCTAGAACCTGGTATGCAAGGTTAGATGTGTATTTTGACAAGTTTAAATTTGCTAAAGGTACTGCAAATAGTAACTTGTATTTAAAAGAAATTGAAAATTGCTTGTTGGTTATTGTAATATTTGTGGATGTCATAATCTTTGGAGGTAATGATGAAGAAAGTAACAAATTTGGTGATGAAATGAAGAACAAATTTGAGATGAGTAAGATTGGTGAGTTGAAATATTTCTTAGGTTTAAAAATTGTGTAGAACAATGATGATATTTTCCTACCATGGACTGAATATTTGAAAAATTTGTTGAAGAGATTTGGCTTGGAAATTTGGAAGCCTATTGGCATACCTATGATAACTAGTAACAAGTTATCTAGCAAAGATGAGACACCTACAATTGAGTAGAAGAAGTACAAATCCATGATTAGAGGTTTTCAATAGTTGACTCATACAAGACTAGATATAGCAAGTGAAGTTGGTATAGTTGCAAGATTTCAAGTAGGCCCTAGAGAAGCACACTATGCAACAATAAAGAAAATATTCAAATATTTAAAGGGTACACCTGATTTTGGCTTGTAGTATGATAGATCAAATGACTTTACTTTGTGAGCATATATAGGTGTGGATTAGGTAGGAAGTATTGATGATAGAAAGACTACAAGTGGTGGAGCATTTTTACTTGGAGGAAGATTGGTTTCTTGGCTAGACAAGAAACACAACTGCATCTCACAGAGTACAATAGAAGTAGAATATGTAGCAGCAACAAATAATTGCAATCATATCATGTGGATGAAGTAGATGCTGAAGGATATTGGAATAGAGTCTTTTGAACTTATTATCATACATTATGATAACACAACTACAATGAGTATGTCTAAGATTCATGTGTTACATTCTAAGACTAAGCATTTATTGATTAAGTATCATGTTCTGAGAGAGAGAGAGAGAGTTGCTAAGAAAGAAATCAAATAAGAATATGTGAATACAAAAGAGCAGATTGTAGATATTTTTATGAAGCCTTTTCCTAAGGATACATTTGAATATTTGTGAGGTATGCTTAAGGTTATGCCCCATCTACTTCTGAGTAGATGATATAGAGAGTCCATCAGTTCAGTAGTATAGATCATTATTGTTTATCTAGACTAAATGGTGATACTTTCTGTATGGGGGAGCATATGTAATTGAGAAGAGTCCTCAAGGACTCTTGGTAGTTGGTATGAAATAATGTCTTTGGACACTTGAGCTAGTTGAAGAGTTTGAGGAATTGATTAACATAATGATGCCTTTTTCATTGATGTCAATGGGGGAGAGATTGCATGAAAGACATCTCCTATGCATGAGGGAGAGTATGCATTGGGGGAGAGATGCACTCAAGGAAGATGATCACATTGAAGTCTATCAATGGAGAAGAAGTGTGAGAAACTGATACCATCCATGTAAGCATGAGCAAAGCATAGATGAAGATTTGTTCCTATGAGTTTCAAATTTGATTGATGAAGAGGATTTGAAAAGATGAGAGCAACAACAACTACAAAGCTTGATTTTGGTATTCTTGGAACTTAGATGTTTGTCATTTATGTTGTCATCAATGCTGAAGGGGGAGATTGTTAGCATGAATGCTAATGGTATTCCTTTGGGGGAGAATCCTAAAAATTAGAGAGACTATTAGCATGATCAACATGTTGCATTCATGATTGTGTTTATCATTATTGTCAAGATAGCATTATTTATTTAAATACTAGTAGAGTAGCACATAGGGAACAAGGTTTTACAAATTGTGTATTGATGATAAAGTCAAGCATAGTTGAGGATTTTTTTTACATTGTGCCTTAATGTTGTGGACAAGTGTGTGTGCAGAAAGTCTAAGACATGCAAGAGTTATTCAAGAATTATAGAGGATAGTGTGTAGACAGAGTACCTAAGAAGTAGTTTCTAATGTTTGGATTTTATCTCTTAACAGGGATACAATCGTGATGAGAGAAGTTAGACAGCTTGATGATGACATCAACAAGTATGCAAGGTTTGAGATTGCATGTGTGAGAAGTTATATTTACCGTGAGCCAACAATGTTTTGTATTTGCAAAAAGATGTAATGATTTGTAATATCTTAATGAGGTCATATTATAATTAATTGGGAAGCCTAAAGGTTGACTCAAAGAATTAATTTGAGGACATGGTATAAATGAAGATTATTTTCCTTGTGGTGAAAAGTGTTGGTCCTTAGATGGTTTTGAACTTTGAGTCTCAACACACTTAATCACTTTCTACATTGAAGTTGAGTACACTATGTATGCCGAGCCACAGTGTGTGCCAAGGCAGGATTCCAACAAGTGCTAAGTGACTACAAGTGTCGAGCAGTATATATAGGTGTCAAGTGACATATAGGTGCTGAGTCATAGTTAATGCCAAGCAAGTTAGAATGCTTCATATGATGAGTAAGATAGAATCATATATGTGCTAAGTGAGATAGAGTGTGATAGGTGTTGAGCAATCCAAGATAGTATGTGTACTGAGCACCAGTAGTCCAATATGTGCCAAGTAACATAGAATCAACATATAAGTTTGTGCTCTCACAAACTCAAATGTAAACCATTTTTGGAGTTGACATAGAAGGATTTCGAAGGAGAAAAAGGATAAGGATGAATCTTTTACATTCTCTATATGATTTGCATGTAGCCAATTAAAAAAATAGAGAAGGCATGCAACCAATGAGAAAAATACAAGGAATGAGCAGGAATTTGAGATTCAATATGGATCATAGATCCATGCCTAACCCTAAGTCTTTACAATATTTAAAAGGAGGTCAAAAACCCCATTTGCATGTGTGGTAGAGAATAGTGTATGGGGAGATTATATCAGAATTCAAAGTGAAAGTGTAGAAGACTTAGAGGAACAGAGCAAAAATTTTATATCCAATTGATCAGAATAGTACAAGGGACAAGAGACATGACCAAATATCAGATCTTAGAGGATCAAGGTCAGAAGGAGTAGAACAAGTGCCTAAAATCAGCAATTGAAGATTGTATGCAACTAGGTCAAAGATTCCTAATACTTTCTTGCCATTGTACTAGAAACTGAAAATCCTATATTGATAGGTTAGCTTAACAGCTAGGTAGGAGAACCTTTGGAGAAGGTGATTGAAAATTCTATTTGTATTAGGTGGGTTTAACAACATATTGTAAATCCTTTTACAGGGTGAGACTTCATGTAAAGTGTTTATAAATCCTCTAATCAGGTCACTATTGACACAGTGTAAAACCTTTAACAGGGTAGACCATTAGAAGTGGTTGAACATTTATTGCTGCAGTGATTTGTGTGGGTATCATCCCCACCCTAGTTTTACCTTCTTATTCCTGTAGGGTTTCTGGGTTACCAAATCTGGTGTTATGTGTTATTGCATGTGATTTATTCTATGTTCATTTATATGTTTACATGCATGCAGTTTTCTTTTTAGTTATATGTTTAAAATTGTTGAAAAGAGTTAAAAGTGTGGTACTTCTAATTCACCCACATTCCCCCCCCCCCTTAGAAGTACTCTTCCCATTTTGAACATTCCAACAAAAAGTAGGAATAGATGTGAGAATATGTGCAAGTGCAAACTATGCAAGTGATATGAAAGGTTGGTAAATGTGTGTAAGCAATCAAAGGGATCTATGTGTTGTGATTTTGAAGATTTTCTATTGAGATCTAAGGAAGTGTTTGGTGCGGTATTGGCATAGTAAGAGCACAAAGAAAGAGTTTGAGTTGTAGAGATAAATTTTAAGTATATTATTGTGCAAGGAATATTACACAAACTAGTTGGATAGTGAGTTTTGTGGTCTTTCCCTTGAAGTTATTTGGATAGTGGATCCATCTACCTTCTACAACTCCTAATAGGGATGACACAACTCCTAACAAGGTTGCACAACTCCTAACAAAGATTCAAAGTCTCCTAATAGGGACTGATATGTACTTAATGTATTTCATTGGCTCCTAACAGAGTCCATCCTCTTACAAGGAAATTTTATATTAGCACATCATTTTGTGGGTACCATACCCACCAGGGTTTTCCCTCTAATCAAAGGTTTCCCTAGTTAACATATCTAGTGTTATTGTGTATGTGTATCTTCCTATGGTTGCTTATTATATTTTTCACATGCTTAAGATTTAATAAAGTTGATAAAAGTCATATTGATTTGATAACTAATTCACCCCCCTACCCCTCTTAGTTATCTTGGTGGACTTTACTTTCTAATAATTTCATTGATGTCATTGAGCTTTCCTTGCTTCGTTTGAACTGAAGCTTGATTTGATTGATAAGGAACTTGAGGAGGCCTATTGTATTGGCCTTGTCACTTCTTCAAGTTCATTATTTCATTACTATAGCTTTGCAAAGTTTGCATCATATTATCACTTTTCTCCTTAAACTTAAAATTCTTCTCTTTTAGCTCTCTAGTAGGACTTGTAGTAGCATATTCCTCTATTGCCACTTGCATATTAAATGTTGGTAATGCTAGAAAAGTGGAAAAATAACTACTAGTGGTACAACATCTAGTACATCTAGCTATATTTCTGCAAAATAAGTCATTGGAGGTCTGTGATGCAACTTACCAACTTGTATTAAGCTATTTTAAGCTCTAAAAGCAATATCATCTACACCAAATAAAGTACACTCTCCCATAGATTATATCATAACAAAAATATCACTGTTAAAAGCCTTCAAATAAAATAAGAATGCATAATCATTAGAAGGTTTATCAAATGCTGAAGTTCTATCCCAAGTGCACTTAAAACAAAAAATTAAAATAAGAAATATGCTCACTAGGATGTCTTTTGATAGTAGTTAATTTCTCAACTAATGAAAGTTTATTAGATTTGTCATTAAACTTACCAATCAAAAGGGTTCCCAATGCTTCTCATGTGGTAATTGAATTTATTGCTACATTTTGGGATCAAATTAATGTTTTACCTTTGAGAGAAGTTGTCAACAGATTTAAGGCTACATCCTCATGTTGAACTTGATATAATCCTTAAAGGGTGGCTATATATCTTATATGTTCAACTGCTAAAACATAATTTTCAACTGTAAAATATGGTAAACTCTTCAACGTTGGTGGTGGAATATCATGATGAGTAGAAATTTGTAAAGGGTTTCCAACATTAAAAGCTAGAAATGATGAATTTTGAGCCATTTGATTAATTGGTGGTACTTTCTATTATAGTAAAGGTGGTAATAGAGGCTGATTTGGCTAATTTACCTTTCACTGATATGTTTCTACACCTTGAACATCAATAAAAATACCATTCATAGATGCTACAAAAGAAAATTGATCCCTTGATGGCTCCTCAAAAATGGGTAACTCGGATCTAGAATTTTCAAGAAAACTCAAATCTTTAGGAAAATGAATATCTTTAGTAATTACCTAATGTTCCTCAAAATTCATAGCCTGATCCTCAAATATAGGATCTTTAAATGTAGAGAAATCAAACTCAAATAATGAAGAAAACCTTCCTCTTGTAGCTTGTGGTTTTCTTCCTCCTCTTGCTAATCAGTTTCCTCTTCTACTTGATTGCAATTCTTAATATATCCATGTTTGATCTTGTTGGGGTTCTTCTCATTTAAATAATAACTAAATCTACAATTATATTTGCAATAAACCTTCAAAATAGAGTCACCAGGTGCTAATGAAATACCTTCTAAAAGGCTAGAATATCATTTTTTTTGCACCAAAAATAGCTGTAAAATATGGTAATTAAGAGAACTGTAAAGCAATTCATGTCCCACCGAGCATGCCAAAAACTATTATCAATCAAGATTGTGCTTATAGAAAGATGTAAAAGCTAGCTATCCTATTGGAACATGGAGACAATATGAGATTGTGGATAATCCCACGGTGAGAGTGAATCACTTAAAACTAAACTTGAATGTGAGAAAAGGGATGAAAAATGAATGATAATAATGAATACTAAACCTAAATGAGGTGATACACCAATATTTTGTGTAATGCCCTGCCCGGAGATACTTGGAACAAGGATTCAATACAAGCCAAGATATTTTTTCTTTTACAAGTATGAATGCACAAGACAACATCATACAGGGATCACAAAGATCGCAAAAGAAGACTTCACCACAATTTTGAAAACTAAGGGATCTCGAAACACCACTACCAAACTGACACAATAAAACAAAAGCCAATAATGACCACACACAAGATCAGGGCTCGAAGAAATAACCACACATCAACAAAACACCAAGTTGGGGTAGAATGTAGAATCCTAAAATTTGGCTAAGTCTGAAATCTTGAAGCCCTAAAATTTTCTAGAATCTTTATCTTATCTCCGAGAGGTCTGAAACCTATCTCAAAAGATTCATCACATATATTAAAATATATCTTAAGTATAAGAAAATATACGTCAACTTATACTTAAACGATATATTTTAAACCCCAAGAGACAGACTACTGAAACACACACAATAGAAATAAAAAAGCAACACCATAGGGTTGAAGAACACCGAAGAGGATATCCAAATCAACTATCAAAAAGTTCAAACCAAACCAAAAAGTGCCCGTTGCCCACCTGCATAGGATTTTACAAAAATTGGGTGATACTTTAATACAGCATAGAAAAGTATCCTGCAACATTTTTAAAAAAGGAGGGTGACACTTTCAGGGATTGGGCGATACTTCTCCCAAAGGCGTGCGACACTTTAAGGGTGTCGTACAATATTTCTCACAAAGAGGTACGATACTTTCCAATATCGCATGATATTTCTCCAAGAGGTGTGCGATAGAATCAGGGGACACATGACAAAGTTTCAATGGGTGTGCGATACATTTTTGTGTCACACCATGCTGATAAAATGTCGCCCATAGAAACACAAAAAAACTTAAGGAAAACACATAAGGGGAAAAGCAGAGAAAAATTGAGTTTAGAACCTCCACATCGGGGAGTACCGGATCCATATAGATCAAGGAGCGAACACTCGAGTGCATAATCAACAATACACCAAGGAACAAGAAAGAGGAACATCTATCCATCTAAATCATAGAAATAATAGAACGTATTGAAAGCAACATCACAATGAACATAAACATCACAATGTACAAAAATAACATCACAATAACTAACAACCAAACTAAGTACACAGTTCCTCCCAACCATAAATGGCATCATAAGGCCATCATGGGACCTAGCTAGCCATCCCCCACACGTAACATCCCAAGCCACCAATCAAATTGTTAGTACTGTCATAATAGGGATGTCACTACTAAACATGCTAATAACCAAAAGCATAAGGAAATCTAACATGCTAGTAGTACAATAGAAGATAAACTTGCAAGTAGATAACATCACCTATCACATGCTAATCATCATAATAAGGAATGCATCAAAACTAAGATCATCTAAACATGATAAACAGCATCCCAATGAAAGCATAAATCACAAGAAGCATACTTCGTAAACCGAAGCACCAAGTGAGCACCTCCAACCATGATTGCACTAGGATATAAGACCGTCTCTGTACACCAATCCCTAACAGTGGTAGAGGTAGCTATGCCTCCCAACCACGTGGCACTCGTAGGTCCACACTTGCCATACTGATGGAGATAATGATCCAACCACAAACACACAAAACAACATCCATGGCTAACACTCATGTCAGATATTATGATGGCTATAACCGAGAACCTAAGACAATGCAAGGAGTATAGGTCCTAGTCAGACACTCAATAGGCTACTAAGTAGGGGCTGACATTTTGGAGAGTTGCTTGGCATCGAAAAGCCCAAGCTTAGACTTGTGCAGATTCAACATCCCTCAATGGAAAAGCTCTAGCAGCCCACATTTTTTTTATTATCTTAAGTTTTTATTACCAATCACACATTGTTTTAGTTATCACTTATATAAAGCTCCCTCTCCAACCCATGGCGCCATGATCGCCAGGCTATGAGATAGAACCCCCCTCCATATGCTACCCTACCCTACCCATGCTCACCCTACGACAAGTGCCCATGGGCATGCATACTCCCATCCCAACCCTAATGATCATAACTTTTAGAAGTACCACAAAAGATTGGGCCTCGCAAGTCACCTGACAAATGTACGTGCATGTACTTGTGTGTGGCACACCACTATCATGAAGATCAAAATACAAGGATAGGATGAGAACACAATGCAAAAGATAACACCCAACTAAAAGCAACAAGGGAAGGACAGATTCTACATGAATCCCAAAGCCAATAAAACCATACATCATGAAATCACTCAACTAGCCTCAATCTAGGAGTATGGATTCTACATGAATCCCAATGATGTAACAAGACCAAACATCATGAACTCACTTAACCGACCTCAATCCAAGAGCATAGATTCTACATGAATCTTAGTGTCATCAAAACAATAACAAAGGTCCAAAAGAAACCATAAAACTAGGTATAAAATCACTCAAGCAACCACAGTGCCAGGAGTACGGATGTGACACACACCCCAGTGCAACATAAAAGTGCAATAGTGGTTTAATTGATATCCAAATAGATCATCAAGGTCCAAAACCCACATCGTGCCAAGAAAACCCAAGAAAATAGGGTGGCACACAAAATGAGGTAAAAACCCCAAAATTTTGAAAATTTTCAAAATTAAAACCCATTTGGCCTTTGGGCACAAAAACCCCAAAAATTCAAAAATAATCAAGTTCAGACACCGTATGCAAAAATGGCCAGCATAACAATGTAAAACCCCAAACCCTCATCTCAAAAAATAGGGAAATGTTTGTACCTGCCCAACCAAGTAGAACTAGCATATAGAAATAGAGGGGAACACTAGCTCTTAGCCTCCAAGAAAATGGCTATGAAAAATAGAAGTAGAAATGGAGTAGAAACAATAAAATAGGAAATCCCTACCTCACAGCCAAAAGGGAAAAATGAGAATCTGAACCATAAAATAAATAGAACGCAGAAGTAGCTAAAAATTGCGGCAATCCAAGGTTTCCCTGAGTTGGATCCAACGAGCTCAACCTCACGACGATCCTATGCCCGTAGCTCCCACAACAAACAAAATAGTAAATCCTCATGAAGAGGATTTTGGGTTTTACTCTCCAACTTTTTAATTCAAAAATGAGAGGTCTGGAATTAAATTCCTTTTTGGATATTTATTCACTTTTCAAGTGAATAATCGATTAGGGCAATTAACTAGCCAACCTAGTTAAACCCCGAATCGACCCAAATGAAAATAGGCTATTCTTAGAAATAGGAATTCATCTATGGCAAAGCTGTCAAAAATTAAAATAAATCAATTAAAAAGCTCAAAAACCCAAAAAATAAATAAATTTTCTTAATAGCTTTCACGACAATGTGAACCTATAAATGCACAGACACGCTTACTATTCTAATCACATAATGCAATGAGTTCAGATTTAATAATCACTGAAAGGTTTAATAAAACAATTAAAATAAGGATACATCAACCATATAAAGATGACATTGGTAAAATATGAATGACTGAATCACTAACTCCATGTGCCACTACTAGGGATATAAATCCTACACACTAAACAACACGATCAAGTGCAATTGCATATAATAACATAGCCAAAGCAATAAATGCATTAAATCACCTAATTTAACCATTTATTTAATTATATTAAAATAATCTATTTATATCACTCACATTCGCATAAAGCATAACAATGCAGGAATGAAGTAAATAACCATAGCATTAAATCCATCACCTAACATAATCAGAGGTATGTCCAAATACCAGATAACCAAATATCATCATAAAACACACTGTCATCTCAAAATGGCATTGTCATGCAATATGATCAACTGAACAACATAGTAGTCTAAAATCTATGATACTGAAATCAAAGTATAACATCTGACCCTCAGGTTCTCTCAAATATAAAATATCACATAAGTAACAGATATCTCTCAGATCAAAATATAACAAGGTAAATGTCTGCCACACATAACCAAATAATCCAACATGAGCAATTCATTTCTAATTACTTAAGCATTTAATAACGATTGTTTAAACAACACTTAAAGGCACTTAAAAGATATAAGTGAACACAGTCATAAACATGACTACCCACTGCTATAGGAACCTAGTCCATAAACATGACTACCCACTGCTACAGGAACCTAGTCCAGTGTAGCATGGTAATAGTACATAGTACAATCTCTGTACACATCTCAGGGTAATCATAGAACAACCTCATGATACCACATCTATCCTAGTAAGCATTGGCACAAATCTCAATGAACCATAAATCATATCATAATCTCATAGATCAATCAAAAGCATAATCAAAGCAACTAATACATAAACATAAATTCAAACACCTCAATGGTGTAGACCACTCATGGTCACAATCATGATCCATCACAACAAAAGATTAACAAGGTTGCATCCATCAGAATGATTTACATAAGTCAAATGGGAGAGGTTTCCTATCCAAGATCATAGTGAAATATAGGTTTCCTATGCCAAGGATGGATGACATAATGGATTATTTGAGTGGAGCAAAGTATTTTACCAAAATTGATTTGAAGAGTGGTTCTCATCATATTAGAAGAGAAGGTGATGAACAAAAGACTAATTTTAAGACAAAAGATGGTTTGTATTAATGGTTGGTTATCTCTTTTGGTTTGACTAATGCACCTAGTACTTTCATGAGGTTGATGAATGAAGTTATCAAGAGATTTTTGGGTAAGTTTGTGATTGTTTATTTGGATGATATTATGATATTTAGTAAGACTAAGAAAGAACATCTTGAGCATGTTAGACAAGTATTGCAAAGATCGAAAGAGGAGAAGTTGATGATTAACTTGAAAAAAATGTTCCTTTATGCAAGAGGAGATTGTGTATTCGAGATTTTTGATTTCAGCTGATGGGTTGAGAATGGATCCTGAGAAGGTTAAAGCAATTTTGGAATGGCCTACACTTGAAAATGTAGGTGAGGCAAGATCATTTCATGGTTTGGCTAGTTTTTACAAAAGGTTTTAAAATAATTTCAATTCTATTTGTAATTCTATGACTAAGACAATGAGAGTAGATAAAAAGTAGTCCACATGGACACATGGAGCCGATAAGAGTTTTGAGACTTTGAAACAAAAGGTTGCTGAGTTACTTGTATTAGTTTTTCCTGATTAATCAGATTTATGGATTTGAGAATAATATTGTGAATAGTCCATGAAGGCGTAGTAATCTTATTAAGATAGTTGATGATGTTTAAAGAATCCCCTTGAAACCATATTTGCTCAAGATTCTTATTCTTAGCAAACAAGACACCATGTAAAGTAGCACTAGCTTCCACTATATGATTATTTTGATTACCTATAGGGATCGCCATAGCCCCATTACTATAGCCATTTTCATCTCTGATAATGATCCCACATCCTACAATCCCTAGTTTCCCTTCGAGGTGCCATCAAAATTGACTTTATACCACCCCTTAGGAGGACGATCCCATCTAGCATTTCTTCTAAGGTTATTCTCCTTGTGAAGATGATGAATTCCACCAACCTTCTAGTTCTTAATGACAAAAGTCTCCCTACCACCTTTAGGCTCTTGATCTTTACCACTCATCCTAACATTTTCAGCCACCACCCTTCTCATCTTGTAAAATATCTGGTTGGAATTTGATTCCTTACCTCTAAAGACCCTATCATTCCTTTCTTTTCAAACCCCCCAACAAAAGAGAGGTAGGAGAAATTTCCAAATATTGATAATCAAAATATTGTGAGGAGTCTTCTAGGCAGTTGAAAAATCTTGGATATTGTTAGGAAAAACCCACTCAATACACAAGAGGCTAAGGAACTTATCCCATAACTTTCTAACATTCGCACAATGTAAAGTCATATGATCAACATATTCCTCTTCCTCCTTGCAAAAGTAGCATCTGTTGACAAGGCATAATCCTTTTTCTTTAAATTATCCATGGTGAGAATTTTAGCCTGCAACAAAATCCAAAAAAAATATGTTAACTTTAGGGGTCATACTCTTAAACTAGGCTTTCCCTTGACAAGGTTGATGGCAATCTTCAAAATTGTGAAAATATAGAGAGGAAACTGAGAAAATTCCATTGGGGTTAAACTTCCAAATGAGAGAATCCTCCTCTTCAATTAAAAAGATAAAGTTCAACATTATGTTTATATCCTTGAGAGATAAGTCTACTCTAGAAAAGTCCACCTGTTTACCATCTTCCCAATAATCAGCAACATAAGTACCAAAAGCCATCTTACACTACATCATATATCCATTCTAGTACTGATCAATGCTAAGAGGGTGATCCAGCACCCAAATATCATCCCAGAATTGGATAGTCTTACCATTTCCCACTTTCCATCTCACCCCCTTATTAACCATTTGTTTTTTTTGGGAGCATTTTCCATATTATAGAACCACCTTGAACATTATCTTTGTTAACAAAATGGCAAAGAATCATGTTATCCAAATTATATTTGTTATGCCAAATATTCTTCCATTCTCCATGATCATTAAAATATCTCCAAATAAGTTTAGAAAAAAAATAATCATTCATATTACTAATTCTTCTCAGCTCTAAACCCCCTTTTCTAATAGGCTTGCAAACCTTCTCCCAAGCTATAAGAGCCAATATTTTTATTTTCTTCCATGACTGTCCATAGGATTTTTTTTGGATTCTCTCAGTAATAGCGACATATTTCCTAGGAATCATAAACACTCTAAGAGCATACAAAAGGATGTTTTGAATAGTAGTTTTTAACACAATAATCTTACCAGCATGGCTAAGGAGAGATCCTTTCCAAACTACAAGCTTATTATAAATTTTATCTATCAAGGATCTCCAAAAGGAGTAAGGGGGAACAAGGAAAAGGGGAAAACCAAGACAAGACCCTAGGAGACTACCAACCTCATAGCCCATAATTCTCTTGATCTTTTCTTTCCAATTCTCATTAACATTTATGAAGTAGATAGAGATTTTAAGCCAATTAATAATCTGACCAGTAGCATCCCTATAATTAACAAGATCCTTCCTAATATTTCTAGCATTTTTCACTATAGCTTCTCCCATCACTATAGAATCATCCACAAATTACTCGTGAGAACATAATTGATCATTAGATGAGGGTTTAAGAGCAAAAAAGTCACCTTTTTGGACCATTTTATCAATGAATCTACCAAAGTATTCTACCATTAAGATAAATAAGATAGAAGGTAAAGGGTCACCTTGTCTTAAACCACATGAGGCTCGAAAGAAAGGATTCAAGGACCCATCAATCAACACTGAGAAAGTGGCTGAAGAGACCAAAATATGAATGAGATCCAAGAATCTATTATTAAAACCAAAGCTTGCAAGCCTAATCTAAGAAAGTCTAAGTCCACCATATCATAGGCTTTACATAAGTCTAATTTCAGAAGGAACCCTTCTTTGTTAGATTTTTTCAAAGAGTGGATTAAATCATGAACAAAAATAATAGAATCCAGAAAAGTTAGAATCCTTAAAGTAAGAACTTTAGAGATAATTTGATAAAAAGAGTTAAAAAGACTAATAGGTCTAAAATGATCTAAACTATCTACCCCCCACTTTTTAGGTATCTCAGCAATGAAAGTGGTATTCATCTCTTTTAAAATTTCCTAGAACCAAAGAATTCCTTAACACCATTAATAACATCTTTTTGTATGGTATGCTAGTAAGTATGAAAGAAAAGAAAGGGAAAACCATCTGGGCTTGATGCTTTGTACCCCTCAAAAGAAAAGATAACCTTTTGAATTTCTTCCTTGGATGGAATAATAATAAGGTGTATATTCTGATCTTCATTCAGGATGTTAGAAATAAAATCCAGGAAATCTTTTTGCTTATCCCTATCAAGATGGATATCCTTTTTCAATAGTTCATTGAAATACCTGGTAACTTCACGTTTGAAGTCTTCTTCTTCCTCAGTAATAACCATAGCCACCTTAGGTCTAGAAATTATGTTAGCCAATGTATGTTTCATAGTAGTCATTTGAAAGTACTTCATATTTCTATCCCCTTCTTTCAAAAAAATCTTTCTAGAGCGTTGTCTCCAAAAAGTCTCCTCTTTAGTAATAATGTCATGTAAGTCTACCAATTTTGCGTCCTCCTCTTCCTTAGACACATTATCATAACCATTCATCTAGATATTATCCTGTAATCTCTTTCAACTCCTCAAAAATCTTCCTTTTGCAATCAAAGATGTAACCAAAAGTTTCTTTATTCCATCTATTAATGTTATCTTTAACATTCCTCAATTTCTTCACAACTTTAAATATTGTTTTCCCCTCAACCTTAATCCTCCACCATTCCTTTATAATATTTTCCAAGCTAGGGTGTAAGGTCCACATTTTATCAAAATGAAAGGGAAATTCCTTTTCATAGAAACATGATCAGCTAAAAGAGAAATAGGATAATGATCAGATCTTGGTCTCACAAAAGCTAATAAAATGCAAGTGTAATTTTGAAACCATGAATTTCTTATTAGGGCCCTATCAAGTCTAATTTTTATGATATCATTTCCCAATCTTCTATTTTTACAAGTCTGGTTTATACCTTGTAGATTGATATCATGAAGTAGATGTTCATCAATAAAATCCATAAGGTCAATTCTGCTATCGAGATTAGGCTGGTTTCCTCCCATATTCTCATTTTATTTTAAAGGAGTATTGAAATCTCTAATAATAACCCATCCCTCATCAAAAAAGTCTCTCCTTTGATTCGATATTTTATACCAAAAATATTTTGTTCCCCACTTTGTATTAGGAGCATAGACATTAGTTTGAACCTAGGAAGTACCATCCTTGGTATTCTAAAATATGACATTCACCATATTATTGCTCTATGATATAATATTTGATTTAATATTACTACAATTCTATATCATAGCTATACCTCTAAAAGCCCCATCACCATCAACCCCTATGTTTTTACCATTATTGAAAAGACTCATATTCTCAACTTTATCTTTAGGCATCTTAGTTTCTTGAAGAAGAACCATATCTAGTTTATTGTCTCTTATCATATTCCTAACCATATTTTGCTTGTGAGGGTTATTCAACCCTCTTACATTCCATGAAATGATCTTTATGACATTTGGAATGATCTCAACTCTAGGATGGTTCTTTGGCTACCATATTCTATATTCCTATTCGCCTCCATAGTTTTTTTTTTTTTTTTGTTTGAATGCCTTCTCAACGTAGTGCAAGTATAACCAAAATCTCATGTTTTATCACTCCTGCCATTCATAACAACCACCACATTCTCCTTGTTTCTCTTCTAATTATCGTCTCTCTTCTTGTTTTTATTTTTTTCTTGTCTATAATAACTGTCCAATAATTTTCATTGTTGTTAGAACAATATCTTTTAAGTCCCCCCCCCCCCCAATTTAGGGGTGCTAACCTCCTTTAGATTTGGTATTCCATCTTTTGTGGTGATGTCATTCCCATCATGGAATTAGTCTAAGAACACTTTGAAAGTCTAGCCCCAAGAACAATATACTTTTGGGCATCCTGAAAGTCTATCTCATTACTATTGATAGGATTTACATAGCTAGCATCCGAAATTTTTCCCAATAATGCTCATGCCATAGATCTCCTTATCAACTAGTGAATCTTCTATTATGCTTTCAGCTTCCTCATCACAAGTATCCTTCACAATATGAGAGGTTGTCATAGAGTGCTCTATATCTAAACCCATACCTTGAACTATCAAAGATGGGTCACTATCATCATTTTCATTTATCTTCATCTCTTCCAAATTCTAATCATTATTGCTAGAAACACTCTTTTTCTCTTCCAACTTATAATCATTACTACTAGTATCACTACTCTTCTCATTATTTGTTAGGGTTTGGCCCTTAGGATCAGAATCCTTGATTCCCTTTTTGACCTAAGACATATCTTTTCCCAGTGTCCTAATTTTTTTACAATGGAAACATGCAAACATGATAGACTCATATTCAATCTTCTGCAGCCAAGTCCCTAGTTTTCACTATAGCATAATACATGTAGGCATATCCACCCCTTGAATGAAACTAACACAAATTCTTGTGTATGTAAGCCACTTCCTCGACACCATGACTGGGTCTATAGAAAGAAGCTCTCCAAAAGTGTTTGTGATGCCTTGAAACACATCTTCCACCTAGAATTCTAGGGGCATACCTGGTAGTTTCACCTAAACTAGAGCTTGAATAGTCCTTTCATCTTGAATTCTTGGATTAGGTCACCATTTTTTTAGGATCATGGTGTTCTTTCTAATTAGCCATGATCCACTACACATAATATTTCTATGATCTTCATCACATGAGAAATAAAAAGATAAAATTTCTTTAGACATCACTGCCACATCAACTTGTCCTTTCAGAGCCCATTTTCTCTTAACAAAGGCCTTGACATTCTCAATATTTGGTCTGGTTCCCAAGAACCTCCCAATGAGCATATTATCCATTTAGGATATGTTCAAATCAATGATTTGGTCTGGGATCTCTAATCCAAAAGAACCTAGCTCAACATTTGAAATATTTTTCTCAAAAGGTAGAGTGGACTTATTGACCAGTTTGATGCAAAATAGACCTAACCATTTTTTTCATAGACCATCTCAAGTAGATTAGAGACTGCATGCCTGCCCCTGGGTCTCTAGGCACAATGACACCATCGAGATCAAAATCCTATTGACAATCCCCATCAGTCATTCCTTGTTAACCTCCATTTCCAGAGGATCCCACTCCATCGTATGCCTTCCTGCTCCCCTTTACTTTTGAAATTTGAACTCCTCCTTTCTTGCTCACTTCTCCTTCCATTGCTTGCTCACTTCTCCTTCAAAAATTCAATATTGGTAGCAAGATTTAAATAAGGGCACTAGTTAGAATGTAGTTCACACCTTTTGAGATTGTTATTAGAATGTAGCCTAGAGGAATATCAGATTTAAGGGATGTTGTTGGTGAAGAAAAAATAAGTGTTGTAGGGGAATAATTTTTTGATTTTATGGAGTCTTTGTATAAGGAAGTGAATTTTAAGTTGGAACAAAGTAATAAAAAGTACAAGAAGAATGCTAATAATTCTAGAAGATATCATGTTTTTGGAGTTGGTGATGGGGTGATGGTTCATTTAAAGAAAGGTGGATTTCTTACTAGAACATATAATAAGTTGACGATGAAGAAGTTTGGACTTTGTAAGATCTTGAAGAAATTTGACAATGGAAATGCATATGAAGTTGAGTTACCTAATGACATGTATATATCTCCTATATTCAATGTTGCATATTTATATAAGTTTTATGAGTCAGATGATGAAGTTGTTGTATTAGATGATTATCCTAAGAAGTAGATTGAAGAGCTTGAATGGGTATTGGATCAAAGAATTAGTAAGAGAACAAGAGGATAATATTACCATGAGTATTTGGTGGAGTGGAAGAATAGATCAATTGAATATGCTACATGGATTTAGCAATTTGAGTTGGATTTAGCTCAAGTTATGACACTTTCATGATTCAGGAGAATCATTTCTTTCTACCCTGGTTGTCTGATGTAAGAGCATATTGGGTTTCCCTGAAATCTTGCTCATTTTCATTCATTCTAGTAGTTATTGTTGAGTTCCAATTGTTTTCGAGTTGTCTAGTATTGGCTGAGTTGTCTAGTGTTGGCTGAATTGTCCTTTATGTGCCGAGTGAACTAGTTATTTTACTAATACTCAGTTCCTTCTTTGTCCAAGTTGTCTATGTTTTGGTTCTTAATGGGAGAAGACTCTTGTATTTAATTTAGATCATGAATTTAATGATATAATCTTGTCTGGGGATGAGTATTGACCATTTTGAGGTTGGCTTTATTTGATGTAATGTTCTAGAAACTTTTGTAAGCTATTTTGGCAAGTATAAATAAGGTTCTTAGGCTAAGGTTAGGGGAGAAAAAAAAAGAACTTAGAGGATTTAGAAAGTTTGGAGCCTATGTGTTTGAAATTGTAAATTTGAAGCTCGATCTTGAAGTTGTATTTTGTATCTGGTTGTAACCTAGAACGGCTTACAATTGGGCATGTATGTTGTTAACTTGATGAATCAATAAAAGTATTTTGTTTCTCTCTCCATTGTGTTGTCATTTTTTGTTTGCTTCCATTGTGTTTATTATAAAAGGTGGTTTAGATAGTTGGGTGTACCCTTGGCCCTAGTTTTTCAGTCCTCCTTGCACCAATCTTTCTAGTGGTTGATATACTTATTGCCTATAGATTATCTAAAGTTAACGAGGGTTCCTATGAATCTTAATGAAGATTTTTTTTGTAAAAGAAAACTCCAACTATCCTCTACCATAATTTTCTAATTGGAAAATCAACAAGCTCTCATTGTTGATCTTTATGCTTCATGTTGATGGTAGAGAATTTGGGTTGACTTGTTCCTCATTAATTTGGTTCAAGAACTCACTTTTTTGATGAAAAGTTTATCGCATTCTTTGATATTTACTTACTCATATTTGACACTATTAGAATTTTGAGACTAAATATTTATATATTTTTTCCATTTAATTTTCCTCTTTTGTTGTTCAATGAAGTTTCTCTGCTTATATAGAATTCTTCTATGAAAACTAAGGTTCTTTCTTGTTGTTTTGTACACTTCATATATTTATCACTTGACCTTTTGTTTCCACATATTTGATATTAAAAAAGACTTCCTTCATTCTTTGGACTATGTGATTTATTACCAGTTCCTCTATTCCCTTTTTAACTTTGTAACAACTTGCTTCTTTTCATATAAGTAGCATACTAACTGGAAATTACACATCCACCTAGAGACCAATCAAAATAATTATCTTAAACCATTCAATTTCACCTTCTTTCATTTCGAAACCATTGTATATACCTTCTAGAATCGTAACACAATCCTCAAGTTAGTCCAAAAATGGTTTATATAGAAGTTTGTGCCATTAGAAACAACTATGTCCAAAACTATTGACTCGACACTTAAAGGTTTTGATGCTCGACATTCATTAGATCTTCAATGCTATAACTTGTCACCTGATTAACTCGACACTAACTATGTATATTACTTAGCATGTATTGTCTGGCAACTGATGCTTGACATCCTCTGATCACTTGACTCACATTGATTACTTGGCTTGCTTTGATCACTCAACATACAATATAAATATGACTAAGTGTGTTATCACTCATTTTTCAAAATCAATATGAGATTAAAAAACTCTTCCTTTGACATGAGTGGCAAAAACACATTGTCATGCATATACATCTTAACTATGAGCATAACGCAAACAATATATATACTTTACTCGGTTCCCATACAAAATTCCAAAACTTCAAAATTTTTCAAAATTGGTGACTTGAACAATCATACCTCTTCAAAATTTCATAAGATCCCCTAAGTTGAGTGTTCCTTGTTGTATCTGGATTTTGATAACTCCTTATAAGTGAATATGTTGTACTGCCGATGTCCCCTATTTTTGTCTTAAAACTATGGTACTTCATGCTCATTTCCATTTCCCCTTATCATTTTCATGCCCTCTTTTTGACACTTATGTCATGGGTGGTACAATTAGAGTGTGTTTGTCAAAAAATGTTTTATAGACCTCCATTATGATTTTTAATGATGCATCCCAATTATTACACACTACCTCTAGATATTGATACTGTACATCTAGCTTGGTAGCAAGGTTAACCAAGCCATCATGAGTGGAAAGATGAGAATCTTTCTTCATCAAGGTTTCAACAAAGGTTGTTTCCTTGTGTAATTCTTCCATGTGTGGGGTCCACATGGATTGGATGTTGATCAAGGTAGCTCAAATATTAGCATCTTATGCTTTCAGCTATGCAAGCCTACCTTGAATGGATAGCAGTCTCTAAAAAATTGACTGACTTTGGCTAGGAGATAATTGTAAGGTATTACCTATTGTCTTTAGATATCCCTCCAATTGGTCAACATTCATCTATACTTCTTGTATAAAAAGATTCACATCACATAACTTGGTGTAAAGAGAGAAAATGTTCTGCAACACCTTCTTTACATTTCAATCTTGGTTGCTAACTCAACCTGTGATAGTGCAATAACACTAGATGTCTTTTCAAGTACTTTTATCTGAAACTTCTTTTCTAACCACTCTAATAGTTTGGTATTTGCATCTAGGTCTTCATCATTCATTTAGTCAACAATATTGACTAGTTGCTCAAGAATAGGTTTCAATTCATTGGGGAATGGAATATTGAAAGCATCAAGTAATAGGTCTTTGATGCCAGACTCTGGTTACCTTACAAGTTTTTGTGACTCCTCCTGGTAGTCAAGTTCTTTAGAGGCCAAGCACTCAAGCCACACCATTGCAGATATCTAGGCCAAGTGCAAAGACATCAAGAAGCTTAGAAGAGATATCCTATGGAGATGTAAGTCTTGATGAGGTGATTGAACTTCCAAAGTTTGATCTAAACACAATCACCATTGAGCAGATGAGAATCTTGCAGGAAGCTTTGCATAGAAAGAAACACCAAGAGTTACTAAGAAGGGAGCATAAGCTGAAGCAAGTGATTCATGAGATAGAAATTTGTTCCTCTAGAGAAGTAGCCACCTTTAATTATTTAGGCTTGTCCATCTAACTATCCTCTCTCTTGTCTTCACCTTGTGTCTATGGTGTAGGCATAGGACTTGCTTCCTAACCTAATTTGGTTTCTATTCCATCCTTCTCAATTGTGAGTAAGCCCTACTTATGTGAAATGAAAGGCATAAGAGGTAAAGCAACTTGTGTTGTGGTAAAACCCTATTGTTTAGTGCTTGCACTCTGTTCTTCTATAATTTTTACCACTAGGGGCACACTAAATGTGTCATTTTGCTTCTCCCCTACTATTGCCATGTATGCCTATTCAATTTCATTAGTTCTCACCAATATAGGATTTGAGCATAATTGTGCTACCATGGTGGAACTCTTCAATGTTGTCTTTAAGTCATCCTTAGTTAAAGGATTTATTTTCTAAGCAGAATTATCAGTAACATCATTGATTTGTATTGAGTCCCGCTAACTCACTTGGCTTATGTGTAGAGGACTATTACTCGACACTTGTACCTCAAGTACACTTTGATCATCTTGCTGCTCATTCTTAGCTATAGCCTCTTCTTATATTACTTCTTTCTTAGTGCCTCCCACACTACCATCCTTAATTGACTCATCTTTTGTAGTCTTCGCTGCTTGTTCAATTGTCTCTTTCTCAGCTTGCTTAGGCTCTTGCAAGGCTTGCTCACATTTCTCTTTTATTGTTGGAGTGGGTAACCCATAAATAGATCTCCAAATACCTATGCTTTTGGTTACCACATCCTTAATCTACTTATTCAATATATGGAAACCTCTATATTTGGGGGAAAATTTAGTTTTGTGCCTTTCCATAGCCTTAGTAATATGTCTTTTATCCAATTTTGGCATTTCTTGTGCTAAAGTTGACTTCCTAATTTGTCTTTTTGTTTATGGTATGTATTGCCAATTTTTCTCAACATGGTCATAAAGACTCTTAGATAATGAGTTGGAAATCTCTATAGGAGTTGATTTGAATCTAGCCATCATTAGATATATGGCTTCCTCTATAGTATTTTGTCCAACTTTTCCTATCTTATCAAAATCTATGTGTGCAAAAATAGAAAAAATTACATATGATTTTATATTGTCACACAAATTATCTAAATTAGAGGAGGAACTGTGGCTTACCAACTTGAATTGACTCATGACATCAGCTTTAGTCTTCTCTTCATCTAACTCAGTTGGAGCTACATATTTTCTCCTCTCATATTTCTTCTTGACTGGATGGCTCAGCTCTGCTGAAGTAATAGTCCTTTTACCTTTAGGTTTCTCAATAATATTGAATTTCTTAGTGGCTGCCCTTGTGCGAGCCCTGGTAACAGGAATTGTTGGCTTCTATTGTGACAATTTCACAATCTTCTTCTTGGGTTTCTCCACTATAGGTTCCTTAGCCTTTCTTTTCTTTTCAACAGGCATAGGTGTTTCCTTGGCTTCTTCTTCCTCAACACCTTCTTCATGAGCTCCCTCATCTTCTCCTTGTCCTTGAGTAATTGTCAATGGGTCTTGGACTTGTTCTTCCTCTTCTTCATCTCCCCCTTTTCCAATTTTTTCTTTTCGCTTCTTGACAATTTTGTTCTTCTTCCTAAGAATAGTAGTTTTTTTCAAATCTATTGTGATCCTAGACTTGGCTACCTCATATTTACCAAATGAGGTGGTAATCTTATCTATTTTCTCTACCAATAAAGTTGTGATTTCTGTAGATGCCTCATCAATATTTATCTCATATGGCAAGGGCTTAGGCCATTTGACCCTTGGTAGGACTGCCTGCACATGTGTATAATCAACAATAACTAGAAAGAAAACATCATTATAATGTTTCTCAACTAGTGACACTAGAATCCTTAATCTCTACATCATATACTTCTTAAAGTCCTCAAAATATCTTGTCATCACTGACTTAAAGTTATCTCCAAGTTGCTCTATGTATTTTGTTGATCTTAGATTAGTTTTGACAAGTGGGTGTCTAACTTAGTTCATGCCGAATAAGTAGTACATATTGAACACAACATGTATATAATAAAGCATGTTGAGTCCATAATGAGTACCAAGCCACTCATGTGTCAAGTCACTCAAGTGTCAAGCAGATAGTATATGCCAAGTAATTCAAGGGCCGAGTAAGCAGTGCATGTCGAGTGATATATTTGTTGAGTCAGAGTATAGAGAATAGTATATGCCAAGCATCAGAGACTTTTGATGATGAGTAAGATAGTTTTTTTATAGTTATTTGTAATGGCACAAACAACTATGTAAACCATTTTTAAGCTGACTTAAAGATTGAATAACAATATTTGGAGATAAGAACGAATACTAATTTGGATTCCCAATACATTACATATAGCCAATCAGAAAAAGGGAAGATTTAAAAATGGATGAATCATAGTAATTAATTCATACCTAACCCTAAGTCATCTAAGTCTTCTTAAGGAGGACAAACCCTAACTATCTATGATGCAAAGAAATTATATGGAGTGAAGAAAGACGTTTTTATGCACAAACAAAGCATTCATGATGGCTAAGGAGTTGTGATCTGACACTACATTATAGAGTCAATTAGAGGAGAATAGAGGAAAGGAAAGCATATGAAAAAGAGACATCTGATCAAGAAGGATTGAGAATACATCAGTTTAGAGGTGATCTTTCATCAGACAATCAAGTGCTAATTGTAGGATCATTGCTGAGTCATTCTAGCAAGTGAATTAGTTAAATATCTTAACAAAGTAGTCCTAACAAATTGTACTGAAATCCTTTAATAGGGCATGCACTTAATTGTGAGTTGAAATCCTTTAACAAGGCACACTTCTAACAAGGTGTTGAAATCCTTTAGTAGGGTGAGACCTAACAGTCTTTGTAAGTCTTTAGTAGTGCATACCTTTCATAGGGTAGATCATGTCTCATGATCAAACATTGTAACCTTCATTAGATACACTTTATTACTTTAGCAGTGAAGATTTGTGGGTGTCATCCTCACCCCAATTTTACCTTCTCATTGGAGGGTTTCTGGGTAATCATATCTGGTGTCATACATGTGTGAATGTTTACATGTTTTACATGATATTTCAGTTTACTTAGTGAATGTATGAGATGGATGTGTGGTGAAATTTTTGTGGGTAGAAGTTTAAACTACTAATTCACCACACCGCCCCAACCCACCCCATGCCCCCCCCTAGAAGTTTACCTTTCCTATTATAATTCCAATTATTGGTATTAGAGCCAGGTTCTTTGAAAGAGAAGATTTGCAGCTTTGAGAAAAGATCTTGAAAATGGAAGTCTACAAGTTGGGAAAGATCATTGAGAATTAGGGAATTGAAATACAACTCATTCTACATCAACTGGATGAAGCAAGAGAAGAACTAAAGAAATCTTTAAAGAGAAGGAAGGAAATTGATATTGAGGAGAATGACACACAGTATAGAGAGATAGATACTACTAAGCTATTTGGTAATGGAGACTCCAATGAATTTGATGCAGTTGTTGTAGATCTTATGGAAAAGGATAGAGCCCAAGTTGAGGAAATTAGAAATATCAAGTTAGAGCAAGAATCACAAGCCATACTACTATGTGAAGTGACTGAATATAAAAAGAAAGCTATGAAAGACAAAGCCATGACTGAAGATGAGAAAAGAATTTTGAGCAATAGACTAGAGGAGAAGTCATTAGAGCTAACCAAAATTTTCAACATGCAATTGGATACTATAAGTCAAATAATGAATGCCAACTATGAGTTGAATGTTAAGGACATTGGGATAATGGCATTGGAGTTGCATAATGAGTAATTGCAAAATAACCTAGAAAGGGAAAAAGAATTTTCTAAGAATTTCAACAAGCCAAATGAAGCCATCAAATACTTTGAGCAATTATTGAGATCCCCTGGCTCCAACAATGATACATCTAGACTAGGATACACAAGTACTGAAGAAGGAGAATCATCAAAAAGTGCTGAAGAAAGAAATAATAAAGGTAAGAACTCTAAACCTACTTGTCATAATTGTGGTAAGAAAGGATATACTACTAATATGTGTAGAAGCAAGATTGTGAATCAGAATGTCAAGCATAAGAGCATGGTTTAATGTCATATGTGCAACAAATAAGGACATCAATCAAATGACTGCAGAACCAAGACCATGCACACATAAATATTTGAAGGATAATGTTATAATTTTCAGAAGCATGGACATAGAGCTTTTGAATGCAGATCCAAACCCATGTGGTCATCAAACAAGAAACAAAGGAAAGAAACAATGATAACTCTTACAAGTGGGATTATAATACGAGATATAGCTATCATTATTGTCAAGAATATGGACATGTTCCTAAGAATTGTATTAGGACATGCTTCAAAGGTGACTGCAAAAGGTGGTTGAGCATTGTTTAAAGATTAGTCACATTAGTTGCTAATGTCCAACAAGGTTAAAGGCACCAAGTTGTGAATTTGATAAAAGAAAAGGAAAGGAAGATGTTTAAAATGTTAGAGATGAGATGAACAAGACATGGAAGAAAAAGGATGGTTGCAACACATCAAATGGAGAAGGGATCACTTCACTCAATGGGTTAGGTGATCATGCCTCATCAAACTAAGCAATCAAAAGGTATGTGGGACTGATATTCACAAGTTATATCATACATCAATTCCAAAGGACTTAGCACTAAAAAGATTATATAAGCATGAATAAAGATGCAAGATGTTATTAGGAATCCAAGAAAAATCTCCAAGTTTTTCATGTTATTGTCGAGCATGAAATGTTTCCTATGACTGTTGAGTGGAATGCTAGAAGATGCTGAGCTCATAATGGTTGCTGAATAAATGGAAGGATAACAGATGCAAGTGAGCTTGAAATTAGTTTATGCTAAACTTACTATTGTTAAGTACTCAACATTGATTGCAAGCTTTCAAACAATATTTGATCAACTTTTGACTCATTTTCATGATATCAAAAGTGAGGAAGAGCAAGGAGAGTAGAAGGCAATCAAAAATTCATCCAAAGAGATTGCAAAATATTTTAGCGGTGATTCTACATCATTTTGTCAGATCTTGCAAGGTATTTATCAAGTGCTGAGTTATGTTGTTTATATTTTCATAAACCCTAATTTCACAAAATGACATCTAGTTCAAAGAATATACAGGGAAAAGAAGTTTTGAATCTTCAACAAGTTAGCTATGAAGTTAAAAAACCAATATTCAAATCCATTCCTGACATCACTTACAAACAAGACCATTCTAGTGCGCTATCCATGATACCTTTAATGGTGCAAGCTGTTAGGAAGTATTAAAAATATAAAATTGGAGTATTGGTGATATGGAGATCAAGTAAGCATATGAAAAAATTTGTGAGAGTGGTGTACTAAGGGAAGAATACAAAATTGTAGAGAAGAAAGGGTTAACACGAGCCCTAGATTTTTTGAAAGTGTTAAAAAATGAATGGATTAGGATAGTATTGAGTAGAATTCATGAAAATTCACTATGGCTGGATAATGGACCCATCAAGATCACCAAAAGGATAATCCATAGAATAATAGGGTATCCAACCCTAGATTGGCCTAAGACTTTGAGAAGTGACTCAAAGGAGGTTATTGAGAAAAACACTAGAGTTGTATGGAACAGAATAGGAATGACAAATGATACCATTACTAATCCTTTGATAGATTCCAATAAGGGCTATTTCACACAAATTTTATCAATCCAACAGATTGAATAGTGTGCCCTATATTGCAGTAGATGTTGGATATAAAATTGTCAAGAAATGTCAAGAAAGATCACACATATGATCTTGTAGAATTATAACTACAACAACTAATTAAGAATTTAGGAGTAATAAAAAAGATAAGAGTGCACAATGTACATTTGGTTCTATTCTGATATGCATTTTCTTTTATGTTCAAAATACTTTTCCTACATTTGGCATAGTTGCATGGAAAACCAACAGGTTAGTGGCAGTATAGATTAGTGAGTTCATTGAACACTTAGGTGAGAACTTTGAGTTAGTTATGACCATCTATTTTGAGGATTTTAATCAATCAATGAAGAAAAGATTGAGAATACTAGTATCCTTAGTGGAAAAAAAATTATGATGATGTTTGATTTCTAGTGGATGTTGATTACACTTTTTTTCAAGCAACAACTCCAACAGTAAAATGGTTGAGGCCCTTAGGATATGAAATAAATGTAGATGAAGCCTCTGCAAAAATTATAGCTTTATTGGTAGAAGAGGTAGACAAAAATGCTACTGCATTTGGAAACTATGAAATGGCTAAATCTAAAATACCATGGAACTAAAGATTACCTCTATTATTAAGAAGAAGGATAAGTTGGTAAAGAAGTTGAAAGCAAAATATGGTGAAGATGCCAAGCAGGAAGAAGAAGAAGAAGAAGAGGATGAAGAGGAAGAAGACATTCAGGCACAAGCACTACTTACATTGACACAAGCAATAGAAGAACATCAACCAGAAGAAGAGACATTAATTGTTGAAGGTGTCAAGGGAGAAGAAGCCAAGGAAGCACCTACTCCCCCTAATCAAAAGAAGAGGAAGGCCAAGGCACAATCTATGAGAAGGGCTAAAAAGACTATCAAACCAAGCTAAGCTAAGCCTACAACACCTACTACAAGGGCTAGTGCATGTGTCACTGCACTAAAGGAAAAAGAAAAGAGAAAACCTATAGAATAGGGAGGTGAAGTGCAGAAAAGACCAAGGAGAAAATACATTGCACAAGCTGAATCTAATGAGGAGAAAACAAAATCAGATGACAATAGCCAATTCAAAGTGGTGAGTCACAATCCTCTATCTGACTTAGAAAATCTATGTGAAAATATTAAGAATAGTGCAAATTTATTAGGATTTTCACATGTTGATTTTGATAATCTTGGTAAAGTTTAGAAAAATCAAGTGAAGGAAGCTATATATGCAATGATGGAAAATTTTAAGAAAGCTCCACTAGAAATTGCTAACTCAATACCTAAGAGCCTATATGAGAGAGTTGAGCAGAATTGGCACTATTCTTTGAAAATTGGAAAGGCAAATAAGGGAGACTTCACTTGCCCAAGTAATGCCTAAACTAAGTAAGGCACAAATTGCTAAGGCTATGAAGAAATATATAGTTAGGTTTGTACCTAAATATAGAGCATTTGGCATATTGTAAAATAATATTGAAGATGTAGTTAAGAAGTCTACTCAAATGTGGAAAGTGACATATGGTTTAGCAATAGTAAAGTAGGTGAACATGAACCTATTGAGGTGAAAGATGATGAAGATGATAATGATGAAGACACTATTGAGGGAAATATAGAGATGCAAGTAGACAACCAGGCAACAACTGAGGCAGAGCAACAATAAGAATAGAGTGTACAAGATACATAATCCCCTGATGTCAGCCCTCAACATGTAAAATGTGCTGAAATAGTAATAGTTAATGATGTATTTGATGTCATAGCTATGAACATCAACCCCCTAATAGAGGAAGATCTGAAGAATATACTTGATTAGTCTACATTGTAGGCCAAACTATGTGATAATTCTATATTGGTAAGTGTGGATGAATTGCAGAAACAAGTGACTAAAACTACAAGGGAAGAGGTGAATACACAAGAACCACCTACTATCACCCCTCAAGTCACTAATGTACAACCTTTGGATAAAACACTTGAAGCTATAATTGAAAAGGTTGACACAGTTGAAGTAGATAAAGTGGAAACTTAGGCCACTACTAAAGAACAAAGTCAAATAGGTCAAATAAACTTATCTACACCTATAACACATGCACAAGGTGCAAGTCAAAACATTGTGGCAGAACGAGGCAAGCCTAAAGAGATCAAGCTGACACCAAAGGTGAAGGAGCAAGTAGTAATTTAGGCCCTGATAACTTTAGCAGAATTTGACACTCCTAGTCACATGCTTTAGAAGCTGAGGATAGATGCAACACTATTGCAAATCTCAGTGTTGAGTCTGAGCTCATCAAAGGCTGAAGAAGTAATAAAATATGGAGATGTGAGTCTTGATGAAGAGATTGTATTACCAAAATGTGACTGACACAATGACAATTGAGTAGATGGGCATATTGCAAGAAGCCCTAGCAAGGAAAAGAAGACAAGAATGGTTCAGAAAGGAGCATAGGCAGAAGCAAGCATTACAGGATATCAAAGACATCATTTAAGATGCATTTAGCCTACTGACTTCAGATGAAACCAAGCCACTAATTGAACAACTAACAAACATAGTGGAGAAGGTAAGTGATGTAGACCTAGACACAAATGCAAAACTGTTAGAATGGCAAGACTAGAAATTCCAAAGCAAAGTAAATGAGAAAATATCAGGTGACATAGTACTCACATAATTTTCATTAGCAACAAAGGTAGAAAGTGTGAAGAAGGTACTTGAGAATATCTTCCCAATGTACACTAAATTTTGCAATCCATCACTCTTCACACAAGGGACAAGAAGTCACATTTTGAGTTTGGAAAGTCAGATTAATGCATCAAGTGCAAAACTTCCTATGACACCAGCTCAAAGTGAGAAGCATTTCAGAACTTTGTTACAAACCTAGAGATAGTTAGCTGCATTGTTAGTAGATGAATCCAATATAAGGGCTAAATTTATTAACATCCAAACAATATTGATCCCCTACATGGAAATTTTTCACAAGGAATTAGGTTATGCTAAAACACTTATGAAGAAAGACCCAAATCTTTCAACATTATATGGCCTAGTCCACCTTGCTGTCAAGATAACTATCCAAATTAAGTCTTTGGATGTAGCATGCAAAAATTGGGATGAAACTCTCAAAATTATCCTAGATTTCCATAAATCTTTCTTGGACAAACACATGATCAGTGTATAAGCCCATTGACATAAGTGTCAAAAAGGGGGAGATAGATAGATTTCGGGGGAGATAAAAAAAAATAACAAAGGGGAGATTAGCAAAGGGAGAGAAATAAAAAGAGGAAGATACAAAATCGAGAGTAAGAGAAGGGATAGAGAAAAGACAGAATAAGCTATGGGGGAGCAAGCACAAACAACATGAAGTCAATGCATCAGTTGAGGCATATTTACTTAGCAAGAGTACATAACTTTGGATATAGAGCAAATCTATCAACTTAGGAGGAGTTATTAGATTTTGAGGTACAAGTTGTTGCCAAATTTTGAAAATTTGAAGTAATGTATATAACCCAAATAAGAGATATATTATGTCATAAGAATAAAGGATATTAATGCATGACCAAGTGTTTTTGACACTCATGTCTAAGGGAGAGATTGTTGATCTTAGATTAGTTTTGACAAGTGAGTGTCTACACACTTTAGTCATTTACTTAGTTCATGTCGAATAAGTAGTACATGCTGAGAACAACATGTATTTAATAGAGCATGATGAGTCCATAGTGAGTACTAAGCCACTCATGTGCCAGGTCACTCAAGTACTTAGCAGATAACATATGCTGAGTAATTCAGGATTCGAGTAAGCAATGCATGCCAAGTGATATAGATGCCAAGTTAGAGTATAGAGAACAGTATATGCTGAGCATCAGAGATTTTAGATGTTGAGTAAGACAATTTTGTTATAGTTATTTGTAATGTTACAAATAGCTATGTAAACCATTTTAAAACCAACTTAAAGATTGAATTACGATATTTGGAGGTAAGGACGAATCCCAATTTGTATGCCAAATACATTACATGTAGCCAATTAGAAAAAGGGAAGATTTAAGTGGAAAAATGGATGAATCACAACCGTTGATTCATACCTAACCCTAAGTCACCTAAGTCTTCTTAAGGAGGACAAACCCTAAACTATCTATGATGTGAAGAAGGTGTATGAATGAGTGAGGAAAGAAGTTTGCATGCTCGAACAAAGCATTCATGGTGCTAAGGAGTTGTGATCTGAGACTACATTGTAGAATCAGTTAGAGGAGAATAGAAGAAAGGAAAATATACAACAAAGAGACATCTGATCAAGAAGGATCAAGAATACAATAGTTTAGAGGTGATCTATCATAAGGAATTCAAGTGGTAACCACAGAATCATTATCAGGTCATTCTAGTAGGCAAATTAGTTAAATCTCTTAACAGAGTAGTCCTAACAGGCTGTATTGAAATCCTTTAATAGGGTACTTAATTATGAGTTGAATTCCTTTTAACAAGGAAAACTTCTAATAGTGTGTTGAAATTCTTTAGCAGGGTAAGACCTAACAGTCTTTGTAAGCCTTTAAAAGGGCAGACCTTTCACAAGGTAGATCATGTCTCATGATCGAACATTATAATCTTCATTGGATACACTTTATTAATGTAGTAGTGAAGATTTGTGGGTGTCATCCCCACCCCAATTTTACCTTCTCATTGGAGGGTTTCTGGGTAATCATATTTGGTGTCATACATGTGTGAATGTTTACTTGTCTACATGTTTCAGATGTACATGCTTTACATGATCTTTGAGTTTACTTTGTGAATGTATGAGATGGATGTGTGGTGAAAGTTTTATGCATAGAAGTTTAAACTATTGATTCACCCCCCCACCCTCCCCCCTATAAAAGTTTACCTTTCCTATTGTAATTCCAACGTATTCTCCAATCTGAACTGCAATAGACTTGTTGGTATTCCAAGCAACTTTACCAAATGGAGGAAATGTGTTCTACACATAAAAGAATATACAAACTATTAAAGAGGAAAATTTGCAAGATGCACTCTTAGTTTTCCTTATGGCCTACAAGTTTTTAGATAGTTGTTGAAGTTGCAACTCAGCAAGATCATAGGAGTGGTCTCTCTTTACTATTTTGTATCCCAAATCTACAACCATGCAAGACAAATTGTTTAATCTACTTGATAGGAAGAACTTGTGAGCTATCACTCTCACAACAAAAGCAATTAGGGGGTCTAAGATAGAATCTATAGGCATTCCCCTATTATTCCATATTGCACCTATTTTCTTCTCAATTATATCTTTTAAATTACTTTGCATGCTCTTGGGTTTGTCTAGGGTAGGATACCTTGACACCTGGCTAATGATCCTTGTAGTAATTTTAATTGGTCCATTTTCTATCCATATGAAGTTGTCATGTATTCCACTAAGAAAAATCTTGATCCATTCAGTCTTGAATACATTAGGGAAATCTAGGGCATAGGTCAACCCTTTCCTTTCTATGATTTTGTTCTTGTTCCTGAAAAATCCATCATCACAAAGTTGACTATACAATTTCCTAATTTTCATATCACCTATACTTTCAACTTTGCATGTGTAACAACACTTGAAATCCTGAATCATTAAGACTTGCGGTGGTATCATTGATAGTGCACCATATGAGTCTCCTTTGTAAGCAATTTTAGGTATTTCCTAGAAAGGTGGTTGTACTAATTAATTTCACATTCAACACTTCATTTCCCTCTTTCTTGACACTTTTAGAAGAGCTTACTGCTATATTTGATACCTAGGGTTTATGAAAACTCAAACAACAAAACTTGACAGTAGTAAAATACCTTTTCAATTTGATGAATATGTCGAGTTCCAGTTGAATTCGGTTCACAAACACAAGAATCTCTTGTTGCAATTTTCCTTCGTGCTCTTTGTACTCTCTTCGATCTTGAATGAATGCAAATAAGTCAAGAAATGACTATATAAACCTTAAAATTTTGTAATAAATGCTTAATGCTTGCACAATTGTAAGCTCGATAAATATAGGGTTTCCAACTCACTCGGCTTACACATGATTTCCACTTTGTTTAGTTCATGAATCGTGCTCAACCAATACTACCATACATAGTAGCTTGACATCAACTAAAATTCCTTTCATGCTCGTCAACCACAAGAAATTTTCCACACTTGACAACAACATGAAAACTAACAAAATTTATATATTTCTTTGAGGTTCTAACCAATACATTGTATCTTAATTCATGCATATATAATCTTTTCATAACTTAGATTCTTGGAACTGATGTAAAATATATCATTGAGAAATTAGTCCCACACATACCTCTTGATTTCCTAGTTGGGGGTAGTGTGATCACTTGATCCATTGGATGAAGTGATCTCATCTAAACTTGATGTACTATAATCTTCCTTTTTCTTCCATGTCTTTTTCATTTTCACTTTGACTTTATCAACATCAACCTTCTCTTTGCCTTTATTGAATTCATTTCTTGGTGCCTTTGACCTTGTTGAACAATTTTTGTTAATGTGACCAGTCTTCAAACAACTAAAGCATGTAGTTTGACTTAACCATCTACTGTAATCACTTCTAAAATATGTTCTAATGTAATTCTAAAGAACATTTCCATACTCTTGACAATAATAACAACTATACCTTGTATTGTAATCCCAACTGTAGGATTTTCTATTGTGTTGTTCCTTTGTCTTCTTACTTGATGTCCAATTGGCATTAGATCTGCATTCATATGCTTTATGTCCATACTTCTAACAATTGTAGCAATATCCTTCAAATCTTTGTGAGGTTGACGTCTTGGTCTTGCATTCATGTGCCTGATGTCCTTTCTTGTTGCACTTATGATTGTAGCCCTTTAATTTCTACTTAGGGTTTTAATTTGCATTGTTGCTCGTGCAAACATTTTTTGTATGACCTAACTTTCCACAATTATGATAAGTAAGTTTGTAGTTCTTACCTTTTTTTTTTTCTTTGCTCACCACTTTTAGATAATTCTCCTTCCTTAGTACTGGTGTAACCTAATCTAGCAATATAATTGTTGGACCTAGGAGATCTCATCAGTTTCTCAAAGTATTTGATAGCTTCACTAGGTTTGTTGAAACTTTCAACAAATTCCTTTTATTTTCTTAGTTCATTCCTTAGTTGTCCATTCTATAATTTTATGGTTGTGATCTCAATATCCTTTCCATTCAATTCATGATTGGCCATCATCAATTTATTCATTGTATCCAAATTCATGTTAGCAGTCCTTTGTACCTATGATGTCTTTTCTTCTAATCTATTGGTTAGTGTTCTTTTGTCATCTTCAATCATGACTTTGTCTTCCTCATCTTTCTTTTTTTGTTTGGTCACCTTGCATAACAATAATGATTGGACTTCTTGTTCTATCTTAAGATTTTTGAACTCTTCAGTTAGGGTTCCATTCTTTTCCATCAGATCTACAACTATTGTATCAAACTCACTTGAGTTCCATTCTCAAAAAATCTAGTAGTGTTAACCTCTTTGTATTTTCTGTCATCTTGTTTAATAGCCATCTCTTTCCTTCTCTTTAATGAGAAATTTAACTCATCTCTTGCTTCATTCAATTGATATATGGCAAGTTGTATTTCAATCATCTGGTTATCAATAACCTTTCCCAATTTGTAGACTTCCATCTTCAAGATCTTTCCTAAAAGCTGCAAAGCTTTCCTTTCATAGAACTAACACTTTGATACCAATTTTTGGAAATAACAATGGGAAGTAAACTTTGGGGGGTGGGGGGTGAATCAGTACTTCTAAAACATTCACCACACATCCATATCATCATATAACATATAAACTAAAATAGCTAACTACATCATAGAATCTATAACATGAAATAAATGTAACACTTAACACAAGATATTTGGTTACCCAGAAACCCTCCAATGAGAAGGTAAAACTAGGGTGGGGATGACACCCCCAAATCTTCACTATTGTAGCTATAAAGTGTAGCCAATTAAGGTTACTCTAAGTTTGATCATAAACTATGATCCACCATGTAAAAGGTTTTCCTTGTTAAAGTCTTGCAAAGACTATTAGGTCTCACCCTGTTAAAGGATTTCAACAGCCTACTAAAAGTGTGCTTGGGTAAAGGATTTTAACTCACAATAAGGTAAGCATCCTGTTAAAGGATTTACAAAATCCTATTAAGACTACTTTGTTAGGAGATTTGGACTGATTAACCTATTAAAATGTTTTAGCAATGATCCTTCGATTAGCACTGTGTTGCTAGATGTCAGATCTTCTCTTTCCTATTGTGTACTTGATCCTTCTAATAAGATATGTCTCCTCTGTCCTCTCTCTATATTATTCTATTCTCTTTAACTGATTCTACAATTCATAACATGATCACAACCTCCATAGTCATTACAAATGCTCTTTGCACTTAGCATTCACCTCTCTTGCATTTTCGTCATGCATACATGATACTCCAAACTGTTTAGGGTTTGTCTCCTTAAGTAAACACAAGACAAATAGGGTTAGGTTGGAATCAATAATTGTGATTCATCCATTTTGCCACTTAATACATCCCTCAATTTGATTAGTTGCATATATTGCATACCTTTGTATATACCTTCTAGAATCATAAAAAAAGCCTCAAGTCAGCCCAAAAATGGTTTACATAGAATTTTGTGCCATTATAAACAACTATGTCCAAAACTATTCACTCAGCAATTGATGGCTCTGATGCCTGGCATCCACTAGATCTTCAATATTGTAACTCATCACCTAAATGACTCAGCATACTCTATTTACTCGGCTCATGAGTATTTCAGCACTCACTATTTGCTCGACACATACTGGTACTTGGCACTGACTGTGTATATTACATGACATGTATTGTCTAGCAATTGATGCTCGACATGCTCTAATCACTTAGCTCGCACTAATTACTCAACATGCTCTGATCACTCAGCTTGCACTAATTACTCGACTTGCTTTGATCACTTGGCACACACTATGAATATGACTAAGTGTGTTGTCACTCATTTGTCAAAACTAATCTAAGATTAACATATCATTACATATAGTAGCTCATAAAATTGCATCTAATTGGCACACATGCATATTCTTTTCTCTTTATGAATAAGAGTTTTTCATTATATACTGTGCTATTTTTAGTTTCATTTGATTGCTAATAAGATATCACCATGTACTTCATGAAGCTTCAAACACATAAGAAAATGAATATAATAAATACCTATCATAATTATGGCATTGTTTGTCTTCATAATGATAGGCGTTTATTGTTCTTGAATGTTTGGTATATTCTATAACTTTTAGCTTTTCCCTACACATTCAATATTAAACCCTTTTCATTTTTACTCTGTGAGTTTTGGAACAAAGATCTTTATTGTGCAATTAATTTTCTCTTGATAGTGAAGATTTCTTTGTTGGAATTATTTTTACTATTCTAAGCTACCTTCATAAAATAACTCGTATCTCTTTACCCCTTAAAATTTTAAGAATTATGCCCAAAGTGGAACCTAATTTTGACTGCTCTACACAAAATCTAGAAAGTGTTGTTTGAAATTTGTTCACATGTAGCTAGAAAACTTGATGCAATATGAATGTTCTGATTTTATTTTTGGCTTAGTGTTGATGACATTGAAATTTTCTTTTGTAGCATATTTAAGTTGTTCCCAAATGCCTTTGTTTCATTTCCATTGACAGTATAATATGTTTGAGCTATTGTCTATCTCTATTTGAGATTCCTTGCTATGTTGTTTTCTAGCTCCAAACTATTATGATCATAGAGCTTAATTCAATTTCATTTTGCCTACTCAACAAGATATTGATAATGATCCAAATGTTGAAACTGAATTTTTCTAATAACATTTGTGTTCAATGAATCGTCATTTAAATTTCCATCCTTTATATTTAATTACCATGACTGTTAAATGATTTTTTTCATTTTTTTAGCTAATAGTCTGAATGAGAGTCTTTTCCCTAGCTTTGGTAATATTGATGCTTCCTTTTTTCCCTTCATAGATAATATGGAACTTTTATGTTGATAAAATCAAATATGATTCATGATTTAGAGGATATATGATAGATATCATGCTCATGCATCCTTGTGACTTAGTTTATTTGGCAATTATAAACTATGTATACTTATATGGTATAAATTTGAACTTGATTAGATCCTATAACTCCTTTTGCATGTGATTGAATCATGAGCATCTCTCTGGTCTATTCATTTAAAACATTGAATGTACAATTTGTCATCTAAGGTATCATGCTTCCTATATCATTTAAATTAAAAATGATAAATCATAATTCCCTCTTTCTTTAAAACCGAAACATCAATATAGAAAGCTCAAATGATAGTTTACCTATTCCTCTTATCTAAAAGTAAATATTCCTATTGATTTTACACTTGAATCCCTTTCAAATATTGTAATGTCCAAAAACTGAAATCCTTTGTGACTCTTCATTTTGTTTGATTGTCTGAAGCTTTGCAATACCTTATTAAGATGCACTTGTACCTTTAGATTCTTGAATATCTCATTGCTTTTAACTATTGTAATCTTAATGGCTGAAAGGTTTCACAACCATGTTTTGTGTCCCTTCAGCAAGCTTACGTGCAATGTATGTCTTTAATCAAATCCTTTGGTATAACTAGAAGGTCCAATATGTGTAATGCATATATGCCCCCTCAACAGTCCCTCCTTCTTGATTTGACCAAAAAAATTCATACTTTTAATTTATGCATGCCCCTTTTATGATCTCCTCAACATCTTTAATCGAATACTATGGTTCAACTAGAAGGTCCCATACCTGTAATGAATGTATGCCCCATCAAAAATCTCCCCAAAATCTTTGGTTTTCATACTTGTATCCATACATTAAATGAACTTATTAGTATAAAACTTGTTTTTCTTTCTTCTTCTTTATTTTTTTGCATATGATGATGTACATTGTTTTTGCTTAAGGAGAATAGATAACATTGATTGTTATGCTCTTTGTTTCTCAAGCTTAGCAATTTCATGTGATTGACATTAGTTTTTCCTCTTCTTTATAGGTGGTAGCAAGGACGTGGGAACTTAGGGACTCCATCAAATTCAACATGGGTTGCCTCCATACTAGGGAATGATAAAACCATTGATCTATTTTTTAATGTTTTTTTTTCTTGCTAAATGATCAATGTTCATTTCTCATATTTATATTTGAACCTTATTAAGAAAGCATTCAAAGGATTTTAAAGTTTAAACAAAACTTGTTTGTTTTCAAATAGTTACCACAACTTGTGTGGACTATATAATGTACTTTCTTTGAATGAAATAAAAATATCTTTTATCCATGTATTATTTCTTGATTTTTCCTGCAAACTATAAAATTTTTGAGTACTTTGAAAAAAAGTTCAAATTCACTTTATAATTCAACTCAGCATGCAACCATGATTTAATAATCTATATACTTAATAAAAAATGATTATGTACCCCATTGAAGTTATTTTCATATGGGCAATAAGATTAGAAAAATTTAGGAAGATTTTACATATGTTGGGAAAATAGTTAACAGTTATCATATTGATAAATGGATTACCCAAAGTATTTTCTAGAATTAGCAAGGGACTTGCTAAGCTATCATTTTGCATGATGCTTAAAAATAGGAATCCTTTTAGACTCCTCTCTTGAAAAGTTGATCCGGGATCAACTCCATGTTCCAGGCAATCTTGCAACCTACTGGAATCCACTCAGTTGAAGATAAATGCGTTTTTTCATAAAGAGGCCTTTGATGGTTCAAAGCAATTTTGTATAAGATGATCAATCTGCTTGTTGTTTCAAAATTAACTACAAAGAGAGATACATTTTTGGTATTTTATATTTTTTAAATGAATGCAATCTAACAATGCAGCTATATGAACTCATAAATTAACCAAGTATTTGTAAAAGAAAATAATGAAGATAGGGTAACAAGAAGTTCTAAACAAATAACTTGAAAAGTAAATCCCTAACAGACATAAGCCACAGAAACAACACCTCTATGAATTAAGCCTTTGAAAAGATTGATAGGTAACCAACGAAAATAGGAGCAATGCTTCCTTAATTCCATTACTGCAATTATTGATGGGAATTTAGTGACCGTAAGATGTTTCATTTTCCTTTAGATCGCAAGGCCACAGAAAGTGCGCTCATGTGAGACAAAAAGTTACACAAGAACAATAGGGTGATCTCTTCTCCAACTAAGTATGTCAGTGAAATTTTTAAACACATAGCAAACACCAAAATTAAAATATCACTCAATCAAAATAACATAATAAAACTATTGGCTTCATTACATTCTATGAACATACATTCACAAAATATAACACACTTAGGCAAGAATAACTACACTCTGAATGAGAGCACTAAAAGCATATATTATTGCATCAAAATAATGACCTGAAATACATATTACATTCTTGAACTTATAATAAATCTTCTCCTTAATTTGTATTGAGAGTGAGACTCTATTTATGTACAAACCGACTCTCTAACTAGTGCTAAGCAGGATTTCATCCTTATTTATATCATTAAATGGATGCATGAACCTTTACATGTATTAAAACAAAGAAAGCATGAGAAAGTAAGAAGAAAAAATCCATTAGATAATGTGGAAGTCTTTGGAGGTGCCAAAAATAGAAGCTCAACCTTCACTAGACGTTTATAGGAGTTAAACTATCGTCAGAATGCATTTCTGGTGCATGGAAAGCTTTGAATTTGGATCTAGCAGTTAACTATTAGTGTACCTTTTACTTTTTCAAAAAAAATTGGCACACCTCAAAAGAAGGACACCTCAGAAGTAGTGCACCTCATGCACCTAGTGCACCTCAGAAGTAGGTCCAAAAATGCAAAATTTTACCAAGTGCCAAAACTTAAATTCTAGCTTCTGGGTTTTGTTCCCTTTCATACCAAAGCTATGTCTGGGTATTTGCTCTTGAATTTCTCTATAATCTCAGTGACTTTGGTTGCATCTGGAAAATCTAAAGCTTCATATTTTTCCTTCACATTTTTTCTATAATTTCCCACCTCGATGTGAGTCTACAAAATCTCCCAATTTCACATCCAAATCTAGCAATGGCTCTTCAATCTTAAATGCATGTCTAATATCATCATCAATAGAAGCTTCTTCAAAAGTCTTCTGAAACTTTTCAACAACTACTTCTATAGTCATCAGCTAATCCCTTGAATCATCTTCAAAAATGTCTAAGAAAGCAGCACTATAATGTCTCTCTACCTCCAAAATTTTCTCTTGGGTTTGATCCTTAAGCTTATGAATATCTACATGTAATGTTTCCATTACTTTATTGCCATATGAAATTTTCTCTATCCATTCATTTATGTTATCTAACTCATCTACTATATATACATCCATCAACATTTGATACCTTTGACCCTTTATTGACTGTAATGCTTGCAAGTCTTTACCCCAGGTATGTACTTCATCCATTAACCCAAAATCCTAGTTCAATATAACAACCAGCTTATGTGCATTATTCTAGATATGGTGTAGCAATTTAAGATTTCCTTGTATGGTTTGCACACCTTTCTCTTCAAAACTTTCCTGCCATTGTTGACAAGCCTTCAAAAATGGATCAATTTGTGTAGTCTCCTTATCCCTCTTCTCAAGTGTTGCATTTAGAGTCTCCTCAAGATTTTCAAGATCCAACGAACCAACTACTTCATTCAGATATCCCCTTAGGATCTCATTTGTCTTTCGATGGGTTATCAATTCAGTCTCATCTTATTCTAAGTGCCTAAAAACTTCTTGATTCTCATTGTAACCATTAATTTGGCAGTATTCATAGTGGGTTTTCCAAGCACGACCTCCTTGATGTGATAATATTTTGGAGTCAAATCCTCAATATCTGCATGCTTAGGGGGAATAGCAACATGGGTGAACAAGTCCTAATTTTGATCACTCATGACAAAGGCTAGTGTTCATACATCACCTATAGGTGACTCAGGCTTCTTTAGAGGTTCAATTAATTCTTCCATCCCCTCTTCCTCAATAGAATACCACTGCTTTTTGTTTCTAACCATCACTTCTTTCCTCAACCATCTCAGAGTATTTACCATTGGAGATTTACCTTTAGAAGAAGAAGGATTTTTTTTTGCTAGGCTTTTTCCCTTATCACTCTTCTCTGGAGTCTTCTCCTTTTGTGAGAGATCCACATCAAGCATCTCTATATTTCTTGAGTCCACAGTCCTCCTCTATATCTTGGGAAGTTTTTTTGTGGTTCTTTATATATTTTCCCTTCCTTTGACACTTCATCAATAGGTATTTGTTGTGGCTCTTCTTCCTATTCAAGTTGCACCTGTTCTTCATTACTCAGAGGGAGAGGAGTGGTTGAACCTTTATCCAAGCAAGATAATACTTGACTTGATGAAGGTGGAGCACTTGAAGGTCCTGGTGACTGAGGTGGTAATTGAATCTAATCCTCTTGTGGAGGCTGATTTGTTGGAGTATCCCTTATTTTATCGCCTACCAACTAATTACCTACTAGCATGAAATCAAAAAATGACATCTGAAAAGACATCAGTCCCTTCATCATCCTGCTCATCAATCCATTTTTGCAACTCATCCTCAAAAGTTGTAGACTAAATAGGTTGTGTGGGAATAGATGGTGGTGTAATAGTGGAGCTTCTTCTCCATTCTAACTCTATAGCCCTAGAAAGATGAGTCCTCTGACTCAAGGGAAGGTTATCTTCTTCATCTTCATTGTCCTCTTCTTCCTCTTCTAGAATAACTTCTAGAACTGATGGAAAAGGAATAACCTTTCTTATTACCTTTTGTCTCCTTTTAATTAGAGTTTTGATCTTTCTTCTCTTAGGAGCTGATGAGGAGGCTTCTACCTCTTGCATAGGCAAAGAAACTTCTTGTGTTTTTTTTTAGCTCCTTGCCCTTGTTCTGTTGGTGGCACTTGAGGATTATCCTTAGTTTGGATAGCTTCTACATTTTCTACCCTTTGTAGATTCTTTGCATCTTGTTGTTTTGATGCTTGAGTTATTCCTTCTTTCATCTTGGCTTGCTAGGGTGAAGTTCTTTTCCTCTTGTCTTTACCCTTCTGAACCCTAAAGTATCCAATTTCTTTATCAAGTTGGTGCACTATTTTCGGCCTCACTAGGGACTGAGCTGTGAAAGTGGGCACTGCCACCTTTGCTCCTCTACCTTTCACTGGGCGGGCTGTAGCTTGGAAAATTATGATTTGTGAAATCAGATCCAACTTGAATGGTATTTTAATCCAATCCTTGGTTAATTGGATGACATGCCACACCCTATGATTACTATTTTCATTTTCCTCTTTATCAATTTTTTCATTCATAATAGGTCAATCAGATATCTTATCTCTATTATACAATGGATCTAGGAATTCTTCAGTATCTTGCTGCACTATCTTTAAAGGATCCTTTATTTTCAAGGCACTGCTTGCCAAATAGAGAGTCATCATACAATAATCCCTTATATTGATTTTCATAGTCATCCACCACATTCATCTAATGGTCCCCTATGGCATCTTCATGTTGGAATTATTTACTTGCCAAGTACTAGATTCTACCAATGTTATCAAAATAGGGATGAGGAGAGTTATATTCCTCCAAGGGATACCAATCCTACTCAGACTCAAAAGTCACATTATCCTATTTTCAAACAACACTAAATTGTCCTAGAGTGATAGGCCATACCCACGTTTTCTTGTGTTGCTTCATTACTCTCTCATATGTAGAAAAAAATTGTTATGCAATCTCTAGTAAGATGAGCCTGTCACACGAATACCTAGGGAGCTTCTTGGGATTGATAGTCGTACCCGCTACCCTCAAATAAGTGAATGTCTTATATTGGATGTAGTAGGCACCAATTTTTGTAATCTTTGTCATTGCCTCATCTGACATCCTTTTTGCATAATCCCCCTCAATGAATCAAATAATTGTGAAAATAAAGGCATCATTCACTATGCTATATTCTTTTATATGCTCTGAAAGCTTTTTCTTTACCAATTGGGGGTATACCACATAAGGCCATATGTTTGCATCTTCCATGTTGCCCTTTTTGAACAATTTCAGATAGTCTATTGCTTTTGCAGCTAACAAGTACACCAAATAGGATATCATATAGAACTTTTTATTGTTGTTGATTGCCACTAGTTACTCATCTAAATTCTCATTGAGAATTGAAGCCCAATGAATTGGCATTTTTTTTATTTTGATGGTCTCAATGAAGTGTACCATCCATGTGTTCAGGTCTCCAACTATTGGCAATCCCATGACTCTACTCAAAAATACTATAGAATATCTAATATCATCTTTCATATAGCCCCTTGTCATGTCTACTTTTCTTGCTTTGCATCCAAGAGGAGTCTTATCAATGAGATACGAGGATTGGATGATTTTTGATGCTTCCTCTCCATGCTCTTTGTACCATCCTTTTTCTTGATGTATTGATCTACTCTCGAAAGATGGACTACCTTCTCTATATTCTTAGGTCTTAGATCTAGCACACTCTAGTTATACTTTTCACAACCCTTTCTTCTGAGACATAGTTCTCCACTAATGCTATGATTAATTATGAAGACTATATAGATATCGTGTGTGATGTTGCATTGACTAGCCCTGATATGATAGGGAAAGATACCATAGGAGACCTCTTGGTCAGTTTGTTGAAACTAGGATGGCATTCCAATCGATATGGCCAAGCTTAGTGTCCTAAACCTCTGAATATTTATCCTGGAAGCATGATTTTGTCATAACACCTTGGAATTTGGAGACTACTGGTTTTGGAACCATCTTTGCAATGAGGGAGGATAAGGATGAAGCCATTCAATCTACACAAAATCAATATCCATTAGTTTGGAAGCGAAGAAAAATCAACTTACATAAAACCTAATTACTAAAAAATATAACCCAAAAACCCTAATTACTAAAAATTGTTTAAAAACACCTAGAAACCTAACAAAATGCCTTTGGAAAATAAAAAAGGGCACACCTTGCGCACCTCAGAGGTGTGCCAGGTGCACCTTCCTACACCAAAAACTCAATACTAAGGGTGTGCACCTAGCGCACCTCTTGGGGTGCGCTAGGTGTGCACCCTTATAATGTGCCTAAGGAAGACAAATGTTGAAAAGGGGTGCAAACTTAGTGCACCTCATAGCGCACTCTTTCCCATGTTTTGCATGAAGCTTACCTTTTGAAAGTTGTGCATGTACATACCTTGAATAGGTGTGCACCTACGCACCTTTCACTAGGTTATGTTTTATGTTAGGTTTTAGTTTAGAGTTTTTACTTGTGTTTTGTTTAGTTAATGAAAAAGGTGTGCACCTTGTGCACCTTAGGAGGTGTGCACGGTGCACACCTTTACCTTTGTTTTGGTGGTGTTGTGTGCAGGTGAGAGAGAAGGATTGGGCATAGTGGTGTACCTCGAGAGCTATGGAGGTGTAGTGGTTGAGAGCTTGGAGGGAAGAATGAAGTTGGTGAGGAGAGGGGTGGGGGTCTTGGGTTTTATAGGCCTGGGATCTAGTGCACCTCTTGGAGGTGTGCATCTATGCAGGTGTGTACATCCAAGGGTGTGTTTCTTTCCTTAAGAAAATAGTGCACTAACAAACCTGGTGAGGTGCACTAGGTGCCCTAGTATGCCCTTTTACCATGCAAATATGATTTTATCTCTCTTTAAAAAGGTTTTTGACATATAGATTTTAAGAAAGAGATCCAGATTAGATAAAAACACTAGGAAAGACCTAAAAAAAGACTCAAACCCCAGACTAGGGATTTGGAAAGCTAGAAAAATAAAGTAGGGGGTCCCCATTTCTAGGCAAAATGGGGTGTGCATTGTGAAACCACAATATGACTTAGAAAGAGGGATCCAATATTCCCTTTCCTTTTCATCTTAATAGTAGAAGCATTAGGAAGATCAATAAAGAATGCAAGGTATGAGAAGACTATTTTATTTATAAGGATCACTAGTGACCTAGATCCAACAACCCACCAACAGTTTCTCGATGACATAATGGTTAAGTACCATATAGGAGGAAAAAGCATATAAAACAATATTAAACCAATATACCAATGCATTAGGTCAAGAAATTAACGCTGAGAAGTCAGAAATCTTCTTCTTTAATACCCATCTTGTTTTAGAGTAGAAGATTTGCCAAATTTTGAATTTCAGAAGAGGAAGTTTACCTTGTAAATACATGGGTCTCCCTTTAGACAAAGGGGTGTGTTTAACAAATTTAAGGGATAAAATAACATAAAAGATCAAAAGAAAAGTGGATTCCTAGAAAGGAAAATGACTCTATTTTGTGGGTAGAGCGATGATGATAAATGTGTTCCTTTCAACACAATCTATTTAACAATTATCTTATATTGATCTCCTTGGAATAAATAGGGAAAAATCCATAGACTCCTTAGGATTTTCTTTTGGCATGTAATATGGGAATACAAATTCAATTAGCATATTCAGGGAGAAATCATCATCAAGAGGATCAAGAATTTGGAACTTCATGATGGATTATATATCCTCCATCTAGGATAGACTAACATGGAACCTAGGTGGGGAGGGAGGGTGGGGGGGCGTAGGAATATATCTTCTAGAAAGACTCTTGGGGAGGATATGGTTTTTTATAAAATGAAAGTAGATTATCTCAATTAAGGTTGACACTCAAAGATAGATGGGGAAAAAGAGTTATAGATTATGTGACCTTTAAGGATGGATGAAGAAGTTGGAAATGGAAGAATTTTAAGGACATGAACCTTCCACTTGAAGAAGTAGAAGATCTAATTAGAACCTTATAGAAAAGGAAAATAACTTTTAATTTTGGCAAGGATAAATTGATGTGGGATGGAAGCAAGAGCAGGGAATACAACTCAAAGGAGGGGTTTAAATTCCTCTTGTCTCTCCAAATAAGCACAAAAGGCTGCCTCCCTACAAAATTATGTTGGGATAAAGCTTTTCCACCTAAGACAAGATTTTTCACTTGGTTAGTTTCTAATATGAAGGTCCTTACCTAAGAAAGATTTAAGAAAAGGGGATATCAAGGCCCAAGTAGATGTCCTTTACATGAAAATGAGGAAGAATCCATTGATCGCATTTTTTTGCATTTCCCTTTTTGAGTCGATTCTAGAAATAGCTTTGTTCATAATTGGGGTGGGTATCAATGTTTCCAAGAACTACAATGGATATGCTACATGATTGACCCCTCTTTAGAAAGGAGAATATTTATAGCTATTTATAGAATTCTACACCTTCGATTGTCCCATGGGAATTATGGAAGGAACACAACCGAAGAATTTTTGGGATAAGAAGATGAATGTTGAACAACTTCTAATCATAATTGAGACTTATGTCATTGAACTTACCAAAATTATGGTTTTGAATAAACAAAAGAAAGAGGAGCTATAATGTCTCATTGGGATGAGAAAATAAGAGGTAATTTATTAGGTCTAAAATTACCCCCCTTTATAGGAGTAGGGGACAACTTCAAAAATAAAATGAGAGATGTACCAATAACATCCACCCAAGGAGGGATGGTTTAAACTCAATTTGGATAGAGTATAAAGTGGGAATCTAGGAAGAGAAGACATTGGTTGTAGTATTCATAACTCATGAGGCATGGAGAAAGTTAGCAAGATATATAGGAATATAAACTAATACTTGGGCAAAATTAACAACTTTAGTTGAAGAACTAGAATTGTGTAAAACTCTTGGCTGCAAGAATACAAATATTGAAGGAGATTTTCTAGTTATAATAAATACTATTAGGAAATGATCCCTCATTAATTAGAGTCTATAATCAATTTTATCTAGAGCCCTCTTACTATACCAGACCTTTGAAAAGATCATAAGCAATCATATTTATCAAGAGGGCAATCAGAGAGCAGATGAAATAACTAATATAGGTATAAAAGAAGATCAGTCATAAGAAGATAAAATTTCAATATAGAGAGACCTATATTGGTTTAAAGTTTTAGTACCTCTACCATAGTTTAAATCTCATTATCTTGGAAGATTTATTGGTCTTTCTTTAGCTTTTACCCACTTCTTGCATCTTGCATCCCAAGAAAATATGATTAGATTGATATAACTATTGTGGAAGATGATGTTGGAGCTTAGAAAAGAGAATTTGAGGTGAATTTGAAGTTTTGGAATCATCCAGTTTGGACTCGATGGACACTCAAATTGATAGGGAGTCTCTTTCCACCCATTTTATTGTAGTAGAGTTACATAGGTTTATTATGGTTGTATTTTTATGTAAGAAAGATGACTAAAACACCCTTCAATGTAAGAAAAATGATAATTTCTCTGGTTAAGATATGTTAGAATAATGAATACTTAAGTTTATTAGATGTATTTTATGATGATTTGAATGTATATTTTATTTTAAGAGAATACCTTTAATCAATTTACATTTTGTTTCGATGCCATTTTTGTATCCATGTTTTGTGACTTTTTAGAGTTTTATCATTAACATAAGTGCAAGATGTAGTGCTTAGATTATTTATTGATCTTGGTGGGTAACAGAAGAAGGGAATGGTGAGGAATGACCTAGAAGGAAGGCAAGAAATGCTTGGGACTAAAAAATGATTATCTAGATGTATCTTTGCACTTTATGATGTATCTACGCTTAAGTCATTTATCTATCAAAATAATTTATATAAAAATTATTTTTTGATTATATGTTATTTTAAAAAAAAATAGGGAATTGGTTGAAGCCTAGATTATTTATTATTTATTTATTAATATCTATTGAAATTAATTTTTATTATGTATTAAGCTTGAGTAGATTTGAACCCAAGACCTCCTATATAAGAGGCTCACATTTTATCATTGTAATGTAGGGTAACTTTTATTTTTTATTTTAGATAATTTTGGTATTTAAAGTTCTATTAGAAAAAAATTATTATTATTATTATTTTATATTTGAATATTGATTTTTTTTTCAATTATTTTTTTACAAATTGTAATATTTATGTTTAATGATAATATTTACGAGATGAATTTAGATGATTCATTTTGTTGGAATAAGACTCTTCTTTATTTTTTATTATTATTGATTGAAATTAATTATTATTATGTATTAAGCTCAAGTAGATTCAAACCTAAGAACTCCTAGATTTGAGGCTCACAAATTTACCATTGTGTTATGTGCTCTTGCCTTAATTTTTTCTTACTTTTAATTTAAGCTATAAAATTTATTCTTATTTCAATTAAATAAATATATTCTTATTATTTATAATTTTAATTCTACTTTACATAAAAATTGATGTAAGAAAATACAAATCACAAAAATAAATCTAAATTAGTATTGTGGCCCTAGAATAAATTATCCAATTATAATTTTTAATTAGATTTATAACAAGGATCCATTTTAAGTAAGAGTATAACTAGAATTAAATATAAATAAAACTAACACTTGCACCAGATGAAGTGTAATGGCATAGCTGATAGGAGTGTATTTAAATTTTTGAATCCCTTTGGTTGTGTACAAAGGAGTCACTATAATGACCATTACATATGTATATGATGCATGTGAGCATTACCTAATCAAAAAAATGGAATATGATTATATACTCAATAAACATCCAATATATGTGAGATGAAAGTTTACACAATGATGTGTATGATTCTATTGATCAAATCGAGCTTGTATAGAGGAGCTAAAGCATTGGCCAACACACCTATATCATAAGTGTAGCATGATTAGAGTCTAGAAACGCATGTTGGTTCAATATTGATTATTAGAAGCTTAGTAGTTGTATCGTCATTTGTATACATGTTTTTTGTAGTTACCATTTCTTATAGTGTCATATCTAAAATTCCCAACTTTATTCATTGTAGGTATAGTCATCAACATTCCCGTGATAGAAGTAGCAACAAGAACACGTAAGACTACACTATTTATGTTTGCATAGATCAATAGTAAAATTTTGGATGTGCTCTTACTTTTGATTTGTGCATCATAGTTCCTGTAGATGACGTCCTTCCTTCTTCCTGATAATAATGTAAGGGTTGTTTTGAATTCTTGACTACCTTTCATAAGAGAATGCTAGTTTAATGTGAATTCCACTTAATGATTTTTAATTTTAATATGTTTGTGAATGTCAGACCTTGTCCTTCTACTTTCCCAATATCAATAGTTGCTTTCTTAAGTGTTAGACCTTAGGATCACAATGGTCCATGCCATAATGATCAGTATTTTTCTTTGATTACCTAGAGTAAATGGTATTACTGAAATAGTTTTTGGGTCAGGTGGATTCCAAGGTGATCCATTATAGTTGTCAAATCTGGCTAGTATGTATATGAGGATGTTTGGGGGGTTCGTTCCATGTTTGTATATTGTCTCCAAGATTTCTCAAAGTGCTCCATTGATGAGTCCCTTATGTGTCCATAAGTTGGTTGTAAGAATTATTTATTCACCTCTACACAACAACACATGTTTTTGAGTTGTTCTTTATCATATTCAACAATCTAATTGATGTGAATGTTAATTGCATTACTTATGGAAATTAGACAATTTAGTTAATATTTACTTATTATGTAACCATACAACATCATTTGTGGAAAATATGAGAATCAAATTATTGACTTCTTCATTTTCTTGAGTTGTGCATTATTGTCGTGTTCTAGTCATCTGTAGCTCCCAATCCTCTTGTGTTAGATATGCATTTCGTATGTTTTGTAAAGCCTATTTACATTTCATCTCAATAAGAGTTCCACCCTATTTGCTAAATATGGTTTGCAAGGCCACAACTATTTTGAATTGTTCCCATAGTGCAAGAGGGTTTGAGTAGGCAACATATAGGAACTTATCCAATATTAAGGGAAATTGTGCAAAGTCATTAATTAGAATTATAGAATTCCCTCCAAAATGTATGGTTTTTTGATTAGTAAGAGCATCACATAACTTGTCTATCTTTAGGATCAGTTTTGGGTTGATGAAGCTCATCTCATTGATGAGAACATACTTGATGTTATTTCATGCCTTCTTGAAATGTTGTTAGAACTTGGCTATAGAGTGAGTGCATTTCTTTGATTGTGATCTTCAATGTTGAATGCATGGTTGGTGGATTTGTTTGATTGTGATCTTCAATGTTGAATACATGGTTGATGCATGTATGTTGAAAATAGATACTCTAGTTGGTCCTGGTCTCACAATTTGGTAGTGATGTTGTCTAGGATTAGTGCTAAGCTTATCTCTTATCCATTTGATTAAGTGTGATATTCTTGTACTTGCTATTTCTTGAATTACCATGTATAATGGATTTTCTAAGTATCTCTATCTATGTTCTAGTAATTATTTTTTGGGTCTTTCTTTTGTTTTCTAATAATAGAAAGTTTGGTGGATTGTGTATCTTGGTTACACGTTTTTTAAGACCATAGTTTTTGTTAGTCTTTATGAACTCCCTTGCACTCTTTTGTAGAGTCAATGGTATGGTCGGTTCATCACCATTTTAATTATTATCAAACTCCCTCTTACTAAACATTTTAATGTCAACTAAATCATTACTATTTATAAGTCTCATTCTTGAAAGTAATTCCCATTTGTCCAAAGGGTTTAGCTTAGTTGGTTGAAGCAATGAGCTCTCATTGTGGATACCCTAGTTCAAATCCCAAGAGGGACATCTTTGTGGGATTCTAAGTTGTGACCCTTGTTCTTCCAAATGTTATTTCTAGTGTGGTTGCTCAAAAGGAGCTTGAATAATTTTGTAATTCTCATGTGTTTTTGCTTAAATAAGCACAAGATTGGTAAATGATTTCAATAAAAAAAAGTAATTCCCATTCTTGTATATATACATAATCTATTGGTACTTTGTCATCTTAGCTTTCATCTTCATCCTTTGGGGCACAATCATGCTTTTTGTTATCAATAACGCACCAGATCTAGTTCCAATTCAAAATTACTGCCTTTATGGTCAACTTTATATCTTTTTAAATGTTCATGAAGTGCTTGGAAAGTAGTATCTCCCTTCAACAAAAAATTTCAAAGTGTTCTGAATTTATTTCAAGAATGTTGTAAAATTTTGGGTAGACATTTACAAAAACTTTTACTTTTCTCTCTTTCCATTTTCTCCCTTGGTAACCTATCACGTATGAGAAAGACCTCATTGATTCAAGCAATGACAATTTTTCCTTTGCTAGAGGCCCATTCTCTACAATTGTTTATCACCTATTTTTGTTCTTAATTGGTGTAACACCTTTCTGTTGACATTTAGGCTTATATAATTCCTATTTCACATAATGAGTGGAAGCTTTTGAAGCATATGACATGTTTCTTGAGAATCTATGTCTCTTTCAACAAAAAGTTCCATCATAAATTTCTGGTATGCTTTTGCAACCATGTCCTTTAATTATGTAGTGGATGTTATTCTTGTTAACATATCCTTATAGGATTATGGCACCTTTTTAGCTTTTTATGATTATTTAACAAAAATTTTTAAGACTTATTCCTTGAGGTTTCAAGCTAACAATCTATTTTTTGTATCCATATAGAGATAATTTTTGGATTGCATATGTTTAGTCTTTCACATTTCTTGATAGATCATACCTTTCTACATCAGTACTATCACATGTAAATGTCAATTTCAGTTGTTCTTTCTATGCAGCTTTGTATTGACACTCACTTTTTTCCCCTTTCTTCCTTAAGGATGTTCCCTCTTTACATTTTGTGTGTCTATGTACATGATTGATCATTTCTATGTAATCTTCAAACAAATTTGTCTCTAGTATTTGGCTTGTTAGTTCTTGCCATGTCAGAGAACTATTTCCAAGGCCTAACACATAAATGGTGATTAATCCTTCCATCCCCAACCAATAATATTGTTATGTTTTCCATTTACATTGTGTATCTCCAAACTTTGTTAATGAAACATGATCGTTTTTTACCTATTTCTTATCTAAAGTGAATGTTGGCACACTTCTTTTGGCCAACTCGAAGGCTACATAAACTTCTATGCAAGAGAAAGAATCAATATCAACGCTCCGAGATATTAGGGTTCCCATTTTTTAAAATGGAAGTGGGTGAATATAAAAGCATTGGGACTATTTCTTGTGTGTTTATTAGTCCCTGCCACCTTAAGGTGGGGACTAATGTTTTTAGGTGACTTCTTGCAGTTAATCAAGCTTGGAAAACTGTGAAAATAGGAAATAAATCCCACAAAAATAAAGCCCATCTATTTCTTCAGATTAAACTCAATTTAACATTTCTAAATTTTGATATTTGATTGGTAGAGGCCTATTTTATCGGTAGTCTTTTTGGTTTATAACACAAAGAAATCTGCTAAAAAAATCTTGGAGATCATGGCGACTGGCAGGAGAATGATGTGTTATCTACTTCTCTATGTAGATGAAGGTACATGTACTCTACATGATGCATTCACATAGACTGCATCAACATGTATTTACTTATTAGTGGAAAAAACTATGTCATTCTAATAGATGAAAGTGCTCTTTTTTGTCAACGTTGTACTCTTCATCTCAATCGCACCACAGTTTCAAAGGTAGTTTTGTTCAATTTTGTAGTATTTGTTCATTCTTGTTGCAATTCTATCTAAGTTTATCTATTTTGTTCCTCTCTTTTCTATGTTTTTATTATGGGTAATAGTTCACAAGAAGGGTAAGCTAATGTTGATGATTTAGGGAAAATATATACTTGTCATCAATGTTGGGCATCTCTATGGAATATCTTTGCCTTTAAGTTTTCCTATCATCTAATCAAGTATCCCACTCTCCACTAGGATTTATCTTCTCTTATTAGCTATATAGATTATCTTTGCTAGTTTTAGACTACTTTAATTTGGTTTCTCGAAACAAAAATGTGGAAGTCCTAAAATATGCCCATTCACAATTCCTGAATTTATATATGGTTTACTTAATTTATTTTTATTCTTATTTGGAAAAAACCAAATATCTCCAAATTTCTCTCTTGCCTTGTGATTTCTCCTCAATGTGTTCCTTACTTGATTAAGCTTAAATTCCCTAGAAAATCCCAACATCTCCTATAGTTTTTAGTTGACTGTGCCAACCAATTGAATAAGGAGCATCAATACAAAACTAGATCTAGGGAGCATATGGGAAAGATAACCAAGAATCCTTGAGATCTACAATATGTGTGTATGCGAAATAAGGATGTATCGAATTGATAAAGGAGGAACAAGGAATTACCTTTTGAAATATGTTTTCTACTTGTTGTAATGATTAGGATGAGAGGAAACCTTAAGATCTTGGCCTAAAACTATGGGATAGACAAAACCCAAAAATCTTTTGGCAATTTATCAAGGGAAAAATGGTGCATTAGGAGTGAACTCATGCATCAGGGGTGTAGTGCTACCCTAATTGACTATCTATGATGTTGATTCTATTTTTCCTTGTTTTGGAGAAGGCCAAAAATGGTATCTAGATCTACAACTAGTTTGTTGATTTGGGATCCATAACCTACAATAAAAAATGGTTTTTTTTGTTGATAGGGGGTTTGTCTTGGTCAAGCCCCACTTTAGGAATTAACCTTGAATCAAAATAATTGAAATAAAATTAATGTAAAGTAAATATAAGAATTCAACTCACAAAGCTAGATGTCTTGAATCAAATGCAATGTGCTTATCTCCACCAACAGATTTGGACCAAGAAGATAAAGATGAATAGATGTGGAAGATGTACCAAAGGATCTTAAAGAAGATCTTTCTAGATAAATTCCTTTAATTTTTTGAATCATTGAATCCCTAATCTTCAATCAAATGCTTGAATGGATGCTTGAAGGTTTGAAGTTGAATGAAAGAGCACTTGAGAGTTAGAGCTTGTGGATGCTTGAACATAAAATACTTTGATATGAGAAAATCGAGCAAATGGAAGGCTTAAAAAGAGAGCAGAATCAACTAGCTCTTGTAGGATGATTGTCATAGGAATCTGTACCCAATTCTTAAAATACAGAACCTAGAGAAAAAGGGGGCTGAAATAGGACCCAATCAAGGGCATGGGGAACCTCATTAAGCTTGTGATCATATATCTAGATTATATTATGGTTTTTAGTAGGACTAAAGAAGAACATTTACAACATGTTAGAGATTTCCTTCAAAGGCTAAAAGAAGAAAAATTGATGGTAAATTTAAAGAAGTGTAGTTTCATGAAAGAAGAGATGGTATATTTAGGCTTTGTTATTTCTAGTAGTGGTTTGAAGATGGATCCAAAAAAGAGAGAAAGAAATAGTTGATTGGCCTTCTCCAAGAAGTAAGTTTGAAGCAAAGAGTTTTCCTAATTTTGCTAGATTTTATAGGAGGTTTATTGAAAATTTTAGTGGGATATGCGCACCAATAATTGAAACAATGAGAGAAGATAAAAGAGAATTTATTTGGACAACAACAGTTGAAAAGAGTTTCAAAATTTTGAATGAGAAGGTGACATAGCATCCTTTGGTAGCATTATCTGATTTGGAAAAGGTGTTCCAAGTTGATTGTGATGCAAGAAAGACAATAGTAGGGGGTGTTCTAAGTCAAGAAAGAGGAACCATAGCATACTTCAGTGAGAAACTCAATGAGTCAAAGAGAAAGTACTATGTGTATGATTAAGAGTTCTATGCAATTGTGCAAGTACTCAAGAAGTGGAGGCATTACTTGATATTGAAGGAGTTTGTGCTATACATAGACCACCATGCATTGAAATTCATCAATAGACAAGGTAAGCTGAATTAAAGGCATGTGAAATTGGAGGAGTTCCTTCAAAAATTTCATTTTGTTTTGAAACATAAAAGTGGAAAATCAAATAGAGTTGTAGATACGTTAAGTAGAAGATGTTTGTTGCTAAATGAATTGAGATTAAGTGTTGCTAGTTTTGATCGTATGGGAGAGTTATATGAAGAAGATACAAATTTCAAGGAAGCTTGGTCAACATGCAAGAACCTAGTTGGGGTTGATAGAACTCCATATTTCATAAAAGAAATTTTGTTGTTTAAAGGAAAGAGGTTATGCATTCTTAGAGGTTCAACGAGAGAAAACTTGATAAAGGAAAAATATAATGGACATTTAGGTGGACATTTTGGAGTGGAGAATACATTAGTACAACTAAGTGAATGGTACTTTTTTCTAGGGATGAGTGTCAATTTGAAAAGGATGGTGCAAAATTGTTGGGTATTCCACTATGTCAAAGGAGTAAAACAAACATTGGATTATATCAGCCACTACCAATACCAGAAAAGCCACGGGAGTGCATTAGCATGGATTTTGTTTAGGGGCTACCTCAGACACAAAGAGGTCATGACTCTATCTTTGTAGCAGTGGATAGGTTTTTAAAAATGACTCATTTTATACCATGTCGAAAGTGTAGTGATGCTTCCCATATAGCTTCATTCTTCTTCAAAGAGGTAGTTTAGTTGCATGGTTTGTTAAAAAGTATTATTTCATATCAGGATACAAAGTTTGTTGTACATTTTTGGTGTACCTTGTGGAAGAAGATGGGTACACAGTTAGGATTGAGTTCAACATACCATCCTCAAACTAATGGTAAAAAAAGTTGTAAAGCGAAGCTTGGGTAATCTCTTGAGATGTTTAAACTAACTCAATGGGATTTGAAATTGGCACAAGTAGAATTGTCTTACAAAAACTTAGTTAACTGAAGCATAGGGAAGAGCCCATTCTAAGTGGTAAATGGACACAACCCAAGGGTAGCTGATGAGTTTAGGGATAGTTCGGATTTGACTAGAAGAAGTGTTGTTGCAAAAGATTTTGCTAAGTATATTCATAAAATGCACAAGGAAGTGAAAAGAGCTTTAGAGAAGAGTGTCATGAAATATAAGGAAAATATTGACAAACATAGAAGAGGACTATAATTTGAAGTTGGAGAGCTAGTTATGGCACACCTGCATAAGGAAAGGTTTCCACAGGAAACCTATAACAAGCTAAAAAGCAAGATTGACCTATGTAAAGTTGTATGAAAGTTTTGAACAAATGTTGATGAGTGTGAACTTCCAATTGGGGTAGACATTTCACCAATATTTAATGTAGTTGATGTGTATAAGTACTATGAAGGTGAGTCAAGTAGAGAGCAAGGTGAATCAATGTACATAGTGGTATATTTGTTAAATGAGATTTTAAAAGAGATGGGTTACAACTTCATTCATGGAATTCAATCTTTACCTAACAAACTCATCAAAATTTCTAATAAATTAACATAATGAATTAAAGAATTTAAATGAGGCATCTACACTCTATATACATTTTTATTCTCATGTGTGTGTGTATGCTAATGGAGAATATCATTCAATGTGTACTAGAACATGATTAGTTTGGTGATGAACCTAAGCCTAGGTTGTGCATGGAGTAGCTATATAAAACATATTGTAGACCTTCATGCTCCGTCGTGTCCATTCTTCTCCATACATTTTGTTAATTTACAATTAATGGATCTTTTGAGCAATTTAATAAAGAGAAGAGAATAGGAAAAATATTATTGAAATCAAGATTTTTAACTTAACCTGCTACAAAGAAAGAGTACCCATCCAAATTCCATGTTTGAATGATATTTTCATAGTTTTGGAATACAATCTCAATAAGTACCCTCTACATTCTAGAGATTATAATACTCTACATTCTAGAGAGTACAATCATGTTGGCATACATTTGTAAGAAATGGTAAAGGTCATTTTTTGAATAATGATAAAGAGAACATTAAATCATGTAAGATTCTATGGAGCTGACAAGTCAATGTATTTTGCAACAAATCATGTAGAGTTCAATGCAGCTAATAAGCTTAATTATTACACAGGTTCTCGTAAACATGTTAAATTCATTGATGTCATATGATTTGAACTGCTATACTTCATCCAATTTATTTTTAACTTCATTTGATTTTTAATTTCCAACTTCAGTTGATCAGAATAATCATTTATAAGGATAGAAGAATCATTAGTCTTGCATTTGCTTTAGCTCCATAATGTATTTACACAATCCATCTTATAATTACACTATAGTGATGTAATAACCCCAACAGGTTATAACTTTGTTAAACACCAAATCCTTCTCAAATTCAATTGTTTGCAAGCAAGAGATATATTGCATATGTAAATTTTGATTGCTTTCTAAATGCCAAACTTTAATAAATATGCTTCAAAAGAACACACCAAACAACTAACAATGAAGATGCAATTGTTTCTGAATAAAACTGATTATAAATAGGAAAATATGCATTTGCATCAATAAGACATTAGGGCAACAAATTATGATATAAAACTCTGCTATAAATCATATTACAATATATTTTACAAACCCTAACAATGCCCTAAATATCTACTCTCAAACAATGCAAAATGTAATAGATAAAAACCTCAATTTTTTCCAAAAACATGAATTTTCCTATAGCAAATCACTACAGAAAATTCCAACTTATTCCTTACTCTACAAAGTTGGCCTTAGGGCATAAATATGGCACAATGAAAAGATTGATTTGTCTTCTCCAATAGTTGCAACCCTTCAAAAGATATTTCACCACCTCAGTTATGCAAATCAATGGGAGTGTTCATTCCCAACGATCAATATAACAACTGTAGAAATCCTTGGCTCCACAAGCTATCCAAAAGAGTAGATGGAAACACATTTGATGCTCAACAATGAGGTTTCCCTCCCTATATATTCTTTTCCTTCACCCTTCTAGAAGGAAATGAAATATTATTTAATTGCACTCTCTAGAAGCTTCCCCTTTCCAAGGTAATAACTAGTTGTACTTCTAGAAAATACACTTGCTAGAAGGTTCCCCCTTTCTAATACAATAATTAGTTGTGCTTCTACAAAATTAAATTTATTAAATACAAAGTCACCTTTTAAGTTTAATTTATTTAATGACTTTATAAGAAATTTAATTTAATCAATTCCACCTTATTTCTCCACTTAGCCTTAGGAGAACGTAAGGCTAAGAAATCCACTGAGATGCTAAAAAGATGGGGACATTATAGTTTGCCCCTCTTGAAATTGCTTGTCCCCAAGCAATCTCAACTCCAGATGTTGCAAAATTTCTTCATTCTCCCAAGTGGCATCCTCTACTAGCAGGTCCTTCTACTTCACCTCATACTCCTTGATAGTACATCTCCTCAAATTCCTCTCTCTAAACTCAATGATAGCCTTTGGTACTAAAACCAATTTCCCCTTATTGTCCAAGGGTGGAAGCACTGTAGAAGGAACAATGTGGTGTCCTAATGCCTTTTTGAGACATGACACATGAAAAATATTATGGACTTTTCTCTTTGTCAGGTAAATCCAACTCATAAGCCACCTCTCTAACTCTCCTGACTACCCTAAAAGGCCCATGATAAGGTGGCTTAAGTTTTTTGACACCACTCTTCTTGAGAGTGGACTAACAGTAAGGCTGCAGCATCAAATATACCATATCACCTACCTCAAAAGTTTTCTCAATCCTCTTCTGATCAACATACTGCTTCTATTGATTCTGTGCCTTGGTGATATTATCCTTAAGAGCCGTCATAGTGTCTTGACTCTCCTATAATAAGTCTCTAGCACAGGGCACTCTACTACCTGATAACAACAAATCCATGAAACTAGGTGCCTTATATCCATCTAATGCCATGAATGGTGACATTTGTATAGACATGTGATAAGTGGAATTATAAAAATATTCGCATAGATATATCCACTTAACCCAAGAATTATGTTTCCTTGCTATGTAATTCTTGAGGTATGCCTTCACCCATTTGTTCGTTATCTTTGTATGACAATCTATTTGGGGTGGTAGCTAGTACTCAGAGTGAGTTCTATCCCACACAATCTGAACAACTCCTGCCAGAAGTGACTCATAAACTTGCTATCCCTATCATTGACAATTCTTTGAGGTAAACCATACAACTTTAATACCTCTTTGAAGAATAAATCTTCCACCTATGCAGCAATGTATGTAGTGTTAATTGGGAAGAAGCGGGTAAACTTTGTAAGCCGATCAACAACATAAATACAGTCTCTACCCTAGGCTCTTGGTAGTCCTATGATGAAGTCCATGGATAAACACTCCCACTTCCTATTAGGAAATGAAAGTGGTTCAAGTAAGTTAGCTAGGTAAGAGTGCTACCATTTATTATGTTGGCAAGTAGGACACTCTCTAACATATTGCAACACCTCATCTTTGAGCCCTTTCCATGAAAAATGCTCACAAATCTACTGGTAGGTTTTGTAAAAACCTAGATGTCCTACCATATGTAACACCCTGCCAAGGGATCCAAAAGAAATAACCTAAATTTTTACTAAGTTTGTCAAACAATTTTTTTTTTAAAACATGAAAGATAAACCATTCATATCAAACACATAGTAGCAGAAGTAATAACATGAATACAACTAAAAACATTCATAACAAGTTACATTCCTTAAGGATCCCAAGATGTTGAGTCACATTTGATCTAATTAATACTAAGTCTAACCACTACCACATCCACATGAAAGAATAATGAAAAGTCCAATGTCCATAATATACATTTGTTTTGAATGTCTCTTGGCAATTAAATTTGAAATGCTCAATCATCCACTATACATGTCACAGGGTATGAAAAGCTTAAAAGAATATACATGTGTGAAAATGAAGTACATCATCCTATTCTAATCCATGATGCAAGTGCAATAAAGTAAATGAAACTATTAACATACATGATACATCCATCCATCAATAAAGATATAACAACCATCGTAAAAGATAACCATAAATCATAAAACACAATTTCTAAGTGCACGGTTCCTCCCAACCATAAATAGCATCATTAAACCATCATGGGTCCTAGCCATCCCTCTACACGTAACATCCCAAGCCATCAAAGAGATCATCAGTATTATAGTAAATAGGGATGTCACTCCTAAACATGCTACAACATATGCATAAAGAAATCTAACATGCAAGAATAAAGCATAAAATGATCCTATAAAATAGATAACATCATCTATCACATGCTAACCATCAATATATAGCATACCAATAAATAACATCCATCATAATGATGTATGAACAAAAATGAAGATAAATGCCAAATGCTCTAGCCACAGTGTCTACGGATGGATCTCAAATGTTAAGAGTGAAAAAGCACTACCACTTGACCGCGTCGAACTTAAATGGTCCACTCCCATCGCGTCGAGGAGATAATCTCATGTCCCAAACAGGCTATCAATCACATAGCACAAACACTTTCTAAGTCCAAGAATCCTAAAAGTATACTAACTCAAAGGTTCCAACATAACTGGGTCGACACCTATACCCAAAGGCACAACAATGACATGTAGGAAACCTACTATGTAAGCAAAAAAGTGTCATTGCATGGATCGTACTAGAGTTACCCTAGTAGTTTCTCAATAGACCTCGGCCCCCTAGTAATCCCTATGTGGCCACTAGTATCCTCTCATACTAATGAGGTATACTACGAAATGCAAGGTCACAACCAAGCGTTCTCTCTACTCCCATCCTAGTCTGTACTAGCACTTGAGACATGGGCGAGAACATAAAATTATCTTATTAGGTTCATTTAATCCCCATTTAGTGTAAATGTTTTCACTTCTTAAAACAACTTACAATGAGTTACCCTGGCAGCCACTTAGGGCCTCAACCCCCCATTGCAAGCCACTTCTCGACACTACAAGTAGATAACCTACCCTAGGCTCAATAAAAACACAAATCACAAAATCACCTCAATTCTATACAAGCAACCGAAAAATTACCAAAAGATAATCCACAATAAGAACATCAAACCTCCATGAGCAACTGAAAAGCATCCATTGGTAATCATGACCACAACAGTTCTCTATTGGCAACTGAAGGTATCAATGATAATCACAATATCCATCGGTCCTCATCAAGCAACTATATAGTATTCCAAAATAAATCTCAATATCCATATTAATGATAAATCACAACATCCATCAGTTCTCAACAAGCAACCGTAAGGAATCTCAAAATAAATCATACTGATCGAAGACTCTAAAATGGTCGAGTCAAAACATGTCACAACATGACAACATCAAGAAATTAATCAACACTTCAGTCCCATCATGGCGACTGGAAAGTTGTCCAAGGATAACTGATTGATGACTCAAAAATGGTTAATTCAAGTGTCTCAAATACACACACCTCTGCTTCACACAAGAAGACATGAAAGCAATAACAATTCGTAAATACAAACATCTCATAGAGCATGCCATCACATTACCATGGTTGGGTTTTAAAAGAATCAAGACCAAATAACATCAACATGCCATCACATTCACATAACTCCCAAGCCTCTGGTAGACATCTAATTGGTCAACACTCTAGGACCACCCAAACCCCAAACATGGATAGCATAAAGAACAAGATACAAACACATATTTTAGTTTGCTTTCATAATCACATGGTTAAGCCAAATATTAGGTTTCAATTTTTATTTTCAAGTACATTTCGAGTGTATAAGATTCTTCATTTAATCTACAACTCAACCCATTTATTTTTTTGAATAAAACATAAAATTATCCTTCCATTATTTTAAAACAATTCTCTAAAATAATCATAAGATAATTATTTACTTATTTAAATCATTGAACTAGTTCCCATTGACTTTTAGATAAAATCATTCACATTATTCAAAACATTAGAATAATACTTATCAACTTTCAAATAATTAGTTTACAATTTCCTTTAAACACTTCAAGGACAATCATTTATTTAAAATAATCCTCATTGATTTTAAGTAAAATCAATCTCATTAATAATTCAATTATTTAATTCCACTTATAAATATCTCTTTTCTTTTAATTTTCCCTCATTAAAAAATTCATTTACTTAAATTGACTAATAATTAATTACACTTCTTCTACTATTAAATCTTAATTAAATTTAATTAAATTAAATAAGTTAATAAATCATATAAAACTAATGCATAATAATCAGATTCTACTTTTATTCGAACCCAAACCCAAATCAATTTCCAAATCTTGATTCTACTAAGAGAAGATTGCAATAATATTTTTAATTCCCATAACTGGATGAAACAATATGAATGCCCAAATTCCAAATTATAAAATTGAAGATTCATTCATAGAGAATTATTCAAACACACATAACAGACACGATGAAGACAGGAAGGGAAAGAGCGTAATAAAATATGCGAAATAATCATGAGTGCCTACCTAGACACTAATGCTAATTTGCTACGCGTCAGAAAATTGTAGAGAAGCTCCTCCTCTTAGAACCTTCCCCTTTTTGAAAATTCCTTCCTTCTCCAACATTCGCAATTCCTCCAAGAATTGAACCCCGCCCCCCCCCCCCGAGTGACTAGGAGTGCTTGTAGAAGCATACGAGCTTGTAGAATCATATGAGCTTCTTGAATGCATGTAAACTTGTCCAAACACATTAGGAGAGCCTCTATATAAAGGCCTCTAAGATGCATCTAGAATGTGTCTAGAAAGAACAAGGAGATAAGCATGATAACTAAGCACGTAACTTCCATGACAAGAAGATAGACATGATGAGGTCTCTAGAATGTTGTAGACAACATGTGCTCAAATAATTTGTTAACTCCTAAGTGTAGACAACACGTGCATAATTAGAGTGCAAACTCCTGTGTTGTCAACATGACAACTTACAAGAGTTTGCATACTCCTATGTGAATAAATATTAAAATAATACACCTTAATCTATTAAATTTCTTTATTTAATATTCATTTGACTCCTTTTTAAATTAATTTATTAATTTTAAATCTCATGCACTCACTTTATTAAATCCACTTGTTTTATCTTAATATATTTTAATCACATGCACGCATCACGTGATCTAGAATCTTTTAATAATTTTAATATCTTTTCCACTTTTAAATTTATTTTTGAAACTTAATTGATAAAATAAAAATGAGCTCTAAATATATTATTATTAAATTAATAAATATTATCATGTTCCAAATTTAAACTTATAACTTTTATCTTCAAATTTAATTATTTTTATTTAATTAATTTCTCAATTAATTAAATAAAAATAAATATTAAAATATCATATTAATTTTCCATTTAATTAAATCATTAATTAAATCTTTTAATTAGACTTAATTAATAGAAAATACACCAAGAACTCATAAAGTAAAATACTAAAACCCATCATAGCAAAACACATACAAAATCAAACCAAAAGGGTTAATATCACAAATTATGTCATTCAACGTATTCGAAGAGTCCCGACTCAGATACTTGTCATAATTTTCAATTAGGACAAATGGCTTAAAGGGTTGGGATTTGGACTTGAGAATTCTTATCTCCCCTACCATTGAGATAATGCGATAGGGTACGCTCATCCTGGCAATTCAGGGAAGTCGATACTCAGTACTTGCAACCTGCATAAAACCCACACATGTACAAGCACATTATATATACTAAGCTAAATAGGCAATGGCAAGAAGTGGTGCATCGTGTAGATCTCGACTAGCAGGTGACTACGACTCCCTTCCTTAACCACATCAAAAATGCCATACAGAAAGAAAACAAACATGCACACCATACAGATGCAAGTATGGGGTAAGTATCCATAAGAAAATACATATGATAATAAATCATCTTACAAATCATCATTAATAATTACAAACACTGTAATAATCATCATGCATACATGAAATATAAAGTTGCAAGTAATCTTATCATATAATAAGCTGAATCTGAAACAATATCTAATAATCCCAAAATAATGTCACTAATCATCAACCATAAAACTGTCCTAAAAGAGTTTGACAATGATAGCAAAATGTAATGTAGGGGTAGGCACTACACCATAGGTGAATCATGATAAACTCTCAACACCATCCTCTTCACCTTTGACCCTGGCACCAAATAATGCACCCTTTGTAAATGATGACCTCATTCACAAGTGTGAAATCACTATTTTGGATCAATCCATCTATGAATCCTAATGCCCATGTATCCTTTGCATACTTTGCAAGGATCAAATGTCTCCAATCCTCTACTATATCTGTCATCAAGCTCAAGTGGGGTCTTTGTGACAAGGCATTTGCTACTACGTTTTGTGTTCCCTTGAAATAGGTAATATCAAAATCAAATGCTTGTAATTTACTTACCCATTTCTATTTCCTATCATTAAGATCTTGCTACCCTAAGAAATTTTTCAAGCTTTTGTGGTTAGTTTTTATGTTGAATTTGTTACCCACTAAATACTGACTGAATATGGCCAAAGCATGCATTATGGCTAGAATTTCCTTATAATAAATGGTGAAGCTCATCTCATACCCCTTGAGCTTCCTACTCTCATAAGAAATTGAGTGCTTGTCCTGCATAAGCACCACTCCAACGCCTTCATTGGATGCATCACAACGCAACTCAAAAGGTTTGCTAAAATCTAGTAATGCTAGCACTAGACAAGAAGTCATCAACTCCTTGAATTTATCAATACACTTCTGTGCCTCAAGAGTCCATAAGAAAGCCCCATTTCTCATCAAGTCCATCAAGGGTGCTGCATGCCTAAAATATCCACTAAGAAACCTCTCGTAGAACCCACACAACCCCAAAAATCCTCTCAATTGTGTCAAGTTCATTAGAGTAGGCCACTCAATAATAGCAAAAATCTTTTCAAGATCCATGCGCACTCCCTAAGCATTGATAACGTGACCCAGCTATAATAACTCTGATAATCTCAAATCACATTTGGACTCCTTTGCATACAAGGACTCCCTTCTCAAAATGGTCGACATAGTGTCTAAGTGCTGCACATGTTCATCCCATATCCTACTATACACTAGGATGTCATCAAAGAAGACTAACACAAATATCCTCAACTGATGTTGAAAAATCCTGTTCATTGTGGATTGAAAAGTAGCTAGAGCATTAGTTAGGCCAAATGGCATAACTACAAGATCAAAATGGCCACAATGACATCTAAATGTCATCTTCTCTATATCCTGTTCTCTGAATTGGATCTGATGATACCCTGATCTCAAATCAATTTTGAAGAAACATGCTCCATGTAGCTCATCTAATAACTCAGTAATCCATGGGATGGGGTACCTATTTCTTATAGTCTTCTTATTTAGGACCCTATAATCTATGCACGTCCTAAAAGTTCCATCCTTTTTCTTCATCAAAACTATAGAAGAAGTGAAAGGTGACTTACTTGGTCTAATGTGCCCCATAGAAAGTAGTTCCTTGGTGGTTTTCTCGATCTCATCCTTCAATCTCTTTGGATACCTGTAGGGTGTGATCATGATGGGTTTAACACCCTCCTCTAAATCAACAATATGCTCAATACCTCTATCTAGAGGTCTACCTAGTGGTATTTCACTAAAAAGCTTGTAGTGCTTGATTCTCAGTTTCTGTATGTTTGGGTGATATTCTAATTTTTGCTTCCCCTATGATGGCATTAAAGTGCAACGAACTGCCCACTCAACCTAGTCATGTCTCAACAAGCTCCTCATGCGTCTGCAAGACATCATCCTAAACCCACTATCACGAATACCCTTAAGTATATGGGTCTTCCCCTCTGACTGAAACTTCATCTTCTTATCTCTCAAATTGAGAGTGAACTCCCCTATGTCATGTAACCAAGTCATACCCAAGGCCAAATTTGTATCACCCATGTTAACAACATAAAAATCTACTTTGAAATCAAAATTGTTGATCTTTAGGGGTAGACTTGTAATCTTCCTGTCACATTTGAGCATGTAGCCATCAGCTACCCTCACTCTCAAACCCTCATTAAATTGCTTTGTTTGTATCCCACGCCTCTTAGTCAATCTGGAATCAATAAAATTGTAAGTAGCACATCTGTCAAGCAAAGTAATAACTCATTGAACAACCAATACCCCTCTCATCCTAAATGATCCCTCTTGTTGTACTAGTGAGACAAGCCTCCTTAAGTCTACCTTCAGTCTTCTCATCTCCTATATCATTTGTGCCTTCATTTTCTTCAATTGATTCCTCATTTTTAGATTGTTGGTCTAAATTTTTAGAATTAAAATTCTCATAATATGCCCACATAACCCTATTTTCTTTCCCCTTTGGCCTTAAGGGATAGTCATGGTTCATGTCATAGGGTCCTTTGCAATAAAAACAAACTTTTTTCTTCCTTAACTTATTCAATGTCTCTTTATCCAAAGGAGCAAATGACTTATCTTTATTTTCAGTCTTTGTTTCATTCCTATCAGGTTTCTTAAAGAATGGTTTGTCTTTGCTAGATGATGCTCCTCTTGACTGAAATTTATTTACTAGGGCTACTTGTTCCATGCTTCTAGCCTTCTTAATCGCTTCTTGCAAATTGAATGGATCAAAGGCTTTTACCTAACCTTTTAGTGGTTCAGATAATCTCTCTATAAACAAAACAACCAATTTCCTATCTGATATATTTGGCACCATAACAGATAGCCTCTAAAAATCACTAATGAAATATTCCAATCCGGTTGTCTGTCTCAATTGTGCCAACTCCCTAAAGTAGATTTTTGGATCCTTCTTATCAAAACTCTCTATCAACCTATCCGCGAAATCTTGATATGAAGTCACTTGGTTAAGTTGAAGGGTAACCATCCCATGGTACCACCAATCATGTGCAATAGCATGGCATATTTTATTATCTCCACTTCTATTATAGGTCTTAGTGCTAAGAAGGTATCAAGCTTGTGAATCCAAGCTTGTGCTGTCATTCTGCTACTCCCATCAAATGTAGTTAAGGAAAGCTTCCCTATAGCCTATTTTAATTCATTATCCTTGCCATTAGGTCTCCTATTCTGTCTAATTGCACAATAGTGTTCTCTTCTTTGGTTAACAAACCTCTCAAAAGTCATTCTCTCCTATACCTGCGATGTCAATAATTCCCATTCATCATTAGCATCCATACGGATATCTGCAAATGTCCCATTCTCAGCTTCCTCTGTTGGCTCCTGTACTGGTTCCTGTCTAACAAAGGTAGGACGTTTGGGCCTATTTGCTATTCTAGAAAGAGTTCTATGAGCTCTAGGTGATCCCACTCCACTCTTGTTATCCCCTTGTTCCTGATTTCATCTATCTTGTGGGTTCATGCACTCAACCATGGTGGTGAGTGCTTGCAAAGCCTAAGCCATACACTCTTGTCTTGTAACCATTGCTTTGAAAAATTCCCTTATTTCCTAATCCTCATTCCTATTGTCTCTTGGTGGGCTACACTCTTCTATTGTCAAAATCTTGTTCCTTGTCAAACAAAGCTTGCCTTCAAGTGAAAAATTTGTGAGAACCAACCCTAGGTGGCTACATGTGATTGCTAAACCCTCATGATGACAAGATTTAGCTCTGATATCAATGTAATAACCCCAACGGGTTATAACTTCGAAACACCAAATCCTTGTCAAATTCAATTGTTTGACATTCTTTCAATCACTTTGCAAGAAAGAGATATATTGTATATGCAAATTTTGATTGCTTTCTAAATGCCAAACTTTAATAAATGTGCTTCCAAAGAACACACCAAACAACTAACAATGAAGATGCAATTTTTTTTGAATAACACTGATTATAAATAGGAAAATATGCATCTACATCAATAAGACATTAAGGCAAAAAATTATGATATAAATCAGATTACAATAGATTTTACAAACCCTACCAATACCCTAAATATCTACTCTGAAACAATGCAAAATGTAATAGATAAAAACCTCGAATTGCTCCAAAAACATGATTTTTCTTGTAACAAATTACTGCAGCAAATTCCAACTTATTCCTTACTCCACAAAGTTGGCCCGAGGCCACAAATTTGGTATAATGAAAATACTAACTTGTCTTCTCCAATAGTCGCAACCCTTCAGAAGATATTTCACCACCTCAGTTATGCAAATCAATGGGAGTGTTCGCTCCTAATGATCAATATAACAACTATAGAAACCCTTGGCTCCACAACCTATCTAGAAGAGTAGATGGCAACACATTCGATGCTCAACAATGAGATTTCCCTCCCTATTTACTCTTTTCCTTCACCCTTCTAGAAGGAAATAAAATATTATTTAATTACACTCTCTAGAAGCTTCCCCCTTTCCAATGCAATAATTAGTTGTACTTTTAGAAAATGCACTCTCTAGAAGCTTCCCTCTTTCCAATACAATAATTAGTTGTGCTTCTAGAAGATTAAATTAATTAAATATAAAGTCACCTTTTAATTTTAATTTATTTGATGCCTTTATAAGAAATTAATTTAATCAATTTCTCCTTATTTCTTCGCTTAGCCTTCGAAGAACGTAAAGGATAAGAACTCCACTAAGATGCTAAAAAGATGGGGACATTACAATGACAACTATTTGTCATATGAATTTGATCTATTGAAAAAGTGGTCCATTTAAAGTGATGCATTTTTATACTCTTTACAATTAGATTGAAGATAATTAGTGAGAGTCAATTTTTTACAGTTCTTTAAATAATGGCACAAGTCTTAAATTTTCTATTTTGTGAAGGCATTAATTTTGCATAGTTTCAAAAGAACAAATGACAGTTGTTTTTAATACAACTAAAGCGGACTTGTCCATAGAGTAAAAAATGAACAAATGAGCCTATATTTAACTATATTAAGTACCATTGTAAATATTGAATGAGCTAAAAATATTCAAAATACTTTGTATTTTTTTTAAGGTAATGGGCCAAAGCCTAGATTAATAATTATTATTTATTGAAATTAATTATTATTATATGTTACCTAGAGTGAATTTGAACCCAAGACCTCCTTGATGAGAGGCTCACAAGTTATTGTTGTGTTATAGGCTTTTGCCTTCAAAATACTTTGTATTACATGGAAATTGTTTTGTTCATTTTTTTTTCACATAATACTGAATTTTCTTAGATTATTACACTTTATTTTTCATTTTTAGTATCTTATGTAGCACATAGTACTAAGCTATGCCCATTCACATTAAGAAATATAGGTCATACATTATACATTTTAAAATTGTTTAGAAGTGCAACAAATGCACGACACAAATGATTTCAGCATGTTTCTTTTTACTCGTGTATTTTTTCATTAGGCATTCACATGATTTTCTCTAACAGGTTGTTTGTTTCTGATGCAAACTCCAACATTTACACATCTATAATGCTTTCCTTTAATCATTCTTCATTGTTGGATATCTGAAGCTAACATATTACAATGAAGATATACTAGATATTTGTAACATCTCTTATAATTTTTTGCCTATTTTTTTCATTTTGTTCATCATTTTGTAGCTTTATAAATGCATATGCAGGTATGCCTATTAGTTGTGTCACTTCCTCATCAAATGTGGTCGCCCAAATGGTACCTATATGGTCTTGTAACTTTATCTAAACCATGTGCCTATAGTTGAATTATATAGAAGTCTAGTCACTTTTAGAACAATACCATGCTTCATGTCTATCTTAAGATAGTTTTTTTTTCATTGCTTTCCTTTAATATAATTAGAACAAGCTGTCTAGTCACTTTTAGAACAATACCATGCTTCATGTCTATCTTAAGATAGTTTTTTTTTCATTGCTTTCCTTTAATATAATTAGAACAAGCTAGGTAGGAAATTTTATTAGTTATGATGAATACAGAAGTTGCCTTCACCATGCATTTGAAAGTTTGTGATGTACAACTGACCTATTCTTGTGTGACTTTAATTGTCATTCTTGTAATTAGAGGGGGTACTAAAGCATATTTGACTAATGTTTCTCCCTCATTTTTGACATTTGTGTAAACCAACATTTCAATTGTTGGACTTCTTTGATCTAAACATTTACCATTAGGTGTGTATTACTTGTCGTGCTGATTACTCTTACCATTATATTCAAATACACACCCACCCTTGATAATTACAATGTTGGTCTCTTGTAAGTTATACTTTTGTTCAAATTGTGCACTACTTGTTCAATTATTGCTCCCCAATGTGTACAATCTATTATTGCTTAATATGTATTGTGTAGTTTTATCATCCATCATAAGACTTCTATTACATATCATGGGAGCACATTTGCATGGATTTTGTTTTGGGGCTACCTCATACACAAAGAGGTCATGATTGTATCTTTATAGTAGTGGATAGGTTTTTAAAAATGGTTCATTTTATACCATGTTGAAAGTGTGGTGATGCTTCCCATAAAGCTTCATTATTATTCAAAGAGGTAGTTCAATTGCATGGTTTGCCAAAAAGTATTCTTTCAAATCAGGATACAACATTTGTTGGACATTTTTTGCATACCTCATGGAAGAAGATGGGAACACAGTTAGGATTCAGTTTAGCATAACATCCTCAAACTAATGGTCAAACAAAGTGTAAATTGAAGCTTGGGTAATCTCATGAGATGTTTTGTAGTGCCTCTTCCATTTGACTTCTGTAACTCATCCTAATAGATGCAACCTTGTTGATCTTTTGTTGTGATGGATCATGATTGTGACCATGAGTGGTCTACACCGTAGGGGTGATTTGATGTATGTTTTTATATCAGTTGCTTTGATTATGCTTATGGCCGATTTATGAGATTATGATGTGATTTATGGTTCATTGATGCTTGTGCTAGTGGTTACCAGGATTGATGTGGTATCATGAGGTTGTTCCATGATTACCTTGAGATGTGTGCAGAGATTGCACTGCATGCTATTACCATGCTACACTGGACTAGGTTCCTGTAGTAGTGGTTAGTCATGTTTATGACTATGTTCGCTTATGTGTTTTAAGTACCTTTTTAATGTTGTGTAAACAACCATTATTAAATGCTTAAATAGTTAGAAATGGATTGTCCATGTTGGATTCATTGGTTATGTGATGCAGATATCTACTTATGTTATATTTTACATGTGAGATGACCTGAGGGTTAGATGTTATACTTTGATTTCAGTATCATAGATGTTAGACTACTATGTTATTCAATTGATCATATTGCATGGTGATTTCATTTTGAGATGATAGTGTGTTTTATGATAATATCCGGTTATCCAGTATTTGGACATATCTCTAATTATGTTATGTGATGGATTTAATGCTATGGTTATTTACTTCATTCTTACGTTGTTATGCTTTATGCGAACGTGAGTGATGTACATAGATTATTTTAGTATAATTAAATAAATGGTTAAATTAGGTAATTTAATGCATTTATTCCTTCGGCTATGTTATTATATGCAATTGCACTTAATCGTGTTGTTTAGTGTGCAGGATTTATGTCCTTGGCAGTGGCACATGGAGTTGATGATTCAACTATTCATATTTTATCAATGTCGTCCCTGTATGGTCGACGTATCCTTATTTTAATTGATAAATTAATCTTTTTGGTGATTATTAAATTTGAACTCATTTGCATTATGTGATTAGACCAGTGAGCGTGTCTATACATTTAGAGTTTCACATTGTCGCGAAAGTTGTCAAGGAAACTTTTGTGTTTGTGGATATTCAAGCTTTTAATTGATTTATTTTAATTTATGGAAGCTTTGCCATATATGAATTCCTATTTCTAGGAATAGCCTGTTTTCATTTGGGTCGACTTGGGATTTAACTAGGTTGACTAGTTATTTGCCCTAATTGATTATTCACTTGAAAAGTGAATAAGTATCCAAAAAGAAATTTAATTCCTCACTTCTCACTTTTGAATTAGAAAGTTGGAGAGTAAAACCCATAATCCTCTTCATGAGGATTTATTGTTTTGTTCATTGTGGGAGCTACGGGTGTGGGATCGTAGTGAGGTTGAGCTCATTGAATCCAGCTCAGAGAAACATTGGATTGCCGCAATTTTTGGCTACTTGTACATGGTATTTATTTTATAGTTCAAATTCCCATTTTGCCCTTTTGGCAGTGAGGTAGGGCTTTCCTGTTTTATTGTTTCGGTTCCATTTCTGCTTTTGTTTTTGGTAGTCATTTGTTTGGAGGCTAAGAACTAGTGTTCCCCTCTGTTTTTGTATGCTAGTTCTACTTGGTTGGGTGGGTACAAACATTTCGTTGTTTTTTGGGATGAGGGCTTGGAGTTTTGCACCATTATGCTGGCCATTTTTGCATACGGTGTCCAAACTCAATTATTTTTGGATTTTTGGGGTTTATATACCCAAAGGCCAAATGGGTTTTAATTTTGGAATTTTTTCAAAATTTGAAGTTTTTACCTTGTTTTACGTGTCACCTTGTTTTCTCCAATTTTCTTGGCATGAGTTGGGTCGTGGACCTAGATTATCCATTTGGATATCATTTAGACCTTTGTTGCACTTTTATGTTTGCATTGGGATGCATGCTACATCCGTACTCCTGACTTTGTGTTTGGTTGAGTGATTTTATGCCTGTTGTTATGGTTTCTCTTAGACCTTTGTTATTGTTTCGTGGACACTAGGATTCATGTAGAATCCATGCTCTCGGATTGAGGCCGGTTGAGTGAGTTCATGATGTTTGGTCTTATTGCATCATTGGGATTTGTGTAGAATCCATACTCCTAGATTGAGGTCGGTTGAGTGATTTCATGATGTATGGTTTATTGGTTCTTGGGATTCGTGTAGAATCCATCCTCCCAAGTTGTTTTCAGTTGAGTGTTATTTTGCATTGTGTTCTCATCCTGTCCTTGTTTTATGATCTTCATGATGGTGGTGCACCACTCACGAGTACGTGCACGTACATTTGTCGGGTGACTTGCGAGGTTTGATCTTTCGTGGTACTTCCAAAAGTTATGATCATTGGTGTGGGGATGAGAGTATGCATGCCCATGGGCACTTGTTGTAGGATGAGCATGGGTAAGGTAGGGTAGCATATGGAGGGGCTTCTATCTCATAGCCTGGTGACTATTTCCCAGTTGGAAGAGGAAGTTTTATGTAAGTGATAACTAAATATAATGCATGTTTGGTAATAAAACTTAAGATAATTAAAAAGAGGAATTGTGCGCCTTCCATTGGGAAGTTTATGCTACCTAGAATTGTGCGCCTTTCGTTGGGAAGTTGATGCTGCCAATACTAGCTTGGGCTTGTTGATGCCAAGCGACTCTCCATGATGTCAGCCCCTACTTAGTAGCCTTTTGAGTGTTTGACTAGGACCTCTACTCCTTGCATTGTCTTAGGTTCTTGGTTAACCATCATATTGTCTAGCGTGAGTGTTAGCCATGGATGTTATTTTTGGGTGTTTGTGGTTGGATCATTATCTCCATTAGCATAGCAAGTGTGGACCTATGGGTGCCATGTGGTTGGGAGGCACAACTACCTATACCATTGCTAGGGACTGGTGTCCAAAGATGATCTTTTATCCTAGTGTGACTGTTGCTAGATGTTTTCACTTGGTACTTCGAGTTCCAGAGTATGCCTTCTTGTGATTTATGCTTTCATTGGAATGCTTGTATATCATGTTTAGATGATATTAGTTACTGTCACATTTCTTTATTATGATGCTTAGCATGTGATCATGTGATAAGTGATGTTATCTACTTTGTAAGATTATCTTATGCTTTACTACTAGCATGTTAGATTTCCTTATGCTTATATTGTAGCATGTTTTAGTAGTGATGTCCCTATTATGATACTACTGACGATCTGATCGGTGGCTTGGGATGTTACGCATGGGGGATGGCTAGGACCTATGCTAGTCTTATGATGCTATTGAAGGTTGGGAGGAACTGCATACTTAGTTTGGATATTCAGTTATTGTGATGTTATTTCTATTCATTCCAATGTTATTTCTGTACATTGCAATGTTACTTCTGTTCATTGTGATGTTGCTTTTAGTATGTTCTTTACTGTTATGGTTTAGATGGATAGATGTTCTTCCTTCTTGATGTTTATGCACTCGAGTGTTCATTCCTCGATTTTTGTGGATCCAATACTCCCTGGTGTGGAGGGTTTCATTTTTTTATGCTTTTTAATCTTGCCATGTTGTTGCAGTGATGTGTTTTCTCATGTGGAAAGGTAGTTTCTCGCGCGAGAATGTACTTCCTCATGCAAGAATGTGCTTCCTCATGTAGGGAAGCAAAGGCTCACACGGTTTGGTGTGAATCCTCGCGTGAAGTGATGCATATCCTCATGTGGAGAAATGCACTTTCTTGTGCACAATGATGCAAAGTCTTATGTGAGACTTGAGACCAGTGGTAGGCTTGGCCGAGGAAGTTTTGAAAGTTGGTTTTGGACACGTTATTAGATTTCACATCTTTCCAGTTTAGAACAATCTTTCTAAGGGGTTTAAAATATATCATTTAAGTATAAATTGACATATATATTTTAATATATGCGACAAATCTTTTGAGATAGGTTTCAGACCTCTCCAAGATAAGATAAAGATTCTAAAAAACTTCAAGGCTTCAAAAATTTAGACAGCCAAATTTTAGGGCTTCAAGATTTCAAACTTAGCCAAATTTCAGGATTCTGCATTTGCACCCCAACTTGGTGTTTTGTTGATGAGTGGTTGTCTCTTTGATCCCTCATCATGCGTGTGGTCATTGTTGACCTCTATTTGCGTGTGTCAGTTTGGTGGTGGCATTTGGAGATTCGTTGGTTGCTGGGATTGTGGCGAAGTCTTCCATTGTGATCTTTGTGATCCTTGTATGATGTTGTTATGTGCATTCATACTTGTAAAAAAAAATATCTTGGCTTGAATTGAATCATTGTTCCAAGGATCTCTGGATGGGGCATTACATGTTTGGTGGCAGACAAACTAACTCAATGAGATTTGATATTGGCATAAGCAAAACTTGCTCATAACAACTCAGTTAACCAAGGCATAGGGAAGAGCCCATTCCAAGTGGTATATGGATACAATCCAGGGCTAGTTGATGAGTTGAGGGATAAAATTGATTTTACTAGAAGAAGTGTTGTTGCAGAAGATTTTGCTAAGTACATTCATAAAGTGCACAAGGCAGTAAAAAGAGCTTTAGAGAAGAGTGTCATGAAATACAAGGAATATGTTGATAAACATAGAAGAGGACAATAATTTGAAGTTAGAGAGAGGTTTATGGCACACCTACATAAGGAAAGGTTTCCACAGGGAACCTATAACAAGCTAAAAAGCAAGAAGATTGGCCCATGTAAGGTTATATGAAAGTTTTCAACAAATGTTTATGAGACTGAACTTCCAATTGGGGTAGCCATTTCACCCATATTCAATATAGCTGATTTGTATAAGTACTATAAAGGTGAGTCAAGTAGAGAGCAAGGTGAATCAATGTACATAGTGCTATATTTGTTAAATGAGGTTCAAAAGAGATGGGTATAGCTTCATTCATGGAATTCAATCTTTACTTGACAAACTCATCAAAACTTTTAACAAATTAACATGCTGAATCAAAGAATTTGAATGAGGCATCTACACTCTATATATACATGTTTATTCTCATGTGTGTGTTTGTTAATGGGGAAGATCATTCAATGTGTACCAAAACATGATTAGTTTGGTGATGAAACTAGGCCAGGGTTGTGCATGGAGTAGCTTTATAAAACATATTGTAGCCCTTCATGCTTCGTGGTGTCCACTCTTCTCCATACATTATGCTAATTTACAATAAATGGATATGTTGAGCAATGTAATAAAGAAATGAGAATTGAAAAAATATTATCAAGTTCAAGATCTCTAACATAACCTGGTACAAAGAAAGAGTACCCATCCAAATTCCATGTTTGAATGGTATTTTCATAGTTTTGGAATACAATCTCAATAAGTACCCTCTACATTCTAGAGATTATAATAGTCTATAGGTAAGGAGATCTTCCATTTGGGTTATCAGGGATGCTGCTTAAGACAAATTGTCTACCTTTGTTGTAGTAATCTGCAAGCTTCAATGTTGTATTAGGTTGCACTTGAGGGAAATGCCATCCATTTTATAAAGTTATTTCCCATTGATGAAGGGGCCCGAGTTAGCAAGTTCAATGATTTTAGAAATTGTAATGTTTTCATAGTGTTGTGATCCATGGGGATCAGGGTGAGGATAAGGGCTCCTCACTATCAAGTTCCATCTACATAACACCTGTATACTCTATTTAAGACATATTGACGAAATGAAAACAACAATGGGCTCATCTAAATTCTCCAACCCTATTAGAGAATACCATAGTCCCAAACTACCTTGTCAAAACTATTAGATTGCATCTACTTCAAGAATATTATTCCCCTTTTCTCCACATGCCCAAATTCATGATACACATCTATATAATATTACTTTTGCATACTATAAATATGATGCATATTATACATTGTACATAATCCATTTAGGGCATTTCTCATGTAAGTACAAGCACATAGGTAAAATTAAAGTTAGAATTGATTTTCAACAAAGGTAAATTTTGTACGGTGAACCAAACTTGATAGATTTCATAAATTTCCCGTCCAATAGGATGTGCTATAATTTTTTAATCTAAAAATAAGTTTAATTATATTTCCTGGTTGTTACAATTAACAAATTGAATTAATTATTTCTAGGTACTTTAAAATTAATATATATTTTGATAAATAGAAGGCAACCACGAAAAATCTCATTTTAATTAGTTTGACATACAATTCTTCAGGGCGAAAACCCTAGAATACGTTGTTACAGCAGCTTCCATGATGAACAGCATGTTCTGCCGGAAACTATTCTTTGCTGCAGCAGCTCCCCTGCATTCCAGTTTACGCTGTGAACTCCTTTTAAATATACACCCGTTCCATCTTCGGAATGTTTTCTCAACTCAACCTCTTTCGAAGGGCCTCTTTTACCACTTCGCTTCCTCCAAACTTAATTTGTCTGACGCCGACATAGCCCTTATCTTCAGGAAGGCTCCCCGGTTGCAGAAGCTTCAGTCCCTCAACAACGTCGAGGGTTTTCTTTATTTGTTGCAGAAGCACGGCTGCACTGAAGTCGAAATTGCTAAAATAATGAAGGTTGAGCCCCAACTTACAAGATATACAGAAAAGAGATTGGAACCTAAGATCAAACTGCTGGAAGATTCCGGTTTTGTGGATCAAAAACTGGCAAAACTTTTGAGCAGCTGGCCAAGTATTTTGGGCCATAGCCTCGAGAACAACCTTCTTCCCAATATGGAATTTCTGAATAACGTATTCCAGTCCGAGGATGCGCTTGTTAAAGCCCTGTTAAGATATCCACGACTTCTTTGTTATGGCTTGGAGAAGACCTTGAAGCCCTCGCTTGCTTTTTGGGAAGGGTGGGGGTTTTGTGGGGCGGAGCTCGTAAGCTTCTTACAGGTAGATCCGGTCGTTCTCTCACGAACTTCTCTAACGCCTACGCGTGTCGATCTCATTCACAAGATCGCTCCTGACCAGAGGGGGAAAATGTTCAAATATATAGTAAGTGCAGTGGCTCTTAGCCGTATGGAAACATTAGAGGCCAAGATAGAGAATTTCAAACGCTGCGGGCTGTCAACTGAACAAACCTGGCAACTACTTGGGGCTGCGCCTCGAGTTATGTTTTTCTCAAAGGAAAATGTTAGCGAAAAGATGAACTTGCTAGTTGATAAGATGAAGCTCCCTCTAGATTATGTACTGATGCACCCTAGTTTGTTGCAGATCAGTTTGGAAAAGACAATGAGGCCCAGGTGTCTGGTTTGGCAGAAAATCAGATCCATAGATGACCGTAACCTTCCTCTTTTGACGGTTTTGAGGATGACTGAGGCAAGGTTTATTAGCAAGATTATTAAAGGACACCCTAAATCTAAAACACTATTGGAAATTTATGAGAACGCCATCTCAAATGCCCCCACCCTTAATCGCGCAAAGAGATCAACGCACAGGTTTTGATGGAGAAAGTGAGAGTCAGAACTCAAAAGTCAGATGAAGCTTATGTTTTAGTCTAAGGCAGATGATGGGCGACAGGAGTTGTTGATATACCCTCTGCACTGCGTTCATTGTCTAATTACTCTTCAAGGAAGGTAAGTATTGTTTTATTAAAATTTTGAAGTGAGCTAATTGCTATCACTAGAGCAATTTAGTGTAATGTAATTGGAATATTCAATGGATAGAAGTTCTGTTACTTCTGAAAGTTATCTCAAAAATTGCATCAATCAAGTTCCAAATGAGTGTAATGTATTTGGAATATTCAATGGATAGAAGTTCTGTTACTTCTGAAAGTTATCTCAACAATTGCATCAATCACGTTCCAAATGAGAATTATGCAAGAACGAGGATTGAACAACTGACAATGCATAATGTTCAGTTAACAGCCCAACCCTCAGGTGTTTGCATAATTTTAAATTATATTTTCACTGTAGTACTATTTAGAACAGGGGAGTCAATTTGTATTAAAATAATATATAAATCCTTAAAAAGAATCATGCAATCACTAGACCAGAGCAGTAGGCTTTTCAATTTATAATGTATGCTCAGCTGAAACTAATAATCATCAGAAATCATTTAGTTGGAAGTTATCGAACAAATGGTTTTAAGCATAGTTTCGGTACCGACGGTGACCAGGCCGATTCCAGTGTCTGGCTTGACAAGTTTAAAAACTGAATGTGAAGATAAAATGGATTTTCCAATTCAGAATAACATGAATGACTTGAATATAATTTGCAAATCCTCTCAAAATAATTTAACAAGCTACAAACGTCTAAATTTCAAAGGACTATTTGTTGTGTTACACTGACACCTAGCAGATGTCCAACTGGAGCAATTGCTTATTGTTCAATGGATTTGAGATCATTTATAAATTAATCAAATTTTTGAGGGTTTAAAGAAGACGATGCTAAACAAATGAATGTTGAAATGAAGAGCAGTGTCCTAAGTTTTAGATAATTTGTTTAAGATTTTTAATAATGTCAAGACTTCAAAATAAGGCTATTTGCAGATCAATTGATTTAGCCAAGTTCTATATATAAGAACACAAATGTAGAAAGCTCTACAGGTTTCTGTAAAAGTTTGTAAGTTTGCTGAGTCAAGCCAGCAAAACTTGCTACTGACGGATCAGCTTAGGGCTTTGCGAGTCCATCACAAATGCTTGTCCTCTCAAGTTATGTCTAAGCTGTTAAGCTTTTTGTTTTTGCCAGAGGTGGGCATTGGGTCCCGTTTTATTAAGTTTGGGGCAACATATGAAGAGTTAATTCATTGTTTCTTGTCGTTCTCTCAGCAGGTTGTTTACTTCTTTTAATCCTAGGGCATAAGGATTCTTCGTATCCATCAACTGATTATTGGGCCATATAACTTATTCAGTATACTGACTTATCTCTCCATTGTTTGTATTTCTATTATTAATAGGGTTTCCTGTTGTCTTTCTAATTGTACAAGATACTTTGTCAAAGGAAATGGCCTCTCAGAAGGAAGTAATAGCCTCTCAGATTCTGACAAAGGAAGAAATACAAATACTGTAAGTTTATTGGTAATATATATCTACAAATCATTTTTGGTTGTATTAATTTTTTCATCTATTGTGGGAATGTGAAATTGCAGCCAACAAGAAAACCAAAACTTATGGTAACTAAGCTTTGGGCACGAAAGCCTGACTATGTTGCTACTCCATTCAGGAAAATTGAAAGTTTGGTGAGCTCAATCTGAGTTAAATACCTTTATTGGTTTAAAGAGTCGCTTGTATGCAATCTGGGCAAAACCAGATATCATTCGCTAAGAAACTTTGTGCCAATTGGATAGAACTGTAGCCTAAAAAGACGCTTCGCATATCACAAAGATAATGAGTGACTTTTTTATTTAAGTTGCAAAATCAAAACCCTTAATTTATTCTAACCAGGCTGCAAGACAATGACATGGAGGATCTCAAGAGTGTAATATTTACTCCACTTTGTTTACATCAGATGTTCAAGTTTGCTTGAAAATTGCTGCCCGGTGCTTGGTGCCCCAACTGAGAAGGCATATAATAATACATACTTGATTGTCCCCGACAGAGCAGAGAACATCCTCAAGACACCTTAGATCTTAACCTAAACTATTGTAAGTGGATTTAAGGCTGTAGAATTGAAACTCATGGTTTTCACTTCAGGACAGACTTCCAGTATAACGATTCCCCTTTTTGTGTACCCTTTCATCAGCTTCAAGTACAAGGGAGTGAAAATTGAAAGAAAAATGAATATAATCGCAAGAGACTTGGTGCTTGTGAAGCCTGTAAAATCCACTTCACAACACCAACTATGGTCACAAATATTTATTTACTTATGGTTAGATTCTTTTCCGCAATCTCTTATATTTAAAGAATGCCTCTGGATGCTGATTTTGATGTGGATGAGATACTCAAAGACTCCCTCTCCAAGGTTCTGGTGAGTCTTCATCTGAGATACTCAAAGACTCCCTCTCCAAGGTTCTGGTGAATTTTCATCTGCTGGTGGGAAGACTGATTATTGACTCTTCTTGTAAACAATGCATTTGGAAAACTGAAAACACAAAATCTATAATGTGTGTTGATGATGTAGAGAGAAAAGATATATTTTGAACCAAACACTTTCTAAGAAGTGGGATTTTTGCAAGGTGTGTAACTTCAGACAATAGTTCAAGAAGACTCAATGGTATTTAGAATCCATCAAATCAAATAAGTTCATCTATTTGATTAAGCCAATAAGTCATATTCTATACAGAAAATTTTGCCTAAAGTAATGCAAAGCTATGTACGTTAAAGACAAGAGTTTAATCTAGTTTGTAAGATTAAACCTAGTGTACCTTTAATTTATATCACCCACAAAACTTCAAGATACAAATTTCAATCCAGCCGCAAAAGATGAAACAAAAGGATCCTTCAAAGTCTTCCATTTCAACATCGTATTCTATACACATAATATTGAAAGAAATATTATCAAAGTGAATTAGTTGGAAGAAAAATTAATTACAATGCCTTGCTGCCAAAGGTACTTTGGGAGTAACATGATTTTAAATAAAGACTTTAATAAATATATAGGATATGTAACGCCCCGCCAAGGGATCCAAAAGAATTAACCTAAAGTTTCACTAAGTTTGCTAAACAATTTTTTTTTAAAAGTAAGAAAGTATAACATACACCTCAAACACATAGTAGCGGAAGCAATAACATTATTCATCGATAAACATACATCGCAAGTTACATCTCTTAAGGATCCCAAGACGTTGAGTCACGTTTAAATTTAATTAATTCTAAGTGTAACAACTATCACATACATATGAAAGAATAATCAGAAAGTCCCATGTCCATAATATACATTTGTTCTGAATGCCTTTTGGCAAATTAATTCGGAATGCTCAATCATCCACTGTACAAGTCACAGGGTATGAAAGGCTTAAAAGAATATACATATGTAAAAATAGAAATGCATCAACCTCCACGAATCCATGATACAAAGTACAGTGAAAATATATGAAACTATTCACTATATATGATACATCCATACATCCATAATGATAAAACTTCTATCATAAAATCTAACTATCCATCATAATAATCCAAGAACATAGTGAAGGTAAATGCCAATCACGAAAACTCTAGCCACGGTGACCACGGAACGGATCTCAATGGTAAGAGTAAAAAGCACTACCACCCGACCGCGTGGAACCTAAATGGTCCACTCCCACCGCGCTGAGGAGATAGTCTCAAGTCCCAAACAAGGTATCAAAACACAAAACACAAGTACTCTCTTAAGTCTGGGAAATCCTAAAAGTATACTAACTCAAGGGTTCCAACATAGATAGACATCTAGACCCAGAGGAACCACAAAGACACGTAGGAAACCTAATATGCAAGTAGGAAAGTGTTATCGCAAAAGTCACGTAGAAGTTACCCGAGCAATCCCTTAGGAATCCCGGGTCCCTACTGATCCCTGCGGCCACTAGTATCCTCTCGTACTGACGAGGCATACTATGGAATGCAAGGTCGTAACCAAGCGTTCTCTCTACCCCATCCTAGTCTGTACTAGCACTCAAGGCATGGGAGAGAATATACAATTATTTTGTTAGGTTCATTTTCTCTCATTTAGTGTAAATGTTTTCACTTATTAAAACAACTTACAATGGGTTACTCCAAGCAGCCTCTTAGGGCCCCGATCCCCATTGCAAGCCACTTTCCGACACTACACATAGATAACCTACCCTAGGCTCATGAAATCACAAATCAAAGAATCATAATAAAATCACCTCAGTCCTATACAAGCAATTGAAAAAACATCATAAAAGATAAACCACAAAATTACATCAGTTCTTCATGAGCAACGGATAAGCATCATATAATAATCATATGATCACGACAGTTCTCTATCAGCAACTAAAGGCATCAATGATAAATCACAAAATCCAATGGTTCTCCAATAAGCAACCAGAAAGTATCCCAATAGTAAATTACAATACTGATCGAAGATTCCAAAGTGGTCAAGTCAAAACATGACATCATCAAGAACATAACAAACACTTCAGTCCTCTCAAGCGACCGAAAAGCAATCCAAGTATAACTGATCGAGACTCAAAAATGGTTAAGTTAGGTATCTCAAATACATACACCTCAGCTTCACACAAGGAAACTGGGAGCAATAACAAACAGTAAATACATCCATCATAGAGCATACTATCACATTACCTTGGTTGGTTTGAAAAGATCGAGAACAAATCATCATAACCTCACATTCACAAACTCGGGCCTCTGGTAACAACCTAAACTGGTTAATACTAGAACAACCCCAAACACAGATAGTATAACAAAACAATATAGTATGATTCAGTTCATAGTTCGGGTTTGTTTCCATAATACACCCTAAGGTTTAAGTTTGAAATTCTCAGTTTGAGTTTCAACGAACGTTTTTAATGTAAAGGTTTTTCACTATTACCCTTATAATTTGACCCAATTATTTAATCTTCATTTAATATTAACTCTTTTAATATTTTCAGATATTACTTTATCCATAGTTAATTAAATAATTTAATATTTTATTTAACTATAAAAGCATTTAATATTATAAAATTATTAATAATATTAATATATATATATATATATATATATATATATATATATATATATATATATATATATATATATATATATATATTTTAAATTAAATAATAATAATATTAGTTAAAACAATCTTTATTTAAAACATTAAAAAAAAATCGATTAATAAAAAGTAAGTCAAAATTTATTATTATTATTATTATTATTTTTTTAAAAAATGGATCGGCGTGTTTAAAGGCCCGATGTCCTGTCATACACCTGCGGCCGCAGGCAGCAGTACTTTGTACTGCTGCTGCTGCGCAGTACCACCTGCTGCGACAGCGTGGGAGTGTGGGGCGTGGGAAGTGGTGGCCCCAGCCCACCCCAAAACATATAAATATTTTTTTAATATATTTTTTTTAACTTTATTTTAATATATATACATAAAATAATTATGTATATTTTAAATTAATTTTATTTAATTTTTATTAAAACAATAAATAAATAAATATATATATATATATAATAAATTATGTTTATTTTAAATTAGTTTTATTTAATTTTATTAAAACAATTTTTCTCCAAGGAAAATATATATATATATATATATATATATATATATGAAAATTAGAACTTTTCAAAAAAAAAAATTTTATTCAAAACCCTTACCCAATTAAATCTTAATTTCTTAATCTAGGAAACAAGGGTTCTAACAACTCTTCCAGTCTCCATGAGTACAGAAATTATTGACGAACAATTAAAGAATTCACAATATTGAAAGGTTAAAACTTTCATCACAGAGAAATCAGATTTACAAACCCCAGACACGAAGAAGACAGGAAAGGATAATTGCGTAATAAATTGATAATCAATAACACAAGGCCCTACCTGATCTTGATGCTATTATGCAATCTCCAGGAACTGTAAAAGAATTCGCTCCTCTCAATAACCTTCCTCTGAAAAACTTTCTTGGTATCCGCCTTCTAAAATTCGCTTCCAAAAATTGTCTCTCAAAAATTCCCGTCCAAATTCGTGTCCCAAATCGTGTCCCTCAAAAATGAACCCCCAAAGTTGTGATAAGCAAATTCTCCTCAAATCGGGGCACTAATTGTCCGTTCATCCGAGAAGACTCATTGCATAACTCAGTTAACTCTCGAATTAACCTTTCTTATCTTTTCTTTTAATTTGCATTCATCTTTTATGCACATTAAGTTGATTTATTAAATAACTTTATTTAATATTCCACTTGACTTCTATTTTAAATTAATTAATTACTTTAATCTCATGTGCACTTCATGAAATTAAAATAACATTATTTATTTCTATTATTTAATCTTTTAATTTAATTCTCATATTTAAACTCATGCTTAGATCATGCGATCTAGAATTCTTAATAATTTAATATCTTTCAACTTTTTAAATTAATTTTAGAAACTTACTTGATAACATATTTAATTAATTTAATAACAATAATATTTAGCATTTATTTAAAAATGAACTCCAATTATATTATTATTAAATTAAATAAATATTATCCTATTCTAAATTTATCTTTGAACTTTAATCTCCAAATTTAGTTCTTTTACTTAATTAATTTCTCAATTAATTAAATATTAAAGATATCATAATAATTCTCTATTAAATTAAATCATTAATTAATCTTTTTAATTAGACTTAATTACTAGAAAACACATCAAGGACTCATATAACAACATACGAAAACCCAACATAGAAAAGCATATACTAAATCAAAACAAAAAGGTTATAATCTCGAAATTACATCATTTGATGCATTCAGAGGGTACTTAACTCAGATACTTGTCCTAATTATCAATTAGGACAATTGGCTAAAGGGTTTAGGAATTGGACTTAAGAGTTTATCTCCCCTCTCTTGCCATTGAGAGAGTGCGATAGGGTACGCTCATCCTGACAATTCAGGGAAGTCGATATCCGGTACCTGCAACCTGCATAAAAAACCACGCATGTACAAACGCAATATTCTAAGCTAAACAGACAATGGCAGGAAGTGGTGCATCGTGTAGATCCCGACTAGCAAGTGACTACGACTCCCTTCCTTAACCACATCAGAAACACCATACATAAATAAAACAAACACGCACACCATACACATGCAGTATGGGGTAACTATCCATAAGAAAGCACATGTGATAATAAACCATCTAACTAATCATCATCGATAACTGAAAGCATTGAATAATCATCATACATGCATGAAATATAAAGTACCAAGTAATCTCATCATATAATAAACTGAGTGTAAAACAACATCTGATAATCTCTAAAATAATAATACTAATCATCAAACATAAATTGGCCTAAAAGAGTTTGGCAATGAAGACTGAAATGCGACTTAGGGGCAGGCACTACAGGATATAAGAGCTAGAGCTTTTCCAACTGAAAATATTACTTCAAAATTTTCAACTATAAATATAATATAATAAAGATCAGATTCTCTTACAAGGCGCTCCTTCCCCACTACAGACGCATTTTGTTGCTGCCTCCTCTAGATAATCTAAAGTTTCTCACCATTTTACTCATGGTCCACTCTAAAGGAATGGTTGTTTTCTCCATTCCTGCAATGAACAGAACCTGCACATTGCAATAGTCACACGGACAGTTTTCATTAAATTAACATAATCTAGCCATTTACAGTTATTATTGTGATCAATATATTGGGTCTGAGAACTAAATTAACATAAAATGACCATAAATTGTTATTTTCATGGTCAAAACATCAGATCTAAGACCTAAATTAACAAACTTAGCTCATACCAAAAAAATGCTCTGGCCATAAATATTGATTATTGTGTTCAGTACATCAGAAATGAGAATCAGTGCACATTTTTCTTACTGATGCATCTCCTACACATTGTGTTAATATCTGATGTACATACAAGCATACACACATATGATTCTTTATAGATACTACATGTCTGTAGGGTTCTTATTGTGTCTATTCTTTGTTAGAATCTTTTTAATGCGGTTCTGAACCTAGGGTTGTCAGTGAATACATGAGGACTATTTTTATGTGTTTCATGTGATTGTTCTTGTTTCCTTTTTTGTTCATTTCTCACTTTCCTTCGTACAAATATTTCTTCTTTATCTTCTGCATAATATTCTCTACTTCTTTCACAACTTTGCACCTTTCGAGTTCCATGTCGTCTTGCTTCATCCCGTGGCTTGTTTCTTCCACCTACTCCAAGATTAAAGTGAGTGCAATCATTAGGAAGAGGAAATGTATTTCTATTGTATTGTTTTCGTCTTGATATAGTAGAAAACATGTAATGTGCATAGCATGGTAGGGATTGTAAATTTTTATTGCTGAAGCATGTTAAAGATGTAAGTTGCATTTAATCTAGATAGTAATTTAACACAACAAAGTCAAACTTTTCATGGTTCATCATACTTTTTAATTGCATAGTTTTTATTTATCATTTGCATATGGATCTATTTAAACATATGTAAAGTACATAATAGGTTAAGAGTGCATAATACATTTGTATGATCAATTAATATGATGCAACCTATTAATATATATTACAAATTTTATCATTAATTATCATCAGTAATTTGTTGGTGAGATAGTCCCTGAATTAGTGCAACACACGATAGACATTCCTTAGCTCTTATAAATCATTTGTTGTAGCTTTCTTACCCTAACCTTTTAAAGACCATTATAGAACAAAGATGTCTCTCATTTATCACTATTTGTATAGAATATAAACTATGGTGGTAGTATGTAAGAGGGAAGATGGTTTATTTTCTAATAATCAACCATTCAATATATTTATTCCTATTTAGGTGGAGATTTTGAAATTGGTTATCAAAAGTAAATTACCAATCAACAATAGCTATAGTTAGATTTTAAATTTAAAACTTTAAGACTTTAACCTGTTAACAGTATGACGGTCATTGTTGAAAAATGCACCGCCCACTTATCAACAATGCAAAAGGAGGTCTTTATCTTACAATAAATTTTTTAGGTATCATTACAAAGGCCGGGTGTAGTTAAGATTCTTTCTGTATCATATTTAAGCTTGCAAATAGGAATATGAACACAAAGTACAATCATGTTGGCGTACATTTGTAAGAAATGGTATAAGTCACTTTTTGAATAATGATAAAGAGAACATTAAATCATGTAAGATTTTATGTAGCTGACAAGTCAATTTATTTCACAACAAATCATGTAGAGTTCTATGTAGCTATAAGCTTATTACACAGGTTCTCATAAACATGTTAAATTCATTGATGTCATATGATTTGAATTGCTATAGTTCATCCAATTTATTTTCAACTTCATTTGATTTTTTTATTTCCAGCTTGAGTTGATCAAAGTAATCATTTATAAGGATAGAAGAATGATTAGTCTTGCATTTGCTTAAGCTCCATAACATATTTACACAATCCATCTCATAATTACACTACAGTGACAACTATTTGTCATATGAATTTGATCTATTGAACTAGTAGTCCATTTAAAGTAATGCATTTGTATACTCTTTACAATCAGATTGAAGATAATAACTAGTGAGAGTCAATTTTTTTGTAGTTCTTTAAATGATGGCACAAGTCTTAAATTTTCTATTTTGCGAAAGCATTAATTTTGCATAGTTTCAAAAGAAAAAATGATAGTTGTTTTAAATACAACCAAGGCGGACTTGTCCATAGAATAAAAAATGAACAAATGAGCCTATATTTAACTATACTAAGTACCATTGTAAATATTGAATGAGCTAAATAATTTCAAAATACTTTGTATTTTTTTTTGATAGGTAATGGGCTGAAGCCTAGATTAATTATTATTATTTATTGAAATTAATTATTATTATATGTTACTTAGAGTGGATTTGAACCCAAGACCTCCTTGATGAGAGGCTCACAAGTTACCGTTGTGTTATAGGCTCTTCACTTCAAAATACTTTGTATTACATGGAAATTGCTTCATTCATTTTTTTTCACATAATATTGTATTTTCGTGGATTATTACACTTTATTTTTCATTTTTAGTATCCTATGTAGCACATAATACTAAGATATGCCCGTTCACATTAAGAAATATAGGTCATACATTATACATTTTAAAATTGTTCAGAATTGCAATAGATGCACGACACAAATGATTTCAACATGTTTCTTTCTACTCTTGTGTTTTTTCATCAGGCACTCACATGATTTTCTCTAAGAGGTTGTTGCTTTTTGATGCAAACTCCAACATTTACACATCTGTAATGCTTTCCTTTAATCATTCTTCATTGTTAGATATCTCAAGTTGACATGTTACGATGAAGATATACTGGCTATCTATAACATCTCTTATAATTTTTTGCCTATTTTCTTTAGTCTCTTCATCATTTTGTAGTTTTAGAAATGCATCTATAGGTATGCCTATTAGTTGTGTCACTTCCTCATCAAATGTAGTCGCCCACATTGTACCTATATAGTCTTGTAATTTTATCCAAACCACGTATCTATAGTTGAATTCTATAGAAGTCTAGTCACAATTAGAACAATACCATGCTTCATGTCTATCTTAGATAACTTGTTTTTTCATTGCTTTCCTTTAATTTGATTTAAACAAGTTGGGTAGGAAATTTTATCAGTTATGATGAATATAGAAGTTGCCTTCACCATGCATTTGAAAGTTTGTGATGTACGAGTGACCTATTCTTGTATGACTTTAATTGTCATTCTTGTAATTAGAGGGGTTACTAAAGCATATTTGACTAATGTTTCTCCCTCATCTTTGACATTTGTGTCAAACCAAGATTTCAATTGTTGGACTTCTTTGATCTAAACATCTACCATTATGTGTGTAGTACTTGTTGTGCTGATTACTCTACCATTATATTCAAATATACACCCACCCTTGATAATTACAATGTTGGTCTCTTGTAAGTTATACTTTTGTTTCAATTGTGCACCTACTTGTTCAATTATTGCTCCCCAAAGTGTACAATCTATTATTGCTCAATATGTATTGAGTAGTTTTATTGTCCATCGTAGGACCTCTATTACATATCATGGGAGTGCATTGGCATGGATTTTGTTTGTGGGCTACATCCGACACAAAGAGGTCATGGCTCTATCTTTGTAGTAGTGGATAGGTTTTTAAAAATGGCTCTTTTTATACCATGTCGAAAGTGTAGTGATGCTTCCCATATAGCTTCATTATTCTTCAAAGAGGTAGTTCAGTTGCATGGTTTGCCAAAAAGCATTATTTTAGACCAAGATACAACATTTGTTGGACATTTTTTGCGTACCTTGTGAAAGAAGATGGGGACAGTTAGGATTTAGTTCAACATACCATCTTCAAACTAATGGTCAAATAGAAGTTGTAAACTGAAGCTTGGGTAATCTCTTGAGATGTTTGGTGGGAGACAAACTAACTCAATGGGATTTCATATTGGCACAAACATAATCTACTTATAACAACTTAGTTAACCAAAGCATAGGGAAGAGCCCATTCCAAGTGATATATGGATATAGTCCAAGGGTAGTTGATGAGTTGAGGGATAATGTTGATTTGACTAGAAGAAGTGTTGTTGCAGAAGATTTTGCTAAGTACATTCATAAAGTGCATAAGGAAGTGAAAAGAGCTTTAGAGAAGAGAGTCATGAAATACAAGGAAGATGTTGATAAACATAGAAGAGGACAATAATTTGAAGTTGGAGAGTTGTTTATGGCACACTTGCATAAGGAAAGGTTTATTAGCATGAATGTTGATGCTATGGGGGAGCATTGTAGAACATTGATATGATGTATTTATAACTATGTTTGTCATTGATGACAACATAGTAATAAGTTTGTAAAAGATTGACATAGCAACAAATTGTGATTTTTGTATTGAAAACATTATATTACTTATCTGATGATGCGCAGTTACCAACGCATACTACATTATGTATTTGTTACAAGGGTAAGTGCGCAGAACCTGAATCGACAATGTACATAAGATATGGTTGATCTATAGAGAACCGTATGGAAACAAAGTATTAGGAAAGCAATTCCTATTGCATGATTGCTACAGTTCGTTACAATTGTAGCGAAGGGTTGCGCAGTAAACTGGAGATAGTTTATTGACCGTTGATGATGTCAGAGAGTGTGCATGTACAGAAGTCGTACACATGAAATTTTGTGTATAATTGTGAGTCGACAACATTAATTAAATTTGTATTTCATTTAATTAACATGTGGAAAGCCGACTTAAGGATTTATTATTAAGCATGGTATAAAGGAAAGATGTTTTCCTTGTTTTACACATAGATGAGTAGAGAAGACTTGTGAATTACTAAGCAGCAAAGCGATACAAATGCAAAGTGATCTACCTATGCGTGTAAGTGACCTTAAGGGTTATTGTTGCTGAGTTAAGAGTTCCGGATCTGATTGCATGATTTGAAGGTGAAGGAGTTCGACGTACTGGACAAAGGAAGAAATGGAAACTTGTTAGACATCTATTATTCTGAAAGGAATAGTACCGAGGTCAATTGGATAGTGGGTTCGTTGATATGATCTTGAAGCTGTTTGGACAGTGGGTTCAGCTGCCTTCCATAACTCCTAACAGGGATTCAAAGTCTCCTAACAAGGACTCTTTGTGCTAAATGTTGTAATAGACTCCTAACAGGGTCCATCCTCTAACAAGGAATATTCATATTAGGACATCATTTTGTGGGCATCATTCCCACCGGAGTTTTCCCTTTGATCAAGGGTTTCCCTAGTCAACATATCTGGTGTAATTGTTTATGTGCATCTCTTTGTGGTTGTTGTTTACTTTGGTTGAATGGTCAAGATTGTTTAAGAGGATAAATGTTTTAAACTATCATATAACTAATTCACACCCCCCTCCCCTTCATAGTTATATTGGTGGACCATTGTTTCTAACAAGGTTTCCATAGGGAGCCTATAACAAGCCAAAAAGCAAGAAGATTGGCCCATGTAAGGTTATATGAAAGTTTTCAACAAATGCTTATGAGACTGAACTTCTAATTGGGGTAGACATTTCACCAATATTCAATGTAGCTGATTTGTATAAGTACTGTAAAGGTGAGTCAAGTAGAGAGCAAGGTGAATCAATGTACATAGTGGTATATTTGTTAAATGAGATTCAAAAGAGATGGGGTATAGCTTCATTCATGGAATTCAATTTTTCCCTGACAAACTCGTCAAAATTTCTAATAAATTAACATGATGAATTGAAGAATTTGAATGAGGCATCTACTCTATATATACATGTTTATTCTTGTGTGTGTGCGTTAATGGGGAAGATCATTTAGTGTGTACCAAAACATGATTAGTTTGGTGATGAACCTAGGCCTAGGTTGTGCATGGAGTAGCTTTATAAAACATATTGTAGCCCTTCATGCTTCGTGGTGTCCACTCTTCTCCATACATTATGTTAATTTACAATAAATGGATCTTTTGAGCAATGTAATAAAGAAAAGAGAATTGAAAAAATATTATCAAATTCAAGATCTCTAACATAGCCTGGAACAAAGAAAGAGTATCCATCCAAATTCCATGTTTGAATGGTATTTTCATAGTTTTGGAATACAATCTCAATAAGTACCCTCTACATTCTAGAGATTGTAATAGTCTACAGGTAAGGAGATCTTCCATCTGGGTTATCAGGGATGTTGCTTAAGACAAATTGTCTACCTTTGTTGTAGTAATCTGCAAGCTTCAATGTTGTATTAGGTTGCACTTGAAGGAAATGCCATCCATTTTATAAAGTTATTTCCCATTGATGAAGGGGCTTGAGTTAACAAGTTCAATGTTTTTAGAAATCGTAATGTTTCCATAATATTGTGATCCTTGGGGATCATGATAAGGATAAGGGCCCCTCACTGTCAAGTTCCATCTACATAACAATTGCATTACTCTATTTAAGACATTTTGACAAAATCAAAACAACAATGGGCTCATCTAAATTCTCCAACCCTATTAGAGAATACCATTGTCCCAAACTACCTTGTCAAAACTATTAGATTGCATCTACTTCAAGAATATTATTCCCCATTTCTCCACATGTCTAGATTCAGAATGCACATCTATATAATATTACTTTTGCATACTATAAATATGGTGAATATTATACATTGTACACAATCCATTTAGGGCATTTCTCATGTAAGTACAAGCACATTGGTAAAATTAAAGTGAGAATTGATTTTCAACAAAGGTAAAGTTGTGCCATGAACCAGGCTTGAACCATACTTGATAGATTTCATAAGATTCAGAATGCACATCTATATAATATTACTTTTGCATACTATAAATATGGTTCATATTATACATTGTACACAATCCATTTAGGACATTTCTCATGTAAGTACAAGCACATAGGTAAAATTAAAGTGAGAATTGATTTTCAACAAAGGTAAAGTTGTGCCATGAACCAAACTTGAACCATACTTGATAGATTTCATAAATTTCGTGGCCAATAGGTTGTGATATAATTTTTTAATCTAAAAATAAGTTTAATTATATTTTCTGGTTGTTACAATTAACAAATTGAATTAGTTATTTCTAGGTATTTTAAAATTAATATATATTTTGATAAAAAGAAGGCAACCACGAAGAATCTCATTTGAATTAGTTTGGCATACAATTCTTCTGGCGAAAACCCTAGAATCCATTGTTGGAGCAGCTTCCATGATGAACAACATGTTCTGCCGGAAACTATTCTTTGCTGCAGCAGCTCCCCTGCATTCCAGTTTACGCTGTGAACTCCTTTTAAATATACACCCCTTCCATCTTCGGAATGTTTTCTCAACTCAATCTCTTTCGAAGGGCCTCTTTTACCACTTCTCTTCCTCCAAACTTAATTTGTCTGATGCCGGCATAGCCCTTATGTTCAGGAAGCCTCCCCAATTGCAGAAGCTTCGGTCTCTCAACAACGTCGAGGGTTTTCTTTCTTTGTTGCAGAAGCACGGCTGCACTCAAGTCGAAGTTGCTAAAATAGTGAAGGTTGAACCCCAACTTACAAGATATACAGAAAGGACATTGGAACCTAAGATCAAACTGCTGGAAGATTCCGGTTTTGTGGATCAAAAACTGGTGAAACTATTGAGCAGCTGTCCAAGTATTTTGGGCTATAGCCTCGAGAACAACCTTCTTCCCAAGATGGAATTTCTGAAGAACGTATTCCAGTCCGAGAATGCGCTTGTTAAAGCCCTGTTAAGATATCCACGACTTCTTTGTTATGGCTTGGAGAAGACCTTGAAGCCCTCGCTTGCTTTTTGGGAAGGATGGGGGTTTTGCGGGGCGGAGCTCGTAAGCTTCTTACAGGTAGATCTGGTCGTTCTCTCACGAACTTCTCTAACGCCTACGCGTGTCGATCTCATTCACAAGATCGCTCCTGATCAGAGGGGGAAAATGTTCAAATATATAGTAAGTGCAGTAACTCTTAGCCGCATGGAAACATTAGAGGCCAAGATAGAGAATTTCAAACACTGCGGGCTGTCAACTGAACAAACCTGGCAACTACTTGGGGCTGCTCCTCGAGTTATGTTTTCCTCAAAGGAACATGTTAGCGAAAAGATGAACTTGCTAGTTGATAAGACGAAGCTCCCTCTAGATTATGTACTGAAGCACCCTAGCTTGTTGCACCTCAGTTTGGAAAATACAATGAGGCCCAGGTGTCTGGTTTAGCAGAAAATGAGATCCATAGATGACCGTAACCTTCCTCGTTTCACGGTTTTGAGGATGACAGAGGCAAGGTTTATTAGCAAGATTATTAAAGGACGTCCTGATTCTAAAACACTATTGAAAATTTATGAGGCCGCCATCTCAAATGCCCCCACCCTCAATCGCACAAAGAGATCAATGCATAGGTTTTGATGGAGAAAGTGAGAGTCAGAACTCAAAAGTATTGTTTTATTAAAATTTTGATGTGAGCTAATTGCTATCACTAGAGCAATTTAGTAAAATGTAATTGGGATAGAAGTTCTGTTACTTCTGAAAGTTATCTCAAAAATTGCATCAATCACGTTCCAAATGAGAATTATGCAAGAACGAGGATTCAACAACCGACTATTCATAATGTTCAGTTAACAGCCAAACCCTCAAGTGTTTGCATAATTTTAAATTATATTTTCACTGTAGTACTATTTAGAACAGGGGAGTCAATTTGTATTAAAATACCATGTAAATCCTTAAAAAGAATCCTGCAATCACTAAACCAGAGCAGTAGGCTTTTCAATTTATAGTCTATTCTCATCTGAAACTAATAATCATCAGAAATCATTTAGTTGGAAGTTATCGAACAAATGGTTTTAAGCGTAGTATCGGTACCGACAGTGACCAGGCCGATTCCAGTGTCTGGCTTGAGAAGTTTAAAAACTGAATGTGAAGATAAAATGTATTTTCCAATTTAGAATAACATGAATGACATGAATATAATTTGCAAATCCTCTCAAAATTATGTAACAAGCTACAAACGTTTAAAATTTCGAAGGACTATTTGTTTTGTTACAGAGACACCTAGCAGATGCCCAACTGGAGCAATTACTTATTGTTCAATGGATTTGAGATCATTTATAAATTAAACAAAGTTTTGAGGGTTTAAAGAAAACGATGCTAAACAAATGAATGTTGAAATGAAGACGAGTGTTTTAAGTTTTAGATAATTTGTTTAAGTTTTTTAATAATGTCATGACTTCAAAATAATGCAATTTGCAGATCAATTGTTTTACCAAGTTCTATATATGAGAACGCAAATGTAGAAAGCTCTACAGGTTTCTGTAAAAGTTTGTGAGTTTGCTGAGAGTCAAGCCAGCAAAACTTTCTACTGATGGATCAGCTTAGGGCTTTGCGAGTCTATCACAAATGCTTGTCCTCTCAAGTTATGTTTAAGCCGTTAAGCTTTTTGTTTTTGCTAGAGGTGGGCATTGGGTCCCGTTTATTAAGTTTGGGGCAACGTATGAAGAGTTAATTCATTGTTTATCATCGTTTTCTCAGCAGGTTGTTTACTTCTTTTAATCCTGGGGCATAAGCATTCTTCATATCCATCTACTGATTATTGCGCCGTATAACTTATTCAGTATACTGACTTATCTCTCCATTGTTTGTATTTCTAATATTCATAGGGTTTACTGTTGTCTTTCTAACTGTACAAGATACTTTGTCAACGAAATGGCCTCTCAGAAGGAAGTAATAGCCTCTCAGAAGGAAGTAATACAAATACTGTAAGTTTATTGGTAATATATTTCTGCAAATCATTTTTGGTTGTATTAATTTTTCCATCGATTGTGGAAAATGTGAAATAGCTGCCAACAAGAAACCCAAAACTTATGGTAACTAAGCTTTGGGCACGAAAGCCTGACTATGTTTCTACTCCATTTCGGAAAAATGAAAGTTTGGCGACCTCAATCTGAGTTAAATATCTTTATTGGTTTAAGGAGTCGCTTCTATGCAATCTGGGAAAAACCAGATGTCATTCGCTAAGAAACTTTGTGCCAATTGGATATAATTGTAGCCTAAAAAGACGCTTACCATATCACAAAGATAATGAATGACTTTTTATTTAAGTTGCAAAATCAAAACCCTTAATTTATTCTAACCAGGCTGCAAGACAATGACATGGAGGATCTGAAGAGAGTAATATTAAGTTAAACATTGAGAGCTTTCTGCAAAATAGAAACATAGGGCTTGGTGATTATCAAGTTAAACAAATAAGCACATAAAAACCCACTATAAGCGAAAGACTAACGACATGGAATGGCCAAGGCCATTGGTAAGGGAATGTACTGAGAAATTCTTCTTTGTACTTTGTCTCTATTTATGTCAACTGCTACAGCAAAAGCAAAGAAGCCGAAGCGTAATTTGAGGCAGTCATGAGCGAGGGAAAAAACCCTTCCACTCCCTAGATGGCCATACCTCATTCTCCATTTTTGGACCTCACAATGAATGCCTTATACGAAAGCCAGAAGTGCAGGACCCAATAATGCACCCCATTGCAGTGCCCACCATTTGGCTCACAAACATTGATTTGGGAGATGAGAGGGTTAAGTATCCAGTCTTGAAATCCTGCGACAGATCTGAAGCAGTGCTCACAATATACAACATTACCCCACATTAAGCTAAACCTGCAAGCACACACAGCCATTACGCTTTCCCACTCAAGCTCCAACGATTCCATAATTGGAGGCCAAACTCCAGTCAGTTAACCCACACTCATATGCATTGCAGAACGTCAATACAAGAGCAATGATGTAGGCAACTAATACATAGTACCAGAAGCAAGGCTGCTAAAATTTGAAGCTGCTTGGGACCATGAGAACAGACCGAAGCCGCATCGCTTTCCTTTGCAATTGTTTAAGAAAAGAATAATTAAAAATGACACCAGTGATTAAATTCCATTACAAACTATAAATAGCTATATCAAAACACATCATCAGATATGTGACAGCAACACAATCTTCATAATTGGAGAACTCTTCAACACAACAATACAATTTTCAATGGCCAAAAACATTTTCCTTACTGCTAGTTCCACTATGAAATTATTAACTGTGCAGCACCAAGTTTAAGTCCATCTCGAACAGAGTAGTTCCTAGAGGCATGTGCGTTCTCCCGCCTCGTGAACCTACCTTCCATTCTGCAACCGTAAACTCAACCAATGGGGAAGTTTTAAAAACTTTGGAATGATATATTGGTTAAATAACATGCAGCTTCGCTGATGAAAGTAAGAAACGAAAATTAAATCTTTAGTAAAGATGAATTTTTATTGGGCATTGAAGATCATTTTAATAACTAGTTAATAGAGAAGCCTCCGCTATAGTTTCCTGTCGTGGCAGGAACTATAAAAAAAATATAGGGATATAAGAGCTAGAGCTTTTCCAACTGAAAATATTACTTAAAAATTTTCAACTATAAATATAATATAATAAAGATCAGATTCTCTCACAAGCGCTCCTTCTCTACCACATACACATTTTGTTGCTGCCTCCTCGAGATAATGTAAAGTTTCTCACCATTTTACTCATGGTCCACTCCAAAGGAATGGTTGTTGTCTCCATTCCTGCAATGAGCAAAACCTGCACACTGCAACAGTCACACAAACATTTTCCATTAAATTAAGTGTTAACGCAATCTAGCTATTAACAATTATTATTGTGATCAATATATTGGGTTTGAGACCTAAATTAACATAAAATGGCCATAAATTGTTATTTTTATGGTCAAAACTCCAGATCTGAGACCTAAAGTAATATACTTAGCCCATACCAAAAAAATGCTGTGTGTTCAGTACATCAGAAATGAGACCTAAATTAACAGAGTGTAGCCTAAAGCTTGTGTTTAAGAGGCAAGGGGCATCTCGAGCATATCAGTATATCGTATTGCTCATATCGTATGCTTTGAATGGATTCTAGGTACTAATGTATAAATTAAAGAGTTTTCTTTGCTTTTCCACATCGACAATATTTTCCCAATCTAGGTTTTCCATGTGTGGTACATTTTTTTATCCAAATGAATCTATGTACATGCATTGTACCTCGACTTTGCCATTCATAGTTGTACCTAAACTCTAATGCTCCAAGGAATTTTTCGATGAATTCCTCTTGGAAAATGGTAAAACGTTGAGGCAGGTATAGTGACATTATATGGGTGTTATTTATTACATTCTCTAACGGATTCCTTCCTGATTGTAGAAATAGCATTATGTTTAGAGAGGAGGTTGCAAATCTGGCCACTTTGAATTAGCTGCACTAAGGGTAAACAACAATGCAGGTGATCCTATTTGATGAATCGTGTTTGAGAATTCTCTATGACATTTGTTCCACAAGGGTCTCATACCCCTCATGGTACTTCCAAAATGCATAAGTTCCTTTGCTAATTGGGTGTTAGGTAGTGTCTTCATGTGTGCACACAAGTCCTTGACATTTGTTAGAATATTGTTTCCAAGTCTTGGCTATAGTGATGCATCATTAGATTGTAAAAAATTAGCCGAATCTTGGATTTTGCCCAAATCTTTGGTCATGAAATCTTAACAGTTGCAATACATAATCATGCATTTTTACTTCTTTAATTCGAAGTTGCTTATATAGCACTATCCCATTTGGGAACAATGTAGGGAATGCGAAATCAAGAAACCCATCTGTAAAGTACGCATTAATTGGCGAGGAATCAATTTTTTGCTAGTTGATTATGTCCTCATCATCATTTTCAACCTCTAGTGTTTGTTTGATGACATCTAGCTCACAGTCTTTGTTTCCTACTATAGCTACAAAGGAGGAAGTGCTAGTTGATGCAGTATTACAATTTTCATCTTATCTTATCTTGTTGCTTTTTGTGTCAACTCTTCAGTTGGTCTATAGTTTTAGTGGTGTGCAAAATGCTTGAGGCATCAATGCTCTTTTCAGGAAGTTGTGCTAAGTGGTCACTATTTATGACCACATCTTGATAATAGCAATCATTTTTGATTTTGTATTTCAATGTAGATTGTACATGACTTCTAGTAATGTAACACTCATAAGCATGCCCCTTTTTACTAGGAGGACATCAAAGACATGAATTTTATGTGGCAAATCCTTCACTATGCTTTTGATATCATGTGGAATCCTTGATACTTCTATTGAACTCTAGTATAACGTGTCACTTGTAAGATTGGTCGAGTGAAAGTAGTTGAGGGAAATCAATACTCATCCAATGCAGAGAAAGGGTGAGGTTTGCCTCTAGATAGTAGGGTTTTGCATTTCATACATAAGTAGCCGATGCCCCGATTGGGCATTTAGTGGGGAACTTTCTATGCGTTGGGTCTGTCGCTCAGTTGAAAGCTATGAAACAAGTACGCAATAGTTCAAAACTCGAATTGGCACAATACCATGAAGATTGATTCTAGCAATGAACATTTCCTCTACTTGTGTCAATTTTGCCAACATAGCACGGGTTGCTTCCCTGGATCCATATTATCAGGTTGCGAGAATCAATGCGCATTTTTCTCATTGATGCATATCCTACACATTGTCTTAATAATTGATGTACATACAAGCATACATGGATATGATTATTTATAGATACTACATGTATGTAGGGTACTTATTGTGTCTATTCTTTGTTAGAATCATTTTAATGCGGTTATGAACCTAGGGTTGTCAGTGAATACAGACACACTATTTTTATATGTTTCATGTGATTGTTCTTGTTTCCTTTTATGTTCATTTATCAGTTTCCTTTGTACAAATATTTCTTCTTTATCTTTGCATAATATGCTCCACTTCTTTCTCAACTTTGTCACCTTTTGAGTTCCATGTCATCTTGCTTCATCCCGTGGCTTGTTTCTTCCACCTACTCCAAGATAAAAGTGAGTGCAATCATTAGGAAGAGGAAATGTATTTCTGTTGTATTGTTTTCATCTTGATATAGTAGAAATATTGTTTTCATCTTGATATAGTAGAAAACATGTAATGTGCATAGGATGGTAGGGATTGTAAAATTTTATTGTTTTGTTACAGATGCAAGTTGCATTTAATCTAGATTTGTACATGGATCTATTTGAACATATGTAAAGTACATAATAGGTTAAGGAGTGCATAATACATTTGTATCATCAATTAATATGATGCAACTCATTAATATATATTACAATTTTTATCATCAATTATAGACAGTCCTTAGCTCTTATAAATCATTTGTTGTAGCTTTTTTATCTCAACCTTTTAAAGACCATTATAGTACAAAGATGTCTCTCATTTATCACTTTTTGTATCGAATATAAACTATGGTGCCAATATGTAAGAGGGACAATGGCTTATTTTCTAATAATCAACTATTCAATATATTTATTCCTGTTTAGGTGGAGATTTTGAAATTAGATATCATAAGTAAATTACCAATCAACAATAGTTATAGTTAGATTTTAAATTTAGAACTTTAATACTTGAACATGTTAACACTGTGACAGACATTGTTGAAAAATGCAACATCCACTTACCAACAATGTAGAAATAGGTCTTTATCTTACAATAATTTTTGGGGTATCATTACAAAGGCCAAGCATAGTTAAGATTCTTTCTGTATCATATATAAGCTTGCAAATAGGAATATGAAAACAAAGTACAATCATGTTGGCGTACATTTGTAAGAAATGGTATAAGTCACTTTTTGAATTATGATAAAGAGAACGTAAAATCATGTAAGATACTATGTAGCTGACAAGTCAATGTATCACACAACAAATAATGTAGAGTTCAATGTAGCTAATAAGCTTATTACATAGGTTCTCATAAACATGTAAAATTCGTTAATGTCATATGATTTGAACTACTATAGTTCGTCCAATTTATTTTCAACTTCATTTATTTTTAAGTTTTTAACTTGAGTTGATCAAAATAATCATTTATAAGGATAGAAGAATGATTAGTCTTGCATTTGATACAACTCCATAAATATTTATACAATCCATCTCATAATAACACTATAGTGACAACTATTTGTCATATGAATTTGATCTATTGAACAAATGGTCCATTTAAAGTAAGGTGTTTGTATACTCTTTATTGTAATGCCCTGCCCATAGATCCTTGGGAAAATGATGAAATACAAGCGAAGATTTTTTTTTTACAAGTATGAGTGTACACAACAATGTCATACAAGGATCACAAGGATCATAACGGAAGACTTAAATACAATCTCGGCAACCAATGAATGTCCAAATGCCACTACCTGAATTGACACAAACAAAAAATAGAAACCCAAAATGACAACAACATAGAGAATCTAAGATCTGTTAAAGCATGGAAAATTAAGTAAACTCAAAGGGTACTCAAAACCCCAAAATTCAATCCTTGAAAACCAATGGAGGTGCCCCCTATTTTTTGCACAAGGACCAACAATAGACATAAATATCGCACGAGGAAGTGCAGTAAGCCATGTGAGAACATACCTTTCGTACGAGGAAGTACGCCAAATGACACGAGGAAGTACTTGACCCAACAACCAAAGTACCTTAACACTGGTGTGGGGTTTCATGTGAGAAAGTGCCAAAAGCCACACGAGAAAACCCAACACACCACACGAGCTTTTGCATTTTTGTGCAAGAATCCAAAACAACATGCCAGAAGACAAAAAGGTAAAAAGATAACAATGAAGTTCCTCCACATTGTGGAGTACTAGATCCACATTTCGAGGCACTGACACTCGAACAATAACTGAAAGATGGAAAGATGAATATTGAATCTAAACATCTAACAAAGAAGTGAAGGGAAATAACTGAAGCAACATCGCAATGAACTAAAACAACTAAGTGTGCGGTTCCTCCCAATTGTAATAGCATCGTTAGACCTTGATAGTCCTAGCCATCCCTTGTGTGTAACATCCTAATATATCGACCAAATTGTCAGAGCTATCTTATGAGGACGTCACTACTAAAACGTGCTACAACACAAGAATAAGGAAATCTAACATGCTAGAAGTAAAGCATAAGATAATCCCACAAGGTAGATAATATCATCTATCATATGCTGAACATCATAAGAAGGGAATGCACTAGTAACCAACATCACATAAACAAGATATACAAGCATTCCAATGAAAGCATAAATCACAAGAAAACATACTCTGAAACTCGAAACACCAAGTGAATACATCCAACAACGGTCACACTGGGATAATACACCATCTCTGTACACTAGTCCTCAGTAGTGGTAAAGGTAGCTATGCCTCCCAACCACGTCGAACTCATAGGTCCACTCCCACCATACAGATGGACATAATGATCCAACCACAAACACACATAAAACAAACGTCCATGGCTAACACTCATGCCAGACAGGTTGATGACTGAAACCAAGAACATAGACAATGCATAAACTATAGGTTCTGGTCAGACATTTAATGGGCTACTAAGTAGGGGCTGACATCATGGAGAGTTGCTTGGCATCGACAAGCCCAAGCTCAGATCGTGCAACTCAACTCCTCATTGGAAAACTCTCACACGTATTTTATTATCTTAAGTTTTATTACCACCCAGTATTTTCTTTGGTTATCACTTGATTAAGACTTCCACATGCCAACCCACAGGAAATAAACACTGGGCTGTGAAAAAGAAGCCCCCTCCATATGCTACTCTACCCTACCCATGCTCATCCAATGATGAGTGCCCATAGGCATGCATATTCCCAACCCAACCCCAATGACCATAACTCCCAGAAGTACCATAGAAGATTGAGCCTCGCAAGTTACTCGACAAATGTACGTGCACATACTCGTGTGTGGTGCACCACCATCACGAAGATCATAACACAATGACAAGATGATAAAAAATAAAAATAGCACTCAATTGAAACAACTCATGAGGACAAATGTGACACACATCCCAATGCAACATAAAAGTGCAACAATGGTTTGACTGACATCTAAGTGGATGATCTAAGTCCATGACCAACATCATGCCAAGAAAACCCAAGAAAATAGGGCAGTACAAAAAATGAGGTAAAAACCCCAAAAATTCAAAATTAAAACCCATTTGGTCTTAGGGCACAAAAGCCTTGAAAATCCAATAAAATTTGGGTTTGGACACTGGATGCAAAAATGGCTAGCATAATGGTGCAAAACCCCAAACCCTCATCCCAAAAATAAGGAAAATGTTCATACCCAACCAATCGGGTAGAACCAGCAAGCAGAAATGGAGGGGAACACTAGTTCTCAGCCTCATAACAAACTACTATAAAAAACATAATCTAAAACGAAGTAGAAACAAGAAAATGGGAAAGCCCTACCTAATAGCCAAAAGGGCTAAAACAAAAAATAACCAGGTAAAATAAATAACCCGTAGATACTACCGAAAATGATGGCAAAGCAAAGTCTCCTCAAGTTGGATCCAATAAGTTCATCCTTGCGAAGATCCCATGCCCTTAGCTCTCACAACGAACAAAAGGCCAATCTTTTAGAAAAGGATTTCAGAAAAAGCTCTCCAATTTCTAAATTGCAAAATTGAAAAAGTGAGGAATTAAATTCCTCTTTCCATACTTATTCACTTTTCGAGTGAATAATCAATTAGGGAAAATAGCTAGTTAAACTAGCTAAACTCCGAATGCACCCAAATGAAAATAGACTATTCTTAGAAATAGGAATTCATCTATGGAAAAGCTGTCAGAAATTCAATTCAATAAAAATTAAGGCCCAAAAATTCAAAATCATAGAAATTTCCTTAAACAACTTTTCGTGACAATGCGAACCTTTAAATGCATAGACACGCTTACTGGTCTAATCACATAATGCAAATGAGTTCGGATTTAATAATCATTGAAAGGTTTAATTAAACAATTAAATAAGGACATGTCGACCATACATGGATGACATTGGTAAAATATGAATAGCTAAATCACCAATTCCACGTGCCGTTGCCAAGGATATAAATCATGCACACTAAACACATGATCGAGTGCAATTACATATAATATCATAGCCAGAGCAATAAATACATTAAATAACTTATTTAACCATTTATTCAATTATACCTAAATAATCCATTTACATCACTCATGTTTGCATAAAGCATAAAGAGACAAGAATGAAGTAAATAACCATAGCATAAAATCCATTACATAACAAAATTAGAGATATGTCCAAATACCAGATAATCAGATACCATCATAGACCTACTTTCATCTCAAAATGACATCAACATGCAAATATGATAAACTAAACAACATAGCAATAAAACATCTATAGTACTAAAATCAAAGTATAACATCCGACCCTTAGGTCATCTCAAAGTACAAATAATAAGAGTATAAAGTATCTCTCGAATCAAAATATAATAAGGTACACAAACACGATAGGTACTACATTTACAATCAGATAGAAGATAATAACTAGTGAGTCAATTTTGCTTTTTTTGTAGTTCTTTAAATGATGGCACAAGTCTTAAATTTTCTATTTTGTGAAGGCATTAATTTGCATAGTTTCAAAATAACAAATGAAAGTTGTTTTAAATACAACCAAAGTGGACTTGTCCATAGAATTAAAAATGTTAACAAATGAGCTTGTATTTAACTATACTAAGTACCATTGTAAATCTTGAACGAGCTAAATAGTTTCAAAATGCTTTGTATTACATGGAAATTGCTTCATTCATTTTTTCTTTACATAATACTGTATTTTCTTAGATTATTACATGTTATTTTTCATTTTTAGTATCCTATGTAGTACATAGTACTAAGCTATGCCCATTCACATAAAGATATATAGATCATACATTATACATTTAAAAATTGTTCAAAAGTGCAAGAGATGCATGAGACAAATGTTTTCAACATGTTTCTTTCTACTCTTATATTTTTTCATTAGGCATTTGTATGATTTTCTCTTATAGGGTGTTCCTTTTTGATGCAAAATCCAACATTTGCACCTCTTTAATTCTTTCCTTTAATCATTCTTCATTTTTGTATATCTCAAGCTAACATGTTAAGGTGAAAATATACTGGCTATTTGTAACATATCTTAATATTTTTTTGCGTATTTTCTTCCGTCTCTTCATCATTTTTTAGTTTTAGAAATGCATCTGCAGTTATGCCCATTAGTTGTGTTGCTTCCTCATCAAATGTAGTCACCCACATTGTACTTATATGGTCTTGTAATTTTATCTAAACCATGTATCTATAGTTGAATTCTATAGAAGTCTAGTCACATTTAGAACAATACCATGCTTCATCTCTATCTTAAGATAGCTTTTTTTTTTTCTTCTGTTGCTTCCCTTTAATCCGATTAGAACAAGCTAGATAAGAAATTTTATTAGTTATGATGAGCATAGTAGTTTCCTTCACCATGCATTTGAAAGTATGTATGAGTGACATATTCTTGTATGACTTTAATTGTCAATCTTGTAATCAGAGGGGGTACTAAAGCATATTTGATTAATTTTTCTCCCTCATCTTTGACATTTGTGTCAAACCAAGATTTCAATTGTTGGACTTCTTCAATCTAAACATTTACCATTATGTGTGTATTACTAGTTGTGTTGATTACTCTACCATTATATTCAAATACATGCCCACCCTTGATAATTACAATGTTGGTCTCTTGTAAGTTATACTTTTGTTCCAATTATGCACCTACTTGTTCAATTATTTGTAGTGCCCACCTATAGTTTTCTTTTCCATTATATTTACCAAACTCTTTTTATGTCTATTTCATGCATGTGTTACTTTCAAGGGTATTGGATTTATAATTATGAAATTATTTCATGACTTGGATTACATGTATATCAATAAAGAATTACTTAGTTGATTATATTTCACATGTTGATTGATGATTATGATTACTAGCGCATTAATGATGCTTTAATGGTTCTTAGTAAATATGATTATTTTCTAGATGATATCAAATGGTGAGTATTTTATATTCAAAATGATGAGTTTTCCATGTTTGAATATGTGATGATTTATACTGAAGGCTTATTATAGTATTTACCCCATACTTGCATGTGTATGGTGTACGTGTTTGTTTTACTTTTCTATCTGACGTGTCTAATGTGGTTAAGGAAGGAAGTCGTAGTCACCTACTAGTTAGGATCTATACGATATACCACTCCCTGCTATTGCATGTTTAGTGTATATATATGTACATGTTTAGATTTTATGCAGGATTGCAGGTAGCAGGCATCAAGTTTCTTGAATTGCCAGGATGAGCGTGCCCTATTGCAATAACTCAATGATAAGAATGAGGAGATAATATTTAAGTCCAATCCTAGCCATAGCCTAAATACTTGTCTTGTAAGGAGGACTCATAACTGACATTTATCTTTGTCTGTGTTGTTTGATTTTGAGTTTTGGTTTGTTTTAGTAATGTTGCTTTTATGTGGATTTGGCTATGTGATTTATTTGGTAAATGATTTAATTATAGTAGTTGGGTTAATTATATAATTAAATATTATTTGAATTAAAAAATATTAAAGTATAAGAATATTTAATTATTACAAAAATTAATTAAATATGTGCTTTACTTTAAAAGTATTAATTTAGAAGTCTAAATTTATAAAATTGGCTAAAGAGAAATTAGAATATGTTGATATTTAATTAATTATAAATTAATTAAATATGTACTTAGTTTAAAAGATTTAATTTAAAAGTCTAATTTAAGAAGTTGGACAAAAAATAATTTAAAATATTAAAGATTTAATATTATTTTATTATAATTATTTTTTAAATAATAATTAAATTAGAGTTGCATTTAAACAATGACTTTTGATTATTATTATTATTAATTCAAATAATAAACTATGCTTTAATTAGTGTTTGTACTAATTAATAAAGTGGAGGAAAAGAAAAGAAAATAACATTTTAATTTAAAAAGTTCTTTAAGTGTGCATGAAAGGATTAAATAGTAAAAGTATATTTTTAAGGAGAGGCCTTTGCATATTCGAAAACCGAAAACCCTAGGTAGAGTTAAACTCTTTATTGAGAGATTCAAGCTCATTTGTAGACACACAGGTTTTGGGGACCAAAATTCAGAATTGGATGAAAAGAATTGTTGAAAGTTTCGAGGGGTCTGGATTTGTATATGTTTACAGATTGTTTCAGATTTTAGTTGTTGGTTTGAGGTAGGGTTTGAAAAATCGTTAAAGAATTTTATTGAAAGATCTATCTACTTCGTGTCTTCTTGTGTGCTTGCATAATGCTTATTAATTTACTATATTGATTTTTGGATAAAAAATTATGTTGTATTTTTTGAAAAGAAAAAACTTATTGATCAAGAAAACTTGACTATAGAAAATCTGTAGAAAATTATTATGACTGTATTCTTTTAAACCCCTTTAGATAATATAGAGAATGTTTAATTATGAAAATTTGGAAGAAAGTAATAAATTGAACAATTAGGGTTTCAACTTTAAATTTGTCATTAGAACCATGAGATTATCATAAATTTTCTAAATATAGATAAATATTATTCTTATATTTAAAATAATTTAATTGCAAAATCAATTGGAAAAAGAAAAAAGATTAATTGAGATGAAAGCATGTTGTAAATAAACTTATGCATGCATGTGAAAACAAATATGTTAAAAATAGAAAGCTAAGTATAGTATGGTTGCATGTGAAAACAAATATGCTAAAAATAGAAAACTTAGTATAGTATGGTTACATGCATATGAAAAGACATATGCTAAAAACAAAAAACTAAGTATAGTATGGTTGCATGATTTGAGAGATCAAAGACATGTGAAAATACTAATTGCATGTGTATTTTTATATAATTTAATTTTTAGATTTATTTATTTAATAATACTAATTTATTAATTTCTAAAATGAAATAAATATTATCCATTTAGCTATAAAGTGAATGTTAGTATTAGTGATTATTTGAGTTTAATTAAACTCTTAGTTGCATATTTTTATAATTATTAATACAAGAGAGAAGTTAATAAATAAATATTTCTAATTTAATACATTTTAAGAGAAGTTGTGGTAGAGTTCACTTTGTAATCATTGAGTTAATAACTATTTGACTTTATGAGAGAAATTATAAATAACTCAATTAAATTTATAATTTTATCTTTAATTGTACTATGAATTAAAAGAAAAGTAAATGTTAATATTGAACTTAAATAGAAGTCAAATTAATATTTTAGAAATGAAATCGATATTAATATTTAAACTGATAATATATATTTATGTTATTGATTAAATCATTTATGATTTAAGATTATTTAAATTAATAACATGATAATATTGCATGATATTTTATATGCACAAAAAGATAGGATATTTGAATACTTATTGTTTTAAATAAGTATATTAGCATAACAATTTATATTAACATGTATATTCTTACCTCATTTCTAAACACATCTTTATGACTCAAACTAAACAAGAGAAATTGGCGGAATTAAATTATGTGGCTGAAAACTATGTGTTTTCTAATATTCTATTTATAGTCTTGTAATGTTTATTTTCATGATGATTTTTCTTTGTGGGTTGTTTAGTTGGCCAAGTTAGGATGTGCACTAGAGGGGTTTTTGAGATTTCTTTTATGATTATTTGAGTGGATGTCATAATGAATTTTCTTATTTGAATTGAGATATATATTTTATGAGCTTTATGTTATTGAGCATTTATGAGAACTTGAGTTTTGAGAACCAATGTTATTTTTAGGTTGCTTGTCAAGGAACCAAATCCGATCAGTATTACTCTTGTGGTATGTGACACAATTTTGGTTTGTGTTTTTTGAGAAGGTAGTCTAGATGCATGTCTATGAGAGTGGCTTACAATGGGAGCTGGGGCCCAAAGTGGCTACCAGGGTAACTCATTGTAAGTTGTGTAACAAATGATAATATAATAATTAAAATATCTTGCCTAGCCCTTTTCTTTGAGATACATTAAAAAGATAAGTTAGAAATGTTTGCCTCACCCATGCTTTGAATGCTTGTTTAGGCTAAGGATGAGAGTGAGATGATACCTAATGAGAGGTATGACTAGTTCCCTCATCATCACAAGAGAGTATTCTGGTTTGGCATAGAGTCACTAGGGGGTTGAGGTCTTGAGAGACTGCTAGGATAATCTTAGAGTTGGCTCATGTGATGACATTCCATAGTATGTAGCATGAGACTCTTTCATAGTTTTTTTAATATTTGCCTCTAGTAGTGTACTAGTTGGATATTGTTTTTGATGGTGTATTTATTGTGAGTTGTTACTCATTGATTGGATATCATTTATTGTTAACAGTTGAGTTTTGTTAATGAATGATCAATTATTCATTAGTGGTGTTTTTATTGTTGGAGTTAGTGATTGGTAGTTTACTTTTATTGATGATAATTATTATTTGTTGGTCATTGTGTTTGTGACACCTAACATTGATTTCAAGGTAGTTGTATATTTTTGGTCTTAGTATTTGTATGTTGACTTGGTATGAGATGTTAGTATTGGAATGAGTGTCCTTTCGATTTTGATTCTCTTCTTCTTGAGTAGTTTGTGTTACCCTTGAGGTAGTTTTGATTATCAAGATTCCTTGCCTAGGATGTTTTATGATTTGATTATCTGTGTGTGGGTCATACATTATGTCTCCTGCACGGTGGAAGTGGGAGCCTGATTAGGTGATTACGCAGTCGAGAGGTAGTGTCTTCTTACCATTTAGGTCCCTCTCAGATTGACAGATGTTGGATGCTCGATATAGTGATACCATTATCATTCTTTCTCTTATCTTAAAGACTACTATTCATTTGATATATCTATGTATCATGTGTTTTGAGATCCTAAGAGATATTGTATTGTATATTGATGTACTTGTATCTATTTTCACATACCCTGTAACATGTGTAGTGGATGTTATTCATTATATGTGCTTTTATATTATTAGTTGTACTTATGCATTTGCTTATATGATTATGTGTGTGTTTATTCATTTTGTGATTATGAACATTGTAATTTAGACTTAAACTTGTTAAGTTGGAGCTTTTGTAGGATTGAACTATACTAGAGTTAATCCTTCTATGGTTATTGGCAATCATTAATTAGACATACTCTAATATATATAAAATTAATAATGTTATAATTAATGATTAATAAATAAATATAACCATAGAGACATGTCTCTTCACAAGAAATGCCTCTTGAAGATATATTTATATATCTTGGAAATCTGTAATTGAAACACATAGAAAATTTCAAATAATGTTATTACATTTGCAGAGATCCTAGAATTAACATGGTATTAGAGCCAACTGCAAATGTAACAATACAAGAAACTCTAGAGTTAATAAGGCCAAATCTCATCAAATGTATTTTCAGACGCAAAAATCAATAAATGTTATTAAAAGTTACAACAGAAATATATCATATAATCTCAATTGGAAATCATAAATTTATACATCTAAAAGATAGAAATTAAAATTTCATAAACCTAAATCTTATCAAACTTTTAACATGGTTTCTAGAAATCTAAATCATTTGGTTCTACTAAATTGATAGTGCTACTATAATGCCCCACCAAGGGATCCAAAAGAATTAGCCTAAAGTTTCACTAAGTTTGGTAGCATTTTTTTTTTGAAACATGAAAGTTATTCCATTCACAACATAAACATAGTAGCAGAAGAAATAACCACATTCAACTGAAAGTATACATAAAAATACATAATAGGTTACATTCCTTAAGGATCCCTTAATGTTGAACCACATTTAAATTAACTAGTATTGATTCCATCTAACACCATTTCCACATGAAATAATAATGAAAATTACAACATTCTTAAACAATATACTTTCATTTCCAAATGTCCCTTAGTATACTACATTTTAGAATGCTCAATCATCCACTGTACATGTCACAGGGTATGAAAGACATAAAAGAATATACATGTATGAAAATAAAATACATCATCCTATTCTAATCCATGAAGCAAGTGTAATAAAGTAAATGAAACCATATTCCATACATCATAAACACAACTATCTAAGTGCACGGTTCCTCCCAACCTTAAATAGCATCATTAGACCATCGTGGGCCCTAGCCATCCCTCCTTGCGTAACATCCCAAGTCACTGAAGAGATCATCGGTATTATCATAGTAGGAATGTAACTCTTAAAACATACTACAACATATGTAGAAAAAAATCTAATCATGCAAAATAAGGCATAAGATAAGTAAATAACATCATCTATCACATGCTAATCATCAATATAAGGATACGTGTCCATAATCATGTAGTGCCTGCCCCTAGTCTACATTTTCGAGCTACATTTAAGATATGATTGCCAAACTCTTTTAGACCAATTTATGTTTGATGATTAGTATTATTATTTTAGAGATTATCAGATGTTGTTTTACACTCAGTTTATTATATGATGAGATTACTTGGTACTCTATATTTCATGCATGTATGATGATTATTCAATGGTTTCAGTTATTGATGATGATTAGTTAGATGGTTTATTATTCCATGTGCTTCTTATGGATACTTACTCCATACTGCATGTGTATGGTGTGCGTTTGTTTTATTTATGTATGGTGTTTCTGATGTGGTTAAGGAAGGGAGTCGTAGTCACCTGCTAGTCGAGATCTACACGATTCACCACTTCTTACCATTGTCTGTTTAGCTTAGAATATTGTGTTTGTACATGCGTGAATTTTATGCAGGTTGCAGGTACCGGGTATCGACTTTCCTGAATTGTCAGGATGAGCGTACCCTATCGCACTCTCTCAATGGTAAGGGAGGGGAGATAAACTCTTAAGTCCAAATCCTAAACCCTTTAGCCAATTGTCCTAATTGATAATTAGCACAAGTGTCTGAGTTAAGTACCCTCCGAATGCATCAAATGATGTAATTTCGTGATTATAACCCTTTTTGTTGTTTTGGTATGTATTTCTCTATGATGGATTTTCGTATGTTGCTTTATGAGTCTTTGGTGTATTTTCTATTAATTAAGTCTAATTAAAAAAAAAGATTAATTAATGATTTAATTTAATAGAGAATTATTATGATATCTTTATATTTAATTAATTAATTAATTAATTAAATAAAAGAATTAAAGTTGGAGATTAAAGTTCAAAGATAAATTTAGAACAGGATAATATTTATTTAATTTAATAATAATATATTTGGAGTCATTTTTAAATAAATGCTAAATATTATTGTTATTTAAATTAATTAAATATGTTATCAATTAAGTTCTAAAATAAATTAAAAGTTGAAAGATATTAATTTATTAAGAATTCTAGATCGCATGATCTAAACATGAGTTTAAATATAAGAATTAAATTAAAAGATTAAATTATAAAAATTAATAATGTTATTTTAATTTCTTAAAAGTGCACATAAGATTAAAGTAATAAATAAATTAAGAATAGAAGTCAAGTGGAATTTTAAATAAAGTTATTTAATAATTCAACTTAATGTGCATGAAAGTTGAATGCAAAAGAATAAGAAAAGATAATGAAGGTTAATTTGGAGTTAACTGAGTTGTGCAAAGAGTCTTCTCGGGTAAATGCACAATTAGTGCCCCGATTTGAGGAGAAATTGCTTATCACAACTTTGGGGGTTCATTTTTGAGATAGACGAATTTGGACGGGAATTTTTGGGAGACAATTTTTGGAAGCAAATTTCAGAAGGCTGATACCAAGAAAGTTTTCCAGGAGAAGGTTATTGAGAGGAGCGAATTCGCATACAGTTCCTGGAGATTGCATAATAGCATCAGGATCAGGTAGGGTCTTGTGTTTTTGATTATCCATTAAATATGCAATTATCCCTTCCTGCCTTCTTCGTGTCTGGGGTTTGTAGATCTGAATTCTCTGTGATGAAAGTTTTAAGCTTTCAATATTGTGAAGTTATTAATTGTTCGTCAATAATTTCTGTATCCATGGAGACTGGATGAATTAATTAGAACCCTTGTTTTCTTGATTTAGAAATTAAGATTTAATTTAGTAAGGGTTTTGTTTTAAGGAAATTGAAAGTTCTAGATATAAAAAATTAATATATATATCATATATATATATTCTTTAAAAAAAAAAAAATTTTGTTTTATTGAAAATTAAACAAAACTAATTTTTAAAATAAAATTGGATTTGTTTTATTTATATTAAAAAAAAAAAATATAAAAATATATATATATATATAATAATATATAGTGGGGGGGGAGGGAATCACCCCGTACCCGCCCCCCACTGTCGGAGGCCGATAGTACCTGCGTCATAGGTACAGAGTACCTGCCGCTGCAGGCCCTGCGACTGCAGGCCTGCGGCCAAGCCGACAGGCTATAAACGTTTGTTTTAATTTAAAAAAATAAAAACAAAACAACTTTGTTTAATTCGCTTTTTTTTAATATATAATTTTAATTTTTAATTTTTGTTAAAACAAATTTTATTATTTAAAATTTTTAATTAATAAAATTATAATATATTTTAAATTAATAATAGTTTTAACTTTATTAATATTTAATAAATAAATATTAAATGCATAAACATAGTTGTAAATATTAATTTATTAATTTTGGTATAAAATTAATAAATTAACAATTAGTGATTAGATTAAGATAAGTAAGTAGAACAGGCAATTATTGATTAATTTAATTAGTTTAATTAAGTTAATTAATAATGAATATTATTTGACTAAATTATAGATTTGGATTATAGATGTAATGAAAGTTATTATAGAAATGGGTTATTCGTAAAGGGTAGTTGTGAAAACTTTGTTATTTGAATTCGACATTAAACTGAAACATAAACCTTACCTTAACTCAAATAATATACTTTCAGATCCAATCTCTGAGACTTTGATGTTGTCTTTGTACTTTGAATGTTTTGGGGTTGGTTTAGCGTTGACCAGTTTAGGTTGTTACCAGAGGCTCGGGGGTTGTGAATGTGATGTCATGATGAATTGGTCTCGATCTTTCTTAACCCGACCATGGTAATGTGATGAAGTGCTCTATGACATGATTGTGTTTACTGTTTGTTATTGCTTTCCAGTTTCCTTGTGTGAAGCTGAGGTGTATGTATTTGAGAATACCTAACTTAACCATTTCTAAGTCTCGATCAGTTATACTTGTATTACTTTCTGGTTGCTCATTGGAGAACCATTGGATTTTGTGACTTATCATTGATGCCTTCAGTTGCTGATAGAGAACTGTCGTGATTACATGATTACTATTTGATGTTATTTGTTGCTCATGAAGAACTGATGTAATTTTGTGGATGATCTTTTTATGATGTTTTTTAGTTGCTCGTATAGGACTGAGGTGGTTTTATTATGATTCTTTGATTTATGAGTTCATGAGCTAGGGTAGGTTATCTATGTGTAAGAGTCGGGAAGTGGCTTGCAATGGGGGTCGGAGCCCTAAGAGGCTGCCTTGAGAAACCCATTGTAAGTCATTTTTAATAAGTGAAAACATTTACACTAAATGAGAGAAAATGAACCTAACAAGATAATTGTATGTTCTCTCCCATGCCATGAGTGCTAGTACAGACTAGGATGGGGTAGAGAGGACGCTTGGTTACGACCTTGCATTCCATAGTATGCCTCGTCAGTACGAGAGAATACTAGTGGCCGTAGGATCAGTAGGGACCCGAGATTCCTAAGGGATTGCTCGGGTAACTTCTACGTGACTTTTGCGATGACACTTTCCCGCTTGCATATTAGGTTTCCTACGTGTCTTGTGGTACCTCTAGGATGTAGATGTCGATCTTTTTAGGAACCCTTGAGTTAGCATACTTATAGGATTTCCTGGACTTAGAGAGTATTTATGATTATAGGTTTTGTTATCCTATTTGGGACTTGAGACTATCTCCTCAGCGCGGTGGGAGTGGACCATTTAGGTTCCACGCGGTCGGGTGGTAGTGCTTTTACTCTTACCATTGAGATCCGTTCCATGGTCACCGTGGCTGGAGTTTTCGTGATTGGCATTTACCTTCACTATGTTCTTGGATTATTATGATGGATGGTTAGATTTTATGATAGATGTTTTATCATTATGGATGTATCATGTATGGTGAATAGTTTCATATATTTTACTTTACTTTGTATCATGGATTTGAGGATGTTGTATCTTGATCTTTACATATGTATATTCTTTTAAGCCTTTCATACCCTGTGACTTGTACAGTGGATGATTGAGCATTCCGAATTAATTTGCCAAGAGGCATTCGGAACAAATGTATAATATGGACATGGGACTTCTAATTATTCTTTCATATTTATGTGGTATTTGTTAGACTTTGAATTAATTAAATTTAAATGTGACTCAACGTCTTGGGATCTTTAAGAAATGTAACTTGCATTGTATGTTTGTCGATGATTACATGTTATTGCTTCCGCTACTATGTGTTTGATGTGTATGTTATACTTTCTTACTTTAAAAAAAAAAAATGTTTAGCAAACTTAGTGAAACTTTAGGTTAATTCTTTTGGATCCCTTGGCGGGGCGTTACATCTGGTATCAGAGCCCGAGTTTCTACATTGGGAGCTCTGGGTATATTGGAACGCCACTAGTGTTAACTAGTTGAATAAAAATGCAAACCTTAAACTAAAACTTGAAACTAGTTGAACTGAAACAGTATATAAACTATTAGTTACCTATTTTTTTCATACTTCAACACTCAAAACTTCAAAACTGAAATTATACTTAAACTGAAATTATAGGTAAACTGAAAATTGAAAATATCTTGTTTGCAAAACATGTGTCTTTATCTATGTGTTTCAGTAGTATGTTTCATGGTTATTTTAGCATCTTGTGTCTTGGATATTATTGTAGGATGGTATCTGGGATGAGATCTTCCGTTAGAGGCCGTAGCCTTGGCCGTGGCAGAGGCCGTGGACGAGGCAGAGATGTTAGTGTTCATGAGTCTATCCACGAGAGCCCCATTCAGGAAGAGAATAGGGAAGAGCATGTCAGTGTACATCAGGAAGAGAACCATGAAGAGGGACATGCCGACTCTGAGGAGGTTGATCTGAGGCAAATGATGCGAACCCTTATTGATCGCTTACCTCCTGTTCTTGAGCAGGATAGAGCACACCAGGTTGGGCATGAGCATAGACGCAGATCTAGGAGTCCTCAGAGGGATCGACATAGAGCCATAGTATCTTCTCAGATGAAGGACCTTTAGAGGTCCAAGATCAAGCCCTTTAATGGGCAAGGTTCTGGGTATGTAGCTGAGCAGTGGCTTATTGCCCTTGATAGGATTTTTGCTATGCATGACTTTGACAGTAATGTCAAAGCGAGGTTTGCCATTACCAATCTAGAGTTATTTGGGGCCACCTGGTGGACTATTGAGGAGAAGAAGTTGGGCATTGACATGGGTAGTGTCACTTGGGAGATTTTCTTGGAGAGTTTTCATGAGTGATTCCTACCAGAGGAATGGAAGCAGCATAGAGCAGATGAGTTCCATAACCTGAGACAGTTCACTATGACCGTTGTAGAGTATGAGCGCAAGTTCTATGAGCTCATGCCTTTTTCGAGATTCAGTGACAACCCAACACAGTTGGCACAACATTTCATTCGAGGCTTGAACAATTGTTTTATTGGGGGTGTTAAGGTATTTGAGCCTAAGACCCTCAAGGATGCGGTACATCGAGCTATCCTAGTAGAGCAGAGTGTCAACTTTGGGCAAGGAGGATTTGTGGGAGCGCCTACTATAGTAGGATCTAAGGGCAACCACAACTCCGGTGGAATCAGGAAGCCTCCCTTCCCTAGGAGGAATCATTATTCTCAGCAGCAGCCTCAGCAGCATAAGGGATTTTACCCTCAGGCACAGAGTGGTGGCGGTGGATCCAACTCTAGGATCAATCGTAATGCTCAACATAATAGACAGAATCAGCAATCTCGGCCTGCACAGAGCAGCCAGTCTTTTGCTAGCAGGGGTAGCCACCAGCGGTCGAATGCACCACCTATAGGGAGAGGATCTGGTAGAGGCACGAGATGTTATTCGTGTGGATAGATTGGTCATATTGCAGCATACTACCCACAGCGAGCATCTCAGTATTCAGGACCCAGGCCAGTAGCATCTGAGCCTACAGTCGAAAATGTAGGTGGATCTCATAGAGTATTTGCAGCGGTGGATCACCGTCAGGCAGACCATCAGGGGATAGTAGTTGAGACTACAGGAGCTATCCGAGTTACACCTCTCTCTGTATTATTTGATTCAGGTGCTACAGATTCTTTCATTTCTCCATCTCTAGTTGATAAGTGTAAGCTGGAGTCGGTTAAGCAAGATCATGGTTGGCAAGTAGAACTAGCCTCAGGCGCTAAAGTTTCCACAGATTCTGTAGTTCATAAGTGTGGACTTAGCATAGGATGGTTTGAGACTTCAGTCAATTTTTGAGTTATTCCTCTTGGCTCCTACGATGTGGTCTTAGGTATGGATTGGCTTGGCTCTCATAGGGCTAGTATAGACTGCAGAAAGAAGACCATTATGTGTCAGGACGACCAAGGGAAGGATGTTGAGATTGTGGGGATACCGAGGCCTATATCCCTACGGATGATCTCTGCTATGCAACTAAAGCGAAGCTTTCGTAAGGGATGTCAGGTATTTGCCGTTACGGTAAATGAGCTTGATGAGGAAGACTCTACGAGGAAGACCCTAGATCACCCTATTTTACAGGAGTATGCCGATGTCTTTCCGAGTGAGATTCCAGGCATGCCTCTAAAGAGAGACATTGATTTTAGCATTGAGCTCACTCCAGGAGCGGAACCTATCTCTAGAGCTCCTTACCATATGACCACTCAAGAGCTGAGTGAGTTGCGGTTGCAGTTAGAGGAACTTTTGGCCAAGGGTAGTATTCGACCTAGTGTATCACCATGGGGAGCTCCAATGCTCTTTGTGAAGAAGAAGGATGGTTCTTTGCACCTTTGCATTGATTACAGACAGCTGAATAAGGTGACAATAAAGAACAGGTATCCTTTACCAAGGATTGATGATTTATTTGATCAGATCAAGGGGGCTACAGTGTTCTCTAAAATTGATCTTAAGTCAGGATACCATCAACTTCGCATCAAGGAGGCTGATATTCATAAGACCGCCTTCCGAACTCGCTACGGGCATTATGAGTTCACAGTGGTACCCTTTGGGCTGACGAACGCTCCATCAGTTTTCATGTGCTTAATGAATGGGGTGTTCCGTTCCTATCTTGATAGATTTGTTCTTGTGTTCCTCGATGATATTCTGATATATTCTAGGTCCCAAAAGGAACATGAGGAACATTTGAGTTTAGTTTTGCAGTTCTTGAGAAATAATTAACTTTATGCCAATGCGGCAAAGTGTGATTTCTTTCAATCAGAGATACAGTATTTGGGACATGTTATTTCAGGTGAAGGTATCTCTGTAGACCCTGCGAAGATCCAGGCAATAGTAGATTGGCCTGCACCCACTACTGTGTCAAAAATTCGTAGTTTCATGGGTCTAGCTGGGTATTATCGCAGATTTGTTCAAAACTTCTCTAGAATAGCACACCCTATTACCTCCCTTCAGAGGAAAGGAAAGAAGTTTCTTTGGACAGAAAAGTGTGTAGAAGCATTTCAGAAACTCAAAGAGCTTCTGACCAGTGCATCGATCTTAGCAGTACCTGATCCAGAAGGTGATTTCATGGTGTGTACGGATGCTTCCCTTGAGGGTATTGGAGCAATTCTAATGCAGAATGGTCGAGTGATTGCATATGAATCACGCAAACTCAAGGATCATGAGTTGAATTATCCTACACATGACCTTGAGTTAGCCGCAGTAGTTCATGCCTTAGTGAGATGGAGACATTTCTTGTTGGGACACAGATTTGAACTACATAGTGATCATCGTAGCCTTCAGTACATATTCACGCAGCCTAATCTGAATGCTAGGCAAAGACATTGGATGGAGTTTTTGTGCGAGTATGACTTTGAGGTAAAGTATATCCAGGGGAAGGAGAATGTTGTAGCTGATGCTTTGAGTCGCAGGAAACATGTGATATCATCTATGACTCTTAGTGTCGATTTGAGGTGTCAGATACTTCAGGCACTCCCCACTGATTCATGGTATCTGGAGGTGTGCAGTGAGATCAATTCAGGGAGACCCTTGGAGGGTAAGTTTTCAGGCTATGTCCTAGAGTCAGATGGCCTTTTGAGACATTAAGGAAGGATCTATGTGCCGCTACTGGATGAGCTTCGCATATTGATCCTATCAGAGGCCCATCGTGCACCTTACTCGGCACATCCAGGTGTCAAGAAGATGCATGCAGATTTGCGACGTTTATTCTATTGGTCCGGGATGAAGCGCAACATTGCTAATTTTGTGGCTAGATGTCTTGAGTGTCAGAGAGTCAAGGCAGACTACCAGCTTGCAGCAGGACTTTTGCAACCGAATCTCGTTCCTTCATGGAAGTGGGACATCATCTCTATGGATTTCATAGTAGGATTACCTATGACTCTTCGTCGTCATGATGCTATCATGGTCATCGTTGATCGGTTGACCAAGGTGGCACATTTTGCACCAATCAGGTCTTCCTACACTGCAGCTTCAGTAGCTAATGTCTTCATGCGTGACATTGTGAGACTACATGGTATTCCCCGAAAGATCATTTCGGATAGGGATCATGTTTTCACTTCCGCATTTTGGACATCACTACAGCATGATCTTGGAGCGCAGCTGAATTTCAGTTCAGCATATCACCTAGAGACAGATGGGCAAACAGAGAGAGTGAATCAGGTTCTCAAAGATTTGTTGAGGATGTACGTGATGGATAGGCAGACTCATTGGGAGGACTATCTCTATCTAGTGGAGTTTGCTTTCAACAACGGGTATCACAGTTCTATTAGCATGGCACCTTTCCAAGCCTTATATGGACGCCCTTGTCGTACACCTTTGAGTTGGGATAGCCTTGAGGATCACATCCTGTTGGGCCCAGAGATGCTTCGTGACATGGAGCAATAGGTGGTGCGTATCCGAGAGCACTTGACAACGGCACATGATAGGCAGAAGAAGTATGCTGATGCACATAGGTCAGATAAGCAGTTTTCTGTGGGAGAGAAGGTTTTCTTGAGAGTGCGTCCGCGGAAGAGTCCGATCCGTTATGGAAAGGGCTCAAAGCTAGCACCTCGCTTTGTGGGACCATTCGATATTCTTGAGAGGATTGGTCTAGTTGCCTATCGTCTTGCTTTACTGCCCAACCTTGCTCGCATTCATGATGTTTTCCATGTTTCAGTACTTAGACAGTATATTCCTGATGTTGTACATATTCTTGATTGGAATGCATTACAGGTAGAGGACGGGCAGCTGGCTTTGAAGCCAATACGTATTCTGGAGCAGCGGGAGTTGACCCTCAGGGGTCGAACCATAGAGCAGGTAAAGGTCCAATGGGACCCTACTGATGACTCTTCAGCTACATGGGAGGATGCATCTAGATTACGGGATTTATATCCCTATTTGTTTATAGGCTTCCAGGAGTAAGCCTGAGTCTAGGGGGGGTGGATGTAGTGCCTGCCCCTAGTCTTCATTTTCGAGCTACATTTAAGATATGATTGCCAAACTCTTTTAGGCCAATTTATGTTTGATGATTAGTATTATTATTTTAGAGATTATCAGATGTTGTTTTACACTCAGTTTATTATATGATGAGATTACTTGGTACTTTATGTTTCATGCATGTATGATGATTATTCAATGGTTTCAATTATCGATGATGATTAGTTAGATGGTTTATTATTCCATGTGCTTCTTATGGATACTTACCCCATACTGCATGTGTATGGTGTGCGTTTGTTTTATTTATGTATGGTGTTTCTGATGTGGTTAAGGAAGGGAGTCGTAGTCACCTGCTAGTCGGGATCTACACGATGCACCACTTCCTACCATTGTCTGTTTAGCTTAGAATATTCTGTTTGTACATGCGTGGATTTTATGCAGGTTGCAGGTACTGGGCATCGACTTCCCTGAATTGTTAGGATGAGCGTACCCTATCGCACTCTCTCAATGGTAAGGGAGGGGAGATAAACTCTTAAGTCCAAATCCTAAACCCTTTAGCCAATTGTCCTAATTGATAATTAGGACAAGTGTCTGAGTTAAGTACCCTCCGAATGCATCAAATGATGTAATTTCGTGATTATAATCCTTTTTGTTGTTTTGGTATGTATTTCTCTATGATGGGTTTTCGTATGTTGCTTTATGAGTCCTTGGTGTATTTTCTATTAATTAAGTCTAATTAAAAAAAAAGATTAATTAATGATTTAATTTAATAGAGAATTATTATGATATCTTTATATTTAATTAATTAAATAAAAGAATTAAAGTTGGAGATTAAAGTTCAAAGATAAATTTAGAACAGGATAATATTTATTTAATTTAATAATAATATATTTGGAGTCATTTTTAAATAAATGCTAAATATTATTGTTATTTAAATTAATTAAATATGTTATCAATTAAGTTCTAAAATAAATTAAAAGTTGAAAGATATTAATTTATTAAGAATTCTAGATCGCATGATCTAAACATGAGTTTAAATATAAGAATTAAATTATAAAAATTAATAATGTTATTTTAATTTCTTAAAAGTGCACATAAGATTAAAGTAATAAATTAATTAAGAATAGAAGTCAAGTGGAATTTTAAATAAAGTTATTTAATAATTCAACTTAATGTGCATGAAAGTTGAATGCAAAAGAATAAGAAAAGATAATAAAGGTTAATTTGGAGTTAACTGAGTTGTGCAAAGAGTCTTCTCGGGTAAACACACAATTAGTGCCCCGATTTGAGGAGAAATTGCTTATCACAACTTTGGGGGTTCATTTTTGAGATAGACAAATTTGGACGGGAATTTTTGGGAGACAATTTTTGGAAGCAAATTTCAGAAGGCTGATACCAAGAAAGTTTTCCAGGAGAAGGTTATTGAGAGGAGCGACTTCGCATACAGTTCCTGAAGATTGCATAATAGCATCAGGATCATGTAGGGTCTTGTGTTTTTGATTATCCATTAAATATGCAATTATCCCTTCCTGCCTTCTTCGTGTCTGGGGTTTGTAGATCTGAATTCTCTGTGATGAAAGTTTTAAGCTTTCAATATTGTGAAGTTATTAATTGTTCGTCAATAATTTCTGTATCCATGGAGACTGGATGAATTAATTAGAACCCTTGTTTTCTTGATTTAGAAATTAAGATTTAATTTAGTAAGGGTTTTGTTTTAAGGAAATTGAAAGTTCTAGATATAAAAAATTAATATATATATATATCATATATATATATATATATATATTCTTTAAAAAAAAAAAAAAATTGTTTTATTGAAAATTAAACAAAACTAATTTTTAAAATAAAACTGGATTTGTTTTATTTATATTAAAAAAAAATATATATATATATATATATAAAAATATAATAATATATAGTGGGGGGGGGGAGGGAATCACCCCGTACCCGCCCCCCACTGTCGGAGGCCGACAGTACCTGAATTGCAGGTACTACGACGGCAGGTACAGAGTACCTGCCGCCACAGGCCCTGCGACCGCAGGCCTGCGGCCAAGCCGACGAGCTATAAACGTTTGTTTTAATTTAAAAAAAAATAAAAACAAAACAACTTTGTTTAATTCGCTTTTTTTTTATATATAATTTTAATTTTTAATTTTTGTTAAAACAAATTTTATTATTTAAAATTTTTAATTAATAAAATTATAATATATTTTAAATTAATAATAGTTTTAACTTTTTTAATATTTAATAAATAAATATTAAATGCATAAACATAGTTGTAAATATTAATTTATTAATTTTGGTATCAAATTAATAAATTAACAATTAGTGATTAGATTAAGATAAGTAAGTAGAACAGGCAATTATTGATTAATTTAATTAGTTTAATTAAGTTAATTAATAATGAATATTATTTGACTAAATTATAGATTTGGATTATAGATGTAATGAAAGTTATTATAGAAATGGGTTATTCGTAAAGGGTAGTTGTGAAAACTTTGTTACTTGAATTCGACATTAAACTGAAACATAAACCTTATCTTAACTCAAATAATATACTATCAGATCCAATCTCTGAGACTTTGATGTTGTCTTTGTACTTTGAATGTTTTGGGGTTGGTTTAGCGTTGACCGGTTTAGGTTGTTACCAGAGGCTCGGGGGTTGTGAATGTGATGTCATGATGAATTGGTCTCGATTTTTCTTAACCCGACCATGGTAATGTGATGAAGTGCTCTATGACATGATTGTGTTTACTGTTTGTTATTGCTTTCCAGTTTCCTTGTGTGAAGCTGAGGTGTATGTATTTGAGAATACCTAACTTAACCATTTCTGAGTCTCGATTAGTTATACTTGTATTACTTTCTGGTTGCTCATTGGAGAACCATTGGATTTTGTGACTTATCATTGATGCCTTCAGTTGCTGATAGAGAACTGTCGTGATTACATGATTACTATTTGATGTTATCTGTTGCTCATGAAGAACTGATGTAATTTTGTGGATTATCTTTTTATGATGTTTTTCAGTTGCTCGTATAGGACTGAGGTGGTTTTATTATGATTCTTTGATTTACGAGTTCATGAGCTAGGGTAGGTTATCTATGTGTAAGAGTCGGGAAGTGGCTTGCAATGGGAGTCGGAGCCCTAAGAGGCTGCCTTGAGAAACCCATTGTAAGTCATTTTTAATAAGTGAAAACATTTACACTAAATGAGAGAAAATGAACTTAACAAGATAATTGTATGTTCTCTCCCATGCCATGAGTGCTAGTACAGACTAGGATGGGGTAGAGAGGACGCTTGGTTACGACCTTGCATTCCATAGTATGCCTCGTCAGTACGAGAGGATACTAGTGGCCGCAGCATCAGTAGGGACCCGGGATTCCTAAGGGATTGCTCGGGTAACTTCTACGTGACTTTTGCGATGACACTTTCCCGCTTGCATATTAGGTTTCCTACGTGTCTTGTGGTACCTCTGAGATTTAGATGTCGATCTTTTTAGGAACCCTTGAGTTAGCATACTTATAGGATTTCCTGGACTTAGAGAGTATTTATGATTATAGGTTTTGTTATCCTATTTGGGACTTGAGACTATCTCCTCAGCGCGGTGGGAGTGGACCATTTAGGTTCCACGCGGTCGGGTGGTAGTGCTTTTACTCTTACCATTGAGATCCATTCCTTGGTCATCGTGGCTGAAGTTTTCGTGATTGGCATTTACCTTCACTATGTTCTTGGATTATTATGATGGATGGTTAGATTTTATGATAGATGTTTTATCATTATGGATGTATCATGTATGGTGAATAGTTTCATATATTTTACTTTACTTTGTATCATGGATTTGAGGATGTTGTATCTTGATCTTTACATATGTATATTCTTTTAAGCCTTTCATACCCTGTGACTTGTACAGTGGATGATTGAGCATTCTGAATTAATTTGCCAAGAGGCATTCGGAACAAATGTATAATATGGACATGGGACTTTTGATTATTCTTTCATATTTATGTGGTATTTGTTAGACTTAGAATTAATTAAATTTAAATGTGACTCAACGTCTTGGGATCTTCAAGAAATGTAACTTGCATTGTATGTTTGTCGATGATTACATGTTATTGCTTCCGCTACTATGTGTTTGATGTGTATGTTATACTTTCTTACTTTTTTTTAAAAAAAAGTTTAACAAACTTAGTGAAACTTTAGGTTAATTCTTTTGGATCCTTTGGTGGGGCGTTACAAATCATAAACCAAGAACAGAATGAAGATAAGTGCCAACAAAGAATGCTTCAACCACGGTGTCTCAAACGGATCTCAAATGGTAAGAGTGAAAAAGCACTACCACCCGACCGCATGGAACCTAAATGACCCACTCCCATTGCATTAAGGAGATAATCTCAAGTCCCAAATAGGATATCAAATCAAATAGCACAAATACTCTCTAAGTCCAGGAATCCTAAAAGTATACTAACTCAAAAGTTCCAACATAAACTGAAATCTATACCCAGAGGCACAACAAAGACATGTAGGATTCTACTATGTAAGCAAAAAAGTGTTATCACACAGATCATGCTAGAGTTAACCTGGTAGTCTCTCAGTAGACCTCGGCCCCCTAGTGATCTCTATGCGGCCACTAGTATCCTCTCGTACTGACGAGGCATATTACAAAATGCAAGGTTACAATCAAGCATTCTCTCTACTCCCATCCTAGTCTATACTAGCACTCAAGGCATGGGTGAGAACACACAATTATCTTATTAGGTTCATTTAAGTTAGTATTTAGTGTAATGTTTTCACTTATTAACTAACTTACAATGAGTTACCTTGGCAGCCACTTAGGGCCCTGACTCCCATTGCAAGCCACTTCCCAACACTACAAGTAGATAACCCACCCTAGGCTCATGGAATCATAAATCACAAAATCACCATAGTCCTATACAAGCGATTGGAAAAATACCAAAAGATAATCCACAATAAGAGCATCAAATCTCCATGAGCAACTAAAAAGCATCAATGACAAATCATAGTGTCCATCAGTTCTCATCGAGCAATCGAAAAATATCTCAAAATAACACTGTTCAAAGACTTCCAAAATGGTCAAGTCATACATGTCTTAACATGACATCATCAAGTTTAGATAAACACTTCAGTCCCATCAAGGCGACTGAAAAGTAATCCAAATACAATTGATTGATAACTCATAAATGATTGCATAAATCATAGCTTACACAAGAAGATTGGAAACAATATCAATCAATAAACCACACACACCATAGAGCATGCCATTACATAACCATGGTTGGGTTTAAAAAGATCGAGATCAAAAGACATCATCATGACATCACAAATCATAACCCCCAAGCCTCTGGTAGACGTCCTATAACTGGTCAACAATCTAGTCAACCCAAAAATCCAAAATAGATAGCATAGAGAAAACACAAAATGCAAGCACATGTTTTGGTTCGTAAAAATCTCATAGCTGAATTAAGTGTGGGGTTTCGATTTTCCATTTCAGAGTTAAATATCAAGTGAAGGAACATTTATACGTTTTCCCTTATAGCTAACCCATGTATTAGAATTTTTGGTAGATAAAAGTTTTTTCCCCATAACTCATTTAAATCAATTTTCTAAAGTGCCCAAGAATAGATTATATACACGTTACTTAGACAATAGCCCTTATCAAGTATTAATAGGACACATAGAAAATTCAATATGAACGAATACAATTCTTCCTCATTTATCTATCCTTCATCTTATATTAAATTAAATTTGTATTAATAGACTAAAATATTATAAGATAATTAATTATTAAAAGAAAAAAAACTATTAATAAAATTTTATTTATAATAATTAATAATATATAATATATAATATTTAAAAATTATTAATATTTAATAATGTTAATTTTTTTTAATGAGAACATAATAATATTTGAAATATTAATGAACGATTTATATTACACATATTTCATAACATAAAATTAAAAAAAAAACAAACAAACTATTGTTTATACTGCTCTCGCGGGTACGCAGTACCCTGCTGTCATAGGGCCTGTGGTGACAACGGGTACAGAGTACCCCTATCGTCACAGTACCTGCGATGGCAGGTACCTTGTGACGCATGGGGTAAATGGGCACAGGTTTGTCCCTCCATAAATTTTAATTTTTTTTATTTTATTAATGTTTTTCAATAAACGTTTTTCCAAAACGTTTCAGAATAAAGTTTAAAAAAATTGTTTTTCAATTAACGTTTTCAAGATATATAGGTATATTTCAAATAAAAAATTTTCAATAATGCCTGCGAATATATTTTTGTAATATAAGAATTTCTCTATAATGATCGTTCTTTAGATTCACCTAATTAATCCTTCTAATAGGTTTTTCCATAAGCATTTAAACCCTAGTCCCTTAGATTCCTCAGATCTACGCATGTGGGGGTTTCTCATACATAAATTTAAATATCCTTGACAAGATTAAATACAACTGGAACATTCACACATGGAATCCTCTAAAAGCATTCAGAAAACATGAAGAAGACAAGAAGTGGAAGAAGCGAAAATAACATATGCAAAATCACTAGTGTCTACTTGGACACTGATACTAATTCACTTCTCCTCAGAATTTGTAGAGAAAATCCCTTCCTTCTCCAACATTTGTGGATCCACCCAAAAACGCTCTCCAAGCTACTAGGAGTGCCTGAATATAAGGACTTCTCAAGAAGCACCTAAAATGTCTCTAAAAACAATTGGAAGATAAGATAAGCATTGACAACTAAACACGAGCCTTTTCCAACCTTCTAGATGAGTCACAAGGTTGTAGACACCATGCGCTTAATTTGTGCGCTAACTCCTACATTGTGGACATACGTGCAATCAAAAGGTGTGCTTACTCCTAGGTATACTTATAACTCTTATTTTAATTCTTTTATCATCATTATTATTTATTTATTTATTATTTTATTATTATTATTATTGTTTTTAATTTAATTTCTTTTATTTAATCTTTTTACTCAATTAATTTCCCATTTAATTAATTAAAATCAAAATACCAAAATATTATAATATTATATTAATTTTTTCAAAATAATTAAATCATTAATTAAATCTTTTAATTTTAGACTTAATTAATAGAAAATTCACCAAAGACCTCCAAAATAAAATATGAAAACCCATCATAGAACAATCCATACAAAATCAGTCTAAGGGGTTAAAATAACGAATTACGTCATCCGATGCATTCAGTAGGTAGAACATCTCAGATACTTGTCCTACCTTTTTAGGACAAATGGTTTAAGGGTTTAGGATTTGGACTTGAGAATTTATCTCCCCTCTCTTACCATTGAGATAGTGCGATAGGGTACGCTCATCCTGAAAATTTAGGAAAGTCGATACCCGATACTTGCAACCTGCATAAAATTCATGCATATACATATTATATATATATATATATGCTAAGCTAAATAGGCAATGGCAGGAAGTGGTGCATCATGTAGATCCCGACTAGCAAGTGACTACGACTCCCTTCCTTAACCACATCAAAAATGCCATACATAAGGAGAACAAACACACATACCATACACATGCAGTATGGGGTAAGTATCCATAAGACAACACATATAATAATCCATTTAGCTAAACATCATCAATAACTGAGAATAATGTAATAATCACCATGCATACATGAAATGTAGAGTTTAAGTAATCTCATCATATATCAACTGAATCTGTAACACAATATCTGATAGTCTCAAAACAATGCTACTAACCATCAACATGAAACTGGCCTAACAAAGTTCGGGAATGATAGCAACAATGTATTTAGAAAAATGTAAATGAAGGTAGGCACTATAGCTATGATGAGAAATACATAATAGTAGTTTTATTAAAGAAAGGATTTGATATGACAAGTAGCAAGTATAAACAATGCATCCCACAATCCTTACGATTGGTGATGATATATTCTATACAAGAGGAACAGTTTGCAGTGATAAAGAAAATGTTCTAGAATAATACGCATGTTTTAAAATTCACTTAAGTTGGGATGATTAGAAATTTTTGTTTTTGAGATGCAATATGTATCAAGGTTGAATTCATTAAACATATTAGCAAATTTGTTAATTAATGGAAGACATATTCATTGGATTATTATCGTGTGAAGGAAAACAACACCATGATCTGCGTCTATAGTTTACGATGATCTCTATATCAAATCAAATCTATTGTTCTTACAATGATGATCATTGAGAAGGAATTATTATGGAAGGGGAGAAAGTCTATTTAGTAGACGAAGCACACCATTACCAAAGAAGTGAATAATTGCCTCCAAGAAAATATTGAACAAAGTTTCCCATGCGTATTATGCAGGAGGTCTATTTCGCAGTGACTAGAAATAAATTTAACTTGGATAAATATATAAGAACTTTACATTGAATATAACATCTCTGTGAGCTAGGCACATCGAAGTATTGTGGACATAATGTGATTGATCAATCAATTTGAGTTACTGTACTAAACCACCATTGAAAACAACTACTAGTTATCATAGGATCATGTGAACGATCATTTTTCTATTTGTTATTGTAGTCTCCACGGTCAAGCATGAATGCTAGAATAGATAAATAACTAATTGGTGTGTCTCAAGCTAGGAAAAGAGGAAAATCAAAGAAAAATAGACATATTTTCTCAAGGCATTCATCAAAGATTCCAGCCTAGTCAGTTTTCAAACTGCAAATTCACATTGCATTACATAGATGTGCTGAGACAACATGATCCATCTTCAACATCTTCAACGCTTAGATTGGACTTGGTCCATTCAAGACTCTGACCTAGGTAGTAAACTCCATCAAGAATTTACTTTTTTTTGGTGATTCAAATCCAATGCAAATAACCTAAACAAAATTTGGTGGTTCATATCCAACACTATTTTAGACATAGGAGATGTGGTCATTTGACAAGCATAAATGTGTAAATTCTAAAGTTCTGCACCTAAAAGAGGTTGCACTCCTTGTGCTTGGACAACTTGCACAGTATATGAGCTCCTAGCTCCATCCTCATCTCTTAGTACTCCATGGTATTTTTTAACAAACTCCTTCACCAAGCATTCCTAGTGATGTCAAACTGGCAGCGTTTCGTGCAATTGCTAGTTTTGTACAATCACTAAAAGCTTTGCAAGACAAAGAATTATTCTAGGATTTGTTGCCAAGAATTATATAGACATTGACTTATCTTGAGCTTCAAGAGGAGGCTATTGCACAAGAGGCACTTGAAATGTTATTGAATAAATTTAGAATTATATGTATAATTATCACATCAGCAATGATAAGGAGAATCAAGGATGGTGGTATACAAATAAGTAAGAAAGGACAATTAAAATTGTAATGAGAAGCAAGTAATCTATTGAAACATTACATAATCTAATCAAATATCTTCTCAAAGAACATTTCAAATATTTATATGGAAATATCTAAGTATTTATTAGAGTGATTGAATAAATACAAGAAGAAGACAAAAGGGCAATATTTGGGTAATCTTAGCTTCCTATAAACATGGTCATAGGATTGCATAACCTATCATATGCAAATATCCTCAAAATATTAAAAGGTTAACAAAATTCCATTGGATCTAATATGACACATATTGACCCTACTGTTGTGGACGACATTAATTTTGATGAGTAAACTCTCTTTTTGGTGTTGCTAAAATTATGTGTAAAATTTAGAAGTATATATAAGAGTGGGAATTTTACATTGTGGGGGTGAATGATTACCTCGACCAATGTTTCATTCCCATTGAAGGCATTTTCTAGTGAATGGTTACTTTAACCAATGTTTCATTCGTCATTGGTGGCATTTTCCTTTTTTTAATGTATATGGATCTTAATTGGAGCAACTTGTATCAAGAACAAGATAAGTATTTGTTATCCTTGAGTATTAAATTTAATCACTTATTGTAATCTCTCTCTTATTTGAAATTATACACATACTATAAGAGTTAATTGCCTTGATCTTTTCCTTTGTGTGTAAAGTTGATCTTGTAGGAAAAGAAGAATGACACTTTAGGCAACTTATGATAGTAGCTCAAAAGAAGTTGTGATCAAGCTGGATAAAGTGAGGCTCTTGAAGAAATTTTCCTTGATGATTGAGATTATGAGTATCTTTCTACATTAAGAGGGAGCATGACACTTCTTCGAAGGCAACACATGAGCTTAGAAGATCAATACTTAGAGGGGGTCTAGAAATACATGTGTATGACTTCATGATTTTGATGGGCCTACTTCTATGTACATCATGAGGAAGTATTGACTTATCACCTAAAGGTTGAAAACATTATTATTAGATTTAGAGGGAGTAGACCATATCACTTTAGAGGTAAACTTGATATGATTAATGTTTTTTTTGTTTCTTATGCACTTATTGACTAACATCATATGGTTGATGATTATATGCATACAATGATAAATCTACTCTTGTAGAAAATTCTCCATGACTTAATGTCATGTGACCTTGTATTATGTATCTTAAGAGTGATACTGGTACACTTATCACAAGGATGAGTTATATCACTTAGTTGATATGGAAGTGCACTTGCATCATTTTGTTGCATCATATTTATGAATATATAAAATTTGCTTGCAAGCTTGTTTTGTGAAAAGTGATGACTTTTCTTGTGAAAGGTGATGACCTTTCGTGTGTTCTGATCCTATTATAAAGTGACAACTTTATTTTAGTTGATCTATCTTCAATAAATTGTTGAATTTAGCGTTATGTTTGTTCTTTGGGCCAATTTTTCTGAACACATTGATAACCTTCATGGGTCTTTGGGTGATTGTCAGACACCATGAAAATCCACTGTTTTGAAGTTAGGGTTATCCTTGTTCTTCAGGTCAGATTTTGTTGGACACATTGATAACCTTCATGGGTCTTTGGGAAATTTTTAGACACCATGAAAATCCATTATTTATTATGTAAGTTATTTTCTCTCAATTTCCCTTGCTAAAGAGGGAGTGTTGAGGATTTTAACCTCATAGTGAATTGAATTAAATTCCATATGTTAAATATGTTGATATATACATGTGTGTATTGATGGATTTATATTGATATTCTTAATATGTCATTTTAGGAATATCATTCTAAGATTGTATCTCTTCATATACGCAAGAGAATAATGTGTTATCTTCCCTAGTTAAGAGGGAGTATTAAGGATGTTAGCAATTCTGTATATTGAAACTACTAGTGGATATTCTATCAGCCACATTTGAGTGGTACTCTTACCTAGTAGTATAAAGATGTTTTAAACTCTCATTGGTAAAGAGGGAGTGTTGAATGTATTTTCAATCAATTTTACTGTCTAATGAAGTATATACTTAGACATGATTAAATCAGTTTGGATATAATGCTTTACATTCGTATTATAGTTAGATTATTATCTTGATTGTAATATTAATGCATATCGCTCTCCTTAAAATGATTCTTGTTTAGCCTTTTATAGAACTCCTCATGTATTTGTATGGATCGATCTTGTTAAAAGATGATATAATTAAGGAGATATTAAATAAACTAATCTATTAGTTAGTTGGTAAAGAATAGACATGATCTATATGGCCATATTCATGGAGAGTCATGATTCTTACTCTTACTAACCCTTGTATGATATATAAATATGATAGAATTATATCATAATTAATTCATTAAGTGTTGTCTCAAACTAAGTCGAATATCATAATATCTAAGTTTATTATCATGACAAGTCTACATTAATTTGTTGTCCCAAATTTGTCGAAAGTCATGGAAGACTTAGATTAAAGAGGTATTACTTAAATCATCTCTTAAGAGGGAGTGTTGAGATAACCTCTATTGTATCTAAGTCATAGCTATGGTAGAAAACAATTGATATACATATCATTATCAGAATCAAATATTGTTGGCATGTTTATACTGATACATTTTGTGAAGTGATGTCTACTATAAAAAGGAAGATCACAACTATGATATGATTAAGACTTTTTATATTATCAAAGGATAACATATAGTGTGATAAATATATATTGATGTCTTTAATATGACATTCTAAGATTATTGTGATAATGTATTCTATGACAATCCTCCTGAGCTAAGAGGGAGTGTTAAGTTGTAGCTTCTATCAGATTGAACTGTACTAGAGTTAATCCTTTAGTGGTTATTGGCAATCATTACTTAGACACACTCATATATATATATATATAGTATGATATATATTTTTATATATAGATATGTTATAATTAATGATTAATTAATAAATATAACCATAGAGACATGTCTCTTCACAAGACATGCCTCTTGAAGATATATTTATATATCTTGGAACTCTGCAATTGAAACACATAGAATTAAAAATAATGTTATTACATTTGTAGAGATCCTAAAATTAACAAAACTTATTAATAAAACTTTCTTAAATGTGACTCAACATGAAGGAGCCCTTGAGGAATTGAAACTGTATTTGTAATTGCTTATTAGTATTTGATGTGTATGTATATATTGCTTTTGCATTATTGTTTTTATTTATTTATTGGTAAATGGCCAAAGGCCAAGATAATTTTATTAAAGTAATAATAGTCCATACAATAGCAATCCATTGTTCAAACAAGCACTGGTAGGAAAGAATGAGGAAGAAAACCTCCAATCTTGCCTGAGACCTTAGTCCTATATTATTACAACATACAAGGGGCATACCCCCATTAAAATTATCTCAGATATTATATCAATATAAAATATAAATTTGAGCTTAAAGCTTCTCTGGTACATAGAAAAATTGGCATTGTCTTATACAATCTTTCATAATTCTAAACCAAACATCCCTATCTACTTCTCTTACCAATCAAACTGGTTAATCATAAGACTAGCAAAGCTTAATTCTAACAATGTGTAAATTAATTAACTACCATATCTATAAATTAAAAGAAGTCAATATCTCTATCAACTAAATATTGAGGAAGATAAAACAAAAAAATCTAGACAGAACTAAAGGTTAACCATAACATACGAATATCGAAGAAACCTGTTTGGTAATCAGAGAAGACACGAAACCATAAATACTAAATTCCAATACACAAAACTAAAACAAGAGGCATTAATAACTAAGATATTCAATCTAATGTACATTCTTCTAAACTTTGAAATTACCACATGATCGACAAGCTGATGCTCTATCATAAAGGCAACACAAGGCCTTAAATTGTATAACAAAGAAATACTTTAAAATGAAACTACCGATAATGCAATCTCCATACATTTTGAGAAAACATTGAATCATAAACCAAACATAAATCTACATTGATCTTGACCAAAATTGGGAACAAGGACCCCCTTCACGAAGATAGGAAGGGAAAATCCTAAAAAACCCTATATAAAAAATTATCAAACTTAGAATTTACCGATCCGTTGAATCTAAAGATGCTAGAAATTCTAAAAATTAACAGTTAATCCTAAAACCCCGAATGCATTCATAAATATAACAAACAGATAAAATATAGAAATCCCAATTAAGCATCTTAGCTATACAACAGAGAGAGATAAATATGGGAAATCAGCTAACTCCAAATTTCCACTATTCTAAATTTAGAGATTTTCAAATCAACAGTCCCAAAATCCAAATTGTTATCACCATATGTAGAAAGCATATACAAATTACTGACTTCATTTGCCACTGAAAATGATCTAAATAGATTTAACCCTAATATCCAATTTCAACTAATCAATCAAGGGATAGAACAGAGCTATCCTTAGAACACTAGAATGATCATCATTCAAAACCCAAAATAAACCCATTAAATTACGAAAATAAAATATATACAGTTAAAGAAAAAAAGGGCCATAAAATATTTCCAACTAGAACAAGCCATATAGCATATAATCATAACAAACTATAAGTTTAGGATATATTAACAGAGTATATATCTATAATTAGGATCAGACCAAAAAATTCACACCAATATCCAAAATTTTCCCAAAATTTAGAACTAGAGAAACTAACTACAACAAACCTTCATAAAGTTTATATAAAAAAAAATGATAAATACCCCAAGCCTTGGTATGTAGTAGATAATAGTATCGCTAACCCTAGAGATAAATTTGATCAAATATCTTCCCCTCAGATCTTCCAATTAACCATTTACTTCCAGTAAAGCATGATGACCTTTGGAATATCATTTGGCTTCTCAACTAGGAAGTTCAGATGGATTTTGAAGTGATATTTAGCCCTACTAGTTTTTACGGAGTTCGGTGTACAGAAATTGAGGGCATCGACGTTGTCGAATACCACTCTAAGTTGTATATAAGAACAAATTAAGATAGTTTGTTATCCAATCTTTTCTCTTGTCCTCAACAATTCTTCTCCACCATAGCAGAAAATGAATGCTTGCTTCCATCCTGGGCCATTCTCAGTAGAAAGCTAGATTTTCTCGAATAATCAAGGTCGGACGTCGAAATGCTGTCTCTAGATCTGGTGATCCTAGTGGAAGACTCATCTATTTCTCCAAGAGTGGTATGCAAAGCTTATCGTCTATGCTATAAACTGCCTGCTCAAGCCCCTTTCTCCACATTAGGTTGAAGATATCATAACATAAACTAACAATGTCCCCTGGTTTGACCTTCGCTCTCACCAAACACCCAATGAATGAACCAATAATGTCACTATTTGTCCTCTATGAAGCCCTATAATAAAAAACCCCCTCCTTAATGGCCCTACTAACAACAATCCTGGTCATGTCATCTATCAGATTGAGTAATCTATTCCATCTTTCTGGCTTGACATTTCCAAGGAAAGCCATAGTGTGATTTTCGATGGTATGATAGACATAAATGTTTGAATCCATTTGCAGAGATAAAAGAGATTGACTAAATATGATGGATGGTGACACTAGATGAAGACAGGAGCAAACAAAAAATCTAGAAGCCCATCATGTCGATAGCTAGAATCATCATTCACAAACCTACACAAGGGCAAGAAATAAATGCCATATAATGATAAAATGTGGGGTAAAAATCAATACCATGAGTAGAACCAAGGGCTATAAATTGCCACACCCCAAAATGATGAAAAGAGATAGATAAGAGAATCGAGAAAACTAATACAGAGTTATAAAGAGATAAAACCAGAGAGATAAGAGCCCTAAAAAGAAATATTTACAAATGCAAACAACAGAATAAAAGACAAAGTATATATATATATGTGTGTGTGTGTGTGGGCGCGCACGCGTGCATATATATATGTACATATATATATCTGTGTGCATATATATATGTGCATATATATATATATATATATATATATATATATATATATATATATATATATATATATATATATATATATATATATATATATATATATATATATATATATATATATATATATATATATATATGCACACACACACACACACACACACACACACACACATATACGTATCTATAAATGTATATAGCAGGAAAGCTTTTGCATTATTTTTACTTTGATGTTGTTTAAACTTTAAAAATAAATAGTTTAATGAACTTTGTAACATATTAGGTTTATTTCTTTTGGGTTCTTGAGTGGGGTGTTACATTATTGCTCCCTAAAGTGTAGAATCTATTGTTGGTCAATATGTATTGAGTAGTTTTATCTTCCATCATAGGATCTCTATTACATTTTCTCTTGAACTTGATTCCACACACATGATTTATTTAATTAGAGTGATGTGAATCAGTTCTTGGAATGGAGTGGTCATCTTCACAAGGAGCTAATTTTGAATTGGATTGCATTGTTATTTCTATTCCATAGTTCAATTTATTGTACAATTTGTTTGTAGGATTAATACTCCCTCTAGATAGTGTATATGGTGTACCCATATGTCCATCTTGTTGGAAGTGATGACAATTCTGAGAGGGGGGTGGGGTGAATAAGAATTGTATGGTTTCCACAAAATTTTAACTTTTATGCAAAAATTGAAATACATGTAAATTGGATACAATAATGAAATGCAAGATATAAGAGTAACTAATACAAATCACAAAAAAGTAGACACAAGATTTTGTGTTGAGTGGGAAACCCTCAAAACCTTCAATTTTCTCATTGGGAAAAAACCATTGGTTGGAACCTGTCATCTTTATTGAATAACAACTCCTCTTTACATCTCCAGTTATCATTATTCAAGGCTACAACCTAATTCCTCCTTTTTGCTTTGGTTCCAATGTTACATGCATATCTAAATGTATGTCTTCACCATACATCTACATATACAAGTAAACATATCATGTAACTTTCAATGCAATACAAATGATCCATACATAAGACATAGTAGATAGATATCTATAGATCTCTTTTCCATTTTTTTGAGATCCTACCTATGCTCCCTTAAATAGGGATGCATCATATGAGTTTTACAATCAAAATAGATCAATATCAATTGCAACTGATGCAACTATTTTACAATATAATTTGCCAAGTGATTTCCAATGAAATATATCATTCTTTCAAATAGACAAGAGTTGGAATAGTCTTTCTAATAATGCTCTAAGAATAAAGCTATCACTGGAGAAATTTGAATGTCAAAGTAATCTCAAAAAGATGTGACCTTAACTTTCTTTCAACCAAAAAACTAATATCGAACTGTTAACCCAACTATTTACCAAACACCGAATAATTGTCATAAGATCATCAAATGCTTATGCTTCAAATTAGAGAAAAATGAGCGCCAACTATGTTCATGAAATGATAATAGAATGACAACCAATTTTCACCGTTTAGAAAATTTCTTTCCACATACAAACCCTATAAAATAAAATGCCCGTCAGTATGTTGGTTCACAAGTGGTCTATAAGTAGGTGAAGATTTGATTGCATTGTACTACATGCTACTTCCATGGGGGCTTGTGGCATTTTCCCCTAGTTTGTACTAGCTTGAGTGGCTGTGTTATGAGTTCTTGTACTAATTGCAGAGAGTGCTTTTTTTTAGAGTTCCTTGCTTTTGTTTTCCTTTACATAGTCATGGATTAGGGTTCTGAGTGCATCTCTAGGTGCACATGTGTGTTCTTGGAAAGACTTAGACTTTGCATTATTTGGTGCATGGTTTTGATTTTTCATAGAGTTGATTGATTGATGAATTCTCCATTGGAAAATGATGATAGAGAGGCCGAAAAATGTCAATAATGAGCCCAATGATGTCAATAGTTTTAAAACCTAGAAATTATCTTATTCGAGAGGTGGTTGAAAAGTTTTCATTGCCCATGATACTAGACTCACTTGCCTTTAATGGAAGAGTCACAAGAAGAGAATTGGACCCAGGAGGAAAAAGGACTAGTTCCAATGGAGATAGAATCGAAGGAGGAGAGCATACATGGAAGGGGAACCTGTGGATGTTGGGGAAGGTAAGGTCTTGATGCCTGCTATGGAAACCCTCACTTTGGAGCCGAGCAATGACATGGTAAAAGCAATTAAGTGTGAACAAGATAGATTGAAAAATGTAGGTATTTTTTTGTGTGCATGGATGTTAAATTCCTCCCTACTTGTAAATTTTTAGATGATTATTTTAACAATGTGTGGGGCAAAAAGCTTAGAATCTTTATTAATTTCAGTATAATGGTGCAAAAAGGTTTTTTTATTGTGTTTTTGAAGAACCATTCAATGCAGGAAAAAGTATTGAAGAAGGGCCTATGGAATGTTGGACAAACATTATTTAGTGCATTTACTTAGGCACCCAAAATAAATCTCGAATGTGTTCAAACATCTTCTTCTCCATTCTAGGTAGAGATTCAAGGGGTCCAACCTGAATTTTGGTCCTTTATTTCTCATATGCTAAAACCTTTAGGGACTATCCTCTAGGTTAAGGAATCTAAAATTGTTTTAGTACATTTGAATGCTAGGGATTTAATAACCATCAACCCTAATATTATGTTCCCTGAGGAAATTTCATTGAAAATTGAAGATGAAATTTGTTTTTGGAAAATTTATAAATTAGGGGATGTGGGTGCTTGTTTCCATTGTAAGATGAATGGTCATAATTGAGAAAATTTCCCTCTACTTGATGGGGACACAACCCAAGCATAGAATGGACACAACAGAAAAGGGAAAATTTTATTAACTGTAAAAATATGCTAGTACACTTAGTGCAGAGAAACAAACTCCAAAATAGGCCCTATGGACTTACAATAGCATAAAACTGGAGATAATTTCTTCTCCTAGTACCTTCTCTCAAACTCCACTCCGAACTCCTTTTACAATGCTAGAAATGTTCTTAAATAGACCCCAGAGGGTTAAGGATTAAGAATGCATCCTAGAAAGTGCTAGTTGGCATCCACTGACCAAATAGAAGGCTCTAGAAGTTGCATTAGAAGTTGGCACAAAATTAGAAGAATCCAGACATGGTAATCAAACTTTTGAGAGGCATAACTTTTGAACTGTAGCTCTGATTGACGAACCGTTTACATTTCCAGAAAGCTCACGAAGCGCTCTATAGCCCTATGGAAAAGCTTCGCTTGTCCCCCATTTTTTGGCCTTGTTCGAGGTCATTTAATGCCCATAACCTAATTTTGAAGCATTCTTAGGAGGTCTCCAAAAACTAAAAAATTGAAATAAATTTCAAATCGTGGGGCCTTTCGACTTGATTCTTTTTCTGGAATGCTCTAAATTACAATTACAATCTTTTGACCAATTTACACCTTCTAGTTCACCAAAATGATGGCTCAATTACATACTCCTATTTTTTCAGCATTTACACATATCCCAAGGTGTTCAAATACTCTATCCTAGAACACTGATAGTGGAACTGTGAGAGTCGAAACCTTTATTTGACCCAAATGGGTATCCAGAAATAAAAACAAATGAAACAAAAACTAAGTCTAAGTACAATTTTTTTGGTTGACACAGGATTGCCCTTATACCTCTGGATGCTCCTACATCAGACACCTAGGGTAGATTGAAAAGTGACCCTGTCACTTTATGAATGGTAGAGGAAATCCCAAATGGGAAACCTCAGCTGCTGAAATCCAAGTTGAGTCCTTTATCGGCCGTCCTTTCCACTTGACCAAATACTCTTCATACTACCTATTTATGGTACTCCTACCCACACGACTATCCAGAATCTCCTCTATCTCCTCCTTCTTAGAAGTAGGAATTGGACATGGCTCTAACATCAGCTCCTCATCTACACCATCATCATGATACTCTTTTAAGTCTGCAATGTTGAAAATAGGAGAAATGTGAATTCCATCTGGCAACTCCACCTCATATGCATTTCCTGAGTCATGTTTCTTCAGAATTTTGCAAGGACCAAATTTCTTCATTTTTAGCTTGTTGTAAGTACTGGATGGAAATATTTCTTTTCGTAAGTGTACCATGACTAGATCCCCTACTTGGAATTCCTTATGTCTTCTCCTTCGATCAAACCTAGCTTTATACTCTTGATTCATCTTGTTAATGTGTGCCTGAACCTCCTCATGTAGATGCTTGATATGTTCAGCAAATTTTTCAGCTTCAACACTTGTCCTCTCCCCTTGCTCTATCTTCCTCAACTCTGGTGTAGTCCTTGGGCTACTTCCATATACAATTTGGAATGGTGATCTACTAGTACTCCTGTTTATAGAGTTATTGTAAGAAAACTCTGCTTGTGGTAGAATCAAATCCCACCCCTTGGGTTTATCCCCAACTAAACATCTCAGCAAATTGCCCAGAATTCTGTTTACCACTTCTATTTGGCCATCAGTCCGCGGGTGATGCGTAGAACTAAATTTCAAGTCTGTTCTCAACTTCTTCCACATTGTTCTCCAGAAATACCCTACAAATTTAGTATCTTTTTCATAAACTATACTCTTTGGAAGACCATGTAGTCTTACCACCTCTCTGAAAAACAAGTCTGCAATATGGACAACATCATGAATTTTGTGGCATGGAATGAAATATGCCATTTTGGAGAACCTATCAACCACCACAAATACTAAGTCATTACCTCTTTGTGTCCTTGGCAATCCAAGAACAAAATCCATACTTATGTCCTCCCATGGCTTTGATGGAACAGTAAATGGATGATATAGTCCAGTATTGTGACTAAATCCCTTGGCAACTTGACAAATCTGACAACTCTATACAAACTTCTTCACATCCTATGAAATCTGAGGCCAAAAATAATGTTCTCTAAGAATGGAAATGGTCTTATCTCGACCAAAATGTCCTGCCATCCCTCCACTGTGTTTCTCCTTAATCAAATTTTCTCTCATGGAACTGCTTGGAATGCATAATTGATTGCCCTTGAATAACATACCATCTTGAATTAGATAGTCTAACCACTTAGTTCTATCTATAGTAACAGGCTCCTTACAAGCTTTCCATGCTTCAGAAAAATCAGGATCCTTAGGGTACAGATTCTTGAGTTCATCAAACCCAACTACTTCAAACTGCATTACTATAAGCAACAACTGTCTCCTACTTAGTGCATCTGGAACCTTGTTAGATTTTCCACTTCTATGCTTCAACACAAATGTATAGCTCTGCAAGAACTCTACCCACTTCATATGCCTCTAATTCAATTTACCTTGGCTATTTAAGTACTGTAATGCCTGATGATTAGTATACAAAACAAATTTCTTTGGAAATAAATAATGCCTCCATTTCTTTAATGCCTAAACTATTGCATAGAACTCTTGATCATAAACATAATACTTCCTTTTCGCATCATTCAATTTCTCACTAAAATATGCAATAGGCTTACCTTCTTGGCTTAATACAGCCCCAATAGCACTACCACTAGCATCACAATCCACCTGAAACACCTTTCTAAAATTTGGAAGTACCAACATAGGTTGTTCTATCACCTTCTTCTTCAGCAATTCAAAACTTCTCGCAGCTGCCGCAGTCCATTTGAACTCTTTTCTATCCCCTCTTATTGTGTCAGTCAGGGGTGCACATATGCCACTGAAATTCTTAATGAACTTCCTGTAAAAACTAACAAGACCATGAAATGATCTTACCTCAATAGCAGACCTTTGAGTAGGCCATTCCAAGATGGATTTTACCTTCTCTAGATCCATTTTGAGACCTTCAGGTGATATAACAAATCCCAAGTAGACTAACTCCCTTTTTGCAAAGATACACTTCTTCAGATTAATTAACAGTTTCTCTTCCCTTAACCTTTCAAGGACACTACGAATATGCAATAAATTTTCTTCCAAAGTCTTGTTAAAAATTAAAATATCATCCAAATAGACAAAAACAATTTTTTCCAAGAACTTCTTAAGTACCTCATTCATAAGCCGCATGAAGGTGCTTGGGGCGTTCGTTAATCCAAAGGGCATGACTAACCACTCATAAAGACCCTCCTTGGTCTTTAAGGCTATTTTCCACTCATCTCCTTCTCATATTCATATATCTGATGATAGCCACTCTCGAGATCTATCTTTGTGATGTATTGAGCTCCACTCAAGCAGTCCATAAGATCATCCATTCTTGGCAAAGGAAACCAATACTTGATGGTTATCCTATTTATAGCTCGAGAGTCTGTACACATCCTCCACTCTCCATCCTTCTTTGGTGCCAATACTACAGGTACTACACATGGACTCAGGCTCTCCTAAATCAAGCCCTTCCTCAATAGCTCCTGAACCTGTCTATTTAGCTCCTCAGTTTCAGTAGGAGTCATCCTGTGAGTAGCCTTATTAGGAAAACTAGCTCCTGGGATTAAATCTATCTGATGACTAATTTGCCTTACTGGTGGCAATCCTTCTCGAACATTATCAGAGATGATATCTCCAAACTCACCTAGTAAATCTGAAACTTCAAGTGGTATTTCACTACTACCTTCTTTATGCACCTAGTAAATCTAAAACATCAGCGTATAGCACATACGCTGATGTTTCATGCCATCTAAAAAATTTCTTCCATCAAGAAGAAAAATCCTAGCACTGCTACATACCTTTTTGCCTTCCTTTTTCATGGGCTTCAGTTTGTGGCAAACTCCATCCTTTGTTAGAGAGTATGTGTTTGCATCACCATCATGTACTGCATGCCTATCAAACTGCCACAGTCTTCCCAACAATAGATGGCAAACATCCATTGGAATAACATCACAGAGAACTTCATCATGGTAACTCCCAATTTTGAACTTCACTAAACATTGTTCACTTACCAGGACCTTATGATCATCTTTCACTCAAGAAATTCGATAGGGCTGGGGGTGTTTCTCCCTCTTGAGCTTTAGCTTAGAGACCATCTCCTTTGTTACCAAGTTATCACTGCTACCACCATCAATGATCACATCACAACATTTATCCTCACACCTACATCTGGTATAGAACAAACTCCTCCTCTGTCCTGGTTCAATCTCACCACTTAGTAGGACCCTTTTATTTACTAAAGTCTCTCCTCTTTCTACATCCTCTGAATGTGATGATTGTGCATCCTCATCCACATGAGCAACCCTAGCTTGACCCTCATCTCTCCTATCTGTCCTTCCTTGTCGTTGAGGGCATTCAAAGGCACAATGACCTTCTTCATTGCAATGGAAATAGGTACCATAAAAGCCTCATCTTCCTTGTCCACGTCCTCTACCTCTTCCTCTCTAATTTCCAAAGTCTTGATCATGGGAGCGATTGAAACCCGTGTTCCTTTGGTTCCAGCTAGTACCTACATCTTCATTTTTCTTTTGGGTTTCATTTCGGCCTCCAAATGACCTACCACTACCCCTTCCTTCTTGACGATGCCCTCTATGTCTCCCTTCAAACCTCTTATTTAGCTTCTCTTCAACTCATAGGGCAAACTGGTATGCCTCTTCAACACTAGTCATTCTTACCAGACTTAATTCCTCCTAGATGCTAGGTAGTAACCCACTGATATAACGAACAACCTTCTCCTTATTTTCTTCTGCATGCCCTACTCTAATCAGAAGTTGGTAAAACTCCTCTGTATATTCTTGGACTGATTTTCCTGCTTTCTTTAACCCATGCATCTTCTTAAATAAATCAAGCTTATAATCAACAGGAATGAATTGCTTCTTCAATTTGTCCACAATACGATCCCACCTTGTGATCTTCTCCTTTCCTCTTCTGTTTCTTTCCAATTGAACCTCTTGCCACTAGATTTTGGCATGTGCTTTTAGTTTTTCCTTTGCAAACTTAACCCTATATGGATCCCTGATATTCTCATACTCAAAGTACTCTTCCAGTTCATTGATCCAGTCGATCAACTCATCTGATTTCAAATTTCCTAAAAATACACCCACATCAATTTTAGGTCTTTTCCCAAACTTAGTAATGGCCCTAAAAAGCCTTTCCTCTACTTGATTCAGAAATTTCCTATCAAATTCCCCTTCTGGTCCAATTTTTGCTTCTTTATTGTCTTCCTCACTTTTGTCGCCTGCGGCAACATTTGTTCCTCTATGGAGGTCCTCCTGCAATGCTTGTACCTACCTTTGGAGGGCTCTAACCTCCTCAGGATTAATAGCTCCAGCCCTTCCACCACACTCTCTTCATGGAGGCATCTTCTTAACTCAAACCCACAACCACACAGTCCTAGTGCAAACTGCCTCACAGTCGGCACTCTGTCTACACACTCAGGAAAACTAGCTCTGATACCACTTGATGGGGACATAACCCAAGCACAGAATGGACACAACAGGAAAGGGAAAATTTTATTAACTGAAAATATATGATAGTACACTTAGTGTAGAGAAACAGACTCCAAAACAGGCCCTATGGGCTTACAATAGCATAAAACTAGAGATAATTTCTTCTCCTAGTACCTTCTCTCAAACTCCACTCTGAACTCCTTTTACAATGCCAGAAATGTTCTTAAATAGACCCCGAAGGGTTAAGGATTAGGAATACATTCTAGAAAGTGCTAGTTGGCATCCACCGACCCAATAGAAGGCTCTAGAAGTCGCATTAGAAGTCGGCACAAAATTAGAAGAGTCTAGAAATGGTAACCGAACTTTCGAGAGGCATAACTTTTGAACCGTAGCTCCGATCGACGAACTATTTACATTTTTGGAAAGCTCTCAAAGAACTTTATAGCCCTATGGACAAGCGTTGCTCATCCCCCATTTTTTGCCCTGTTCGAGGTCATTTAATGCCCCTAACCTGAATTTGAAGAATTCTTAGGAGGTCTCCAAAAATTGAAAAATTGCAATAACTTTCAAACCGTGGGGCCTTTCGACCTGATTATTTTTCTGGAATGCTCTAAATTACAATTACAATCTTCTAACCAATTTACACCTTCTAGTTTACTAAAATGATGGCTCAATTACATACTCCTATTTTTTTGGCATTACATGTATCCCAAGGTGTTCAAATACTCTATCCTAGAACACTGATAGTGGAACTACGAGAGTTGGAACCTTTATTTGACCCAAATGGGTATCCATAAATAAAAACACATGAAATAGAAACTAAGTATAAGAACATTTTTTTGGTTGACACAAGATTGCCCTTATACCTCTGGATGCTCCTACATCACTACTACAAAATATTCAAAACTAATTTATCCATAACAATAAGGGGGATAATGCCGAATCTAGTAATAAGTTTGGTAATAAAGATTAAAATGTTTATGATGGAAAACAAAAAGATGCTCCCAATTCTAGGAGAGATATTCCACATAGCCTCTCAAGAAATTTTTCACTTTAACTAATCCCTTATATGAAGAGGACTATGTTATTTTTTAGGCTTCCCAAAATGTAGGCTTGGATCCTCTCAACCTATTTGGTTTCATACCTCAATATATTCCTGTTAATAGGGAGAAACTCAATGAAGATAATGCTCCTATATTAAATGCCCAACAACTAGCCATTAGAAAGCTACACCATATGAAGGATTCTGGACCTAATATTTCCTCGTTAGATCCTGATAAGGTTTTCCTTGATTGCAAGCTTCCTCAATAAGAGATTATAAATGGAATTGATTCCACCCCAAGAAATGACTTACATCTGGCTCTAGGAGATGGAGCTTTCAAAGAAGTTATCAATAAGAAAAAGAAAAGAAAAACTTATGAAAGGACTAATAGTGCAAAAAAATTGTGAAAGGAGTAATAAGCTTCAAAATAATGCTATCCTAGATTGTTCTAATAGACTTTGTAAGCCTAAAAACAACCCAAATAGTTAATCATGAATATTCATATTCATAGTTGGAATATCAGGGGCCTTGAAATTCCTGACATGAAATATATTGTGAGAAACTAGTGTCTAATAAGATGCATAAGAAATACATTCTCTGCCTTCAAGAGATTAAGGTCTCAATATATTATTCCTTTAACACTCTCAATTTCCTTTGGGATAAAGAAAAATGTTTATATTCTAAACATCAGAGAGGTAATGGGGGTGTTGCCTTGCAAATTGGTGCTCAAGTTGTTGATAAATTGGTCTTATACAACTTCTCACCTTTCCATAGAGCTATTTGGGCTACTTTTTAGAATAAAGAAAGAGCTATTAGTATTTGTAATATTTATGCCACAAATTATTATAGGGATAGGTGTAGTGCCTCTCCCATTTGACTTATGTAAGTCATCCTAATGGATGCAACCTTGTTGATCTTTTGTTGAGATGGGATCATGATTGTGACCATGAGTGGTCTACACCGTTGACGTGATTAGATTTATGTTTCTATATCTGTTGCTTTGATTATGCTTTGGCTGATTTATGAGATTATGATGTGATTTATGGTTCACTAAGGTTTGTGCCAGTGGTTACTAGGATTGATGTGGTATCATGAGGTTGTTCCATGATTACCCTATGATGTGTGTAGAGATTGTACTGTGTACGTCTTACCTACTACCTTGGACTAGGTTCCTGTAGCAATGGTTAGTCATGTTTATGATTGTGTTTGTTTTGTACTTTACGTGTTTTTTTTAATGTTGTTTAAACAACCATTATTAATGCTTAAGTAATTAGGTATGGATTGTCCTTGTTGGATTCATTGGTTATGTGCTACATATATCTATTTATGTTATGTTTTACTTTTGAGATGATCTGAGGGTCAAATGTCATACCTTGTTTTCACTATCATAGATTTTAGACTACTATGTTGTTTAGTTGATCATATTGCATGTGTCATGCCCAAAATCTAGGGTAAAACACACACACAATTTTTTTATAAAAAAATTAAGAACTATGATTACATAAGATAACATGGTTGTAAAAGATTTTAAATGTTTAACTATAATGGGACTAATTGTTCGAGTAGTTCTAAATTCAGATACCCATAGGTACTTTGAAACTAGCTGCAAGTTCACCATTGATATAAAAGGGTTACAACATAGTTTGAACATTTCGTAAAAGGGATTCTTAGGGTGAACTGAAGATTTCTAGAAAATCAATTAATAAAATTAAACAACTAATCCATTTAACTAAAGTCCTAATCCATCAATTTGCTTTAATAATTCCTTAAAACATTACCTCCTAAGGATGACAAAAGATTTACACGATAACTAATTCGATACGTCAAAATGACCTACCAACTAAAATGACATCTATCACTAAATTACATAACCTAGTTTAGCATCAATTTAATCATGATCAATATATCACTAACGTCATGATGAACTAATTAACTAGCCCCCTTCTATTTACTTAATAACTTGATCGACATTACAATTAAATCATTTAACATTAAGAAGATTTAAAACTCTAGAAGATCAATTAAATCTAACTATCCAACGCATGCTATCTACTTATAAAAAATTTAATCTAAAAAATCTAATTCACCATGGATATACACATACAATAGAGGTAAATGTTATCATCAATTATACTACATACATTTAAACTTAAAATTTTCTCTAACATACTTATAACAATCCAATCTATTAATCTATCATTTACACTTAGAATTGATGCTTAGAACTAATTCAAATAAATCTATAAGTAAATATAATCTTTATTTAAAACTATTATAAATTGAAGTCCACATTAATAATGTCGATCTTGAAATCAACCTGGCTAACTCACAATTTTGATAAAACTAATTAATAACATAAAAATAAAATATGACTATAGCAATGGATAACTATATTAGAAATAAATAACTTAAACTATCTTAAATAAAACTACTTAGAAAATTAACTAGCTAACACATGCTCATTACAACTTGAGTTTATACTAATTAGTAAAACACTAAAATTATTTTAATTAAAATATACTAATTTCAAATTAAATTTTTTAACTTAGAACTAATTTACAATCTAACCACTAAATTATTATTCTATACTAAAAATTATACTAACACAAATGAATATTATACTAATTACTATTTGAGCAAAATTAGCTACTAATCTAAATAATTAAATCAATGTTAAACTTATTAAAACTGACAATAAACCTAACTATTAACCAAACAAACCTATACTAACCTAGTCTACTAACTACCTAAACTAACCTATATAACATCTTAGCCAAGTGGCCTAGCCACCACTTGGCTTCCCTACCCCTTAACTATGTTGCCCCATGGTCCTTGTGCTGACACAGGCCTGTCAGTGTAGACCTGCCCTCTTCCCCCTTGCGTGTGCAGTGAACATCCAATTGGGTGCGCTAGGCATGGGAAAGTTTGGGGGAAATGAGTAGAGTATATATATATATATATATATTTCTTTTTAAAACATGGGTACACCTTCCCCACTGGCGCCCACATAAAATGTTGACATCCCATCCTATCATCACATCACAACTACATTGCGCAGTACTTTTCCTTCATACGTACTTGCTCAGCTACCCAAATGTGCACTAAGAATGGGGGAGTATGGAGTTAAGATGTTTATGTATGAAAACAAATATAATTGCATGGATTCAATTGTCCATTTCACCCGCTTCTCTGCCCACCCACATGGTCCATGCCCAAGCTGAGAGGGAGGGGGGGGAGTGGTGAATTAAATTCCATGATGATTTCTTTGGCCATCATCTCCATCAACTCCACGCTACCACCTTCATTGGGAGGAGGATAAAGTTAATGCCAAAAGTTATATGGTTGAGAGGAGAGAATAAACAAACATTAGCATATAAATTTAGATATTTTATTTTTGAATTTATTTGATTTATATAATTTAAAGAATTAGCAATCATTTTAGTTGAGATACAAAGGGGAATAACTCAGAGAATATTCTCTATGGCTTGGGGAATTAAAAAATTTTCCATACATTTTCTAGAGAAGTTTTTACTCCTGGGAATGCACATTTTCTTTGAAGCCTATTTTTTTTTCTAAGTGTTGATATGTTCTTCTTGCTATATTTTTTTTCTTTACAAGGAGTGATATACTAAGAGTGATTTCTAACCTAATGACAACATTGATTTCTTTTAACAATATACCATTACAGGGATGAGTATAAGGTTATTCTTTTCTTTCTTTTCTCCTAAAATTTATGTTTTAACAATCATCATATAACAAGGTGTATGTTCCATTTATTCAGAATTCAAGGTGATGCATAATTCTTAACCAAATTTGATTTTTTCCATTATGAAATTTATCAAGGAGAGAGATAACTTTGTGACCACAATGTAAGATTTTTGTTTCCTCTTGATACATAAACATTGAATTGGAAACTTCAACATATCAAATTACTTTTCATTACATAATTGAAAACTTGAGTTTCTGTAATTTGAAGACATAATCTATTAACCTACTTCTTCACATACATATGCATAATTTGAATTCACATAAAAGCAATGCAAGGAGTTTTTTTCATAATCTTTTTCATTCTCTATTATTCATCCTAGTTCAAGGCTCCATCAGGAAAGAACCAGTAAGAAAACCCGATGTTTTTGCCAGTACATCAAAATTCAAATAAATTTTACATAATATTACAATTCAAATGAATTCACTTCTAAATCCTTCATAAGTGCTTCTTTCCAATATCTTCAATTCTTCAAGCAAACAAGGAGAAGACAAGAGCTAACCCGGGGTGAAACATCACAACATCAAGAGCAATTCAAGCATACACCCCAACCTAGTTTTGCACAATAGGTCCAAGAATAGAACCTGACTAGGGGATAGGTGGATTTTCCCAATGGGAGACATCAATCACCATACCATAACATGGCACTTTTGGGGCTAAAACTTCAAGAACTTCCATTCTTCTATGAGGCCCTTTCGAGGCTATTTCTACAAGGATCTTCATTCCTTTCCATATTCAAGAATTCACAATATCAAACAAGGTATGTGATGACAAGTAGGGGCCCATACACCCTACCCTCTTTCCCTCCTCTCACCATGAGAGGAGACTCTACACGATTGAGGTCCAACTAAGACCCTTCCCCCATACATGGCCACTTCTTCCCTATCCAAGGGTGAGTAATGTCCAAACAATCTCCATGAAATCCCTTCCAAATACAAAACATCAAAGCAAGCATGAGAATAACATCAAAAGAAAAACAAGTTAAGATCCCTCCCAATCAACCCCAACACACAAGAAAGCAATACAAAAAACAATACAGTTCCTTATGCATGATTCAAGCAAGATTCAAGCATGAAAAAATGAAGAAACAATTCAAATAAGTGAAGAACTCCTACCTTTACCAAAAGAGTTATGGCAAAAAAAAGTGGGTTGAGAAGAGCTTTTCCTTTTCTTCCTTCAATCTTCAAACTTTCTCCAAAAAACTACTCCAAAATGCCTCTAAGTATGATCCCTAACTCAACTAGACTTCAAGTAACTCAAGATGGAGTTTGAGTCACCAAATCATGTAGGATACAATCAATTTTTGCAATCAACCAAAAGTAGGGTTTTAGAGTGACCCTAAAAGTCAACCAAGGAGGCTAAGGGGGTGGAAAGTACTCTCAACCCATACTCTTACCCCAAGGGTGCTTAAATTTAAAGTTTTTAAGCCTTAAAGACTTAATATGAACTAAACAAAGGCTAGGGGAATAGTAAGACCAATTAACAACTTTCAAAGAAAGACAATGCAAGGATATCACAAATTAACAAGGGGTTTAGTTTTGTCTTTCCATTTGGTTTCCCAGATAAATATCCTGCACACTCATTGCACACATTAGTAGGTTCAAGAAATCACATGCATTATGTAATTTATGTATCAGAAAAATCATATAAATTAAAACATCCATTTTTCTAATAATCAATTGTTTATCTAATACTACTCATATTTGCGACTGTTAAAATTGCATAATCAAAGTGTTAGTTGCATTCATTTACTTCATCATCATACATGTTCATAAAGCATTAAATGATGAAAACAAATATCTAAAAGTAAGGCATCACACATCATAAATAGCATAATAATGTTTAGTGCATCAATAATGTTCTGACATATCAAGTCATGAGTATCAAAATAATAATGTATCATCGATGCTAGGATGGTTCGAGGTGAGGCCTCACAGCATGATGATGCCATTTTGAGATGACAATGTGTTTTATGATGATATCTGGTTATCTGGTATTTGGACATATCTCTGATTATGTTATGTGATGGATTTAATGCTATGGTTATTTACTTCATTCCTACGTTGTTATGCTTTATGTGAACATGAGTGATGTAAATAGATTATTTTGATATAATTAAATAAATGGTTAAATTAGGTGATTTAATGCATTTATTGCTTCGGCTAAGTTATTATATGCAATTGCACTTGATCATGTTATTTAGTGTGTAGGATTTATATCCCTAGTAGTGGCACATGGAGTTAGTGATTCAACTATTCATTTTTAACCAATGTCATCCCCATATGGTCAACTATTCCTTATTTTAATTGTTTAATTAATCCCTTAAGTGATTATTAAATTTGAACTCATTTGCATTATGTGATTAGACTAGTGAGCATGTTTGAGCATTTAGAGGTTCGCTTTGTTGCAAAGTTGTTAAGGAAATTTATGTGTTTTTGGGTTTTCGATATTTTTAATTAATTTATTTTAATTTTTGACAGCTTTGCCATAGATGAATTCCTATTACTAGGAATAGCCTATTTTTGTTTGGGTCGATTTGGGGTTTAGCTAGGTTGGCTGGTTATTTTCCCTAATCGATTATTCATTCAAAAAGTGAATAAATATCCAAAAAAGAGTTTAATTCGGCAGTTCTCACTTTTGAATTAGAAAGTTGGAGAGTAAAACTCAAAATTCTCTTCATGAAGATTTACTATTTTGTTCGTTGTGGGAGCTATGATCGTGGGATCATCGCGAGATCAGGCTCGTTAGATCTGGCTTAGGGAAACCTTGGATTGCTGCAATTTTTAGCTACTTCTGTGAGCTATTTATTTTATGGTTTAGATTCCCATTTTGCCCTTTTGGTTGTGAGGTAGGGCTTTCCTGTTTTATTATTTCGGCTCTGTTTCTACTTTTTTTTTGGTAGCTATTCGTTTGGAGGCTGATAACTAGTGTTTCCCTTCATTTTTGTATGCTAGTTCTACCTGGTTGGGTGGGTATGAACATTATCTTATTTTTTAGGATGAGGATTTGGGGTTTTGTGCCATTATGCTAGGCATTTTTTCATATGGTGTCTAAACTTAATTATTTTTGGATTTTTGGGATTTTTGTACCCAAAGGTCAAATGGGTTTTAATTTTAAAGTTTTGGGGTTTTTACCTCATTTTGTGTGCCACCCTATTTTCTTGAATTTTCTTAGCACAATGTGGGTCATGGACCTGGATGATCTGTTTGGATATTAGTCAAACCACTATTACACTTTTATGTTGCATTGGGATGTGTGTCACACCCATACTCTCGACTTTGTGTTTGGTTGAGTGATTTTATACCTAGTGTTACGGTTTCTTTTGAACTTTTACTTTTGTTTCATGAACACTAGGATTCATGTAGAATCCATGCTCCTGGATTGAGGCCATTTGAGTGAGTTCATGACATTTGGTCCTGTTGCATCATTAAGATTCATGTAGAATCCATACTCCCAGATTGAGGCCAATAGAGTGATTTCATGATGTATGGTTTTATTGGTTCTTGGGATTCATGTATAATCCATCCTCCCAAGTTGTTTTCGGTTGAGTTTTATTTTGCATTGTGTTCTCATCCAGTCCTTGTGTTATGATCTTTGTGATGGTGGTGCACCACACATGAGTACGTGCATGTATATTTTTCGGGTGACTTGCGAGGCCTGATCTTCCATGGTACTTCTAGAAGTTATGATCATTGGGGTTGGGATTGGAGTATGCATGCCCATAGGGACTTGTCGTAGGATGAGTATGGGTAGGGTAGGGTAGCATATGGAGGGGGCTCCTATCTCATAGGCTTGTGATCATGACACCATAGGTATGGCAAAGGGAGTTTTAAATAAGTGATAACTAAATAAAATATGTGAGTGGTAATAAAACTTAAGATAATAAAATGTATGTGTCGAGCCTTTCCATTAAGGGGTGTTGTATCCACACGATCCGAGATTGGGCTTGTTGATGCCAAGTGAATCTAGATGATGTCAGCCCCTACTTAGTAGTCTATTGAGTGTCTGACTAGAAGCTATACTCCTTGCATTGTCTTAGGTTCTTGGTTACAACCATCATACTATTTGGCATGAGTGTTAGCCATGGATGTTGTTCTTTTGTGTGTTTGTGGTTGGATCATTATCTCCATCAGCACGACAGGTGTGGACCTATGGGTAACATGTGGTTGGGAGGCATAGCTACCTTCACCACTACTAGGGACCAATGTATAGAGATGGTATTTTGTCTTGGTGTGACCATTGCTAGATGTTTTCACTTGATACTTTGGGTTTTGGAGTATGCTTTCTTGTGATTTATGCTTTCATTGGAATGCTTGGATATCATGTTTAGATGATGTTAGTTTATTTGACACATTCGTATATTATGATGTTTAGCATATGATTAGATGATGTGAATTTCTTTATTGGTATATCTATTGCTTATTGATGTTTAGCATGTGATAGGTGATGTTATCTACTTGTAGGATTATCTTATGCTTTATTACTAGCATGTTAGATTTCCTTATACTTATATTGTAGCATGTTTTAGTAGTGACGTCCCTATTATGATAGTACCAATGATCTGATTGGTGGCTTGGGATGTTGCCGCGCAGGGGATGGCTAGGATCCATGATAGTCTTATGATGTTATTGATGGTTGGGAGGAACCACATACTTAGTTTGGTTGTTTAGTTATTGTGATGTTATTTCTATACATTGCGATGTTACTTCTGTTCACTGTGATGTTTCTTTTAGTATGTTCTTTACTGCTATGGTTTAGATGGATAGATGTTCCTCTTTCTTGTTTCATGGTATATTGTTGATTATGCACTCGAGTGTTCGCTCCTTGATCTCTATGGATCCGGTACTCCTCGGTATGGAGGTTTGTTTTCCCATTTCATTCCTTGGGAGTAGTTTTCTTTCTTTCCTGGGTGACCATGTGTTAGCATGGTGTGATAAAATAAAGTGTCACATGCACATTGGAGTTCTATTGTGCATTCCCTGATTGTGTCACATGCCTCTTGGAGTTTTTTCGTGTGATACTTTCTAGTATCGCACCCCCATTGAAGAAGTATTGTATGATACTTGTAAAGTATCATACACCCTTAAGAGAATTGTCTCCCAATCCCTAAAATTGTCACCCTCCTTCTTGAGAAATGTCGTATGATACTTTAAGGTATCACCTAGTGCTAATTTAAAGTATCGCCTAGCTTTTCTGAAAACCTATGTGGGCGGACAACGAGCACTTTTTGGTAAGACCTGAAATTTTTAGGAAGCATTTTGGGTACCCTCTTAGGTGTTCTTCAATCCTTTGGAGTCACATTTTGAATTCATAATGCTTTGATTCAAATTCAGTTATGCATCTCCCGTTGTTAGTCATTTTGTTTAGTAGTGGCGTTTAGAGATTCTTTGGTTGCTCGAATTATTGGTGAAGTCTTTGTTGCATTCTATGTGATCCTAGTATGATTTTGACATGTGCATTTATACTTGTAAAAGAAAAAATATCTTAGCTTGTATTGAATCCTTGTTCCAAGGATCTCAAGGCGGGCCATTACATCTGGTATCAGAACCCATGTTCAAATATTGGGATCTCTGTGTTTATGTTGCCCATATGGTTGTTGCATTGTATAAGTGAGTGTCTTGGTGAGAGCTAGTGATCTTTGTTACTTTGGTATCTACTTGTGATTGACTTGCTTGTCTACTAGATGTGACTAGATCGGTGTGAGGAGAAGGAAGTGAGTCTTCCCTTGTTCTATTGATGGAATCAATGTGCCTTTGTTTGGTTGGTTGCATGTTTGACCTTTTTGGATGGAACCACTAATTGGTGTCCATGTGATTGGATTTGAGTGCCTCTTTCTATTCTCCTTGTGGAGTAAGGTGCATTTTTTCCCCCATTTTCTCCTAATTGTAAGTAAATCAATGGATCTTAGTTGTGATTCTATGTTATAGCATTATAGTAATGAAATGGTTCCTTTCATTGAGAAATGAGTGTTTATTGTGAGTTATTGCAAAGGAGTAGGTTTTGCATTATATTCTTTTGGTTAACAATTTAAATTTCTAATTCAATTGCTTCATAAGCTTATGTAAATTGTAGTAAATCAATGGATATATAAATGTTGCATTGCATAGAAAAAAAATTTAAGGAAATTATTGTAGTTTTCATATGCATGAGGTTTTGATGCTATATTGCTTGATGTGTGTGAGTGTGTTCTCTAACACTATTGGGATGATGTAATCCTTAGCATTGTAAGATGATTTATCGCTCTTGTGTGACTATCCTCAATCATCACATGTAATGTGATTTGATTGATGTCTTATTTTATTTGGCTGGGGGTACTTTCCTCATGTTGTTGGGCTAGCATTGGTTTTTTCAGTATTTTCCTCTCTTGGAATAGTCATCAAATTTCATCCATCACTCTCTTTGTGATAGTTGTCACATTTGACTTATTGTTGAAATGTGCACTTTTTGATATTTGCTGTTGGAATTGATAATTCCCCATTTGGGATTTTTATTTTGGTTCATGATGACTATTTTGAATGTGTTTTAATTGCTACCCAGTTTTGTGTTGTGATTCTACCATGTTCATCTCAAACCTCTGGTAGTACATATAAGGGATAACATCATGGAGAACATGCTAGTGTGTCTTTGATAAATTTAAAGTTGTTAATGTAATTGGATGGTTTAAAAGATGAGTAAATGTAATGTTTTTCTTGAAAGAAATTGAAAGATATGTACTTGTTTTATGGTAACTCTTGAACCCTTGCTTTGAAAACCTTTCAGTTTTATTTTGCATTAGTGTTTATGTTATGTTCAAGTAATGAAATTATGAAAGAGAAGTAATGATGGTTTTTAGTGTGTGAACTACCTTTCATTCCATGTCTTATGTTGTTTTGGGCATGTGTGTTCTTGAGTGGTTTTGGATGTTTTGTCCATTGTTGGTTTGGTAACCGAGATGGTTTGAGTTGCCTTTGATATTTTATCTTGAGTGGTGATTAAAAATCTCAACGTATAGGACTATCTAAGCTCCATCATATTGTAGTCCTTGTCAGTATCTTTTTGACGCTTTTTGAATGGGGTCAATCCAAGTTTGGGTGAAAGTTATGGTCTCCAGAGTGAAGGCACTTTTTGTGCTAATTTGAAATTTCATGCGAGAAACTAGTGATGATGCACTTTCTCACCTAGTTTACTGAGAAACTTTGCGTGAGACTATGCTAATGCAATATTTCTCCTAGGGTACAACAATCTTCTCATTTGCACTTCTGGAGTTGTTGATCGATGTTCCAAGTACCCTTTATCGAGTAGAGGCTAATTCAGTCATGACATATCATATTTATGGCCATTGGGAAAATTTAACTCTTCATGTTATTCATAATAGAAGAGTTATCTAGTCTTCATAATCTACTACATACTTTTTGGGGTTCGTGCTTGGGTTTGTGTGTTTCCTATTGCACCAATCCACCTTCATGAGATGAAGTGTAGCTTGTTAGTGTACCTTGCTCAAGTTTGATTTTGCCTTGTCATTTGGGAGTGATTCAGTTTATCTCTGTATCCTTTTCTCTCTTGAGAGAGTAGGCTAGCGTGGTTATGCCACTAGCTTAGTTAGTGTTTTTAGATGAGTATGTTGATGGTTAGTGGAATTGTGAGTTTTCCCTAACTCATCTTGGGCTGATTTAGTACAGAGGTTGAGAGAGAGACTCTCTCTCAGTCCTATACTCTGTAGTTTCTTTCTCCTTAAGCTTGTTTCTTCAGGAGGATTGTCTCAGTCAATTTTTTTTAAATTGACCGTTGACTTGAGGCTGGAGATTGAGTTTAGTAGTAGGTTGGGTGTGGTATTCCTAGGATGGTGCTGGAGGGACATGATATCATTGGACACATGTTACCATCTTATGAGTTGGTATGTAGATATTAAATGATTGTGTCCATTGACGGAAGTCTTTGCAACCCTGTGGGAAGGTGATATCTTGTTTGGTTGGGTTGTGTAACCCTAGTTCCCAGTGGTAGCTGAGCTTTTGTACCTTGGAGAGGTGTTGTGCTCCTACACTTGGTGGTGAGTAGTCTTTTGGAGTGTGTAATTTTGTTAGTAAATCGTCATCCTCTTTGTTCTAAGGGTGAGTTTACGTGGATCCTAGAATGATTATGTGTTGCATGATAGTATTCTTGGGAATTTGGGATGGTTATTCCCCATGATTCTAGCTCTAGTTAGAAGTATATAGTGTTTTAACTAGATTTTGTGGTCACATGGTAGGTGCATGTTTAGTTGGGAACCTGTTGATGAGGTAGAGTGGGCTTTTCCTTACTTTGTATTGTTGAGTTTATGACTGGATGGGTTTTTCCTAGCACATAAAAGGTTCCTTGTTGGAGGACGTTGTGTTAGTGTGACACCTTTCTCTTGTGGTTGATCTATTTGGGGGTTGACGTGATGGTTTGAGAATGTTTGAGTGATTTGGATGGACTTGTGCAGGATTTGGTGAGTCATTCTGATTACTCAGTTTCAATTTTTCTCTTGGTGTGTTTTGGTTTCTATTCTTGGATTGCAGGCTTCCAGGAGTAAGCCTAGTGTTTGGAGGGGATATGTAGTGCCTCTCCCATTTGACTTCTATAAGTCATCCTGATGGATGCAACCTTGTTAATCTTTCATTGAGATGGGATCATGATTGTGACCATGAGTGGTCTACACCATTGAGGTGATTAGATTTATGTTTTTGTATCTGTTGCTTTGGTTATGCTTTGGCTGATTTATGAGATTATGATGTGATTTATGATTCATTGAGGTTTGTGCCAGTGGTTACTAGGATCAATGTGGTATCATGAGTTTGTTCTATGATTACCCTATGATGTGTGCAGAGATTGCACTATGTACTTCTTACCTGCTACCTTAGACTAGGTTCCTATAGCAATGGTTAGTCATGTTTATGACTGTGTTCATTTTGTACTTTAAGTTTTTTTTTTAATGTTATTTAAACAACCATTATTAATGCTTAATAATTAGGTACGGATTGACCTTGTTGGATTCATTGGTTATATGCTGTGGATATCTATTTATGTTATATTTTACTTTCGAGATGACTTGAGGGTCAAATGTCATACCTTGTTTTCAGTATCATAGATGTTAGACTACTATGTTGTTTAGTTGATCATATTTTGTGATGATTTGATTTTGAGATGATAGTGTGTTTTATGATGATATCTGGTTATCTGATATTTGGATATATCTTTGATTATGTTATGTGATGGATTTAATGCTATGGTTATTTACTTCATTCTTGCATTGTTATGCTATATGCAAACATGAGTGATGTAAATAGATTATTTTGATATAATTAAATAAATGGTTAGATTAGATGATTTAATGCATTTATTATTTTGGCTAAGTCATTATATGCAATTGCACTTGATCATGTTGTTTAGTGTGTAGGATTTATATCCCTAGCAGTGGCACATGGAGTTAGTGATTCAGCTATTCATATTTTACCAATGTCATCCTTGTATGGTCAATGTATGCTTATTTTAATTGTTTAATTAATCCCTTCGATGATTATTAAATCTGAACTCATTTGCATTATGTGATTAGACTAGTGAGCATGTCTATGCATTTAGAGGTTTGCTTTGTCTTGAAAGTTGCTAAGGAAATTTATGTGTTTTTGGGTTTTCAGGCCTTTTAATTGATTCATTTTAATTTTTGGCAGCTTTTCCATAGATGAATTCCTATTACTAGGAATAACTTATTTTTATTTGGGTCGATTTTGGGTTTAACTAGGTTGGCTGGTTATTTGCCCTAATAGATTATTCACTCAAAAAGTGAATAAATATCCAAAAAGGAATTTAGTTCTGCACTTCTCACTTTTGAATTAGAAAGTTGGAGAGTAAAACCCAAAATCCTCTTCATGAGGATTTACTATTTTGTTCACTGTGGGAGCTACAAACATGGGATCGTCGTGAGGTTGGGCTCATTGGATCTATCTTGGGGAAACCTTGGATTGCCATGATTTTTAGCTACTTCTACAAGCTATTTATTTTATGGTTCAAATTCCAGTTTTTCCCTTTTGGCTATGAGGTAGGGCTTTCCTATTTTATTGTTTTGGCTCCATTTCTGCTTCTATTTTTGGTAGTTGTTTGTTTGGAGGTTGAGACCTAGTGTTCCCCTTTGTTTTTATATGCTAGTTTTACCCAATTGGGCATGTACAAATATTTCCCTATTTTTTAGGATGAGGGTTGAGGGTTTTGTGCTATTACGCTAGTTGTTTTTGCATATGATGTCCAAAGTTAATTATTTTTAGATTTTTGGGGGTTTTGTACCCAAAGGTCAAATGGATTTTAATTTTAAAGTTTTCAAAAATTTTGAGGTTTTTACCTCATTTTGTGTGTTGCTTTTCTCAGGTTTTCTTGCACAATGTGGGTCGTGGACTTGGATGATCCATTTGGATATCAATTAGACCATTATTGCACTTTTATGTTGCATTGGGATGCTTGTCGCACCCATACTCTCAACTTTGTGTTTGGTTGTGTGATTTTATACCTGGTGTTATGGTTTATTTTGGGTCATTTCTTTTGTTTCATAAACACTAAGATTCATGTAGAATCCATGCTCTTGGATTGAGGCCAGTTGAGTGAATTCATGATGTTTGGTCTTGGTTCATCATTGGGATATGTGTAGAATCCATACTCCCAAATTGAGGTTGGTAGAGTGACTTCATGATGTATGGTTTTATTGGTTCATTCATGTAGAATCCATCCTCCTGAGTTGTTTTCAGTTGAGTGTTATTTTGCATTATGTTCTCATCTAGTCCTTGTGTTATGATCTTTGTGATGGTGGTGGGCCACACACGAGTATGTGTGCGTACATTTTTCGGGTAACTTGCAAGGCCTAATCTTCTATGGTACTTCTGGAAGTTATGATCATTGGGGTTGGGATGGGAGTATGGATGCCCACAAGCACTTGTCGTAGGATGAGCATGAGTAGGGTAGGGTAGCATATGGAGGGGGCTCTTATCTCATAGCTTAGCGATCATGATGCCATAGGTATGGCTGAGGGAGTTTTAAATAAGTGATAACTAAATAAAATGTATGAGTGGTAATAAAAATTAAGATAATAAAATGTATGTGCGGAGCCTTTCCATTGAGGGATGTATCTGCAAGGTCTGAGCATGGACTTGTTGATGCCAAGCAACTCTCCATGATGTCAACCCCTACTTAGTAGCCTATTGAGTGTCTAGCTAGGACCTATACTCCTTGCATTGTCTTAGGTTATTGGTTATAGCCATCATTCTATTTGGCATGAGTGTTAGTCATGGATGTTGTTCTTTTGTGTGTTTGTGGTTGGATCATTATCTCCATCAGTATGGTGGGTGTGGACCTACGAGTGCCACATGGTTGGGAGGCATAGCTACCTTCATCACTGCTAGGGACCAATGTAAAGAGATAGTCTTTTGTCCTAGTGCGACCATTGCTAAATGTTTTCACTTGATACTTCAAGTTTTAGAGTATGCCTTTTATTGATTTATGCTTTCATTGGAATGCTTGGATATCATATTTAGATGATGTTATTTTATTTGATGCATTCTTATATTATGATGTTTAACATATGATTAGATGATGTGAATTGCTTTGTTGGTATATCTATTACTTATTGATGTTTAGCATGTGATAGGTGATGTTATCTACTTGTTATAGGATTATCTTATGCTTTACTACTAGCATGTTAGATTTCCTTATGTTTATACTATAGCATGTTTTAGTAGTGATGTCCCTATTATGATAGTACTAATGATCTGATCAGTGGCTTGGGATATTACACATAGGGGATGGCTAGGATTCATGATGGTGCTATGATGCTATTAATAGTTGGGAGGAACCGCATACTTAGTTTGGTTGTTCAGTTATTGTGATGTTATTTTTGTACATTGTGGTGTTATTTCTGTACATTGCAATGTTACTTCTGTTCATTATGATGTTTCTTCCAGTACGTTCCTTAATACTATGGTTTAGATGGATAGATGTTCCTCTTTCTTATTTCATGGCATATTGTTGATTATGCACTCGAGTGTTCACTCCTCGATCTCTGTGGATCCGATACTCCTTAGTGTGGAGGTTGTTTTCTTGTATCATTCCTCATTTTGATCACTAGAGTAGTTTTCTTTCTTTCTTGGGTGACCATGTGTCAACATGGTGCAATATAATAAAGTGTTGCATGCACATTGGAGTTCTTTCGTGCATTCCCTGATTGTGTCACATGCCTCTTAGAGTTTTGTCATGCGATACTTTCTAGTATCGCACCCCCATTGAAGAAGTATTGTAAAATACTTGTAAAGTATCATACACCCTTAAGAGAAGTGTCTCCCAATCCTTGAAAGTGTCACCCTCCTTGAGAAATGTCACATGATACTTTAAAGTATCGTCCAATGCTAATTTAATGTATCACCTAGCTTTTGTGAAAACCTGTATGGGCAAACAATAGGCACTTATCGATAAGACTTGGACTTTTTGAGAAGCATTTTGGGTACCCTCTTAGGTTTTCTTAAATCCTTTGGAGTCACATTTTGAATTCATATTTTTTTGATTTGGATTCAATTATGTGTCTCCTATTGTTAGTCATTTTGTTCAGTAGTGACATTTGGAGATTTGTTGGTTACTCAAATTGTTGGTGAAGTCTTTCATTGCGATCTGTGTGATCCATATATGATGTTGACATGTGCACTCATACTTGTAAAAGAAAAAAATATCTTGGCTTTCATTGAATCCTTGTTCCAAAGATCTGCGAGCAGGGTATTGTAATAGGGCTAGGTTGTAGGATTGGCTAACAGATAATCTCCTTGATAGTTACTGGATCTTCACATGTGACATTAATATGATTAAAGATAAGAAAGATAATAAAGGTGGGACTATTCATGATTGGAAAGGTAATACATTTTTGTTTGGGGCCAAATTTAAAATTAAAGAGCCCCTTGAGAAAAGAAGACAAGAGTTTAATGGAATCTAGTTCACATGGTGTAACAATAAAGCCAACAATAGGAAAATTTATTTTAGATTGGACAAGGTTTACCTAAATCCTTTCATTTTTTCTTGTCATCATTTACTAGGAGCTTCTCCTATAAAAGTAATACCTGCTAGCTTATCTAATCATTCCCCAATTTTTGTGCATATTCATTTTAGTGAAGACACTGATAGCAAGTGAACTATAGAAAATTCTATTTCAAGTTGAACAATTCCTTGTTACTTTATGATGATAGAAATTATGCTATAAGACAAGTTTCCATCATCTCCAAATTCTATAATGCTAAATGCTCAATTAGGAAGAACTTGAAGACTATGATTAACACTTGGAGGAATATATTTTAGATTATCAGGACTAAAGAAGCTAAAGATAAAAGAATGAAAGATAATTTATTTTAGAAAAAGATCAATAAGAATGAAAGAGAACTCCAAGATAAGGGGAATGATGTTAAACTCAAAACTGATCTGATTAATACTAAAGTTCAATTGAGAAAGATTTGTAATTGAAAAATCTAGGGTCAAAAAGTTAGAGATAAAGCCAATTGGCTTAAGGATGGAGTCATAGGGTCAAAGTATTTCTTTAACATGATTACAAATAAACATCCCAGAGAGACTATAGAGGCTATCCAACTGATAACAACTTAACTACTTATAACAAGGAGATGTTAAAGGCTTTTCATAATTATTACAATGACTTATTTACCTCAGAGATGGATCAAAGTAATATGGGAACCCTTAAAAGTCATCTAAACCTTATCCCTCACAAGGTCACCAACAAGAAAGCTAAGATTCTTATCTAGACCATAGGCATTCAAGATGTTGAAGACACTATTAACTTCTTAGCTAATGGGAAGTCTATTGGACTAGATGATATCCCTGCAGAGTTCTACAAGAAGAATTTAGACTAGATTTCTATTGAACTCCTGTAACATTATGATGAGGCCTATGAATATGGTTTCCTTGGGGAAAATATTAATCAAGGGGTGATCAAGCTTTCACCCAAAGGTGGGGATAAAATTCAAGCAAAAAATTGGAGGCCTATCACTCTTTTGAACTTGTCTTACAAAATCATTGCCAAATTGCTTGCTAGAAGGGTTGCTAATATGCTCAATGACATTGTTTTAGTTTCTTAGACTAACTTCATTAAAGGTAGGTATATTCTTGAAAACCTAATAACTAGTTGGGAGGAAATGAATTGGGATAATGAAAATTGACAAAATGTGGGCATGATTCTCCTAGATTTTGAAAAAGCGTATGATAGGATTGAGTGGTAGTTTGTGGTTGTTCTTTAGACATTAGGCTTTCCCCATTTTTTGTTCAAATGGGTAAACATCCCATTTAAAGATGCCTCTACAATTGTTGTGGTAAATGAGGAATTCTCTGATACTATTAATCTTGGTAGGTCCATCAGGAAGGGCTGCCCCTTTGCCCGCTCTCTTTTTGTTTGACAACATATGCTATGTTCTACATTCTAGAAGCTAATGAGTTGGCCCCCCCTCTCAAAGGTATCAAACTCCCTAATGATGATGATTTGATTCTTGAATAGTTTACTGATGATACTACCTTGTCTATCATTCTAGAGGAAGATAATTTTAGCAACATACTTAATAGGCTACTTTTCTTTTGTAAATCATTTTGGGCTAAGATTTCTCAAATGAAGTTATCCATTATTGGATGGGATGAATGCCCACCTAAGTGGGTCCTAAAAAATGTTAGCAATGGGTAGAGGCCTTCATTAGATTGTCAGATACTGTGGCATTCCTTTCTCTATGGCCCCTTCTCTCAAGGATGCTATGTTCTACATTCTAAAAGCTAATGAGTTGGGCCCCCCTCTCAAAGGTATCAGACTCCCTAATGATGATGATTTGATTCTTGAACAATTTGCTAATGACACTGCCTTATTTATCATTCTAGAGGAGATAATTTTGACAACATGATTAATAGAGTGCTTTGCTTTTGTAAAGCCTCTAGGGCTAAGATTTCTCAAATGAAGTCATCCATTATTGGATGGGATGAATGCCCAGCTAATTGGGTTCTAAACAAATGTTGGCAATGGGTAGGCCCTCACAAGATTGTGAGATACCTTGACATTCCTTTCTCTATGGCCCCTTCTCTCAAGGATATGTGATTTGGATCTATAGTAAGATTGAGAACAAACATGGCAAGTGGAAAACTCATATGCTTGATCTTTTTGGTAGAGCACATGTGGTTCAAAAGTGATGCAGGAGGATCTTGGGTTTTCCTTGTAATCCTACAGGCTTTTGTTCATTTTGCCAGTTATTATCGAGTTCCAGTTTCTAGTTGTTACCAAATTCTAGTTGCTACCAAGTTCTAGTTACTACCGAGTGCCAGTTGCTATCGAGTTCCAGTTGCTACTGAGTTCTAGTTGCTACTAAGTTCCCTAGTGTATGCCGAGTGACTCTTCATGTGCCGAGTTACCCAGTGTGTGCCAAGTGATTCTTCATGCACTGAGTTTTCTTGTGTAAGCCAAGTGTCAATATTTGGACATGATTTCTATGAGCTGACTTGCGAGACATATTTCAATCTTGATATCTATGTTAAGATCTTTTCTTAGAATGTGTCCTGACCATTGTTGGGTTGACCTTCCTATTTTGTATGTTCTAGAATGTTCTGTAAGCTATTTTGGCAAGTATAAATAAGGATCTTGTTGAGTCTTTTAGCATAAATTTTTTGGGGGAAGAAGTAGATGCAAATTTTGAAGAGCTAGGGCTATAGCTTGAGAATAAGAGGATCTCTTGGTGGACTTGCAAGTACAAGTGTGGTTTCTTCTTGGTGTTCTTATCCAGTTGTATATCTGGGCTAGCTAGGATTGGATTTGTAAGTTGGATCTTGTAGAACTACTTTTTGGTAATTGATATTTGTAGTTGGCCCTAAATTAGAAGGCCTTATAGCCGAGCATGTTGCTATAATTAGTTATATCTATGAATAAAGAGTTGAGATTTGGTATCATATCTTGCATTATTCTTGTTTTGTGTTGTGTTTCCACTACATGGTTGTATAGCTGGGGGCTAGGACATCTTCTTTGGGGATTCTCCTACCTTGCACTATGTCAGGTGGTATCAGAGCCAAGGTTGTTTCTGAGTGTGTAGACAGATCGCCAAAGTTGAGGCAGTTTGCACCAGGACTTGGGTTCATAAAGGTTGATCTTATATTTGATTGATCTTTTGGTTGGTGGATTTGTTACTTAGGGTTTGCTAAATTTTTGGAGGATGCCTCCAAAAAGATTGGACCCTAGGGTAATTGTTGATCTTACTAATAATGTAGAAGAATAGATCTCAGAGAAGATGAGAGCAGAATGTAGATCTAAGATTGTGTTGATGAAGAGTGACATGGTTGCTGAAATTGTAAGTGCTTTAGGTGGTGTACCTAAACATGTGGGTACTAAAGATGGTTATGAGGAAGCTACTAAAGACTTTGAATTTGCTAAATCAAGTGGTGAGGCTAGAACTGATCATGTGGAGAGACCTATGGGAACTAAGGCTAGTAGACCTGTATCTCACTTGAAGCTAAAACACAAAATGGGGGATTTTAATTTCTCAAGTACTTTGAATCCTAAAGACCTGATTGAATTGAATGGTGAATTAGAAGACTACTTTGAGCTTGAGAATATTGAGGATCCACTTAGAGTGAGGTTGGTACAAATAAAGTTGAAGGGACATGCTGCTCTTTGGTGGAAGCAACTATAAAGAGATAGAGAAGAGGAAGGTGAAATGAAGATCACTAGATGGAAATTGATGGTGAATAAGTTGAAGGTTAAGTTCATTCCTACTGATTATGAATTTGAGTTGTTTAAGGGGTTACAAAATTTGAAACAAAAGGATATGACTATGAATGATTATACAGAAGAGTTCTACAAATTGACTATTCAACCTATAGAGAATTGTCAAAAGAGAATGTAGAGTGGTATATTAATGGTCTGAGATTCAATATTCAAGATGAGGTTGGTATGCTGATTTTTTTTTTAGTTGAGGATGCTTATTAGTATGCTTTGAGAGCAGAGGAGAAGCTAAAGAGGAAGAATCGAGGTAGTTCCCGAGGGAAGGAGAAGTAGAATAGTTCAGCATAAGCTAAACCAAAAGTAGAAGGTGAACCAAAACCTATTGAATAGAAAAAAGGAAAGGTGGAGGTGGGTTCAGAGGTAATTGTTTCAAGTGTGATCAAGAAGGGCATAGATCTTTTGAATGTTTGATTAGTAGGACAACTATTGTTGTGAATGAGGTTGAAGTCTAGGGCAGTCAGCTAGAGCAAGGAGAGAGTTTGTTGGCTCGACGAGTGTTGGTTGGTGAGAGGACATTGGATTATTGCTAAAGAACTAGTTTGTTCAAGATTTGTTGTAAGTCAGGTGGTAAAGTCTGTAAGGTGATTGTGGATGGTGGTAGTAATGATAACCTTGTTGTTGAAGAGATGGTTCAAAAAATTGGTTTGAAGAAAATGAGACATCCTTATCCTTATAGAATTGGTTGGTTGCAAGGTGAACATGCTTTAGAAGTGAGGGAGCAATGCCTTGTTGATTTCTAGATTGGGCAGTATAAGGATCAAGTGTTGTGTGACATTGTGGACATGAATGGTTGTCATGTGTTTCTTGGTAGACCTTGGTAGTATGATTGTAGGGCTGTGCATGATTGTGTCAAGAATGTGTTTACTGTTGAGAAAGGTGGCATGAGGTTTTCCCTGATTCCTTTGTAGAATGAAGAGCTCAGAAGGAGGAACCTGAGTATTGGTAGCCAAGTTGAGTAGGTAGATCTTGAGAAGGTTGGAGATCAGTATGGAAACTAGAATTGTTGCACACCTTAGATGGATGTGAAGAAGCAGAAGAAAAACAAGGGAAAGAGTGTAAACGTTGAAGATTTGGAGGATATGTATGTGAAGAACTAGTTTGGGATTTATGTGTTGAATCCTAGATGATGTTCTTCCAGCTATTAAAAAATCTTTATGAACCTGGGGTGTCTGATGTAGGAGCATCTTGGGTTTTCCTTGTAATCCTATACACTTTTGTTCATTCTACCAGTTATTGTCAAGTGACAATTATTATCAAGTTCTAGTTTCTAGTTATTATCGAGTTCCAATTTCTAGTTGTTACCAAGTTCCAGTTGTTATCGAGTTCCAGTTATTGTTGAGTGCCAATTGCTACTGAGTTCCAGTTGCTACTGAGTTCCCCAGTGTATGCCAAGTGACTCTTCATGTGCCGAGTTACCTAGTATATGCCGAGTGATTCTTCATGCATCGAGTTTCCCTATGTATGCCGAGTATTAGCATTTGGACATAGTTTCTACAAGCCAACTTGCGAGACTTATTTCGATCATGATATTTATGTTAAGATCTTTTCTTGGGATGTGTCTTGACCATTTTTGGGTCAACCTTCCTATTTTGTATGTTCTAGAATATTTTGTAAGCCATTTTGGCAAGTATAAATAAGGGTCTTGTTGAGTATTTTAGTGTAAAGTTTTTGGGGGAAGAAGTAGATGTGAATTTTGAAGAGCTAGGGTTGCAGCTTGAGAACCAGAGGATCTCTTGGTGGACCTATGGGTACAAGTGTGGGTTCTTCTCGGTGTTCTTATCTAGTTGTGTATCTGAGCTAGCTAGGATTGGATTTGTAAGTTGGATCTTGTGGATCTTACATAACTAATTTTTGGTAATAATTGTTTGTAATTGGCCCTAACTTAGAAGGCCTTACAACTGGGCATATTGCTATAATCAACTATATCTATGAATAAAGAGTTGAGATTTGGTATAAGATCTTTCATTATTCTTGTTTTGTGTTGTGTTTTCACTGCATGGTTATATAGTTGGGGGCTAGGACATCTCCTTTGGGGATTCTCTTGCCTTGCACTACATCAAAAAGGAAATTTCCTACCATGTAGTCTACTTTGCTTTATCTTGGTTTTTTGCTAATTATCAATATAATAAGTTGCAAAAAATTCTAAGGGATTTCTTGTGGTATGATGGTGTTGGTAATAGAAAAAAGCATTGTGCTAAATGAGAATGGTGTTGTGTTTCCAAGAAGATGGGGGGTCTTGGAATGAAAGACATTAGGCTTGAAGGAATTTCCCTAGCCTCTAAGTGGATCATTAAAGCTTTGAATGATAATCAACCCTGGAAGGTGTGCTAATAAGACACAACATCTCTAGAGCCAAAATTAAAAAAGGAAAACAATGGTTAGAGGTCCATGTCATTGATATTGTCTTGGGTGGCTTTGAAGTTAAGGTGCCTGGTTCTACTATCTTTCAATCATTAGGAAGACTTGTAGCCAGGTTAGACACTTATAAGACTCTAGGGAGGCTTTTGGAAAAAACCCTTGGTATACTGTGATTGATAGGACCTTGTGGTGGGTGGCTAATCTTAATAATAAACCTTTGACTTTAACCCAATGTTGTTCGGATAAGGCTTGGAAGGCCAAGGACATATGTCTATTATAGGATATCTTAATGGAGAACCACTTGGGTTCTTGGGAATCTCTAAAAAATAAGTATTAGCTCTTTTACTCTCATAAGAAGACTTACACCTTGATTTGTAAGGCTGTTGGTAATTTTTTCCTAGAAAGGTTTGTATCTCTACACAATACATTGTTAAGATTAAATGGAATGATGGTAAGTTATTGAAGGATAATACTTGCGAGAAAATATATAACTTATTGAATTATTATGTGGCTATTATCAATAGAATCAATCGAGTATGGGGCTATGACTAGTCATGCACTAAATGACAATCTGTCTTCAATCTGTTTTGGCATTCTCATGTAGAACCAATTTTTTTTCTTTAGGTGGATGTTTCTTATTAAAAAGCTTGTTGTTGGCCATTTTATTTCTTCTATGGGCAATCAACCTATCATGTGTTCCTTGTGCAACTTCTTAGAGTATTTTGATCATCTTTTCTTGAGTACATTCTTTCTTATAGAATTTGGTCTATGTTCTTTGGTCAACCTATCAAATGGAACCACAAACCTAATGTGTCTTGTTATGAGATAGTTTCAGGATTTGTTGACAAGTTTGATACTAAGATCAATAATTTTTGGTTTTCCCTTACTAATGAAATTTTGTGGGTCACTTTGAAGCAAAGGAATGAGGATATCTTTTAACTTATAAATCAAGACCTTATTGGGTTTCATATGAAACTCACCTCCTCTCACATAATGTCATAGGTTATTGCTATTCTAAAGGTACCAAGGGAAAGGTTCATATCACTGCTTAGGGAAGGAAATTTTATCATTTTCAAGGACCACATCCAACTATCCAATTTTGTTCCCATGGCTTCTGACATTAGTTCTCCTAATGAAGCTGCCCAATAGACCCTAATCAACTTCTATGGGAATCATGAAGGAGCTCAACAAAATCATATTATTCAAGATAATTAGGACATGCCTATATATGTGAGGAGAGGCAGTCATGCATCTAAAATTAAAAGTATAAAATAGGAATAATTTTTCTTTGGAGATGGTTGGGACAATCCCATTTACACAAGAAACCAAAACTATGGCTAAAACTAGCTTTTGTTCTATTAAGAAAAACTCTAAATACTTTAATGTTGATATTGCATATATCTTAGAATCTAGCTAGTTTTAGTCTCAAAAGGTAGTAGGATTTTTTTGAACTGACAAAAAACCTCTATGATGATTTTGAAGTTTTACTCTTGTAATTAAGTTGATACCCTATCTCTAATAGAAAAAAAAAACAAATGACTATCATGTGTGAAAGGAAAGACATAGGTCTAGAAATGAACAATATACTCTCCAAAAAGTTTCCAATATTATTTATATTAATAACCATTTCAAAGATGACACCAAATGCAACTTAATCTTCATCATATTTCATTTCTCTGACTTTTGACAAAACCCCAAAGAATGAAACAACTTTATCATTCACTAGCATAACCTCAAAAATGAAATACATCTCTTTGAAGCCCTCAAAAAATTCTCTCTTAGGAATGATCTTGTTTAACAACTAAGATGCATATGTTAGAAGACTCACAACCGCATACCTTAGCACCATTTTGCTACCTTTCCAAAACCTTGTTGTCATTTTTCCAGAGGGGAGCCACATTCAATTTTTCCCTACCAATCTACATATTCTCCCCGACCCACATAGGCATTCAAAGTCACAAAAAATAACTAGTATTAGTGTTCTTACAACCAAAACATATAATGCAAGATGAAGAAAAATGAACATGAAACTCTCTATTCATGCCACAGTAAGTCTACACAAATACCTTATAGTTATGAACCATGAAAACAACCTCCATCAAAGACAAAAAAGAAAAAAAAATCCTCAACAATGCTATAATTTCACCATGGCGATAGCCTTAGGGATGAAGAATGAAAAAAATACAACTTGAAACAAAGCATTTTTCCTTTCCTCAGATTTTCCAAAACTGATTTCTATAATGATTTCAAATCCGACCATACCATGTTTATACGTAGATACATGATGCCCATGTTATGTGCTCAGTGATAAACACATCTTAAATATTCCACTTAACCATAACACAATAATAACTTATCATTAACTATGGTGAAGTTCCATCAAAGACATCAACAATTTATATGTTGTTAGCAACCACATCATTTATAGTGCTGAATTTTCAAGACAAAAACTAGGCCACCTTTACGTTACATTTTCCATCAAGGAAAATCACTACCAAAAATCTCCCCCATTTTTCATTGATGATTTTTTAATTCACTTTATACATCATAGTAAAGAACAAATATAAGTGAATGTTTTAACTTATATATAGAAATAAGCATATTCAGTATGAGATGAATATACGTACTTGTTTACATTTTAACATTCACAAAGATTTGGAAAGAATGGTACTATGAAATAAAAAATGCATTAAAAAACCTATTCATTCATATCAAAACATTTATGCATCACTATTATCACTGTAAAAAATTGAACAATATCATGCAAGCCAAAGTCACTATCAAAATCTATCAAAACACTGTCATCATTGTTATTGATACAAAAAAATTATCACTCCTGTCAATATAACTATCAAATATCATAAGAGCAGAAACAAAATCAGTGATCCTGTGAAACTAAAATGATAAGAACAACCAAATCACTGAGACTTTGAAATGAAATGATAAAAAAGAAGAAGATCAAAACCAACACTATCATATAAAATAAATAAATAGTGAAGCAAGCATTTCTCCCCCATTTTGCATCAAGGACCAAAAATCATGGTCATAAAGAAAGATCAAACTATAAATGTAGAGGCAATACTCTACTAAATACCTAATTCTTTGTTAAAAACATCATTAGAACCTCATAAATATCAATAGCTATCATGGGAATCAAAATGGTAACTAAAATATCACAAATTGAGTTTGAATCAAAACCACCACAATTCAAAATACTGTTGTTATCCTTGTTACCATTGCTACCATATCATCACTATCAAACTAATCAAAATTCATTGTAATATAATTGTTATACATATCAAGTGAGGAAAATCACTCTCAAATGAAAGACTCATTGTTAATAATATCAAGAATAAAAAAGCAATAAGATCTCACTATCAAATTAAAGCCAAATGTCTCATTGAGAAAGAAACACAACCACATTGTAAGTAAACACTATGACTACCTATTGACTAAGAACCAATGAACCTTTGATAGATCACATGAACTTGATATCAAAATCAATAACAACATATATTACTATTATGAATAATTTTCTTGATATCATCTTATTGAATGAATAAAATAATTGATCCAATAAATGTCAACATTTATCAACTAATCACACAAATGAATGTCACTAGATATCATGAAATACTATAGAAAAAACTCACGTCAACCACGTCAAACTTCAAAAGTCACATTGTCATGAAGCTACCTAACCACCATTGTTATACTCTCCCCTACATCATATGAAGTTCCTATTGAATTATCAATTAAAATATTAATAAATTAATATCTTTGAAATATTATCACATAATATAAATTAATAGTTGTTAATAAAAAAAAAATAGTTAGTCATCAAATCACATTAACAAATCTATAAAATGTCATATCTTAGAATCTAACAAATACTATCACTAATGATACCAAATTAATGAATATGATTGGCAAGTACATCTTTTCATTAAGAAATTGCTATGAACCATAACCCATATTTCCTATCTATTTACAAGATCACTAAAGGATCTCATGCAATTGATGTAACAATTAATAATATCTTTATCAATTATTGATATCACTAAAATTAATCAATGTCATAAATTGTTGACATTGCAATCAAGTTTGTTATTAGTGACACACACTTATTCAACATCTACCAAGCTTATTTTATAGTTAATAGTGTTAACCAAGAATTTCAAGATTTACTGAGTTCTACAGTTGCTACCGAGTTCAAGAAACAGTATTCAATTTGTGTTGAGAAGTTTCTACCAAGTTGGTAATTAGCAATGTAAACTGAGCTTCTTAGTGTTTGCTGAGTTTCTTAGTGCAAACTGAGTTGTGCAGTACTTATCAAGTTTGCAATTATTGTGATGAGAATCCAGTGTTGATTGAGCCACTCAATGTTAACCAAGTGATTTAGTTTATACCAAGCTTGTAGTGATAGCATTGACCAAGCTATGTAGTTTGAATCAAGTGATTCAATTTATATGTTGAGTTTCATAGTATTCACTAAGTCACCAGTGCAAACTAAGTTCAAACTACTTGGAAGTGATGAGTATGGATAGAGGTTCTACGTCTACCAAGTGCATGACAGTGTCGAGCATTAATACTGGATGCCAAGTATCAAAACTTCACCAAGCTAATCTTTAGAACCCAAGTTCATGTAGTTGGGCCGACTTTATTTATTTTGTATAAACTTGTATTGTAGCCAACTTTGTTGAATTGTAATTTGGATTGGTATATATGTAATACATTGTATCACATCCAAATCATGTATGTAAGTAATGTAATAAGGAGAGAAGAGTAGAAGTGTGAAGTACAAAGGCTACAACAGTATAAGGAGAACCAAAGTTTTATCTATCACAACAAGGTGATCATTACACTCCAAAAGAATCTCATTCAACAAATCTAAATTGTAGATCAAAGATCAGCCACTATTTCATCCTAACAGGTGGATTAGTTAAATCCTTTCACAAGGTAGACTTAATAGTCTTATGTAAATCTCTTTATCGAGTGCATACTTCATTGTCTATTTGTAAATCCTTTTGCAAGGTGGACCTAGCATTCCTTATTGCTTCTAACATGGAAGATCATCAAAAGTGATCATTGTAAGCCTTAATAGGCCAACTTTATATTGCAGTACTAAAGCTTGTGGGTATCATCCCCACCCCAATTTTACTTCCTATTTAGAAGGTTTCTAGGTCACCATATTGTGTGTCAAAGTGTTATGAATGTTTTAATGCTTTCAATTTCTTATGTATGGAATTAGATCATAATTCACATGAAGGATTAATTGTTAAATAAAGAGAAAATTTTTATTGGTTACTAATTCACCCCTCTCCTCTCAGTAATTTATCCTATCATATATATATTTCCAAAAATTGGTATCAGAGCTTTGTGGTTCTTAGAGAAAATTTTAACAAATTGAGCAAAGATCAAGAGGCTATGGAGGTGTTCAGACTTGATAAGGTTATTGACAAGAAAAGCTAGATTTTGAATTTGCTATTGGGAAACTCAAGAAGGTGAAAGAGCAACTCTCTCAATCCTTGTAAAGAAGAAAAGATCTTGCAATCTAGCTGAATGACCAACTCTAAATTGAGGAAAGAATTGAAGACATCCATTTAGAAAGAAATTCAGATGAAGCTAATGAGGCAATCAAAGATCTATTATAAAAGAATGGTACACTTCAAGAAGAAGTAAGAAAGTTGAAAAGAGAACAAAAAATTCAGTTAGTAAGATTGTGTGAAGTCATTGAAGAGAAAAACAAGATAAAAGAAGAGATATAAGGAAAGAATAATGAAATTCAACATCTATCCCTTCAGCAAGTAGACTTCATTGATTAGCTTACCAATACAAATGAAAAAATCATGAATCTAAGATTAGAGAATGAAATATTGCAAAATGATCTAACCACTAAAAGGAAAACCAATGAGAGGATAATGAAATCTCAAGTAGACATGGATCAACTAAATGAGAAAATCCAACATAGATAGAAAGGAAAAGTAGGAATTGGATATGCAAAAGAAGGTGAATCATCCAAGCAAGGAGCTTAAAAGAATTAAAAACTTGCTTGCAATCATTGTGGTAAGATAGGTCATACATCAAACAAATTTTGGAGCAATGGAAAAGCTAAATTCAATGGAAAATGCTACAATTGTAATCATCATGGTCATAGAACTAATGAATGCAAAGAGAAACCTAAATTTGAAGGCAAATGTCACAAATGCAAGAAGCATGGGAAAAAATCCTTTGAATGCAAAACTAAGATATTGAATCTAGCAGAATAGATTGCAAAAGCTATATTTGGTTGAGACTATAACACTTGGTGCAGATGTTATTAATATGGAGAATTTGGACACATTGGAATGAATTGTCTAGAACATCACATAAGGACAAGAGACATCACCAAAATATGTTTTATTTGTATAGAACTTGGTCATCTTGCCAAGAACTGTATGAATACTAGAAGAGTTGAAGATGAAAATAAAGCCAAGGATGATAAAATTAGAAAGTAGATGAGATAGTAATGGATTCCAAAATCTTCTGAGAATGCAAGTCTGAGTAATAATGAACATGTCACTCAAGAATTGGGTGACTCAAGAATTTCTACTTGATCTCCCATAAGGAGAACTAGAACTAGGATTTTGAAGTAGATATCTTACATTAGTTTTGGTCAGCTAGAAGGAAAGAATCATATCAGCATTCGAGATGCAAAGGGATCACTAAGAATTCAAGGAAATGCCAATTATTACTGAGCGAGGTCAGGTTATAGACCCTACCAAGCAAGGTTGAGAGTAACTCGTTATTATGTGGAAACTAAGTCATGGATGACTCTACCGATCATTCAATATAGGATGTGTGAAAGACACTATTTCATCAATGAAGTATTCATTATAGGAATTTATGGCAATTGAAAGGAAAAATTTGATAAAAGGATGAAATTGAAGTCATTTTTTACTGTGAATTTTCAAGAGCTATCTGTGCAGAGTGATTTTAGTGCATTTGAGCGATCTGTGTGAATTACTATTGAAGATTTTCATATCTTTGCAAACCATATCGAGCGATGGCATCCACCACAAGAAAAACAAAGAAAGGATCTGAAATGTTAGTTCGAGGCATGGAATGGAATGCACTAGATTTCAATCGTAGTTCGACGGTTGTAAAAACCCTAGATCCAACTGGAGCACAATTTTAGATTCCATCCAAGGTACTGTTAATTAATGATATTTGTTCGCATTTTCAATGTTTGATTCAAGATATTGGAACTTTAGAAATGGATGATTCATTGGGAAAATTGTGTCAATGCGATATTAAAGCTAGAGCATCAACACCTTGGAGATAAGATTTTGACTCACATTCCTCACATGCCACAAGACTTTCAAATCAAATGGATAAGGTTTATTCTCAACCATGTATACAATGGGCAGTTGTGATTAGAGTAACCTATTGTGATAATGAAGAAAATGATTCATAGGATCACAGGTCTCCCAATGCTAACCAAGGAAAAAATGGCTAAAACCCTAAGTCGGGTCAAGTTAGAGAAGAAAACCGTTGCCAAATGGGATGGAAGGGGAATGAAAATCAGCCATGTCATGGATATGGAATTAAGTTTGGGATACATGTGATCACAAACAAGATATACAACTTGAGAAGACTCAACAATGTATCATGTGAAGCTGTGGATCTCACATACAAAGTGGTTAAGAATAATATATCATTTGACCTTGCCGAGTTGATGTTGAATCTGTTCAACAAAAATATGGAGAGCATAAGAACTTCAAAGAAAAATCCTTGTAAGTTTGATTCACTCTTAACTTGTCTATTTTTTCTATGTGAAATTTGTTTTCCCATCAAAAGGTACAGTTGAGTGGAGGAAAGATGTACCTATTCTCTATCAAATCAATGAGTATATAGCTGAAATGGGAGAAAACTATTTAGTATTATGGACAACTATTTCGATGCATTTAAAGACAAGATGAATAATAGATTTAGAATCCCTAAGAAACTTGTTGAAGACTACAAAGATGATAATTGTTTCATGGTTGATTGTGATAAAGTGTACATACAAGTAGTTAGACTAAGAGTTTTATGGGTCAAGCTTCAAGGTTATGAAGTTAATATTGATGAAACCAAGGACATTATTGAAGCACTATTAAATAAGCATGTTGAACCAAAAGCTACATACTTTGGCACTTATGATGAAGTAAAAGCAAGAATAGAACTTGAGATAAAACTCCCTCAGGTAGTCAACAAAGGAAAGAAGAGGATTGCAAAATTGAGAACCAACTCCACTCTTATGTTGACTAAAGGTAAAGGAGATGACATTGAGGAAGATGATGCAGAAGATGAAGAGAAGTTAGAAGAAGAAGAGCTAGTAAAGAAGAAAGGTAAGGATATTATAATCAAACCTACAAAACCATCTATTGCAGAATTCACAAGGAAGGCATCCAGGAAAAAAAAAGGAGGAGATGTAATCTTCAAAAGGCCACCACCCTCATTCCAAGAAAAGTTTAAGGAAATTGACAGTGGACCTGGTATGGAAAATTTCAAATCACTAAGGTATGAGATAGGAATTGTAGAAGAGAAAAAGTGAATTGAAGACATGGTTATGTCTAAGATGGGAAAATGGAAATATTTTCTAGACTACCTTGCTCAATAGATTTTGAGTGAATTGATGGAGAAAGTTAAGCCAAGATGGGAACAAGCCAAGAAAACTACTAAATACATATATGAGAAGACCTTGAGGCAACTTATGCTGAGCTTGAGTGATAAAGAAGTTAATGAGTTCATTAAGGAGAATGAAGAGAAACTTACCTTGAAGTTTAACACTTGTTTGATATTAATGAATGACATTGAAGATGTAGTGAAGAATGCAACCAACACATGGAAGAATATCTATAATCTTCATAAGAAGGGTGATTTTGTTGTTAATGTTAGTGACAAGGATGATAATGATGATGATGGTGATGATGATAAAAAGGAAGAAGAAGGAAATAATGATGAAGAGGAAACAAATAATGACAATATAGATGATGAGGAACAGGAAGATGAATCTACTAAGGAAGATCTACATGAGGTTCATAACATTGAGGAGACCAACCCTGAGAAGATTGTAATTCATTAATTAGATTTGTCTACTATTCTAGGCTCATTGTAGACCTCTTGCATGAATGTGACTTCTTTATTTGGTAAACTCTATGAAACTTCCAATTTCACCAAGTAAACTAAAGATAAAATTTAAAAGATTGATGAGGATCTAAAGGAAAGTGCACAATAGTTGCAACTTGACTTGAGTTACAGCTTTTCCCACTATACAAAGATCAAATTTTTAACTAATATGTAGGAAAAATTGCTAAGAACAGAAGTAAGAATAAGAGCTACACTAGTAGACATACAAGGCATGATTCTCTCAAACATGGATGTATTGCAGAAACATATTGCACATGTTGAAACCCTCATCCATGATAACAACTTCTCTATTGTAGACCACATGATTGAACTATCGGTAGAAGTTCAAGTTGCATTGCACACAAGCAAGATGTTGCAAGAAAATTGGGACAAGACAATGACACTGATTCTAAAGGTACATTCTAATTTCTTGTCACATTTTGGTATTACTTTATAGATTACACCTTTGGCATTTATGTCAAAAAGGGGGAGAAGATGTAGATAGTATATTATAAAAGGAGAAAAGATATAATATAAGATGTAGTATACAAAAGGGGGAGAAAATGTATAACATGAAAAGCATATGAAAAGGGGGAAGAGATGTGATATATAAAGGGGAGAAGATGAGAAGATGTATATAATATTGAATATATATGTATAGGGGAGAAACATCATATTCTATACATGTACATATATTTTGAGATGCATCTCTTACAAAAGCAATTTTGAAAAATCTCAAAAATAGAGTATGCTATCGAGTTGAAAACACAATATGATGAATAAAAGGTGTTTTGAACTTTTTGAGAGTTCAATTTTGATTGATAAATATTTTTGTCACTAATGCCAAAGAAGGAGTTTGTTGACATTGCAGTCAAGTTTATTATTAGTGACACACACTTATTTAGTATCTATTGAGCTTATTATATTGTTAACAATGTTATTCAAGCATTTTAGGCTTTACTATGCTCTACAATTTCTACTAAGTTCAAGGAACAATATTCAGTTTGCACCGAGTAGTTTCTACCAAGTTGGTAATTAGTAGTGTAAATCAAGCTTCTTAGTGTTTACCAAGTATCTCAGTAAAAACCAAGTTGTGCGGTGCTTACTGAGTTCATAGTTATAGTGATGAGAATCTAGTGTTGATGGAGTCACTCAGTGTCAACCAAGTGATTTAGTTTATACTGAGCTCATAGTGATAGCATTGACTGAGCTATGCAGTGTGAATCAAGTGATTCAGTTTATATGCCAAGTTTCATAGTATTCTCTGAGTCACCAGTTGAGACTGAGTTCAGACTACTTGGAAGTGATTAGGTTGGACCGAGCTTCTACATCTACCAAGTTCATGATGATGCTAAGCATTGACAGTGGATGTCGAGTATCAGAACCTCACCGAGCTAGTCTTAAGAACCCAAGTTCCTATAGTTGGGCTGACTTTGTGTATTTTGTGTAAACTTGTATTGTAGCTAACTTTGGTGAATTGTAATTTGGATTATTATATATGTAATATATTGTATCACATAAAAATCATGTATATAAGTAATGTAAGAAGGAGAGAAGAGAAGAAGTACAAAGTACAAAGGCTACACTAGTAAAAGGAGTAGCAAAGTTCTATCACAGCAAGGTGATCATTACACTCCAAAGGAATCTCATTCAACAAATCTAAATTGTAGATTAGAGATCAACCACTATTTCATCCTAACAGGTGGATCAGTTAAATCCTTTTACAAGGTAGATTTAATAGTCTTTTATAAATCTCTTTATTGAGTGCATACTTCATTGTATGTTTGTAAATCCTTTTGCAAGGTGGACCTAGCATTCCTTATTGCTCCTAACAAGGCAGATCGTCAGAAGTGATCATTGTAAGCCTTAACATGCCAACTTTATACTTCAAAAGTAAAGCTTGTGGGTATCATCCCCACCCCAGTTTTAATTCTATTTGGAAGGTTTTTGGGTCACCATATTGTGTGTCAAAGTGTTATGAATATTTTAATGCTTTCATTTTCTTATGCATGGAATTAGATCAAAATTCACATTAGTGATTAATTGGTAAATAAAGAGAAAAGTTTTATTGGTTACTGATTCACCCCTCCCCTCTTAGTAACTTAGCCTGTCATAGATATATTTCCAAAAATAAATAAAAAATTTGATCAAGAGCACCATGAATCAATCAAAGTATTAGCTAACACTAAATTAGGCAACCAAAATATTCAACTTGAGAACCAATTAATCAAATTCTTTAAATATTGAACAACTAAAAAACTTAATAATAGTGTCTTCTTTTATGGAACACATATGTATATAAGTAGGAGTAGAAACCTACAATAGACTCCCCCATAATCATATAGTTATTGCAATGAAGATTAAGAGATAACTCCCAATCTTATGTGAGATTTTTTAATATTATCTTTATAAAAAAAAATTGTGAATGAATCAACAACTTGTTCTTTATTTGAAATCAACTTATTTTTTTATCTTTGCTAACATTAGATGATTCATAGCTTAAATTCTTATGCCACATCCATGTTAGAATGATTTAGAATAACTAAGATGGGGGGTGGGGGTGAATCGGTTATCGAAGGTCCAAATGTATCAATTGAATATTTAAGCACTTCAACTAATCTAGACCTAAGCATTAAATAGCTCAACCTCTATAGTAAACAATCAACAACATAAAATTGTACTCCAATGTCCTAATACTTATCAAACTTGTAGAATATAAAACATTAACAGTAAAAAATCTCAAATGACATCCACACAAGTATGACTCTAGGATTTAACATGGAAACCCAATTTGAGAGAAACCACTACTAATATATCACCAATTTCTCACTCTTCTGAAGTGAGCTCTATTAGGAGCCAACCTTGTTAAAGGTTAAAAAATACACTATTAAATGTGACCTTGTTAAAGGATTTAATCACCCTATTAGGAGTGGTCTTGTTAGAGTACTTTAGAACATTTCATTATAATTCCACCTTGATTAAAGGATTTATATATGAATGTTAGGTCAACCTTGATTTAAATATTTCAATACTGATACAATGGTTAGAAAGTAATAGCAGGTTTGATTTGACAAATACAACTCACTTTGAAAATATAGATCATAATTTAGTTCACATGCTAATCCACTAACTAACATCCATTATCATATCTATCTTTGATATACTTGGCACTCCTTTAAGAAATCACTCTCCACCTCTTCATAACACTCCTTAGCCTCCTACTCAAGTTCTCCAATCAAGAGCATCAACAACTACTCCAACCTTGATAAGGTCTTCACCAACTCTTCTAACCTCTCTACAAACTAAAGATAGCCCTTATGCCTCCTTAAATAGGTAATTTTGATCTTTTTCCACTTAAAAATCACTATAGATCTTAGGGTTTCAATCAGATTCAACACATACAATGAATCTGTCATCCTTGTGCATCTCCTTCTTTTCTAGAAACTTCTCTTTTAAATTAATCCATTGATCACTCACCTAACCCTTTCCTTGCATAAAATATTATAGGTCATCCATCCTTATCTTCCATATTCTTTACATATTCCAAGAAATAAACTGTGTCAGTTGGAAGTCATGATTTCCTCTTAATCTATCAAATGGTGTCCCTCGGTCAACACTATCACTAATACTCAATGAACACTATGATTGATACTCAGTCATCACTTGATTACCCAATCACAACTAACTATCTAACTCAACACATATATTGTCACTCAGTTGATAGTGATGCTCGGTTGACACTATCTTTGTTAGGCTCATACTAGTGCTCAGTCGACACTAGCATCAATCGACATAAAATTCAAGTTATCTAATCTTGTACTCTTTTTCTCTATCAAGCCTACACATTTAGTCATTATTTGATCACTTCTTCAAGGCTTTAGTACAATTATCTTCTATACTTATAACCACTTTATCTTTTCAAAGTCTAACTAATCAAGTGTCCATTGTATGTAGTTTCATCACAACTCAACCTTAACTCTAGGTGATTTTTTTATGTCTTCTCTTTGATCCTCTTCATCAATCATCTAGATATGACACTCTAATTAGATAAAATAATTTCTTACCAATTAGGCTTGACATCAATGACAACATAATAATTGTTCCTATTGTAGTTTCCAACAATCTCTCTCTTTGGAATTGATGGAAACATATCTAGTTACCATACAATCCAAAATATGTACTACTATGAATGTGTTCCACTATGTAATAGATATTCATTAATATCCTCAATTTAATTTTGATTCTCATCTCTATGTCCAAAAATCTCTCTATTTCAATTTCATTTTGATTCTCATCCATGTAGCTCACATAAGCTCCCTCTATCATATTAGATCATGAAATCAATCAGATTCCTTTGTATTGTTTATAACACCTTACATATATTCATCCTCTTTCTTATTACTCCATGGTAACTATCATATTCTCCCTCTTTGACAACAATGCCAAAGAAACTTCATCTTTTACAAAAATCTTCATCATGTAGATATCTTCATGTCAGTACCAAATTCTTCATCTATCATATGTGATTATGACTAATACAACATTCTGTCCTTCTCCCTTCACTACTTTAGGCAACTCCTAAATATGGCTTTCTGCATAAATTTGTAAGATATTCTGATCAACTCTTTTGATGCACTACTTCATCTCAACTTAAGTAGCTTTAGCTAGGCAAATCACCCCTAATTTACCTCTTAGATATTCATGAGCATCCTTAGGTAAAGCCTTAGTGAAAATATCAACTATTTTTTCCTTAGTGGTTACATACTCAAATCTCACTTCTTTGTCCCGAACTAGCTCTCTCAAGTAATGATACTTCATAGAAATATTCTTGGTCTTTGTGTGTATTACATGATTCTTTGATATATTTATAGCATTTGTATTTTCGCAATAATTAACTATTGGATCATTGATATCTTCCTTCATACCTTTCAACAATTGCTTGATGCATACAATATTTGAACAATTTACTACTGCTGCCACATATTTAGCTTCAGTTGTTGATTGTGAAATATAATTTTGTCTCTTGCTTGTCCATGAGATTAGTCTCTTTCCTAAAAGGAAAGCTCCACCACTTGTACTCTCTCTATCATCAACATTTCCTACCCAATGAGAATTAGTGTATACTTTTAGTTCAAACTTGTCATTTATCCTCTAATATAAGCCATAATCTTCCATTCCTTTTAGATATCTTAATATCCTTTTCACTTCCATCATGTGATTCTCCTTAGGGTTTGCAAATTTTTTTACAATCCTAACTATTAATGCAATACTAGGTCTTCTATGAATAACATATTGTAATTTCACAATCATTGATCTATACAATCTTTGGTTCACATCAATAGAATCATCATTATTGGATAGCTTATGGTCTATAGCCACAGGCGTGCTCACTGATCTTGAATCTTCCATTATAAAAAAATTCAGTATCTCCTTGATGTATTTTGATGGAGTAATGTAGATATTTTGCTTCATTTGATATACTTGTAAACCAACAAAGAATTTGATCTCACCAAACATAGACATTTCAAATTATTTCCTCATCTCATTTGCAAATGATTTGCATAATGCATCATTCTTCCAAATATGATATCGTCAACAAAGATTTTAGATAACAATATCTCATTATTACCTCCAATCTTCAAGTATAGATTGTTGTTATCATTAGTTCTAGAAAATCCAATCTAAACCAAATAATTGTGCAATCTCTCATACCATGCTCTAGGGGCTTGTTTCAAACCATATAGAGCCTTATGTAGTCTACATACCATGTTCTTCTTCTTGGGGTAAACAAATCATTCTAGTTGTTTTATGTAAACCTCTTCTTCAAGTATTCCATTCAAAAATGCATATTTGACATCCATTTGGTACACTTTAAATCCTTTGTAAGTAGAGTTGCCAAGTAGTTCTCTAATTCCTTCCAATCTTGCAAGTGGGGCAAATGTTTCCCCATAGTCAATTCCTTTTTCTTGTGCATATCATTTACATACTAGTCTATCCTTGTTCCTTGTGACTTCTCCTTTTTCATTTAGCTTGTTCCTAAATACCCACTTGGTTCCAACAACATTATTGTTCTTAGGTCTAGGTACCAGTGCCTAGGTTTTGTTCTTCTCTATCTATTCAATTTCTTCATTCATTGCTTGAATTCAATCTTCTTTCTCTAAAGATTCTTTCACTAATTTGGGTTCAACTTCAAAAAGGAAATATGCCTCACTTCTAAGTCTTTTCCTTGTCATAGATCTCAAGTCTTTATCTCCAATAATTTGTTTAGGTGCATGATATCTTCTCACATATTTTGCTAGATTAGGTTCTCTACTTCTTTCTTCTTCTATATATTCATCTCAAAAATTGACTTCAAGTTCATTGTGTAGATCATATATATAAGATGATCTCATCAAGGTCAAGTGGACAAATAAACATCAAGCCCTCAAGTCTCTTAATTACTTATAAAATATAATAGAGAGAGATCACCTTAGCCTAATAAGATTGTGTGTCTTATAATGAACCATAAAAAGAAGGTGCCATAATAGATAGCATTTAAAGTTATAATAGATTTAATTTTCATGCTAGTTGATCCATCAAGGAGATGTCCTTAAGGAAGGGTTTTACACTAAAGGATATAGTAAAGAAATGACATGAAGGTAAGCTTCATTCTAGATCAACAAGGAGAGGAAGAAAGATTCTTCCTTAGGGAAACTGTATCCTCAAGAAATGAAAAGTAGAAATCTATCCTAAGGTAGGTAAATTTCCTTAGGGATCCAAAAGAAAAATATGATTTTTCCTTAAGGAAAGTGTATCTACTAAGGGATCCAAAATGAAAAGCAACATTGAAGCAATGTGTGTTGGACTCATCATCTAATTTGGTAGGATGACTAAGAGAATGGTGATGACTAATACTTAGCATCACAAGACTTTGAGTGTTGTCATTAATTGGAAACTAGTTGAGGAAGATGAAGAGGTTATGAGTTTGTGAAACTAGTAGTAGGAGCTTATACCAGTCAAATTGTGAATGCTGACTTGGTCAAATTCATGTCAGGTAAAACAAGAAAAGTGAGTAGTTAGTAGAGGACCAAACATGAAGGGTCACCAGTGATGTGACATGATAAAAGGATAGACAAGAAGAGTGGTGTACAATACATCCAAGTTGTAGAAACTAAAGGACACAAGGACATAAGATAGATATAGACTTAGAGGAATATAGGTAATCCTACAAAGATAGGCACCTTCCCATAAGTAGTTATAGGTTCTATTTGACATGTTCATATGAAATTCAAACTTGAGTATGAGTAATATTTTGAAGTTGGTTTTGGTTCTTGAAATTTGTAGAGTGTAAAAATATTTTTGTACACTTCATTATGCATATTTAAGTGGGTGATTTTGTGTATTAGGAAGCATACTAGAGGAGAACAATTGTAGACTAGATAGCCAAATTATAGACAAACTAAGAAGCACAATAGGCAAGAAGTGAACTAGAACACTTGACAAGGAAAATTAAGGAATGGAAGAAGATTAGAGAAAATTTAAGGATCTATCAAGGAGATATGCAAGGAAATATTTTGTCATTCTTAGATCAATTACTTAGATTGATTTCTCACCATTGCATCTGTTTGTAAGCTCTTAACCAGACAAGCTTTAGTAGTAAGCTTTTGTAAATCCTCTCACAAGGCACCTCCGAGAGTCCTCTTACCAAGTGCCTTTCAAAAGATTTTATAATCCTTATTGGTCATAAAATTCCTAATAGAATGGGTTCTTAGGGAGAAAAAATGTAGCCTTTAATAGGAAATCTTTAATGTGTATTAAAAGGCTAGTGGGTATATTACTCCCACCATAATTTTCATCCTCTCAATGAGGGTTTTCACGTAAAAAAATCATGTGTCATTGATGTATGCATTTTTGTGTGACCTTACATGGTTTTATAGCATTACGTTCATTAATTTATTTTTTCTTAAGACACTGGTGTTAAAGTTTATACAACTAGGTGCTTAGCTACCTAGTCTAAAAATTTGTACTAATTCATCCTCACTCTTAGCACTAGTTTTAGAATGAAAATGGTATCAGATCATTGACCCTCACTGCAATGATCTTAATAACTTGAGGGAAGACATAATGGAAGCTTTTAGAAGCCACAAGTAGATTGAAAGAAGATCTTGCCAACATTGTTTGATGGAAAAACTACAGGAATCCTTAACCAAGATAAAGAAAATAATAAATAAACTTAGGGAGATTCAAAAACTCATTGAACAAATAGAAGATGAAAGTGGTTTAAATGAAGAAAAATAAGACATCATTGATCTCATTAATTATAATGAGAAGTTGACCAATATCATTATGCATTAAATGAAGAAAGAGTAGGAGACAATGAAAAAAATGAGAAAAATATAGGATGAGAGAGAGAATGACATTTTGGTCAAAGGTGAAGCTAAGGAAATACTAATACTAGATCTAGAAACTAAGAAAACAACTAAGGAAGCAAAATGAAACAAATATACATAGATTGTACAAAATGAAGAGTAGTACAACCATTATCACAAAAAGTAATTCACTTAGCTGACTCAACAAGTACTCAAGCTAACTAAGGAGATGAAAAATATGAATGAAAGGAATAAAATATTGAGGAAGTTTGATGAGAGATCAAAGAACACAAATAAATAAATGTGATCTCTAAGGAAAAACAAAAGTACCACCAATATTGGATACAAAGATGACAACAAGACTAAAGTGGGTGAGTAATTTGGAGGAAAATACATTAAATTCAAGAAGCAAGGAGGGACATTGACAAAAGGTAAGAAACCTACAAAATCCACTTATTATTGTTGAGTTAAGATATCTCATACTTCAAGTGCATGCTAGTTCAAATACGTATCACCTAATAATCAATGTACATGTTGACATAGAAGTTTACACCCATGCTTGATGTATATCCTCAAGCAACTTTGTTTAACATGGAAACAACCTCCAAGTGTGGGACTTGTGGTTTGAGGTTGAATCTTTAGAGAAGGTCGACTTCCTTGCAATCAAGATGCACCTAACTACAACTCTTGCATGAAATTAAATTCTGGAAGGGAAAAGGTGATGCACCAAATGGAAATTTGATTACTATCTCTAACTAGGATGCACTAAACAACAATAAATCCCTAAAAAAATACACACCACTCATCTCTATTCTTATTTCCAAAACACTAATATGTAGATAAAAATAAATGAGATGCTACAAGGAAGATGAATTCACTTAAATATCATTCATAAGAAAAGAAGATACATATAGAAAATTGAGAAAATAAGAAAAGAAAACATTTAGAAAAAGGAAAATGATATGCATTGATAAAAAATAAAAAATTGGAGCATTACATCACTATAAAGTATAAGTAAATTACATATATAGAGCACAAATGCTACTACAAATAATCAACATAGAAGAACCCAAAAAATATGTACAAAGATGCCTTTTAAAGAGATTAGGCATAACTCAAATCACAACAATTGAGTTTTAAATCCAACTACAATGGAGTTATGTTACAAACCTTGCAATCAAGAAATAATGGATAAAATATGATTCTATGTGTACATTTGATCATAGAAGTGATAGAGAAAATGTAGAAATGAAGGTAACTCCAGAAGGAATAGAAAAGTAGAGTAGAATCAATGAGATAAAATCTGATTTCATGAATATTTTATCCATAAAATGATAGGAAATAGGTTGATAAATTCTCTATAGTCAAGAAAATCTTGCAAATACCCTCTAAAAGTGGAAATATGTGAAGGAAAACTATTTATGTCACGTATAGAAGCCAAAAAATGCAATTTGACGATAATTATTCAACTCTCGAGTCTTATCATAGTCACATAAAAAGTAACACAAGTATAGATACACATAACATTTTCAGCCTATGCACCATTACACTAAAAATTTCCATCTTTCTATATAATTTATGATCATGCGAAAAAGGTTGAAAACACACAATAGTTTTGACTTTTGCACAATTACAACAAGATTTTCTTTCTCCTTAGATTGATTTGTGATCATGGGAAAAGTAAAAGCACACCGTAGTTTTGGCTTGTGAATGTTGAATGAGCCAAAAAGTCTTCCTACAATAAGCCAAACTCATTTGATAATGAACTCCTTTGACACTAAAAACACAATGTTTTTGAGTGCCTAAGAATATGCCAAAAATACACAGCATTTCCTATGGCAAAAATAATATAACTTAGCCCATGAAAATTTTTTTTGACTGGTTATCTATAATGGGCTAAAGGGTGACAAAAAAATGTTAACATTTTTGGTGACTCAAGGGGGTTGCTTTCTTGCTAAGCATATGATCAATGGCCATCAAAATATGATGCATATCTATATAACAACATAAAAATCAACAATTCTATAACCTAACAGAACATCAAAAATTTCTATCTCCAAGAGGGAAATAGTCATGCTCATGCACATCTTGGAAAACTAGAAACATCTAACCTACTACGTAGATTGTACAAAACTTACACGAAATATAAATTAAATAGAGCCATTAGCTAGCTTGTTGAAATAACTTCCTTTTTTCTTCATCCTAGAGTGCTTGACATGGTCAACTACCATCCTCCCACCATTATTTAGCTAGTTCCAATAAAAAAATTTCACATGGATATAAGAAAAAAGTGAACCATCCTATTTTATCATGTTTCTCAATTTAATTAATTGAATCATCCTTCATGTCCTTGAAGAAGAAAATGTCCTTATCAACCTCTTGAGAAAACAACACTCTTTCTTATTGATCCATTTGTGCTTGTTGTTCAAAAACCTTTGCTAATGTTGGCCCAAGAAGAACCTCTTCAATATCAACAATAAAACCAGGGAGTTCATCAAAAAGATCATTTACCTTCTCATCCTCCTTATGATCCAGCAAAATTTGTTTCCCCTATTTCTCTTTCACACCTTGGATTAGATTTAGAATGACAACATCCCATTCATTGATAACATAAATTCCTAGCCTAACCTCATCCACATGTCTAAAAATATCTATGTACTCTTTATCCTCACCAAAGAGAGTACAATTCATGCTTTCAGGACTAATCATATATGACTCTGCATGATTAATGGAAAAGGGATATGCTTCTATGGAAGTCTTTATGCCATGTGTGGTTCTAAAAAACATGTGGAATCAATCAATAACTATATACCCACCAATTATTTTAGCAATGAAGTCTTTGGATAAGAAAATTAAAAAGTGTGCAAGGAGGTCTATAATATATATGTCTTGCAAGATAGTATATCTAGGACATGCATTCAATACCAATTTAAAATATTTTAATACCCTAATCATCTTGCAAGAAGTTCCATTAAGTAACCCCTTTAGTCATAGGCTCATACTTTATGCCTAGTTGATCAACAACCCTCTTAGGCATGACTGAGGTACTAGTACCAAAATTTATCATGCAATTATGAACTATTTTATCTCCTATAACCAAGGAAATATACAAGGGAGTTGGATTTATTTTCTTACTTTAATTTTACTCCTCTTTAGGTTGTGTAGGTATGGTTGAATTACTTTTCACTAATGTATGAGAAAATTTAGACTACTCTACCTTCTTGTAACTCTGTTCTTTATTCCAATTTTAGATTGAGTGAGTTGACTTGTCTATTTTTCTTGGGGTCATGGCATGTATCTATGTAGCACTGTTGCCCTCTTGATTTCTATTGCAAAAATCCTCCTTACTAGAAATGGCATAGTAAGCACCTCCATGTGTCTGAGCTTGATATCCAACATTAGAGTGATTTGTATCCTATTGTTGACCTGAAAGTGTTGGTTCCCCTTGCACTATTAGAGCTTCAAAAATGCATCCTATTCATTAGATTGACAATATTGTTCTTGAGATAATTTTTTTTGGGAAACAAGTGCCTTAGTTAGATTGAGAGCTATAGGGGGTGCATTATTATAAGGTTTTTTTTGGATCCATGGGGTTTTTCCTTGATGTGGTGGCCTATTTGATGGTAAATTCTAATTATAAGGATGGGGGGTGCCTAATAATTTGATCTTGCTTCCCTTTGAGAGTTGCTACGTAATTTCCAAGGGTGTGGATTAACAAATTTTTTTATCAATATTATGATTAATGCTTTGCATCTTCGAGATCTAATATTGAAACTTCTTATACGTATTCTCCAATATAAGACTAGAATTAAGCATCTGCTACATCAAAGTTTCTAACATGGTTTCATTTTTTCTATTTGAATATGTAGAGCTTGGTGGAACAACAATAAGAGATTGACTTGCAGACATAATTGAAATAGGAGCCACAATAGGCCAATGTGTATGAATATTTGGGAATATAGGAATCAAATGTGTTTAAGCTAACATCCCACCTTGCATCAAGAAATTTTCAGCATTAAAGGCTATATGATATGCACTTGGTAGAGTATCTCTACCAATTATTTGTAATTTAGTCACACTATCACTATTAAAATCTATAAGATAATTCTTTAAGGCATTACCAGGAGAAGGATTCACTACAACACAAATTATATCCCATGTTTTTTGAAATCTATAGTTGAAATCAACCATACACTCATGGGGTGCTCTTTTAATTGTAGTCATCAGCTTCAAAAGTGAGAAATAGCCACTTTTGTCTTCAAAATAGTAACATATTCTTTCACATAACTCATCCCAAATATGGATGGAGTTGTGTGGTAATCCTCTATACCATTGAAAATCCTTTCCTTTTGATGATGATGCCAAAAGTCTAGCAACAACATCATCCTCTGTGATACCATGGATATTATAAACATTTGCAATTTCTTGAATATGCTTTATAGGAGAAATGGAGGTATCACTAGTGAAGTATGGTACACTTTTAAGTACAACTATTGGTATATCATGCCTTTGAGCCAATACGAGAGGGTTGTCACCATTGAAGGTGGCAAAAAATTGATTCCTAGGGGCAACCATAAGGAACAATGGATACTCAAAAGAATGGATAGAATTCTAGGTTTTGATTTAGCAACTAGAGAAGTAGAAAGAGATATATGGGATGATGTAATTATTTCTATAACTCATTCTCATAATAACAAGAGTATATCTCTTCTTCTTCTTCTAGATATTGAAAATGAAAGCTGTGTAAGCTAAAAATTACCTCTAGAAGATGCCCTTATTTATATTTTGGGAATGAATCATAGCAATCTAGTCTAAGAACCAAAATATAGAGATGGAGTCACCAAGTGCTTGGATGTGAGCTTCTTGAAGGATGAAATGCTAAGAAAAGCACTATCCTCTCAACATGGAAGTTGAAGTTCTTTATTTGACACCATCTAACAAGTAGGTTTCTAGAAAAATAATGAAATCTTGTCCCACCGAGTGTGCCAAAAACTGTTGACACAAAATTTTGCATCCATGCTTAAGGCACAACCCTTAAGTAACCTTCTATAACATGAAAACAACCTCCAAGTATGAGACTTTCTATTTGAGGTTGAATCTAAGAGAAGGTTGAATTTTGTACAATTAGGATATACCTAAGTACAAATTTGAGGGAAAAGGGAGGAGTGCATGCAATTTACAAGTTGAAATGGACAAGGTGATGCACCAGATTGAAATTTAATTACTATCTCTACCTAGGACTTTACTAAACATCAATAAAACTCTCAAAACATTCAGAACTCTCAACTCAATTCTTATCTCCAAAATGCTCATAGTAGATCAAAGAAAATGAGATGCAACAAGCAAGATGAATTAAGTTATATAACATTCATAAGAAAAGTAGATAGAAAATACAAACTTGAGAAAATAATAAAATATTTAGCATAAGGCAAGAAATATGCATAAATACAAAATGGTGAGAATAGGTAAAAAAATAGAGAATTATATTATTGTAAGGCATACATAAATTATATATATAGAGCACGAATGCTATTGCAAAGAACCAATAGAGAATGACCCCAAAAGTATGTACAAAGATGCCTTTTAAAGAGATCAATCATAACTCACACTAAAAAAATTGAGTTTAAACTTGAACTACAATGGAATTAGGTTATAGACTGATGTAAGAGCATCTTGGGTCTTTGAGCAATCTTGCATTAACCAAAAATATTTTTAGTTTTTTGCAGCAGTCTTTTGTTCATAAAGTAGCCATTCCTACTTGTTTTTACATGTTATGCACAATTTTCCTCATGTCAAGGACCTATCCTTGACCCTTGTCCTAAGTGCGTGAATTCTTATGCTGGATATTTCTCAAGTTTTGTATCATTCTTTGTGGTTTTTTTTCTTGTTGTTTTCGAGTGTTGATTTGATTAGCACAAGTTTGATTTCTTACGTGGCATCTTGTGTAGTTAGGAGCTAACTCCTAGCATACATGTGGACCTACTTTCAAGTGTGTGTGATTTCATAAGACCATTTGCATCGGATTTTTTACTCTTCCAATATGGCCCTAAATTATGATTAATTATTGGCTAGACAATTTATGGCTTAGCTAGCTATAAAAGAAGCTTGGCTAGGAAAGCAGATTAGATTAAGAGGAAGCAATAGTATTATTGAATAGGAGAAGATAGAAGATGTGAGCTAAGACTCTAATTTTATATTTCTTATTTTGTTTAAGGCCACAACCTAGAAGGCCTCACAACTTGGCATGTTGTGGTTGTTCTAAATGTGAAGTGAAATAATTACACCTAAAATATGTTGCACATTGTGTTCTTTGTGGTTTCATTTTATTAATGTGTAGCATTTATGTGTAACTTTGAGCAAGTGTGTGAAGGTTAGAAGTTGAGTTTATTCCACATTTTTTTAAAGAATCTTCTTGCACCTCCCTATGTTAGGTGGTATCAAATTTATTTCTTTCTTGAGGCTTGGATCATGGAGAACCTTGGTAGATCTCATATCTAACCTATCACTTGCAAAAGGTTACAATCTTGTAGTAACTATTGTCAAGATGGTTTGTGGTAAAGGAAATGTTGATAATGCTATTATGAATATGTTGAGGAAGATTGCATTTAGACTTGAAGCTATGGAGACAACACAAAGAAGAGGTGTACATCTTGAAGATGTTAGTGATGAGTAAGAGGAAGCATCAAATCCTAAGCATGAATCTGAGGTTGAACAAGATTAGGAAAGGCTCCTGAGAGTTTTGTTTAGGGTGAATGCTAGACCTATTGTTGAAGTTTCTTTCTATGATGGAAGACTTGAAACTAATATTGTGTTGGATTGGATTACTAAGATGGATAAATACTTTTAATATGAAGATAAAAATAGAAGTCACAAAGTCGAAGGGTCATGCTTCACTTTGGTGGGATCATTTGCAAACTAAGAGACATAAGAGAGGAAAATAAAATATCAAGACATGGAAAAAGATGATTAGAAAGATGAAGAGGAATTTTTTCCCTACTGATTATCAAGTAAACTTGTTGAGAAGAATGCAAAATTTAAGGAAAAAGGACATGGGTGTAAAGAAATATACTGAGGAATTCTAAAAATTGGATATCAAATCTGTATATGTGGATGATGAAATAGAGAAGGTGGAAAGATACCTAAATGGTTTGAGGACATCAATTCAATATGAGATTAGTTATGTTACAATGGATAATGGGGAAGAAGCATATCAATATGCTTTGAAGGTTGAAGAAAGATTGGTGAAGAAACATGATTAGAGACAAAGAGGAAGAGGTGGTAGATTTCAAAGAAGTTGAGGCAAAACATATGGGGAAGCTAGTAGATATGATAGTGCAAAACAAGACAAAGGAAAATCAGAATGGAAGGAAGAACCTACTAGAAAAAGAGGCAACTACACTAGAGGTAGCTAAACTGGTTACACTAGAAATAATAATGGTGGAAAAAGAGAAGAGAGAAATTAGTTTAAAAGTACTTGTTATAAATGAGGAGAAGAAGGACATAGGGCATTTGAATGTACTAACTTTGAAAAGAAGATTGGAGGTAATAGAAGAAGCACTTTGGCATGTGAAGAAGTTGTTGACATGCCTAATGTACTTGATGATGGTGGAAATATGACGCTAAGAAGAATCTTGTGGAATGAGGAAATTAATGGAGAACCTATTTTAAGAAGAATTTTGTTCAAAACCAAATGTAAGGTAGTTGGAAAATGTTGCAAGGTAATCATTGATAGTTGGAGTTTTGACAATTTGGCATTTGAGGAGCTAGTTAACAAGTTGTAGTTGTAGAGATTGAGACATCCTAAGCCTTATCGTGTTTCTTGGATCTAGAAGGACCATAAATTTATTGTAATTGAACAATGCCTTGTTAAATTTAAAATTAGGAATTATCATGATTAAGTCTTGTGTGATATTATGTCTATGGATTATTGACATATTATTTTGGGTAGACCTTGGCAGTATGATAGAGAAGATTTTCATGATGGTAGATTGAATCAATATACCATTTGGGTAGATGTAAAGAAACAAATATTGTTTCCTTTGGTAGAGATACCTGAGGAGAATCATTATACCACAATTAGAGTATGTTTGAAGGTAATCAATTTTCTAGAGATATGAAAGAAAAAAATGTTTGTTTTTCTTTGATTCCTAGAAATATTGAATCTAAGATTGAATCCTTTCTAATGAAGTTTCAAGAAATAATTTTTGGTAATGTACTTGATGGTTTACCACCTATGAGAAGTATAACTCATTGTATGGATTTGATACCTAGAGCTAGTTTGCCTAATAATGTACCACATAGATTGATACTTGATGAGAAGAATGAATTGAATAGGGAAGTCCAAGAATTGCTTGAAAGTGGTTTGATTAGAGAAATTTTGAGTCTTTGTGCAGAACATGTTGTTTTACTACCTAAGATGAATTGAGAATGAAGAATATGCACTAATTCTAGAGCTATAAACAAGATGAAAACAAAATATAGATTCCATTTGCCTATAATGGATAGTTTGAGTGGAGCAAAGTATTTTACCAAGATTGATTTGAAAAGTTTCTATCATCATATCAAAATTAGAGAAGGCAATGAATGGAAAATTGCTTTTAAGACTAATGAAGGTTTGTATGAGTGGTTGGTTATTCCTTTTTGTTTAAATAATGCACCTAGTACTTTTATGAGGTTGATGAATGAAGTTTTGAAGAAATTTTTGGATAAATTTGTGATTGTATATTTGGATGCCACTTAAATATATAGTAAGAGTAAGGAAGAACACCTTGAGCATGTTAAACAAGTATTGCAAAGATTTAAAAGGAGCAATTATTGATTAACCTAAAGAAATATTCATTTATGAAGGAAGATATTGTGTATCTTAGTTTTGTAATTTTAGTTGATGGTTTGAAGATGGATCTTGAGAAGGTGAAAGTTATTCTTGATTGGGCTACACTTGAGAATGTTAGAGAGGTAAGATCATTTCATAGACTGACAAGTTTTTATAGGAAGTTCATCATAAATTTCAGTTCTATTTATAATGATATGAATGAGACTATGAGAGAAGAAAAAAGGATTTCAAATGGACACATGGAGCATATAAGAGTTTTGAAACTTTGAAATAAAAGATTACAGAATTGCCTACACTTATTTTTCCTAATTTTAGTAAAGTTTTCCAAGTTAAATGTGCAGTTAGTGGAAGTGCTATTGCAACTATTTTGAGTTAGGAAGGAAGACCTATAGCTTTCTTTAGTAACAAGTTGAATGATGCTAAGAAAATATTCAATTTATGATCAAGAATTCTATGTTATTGTTCAATTTTTGAAGAAATGAAGACATTATTTGATGCTTAAATATTTTGTGTTGTAAATTGGCCATAAAGCTTTGTAGTATTTGGGAAGTCAAAGTAAGTTGAATAAAAGACATATAAAATGGGTTGAGTTTTTGGAGAAATTTTCCTTTTCTTTGAAACACAAGAGTGGATATTCAAACAAAGTTGTTGATGCTTTGAGTCAAAGAAGGAATTTGCTGACATAAATGAAAATTGAGGTACTTGGTTTTACTAATTTGAAGTATTTGTATGAAACTAATCCTAATTTTTCAAAACCTTGGAAAGATTATAAGGAAAAAATGGTAAGGGACAAGTGGACTGATTATTTCATTTAGGAAGACATGTTGTTTAAGGGAATTCAGTTGTGCATAACTAATAGATCTATGACAGAGAACATTATAAAAAAAAAACATAGTTGTTGACTTTTTGGACACTTTGGGATGGATAAAATAGTGAAGTTGATTGTAGACAGGTACTTTGTTGGAATAATAAAATGGGAAGTATACTTCTGAGGGGGTGGGAGGGTGAATCAGAAGTAATACATTTTATCCATTAAAAATTTTAACTGAAAGTAAACTACATGCATGTAAACATATCAAATAAACATGAAGTAAACACATGCATCAACAACACATAACACTAGAATTTGGTAACCTATAAACCCTCCAAAATGAGAAGGTAAAACTGGGGTGGGGATGATACCCACAAAATCATTGTAGCAATAATGTTTGACCACTTTTGACAGTCTGCCCTATTAAAGGCTTTACACTTTATCAATAGTGAGTTGTTTAAAGGATTTAAAAACACTTTACATGAAGTGTCACCTTGTTAAATGATTTATCACCTTTTCAAATGATCTACAACCTAGCTATTAAGCTAACCTATCAACATAGGATTTTCCTTCTAATGCAATTGCTAGAGAGTATTAGATTCATAAACCTGATAGCTTACAATCCTTGATTGCTGAATTCAAGCACTTGATCTGCTCATTCTGATCTTGATCCTTTGAGATCTGATATCTATTCGATTCCCTTACTCTATTTTGATCAACTGAATATGCAATGTTGCTCTATTCCTCTAAGTCTTTTCACTCTTCCCTCTAAATTTTGTTACAGTTTACCCATGCACTGCTCTCTTCCACAAATACAATGGGGTTTCGTCCTCCTTTTAAAGATATCAAAGACTTAGGGTTAGGTATGGATCTATGATCCATATTGAATCTCAATTTCTTTCTCATTCCTTTCACTTTTCTTATTAGTTGCATGCCTTTTCCATTTTTCTTATTGGCTACAGGCTGATTGCATAGGAAATATAAAAGATTCATTCTTATCTTTTAATCCCTTTGTGATCCTTCTATGTCGACTCAAAAAATGGAAGGCACAAACTCATATGTTGATTCTATGTTACTCAACACATACAGGATTATTGGTACTTGACACATATATGATTCTAGTTTTCTCAACACCTATTGCATTTTGGCTTGCTTGACATCAACTATACTCTAGCTTGCTCAACATCAACTATGACTCAGCACCTACCTATCACTCAGCTCATATGGTTCACTTGGCACCTAAAGTCACTCGACACCTATATCATGCTTGACACTTGATCTTCACTCAGCACCTAAAGATCACTCGGCACCTATTGTAGTTCTATCTGGCTTAGCACATATAGTGTACTCAACTTCTATATGAAAATTGATTAAGTGTGTTGACACTCAATCATCAAAACCATTCTGAGACCAACATACTTTTGGCTACAAATATATAGAGATGTGCACAAGACGGTAAGAAGTTGCAAAATTTGTCAAATAAAAAAAGGAACTAGCTAGAATTTGTGATTATATTCACCATTGCAAATACCTAATAATCCTTGGGAAGATATCAATATGGATTATATTCTTGGTTTGCCTAGAACTTAGAGAGGGAATGATTCTACTTTATCAAAGATGGCTCATTTCATACCTTGTAAGAAGACATTTGATGATAAACATGTAGCTAAATTACTCTTTAAGCTAGCGGTGAGATTGCATAGATTACCCAAAACTATTGTTTTTCAGACAAAGATACTAAATTCACTAGTTATTTATGGAGGACACTTTGGAGGAAGTTGAATACAAAATTGAAGTTTAGTTCTATGTTTCATCCACAAATATAAAAAAAAACTAAAGTTGTGAATATAAGTCTAGGTAACCTATTGAGATATTTGGTTAGAGATAAGCCTACTAGTTAGGACTTGATTTTGGCACAAGCAGAGTTTGCATACAATAGTTTTATGAATAGGAGCACTAAGAAGCTAACACCTTTTGAGATAGTTACTAGTATAAATCCTAAAGGGACTATTGAATTGAGAAATCTAAACCTTGAGACAAAGAAGTGTTGAAGTTGAAGAATTTGCAGATTTCATGAAGACTTTACATGATGAAGATAAAAAGAAGCTGGAAGATAGTAATATAGAATACAAACAGAGAGCATATAAGAGGAGGAGACCTAAATCTTTTGAAGTTGTTGATGAGTTAATAATTCTCTTGAAGAAAACTAATTTCTATTTGGCACCTACAATAAGATGAAGATGAAGATGAAGAAGTTTTTCCCTTGTAAGATTCTAATGAAGTTTGAAAGCAGAAATGACTTTGAAGTTGAATTACCAGAAGACATGGATATTTTTTCTATATTCAACATTGAAGATATTTTTGAGTATTTTGAATTGGATGAAAAGTTGAAAGGTAACTTGGATTACCCTAAGAAGAAAAACATATATCATTGAAAAGGTCTTAAATAGCCAAATAAGTAAGAGCACCAGAGGAAAAGACTACTTGGAGTACCTAGTTTAATAGAAAGAAAAACTTATTGAAGACCTTTTGTGGATTATGCAACCTAAGTTGGATCTCTATGATTTAGGTAAGAATATTAGTCATGCTTGATGTAGAAATTAGTTGTTTATTAACCCCAAGTGTTTAATTAGGAGCATCTTACATCTTTGGGCAATATTGCATCAACCAAAAATAAATTTTAGTTTCTTGTACCGGTCTATTGTTCGTGAAGCAGTCTTTACTATTTATTTTTTTCATGTTATGTGTAGTTTTCATCATGTCGAAGACTATCCTTGATCATTTTCCCAAGTGCACAAATTATTATGTTGGATATTCCTTGAGTTATGTGTCATTCTTCGTGGTCTTTTTTTTTTTTTTATACCTTTTGTAACATGTTGACCTTATTAGCACAAAATTGATTGCTTATGTGGCATCTTGTGCATTTAAGAGACAAATCTTACCATATGTTTGGACCTACCTTCAAGTGTGCATATTTTCTCAGATTGTTTGTGTGGGTTTTTGTTTACTTTTCCAAGCATGGTCTTAAATTATAATTAATGCTTGACTAGCCAACTTGTAGATGTAGGAAAGAAGATTATATTAGAAGAATCAATACGATTATTGAATAGGAGAAGTTGGAAGATGCAAGCTAAGGCTCTAATTTTTTATATTTCTTGTTTTGTTTAAGACCGCAACCCAAAAGGCCTCATAGTACTTGAGCATGTTATGGTTGTTCTATATGTGAAGTGAAAAATTACACCTAAAATATGTTGCATGTATCCTTGTGTTCTCTATGGTTTTATTTTATTAATGTGTAGCTTTCATGTGTAACTCTAAGCATGGGTGTGAAGGTTGCAAGTTGAGTTTATTCCACATGTTGTTTTAGATTCTTCTTGCACCTCCCTACATCACAGACCTTGCAATCAAGGAATATTAGATAAAAATTGATTATATGTGTACATTTGATCATAGAAGTGATAGAGAACAACAAAAAATGAAGGGACATACAAAAGGAATATACAACCCAAGTAGAATAAATTAGATAAAATTTGAGGTCATGCATATCTGATCCATGAAATGATAGGAAATGGACTAGTAAATGCCCCTGCAATAAAGAAAATCATACCCATACCCTTGCTAAATGGAAATATAGCAATGAAAAGCATTTATATTGCATGTAAAGAAAAAAAATATAGTTTGGTAATAAATACTCATCTCTTGACTCTTATCACGGTCACTAGAAAAAAAAGATGCAGGCACAAAAACACACAACATTTTTGGCATGCACACCATCACACCAAAAATTTGCTTGTTTCTAAATAACTTGCGATCATGTGCAAAGGTTGAAAAAACATAATAGTTTTAACTTACACACTATTGCAAAAAGATTTTCTATCTCCTAAGAATGACTTGTCATCGTGCAAAAATGTCAAAAACACACTATAGTTTTGGCTTGTGAATGTCAAATGAGAAGAAAGATCTTCCTATGATAAGACAAACTCACTCAACATTGAAATCCTTAGATGCCAAAAATACAATATCTTTGTGCACCTCAATATGTAAAAAGTATACAATATTTCCTTTGTAAAAAATAATAGAACTTAGCCTATGAAAGATGTCTTTAATTAGTTATGTATAATGGGCTAAAGGGTGACCAAAAATGTCAATAATACCTTTGATGGGTCTATCAAAATTTTCACATAACACAATGCTACAAATCTCATTTCAATGAGAAAAGGATTGATGAATATCGCTACTACTTTAACAAGTATGAGAAAAAGGCTAAAGATTTTAGATCCAAAACAAGATCAAATAAGTCATCCCCAAAGTTGACGAGTCTCACTAGAAGGGATAGGATCACCACAAAGATGTGTAGAAACTATAGAAACCAAGGCCACTTTGCAACCTTTTATGAAATGAAGACAGGTCATAGAATCAATACTATACCTTGAAGAGGTATCATAGTGACATCTTTCAAGTGTCACAAGATGGGACATCTTGTCATAGATTATAGGAGCGGAGGCAGTCAAGATAACTAGTTCTTTGATAGGAAAGAGAAAATTTAGAATGCAAACAAAGAAGAAGTCAAGGACTTTGCCAAAGTTTGGAGCAAGAAGAATGAAGAAGATGAAGTAAATCTGTAGAGGTTGTGGGACCATTGGTCAGTAGTGAGATCTCTAAGAAGAATTAAGCTAATTCATATCTTAAGGGGTTATGAAAACTAGGAAAATCATACACTGGTCCCTTAGTCTAAATTGATAAATTACATAATGTGATGCCAAATGCTATTGAGTGTTAGATATACTGAAGAATGTGAACCACCTATAGAAGATAAGAGAATAAGTGAAAAAATATGACCATTACTCAATGGATCATAAGCATTTGTTAGCATGAATTCTAATTCTATTACTGTGGGAGAGTATGTTAGCAATATTAGAGACATATTTTAGAGCTTATGTGTTGTATTCATGATGTGTTTATCATTAATGTCAACATACTAGTTATTTTGTTAAGACTGACAGAAATACCAAGGAAGAAGTGGTCACCGCAGTTCAAGGATTGAATATCATCTTATGTGCACTTGAGTATATGTTTATCAACATGTATAGATGCTAGAGCTATGAGTGCTTATGGAAATATGAAGACTAGTTTGAGTTATGAATGATTTACTAAAGGCATCTTTTAGACAATGTTTATGGAAAGAGAGTGTTGATGTTTTGATTCTATCTCCTGATTGGGATGGAATTGTCTTAAAAAGACTTGGAAAGAGGTGGGTGAGATAACAAATATTCCTTGGTTAAGATGGCATAATCATATGATCAATGTGTGCAAACTTATTACGATACTGAGCCAACAATTTGTTGATAATATTGGAAAAGTGTAAAATTATAATAAAATGTGTACTTTAATACCTTAGGAATGTCCTATATTATTATTGTGAATTGGAAAAGCCTCAAGGAAAAATCAATAAATTTCTTTAGGACTTGGTATAAATGAAAGATCATTTCATTGTAGTAGAGTATGATTTTTTTAATCAATGAGATCATTTTGTAATGCAAACTTGAAAGTATGATCCAATACAAATAGTTAATGTATAAAGGAAATTGAATGCGAATGTATTTCAATTAGAGAAGATATTGAAAGTGTATTGGAAAAGGATTTTTTGTTTCCTTAGTTTAGAGATCTTGGATATGCTTATCTAGAAGATTGTCTAGTGAAGACTATTTAGGAGTCTATCTGGACAGTGACTTTAATTTACCTCTTGTTAACTCCTAACAGGGTTGACACAACTCCTAATAGGGTTGGAATCTCCTAATAGGGGTGCATATGTACTGATTGTATTTTATTGACTCCTACCATGGTCTATCCTTCCACACTTAACTTTTATATTAGTACATCATCTTATGGGCATCATTCCCATCAAGATTTTCCCCTAATCAAGGGTTTTCCTAGTTAACATATCCAGTGTTATTGTACATGACTATCTTTCTATTTTTGTTGCATCTATTGTTAACATGTTTGAGAATTAATAAAGATATTGAGAGTTGTTTTAATTTCATAACTAATTCACCAACACCCCCCCACCCCGCCGCCTTGTTATCTTGGTGGACTTTACTTTTTGACAATTACTATCAGAGCATCATGTCCTTGAAGGAAAATTTGAATAGCTTGAGAATATCCATGGTACATTTCAAAAAATAAATCTCAAGGTTTGATGGAATCGATTATGATAGCTAGAAGGAAAATATGAAGACTCATCTAGTATGGATGGGTCCATAATTTTGGTTGAATATAATGAAAAAGAAGGATTTGATTGAATAAGAAAAGCTTCAATCTTGTGAAGGATATTAGAAAGATCTATTTATGTAGAATATGCTTGCTAGGGAAGCACTAGTGAGAACTCATTCTAAAATAGAATATGAAGAGGTAAAATATTTAAGAATTGCAAAAATTGTTTGCAGGTGATGAACAAGCTAAGAAGGATAGATTGTAAAGTTGGATATGTATGTTTGTAGTGTCATGCCAAGAGTTTACAAGGTGAAAACATAACCAATAATTTTTTTTTTTGATTAAGAGTGATAGTAATAACATAATCGTACTTAGAACTAAGAGGAAAAAGAGAATGATAGCTTCTTAATGCCGCATTACACATGGTGCAATGGTTGAGAGCTCTCAATCTTTCGTACTCAACACGACCTATTGGATGTGCAAGTGGAGCTTAATTTGATGGCATCAATATGGTAGGGGCCTAAGGTGAAATTCAAGAATATGTTCAACATTGAATCATTTGTTTCAAGTGCTAAGGTAACCATTAAATTGACATTGCCATTATTATTATTTCATTTGTTAGTTGTTATTATAACTTGATCATTACTATAAATCTTATAATTAACCACCTACACATCTTTTATGCTATTGCTAACAATATTTTGTTTTTCATTACTAATATTTTATTTACTACCCCTTGGAATTTGATATTAATGTTATGTAAATAGCAAACATTTATATATATATATATCCTTAAGAAAATTATACTACCCTTAACACATCTATAGTTATGGCTAATTTAGAAATAACCACTATATGTTTCTCTTTATCTAATAGTCTTGCTTAGTAACTTAGCCTAGGTACTAGTCACATCTATCAAAATAAAACTAAATAAAATAACACAAGGAAGGACTTCAAGTCCCATCACCTAGTGTTTGTTGAGCAAGTGGGTGTGGGTACCACCATTCCCAAAGAGACTATGCATTTACATGTTGTTTTGCCTCCTAAAAAGATAACCCCTTAAATTTTCTTTAGGAAGCTTCTTAAAACTTGCCGTAAGGAAAGCCCCATTTGACATGTCTGCACCCTCATTTATTGCTTAGAGTTGTATTCCCCAAGTCAATCATCTACTTGGTCGCCTAGGTAGAAAAAGGGAGTTTGCTCCAACTTCCAAGGTTGCTGTTAGGCGTAATTACATGGGTAAATGTTAATGCCATAAGTATTCCTAAGAATATCATTACCTCAAGTGAGTGGTGGATTTTCTGACACATGTCAGAACCTTATCAAGGTTTTTTTCAAAAGTTACTTAAATGCTTGCCAAGCATATTTCGCCTAGGTGAGATGGGTATGGATATTGATGTTTAAATTATTACTAGCTTAGGAAAAAGTTCTTAGAATGTTTGGTTAGGTAGATGGGAGTCTTGTCCAAGTTTTATCCATATTTGATTTTTTTATTTTTGCATTAACTCCTTGTTTTCGTGCGAGGGAATAGTCCCTTACTTAATTATGATGTTAGGTCAGTTTGTTGTTATAAGAATATGTTTATATTATATATATATAGTTTTTTTGTTTGTTTCTTTTGTTTTTTTATATTAAACACATATACCTTTTCCATAGTGTCATATCACAAGGAGATCTAACTCTAACATTTCTTAAATAGGTGGATTTTCTTGAAAATCTTATTTTTGACTTAGCAATTTAAAATATTATTGTTTATTACAAGATTGATTATTTTATTCGACTGTAATGAGATGAGTTTTGTTTTTGCTTTATCCACACATTTTCCAGAATGTAAATATGCATTTATAGGTCTTGTTAAACTTAGCAAATTTGTCTAGCATGCATTCTCAGTAGTTGTAAATAGTCATGCGAGGATAGTCTATTATGGTACTATACATTAACAAGTTCTAATCTTATAAAAAATATTACTATGAAACAACTAGCATATGTCTAGAGAGACTATATTTAAAATGGAATACAAGAAGTTTCAAACTAAAACTGAACCATATTCAGAATGGAATGCAAGAAGTTTTGAAACTCAACTGTCATCCAAGTTCATCAATTTAAGCCAGCTTCAAATTATTATTACCAATTGCATCTCATATAACTAATTTAAAATTTAAAACTAATCATCAAGCCATGACATTACTTTCTTGAAGTTAAAGGAATAAAGATGTCAAATGGTAATGTTTAAAAACTTCTTCCTAAGTAAAATATGACACTAATTATGTTTGCTTGTAAAGATCCTAATTAACAATAGATAAGGCAACAAAAGTCTCTTGTAGGATTCTTTCAAAATTCACTATTTGACATAATAAGAACAAAGGTGGTGAACCATCCAATCAAGTTACACACAATAGAAAAATCTCACAACAAGGTGTATTTTAGAATCTCTCTAATGGCTAATACATGAGTTCACTAACACACATCACAATACCATGAATGTTCATCATAAGGTGGAGTTCACTTCTCCATTTCAATACCAACCAAAATGCCTTTCATCTATGCAAATTATAAACTTCATGATCACCAAGCTTCCATCTTTTCAATGAAAATCTTGCAAAAGAAAGACAATTTGGGAGCCATGGAGGCTCACCTCCCAATCTAGGCCTCAAGGAGGCCACCCACCAAGCTCGGGGAAACAAGACATAAACGGTTGCATTCTTCACATTCCCATGCCATGCAAATACACCACAATAAAATCAGATTTAACACAAGACATCACAACACATCCCATCCAAGGTTATGCACAAAGATTCAACAGATGAATCAAGAAATGGGTGAAGGTGGGCTCTCATCATGAGGAGGATTGCTTAGCCTTTATTCACAATTGAACATCTTTGCAATATCAAAATGCCCTTTCAGGGCAATCAACATCTTCCCTTCTTCATACCACCTTATACCTCCCAAGATGCAAGTGAGCAAAATAATTTGCATGCCATAAAAACATATTCAACCATCTCCACACAAGGGAGAACTCCTCAATTCCATGTGTGAGCCCAACTAACCCCTTCGCCCTAGGCATATCTTCCCTCCCAAGGGTGAGTGATGCCTCACACCCAAATTCACAAGACATATAACATGAAACAAAAAATTCAAGAAAGACTCCCACAACACTACCCACATGCAACATACAACAAGAGTTAACCATAATACAACACAAAACATCACAATCCCATCATGAAATGAAATCACCATTTCTAACCTATATGGAAAAGTGAAGAGACTTCATGGATCATGTTACCAACCTTCCTCCAAGCAAGGAAATGAATACTTGTAGTAGAGATCCCTCCTCTTTCTTCAACCCTATTAGTCTCTAAAAGTAGAGAGTTGCCAAGTAAGTTTTAATGTTTAGCCATGCCTCTATTTATAACCCTCTTATTTTCAGATTCAATGAAGAATGTCATTTTTATGAGGTCCCTTAAGTCCACTACACACCATGGAGGTCATTAATAACCCCCTAACCTATAGTATTAACATGGGTAAGGTTAATTTTAATCACAATTGGCCTTAAAGTTACTTTATGACCCTCCTAAAGCTAGGCAATTCAAATTTCAAATTTCTTTTCCAAAGGTGATAACCTTGTCCCCTTCTAACTAAGGTGGTAATCCACTTTCTCAATGGAGGTGTATAACACGGAGCAAGGTGGCCACATGATCCATTGATGAATAACATGTCATTTTCCATAACAAGCACAAGTGTCAAGTGACACACACAAAATGCACAAAAATGCCACCCATAACACATTCAAAATCTACATGTGAGAAACATACCACACACATGCATCACACATTCACAAATTAAGTACGTCACAACGAGATTTACGAATCTCACAAAGATTCACCTTTGCAGAGTCATTAAACATGTGTCTATACCTTGTTTGCCCATTAAGTTTCCATGGTTCCACTTCCTACACATGAAGCTCGAGCATCAATAGTCCTAGGAATCAAAATAAGCATACGTAATGTAAATGCCAATAACAATCACATCTATATTATCATAATTCAACTTAAATATCCTTTCCTAATCCTTCAATTGTGCTACTAGAAGTATTAATATATCAAAAATTGCATGTTATAAGCATCATAATCAAACTAATATTCATCCATACACTGAAAATTAACATTTTTCATTGCATCAAAATCTGATAATATCATATCATAAAACTACTCCAAATATATTCGAATGCTTCCTATACAATAACATGTTCTTCATACACATAAAAATGTAAAACACTATGATAGTATCAAATCCATAGATAAGGAAAATCCACCATCTATCTAAATCTGCCAAAATATCAAGGTCTCAATTATCAAAATGTACACAAAACATCTAGGCTATAACGTGTCGGGGTGAGGCCTCACATCAAGATGCTAAAATGTAGGAAGATGAATCTATAAGAGGTTATTTTTTCTAGAATATCAAAGATTGTTGTTAGAATCAAAAATTATGGAGGAACCAAAATAAAAGATGAAATTATGTGGAAAAAATTGAAAAATTTGACACCTGCTTATCATCAAAGGGAGTAATGATTGAACAAGTTATTCCATACACATCAAACTTTAAACAGGAAACTCTACTTGCAAAATTGAAAGCATCTCAATCATGGATGAAAGATAGTAAAGAACTATTTAGATGGGAAAATAAATTTCATCATACAGAAGGACATACCTGGGTTGACAAGAAGTGTGAGTACAAGTGGAGATTATGCCAGTAGCAACCAAGAAAAATAAATTGAAGACTAGAAGATTGAAGGACTTTCCTTTCTTATGATCAAGAAAGAACTTAGAGGTAATAAAATTCTTGTTTGTTGGACATGTAAAGAAGTTGGTCGTTATTCTTCTAAATGTCCTAAGAGAAAAAATAAGCATCAACCTAAGAAGCCTTAGAAATTAAGAATACCTAAAGATTTTTTCTATGTTAATAAGGATGGTGAACCTGATTTTAAGATGGTAGACTTTCTAGATGATATTGATGATGAAGATGGGGAAATAGGATTTGTTTCTATTAAAAAAGAAATCCTTGAAAAGAAATAAAGAAAGAAGAAAAAGAAAAAGAAAGTATGATTGGATTATAAATAGTAGTTGTTCCTATCATATTGATAGATAACTGAGAGGTGGGGTGAATTAGTTATGTCTAGTTATCATACATTCCCTTCAAACAATTCCAGTGCCATTAAAACTTCATGAACTTTATCAACAATCACTCAGTGTAACCATTCAACTTATAATTTAACTCTTTCAATCACTTTAATCAAAATGGTTAACTTACTATTCTTTGCATTACTAAATGTTAGTAAATTACTTGGTTATAACTAACCATAAACTTATTTATTACCAAGTTGTAGTAAACTATAAAACATATAAAAAAACTTTCAATATAAATAACATTCACACATTTGACACCATGATTTTAATGTGAAAACCCTATGAAGGAAAAAACCACTTGGGACCAGCAACCCCAAAATATTCACTCTTCTCAAGTGAGCTCTGTTAGGATCCAACCTTGTTGAATGCTACATACACATTATTAATGTGACCTTCTTAAAGGATTTTACCAAAAGATCATCTAGACCTTATCACTCCTTGATCTTGTCTAAAGACTGACCCAATTTAAAGGACTTGCAAACACCACTAATTAATGTTACCATATATAATTTCAAAAACTTAGTCCACTCAACTTTGCAAGATTTTTTGCCACAATCATTAAAAGTACCAGTAAAAATGATTTGTTAAGAATAGAAACTACCTTTTCTTGTTCATATCTTTGTTCCTTGCTCTTGTTTTTGTCTATTCGCTTACTATGATATCCTTTCACTCTATACCTTTGATTGGTTTATTAACACCTTCTCTTTCTCCTTTTCTTGGTTCTCTTGGATCAATTATTTTCTTTCACCTTCTTCAACTTTACATTCACAAAAACTTTATCATTACTTGATCAACTTCCAACCAACACAACAACAAACAATGTGATCAATAATTAAAACCAGCAACCAAAAACTATCTTTGTTGCCTCCTTAGATGGTCATCTCTAAGCTTTTTGATCCTTCCATATTTTTTTCCTTAATCACAATCATTGATCTCAGGTTCATATCAAATTTCTAGATTCAAAACTTCATACAATGAATCTAGACACTTGGAAGATATAACTTTCATAGAAATTTGTGTACATCCTTATCCTTCTTCAATATCCATAATCAAATCCTTATTAATTTTTTCCAATCATTGATCTTGTAACAAACTTTGACTTATGCCTTAGACCATTCAAACTTTCCATATTTCCATCAAAAGTCAATCTTGGATCCCAATTCTCCAACCTTGTTCATCCATTTGTTACTCGGTAAGAATAATATTTACTCGAGTAATATAGAACTTGATTAAATTACTAAAATTTCTTAGGAAATAATGAATTTCCCTTTTACTTTGCCAATTGATTGGGCAATACTATAGTCACTCAGTGAATATATTCTCCCTTTGTTAACCATGTCACTCATCTAAGCTTGTGTTCTTTAATACTCTACAAAAATATATGATTGTAAAACAATCAAACCAATATTGCATTATTAGTTTCCAACTCATTCAAGTACTCATTGAATCCCATACTTATCAATTATGTCTTTTCTTCAAATCATATGACACTCTACTAAGTTAGCATAATGTCTAGTCTACTAAGACATTGACATTGATGAGAATATAACAACTAATATGAATCTTTTACATACATTCATAGCATTACCTATTATATTATTAGTTGAGGCTAACACATATGATTGGTGATATGATTTTTTTTTGGGTGGAATTCAATAGTTATGATGGTGTAGTTAGAGTTCAAAATAATGTAGCATGCCACATACATGAAAAATGATATATTACTCTTGATGGAAAGACTAACACAAATGATGTTTACTTTGTGCATGGTCTGAAATATAATCTAACTACTTGACAAGTGATATCAGTTGTAGTTTATAAAGAAGGTTTGCATTATCAAGGATGAGAATCACACATTGATTGGTATTGGTACAAGGAAAAGAGGTAATGTATTTCAATTAAACCCTACTAAAATAACATGTTTAGTAGCTAAAGTGGATGACAGTTGGTTATGACATAATAGATTTTGTTATATCAACTTTGATAACATTGTGAAGGTTAGTACTACATTTTCTATTAGAGACTTACCTAAGATTGTAAAACCTTCTAACATGATGTGCAAGTAATGTTTTTTGGGAAAATAGAAAAGTAATTCATTTGCAAGAAAGAAATGTACTACTTTAGTGAAGTTGGAGATTGTACATACAAACCTAAGTTGTCCTATAAAGACTAAAGCCTTTTATGGTGAAAAGTGTTTAATGATGTGGGTTGCATTTATTATATGTAAATATGAAACTTTTGAAAAATTCAAGAGATTTACGGGCATAGTTGAGAATGTATTTGGTTTGAATATAAATGCTTGAGATCTGATAGAGGTAGAGAATTCATTTCAAATGAGTTTAACAATTTTTGTGACAATAAATTTTATAAAGAGACAACTTTCATCTCCTAAGACTCCATAGAAAAATGGGACAATAGAAAGAAGGAATAGATCAATGACTAAAGTAGTTGGAGCAATGATGTTTGAGAATAATGTATCACATACATTTTGGAGAGAAACAATAAACATCATAGTATACACTATGAACAGAGTGCAGATTAGACAAGGAACTGGTAAGACACCTTATGAACTTTGGTATGGAAATAATCCTACTATGAAATACTTTAGAATCTTTGGAAGTAAATGTTACATTAAAAGAGATGATTTCATTGGAAAGTTTGATGCTAGAAGTGATGAAGGAATGTTTCCTAGATATTCATTGAAAATAAAAGCATAGAGATGTTTTAATTAGGGAACAAAAACTATTACTGAAAGTACTAATGTAAGAGTTGATGAGAGATTTAGAATATAAGAGAGGATACTTGATTATGATTCTGATGGAGAGAGCAATCTAAGAACTAATAATAGACATGTTGAGCACGAATTATTTAATGAAACTAACACTAATTTGTAGATTGAACTACAAAGAGAGAATGAGGAACAAAGAGAAGAACCAAGACCTAAGCCTAGTACAAAAATTAGGGTTGAACAAGTGACACCTAATATAAATATTACAAAGAATCATCCTATTGAAGAAATCATTGGAAGTAAGGACATAAGATTATGACAAGAAATAATGTACATGAAGAATTGTGTTTAATTTCTCAATTTGAACCTAAAAATGTTGATGAATCTTGTAAAGATGATTATTGATTAAATCTATGAAAGAGGAATTAGAACATATTAAAAAGAACAAGACTTGGGAGTTTGTTCCTATACCTAAAGATAAGAATATTATTGGAATTGAATGGGTATTTAGAAACAAGATGAATAAACAAGGTGAAGTTGAGGAACAAAGAAAGAGTGGTTTGTAAAGGATATTCATAGCAAGAAGGAATTGGTTTTTAAGATATTTGTGTATGTGTGGCTAGATTAGAAGTGATGAGAATGTTTTTGGCATACAAAGCTAATAAGAACTTTAAAGTTTGTCAAATAGATGTCAAGTCAACTTTTTTGAATGGAGAAATTAAAGAGGAGCCATATATACAGCAACCTAATATTTTTCATTTGATAGATGAGAAGGATATGGTTTTCATATTAACGAAGACATTGTATAGATTGAAACAATCCCCTAGAGCTTGGTATGCAAGATTGGATAGACATTTGAAAAATTTGGGATTTGCAAAAGGTAATGTCGATAATAACTTGTATCTAAGAAAGAATGATGAGGATTACTGATTATTGTGGTATTTGTGGACAACATTATTTTTTGAGGTAATGTTGAAGCTAGTAAGACAATTTTAGAAGAAATGAAGAAAGGATTTGAGATGAGTATGATTGGAGAGATGAAATAATTCTTGGGATTGTAGATTGTACAAAGTGAATATGGCATTTTCATATCACAAGCTAAGTATCTTAGAGATTTTCTAAAAAGATTCAGATTAGAAAGTTGTAAACTCAATGGAATACCTATGGTAACTAGATGTAAGTTATCTAGAAAAAAATGAATCTCATATTATTGAATAGATGAAGTAAAAATCTATGATTATTGGACTATAGTATTTGACACATACTAGACCTGATATAACAAATGTAGCTAAAATTGTAGTAAGATTTTAGGAAGATCTTAAGGAGTCACAATATGAAACAATAAAAATGATCTTTAGATATTTGAAAATAACACCTAATTATGGATTATGGTATGACAAATTAAAGGATTTTACTTTATGTGCATAAATTAATGCTGATTGGGTAGGAAGTGTGATGGCATAAAGAGTGCTAGTGGTGGAGCATTCTTCTTGGGGAGAAGATTGGTTTCTTAGATGAGTAAGAAAAAAGGTTGCATTTTAAAAAGTACAACAGAAGCATAATATGTTGCAATGGCAAATAGTTGTAGTTAGATTGTTTGGATGAAGCAAATGTTGAAAGGCATTAGAATTGAATTTGCAGAACCTATTATCATACATTATGACAATACAAGTACAATGAGTATGTCAAAGAATCAAGTTTTACATTCAAAGACAAATCAAATTTATATTAAGTATCACTTTTTGATAGAAAATGTAGCTAAGCAAGAGATTATAATGGAGTATGTTAGTAGAAAGGAGGAGATAGCCAACATAATTCCAAAATGTTTGGCTAAGGATACATTTGAGTACCTAAGAGGTATGCTTAGGGTTATACCCCAAGCTACTTCAAAGTAGATGATGTAGAGATTGCAGTAGTCCATATGGTAGCAAAACACTATATTCTTCTATCTGGACTGGATGCTTGATGCTTCTCCTATGGGGGAGTATCTATGTTTTGAGATAAGTCATTAAGGACTCTTAGTACTAGTATTTAATAGTATCTTTGGACACTTAGCTTGAATATATTATTTTATAAATGATTAAACTTTGAGAATTGACATAATGATATCTTTGTTATTGATGTCAATGAGGGAGAGATATGTACATGAAAAAAATCCTTTGTGGGAGAGTGTTGCACATGAAAATATTGATTGATGTCAATAGGGATGAAGATTTAGGAGAGAATATAGAGAACACTATGTATGGGGAGATTAACACCTTCTTTATACATGTTGGTTACTGTATGGTTATGATTTGAACATTAAAAATTCTTTACAATATGTTTAAGACTTACATGTATGTTTATATTCGAATAACATGAATGGGGGAGTAAAGGCAAATTAGGAAGAAATATATTTGGTATTCATGGTACTTAGATGTTTTTCATCTATGTTTCCATCAATGCCAAAGGGGGAGATTTTTAGCATGAATGTTGATGATATTCCTATGGGAGAGTATTTTAGAAATTTTGGAGACATATTCATAGCTTAGTTATTGCATTCATGAAAAGGTTTGTCATTGATGTCAACATATTTGTTACTATGTGAAGACTAGCAGAGTTATAAATGAAGAAGTGACTATTTTGATTCAAGGATTGATTATCAGCTTATGCACACTTGAGGATATGTTTATCAGTATTCCTAGATGCTACAATTAAAAGCAGACACATAAATATGAAGACTAGTTCAAGTTATGAAGGATTTACTAAAGGCAGCTTTCATAAAACATTTTTAGAAATTGTGTATTGATGTTTTGATTCTATCTCCTCAAGGGAATGGAGTTGAATTAAGTGGTCTTTGAAAGAGGTGGAAGGCATGACAAAGATGGCTTGGTTAAGAGGGCATAATTTGATGATCAACATATGCAAAGTCATGAAGACTGTAAGCCAGCAATTTGTTGATAATCCTAGCAAAGTGTAAAATTGTAATTAAAGTGTATTGTAATATATTAAGAATGTCCTATATTATTGTTTTGAATTGGGAAAGCCTCAAGGCTGACTCAATAACTTTATTTAGGAATTGCAAGTATAAAGGAAAATATCATTTCCCTATGGTAGAGTGTCATTATGATGACTTAGATCAGTTTTTTGATGTTAATTTGAAAGTGTGATCCAATACGAATACTTATTGTATAAGGGAAATTTAATGGGAGTATCTTTTGATTAGAGAAAATATTTATGAGGATTTATGTGTTGTGAGATTCAAAAAAAATGTATTGGCAAAGGATTTTTTGTTTATTTTTCCTAAAGATCTTAGATATGCTTATCTAGAAGATTGTCTAGTGAAGACTATTTCAAAGGCTATTTGGATAGTGAGTTTAATTGGCCTTCTTCCAACTCCTAACAAGGTTAGCACAAATTCTAAAAGGGTTAATATCTCCTAACATGGATTAAAAGTATCCTAACATGGACTCATATGTATTGACTATATTTCCTTGACTCCTAATAGGGTCTATCCTTTCAGAAGGAAATTTTATATTACTACATCATCTTATCGACATCATTCTCACTGGGGTTTCCCCTCTGATAAAGGGTTTCCCTAGTTAGCATATTTGGTGTTATTATGCATGGTTATATTTCTAGGGTTGTTGCATCAACTATTTACATGTTTTAGAACTAATAAAGATATTGAGAGTTGTTTTAATTACATAATGGATTTACCCCCCCTCTCTAGGTTATCTTGGTGGAATTTAATTTCTAACAACATTAATGAAACAAGATACGAGGTAGGTAAAACTTTTGTTTACCATTGTAACCCCAACATTATAATTCAAGGCTATAAATAGATACATTATGAGCTATTTATGACTTTGAAAAGTTGACATGTCTTGAGCATTCAAATTTATGAAACCTAGCTTTTAGTGTGAATTCTATTAAGTTTATAGTGTTCAGTTAAGTATGCAGATAAAGGTATAAAGAATGAATTGATTGAGAAAGTCATTAAAATAAGTTGTGTATCGCTACCAATCAATTGTAATATCCAAATGGATGAAGAAATCAACAAAGTGATGTTGGTTGATGGGAAGGTCACCAAACATCCTTAGTATAAGGGCACTCTATTGAAAGAAGATGAAATAGATTTGGGAGGAAAATTGTCCAATGTCATCACTCCCAACTAACGTTCTTTTCATAGAAGATGTGAGAAATTACCTAGACATCAAGATCTAAGAAATGGGTGAAAAGTCAAATCACAAATTGTATGAAACCTTTTGTTGGAATGGGGTTTTGAAGGATAAACACAAGCATCTAGAGGTAGCCACTCTACATCAAGTTGTAGACATTTCAAAATTCTTTTACAAAAATTGGGCAAGGTATGGGTTGACAAAGATACATAATCAATATATGTTTCTTGATAAACCCTACAAGATCATGAATGATTTAATAGGGAGAGTGATTAGATTTAGTCCCATTAGATTGGTACCAACCACAAAGACCATCTTGACAAAATAAGTTTTTGATCTTATTGTAGGTTATCCAAACAGAAGGGCTTGCACAGTGAATGACATCTCATACTCTAAAATAAGATATGCAATGATGGTGATCACTTAAAAGATATATTACTCAAGCTAATAAAATAGTGTTCTCAATGGTGTAGTGTACAAAAAATACTAAATTGTACATGATCATGCTACACTTGATCTAAGTGGATGGCTCAATGATAAAATGACAGAAAACCTAGGTAACATCAAGAATGACTTCAACAATCAAACCCTTAAATTTGGTGTAATACTAGCATGCATATTCTTCTATTTTAGGTGAAAGTTCCAAGGGTTCCTACCCTTTACTAAGTCAAAGTAGTGAACAATAAAAACACAAATTTTCAAGTTGTATGGAAAAATAGAGGGCAAAGGAAATACTATCCCATGGGAATGCTTTAAAATATTTTAGCAAGAAATGAACAAGCGGGAGAAAATTCCTGTCAATCTAGTTGAAAAAGACAAGGAAGAAATAAGGTTCATAGAAAACATAGACAAGTGCATAGTGTAGACACCTAAAAACCTTTAGAAAATAAAGTATTTTTATTTTCTGAAAAATTCCTGATAACATCATCATTTATTAATTAATTAATTATTTAATTAATTTATTTATTTTTATGCCATTAAATCCCTTTATCTTAATTAAAAATATTTAATTAAGGAATCCCTCCCAAAAATGTTTAAATCTTATTTAAACATTATTTCTTTATTTATTAATTATTTAATTAATATATTGACCAAAAAACCCAAAATAAATAAAAAATTTATTTTTTACCCAAAACTTGGCCAATTTCCTTAAGACCACTAACCTCTTCCAAAATCTTCTAATCCTTCTTTAATTTTGATTAAAGGCTAATCCCATCATTTCCTAACCCTAATCCCAACTCAAAATATTTAATTAAGATTAAATATTAATCCTCATGTTTATTAAAAAAGTTTTAATAAATATCTCCTCAACCCAAACCCTTGAAATAAATAAAACTTTATTTATTTCCTAAAAATCTAATTTATCCTCATCCTAAGAAGTTCTAGACTCTTCTAGAAAGTCTTCATCCTCATCCTAGGAAGTTCTAGACTATTCTAGAAAGTCTTTATCCTCATCCAAAGTCTAGACTCTTCTAGAAGATGTCTTTAAACCTAATACTAATCCCCTCCTAACCTTGTCACATTCTCTAAACATGGGTTAAGACTTATTAACCCAAGCCAAAGTTAACAAATATCTCCTCCTTCACCCACCCTCATTAAATGCCATCCACTTGCCTATCCCTAAGCTAATCCTAAACCATCCTAATCCATCCTCTAATCATTTGCACAATCCTAAGCAAGCTTAAAACCTTCCTAATCAATCCCAAGTGGAAATTCCTCTCATCTCCTTCAAAATATCCCAACCATAAAACTTTATGAAGCCCACTAGGCCATAAATGACTCTTCCAAGCCCTTTTATTGCTCTTACAAGCCATTATGAGGGTATTTATGAAGATTTTATCCCTTGAGCCTCCTTTGTTGACTCATCCTTCTCCTTTCTTCCATCCTCTCACCCTGTGACATGTGTCACTCCTTGATTGGCTGTAAGGAAGCACAATCCATGTGCTCTCCTCTCATGCAATTTGAGCCCTCCATGAGCTTTTTCCCATCCTTGCATCTTAGCCCTCAATCCCTTAAGCCTCTTGCCTATAAATTGGATCCTTCCCCTTTGCAAAATAACACAATCCATGAAGTAAAGTCATAATGCCATTTTAAGAAGCCATTTTACATCAAAACCATACACTCACACCCAAATTCCAACTCCATTTGAAGCCCTTTTTGAAGCATAAGCTTGATCATACATCCTATCTATTTAGACAAAGCCACTCAACAAGAGAGCTTCTCATTGAGAGAGTCCATTAATGGCTCATATTCTCAATTGAGAGCTCATCTTAGTCTATCTTTAGGTTTATGAGTTTAGTTTGTAGAAGCTTTATTTAAATTTGGTTTCTATTAGCATACTAACATTGCTCATATACATTTTGGCACGCCCGGTGGGACCCCTCATGGGTCATCTTCATTAGCTTTTTTAGTCAAGTTTTGTATTTCATTTTCTAATTTTGGCTAATTTTTCTTATTTTTGTGATTGGTAGGATTGTATAAATTAGTTTTGTAGGTTCACATGAGCATGAAGAAGACAAAGGAACTCATAGTCTATCTCATAGTATTTGCAGATTTTTCAAGCTTATAGGTGGACAAAGCACTTGGAATTCTTCTTCCTCTTCTTGTCTATATTCTTCTTATTCCATCTACTTCTTCTTCTTCTTCTTGTGGGAGATCTTGGCCATTTTTTTTTAAGGAAACAAAATCATACACACTTCTTTTTTAGTGCTTAAAATGAACCCCCAAATCATACTTAAATCCATTAAAAAATTAAAAATTTGCAAAAAAAAAAAAATCTTTTAACAAGTGAAACTAAACCAATCCATTCATTTGCATCCTTGCAACATCAAGGTTTTAGATGCATTCATGCAAAGTTAGGAACACTTCATTTTTGGGAATTTAAAAAGAACTTCAAGTTTCCATTTCAAAAGGTTCAAAATCAACACTAAGTGCACACTAAAATCTAAATCAAACTCAAAGCATCAATCAAGGATAAAATGAACCTCATTTGCAAATATTTTAAAGTTCTTTTAAAAATCTCATGAAAACTAAGAGTCCTAAATGGTTGCCAAAAATTGTCCTAAAAGCTTTGTTATTTGTTCCAAACAAATGTCTTGTTGCAAAATCTTGAATGTTTCTTAGGTTTTTCATGCATCAAAACAATCTAGGAATATCATTTTTGGGCTTAAAATATGCAAACTAGAACACAAAATCTTGAATGAAAACCAAAGTCCAAAGAGTCATTTTCACTTTTGAGTCCAAAAAAAACTTGAATAATCTAAAGTTAAAACAAAGCACTTCAAAGTTCTTAAAACAACACACAAAATCTCAATCTTGAATGCTCAAAGGAAAAAACTTGAATGTTTAATCACTTGTCTTTGAATGCATGTTGCTAAAATTACTCTTGAGTGCCATGGATTAAAATCAAGATTTTTTTTTTATGAATGCATGATTAAAACAAAAAATCCAATCTTGAATGCCATAGATCAAATAATCATCTTTTGGGGCATTGAAAAAATCCACAATTTTGAAATCTTCTAAGTTATAAAAACTAATAAAGACGTTTAAGTAAGTTTGTAGTTGGACTCACCCTCTTTAATCACCCATCAATTTAACCATTGGTTGCAATCTCAGTGCCATCTATGGAGATGGGTCTACCTAAGAGGGTGTTAAGTGCTCCACAAAGATCAAACTCCACTCACTTGGGTCTTTAGTGGTTTTTATAAGTTAGAAAATTCCTTGAATGCGCATTAATCTTGCTCACACTTCATTTGGGCATAAAAATTGGACAAATCTTGATGTGGAGGGCCTCCGGGCATGCACTTGGCAATCGAGTTTCACACATCTTTGTTTTGGGCTTAAAACAAACTCACACTCAATCTTGAATGCCTAACAATCAATGAACATTGCATGGTTTGGATGCAGTTTCAATGACACTCGCATTTCTTATGTTGACGATCTCTCGACTTTCATTATGCTGATGATGCTATCAAATTGGAATGAACATTGTATGCCATAATCACAAGTGTCTTGAATCATAGCTTAAAAAATCTAAATCATCAATTGGAATAAACGCTTGTCTTTTAAAGCCCAAGATCATGTATGTGGTCTTGTTTTACGCTTTTTAGGAGGCCTGCTTGGGGATTTCATCACCCCTTGGGATGACCTCAACTCTAGCATTTTAGAGGAGTATAAAAATCAGGAGGTGAATCCAAAGACACCTCTCTTGAAATCAAGATTTTGTCACTCAGGCTAAGCCTCAAGGAACTTTATACCCTTGAGAAGTGAAAGAGGAGAAGTGGGTTACCGCTCCTCTCGGCTGTGTGACATCTTTTTGGTTTCATCTATGGATTTTGGCCTCACGTACCTTGCATATATCGAGGACTCCCTAGCTATAAAAAATTTCATCCTTGTAGAAAGCTTCCTAGGATGTTGGCGTGTTTGACGTGCTTGCTCCAAAATTTTGTCTGCTTGTTATTTCATAGCTTTTAAATGAATGTTTGCCAACTTTGGTCAAAATCTCAAAAAAGAAGAAATCTCCCAGCTCAAGGCATACTTACTGTAGTTACTGCCTCATCAAAAAATCATCCAAGCTCCCTTGCTACAACCGAATCTATCTAGTTCCTTGATTTAGAACAATCCCAAATCCAAAGTCTCTCCAAATCATCCCCCCCAGCCAGCTAGCAACCCAATCCAAAATCACAGCCAAGCCTTTAGAGAGTTGTTGTCATTCTGCTAAAATTTTCTATCCAATCAATCTGACCAATCCACCAGCCTCACCAAGGTTATCCCTTTGACAGAGCTTTGTCTAGGGTAATCTAGCTTTGTCACTTGTTATCCCTCATCACCTTGAGCTAAAGGTTGAGATCCACAAGTAGTCAATCTCATGTCATGCCCATAGGATCATTAGTCTATCCTTAAGTTGACACAATCTCCACTAATCCAGTGCATAGGAAAGCAAAACTCTCACTTTTTGATAGCATGCCCTTGAAGTCTTCCATCCACAGGAAAGCCAAAAATCTCCAACCAATCCTCCTTAGGTTTGTCATACAGCTTTGACTCCCCCTAGGAAATCCTTCATTAGCCAATCCAAAATTTGCGCTTAATCCAAATCCAACCATGAGCTTCCATGTTCATCCATATGCAAGACCCCATCCCCATCCGACTCATCATCAAAACATGAAATCCCAAACCTATCATGATGTGTTCGGTCATATTGTCCTTGCTCCCACCACCTCCTATTCCAATGATGATGAAAATCTTGTTGACTATGACGGGTATATTGAAAGCCTTAGAAACATTCCCCCAAGCATCCCACAAAATCCATGCATTCTTCCAAACTATCTAGTCATGCCATCTGATATCCCAGCTTCTCCTCCATCACCCAATCAACCAAGCTTCCAATCTTCCACCCCCATCACACTAGCTATTCCTGTCAATCCACCTCCACCTTCGACACATGAGTCTCCAAGGAATCTCCTAGAGGAAATACAAGAAAAGTCACCTCCAGAAATCGATAAGCCATGTCATCTAATCCAACCATGTGAAGTAGTTAGTAATGAAGCTTCCCCATCTATAATATCACCTCCATCTCCCATAGCTATCATCCCCATACCATCCATCAAATTTCCTAAAATCCTTCCACTTCCCAAAAGCATCAAAATCCCCCATCTTTCAAAACCCTCCAAATCCTATCCACATCACCTCCAAGCATTTCTCAAATCTCCCATAATGACCCTTATGCACCCATCTTCTACTCACCCATCTCCACTACTAAATCTCTCATCTATCCATCCGTTGCCTTTAAAGAGTCCATCCCTTCACCTCCTATCACACCATCCACTCCAACCCAATCCTATCAAGATCCTGCCCAAAAGCATGTTGACATCCCCCAAAGCATAAATGAAGATATCATCATACCATGTCTTCCATCCATAGTGCAGTCAGTATCCCCTCCATCTCCAAAACCTCAAGCCATACCTTCTCTACTGCAAGATATCTTTTCATCCCATCAGCTAAATCAAGATCCTATCCTACCATCTCCTCCACTCCATGCTTCCATCTTACCACCTATCCAAGCTATTTCACCATCTATAATATACCCTCTTGGTTCACTTACATTCATCCATAGTGGCCTCCTCTTAGCAGAAGAATTAAGAATAGTATCTCCCTATTGCAGTACATCTGATAAAGCACTTCCACCATTTTCTGCAAGAAAAAAGTATCCTCAGCTAGTTCAAATGCTTAATCGATGGCATTATCAAGGTCAAGGTTTAGGACAACAAGAGCAAGGAATCAGAAAGCCTATTATTGCACAAAAAAATCTAGGATTTCATGGTCTTGGATATGTATCCAAAGGCTCACCATCTAAAGGTTTTGGTACACCACACCCCCAAACCAAGCCTATCTCCAAACCCCCCATGCCAGCCTCCCATCACTCCTTCAAGAAATCTTATGTCATCCCCCCTCCACCATCTTTGCAACCTAAAACAACCTACCATATCCCCCCTTCATCTGCTAAATCCATTTTGGGTCCCTATGTCCCAAAATCTACCATCCTCCATCCTCCTATCAACCATCATTCAAATCATATTCCCTCCATTCTTATGAAAGATCAAAAAAGGCACATATCGAGGCACATCATCCATCATCATCCCCCTACACGCTCTCCCATATCCTCTTCATCTCACAAAGCTTCTCCTAACCATCTTCCCAAAGCTTACCACAACAATGTAAATGCCAACTTCAAAATGCATAAAGCTAAAAATCCACATCCTAGGCAATTATATGTCTATTCTAAAAGACATACTCCAAAAAGGAAAAATCCAATCAAAGAATGCAAAATAATGCAAACGCCTATGAAAAGAAAATCCAAAACCATGTGGATCCCAAAGAAAATTTTTGAAACCCAATGCATAATGGCATCCACCATTGCTAATCCTCCTTCCAATGACTCATGTCCCCCATCTCCTAACTCCATCTTGGGTGCCTATATCCCCAAGCATGCTTCCAAAAATCCTCCATCATGCCCGCATCTACCATCTATCCCCCATATGCTCTTTTCACACCCGTCCCAACATGTGCCAATGTTGCTCTTGAAAGCATTCCCATCTCATGCTTCTTTCCAACCTTTTCATCCCTCCATCTCCTACCATCAATCCCATCTAATCCAATCTATTGCATAAATCACACATTCGGTGTACCAACAGCTAGCAACAAAATTAAACATTCCAACAGCCAGTGAAAAATCCCAAAAAAGCCAAAATAGCTGAAGAAAGCCAAAATCATTCCAGCTAAGTCCAAAGTCAAAAAGTCAAAAAAAATAATAAAGAAAAATAAAGCGTCCATTGGTGAAAACTTGGCAATTCAAGTGCCTTGGACAAGTACCATGATGAAAACTTGGCAAACAAGTGTCATGCATAATCCCGCCATCCCCAGCTTAGCCTATCACCCTCATGCTTTTGGTCATCTCTTGACATCCAACTCCATCTTCCAATCTATACACCTATCCTCTATCCTCCAGCTTCCATCTCACACCATCCACTGATCTTTTGTAGCTTTAGCCAATCATCCCAGCTATCATCCATCTCCCTAGCACCTTTCACTTTTCCATCCTAGCTTGAATCCTATCACATCCATCGTAAGACCTCCTTCCACATGTCATCTTCTGACTGGGGGCACTATATTCCTTGGAGATCTTGTCTTGTCCATCCTCCCTTGTCATTAGTATCCCACTCTAGGCTATCCTCATGCAAATCCAATGTCATCCTCTCATTATCCATTCACTATAGCGCCATCTATCCATTCAGCTACCACCAACCTTAGCATTGTCCTCCTCATCATCATTGGATGCATCTTGTCAAATCCATATCTTTCATTATCACCTCATCCTTAGCTTCTGCCTCTTGCACCAACTTGAACCATCCTACTATCCTCTCATCATGAGCTTTTTATCCATCTGTATCATACCTATTATTGGTTTGTTAGCTTGCACCATATCTTGATTAGCCCGCTTGTAAATATCTTGGTCCGTTAGCTTGTAAATCCTCTTTAGCTTAGTACCATTGTATCTATCTAGAATTTGTGTCAGTTCCTCCTTGATCAGCATCTTGCACACATCACACAACCCTTGGTTAGCTATTCCAATGCATCCTTTAACTAGATCTCCTGTCACCAAAGTGTTATCCTTCTTAGTTCAGCTTGCCAGATGCATCACTCATCTAGATCCATCAACTTAGGTACTCTCCGATAGATCCTTGCAGGATATAGCTTTCCTCATGTTTGATCTTGGTCTATTAGTACCTTGTCCTACCCATCTCGTTGGCAAATAGTTCTCTTTTGGATTTTCACTTTCTTTCAATTTTGAATCTTCCCTTTTGGGTCTTGAAGTATCTTTTCCAAGCAATCCTTTTGTTCCCTCCTCTAGGTTGCCACGATCTTCCATATCATGGTATACTGTGAATGGGGCAATCTGAGTGTAAGGTCTTGATCAGGTCTTTCATTTGTTTTTCTTTTTTTCTTGTGGGTTACCTAGTGTCGGTTCCATGCTACTTCCTTTAGGAATCATATGTGATGCTGGGAAAATCCTTGCGTGTTTGTTTTGAGTCATTTTGTCAGTCATTTGGACAGTTGGTGAAAAGGCCTTGATGTTCTTGGTAACCTTGGCAATTAACCAATAGTCTTATAGCAAATCTAGTGCTCAACTACATGGTGGTACTTCTCTTTGAAGTATCCCCCCGCTCAAAAAGATTCAATGGTTTTCCTTCATCTCCATTATCCCCCATCCATATCCAGCATCTGTCTCTCCTACCCCATCTTATGCATTAGTATCTTTTCGAATCACTCCTCACCTTTAGCTTTAGGGATCCACAATCCTAGTCTTAGGGATCCACCAATCCAAATCAATCCACCAAGCCTCATCTTTTGAGATCCACAATCCTAGTCCTAGGGATCTCCAAAACCCATCTTCCGCCAATCTGACTCTTTGAAATCCTGTTACATCAGCATTTTAATCCCCTCATCCATCTCCCCATCCTGGATTCCTTTTATAGCGCTCTGCTCCTTCATCCTCTACAATCCCTAAGATCTTAAGCTTGCTTCCTCTTGTGCCTCTGATTCTCCCTTTATCATTCTCCCGTAGTGAGAGTTTGAGCTAACTAAACCTCTTCTCTTAAGCCAATCTGAGTCTTTTTTCTCATCTCAGATTCTTGTACTTTTCAAGAAGTCATCGAGGCTCGCTTTCTCTCCCTGCCACCTTCTTGAGGGGGCATCTTGCAGTCCATTCTCTCCTCTTCTGCTCTAGCCTTGGGCATCTTATTTTCTTATCTTTGATGCCATGCCACTTGCGGCATCACATCAAAGAGGGGAAAAATGTAGACACCTAAAAACCTTTAGAAAATAAAGTATTTTTATTTTTTGAAAAATTCCTGATGACATCATCATTTATTAATTAATTAATTATTTAATTAGTTAATTTATTTTTATGCCATTAAATCCCTTTATCTTAATTAAAAATATTTAATTAAGGAATCCCTGCCAAAAATGTTTAAATCTTATTTAAACATTATTTCCTTATTTATTAATTATTTAATTAATAAATTGACCAAAAAACCCAAAATAAATAAAAAAATTATTTTTTGCCCAAAACTTGGCCAATTTCCTTAAGACCACTAACCTCTTCCAAAATTTTCTAATCCTTCTTTAATTTTGATTAAAGGCTAATCCCATCATTTCCTACCCCTAATCCCAACCCAAAATATTTAATTAAGTTAAATATTAATCCTCATGTTTATTAAAAAAGTTTTAATAAATATCTCCTCAACCCAAACCCTTGAAATAAATAAACTTTATTTATTTCGTAAAAATCTAATTTATCCTCATCCTAAGAAGTTCTAGACTTTTCTAGAAAGTCTTCATCCTCATCCTAGGAAGTTCTAGACTATTCTAGAAAGTCTTTATCCTCATCCAAAGTCTAGACTCTTCTAGAAGATGTCTTTAAACCTAATCCTAATCCCCTCCTAACCTTGTCACATTCTCTAAACATGGGTTAAGACTTATTAACCCAAGCCAAAGTTAACAAATATCTCCTCCTTCACCCACCCTCATTAAATGCCATCCACTTGCCTATCCCTAAGCTAATCCTAAACCATCCTAATCCATCCTCTAATCATTTGCACAATCCTAAGCAAGCTTAAAACCTTCCTAATCAATCCCAAGTCGAAATTCCTCTCATCTCCTTCAAAATATCCCAACCATAAAACTTTATGAAGCCCACTAGGCCATAAATGACTCTTCCAAGCCCTTTTATCGCTCTTACAAGCCATTATGAGGGTCTTTATGAAGATTTTATCCCTTGAGCCTCCTTTGTTGACTAATCCTTCTCCTTTCCTCCATCCTCTCACCCTGTGACATGTGTCACTCCCTGATTGGCTATAAGGAAGCACAATCCATGTGCTCTCCTCTCATGCAATTTGAGCCCTCCATGAGCTTTTTCCCATCCTTGCATCTTAGCCCTCAATCCCTCAAGCCTCTTGCCTATAAATTGGATCCTTCCCCTTTGCAAAACAACACAGTCCATGAAGTAAAGTCATAATGCCATTTTACATCAAAACCATACACTCACACCCAAATTCCAACTCCATTTGAAGCCCTTTTTGAAGCATAAGCTTGAGCATACATCCTATCTATTTAGATGAAGCCACTCAACAAGAGAGCTTCTCATTGAGAGAGTCCATTAATGGCTCATATTCTCAATTGAGAGCTCATCTTAGTCTATCTTGAAGTTTATGAATTTTGTTTAGTTTGTAGAAGCTTTATTTAAATTTGGTTTCTATTAGCATACTAACATTGCTCCTATACACATAGTACATGTATTGAAATGAAGGAATCATTGGTTAACACCATTTTAGTACAAAATGAGTGAAGAAGTAGCTAGACCATATATTGAGCAATTACTAGATATGCTAGAGAATCTGATTCTACCAAGGTTTGGAACCTGTGTGAAGATAAAAGATACCTTTTTCAAACAAGAGGCAACATAAAAAAATGAAATAATTCAAAAAGGAATCAAGTAATATGATCATCCAAAGCAATAGAAGTCGAAGAGATGTATGATGAAAAAATGGAGAAAAAACTCATAGGTTCACCACTAAAGTTTAAATCACATATGAATGTTGAAAATAACCAAAAACAAGGAAGAAGACCAATACCATCAAGCCTTCCAAGGTAGAGACTTATAGTAGGAAGAAGACTAAGAAAGAAGTGTCATCGGTACCAAATGAAAAGGGGTCATTAATGAAATAGATGGATATTGAAGTAACAAAGGTAGGGAAGAAAGGTAAGAAACAACCACCTTCACTTACACTAGATGATATATTAGATGACATAATTAAAAATGGAAACTATTCTACATTGAAAAATAGATTCTCCTAGTTCAATAAGGAAAATAAAAACAAGATTATAAGTGTAGTGTTAGTAATCTTGAGAGCATTTGGCAAGCAACCATCATAGATTAGAGATAAGTTTCCTTAGGAACTGAGATATATAGTATATTTAAAATTGCAAGTAGGTGTACATAAGTTCATAGAGATACTTGATTATTCTCTCACAAAAATGAGACCTGAGCTAAACAAATTGGATAGGAGGATACTGGCATAAGTATACAAGTGAGAATTTAGTTTGAAAGAGAACATATCAAGGATAATCATTGATCAACTAAAGGAGGCATATGAGAGTGCAATTAGCATTGAAAGGAAGAAGTTGAATAGGTAGAATAATTTAGTATGAAAAGAAAGGAAGATGTCTCAAAGGTGAAAAATCCTAAATGCACATACTCCAAGGGAAAGAGTGTATTGTAGGAGAATGAGAAAGGGAATAATTACAAAGATGGACAAGGACCCTATAAAGAAACTGATAAGGACAAACCAATTAATATTAATACAAGTAAAGAAAGGGAACAGGTGTCAAAAAGGGTGGATAGGACTTAGCATACCAAGTACCTAGTGATAATAAGACAAAAGAAACTTGTAGAAGTAACTAAGGATAAATACTTTAAGTTAAAAGAGCAACACAGAGCACCAAAGATTTATAAGGTGAATTTGAACAAGAAAGAAATATTCCATAAGTCACACAAGGAATTTCAATCATAGATGATTCCCCATTAAAGAAAGTCATTGAAGAAAAGAATGAGTCCCCCATAATTATGACTCAACCATAGATATTGGAAACCATAAAAAGGTTACATTGGTAGTAGAATCATCTCCAAACAAGGAGCATGAATAAGAGAAAGAAACCTAGTTAAGTAAAAAATGCCAATGAAGGAGAAGATTCCTAAGAAGGAGAAAAATCAAGAATGATAAAAGTCATTAGAAAGAGACAATCTAGATACACTAGAAGAGTAAGTACAACAAGAAAAAGGAAAAGCTACTATAAGAGAAGCAATACTCTCAAGATCTATGGTGTCAAAAGAAAAGACACGAGAAAAGAAAATGTGAAAAGAACTAAGTCCTCTAAGAGAAAGGAAAACACATATGAAGATGAACTTGAAAGGAAGAAAATGTGAAAGGGTCAACATGCATCACCCTCGTCATCCTCTTCATCCATCTCAAAGGATGAATTTTAAATTTTTGAGTATGATGCAAAAAAAGAGTTGAGATAAAATCACTTAGAAAGTGATAGTGGAAATAAAACTGAGACTTAAATAAATGATTCTTTCATAACTCAAGGAATATTCAAGGTTAATAGAGAAGTGTGAGAAGATTAAAGTCACCAGTAAAAGACAAGAAAATGCCAAAATGCTCATCAAGACCAAAGATATAATTGTAGATCTAGAATCAACAATCACTTATGATTCTAGTACTAATTTGATCAATCAATTTACTCACATAGTTGACAATATTGAGGAAAAAATCAAAGATATTGAGACAATAGCACAAAATAAAGTTGAAGAAAATAGAATTGAGCAGTTGGTAAATCTCATTGATCTCATAAATGAAACACTTTAGGAACTAAAATATGAGATAATCAAGGCACTTAAGGTCATTACACCAGTTTTCCAGAATGTGTCTAATCCAAGTTCATTCACACATAACTTAGAATAGACAATATATAAATCTCAACAAGAGCTTCAATAGGTGCAAAGTTCATTCAATGCATTGAAAAATTTAGCAATAGAGTATATAGCTAAGGATTAGGAGACCATTAAATTGATTCATAGATTAAAAGGTGAACATGACAAGAAGAATCTAAAGCCCTTTGAACTTGAAAGTATTTGGTCACCCTTGATAGGCATCATTCAAGGGCATATCAAATATTCAAAGGAAATCATAGCCAAACCACTAGTTAGTACTTTTGATGGCATAAAAAAAATATGGCTAACATCCAAAGTGAAACTATTACTCTCACTAACTTGAAGGCATCATGGGTCACACAACTTACAAGTGCACATAATCAATATAAATATAGATTCGATAAATTTTGATTCTTTGTCATTAAGTGACAAAAAGGGAGAGAATATGAGGCATTATTGAGAAAAGTTAGTGAAGAAGGATAAAGGTGTTAAGAAAGGAAAGATGATGAGAAAGAAAAGGAGGGGATATAGTATCAATAATAAGAGAACAAGAAAGGAGGAGGTATCAATAGAGAAGAGTTAAAAGGTAAGGGAGTTGATGCAAAGAACAAGTATAAGGAATTGGAGACCATATTGTGGGGAAGTCTCACAAATTTTGACTAATTCAAATTTTTTTGAAGAATGATCAGAGTTACATCAAAGGTTTTTTCATCAGTACCAAAGGAGGAGATTGTTGGACTTATCAATTAGTTTGGTAGGATGACTAAGAGAATAGTGATGACTAATACTTAGCATCACAAGAATTTGAATTTTTTCATTGATTAGAAATTAGTTGAGGAAGATTAAGAGGTTAAAAATCTATGCAACCACTAATAGGAGATTGTACTAATCAAAATGTGAATGGTGACTCAGTGAAATTCATGATAGGTAAAATAGACAAAGTGAATAGTTAGTTGAGAATCAATGATGAAGGGTCACAAGTGATGTAACATAACAAAAGGACAATCAAGAAGAGTAATGTGACATGCATCCAAGTTGTACAAGTTGAAGGATGTAAGGAAAAAAGCTAGATATAGTCTCACAAGAATAAAATAAGGCCTATGAAGCTACAAGCCTACCCATAGGTAGTTAGGGGTGCTATGTGACACACACACACACACACACACACACATATATATATATGCATTTCAAATTTGAATATGAGATGGATTTTAAAGTTTGCTTTGGCACCCAAGGTTTGGAGTGTGTAAAAATATTTTTCCACACTTCATTATGTTTATTAAAGTGGGTGACTTTATGTAATATCAATTAGAGGGGAGGATAATGTAGTTATAGACCATAGAGTTGTTAAAAAAAATCCTCCACCAAGATAACTAAGAGGCACGGGGGCAGGGGAATCACTTCTCTAGCAATTAAAAAATTCATCTTCTTTAAAAAGACTTAACCATTCAACCAAAGTAAAAAACCATAATAATTTTTTTATAGATAATTACACCACATATGTTGATTAGGGAAACCCTTGATCAGAGGGAAAACCCTGGTGGGAATGATGCCCACAAGATGATGTACTAATATAAATATTCCTTGTTAGAGGATGGACACTATTAGGAGTCTATTACAACATTTAGTATGATGAGTCCCTATTAGGAGACTTTAAATCCTTGTTAGGAGATTCCAACCCTATTAGGAATTGTGCCAACCCTATTAGGAGTTGTGGTACAATGTATGCAAGAAGAGCCCACTGCCCAGACATGCAATTTCAACTACAAGAAGAGCTCACTACTCAAACAAGTAATTTACTATTATCTTACTCTTTCCTCTATCCTATATACCAGATCAATCATTTTTAGACTTGTGGACCAGGTCATGAACCTTGAATCCAAATACCAAACCTCAGATCACTTAGCAAAACCTCGGCAATGAAGTTTCCTTTACTTTTGCATTACTTTGCTCAACTTTGCATTTTGTACTTTACTGTTGCTTCTCAATAATTCAAATCCACACTTATGATAAAGGAAAATGTCCTTCCTTTATACCGAGTCCATAAAAAAATTCCTTGAGTTGGCTATTAGACCTTCTCAATTAATTATTATAGGACCACATTAAGAACACGTTACACTTAGAAATAACATTAATCTTCCACCTTGTAACTTGAATAAATTTTTGTACACACAATATTATGAAAAGAAAGCTTAGCCACATCATCTTCAACATGTCTTCTCCATGTCCTTAACCTCAATCCTCAATATATCAACTCTACTAAGAGACATAATAAGTTTACTAGAACATGCCTCTATAAACTCTATCTTAGAATTGACATCACCAAAACTTACATAACTTTTTCTAGACTTATCCTTTCTTCTTCTGACATTAACTAAATATATCAGATACTTAGAAGTATCTCTCATATTATTGGGTGGTTATAATGCTCAACTAGCCATTCATGCCAATGTGATCTTTTCGTTGTTATTCTATCCGTTACTCAGTCATGAATGTGATTCCCTCATAGGAATATCATCATCATTCATGATTCCAACAAATCTTCCAAATCTTCCAACAATCTCCCCCTTTGGCATTGATGGCAACATAGATGAAAAACATCTAGTTCCAAGAATACCAACAAAAGTATGTTCATCTTCAAATCCTCTTCATCAATCATTCTCCCCTATTGATATACCTCAATATGCTCTAAACCAAACTATTATTCCACATATTGTGCTTATCCTAAACATCTTCTTCAGCATAATGTTTTTCATGCTAAACTTCTCCCCCATTGACATCAATGTCAAAGGTTTTTGCAACCAACATCTCTGCATCAAACTCTGTAACAACTGATACTTACTAGCTTGAGTGTCAAAAGACACTGTTCAAAACAACATCAATAAGAGTCATAGATGACTTTCTCCATCACAGATACTCCTCCATTCAGGAAGCATTAGCATTTAGTCCATACAATACTAATTCTTTGTTACACCAGACTGATGCACTCTTACATCTTCTACTCTAATGTAGGAAGGGGCATAACCCCAAGCATGCTTCACAAATACTCAAAAGTTTCTTTGGAAAGAGGCTTAGTGAATATATCTACAATATGATCTTTAGTGCTCACATGCTCCAATTTGATTTCCTTTTTTGCAAATTTTTCTCTCAACATATGATACTTAATAGAAGTGTGCTTAGTCCTTGAATGCAATACTAGATTCTTAGACATATTTACCATGCTTATGTTGTCACAATGTATAACAATAGGTTCACTGATTTCTATCCTTGTATCCTTCATCATCTACTTCTACTATACTTTGAGATGTACAATCATGCTTCTTGCTTAACCAAGAAACCAATCTTCCTCCAAGAAAGAAAGCTCCTGCACTGGTGCTCTTTCTATCATCCATACTGCCTACCCAATCTGCATCAGTATAAGTACTTAGAGTAAAATCATTAGATGCAAAATCATTGGATCTATCATACCATAATCCAAACTTAGATGTTCCCTTCAGATATCTAAATATCCTTTTCACTGTTGCATAATGTGCTTCTTTGGGATCAACTTGGAATCTTGAAACAATTCCAACTACATTTGCTATATATGGCCTTGTGTGAGTGAGATGCTATTATCCTTCGATCATAGATCTGTACTTCTTCTACTCAACACTAGGAGTCTCATCCTTTTTAGATAGCTTGTGACTAGTTACCATAGGTGTTCCAATGGGTTTCCAAACCAAACCTTTTTAGTAAATCCTTGAAGTACTTAGTCTGATAAATAAAGATTCCTTCTTTATTCAATACAATCTGCAATCCTAGGAAATATTTCATCTCTCCTATCATATTCATTTCAAATTCTTTCTTTATTTCTTTCGCAAACTTTTCACTTCCTTCATCATTTCCTCCATATATAATGTCATCAACAAATATAACCAAAATCATCAAACCATCATTAGTTTCTTTCTAATACAGATTACTATCTGCCATACCTTTGCTATAACCAAGTTTTGTCAAATGTTTGTCCAACCTTGCATACCAAGTTTTGGGTCCTTGCTTCAATCCATACAATTATTTCCTTAGTTTTCATAATATTTCCTTGTCATCTATTTAAGGACATCCTTTAGGCTACTCAATATATACCTCTTCTTCAAGTTCTCCATTCAAAAATGTTGACTTGACATCCATCTAATATACTTTGAATTTCTTCTGTGCTGCATAGACTAATAATAATCTTACTAGTTTTATTCTAGCAATTGGAGCATAAGTCTCCTCATAATCTATCCTTTCTTGTTGTGAGTAACATTTATATACCAATCTTGCTTTTTTTCTTACAACTTCTCCTTGCTCATTCATCTTGTTCCTAAATACCCATTTAGTTCCTATCACATTCTTGTTTGTTGGTCTGGGGACCAATTCCCATGTCTCATTCTTTTCTATCTAATCCAATTCCTCTTTCATATCTTGTTTCCAATAATCATCTTTACATGCTTCATCTACATTTTTAGGCTCAACTTGAGATATCAAGCATAGTTCTTTAGTTACTTTACTTCTTGTCAGCACACCATTGTCTTTGCTTCTTATGATCTATTTTGATGGGTGATTCTTTATCATGTTCTTTCTTGAAGTAGGAGTTGCTATCTCAACTCTTGGTTCTACTAAAGGTTCCAAGCTTTGTTCCTACCTTGGCTCTCCTTCATTCTATAAATCATTGTTAGTCTCAAGAAATACCTCATCATTCCTTGGCTTAGTAACAACATCATCATCTAAATTGTAATCAACTATTCTCTTTTGTATTCTAAAATTTTCATCAATTCTCACATTTGTATTTTCCATAATAATCTCTTCTATTACTTTTTCTTCATTAACCAATCTAGACTCATTAACACAGTCTTTCAAGGATCTTTCCATACTTTCTCTAAATTCCTCAACTTCATCAGAAAGTAGACTCTTTCTAGCTTTTCTTAATCTCTTAGGACATTTAGATAAAAAATGACCAAACTCTTTACATGTCCAACAAAAAGAAGATTTCATACCTTTAGGTTCTCTCTTCATAAGTAGATCAATACCTCCATCTATCTTTATGTCTTATTTTGATCTGGATCTATCTTCACTTGTGCAACTGTTCCCTTGTATACAATAGAAGGATTCTAGATCTGTAAACTCAAAATTTTGCTCTTTATACAAATCTGATAACTCACCAAGAATTTCCATAACTCGGGTGTCAAAATTTCTTCTGTCAAATGTAGGACTATGTTCTCTAAACATGTTCACCATGTATCTCCCAAAGTTGTTAAAATTTGTCTTCAAGGACCTAAGGCTCTAATACCAATTGTTAGAAACAATAGTCCACCAAGATAACTGGGGGGGAGAGGGGTGAATCAGTTATCCAACAATTAAAATATGTATCTTCTTTAAACAAACTTAACCATTCAACCAAAGTAAATAACTATAATAAAATTTTCATAGATAATTACACTAGATATGTTGACTAGGGAAAACCTTGGTGGGAATGATGTCCACTAGATAATGTACTAATATAAATATTCCTTGTTAGAGGATGGACCTTGTCAAGAGTTTATCACAACATTTAATATAATGTGTCCCTGTTAGGAGACTTTGAATCCCTATTAGGAGATTCCAACCCTATTAAGAGTTGTGGTACAATGTATGCAAGAAGAGACCACTGCCCAAACATGCATTCAACTCAAGAAGAGCTCATGCTCAAACAAGTAATTTATTGTTATCTTCCTCTTTCCTTTTCTCTTTCCTATATCCTATCAATTGGGCCAATCACTATTAGAGCTTGTAGAATAGGTCACAAACCTCAGATCCAAATATGAAACCTTGGATCACTCAGCAAAACCTCGACAATGAAGTTTCCTTCACTTTTGCACTACTCTGCTCAAATTTTCATTTCATACTTTATTGGTGCTTCTCAATAATTCAAATCCACACTTATGATAAAGGAAAATTTCCTTCTTTTATACTGAGTCCATAAAACAATTCCCTGAGTTGGCTGTTAGACCTTCTCAATTAATTATTATAGGACCACATTAAGAACACATTACACTTAGCAATATCATTAATCTTCCACCTTGCAACTTGAATAACTTTCTATACATGCAATATTATGGTGAGTGAGATTAGCCACATCATCCTTAATATGTATTCTCCATTTCCTTAACCTTGATCCTCAAGATATTACTCTGCTAAGAGATGTAATAAGTTTACGAAAACATGCATCTGTAAACTCTATCTCAAAATAGACATCACCAAAACTTACATAACTTCTTCTAGACTTATCCTTTCTTCTTCTGATGTTAACTGCATATATCAAATACTCAAAAGTATCTCCCATAATCTCAAGTGGCTATAATGCTCAACTAGTTGTTTGTACCAACATGATCTTTCCATTGTTCTTCTATCAGAGACCATAGAAAACTACTATGTTGACATCAATGAAAAAATCAGTCATGATTGTAACATATCATCATAGTAGTACTCCCCCATAGGAATATCATCAACATTCATGCTTCCAACCAATCTTCCAACAATCTTTCAAATTTTCCAACAATAGCCAAACAATGGATAGGATAACAAGCACAATAAGGAAGAAGTGAACTAAAATAGTTCACAGGGAAAGCCAAGGAAAGGAAGAAGATCAAAGAATCTTCAAGGATCTATCAAGGAGATCTACAAGGCATGATTGTGCCACTATTAGATCAATCACTTAGATTTATTTCTCATCATTGCATATATTTGTAAGCTCTTAACTGGGAAAGATTTTGTAAACCTCCCACAAGGTACCTCCCAAAAGGAGTGTTTGTAAATCCTCTTGCCAAGTAGCTTTCACAAGATTTTTTAATCCTCATACGTTATGAACATTCCTTATAGAATGTGTTCTCAGAAAGAATAGTTGTGCCCTTTAACATGGCAACCTGTATATGCACTAAAAGGCTAGTGGGTATATTACTCCACTGTAGTTTTCAACCTCTCACTAAGGGTTTCCATGTACAAAATTCATGTGTAATTGATGTATGCTTTTTTGTGTTAGATTTCATGGGTTTATAGTGTTATCTTCATTGTTTTATTATTTCTTAAAAAATTGATGTTAAGGTTTGTATAACTAGGTGCTCAACTAACTAGCCTAAAAGTTTGTACTAACTCATCTTCCCTCTCAATACCAGTTTAGGACTACAATATGTTTGTGAAAAATGTTAGTAAATTCTATGCCTCCATGTTAGAGCTATTGCAAATGATTTAACATAGAAAATATCTTTAACATGGCATATATGCATCCATGAAAAATGTTTCCACTATGAAATATTACAAAAAAGGATAAATGAAGGGAAATGAACACATTAAAAAAGAGAACATGAAAGGAATCTACCACCTATTGAGTCAACATTAGAAAGACAAAAAAGAATGAGTTTCTACCATTTTACATCATCCCAAGAAGATAACACAAAGGAACATTTATGAACAGTGGTACACACACAACATAACATGTAACACAATATATAAGAATAGAGATACAAATGGAATAATATTTATGACATGGAGATTATTTTTATCACCTTGTGCCAACAAATAAATAAGAGTACCCTAAAGAAATATTTTAAAAAAAAACAAAAAAAAACATACATCACATCACAAGAAAATTACATTATGACAAACAACACAAGAGGAGATAATCAAGTGTATCATCTATCCCCCTTATCTTGGTATATCATGTTTAGAGAAGGCAAGAAACTCACAAGAAGAGCAAAGTCAAGCATTACAGATAGAGAAATAGCCAGTTGCAAACAAGACCCATGTTATAAAGATAGGTCACTATGTTTGTTACTAGGAGTGATATATAACTATTGTGAAAGTATAGCTGGTAAATCATGATGTATATCAATAGTCTCATACATATCATTAGAATCACTAGCATGAATATTATTGATAGTATCATGAACATCATCATCAAGAGTATCTTCATCATCAAGATTAATTGTAATAGAATTCAAGAAATGTCATGCCTAAAATTTAGGACAAAAGACAACAATTTTTTTATTTTTATTATTATAGCTTTCATTATGACATATCAACATATATATACAAAACTACACATGATACTTAAGCTACTCCATCAATAAAAATTTGTACTAGATTATCTGCTTTTAACTAACTATCCACATCTTCAATTAACCAACTCACTACCATCAAACTCCCCTTTACTAATACTCACTTTTATGACTAAACCCTTAGATTAATAGGGTTATATTTGTTTCCAAGCTATCCATCTTTTGTCTTCCCATTTACTAACCAAATTCTAAAACATTGTCCATTAACTAAATGAAATTTCACTACTAACCATTTTAAGTACCTACTATTCATCTAATGCTTTGAAATGACTAAGTTCAATTGTCTTAACTATCAAATACCTCCAAACTAATCTATTAACTAAATCCTACCATCACCTATTTCTTAATTACTAAATTACTAAATTGTTGTTAGTTTCACATTCCAAAACTTAACTATTTGGTAACTATTGTGGTGTCCACAACACGTGCTCTATTCCTCACTAGGAATGGGGACCCCCTAATTTTTTTGACTCTCGACTCACAGTTCAAGAGTCAGGAGAAGAAAATTTTGTTAGAGTTAGAATTTTAGAGTCAAAATTCAAAAAATTACAAAAAAATTAGAAAAGTGAAAAAATAACCAAAACAAAAAATTGAATTGAAAAATTTAAAATAATTTTGCACGTGCATGGCCATTGGCTCACCACACATGCACGACCAATGGTGTCATGCATTCCATTGGCACCGCATGTGGGAAGCCATTGGTGTGTCACGTGCACATGACCAATGACACCACCCGTGAGACCATTGGCATTGCACGCGAGTTTGAGCTGTGCACGCCCCAACTTTTGCATTGCATTGCATAGATTTGTGAGCCACACCTACCCCATGGCCATGCCGTAGCACCCCCTTTGTGTCGCACATGCCACCATACACACTACACATGCCACCAAGGGAAGTGCATGTGTGAAAAAGGTTGCGTGTGTGCTCCAAAGGGCCATGCGTGCCAAAAGGCCCTGCACGCACTAAAAAGGGCCATGTGTGCTATAATGCATCAGACACTCACCTGTGCACACCGTACACTCTATGCACATTTCAAACATGTTCACGCCAAAGCGCATCATGTGTGCACTTCGTATGCACTGTGCTCGCTTCAAACATGCCACACATGCCACAATGCATCACACAACTAGTTTTTAGTGTTTTTTATTTCGGTGTCATTAGGGTGTGTCTTAATTAAGCATTTTCATCTCTCTAGACTAATGTTTGCTTCTTTTTGTAGGTAAAAAAAGGTATCCTTAACTTTTCGAGTCATAACTTTTGACTCAGAGCTCAAAATTTAGAATCGCTTACACCATTGGAAAGAAGAACTGAAAATCTAATTTTAGTCTCTAAAATAGTGAGCCTTTAGTTGCCCAATTTTCAGAACCGATGAAAGTTTCAACTTGAAATTTTGAGCGAAAGACCTCCAAAAAAGCCATTTAAAAATGGCTAGAAAAAATTTCAAAAAAATATGAAAAAGTTTCAAAAATCTGATCATTTGGATTACTTGGTTTCTCACCGGGAAGGATAGGGTAGTTGTAGAGAATAGAGGTCGAAGATACAGAGCTTGGATACATGAAGCAGAACAAGTTCCTCATCTTATGTAGCTATTAATGACAAGATTTAACCTAGGTGCCTTAGGATTTCAAATTGAAGAAGTAGAAGAAATTTAAGTTTATGGAAGTGATTGGCTATAAAGAGGGTATAAATCATCAAAAATAGGCAAAGAATATATACAAAAAGTGATCTAAAACCCCATTTGAGCAAAACCCAGAAACTATTTTTAAAATTAACAAATTTGATTTTTTGGTGATTTGAGCTATTGAGGTGCATAGCTCTGTAGGTATGCAGGTCTACAGCTCCACATTTTTTATCTCCACAGCTTTGCATTTTTGAGCTCTGTAAGTCTGTACCTCTGCAATTCAGAGGTGCATCAACACTTGACTACCAGTTCCAAAAATAGCACTTTCCATGCATCAGGAGTGCATTCTGATGGCAAGTTAACTCTGACACATGCCTAGTGAAGGGGAAACTTCTATTTTTGGTGTATCCATGCACTTCCACTTTGACTGATGGCTTCCTCCTACTTTCTCTCTCATGCTTTCTTTGTTTTTGACATGTAGAGGGCTCATGCATCCAATAAATGAATAAAATATGGATGGAGTCCCTCTAAGCACCAGTTAGATTATTAGTTTGTATATACTTAGTTTGTTTTAATATTTTAAAAGCATTTTTATTGCATAAGGATATCTCTCACTCTCAACACAAATTGAGGAGATTATTTCTTATAAATACCCTATTGTAAAATGTAAGAAAGGTCATCATTATTATGTAATAAAATTATGCTTTTGGTGCTAGCATTTGGAGTGTAGTTATTCTTGCCTGAATGTGTCATTGTTTTGTGAATTTTATTAATGAGGTTGTGATTGAGCCAAAGGTTTATTGCATTGTTTATGGTTGTGTGATCTTTTAGTTCTGATGTTTGCTACAGATATATGAATTTCGTTGATGTAACAAGATTGAGAAGAGATCACCCGATTGTATCTACATAGCTTTTTGTCTCACACGACCGCACTTTCCATGGCCTTGCAATTTGATGAAGAGTGAAATATCATTCAATTTGTTAAAGTTTCTCATCGATGATTGAATCAGTGGATTCTAGGAAGTGTTGCGCCTATTTTCATTGGTTTCCTACTGATTTCTTCGAAGGTTTAACTCACAACATGTTGTGTTCTATAGCTTATGTCTATTTAGGAATTTCAATTTCAAGTCATTTGATTTCATGTTATTTTGCTTTCAGTTTTGTTATTTTCTTTGCTAACCACTTGTTAGAATAGGAATGCATTTTAGTTGCATTGGTAGTTGCATGCATTAAAAATAGAAAATACAAAAATATTGTTCTTTTTGGTGTGATATTTTGAGACAAAAGAGTTTTTAGAGCCAGTAAAGGCCTCCTTGTGAACACTCACATTTATCTTCTACTGAGAAAATTTTGGTACGTCGCAAGACAAATACTGAACCTTGGAGTGGATCCTTAAAAAGATTTTCTTTTCAAGAGAGGAATTGTGCAATGGATTCCTGCCATTGACCTTGTACAAAATGAATGCCCAACAGAAGTGGCACTAGAAGGAGGGCCACAAATTGAACATACTCTTGGAAAAGAAGAATATTTGACAAATTTTTGAAATTTTACACTCTTGCAATAATCTATGCTTCGCACAAGTTTCAAATTTTTTTTGATTTTTTTAGAAAATTCAGGTGCACAGGTATGCAGGTCTATAGGTTTGTAGGTTTGTAGCTACGTAGGTCCACAGGTCCACAGATATGTAGGTCTACAGGTCTGTAGGTGCACAAATTTTTGTGAAGTGCTATTTTGAGAAAGTGTGCTTCTCCAGAGGTGCACTTTTCTAGAATAAACACAAGTTCTTAGAACTCAGTCACTTTCACGAGCATCATAGTGATAAAGAGATTCCAAGAACTCCTCCCATTCACATTACAAATTCCATCATCATCGTTCACTTTACATTCCACTTCACACATTTCCATCATTATGAACCATGTCTTTCTTCAATGCCTAGAGTTCACCTTTGAATCTAACTGGTCCATTGCATGACTTCCCCAAAAATCTTGAAAAGTTTTGCCCACAGTTCATCTATGGAGAATCACAAAGAACAAAGGATGATCTTAAAATTTTCAAGGAGATTTTTAATCGAAACTAGATTTAGCATATGGATGTGGTATGCCACCTTTTTCCTTACACTTTGGGGGAAATGGCATTCAATTGGTGCCTCAATCTACCACTAGCATCAATAAGGTATTGGACATTTTTTGAGAGCAAGTTTCTAGAGCAATTCAAGATCTATGTTGATCCAGCTCTCCTACATCATCAGTTCATCTCAATTAAGAGGGATCCCCATGAGACTATTTCACGTTTTAATCATCACTTCTATATGATGTATCAAAGAATGGAGTTTCCTTACATTATACCACAAGAGGCTACCATCCAGGTCTATTTTGGAACAATGGATTCATTAACTTCTATTTTTCTAAGAAGGCTCCCACCCAGAGACATTGATACCATTGAAAAGGTCTTCAAACAAGTTTTTGCATTCATGAATCAAGTTACTGCTGCTCCAATGCTAACAATTACATATTTCGTATATGAGTCTCAAAAGACTACTTTCTTTGAGCAAAAGGCAGTTGCATCCACTGAAGCAGAAAGCAATATGGCTAGAGAGCTTAAGGCCATGAAGGAGATGATGTCTCTTTTATCCAGTGAACTTGTGAGAATAAAGTTGAATAGGCAATCATCCAAGACAACTTTTTGCCCAAAGCAATTTTTCTCAAAATTAGAGCTGAAATTTTGGCCTTTACAAGAACATCAACAATGAGAATAATCATATTACAAGTATGAGTCCAAGTGAAAATGGGTATGGGAACAATGATGTTTTAGATCGGTCTCACCAAATCATGGAGGAACAACCCCTAAAATTTAGTGCAATGGTGTTTGAATCACATGATAAGTCCAAAGGAGAAAAAAATGATGAAGATGATCAAGAGGAGTTTGCATTCCCATTCAATGAAGAAATTCTTCCAAGTGTGATGTTGCAATAAGTGTGGATATGCCAAGAAATTTAGAGGGTAAAAATAATTTTGAAGTTCCAAAACTCCATGAAGTTGCAAAAGATGATGAAAATGCAGAGGATCTCGAGGTTGGTCAGATTTTTGAATCAAAAAGTCATCAAGAAGAAGATACTGATTCTTCCTACTATGATATTGATTCCCCATCAGATAATGATAAGATACCTCCCTCAAAGCAAGATATGTCATTAGAAGAGATGGATAGAGTGCTTAGTTTGGTCTCAAGCTTTACTGTAGAAATATCTCTTTGCGGGTATTCCACACATATATCAAACCATGCAATAAACAAGTAATGTAGAATCCATCCATTTGGGTTCTATTCAGAAGAAAGTTGCCTCGATTTCTTGTTAGCTTGGGAGATTGCAATGGAGGGAAAGTATGATTTTGAACAAGATTCTTTGGGATACAAGGAAGAAAACTTCTTGGTTGATGATAGTAATGAATCCTATAATTCAAAAGGGAGGTTGGTAATTGAGTTTTCTAGTCCAAGGGAGCCCATAGTGGAACCTAAAGTGTTTCCAGGTGCACGTGAAGTTATGTACCATGAAATAAGACCACAAGAAGGAGAAATCACAATGTGTGAGTGTACCCCTATGGTGGGGGACTTGCTAGATTAGGTGATATCTTTCCATTATCCCTCTCAGTTTGATCATTTTCAATTTCAATATGATGCTAAAGGTAAGAGAACTTGTTTGTGGATTAATCATGGTCATAAAGAGTTACCACAACTTTTGATTTTGTATGATTTGTGCTCAGAATTTGAACCAAGATTGTCGAAGCTTTATTTTTTTGAGTACAAAGACAAGTCATCATTTTTGAGAACTATATGGGGTGGTTCATCACTATTGCACATAATGAGAAATCTACTGATGACTACCGCACATTCTTATTATTCAAGTTTTTCTATAGATAAGTTTTTGTTCTTGTTCTTGTTTTTGTTTTTCTTAGTCTTTTTAGTCTTTCTAGTTAGGTGTTAGTTTGCTTTGAGTCGAGTCTTTTTGTTTGGGTTTCATTTCTTTTTGTTTCTTTTCCTCATTAAGTTATGTCAGTTTATCTACTGATGACTACCACACATTCTTATTATTCAAGTTTTTCTATAGATAAGTTTTTGTTCTTGTTCTTGTTTTTGTTTTTCTTAGTCTTTTTAGTCTTTCTAGTTAGGTGTTAGTTTGCTTTGAGTCGAGTCTTTTTGTTTGGGTTTCATTTCTTTTTGTTTCTTTTTGTTTTTCTTAGTCTTTTTAGTCTTTCTAGTTAGGTGTTAGTTTGCTTTGAGTCGAGTCTTTTTGTTTGGGTTTCATTTCTTTTTGTTTCATTTCTTTTTGTTTCTTTTCCTCATTAAGGTGTACTTGAGATGTTTCTCAAGATTTTACTAACCACTCTTTGGTTTCGATTTCAGGAAGAGGTATTTCTTTGTCAAAACATTTGGATGATTGTGTGTCTTATACCAACCAAGCAACTGACATTTCTTGTGGAAATAGGGGACTTCAGTCTAGAAATCAGAAGCCTAGACCAACAAGTTCTCAACACTTTGAAAATTTAAAAATTTGATTATTTTAGGTATAGTTGAATTGAAGTCAAAAATGATGAAGAGATAATCCAAAATTTGACTAGTTCAAACAAGAGGGATCTCCTCGAAAGGTTGCTAAGATCATTGTTTGGCATGAGAGTTTCCTAAAAAGCTCTAAAAGAGGAATGCAAGGGATGTTCATAAGAGATCAAATCCAAGAAATGACATTGATGTTCTGACTACATAGTCTAAGCGTAGTCAGGATACAGAATAAAAAAGATTTTTAAAAAATAAGAAAATAAAGAAAATACGATGTTAAGTCTGAAGGATTCTAAAGATCTACAATGGCTAAAGATACATTGCAAAATAAAGTGTCTTGTATTCAAAAGTATTGTGCAAAAGGAAAAAAATTTAAAAGAACGTGGCATCCTACCAAGAGCCCTTGAACTAATTCTTTCATCTGGTTAAGAAATCGATTGATTAAAAGCCTTCATGGAGATTCTGAATGAATGAACTAGGAGGAGTGGAAGATTGTTTCAAGTTGTTAGAAAACTTTAATTGATTGCATCCTGACATGTCAAAGGGAATGAATACACAATGCACACACTGAGTTTGAAGATTTTGAATTCTGAGATATTGATTGTAAAGTTGTTCAAAAGATACTCAGGATGTTCAGAGTTTGGTTGGTGTTTGACACACATCAAAGGAATGTTTGCTAATGAAGAAATGCTTTGGTCATTTCTTCCTTTTTTTGGCGCTATTTGTTGTGGTGTCCACAACACATGCCCAATTCCTCACTAGGAATGGGAACCCCCTACTTTTTTTGACTCCCAACTCACATTTTGAGAGTCGAGAGAAGAAAGTTTTGTTAGAGTTAGAATTTTAGAGTCAAAATTTGAAAAATTACAAAAAAATTAGAAAAGTGAAAAAAACACAAAAAAAAAAAAATTGAATTGAAAAAAATTAAAATAATTTTGCACATGCACGGCCATTGGCATGCTGCATGCATGACCAATGGCACCACGCGTGCCACCATTGGCATCGCGCACGTGGCCATTGGCTCACCTCACATGCATGACCAATGGTGTTGTGCACACCATTGGTGCTGCACCTGGGCAACCATTGGCATGTCACGCGCATGGCCATTAGGACACCATGCACGTGTGACCAATGGCACTATGTGGGCGACCATTGGTGCGCTCCACCCTTGGCATTGTGCATGAGTTTGAGCTGTACACACCCCACCTTTTGCATTGTGTCACACAAATTTGTGCACCACACTTGCCCCATGGCCACACTGTAGCACCCCCTTTACACTGCACACACCACCATACACACTGCACGTGCCACCATGGTAGTGCACTTGTGCAAAAGGTTGCACGTGTGCTCCAAAAGGTCATGTGTGCCAAAAAGCCCCACATGCACCAAAAAGGGCCACACGTGCCATAACACATTAGATGCTCACATGTGCACTCCATGCACATTTCAAATGTGCATGCACCAAAGTGCACTACACGTGCACTTTAAACACGTTGAGCATGCAAAAATGCACCACACAACTAGTTTTTAGTGTTTTTTATTTTGGTGTCATTAGGGTGTGTCTTAATTAAGCATTTTCATCTCTCCAGACTAATGTTTGCTTCTTTTTGTAGGTAAAAAAAGATACCCTTAACTTGTCGGGGTCATAACTTTTGACTCGGAGCTCAAAATTTAAAACCACTTACACTATTGGAAAGAAGAAATGAAGATCTAATTTTAGTTCCTAAATAAGTGAGCCTTTGGCTGCCCAATTTTAGGGACTAATGAAAGTTTCAACTTGAAATTTTGAGCAGAAGACCTTCGAAAAAGCCATTTAAAAATGCCTAGAAAAATTTTCAAAAAAATATGAAAAAGTTTCAAACATTTGATCATCTAGATCACTTGCTTTCTCACCGAGAAGGATAGGGTAGTTGTAGAGAAGATAGAGGTCAAAGATACAGAGGTTGGACACATGAAGCAGAATAGGTTCCTCATCTTATGCAGCTATTAATGACAAGATTCAACTCAAGTGCCTTGATATTTTAGATTGAAGAAGCAGAAGTAGTTCAATTTTATGGAAGTGATTGGCTATAAAGAGGGTATAAATCATCAAAAATGGGCAAAGAATATATACAAAAACTTATCTAAAACCCCATTTGAGAAAAACCCAGAAATCATTTTCAAAATTAACAGCTTTGATTTTTTGGTGATTTGAGCTATCGAGGTGCACAGGTACGCAGGTCCACAACTTCACATTTTTGAGCTCCGCAAGTCTAAAATTCCACATTTTTGAGCTCTACAGGTCCATAGCTCTATAGCTTCACAATTTAGAGGTGCACCGAAAGTTGATTACTAGTTCCAAAAATAGCACTTTCCATGCATCGGGAGCACATTGTGATGGCAAGTTAACTCCGACACATGCCTAGTGAAGGGGTAGATTCTATTTTTGGTGTCTCCATGCACTTCCACCTTGACTGATGGCTTCCTCCTACTTTATCTCTCATGTTTTCTCTATTTTTGACATGTAGAGGGCCATGCATCCAATAAATGAATAAAATATGGATGGATCCCTCTAAGCATCAGTTAGATTGTTAGTTTGTATATACTTAGTTTGTTTTAATATTTTATAAGTATTTTTATTGCATGAGGATATCTCGCACTCTCGATACAAATTGAGGAGATGATTTCTTATAAATACCCCATTGTAAAATGTAAGAAAGGTCACCATTATTATGCAATAAAATTATGCTTTTGGTGCTAGCATTTGGAGTGTAGTTATTCTTGCCTGAATGTGTTGTTGTTTTGTGAATTTTATTCATGAGATTTTGATTGAGCCAAAGGTTTATTGCATTATTTTTGGTTGTGTGATCTTTTAGTTCTGGTGTTTGCTATAGATATATGAATTTTGCTAATGTAACGAGCTTGAGAAGAGATCACCTGATTGTATCTACATAGCTTTTTGTCTCGCATGAGTGCACTTTTCCTAGCCTTGCAATTTGATGAAGAGTGAAATATCATTCAATTTGTTAAAGTTTCTCACTGATGATTGCATCAATAGATTCTAGGAAGAGCTACTTCTATTTTCATTGGTTTCCTACTAATTTCTTCGAAGGTTTAACTTGCAGCATGTTGTGTTCTATAGCTTATGTCTGTTTAGGAATTTCAATTTCAAGTCATTTGATTTCATGTTATTTTGCTTTCAGTTTTGTTATTTTCTTTGCTAACCCCTTGTTAGAATAGGAACGCATTTTAGTTGCATTGGTAGTTGCATGCATTAAAAAATAGAAAATACAAAAATATTGTTCTTTTGGGTGTGATATTTTGAGATAGTGAACAGATTTACTTCAATTATGAGACAAAAGAGTTTTTAGAACCAGCAAAGGCCTCCTTGTGAACACTCACATTTATCTTCTACTAAGGGGATTTTGGTATGTTGGAAGACAAATACTGAACCTTGGAGTGGATCCTTAAAAAGATTTTCTTTTCAAGAGAGGAATTACGTAATGGATTCCTACCGCTGACCTCGTGCAAAATGAACACCCAATAGTAACAACTATCTTTACCTCACTTTTGAGGGATCTTTAATCCACTAATTTCTAATCATATGTCATATAGATACACAACCCTTCTTTTATATTGAAAGCTACCTAGATCTATGTAGACCATAATTACGTGATCTAACTATATATATTTATTTAACTCCCATAATACTAAAATTACATGACATAATGTGTGTGTGTGTGTGTGTATTAACCACATATGTGCTATCAACACATCATAACACCCATGTGACAAATCACATCTAGTATATACTTATTATACATGTCATTTGTTATTAAAATATTTCATAATATACTTAAAGTTAGTTGTACTATTATACTTTACCCCTTAACTATGATACTAATAGCTTCTAACTTCTTCCAACTAACTTTATTATTATTATTAAACTTACCCCTAATTAAATTAATTCTAAATTCTATGAAATGCATTACTAACTAGTATACTGCATAGACATGTTTACTAACACACAACTTAAACTTTATTTCTACCTTCCCAATCTTGTCTCCTAACTACCAACATCTTTAATAATTCCATTACCCAACCCAAATGTTTCTACCCCAACATAACCCCAATGGATCACCAACACCTTTTCGCCTAATTAATTTTCCCTTAACAACTTAAATCTGCATTCTTTCTCCCCCCCAAGTGCCTAACATCCTAGGAAGGTGTGCATATTTGTCCTATTGATGGGGATGCCTAGGAGGGAGTATTCTAACCAAAGTTAGACCCACCAAGTAATCCACATCCCTTTCATGTGTAAAACAAGGTGGGAAATGTCTAGGGTGGGGCCACCTCCTTGGTTGCAAGTTTAATCATTGAATTGTTTTTTTTCTTGCTTAGATTTAATGTTTAATCATTCCCCCATTTCTTAACTCTTACACATCTTCCATCTCCAAGGTTCCTATACCAAAGTGGGAAATCTTTCTTGATTTTTAAAACTAAATATTTAACTAATATTAATTCATTTTTCCCAAGGCAAAGATGGTGATGGGTGAAAAGGGACTACATTTAAATGTCGTATTCTTTTATTCTTTAAAACTCTACTCTCTCCCCTAAAAGGGATGGGCGCCAATAGGAAGAGTTCTAACTTATGTTTGAAGATTGGGCAGCCCAAGGACATCATTTTCATGTGACATGGGGTGGTATGTAGGATGGGGATGCCTAGTAACTATTAAATATATTAAAAATTTCACTTGAATCCTCTTTTTTTCAAGGTGGGCACCCATGTTATTCAAGTTTCTTTATATATTTACCATTATTTTAAGTTTACTTTTATTATTTATTTTATTTCTTGTACCATGTTTTGAATTAGTAAATGTATATGTCTTTTTTTTCTTTTAAATTCTTGTGACTTTGGTAAAGACTTAGGAGGTCTAGAGTTAGTCAACTTGTATTATAACACCTAGATCTTATAGGCTCCTACTAGGAGTATCAAAGCATATTCTTTGTTAGAATTCTTTAGAATAATTGAGGCGGAGGGGGGGTGAATTAGTTATTCAAGGTCCAAATGCCCTAATAATACTTTTTCTCTACTTTTAATGAATCCATACACTTTTCATCCATCCAAACTTAAATCAACTATATTAACAAGGTACAGTACATCAACATGTAGAGATAAAACATGGAAGATCAACACATGACACAATGATTTACATGGAAACCCAATTTGGGAAAAACCACCAATAACATGCTACTCGATTTTCACTCTTCTAAAGTGATGCCCTGTTAAAAGCCTGCCTTGTTAAAGGCTTACAAAACATTGTTAAATGTGACCTTGTTAGAGGATTTCACCAAACTGTTAGGAATGGGCCTGGTTAAAGGGCTTTTGAACATTCACTTGGAATGTCACCCTATTAAAGGATTTACCTCATGGCTATTAAACCAACCTAAGTCCATAGGATTTAAACTATCTATTACAATTGCTAGAGAGTAACAATAATGGCTTTTTGATCTGATAAAACTTACAACATAATTTGCAGATTTCATATCACACTTCAGTTCTATCCTTTTGCTTGGCTTTAATCACTTCAGCTCTAACTGTTTGTCTTCTTCTCAAGCTTCGTCTCCTTCAATCTTCCTACTCATCATACCAATGCATCCATATCTGGGGTCTTCTTATTGAAATAGAGTAACTATGCTCTCTTTCCTCCTTAGCACCTCCTTCAACATTTTATGCTTTCATGCTTGATCGCCTCTCGCTCTCTCTCTCCTTAGTGAACTTATGTCTCCTTAAATAGAAATCTGATTTGCCTTTTCTGCTCAATTCTCCCTCTCCAATTTTAGGGTTTCAAATGGATTAGGTAGGATACAATGTATCTATCCCATATCTTGTTCTTATTAAAAACTTTGTTAGTTGTATCTTTTAAAAATGTTCTACATGGTGTTCTGTGCCACCAGCTCATCATTCTTATCTTCCATTTAATTTACAAATTTCTAGATAACAACCTTGTTGGCTTAGATCTGGCAAATCTTCAATTTTTAAAATAATGCAACAACTCAACATTATTGATTTACTGGTGCTCGGCACCTCTGTATTACTCGGCACTATTGGTTTTCTGATGCTCGACATCTATTTCCTAGATAGCTCGACACCTAAATAAAATTGTATCACTCGACATCTGAAGTTTACTCGGCACTTGATAAATTCTGTATCACTCAACATCTGAGGTTTACTCGACACTTGATAAATTCTATATCACTCGGCATCTAAAGTTTACTCGGCACTTGATAAATTTTGTATCACTCGGCATCTAAAGTTTACTCGGCACTTGAAGTTGAACTTGCTCAACTTCAACTAGGAATCTGTTCGGCACCTATTGGCTTGCTCGGCTCCCTCTCTCTAATGAACTTTAGTTAGGCTTTATAGATGTCTTAGCTAAAAACCTTACATCTTTGATATGTTTCAGTGTGCCCATTCTTTGTGTCTTATAGTATGTCATCAACACACTTTTTCATCAATGGCTTAGCTGACCCTTGTACTTCATTACAACATCATAACTTCAACCTTTCTCTTGGTGTACTAGTTACATCTTATTTATTGCCTCCTTCTTGTCAATCAACTAACTAATAGTATTTGGATCACTAAAGCAATTGTCATTCCTGCAAGTAGCAAGTTTGACATCAATGACAAAACAATGATTGAGAACATTCTTTACCAATTCCATATGATCATTCTAACAACTTTCCTCATGATCTTTTCAATCATTTTCAACAATCTCCCTCTTTGGCATTGATGGCAAAATCAAACTGATCAATTGTTTAACTTAGTTACCACCAAGATTGTATACATTGCCTACTACTTTTCTTGGCTACTGTATCGTTGCTGCATCTTTACTACTAATCTCATATATCTCCCTGTTTCATATATATCTCCCTCTTGCTTTGTATTGATCAAGTTTCTGCATATTTCTCCCTCTTTGACATAAATGCCAAAGATGTAGCATCTTTATCATGAAAAATATAAGCTTTGACTTCTTTTTGTTTTTCTCCCTCTGTCAACATGCTTGTGACTGATTTGGAGTTTCTACTCTTGCTTTCATCCTCTGTAACATTCTTCTGATAATTCAATGATTTATTGCTGGTGATGCAGGGCAACTTTCTTGTTGCTTTAAACTACTTGAGTTAGGGGTATTACCCCCAACTTTCCTCTAAGATATTGATAAGCATCCTTTGGCAATGGTTTGGTGAAGATATCTACAATTTGTTCCTTTGTGTGAATGTATTCCAACTTTACTTGTTTGTCTTCTACCAGTTCTCTGACATAATGATACTTGATTGTGATGTGCTTGGTTTTTACATGCATAACTGGATTTTTGGATATGTTTATAGCACTTGTGTTATCACAATACAATATCACAGGTTTTTTTACCTCTTCTTTCATTCCTTTCAATAGATGTGTGAGCCACACAATGTTTGTGCAATTGACTACTACTGCCACATATTCTGATTTTGCAGTGGACTAGGATGTGCATGTTTTTTTCTTGCTAGTTCAGGTAACTAACCTTTCACCTAGAAATAATGCACCTCCACTTGTGCTTTTTCTATCATCAATGTTTCCTCCCCAATCTGCATCTGTATATGCGTTGAGCTCAAATTTTTCATTCTTCTTATAGTATAGACCAAAGTTATCAGTTCTTTTAAGATATCTCATTATTCTTTTTACTGCTATGAGATGATTTTCTTTGGGATTAGCAGAGAATCTAGCCACTATTCCAATTGCTAATTCTATGTCTGGTCTACTATGTACGACATATTGTAGTTTTCCAATCATGGATCTGTACATTGTTTGATTGACTTTAGCTGATTCATCATTTTTGGATAGCTTATTCCCTGTTACTATTGGTGTGCTAACTAGTTTGGACTCCTCCAATCCAAATGTTTTGAGAATCTCTTTGATGTACTTTTATTGTATCACAAATATACCATGTTTTAGTTGATGTACTTGCTATCCAACAAAAAATTTGATTTCTCCAAACATTGACATTTCAAATTCATGTTTCATTTTGTCAGCAAAGCCTTTGCAAAGCACTTCCTTTCCACCAAACACTATGTCATCCACAAAGATTTTAGATACAATAATATCCTTACCTTCTTATGCTTTGATGTACATGTTTCTGTTATCATCAGTTCTTTCAAATCCTATTTGCACTAGATACTTGTGAAGTCTCTCATACCATGCTCTAGGTGCTTGTTTCAAACCATAGAGTGCTTTATGCAGCTTACAAACCATATCCCTATTGTTCTCATCAACAAATCCTTTTGGTTGTTCAATGTAGACTTCTTCTTCTAGTATACCATTTTAAAAAGCAGACTTTACATCCATCTAATAGACTTTAAAATCTTTATATGTAGCATATGCAAGTAAAGTTCTTACTCCTTCCATTCTAGCAATAGGGGCGAATGTTTCCCCATAGTCTAGTCCTTCTTCTTGAGCATAACCCTTGCATACTAGTCTAGCTTTATTTTTGGTAATCTCACCATTCTCATCTAGCTTGTTTTTGAATACCCATTTGGTGCCAATCACATTCTTGTCAACTAGTCTGGAAACCGAACTCCAAGTTTTGTTCTTCTTTATTTGATCAATCTCTTCTTCCATAGCTTTATACTAGTCATCATCTTGTAATGCACCATATACTATCTTAGGTTCAGATTTTCTAATCAGACATGATTCATGTCTTAGTCTATTCCTTGTCATTGGTCTTGCATCTTTATCACCAATTATCTGTTTAGTAGGGTGATACCTTTTTACATATTTGGATAATCTTGGTTCTTTCCTTGTTTCTATGTTTGATATTTCTGATTCAGGGTCACTATGTACTGATTTTTTAGGTTGTTCTTCATCTCTTTCACATGTACTAACTTCATAATCAGATTGTGCATTTCTTTCATTCTACAACTCAGCTTCTGAATGCAACTCGACATTCACTGGTTGTGAATCGGCTGAAATTGAGACTTGTTGTTGAGTTTCAATTTGATTGACATCATCCTCATCAATCATTCCTTCATAGGAATACACAAAGGTTCTATATTCATCCATTCTTTTTGGTTCTTTAGCTTGGACTTCTGTATGTTCATAAAAGTTTACATTTGCACTTTCCACAATTTTATTAGTGTTAGTATTCAAACACTTGTATGCCTTACTTCTAGTGGAATAACCAAGAAATATGCCTTCATCACTTTTTGCATCAAATTTTCCATTTCTAGCATCTTTAAGGATAAAGCATTTGCAACCAAATACTTTGAAATGTTTTACATTGGGTGAGTGACCATACCGTAATTCAAAAGGTGTTGTATTTGTACCTTTCTTGACTTGTACTCAGTTTAGTGTATGAACAGCTACACTTACAGCTTCTCTCTAGTATTTTAGAGCAATAGTCGTTTCCATCATTAATGTTCTAGCACAGTCAATCACAGATCTATTTCTTCTTTCCGCAATTCCATTTTGTGGGGAAGTTCTAGGAGCTGACGTTTGTCTTTTGATTCCTTTGTCATTACAAAATATCTCAAATTCATTTGATGTGAATTCACCACCTCTGTCTGATCTTAGGTAGTTCAAGCTCTTTCTTGTTTCCTTTTCAACTCTAGCCACATACCACTTAAACATTTCAAAAGCATTAGATTTTTGCTTCAAGAACATAATAGTCATCATCCTGGAATAGTCATAAAAAAAAAACATTATGTACTTATCTCCTTTATAGCTTTGTACTTCCATTGGACCACATAAGTCAGTATGAACTAGTTCAAGTTCTTCTTTGGATGTATAGTTTTTTCTTTTGAAACTTGACTTTATCATTTTTCCTAGCTAACATTGTTTGCACATGATATTATCAGGCTTCTTCAATTTTGGTAAACCTCTAACTTTCTTCATTTTACTAATCTTGACCAAATTTTCAAAGTTGACATGACATAGCCTTCTATGCCATAACCATTCATCATCAAATTTTTCAATAAAACAAGAAACATCATCCATATCAAGGTAAAACATATTACTCCTTGTTTGATCTCCTTTTCCTATCAATTTACCATCAGTATCATAGATTTTTGCAATTTTGTTTTCAAATTCTACTTTGCATCCTATATTGCCTAACTGTGAGACACTCAGCAAATTGTAGTTTAATCCTTCAACATAGTATGCATTATCACATGAAGTTTTCTCTGTGATCTTAATGGAACCTTTTCCTTTGATTTGACATGGAGCATCATTACCAAATCTAACACTATTTCCATCATACTGAGGAAAGTTAACAAACTTACTTTTGTCTCCTATCATGTGATGTGAGCATCCACTATCTATGATCCACCTGTCATTCTTGTTCATACATGTTACTAGTGTTGTGGGCTCTTCTTTATCAGATTGGTCCTTCATGGCTACATAAACAACTTCATCATCATTATCATCAGAATTTTCTTCAACAATATAACACTTCTTACCTTTTTCTTTGTAATCTCTCCTGTCATCATCTCTTCTGAATTTGTTTATGTTTCCTTCCTTGTAATCCTTTTTCTATGTACATTTGGTAGAAATATGACCTACTTCATTACATTGAAACAAATTATAGGCATCTTACCTTTGAATTTTCCTTTTCCTCTGTGAAATTTTCTAGCAAGCAATGCTTCCAATTGTTCCACATCTTCCTCATTAGTGCTACTATCACTGAACGCATATTTCATTTTTCTTCCTTTCTTTGGTTTCACATGTTCAGCATCTTTTAGTGATAGCTTGGCCTTAAATGAAGATTCAACATTCTCAGGTCTGTAGTTGTCAAAGTTAGATAACTCAAATGCAGTGAGTCTACCTATTATACCTTCAAAAATTAGATTGTTTCCTAGTACACATCTTAGTTCTTGTATTGCTGATACTCTAATAGCATAGATAGGGAGCAAGGTTCTTAAGAACTTACTATTAACAATATCTTCATCCAATTGACCACTCAAGCATCTTATTTCACTTACCACTTCCTTTATTCTTGCGCCATATTGAGTAGCATTCTCATTTTCCTCCATTTTCATATCATCAAACTTTCCTCCGAGACTTTCTCTTTTTGCTCTCTGTACATTTTGATCTCCTCCATAGATGTCTGATAGGGCTTTCCACATTTTGAATGCAGTGTCACATCCTTTGATATCATCAAATTCAACATAGTTGAGTGCAGAGGCAAACTCCAGCATTGTTTGATTGTGTTCCTGCTTGTTTTTCATGTCTTTTGCAGTAAGAGTACCAGTTGGATCTATATGTTTAGTGACAATTGAATTTTGGGCATAATCTCTTATGGATCCAAGATGTAGCTTCATGAAACTTTGCCATGCAAAAAAGTTGTCTTTGTTGAGCTTGGGAACTTCTCTCTTAGGCATTTTGATATTTTTTGCTTATAGTCTCTTTAAACTGAATCATCAGTTTAGCTCTGATACCAATTGTTAGAATTCTTTAGAATAATTGAGAGGGGAGGGGGGGGGGGGGGGTTGAATCAGTTATTCAAGGTCCAAATGCCCTAATAATACTTTTTCTCTACTTTTAATGAATCCATACACTTTTCATCCATCCAAACTTAAATCAACTATATTAACAAGTTACAGTGAATCAACATGTAGAGATAAAACATGAAAGATCAACACATGACACAATGATTTACGTGGAAACCCAATTTGGGAAAAACCACCAGTAACATGCTACTTGATTTTCACTCTTCTAAATTGATGCCCTGTTAAAAGTCTGCCCTATTAAAGGCTTACAACACACTATTAAATGTGACCTTGTTAGAGGATTTCACCAAACTATTAGGAATGGGCCTAGTTAAAGGACTTTTGAACATTCAATTGGAATGTCATCCTGTTAAAGGATTTACCTCATGGCTATTAAACCAACCTAAGTCCATAGGATTTAAACTATCTATTACAATTGCTAGAGAGTAACAATAATGGATTTTTGATTTGATACAACTTACAACATACTTTGCAGATTTTAGATCACACTTCAATTCTATCCTTTTGCTTGGCTTTAATCACTTCAGCTCTAACTACTTGTCTTCTTCTCAAGCTTCGTCTCCTTGAGTCTTCCTACTCATCATGCCAATGCATCCATATCTAGGGTCTTCTTATTGAAACAGAGTAACTATGCTCTCTTTCCTCCTTAGCACCTCCTTCAGCATTTTATGCTTTCATGCTTGACTGCCTCTCACTCTCTCTCTCTCTCCTTAGTGAACTTATGTCTCCTTAAATAGAAATCTAATTTTCCTTTTTCAGTCAATTCTCCCTCTCCAATTTTAGGGTTTCAAATGGATTAAGTAGGATACAATGTATCTATCCCATATCTTGTTCTTATTAAAAACTTCATTAGTTGTATCTTTTAAAAATGTTCTACATGGTGTTCTGTGCCACTAGCTCATCATTCTTATCTTCCATTTAATTTACAAACTTCTAGATAACAACCTTGTTGGGTTAGATCTAGCAAATCTTCAATTTTCAAAATAATGCAGCAACTCGACATTATTAATTTACTGGTGCTCGGCACCTCTGTGTTACTCGACACTATTGGTTTTTTGAAGCTCGACATCTATTTCTTGGATAGCTCGACACCTAAATAAAATTGTATCACTCGGCATCTGAAGTTTACTCGACACTTGATAAATTTTGTATCACTCGACATCTGAATTTTACTTGGCACTTGATAAATTTTGTATCACTCGACATCTGAAGTTTACTCGGTACTTGATAAATTTTGTATCACTCAGCATTTGAAGTTTACTCGACACTTGAAGTTGAACTTGCTCGGCTTCAACTAGGAACCTGTTCGGCACCTACTAGCTTGCTCGGCTCCCTCTCTCTAATGAACTTTAGTTAGGCTTTACAAATGTCTTAGTTAAAAACCTTACATCTTTGATATGTTTTAGTGTGCCCATTCTTTGTGTCTTATAGTATGCCATCAACACACTTTTTCATCAATGGCTTAGCTGATCCTTGTACTTCATTACAACATCATAACTTCAACCTTTCTCTTGGTGAACTAGTTACATCTTATTGATTGCCTCCTTCTTGTCAATCAACTAACTAATAGTATTTGGATCACTAAAGCAATTGTCATTCCTACAAGTAGCAAGTTTGACATCAATGACAAAACAATGATTGAGAACATTCTTTACCAGTTCCATATGATCATTCTAACAACTTTCCTCATGATCTTTTCAATCATTTCCAACAATTCTTCTATTATTATATTGTTTTGCAATGGGGATGGATTTATTTTGCATTCCCATACATTTTCCAAAGAGGAAAATGTGCTCCTACAACAACTTTTCCCTTATGGATTTTTAAACCAAATCATACAAGGTATTACTTTCCTTCATTTTAACTGTGAAGCTAAGGTGATCGGTAGAAGATGAAGTTGAAGTTATTTCCACTTCCAAATAACCTTAGAGGTTTTCAAAATTTATCACTCTAATGTTTAGGCCTATTAGAACTTGAAAATAAATGTGTTAATTTCCACAAAAATGCAGTAAACTTAATAGAATAGAATACTTTCCTTTCATTGTATCTAATGCATGGTAATTCAATCTCCTGTGTTTTTTCAAAATTAAGCCAACCCTATCAATAAGGATCTTCAACCACCCATGAAATGTTTCTAACAAATGATTTATAGGCCAATGTGAGAAATAATATCTCATCACTCAATCTCTTCATATTTCATCAAGTCACATGATGTGAAATCTACAATATACACACACACACACACACACACAATCTTTCCTTACATATTTTCAACAAGATACGATAATAAGAATATACATCTTTATATCATAATGAAATGAACATGGAGACTTAACATCTTGACACATTTACAATGACATGGAGGATTTGTATCTCAACACACACTTGGTTTCCAACATTGCCAAGTATAAACCCTAATATCTCCAAGGAATCCATCTTCACAAAACCTGCAACACAGCACAAAACTTGGAACCATGGAGGCTCACCTCCCATCCTAGGCTTCTATGAAGCCACCCACTGAGTAGGGGAAACAAGGTCCAAATGGGATACACACATCCAACTTATGATCATGCATGACAAACTTACAAGATAACACATAATAACTTCCTTCCAAGGTTTACACTATGATTCACCATTGGAACCATTGCACATAGGTGAAGGTGTGCTTTCAACAAGGAGACTTGCCATATCATCACATATCTACAATAAATATTTTTCATGCCCTTTCAAGGCTTTTCACAATTCAACAATTTCATGCCCTTTCGGGGCTTTCACAAAAATTCTCCAACATACTACCATTAACCAGAATCCTTGAATACCCATACTCCATAATCTTCATTTCTACACCATCATTCCCTTATCACTCCCAAAATAAGATTTGAATGAATATGACATACAATGGAGCCCATACTCCAAGGTTCTCAACTATATTTCAAGCCCAACTAAGCCCTTCACCCTGGACTTCTCTTCCCTTCCCAAAGAGTGAGTAAAGCCCTCACACCATATCAACACCTGACATTCAAATCAAAACAAAAATATCAAGAAATAAAATCAAGAACTACATGATCATAATACTCATTCACAAGCATCACAACACAATGCCCAAATTCACAATACAAGATTCACAAACATCACAACACAATGCCCAAGTCCATAATGCAAGATTCACGGTACATTGCATGGACCCGTAAAAAATTCTCCATACTTGTAGATTCAATGTGTAATACAAAGGAAGGAAATGATCATGCTTGGAAACACTAACCTTGGTCCAAGCTAAGGAAAATAAAGTTTTTGTAGAGCTCCCTTCATCTTCTTCCCAAAACCCTTACTGTCTCTCAACTTAGAGAGTGGGTGAACAACCCATTAATTTGTACAAGACTCTCTAATAAGGAATTCCTACTAACTATTCCAGCAAAGACACCAAGCCACCTTTTCTTACAAACTTGTCTCCCTCTAAATTTTCTATAATTGACTTAGTGGAAATATGGGAGAAAACACATCTGACAACTCAAATTTCGAATTGATGGAAGAATGTATGGGCAAAGGGGCCCCTTAGGCTATCTAGTCACTATCATTGTCAAAATTAGGTCCCTAACATGTTATACTATCACATGGGTAACTCATTTTCATATGAAAGACACTTTGGGACCACCTAGTCACACCTCAAAACCCTAGTTGGTTTCCAAATTTGAATTTCCTTTGATTGTGACCCATCCCACCCCTTATCAAGTGGGTTTACTTACTCATTAGCAAGGTAATTAGTTTTAGGGTAAATTTCCACCATGATCACAACCCTAAATAACATGTCAATTACACACAAAGTGCCCAAGTGTTAAACACATTCCAAATCACCATGACATGCCCCTAATGCATCTTAATGATTAAACATGTCCAAATGCAAGAAAACTCACATTTACGAAGAAAAATATTTTCACAATGAGGCTTTTGAATCTTCCAAAGATTCAACTTGGTTAAACTATGTTCACAAAGGTTTGGAACTTTTTTCTCCCAAGAATTTCCATGGTTCCACTTCCTGTACATTAACTTGAGCATTAGTAGTCCAAGGAGGTTATATATATATATATATATATATATATATCATAAATGCACAAAATTTCAAATTTTATGAAGTTCCTATTAGCATATTTCAAATTAAATTTCCTTTCCTAATATTTTCAAATAAATCATTCAAGATGTTAGAATATCAAATCTGCATATCATAAACCATCATAATCAGATTAATATTTATCTACGTATCATAAATCATCATAATCAAATTAACATTTGTCTGTATATCTTATTAAGTCATTAAACATCTTAATCCAATTAACATTTTACATACTATCATGCAATAAAACTACATCTGTATGTGTTCGATTAGCCCATTCACAACATTAGGTTCTATTGCATAACAAAATCTATCCTTTAACACTAACATTATAATTTGACATTTCAATCATTTCTACAAATTCAATTTCTATTATAGCAATTGAAATAATTTAGAACATTAAATGGAATCATTAATTATATCAATTAGGTCCTAATGTATAGATCATTGAAGTGGAGATATTAAAATAACATAACTTTATAGTCTCGAAAGTATATCAAAATATCAAATTAGAAGTATCATAATGCAAATATGTCATCTATACTATGGTGGGTTAGGTGAGGCCTCACAAGATACAAATAAAATTGTCAAGTTTGTTCATTTTTACTTTGTTTAAATTTGCTTCCTCCATAGGCTCAAGCATGGGTTGGTAAAAGGGAAGTGAAGCATGAGGAGGTGTATAAGGTGAAGCGATGTTTTAAGAAACATGTAGATGGGCTCTAGCTTGACACTTGCAACAAATATCATGATCACGATAGTTTAGTTTAGTCTTGGTAGAAACTTAGTTTGGAAAAAGATCAATCAACATTAAATCCTTTTATTCTTTAGGAGGGAGAATTGAAGGAATCACACTAGGTTGAGAGATGACAAGAAGAGTGCAAGTATAAGAAATAAAAGGTGGAATAAAAGCATATAAAGAAGGTTAGGTGGTAGGAAAAGTTCATGTCTAAGATCATACTTAGGTATACTAAGCTCATAAATATTGGTAATCTTGTGGGCTTGATATGATTGGAAGTGATAGTCAAGATGAGTTTTCGTTGGTTGAGACATGGAAGGCCAAAAGAAATCAAGATCAACTAAGCCTCGAGGAATAGAAGGTTGATAAATACTATGGTTAGTGGTCACAATACCCCCATTATGAGGAAATTTAACACATTTATGAATAGGATAATTCATTTATTTAATGGAGGTAAGCCCATAGAAGGTCAAGTTTAACTTGAAATTGATCATAAGTAGGAATGAAAGTGGAATTAATTTCTATAGTTTTACCACCAAATTCTATAGGAAATGAAATAGAACCATGGGAATGATAAAAGAAACCATTGCAAGTTTTATCAAGACATAAATTTTATCATAAAATATTTTTGATTTTTTTTACAAAAAATATGCTCTTCAATTATCACATTCACCATGCAAATGGGATGAATAAGGGTACCACATTAAGGAATGTCGTCAAACCTAACAAAAATGTAGAGAGGACCATCATGTTCTTTTATTGTCTTTTCAAGATCAAATATAATGTCATACTAATGTAGACATTACATTTTAATATGTTCAACTTGGTTGAAAACATACCTGGCTTTATTGATTTTCTCATTAAACTTAGTGCACTAGGAAGAATAATGTTGATCAATAGTATCGGTTGAACGATGTGATAAAGGATTGGTGTAGGTTTACATATTTTTTATAAGGAGGAATAGTTTTTTTTTCCCCCTTTCTAATGTTATTATTTAAAAATATTTCATTAGAATCAATAAGATCTTGGACAACATTTTTTAATTGAAAACACTTTTTAGTATCATGACTAGGTTGATGATGGCATTAAAAAAAATATTTGAGATTAAATTATGTGGACTAAGGTTTGGATGTGTCAATTGATAGGAGAAAGTTCTAACATATTAGAATATAATGAAATTCATAATCCTATTATGCAAAGATTCAAAAAAATGAGTATAAGTACAATTAGGTCTAAAAATAAATGAGAAAGGAGCTACACCTATGGATGTTGTTTCCACTTGTTCATCAACATTGTTGATTTTGGTGTGATTATTCAGTTTCTAAAAATTATTGAAATTAGATGTAACTTCACTCTTATCAATGGAAATAGGATTCATTGGAGTGGTGATCTCAAATTGACTCATGTGAAGTTGATAATGATGAAGTACTCCACACAATTGTGAAATGGAAAATAATTTAGAAAGAAGCATTTTATCTCTAATGTCTTTTTGTAAATTAGAAATAGAAATGCATTTTATATCAACATCAGGCACAAAATATGAGCTTGTAATTGCTTAAGGATACCAATAAAACCACTAACATTTTATTTAATGCAATATAATAAGGAAGAGTCAATGCAACAATAATATGTTCATTTGGCCTATTTCATAATTTCTCAAGTCCATATGGTTTCTCAATTATGTGTGCTTCATCTTTATAATTAAACCTTCAAACTCATCGGCGTGAATTAAATCAACATCACTAACAAAATCTTATGAAAGGATGACCTTTTAATCAGTTTGATTTACTGAAGAAAAATATATTTCTTCTCTTGATTCTTCCTTTCTTTCTTCTCTTAACTTCTTCCTGCTACCTTGAAAATGCTTTCCACCCTCTTGAATGATTGCTTGTCAGGTATCTCTTAGAACATAATCGTTCAATGAGTTGATCTCAGGTTTCTTTTTAAGGGGCTCATGTGCAGATAATGCATCGTCACTTAATCCTTCATCATCTTTCACACCACCAGCTCACTCAAATGAAGAATGAACATCAATTGGATCCCATTGCCCAAAAATCAAAATCTTCTTAAGACATTTTTCATTAAAGCCTTAAAATTGGCAATCATTTGTTTAATCTTTTTTGAATAAGGTAAATTATAATAAAATCCCTGTGCAGGGGGAATGTGAAGCAAGGAAGTAAACCAAAGTTCATAACATAATCTAACACCTCAAAGCAAAATCAAGGAAATAAATCTTTTCAATTCTAATTCTAAGGTAACTAGATCTGAGAATATTAGTGCCAATTGAATGATAAAGGAATACTAATGCAAGAAAATATCTAATAGTTATAAAATCAAAGAAAGAATGCAAGACCCTTAAAACCAAAGCATAGAAAGAGTTATGAAAAAAATAGATTTATAATATAAAATATAGGATAAAAGAAATAAATTAAATGAATCACCTTGAAAATGAAGAGGAATATTAGATCTAATTTTTGATGTTTGAATAACTCCAATCAGCAAATAGTCTAAGCACTAAACTTGAAACTGTGAGATCTCCAAAATTCAAAAATCATTCATCTATTTGGTAGAGTTGACTTTTGTCAGTAGGGTCAAATTTCACCAATATTGATCAAGTGTGTCCCTACTTAGTAGTTTCCAAATGCAAAACAATTTTGGAATCTTTGAAGCTTGACAAAAAGGGTATTAAAATCTGCAACCTATTTTTCCTTCCAAGATCTGAAACTTTCTATAAAAATGGTTTTGTTTTGTTTATGTGGGGTTTGCCTTCATCAAAACCTCTATTTAAGAATTAACCTTGAAATTGAAATGGTGGGCATGCTATAAATGTAAAATAAATGCATGAATTAACTCTAAAATAGTAGGATTTCTCAAGTCAAATGTAATGAACTCACTTTACCAATTGAATTGGATCAAGATGATGAGAATGTAGGAGTCTTCCCTTTATGAAAAGCTCCATTATCATCAATGAAGAAAGCTAGATCTTGAAGGGTTGTAGCATGAATATGGAAAATAGATGATGAAGCCTCCAAATGAACTCGTTGGAGATCTTTGAAAGTACCTTGAATGCAAGAGATTTCCTCTCCAATGACCTAAAAAAGGATCTCCTTGAATGCTCTTGAAAAAGGTTTGAGTATTTGAACACTTGAATTCTTAAAGACTTGAATGCTTGTGCACTTAAGTTCTAGTGTGCATGAGTTGATATTATGAATGCATGATACAAAATTAGGTAAATGGACAAGATTATAAAGGGCACATAGTTAACTTTCCCTCACAAGTCAATTAAACCTTGAGATTGTTTCCTTGAATCAATCCCAAAATAGGGCTCAAGAGGGGGAACAAAAATGGGTCCTAGGAAAGGATGCATTATGTCCCTAATTAGCCATACAAGGATGCACTACATCCCTAATAACCAAAACCCATAATCTATGGGAATCCCCTGGGGTCCCATAATAGGTCTTAGTTTTGGGAAATTAGGTGCATTTTTTGAGAAAAGTAAATTTTAGTGTGAAAAATAGATTCTAAGAGGTAGGACCCAAGTAATTAGATCCTACCTTGAGCTTTGCACTAAGAAAAAGAAATACTAGGGAAGATCTATTAGGTCCTAAATGATTTCTCCTATGAGAAATGAGAAGAAAGAGGAGAAGTACAATTAACTACAAGTCTAGCATTAAATCCTACTAAATAGGTGATAAATCATCATTAAATTGAAGTGCTTCCATTTTAAGATGGTACATTTAGACCCCACTTTAAAAGAGTATGGACTAGATGAAAACTCTTGGTAAAGTAGAGAATAAGACATGAGATAATCTTGTTACAATCAAGGAGATGAAGAATCCATCAAGCTCTCAATGGATTGTGTCTTAGCTAACTCCAATATCATAATAAGAGATAAATCATTGATCGAGACAAGCAAAGGAGAAGTTAGAGTAAATCATCAATGAGAATTGTACTTCTCATGTAAATCATGCAAAATAAAAGTAAAAATGTGTTACCTATGTAAGTGACTTAGCATATTGAATATGGATGTGTTAATCATATATGAGATTTAGAAAATTTATATGCATTACCCAAATATGAGATTTATCAAATTTGTATGTATTACCCATATATGAGATTTAGAAAATTCATATGTGTTATCCATTTGTGAGATTTAGAAAATTTGTATGTCTTACCCATTTATGAGGTAGAGAAAATATTTGTGTTTGCAAAAGAAAGAGAGACCCAATCTTAAGGATGCTCACTTTCTAAATTGAAGGTGTGCATGGAGAGTCCATTCTTTAAGATTGTGCATAATCCATAAAGGTACTCACGAGATGTGTGTTAAAAAGGTGATGAAGCAAGAATGCATAGATTTGAGGATAGCCAATAAAATGCACCAAGCCCCTAAGGCTAAAGTACTCCAAGCCATACTCTAAATATGTATTTTCTGCTCCATGATTACAAGAAGAAAAGGTGACCAGAGCATATGCCCCCACGTTAAATTTATTGCTAATAGTTTAAAACAAGTGAATTAGCTTTAAATGAGTATATGTAATCCACTTAGAGATATTTCCATAGTGAAATACTACCAAGAGAAGAAAAATCAAGGTAAATAATCACATAACATATAGATAGCATAAGAGAGATGTACTAACTTCGAGGTTAGTATGATCATATGATAATATGTGAGTAATATATCAAGTATGAAATATCATCATTTCCAAAAGGAAGTAGAACTACAACACAATGGAAGAAAGACATGCAAGATTTATGAAGAAGAGTCCTTTTGGACTACCATCATGGAGACCAAAAATAATCGGTGCTACCATATCACAAATCCAAGCAGAAAGACACAAGGATACATTAACAAACATTGACATGTGTACAATAGAACAAATAATAACATAAAGAAGAAATGAGATACACATAGAATAATAATACTATAGTTTAATTCCTTTCTTTCCTTGCATGAATGGAGCAACAATGGCTATCTAAAGATATATAAAAAAACATATAGAAATCACAATACAAGGAAGCACATCACAACAAGGAAAAATAAAAAAAAGGACACTATGCTAGAGAACTCACTCAATTGCATTTTTCTCCTCCCCAATCTTGGTCTATAGTATGTAGAAAAAGGTGAAAATTTTGCAAGAGAAGAAACATCCAACAAAATAAGAATAATAGATAAGTTTGAATAGGGACCTCCTTGAGAGTCATTATGCTCAAGACTAGGTTCAAGTGAAAGTTATTTTGAAAGATATTAGAAAAATCTACATCAAGATCAATATTATCATGCTCATCATTATCTAATGAATTTGCTTCATCAAGGATAATCAAAATAGAATCCAAAATATGAACATAAAATATATCTATTTCATTAGTATGTTTAACTTCTTGCACAAACATGGGTTGATCATAGGAAGGAGGAGAGGAATGAGGAACGTGCACATGGGACTTAGCTTGAGCTTCATGCCTCTTTTGACAATCACAAACATGTTGGGTAGGTTTAATTTTGGTTGAAATTGGTTAAGAAGAAGAATGATATATAGACATAGGTTCCTTTCCATTTTTATATGGGATATTAGAAGGGATGACATCAAGTTGAGAAACATAAGGAGAACCACACTAGAAGAAGCATTAGATGGAAGAGGTAGTGAACCATTAGAATTGGAAGAATTTGAAGAAATGGGTGTAGAAGGCATAGGAAAAAGACTAAAAGTAATATACTTAGGCATGTTCAATTCAAAAATCTTTTTAAATTTATGAGGTTGATATGACTAGAAAAGATAATTAGGAGGTGTATTAGGAATGTAAGGCCAAAAGAAATCGAGGGTAGAGAAATTTGTAGGCCAAGAAGGATGATAAATATTGTGATTTATCATCTTAATCTTACCATCATGATAATTTAATGCACTTTTTAGATAACTAAGAGTGCTGGGGGGGGAGGGTGGTGGGGGGGGGTGTGCGGGGGGTGTGAATTGGTTAGAGCTATTTATCTAGCATGCCTTAAAACATATTTGTACCAATGTAAATAGTTTAATCTTTCACATTAATCACTCAATAATGACATAAAAATTTATACTTCAATTGATTTTATCTTTGCATCATACTAACAACTTAACATTCTACATTTTTCTTTAATATATCAAGTATTAGAGTTATCTTTCAATTTATATTGAGTTGCAACAATCAACATAAAAATTGAAATAAACATGCAACATCATAAATGTTCACACAAGTTTGACACAAGTATTTAACATGGAAACCTTGTACATCAAAAAACCACCTAGGATTGGAAACCTATTTTCACTCTTATAAAGTGAGCTCAATTATTAGCCAACCTTGTAAAAGGTTACAAACACATTTTTAATGTGACCCTGTCAAAGGATGTTCACCAAAGATCATCTAGACCTTATCATTTGTCATTTATAATGAGTGACCTACTCTAAAGGACTTGAAAAACACTACTATTGAATGTTACCATATGGTATTTTAAATTCTTTTTAGGTCCACTCAGTTAAGAGATTTTTCTACTAAAATGACTAGAAAGTAATAGTGTAATTGATCTATTGGGTTTCAGTACTACCTTAATTAGATCTCTATTTCACTCAAACTCTTCCTTATAGTTTCTTTCTAGATAATTCACAAACTTCACAGATCAATTTTGCAACTTCCTTGCTTGATCTTACAATGTAGTTGTGCTCGATTCCTTCTAACTATCACTTTTCTTCTTCCTTAATCAGGTCCTCCAACATCAGCAACAAGAAACATCTTGTTCATCACTTTAAATTTTTATTTTTTTTCCTTTCCAAGTTCTTCCATATTTTTTGCTCGATTACAAGCACAGATCTTCATCAGGTTTAGCTTCACTAAATCGAGATGCTCGAGTAATATTTCTCCACCTCACAATTTGTACTCCATTTGAAAATAGAAAATCTCCTTCATTAGAAATTCATTGAGTTTTGCCACTTGTTGATCTTCTAATTAACTTCATCTTTATCTTCAAATCTTCTTGAACATTTTTTATTTTCATCATGTGTCGGCCTCAGATTAAATCCTTCTTGTGTTCCTTTCTCAATGAATATTACATCTTTCTCTGTAAACATAATATTTAGTTAACACTAGCATTGCTTGGTTAACACTAGATTTCATCACTTCTTCATCATGTGCTCAATGATAACTATAGTAGCTTAGTTATTACTATATCCCTTCATTCACCGACTAAACTATCTTGCATATACATGATTTCAACACTTCATGTAAAACAATCAAACCAACATTACACTTTCATAGTCAAAATCATGCAAGTGACCATTGAATACCATACTCTTATCAAAACTTACATCATCAAACTTCTTTAAATCCTCTTCATCAATCAAATTATATTACACTCTACTAATGAATTAGAGGAATGTATAACCAATTAAGGCTTGATACCAATGAAAACATAACAAATGATATGACTCTTTTACATACATTAACATCATTATCAATTGAGGCTAATAATCCCCTCCTTTGGCATTAATGGAAACACATACACATAATATTTTACACTACATAGAATTACATCAGGAGATAATCAAATGCAAGTATCGAAAACAACACAACTCTTCATCTCTCTAACTTCATTTAGGTTCCTTGGCATCTTCATGATCTTTGTATCAAGTTCAACCTAGTTTGCAATAATGTGATCCCCGTATGGAATCTTGGATAGACTTATCTATTAAGTAGCATCTTCAATATCTTCATCTTCTTTGGAAATAATAATTCTTCAACATCTCTTCCATATCTTTGAATTATCTCTCTATTATTCATATTCTCCTTCTTATTGCTTTTCTATGATTCACCTGATTCAACATCCCTTTTAGTTATATTCTCCCCCTTTCAAAGAAATACCAAAGGTAACTATAAGTTCCAATAAGAAACTTATAAAACCTTGTATTTATAACTTGTACCTTCCATTTATTGTTTGCATCTATTTCATTCCAATCATTTTTAAAACTTTAGAACTACTCCTAATGTGTGAATGCTTGCATCAACTCCACAAAGATATTTATGTTCATCCATGAATTGATGTATCATGCATCCTTTCCTAGTGAATCTTGGATAGGGGTAAGACCCATAACTTACCTCTTAGATACTCAAAAGAATCCTTAGGTAGTGGCTTTGTGAATATGACTATAATTTTCTCCTTAGACTTCACATACTCTAATCTTACTTATTTCTCTTGTACTTGATTCCTCAAGTAGTGATACTTGATAGTATATTTATGGCACTTGTGTTATCATAATAGATAGTAACAATATTGGTAAATTTTTATTGCATCACCTCTAACAATTGCTTAATCTAAACAATATTTGAACACATAAATGTAGTAGCAACATATTCAGAATCAACTATAGACTATAATATACAACTTTGTTTCTTACTCAGCCATGCAATTAGTATTTCTCCTAAAAAGAAAGCTTTCCCACTAGTGATTTCTTTGTCATTCACATTTCTAGCCCAATCAACATAAATATAAACTCTAAGCTCAAAATCACCTTCTTGTGTGTACCATAATCCATAGTCTTATGTTCCTTTCAAGTATTTGAATATCCTCTTAACTACAGTCATATTTGTTTCCTTGGGATTAGAGGAAAACCTTGCAACAATACCAAGTGCATGTACAATATTGGGTCTACTATGTACAACATATTGTAACTTCCCAATCATTGACCTATATAGTGTCTCATTCACTTCAATAGTACAGTCCTCCTTAGTTAATTTGCAACCAATGATCATAAGTGTACTAAATGGCTTTGACTCATCCATCCCAAAAAAATTCAAGATCTCCTTGATGTACTTAGATTGAGTCACATATATACCAAATTTTTTTGATGAACTTGTAAACCAATGAAATTTTTTATCTCACCAAACATAGGCATCTCAAAATTTTTACTTATTTGATCAACAAACCATTTGCACAACAAACAATTTCCACCAAATATGATACCATCTACAAATATTTCAGCAATGAGTACCTTGTTTTCATATTTCCCTCTTTAAGTAAAAGTTACTATTCTCACTTGTTCTAAAAAATCCAACCTTTTTCAAATATGAATGCAATATTTCATACCATTCTCTTAGTGCTTGTTTCAATCCATACAATGCTTTGTTCAATTTGAAAACTAGGTTCTTCTAATATGGTTGAACAAATCCTTATGCTTATTCAATATATACCTCTTCTTCAAGTATTTCATTTAGAAATCTAGACTTAACATCCATTTGATATACCTTGAATCTCTTGTAAGTTGCATATGCCAGTAGAGTTCTAACTCCTTCCAATCTAGCTACAGGTGCAAAGGTCTCTCCATAATTAATTCCTTCTTCTTGGGCATATCCTTTACAAACAAGTTTGACTTTTTTTCCCTTTCTCATTCAATTTTTTCTTGAAAATCTACTTGGTTCCAATCATATTATTATATTAAGGTTTGGGTACTAGTGTCCATGTATTGTTCTTCTCAATTTGATCTATCTCTTCACTCATTGCATTATCCAATATTTATTATGAAGTGCATAATTCATAGTTCTTGGTTCAAAATCAGCAATCAAATGAGTATTATCCTTCAAATTACTTCTTGTCATGATTCCAACACTCTTGTCTCCAGTTATTTTCTCTTTTGAATGGTTCTTCTTCACATATTTGGCTAGGTCAAGTTTGACTTTGTGATTTCCAACATTATCTTCACTTGGTTGGGGCTCATCATTATACTCTAGTTGTTATGTCTATGAATCATGTAATGTGGGTTGTTGGTCGATAGCTTTCTACTATTTATCATTATACCATTATAATGACTTGATTTCATGCTTGGGTACATTAGTTGGTTAATCTTCATACACATATACAAACTTTTTGTAATCATTTGGTTCCTTATTGCTCTCCTCATCATTCTTATCTGCAAACTTATCAACTCTAACATTTGTACTTTCAATCATCATGTCAGTCACCTTACTCAAACATTTGTAAGTCTTTCTCCTAGTCGAGTAACCTAGGAATATACCCTCATCACATTTAGAATCAAAATTTTCACTCCTTCCATCTTTGTGAATATAACACTTACTTCCAAATATTTTGAAATAACTTACATTTGGTGAATGACCATACCAGAGTTCATATGGTGTCTTGTTTGTTCCTTTCTTTAATTGTACTTGCAGGTTGATGGTATAAATAGAAGTACTTATGGATTCTCTCTAGAACATTTGTGCACCTCCTTTTTCAATTAGCATTGTTCTAGTACAATAAAAAATTGATCTATCTCTTCTCTTTGCAATCCCATTTTCTTATAGTGTCCTCTAGGTAAATAGTTGGCATCTTAATTCCATGCACAACATAAAAGTTGGCGAATTCACCATACATAAACTCTCCCCCTCTATTAGATCTTAAGCATTCCAATTTTTTACTTGTTTCCTTTTTTAATCTAGTTTTATACCATTTGAACATATCAAATGCATAACATTCTCACTTTAGAAACATTATAGTCATCATTCTAGAATAATAATCAACAAATAGAATGAAATCACTAATACATTTTGGGAAATATGTGACTATGTGAATAAAAAATTTATTCATGCCACTAACCTTTTTAGTCATGCGACTAAAATTGATCACATTTCACTATTTAATTGCAATTTACAAGTATAAGTGACTAATTTAGTTGTTGGGTAAAATTAGAAGATCAACCAAATATAAATGACTAAATAGACTATCAAATAAATGACTAAATAAGTGATTGGATAAGTAGTCACCAATAATTAGTCACCTAAACACAAATGAATAAACAAACTACCAAATAAGTGACTGGATAATTAGTCACTAATAATTAGTCATTTGTACTTTCTCTTTTCACTTTCTCTAAGGTTTGTTTATTAATATATTAATAGATTAGGTTAATTATAGTCCATTTCCTTAATGGTTAGGAGTTGTTACAAAACTTATAAGTGTGGCAATATATTTATATTGTGATTAATATAAACATATTATTGGTTCCACTTAAAAATGTTTGTGTGTTTATTATTTTCCCCTAATCACCAAAATCTATCTATAATAGAAACAATAAAATCCCTTAGAATTTCATAGATAATTGCGGAAGAGTTTGATTGATGATGATTATGGGCACTTGTATCCGACTTTGGCTATTGTATCAAATGCTAGATTTATTGATGAACTTCAAAGTTCTAGTTCTATGCATCTACCTATTAGCTATGAATATTGGATTTACCAAATAACATTTACTTTGAACCACACTACTAGTTAAGGTTTATTCTACAAGCTAATAACTAAGCAAGCAGAAAATGATGAGATTAATCAGGGTTGCCATGATGATTTTAAATCCCATTTGGATGCTATAGGAGTTTATTTAGAGCATGTTAATTTCCATAAATTAGACATGGAAATAAAAGGAGAGTTTCTCTATTTTTTAGAGATGATAGATATATTGAATTCAAACTACCCTCCCTCATCAATTTTTCATGATGGCAAATGGGGTGTTGTGCCAAATGAGGATGCTAGAGTTGAGGTTTTGCTATGTGATTGGGTTAGAGGTTGTTTGATTGGCCTTAAGGCTGACAATGTAATATGGTGTAAGAAATTGTAATATTTTGGAAGGAATATCAAAATTATTGATGGCTTTTTTGAAATTTATAACAAAATTGAATACAAATTCATTGAGGATTTAATCACAATATCAGAGAAGTGCATCAAAACAAAATAAGAGAAATCTAGATCCACTAAAAAAACCTAGGTAATATTAAAGTTCCATTCACCAAAAAAGCTTGTTCACTTATAGGCTTATTATGTGGAAAATTCATCTATACTTGTTTCATGCCAAATATTTGTTGATTTCAAAATTGATTGATCAACGCCATTTAGAGATATTATAATAAGAATCAAAAGGAATAAATTTTTTGTACTAATAACTAAACTTTGATTTCATAACTTAGTTTTAAATTCAATATTAATTTAATTATAATTAATTTCATATTATATTATTTAATTTATATAATTAAATAATCAATATATAATAAAAAGTTAGAGTTAACTTTCATATTACTATTTTTTAATATAATTTCAATAAGTATATTTGTAATAATTATAATATTCATTTTATAAAATCTAAAATATAGCATACCTTTTTGGTAATGGAATCTTACTATCTCCGAAATTAGAATTCTTTTTTTTAATTATGTTTTGATCTCTATAGTTAAATACTTAATTGAAAAGAAACTATCATTATTTTTTAAGATCTTTGTTTCACAAGAAAAATCATTTATACTATCTATATATGAACTAATTCTTCCAAATAACCTTCCATAAAGATGCCTCCATTATGATTGAAATTTATAAAGTAGCAAAAATTTTATTTGGAGTTTATTTTTATCAATTCTCTATCTACGAAGCACGAGGAGGGGAAACCAACGAGTGAAATTTTTCAAGTGTAAGAGTTTGGAGGGAAACATGAGTTCTATTTTGTTGATTTTCTATCTCCCAAACCATATGGTTACATTTTGAACCGTCAAGGGATGCAAATCATAACATAGAGTAGATTTCATGCTTGAATAACATAGTTGGGGTAATAACAACACATTTCATGGAGGAATTTTTCACTTAAGGGGAAAAGATTCCTATTCGGACATAGAAGAGGTAGAGTAGAGACTAAGATATGACATTGTTGCAGAGATCAAAGGCGAACCACTACCAAAAGAAGGTATTCTATATAGTATTATATACTCTAATTTGTTCCACTATGAATCAATTTCTTAATCATGTTACTTCACTACAATAACTTCTGTCTTTTGTCATATAAATGCATGTCCTTTATATAAGAATATTCACATGATGAATGCAAAGATCATATCATTTCTTTTAACCAACTTAAAAAATAGAAATTGTCATCCTATTGATGAGATTTAACTATTTATAAATGCCACTGCAATAGTTATAGTATGGGAAAATTGTATGCTCATGTTGTGCAATCATTTAATTAAATTGGTAGGTATATTGATGCTTTCAGGGTTTTGAAAGGGGTGACATCTTTTATTTATAGGCATTTCCCCAACCCTATTTTCTAAAGTGGAATGCTTTTGGGATTTTTCTAGATGGGGACGATTGAATTTCTCCATATGTCTTCAAAGGTCTCTTCTTAGCCTCAACAAATAAGGGACAACTTGGATATGTTTCTAATGTGTTACTATATAACCAAAATATCCTAGGTATGGACTACAGAGAGAATTGCCTAGGGATGCATACATAGAACATATTATTTTCATCCATGCACAATGTTCATAGAAATTTGTATTAAAATCTTACTGTGCATTTTTTATTATAACTAATTGTTGGATATTGACCGAGTCCATTAGAGATAGGGGTGGTAAAGTTGAATTGTTGAACTAAGAGCTTTAGAAAGCAATCAAAGCTTGTATTCTTATTGTTGTAAACTTTTCTCATGTTGGTTTCTATTTGTAGCATAGACTGACACATAATTTGAGGCACTTAGGAAAGTTTCCCTCATGAAAGAGATTCTTACATTGTTAAAACCAAAAAGACTCATCTACACTACATTTATACACTTTTATTTATGCAATTTTGATGTTTTGTTTTGGAGATTTGATGTCTTGCAAATGTTGAACATATTAAGAGGAAAAAACCTAGTTTGCATGGGAGACTCCATCTATAACCAATAGAAATATATGCTCTATCTTTTGAGGGTAGATCACAATCATTTGGTAAAAAACATGCACACCAAAATGATGTCTATTTCCTTTAGTATTTTATAAAGGTACTTTGTTGTAGTGCCTCTCCCATTTGACTTCTATAAGTCATCCTAATGGATGAAACCTTGTTGATCTTTTATTGTGATGGATCATGATTGTGACCATGAGTGGTTTACACTATTGAGCTGATTTGATTTATGTTTGTGTATCAGTTGCTTTGATTATGCTTTGGCTAATTTCTGAGATTATGATGTCATTAATGGCTGACTAAGGTTTGTGCTAATGGTTACCAAGATCAATTTGGTATCATGATGTTATTTTGTGATTACCTTGAGATGTGTGCAATGATTGTACTATGTACTATTACCATGTTACACTAGACTAGGTTCCTGCAGTAGTGGTTAGTCATGTTTCTGACTGTGTTCACTTTTGTGTTTTAAGTGTCTTTTCATGTTGTTTTAACAACAATTATTAAATACTTAAATAATTAGAAATGGATTGTTCATATTGGATTAATTGGTTATGAGCTGTGGATATTTACCTTGTTATATTTTGATCCGAGAGATATTAGTTACTTATGTTATTTTTTACTTTTGAGATGACCTGGGGGTCAGATGTTATACATTGATTTCAGTATCATAGATCTTAGACTACCATGCTGTTTAGTTGATCATATTTCATATTGATGCTATTTTTGAGATGATAGTGTTTTTATGATGATATCTGGTTATCTGATATTTGGACATATTTTTGATTATGTTATGTGATGGATTTAATGCTATGGTTATTTACTTCATTCCTACATTGTTATGCTTTATGCAAATGTGAGTGATGTAAATAGATTATTTTGATATGATTAAATAAATGGTTAAATTAGGTGATTTAATATATTTATTGCTTCAGCTATGTAATTATACACAATTTCACTTGATCGTGTTGTTTAGTGTGCAGGATTTATATCCCTAGCAGTGGCACATGGAGTTAATAATTTAGCCATTCATATTTTACCAATGCCATCCCTGTATGGTCAATGTATCCTTATTTTAATTGTTTAATTAAACCTTTTGATGATTATTAAATCCAAACTCATTTGCATTATGTGATTAGACCAGTGAGCATGTCTGTGCATTTAGAATTTTGCATTATCACGAAAGTTGTTAAGGAAATTTCTATGTTTTTGGGTTTTTGGGTTTTTGGGCTTTTTAATTGATTTATTTTAATTTCTAACAACTTTTCCATAGATGATTTCTTATTTATAGGAATAGCCTATTTTCATTTGAGTCGATTCAGGGTTTAACTAGGTTGGTTGGTTAATTGCCCTAATCAATTATTCACTCAAAAAGTGAAAAAGTATCCAAAAAGGAATTTAATTCCTCACTTCTCACTTTTGAATTAGAAAGATGGAGAGTAAAACCCAAAATTCTCTTCATGAGGATTTACTATTTTGTTCATCGTGGGAGCTATGGGCATGGGATCATCACGAGGTTGTGCTTGTTGGATCCAGCTTAAGGAAACCTTGGATTGCTGCAATTTTCAACTACTTCTACGAGCTATTTATTTTATGGTTCAGATTCTCATTTTGCCCTTTTGGATATGAGGTAGGGCTTTCCTATTTTATTGTTTCAGCTCCATTTTTAATTCTATTTTTGGTAATCATTTGTTTGGAGGCTGAGAAATAGCGTTCCCCTCCATTTTTATATGCTAGCTCTACCCAATTGGACAGGCATGAATATTTTCCTATTTTTTTAGGTTGAGGGTTTGGGGTTTTGCATTGTTATGCTGGCCATTTTTGCATATGGTGTCCAAACTTGATTATTTTTGAATTTTTGGAGTCTTTGTACCTAAAGCCCAAATGGGTTTTAATTTTGGAAATTTTCCAAAATTTGGAGTTTTTACCTCATTTTGCGTGCCACCATATTTTCTCAAGTTTTCTTGGCATGAGTTGGGTTGTGGACCTAGATTATTTGTTTGGATATCAATCAGACTTTTGTTGCACTTTTTTTTCATTGGGATGCATGTCACATCCGTACTCTTGACTTTGTGTTTGGTTGAGTGATTGTATACCTATTGTTATGGTTTCTCTTAGACCTTTGTTTTAGTTTCGTGGACACTAGGATTCATGTAGAATTCATACTCCTAGATTGAGGTTGGTTGAGTGAGTTCATAATGTTTGGTCTTGTTGCATCATTGGGATTTGTGTAGAATTCATACTCTCGGATTGAGGTTGGTTGAGTGATTTCGTGATGTATGGTTTTATTGACTTTGGAATTCATGTAGAATCCATCCTCCCAAGTTGTTTTTCATTTGAATGATATTTTGTATTGTATTCTCATCCGGTCCTTGTGTTATGATCTTTGTGATGGTGGTGCACCACACATGAGTACATGCACATACATTTGTTGGAGGACTTGCAAGTCTTGATCTTCCATGGTAATTCCAGAAGTTATGATCATTGGGGTTGGGATGGAAGTATGCATGCCCATGGGCATTTGTCGTAGGATGAGCATGGGTAGGGTAGGGTAGCATATAGAGGGGCTTCTATCTCATAGCCTAGTGTCCATTTCCTGGTTGGCAGAGGAAGTTTATATAAGTGATAACTAAATAAAATGTGTGAATGTTAATAAAACTTAAGATAATAAAAATTTTGGGTTGTGCGCCTTCTGTTGAGAAGAGCTGCTACCTAGGTTGTGTGCCTTTTGTTGAGAAGAGAAGTTTCCAATACTAGCTTGGGATTTTTGATGCCAAGTGACTCTCCATGATTTCAACCCCTACTTAGTAGCCTATTGAGTGTCTAACTAGGACCTATACTCCTTGCATTGTCTTAGATTCTTGGTTACAACCATCATACTATCTACCATGAGTGTTAGCCATGGATGTTGTTTTTGTGTTCTTTACGTTGGATCAATAGCTCCATTAGTGTGGGGGGTGTGGACTTATGGATGCCACATGGTTGGGAGGTGTAGCTACCTTCACCACTGCTAGAGAATAGTGTACAGAGATAATCTATTATCCTAGTGCAACTTTTGTTGGGTATTTTCACTTGATGCTTTGGGTTTTAGAGTATGCTTTCTTGTGATTTGTGTTTTTATTGAAATTCTTGGATATCATGCTTAGATGATGTTAGTTTATTTGATGCATTCCCATATTATGATGTATAGCATATGACTAGATGATGTGAATTGTTGTATTGGATTATCTATTGCTTATTGGTTTAGCATGTTAAATTTCCTTATTATGATGATCAACATGTGATAGGTGATGTTATCTACTTAAAGGATCATCTTATGCTTTACTACTAGCGTGTTAGATTTCCTTATGCTTTTATTGTAGAAAGTTTTAGTAGTGACATCCCTATTATAATAGTATTGACGATCTAATTAGTGGCTTGGGATTTTGCACGTGGGGGATAGCTAGGATTTGTGATGGTCTTATGATGCTATTGACGGTTGGGAGGAACTACAGACTTAGTTTGTTTGTTCTGTTATTGCGATGTTATTTCTTTACATTACAATATTACTTCTTTTCACTATGATGTTGCTTCCAGTATGTTCTTTTACTACTATGGTTTAGATGGATAGATGTTGCTCTTTCTTGTTTCATAGCATCTTGTTGTTTTATGCACTTGACTGTCCATTCCTCAATTTATGTGGATCTGGTACTCCTCAATGTGGAGGTTTTGTTCTTGGTTTGCCTCTTATGTTTGTCCCTTAAGACTTTTCCTTATTTTCTTGGGTGACCATGTGTCAGCATGGGGTGATATAATAATGTGTCACATGTTCATTAAAGTTCTATCATGCGATACTAGAAAGTATCGCACCCCTTAGGAAGAAATGCCATGCAATATTGGAAAGTATTGCACCCTCATTAAAGAAGTGTCATATGATATTGGTAAAGTATCGCACACCCTTAAGAGAGATGTTGCCCAATCCTTGAAAGTGTCACTTTGTTTCTTTAGAAAATTTGTGCTCAACTGGAAAGTATCACCCAGTGCTTATTTAAAGTATCACATGGTATTTGCAAAAACTTGTCTGGGCAGACAACAAGCATTTCTCAGTATGACTCAAACTTTTTGGGAGGTGTTTTAGTTACCCTCTTAGGTTTTCTTCAATCCTTTTTTGTCACATTTTAGATTTAGAACGTTTCTATTTGAATTCAATTTTGCATCTCTTGTTGTATGTCATTTCATTCGTAGTGGTGTTTGGAGATTTGCTGGTTGCTCAGATTGTTAGTGAAGTCTTCCATTGTGATCTTTTTGATCCTTGTATGATTTTTTCATGTGCATTCATACTTGTAATATATATATATATATATATATATATATATATATATATATATATATCTTGGCTTGCATTGAATCCTTATTCCAAGGATCTCCGAGCGGGGCATTACATTTGTGATTTTCAATTTCCTTTTAACAATTTTGAAACCAAAAACTCTAGATTGAGATATAGTAGTTTGAGCATGAGCATTGTTTACAGGGACACAATTTTTCCATAGAATTTCCATACACTCCATTCTTGGTCCAGCCAACTAGAAAAATGGTAGAGAGAGATTGAGAATTGATGTGATTTCTCAAAAATCATAGCACTAAAGAGATGCAGACATTTTGATTTTCAATAGTTGGCACTAGTGGACTCATCGAAAACCCCATAATGGGTACTTATATTGCTTTATTTTTTTATTTTTTATTCTTCTTGTCGTAGCATTATGTATTTTAGAGCATGTAAGGGGCTAACAACTCCTTGTTTTCTAATTTTTTTGAGCAATATATATTTTATAATACATAGAGGGTTAGCAGCTTCTCCTCCATTATTGTTGAGATGTTCTATACTTTGAAAAATAAATAAATTTATATATATGAAATTTTCATAGATATCTCTAAATTTTACTATGCAACTAATACCTCTCAATTCCTTAATTTTTGTTTCAAGTAAGACATAATCCGAATTTTAGACTATCTATAAGATCAATAGCTCTATGTTCCTTATTACAATATTATATATAAGGCTAGTATCTCCTTGTTCTTCATTTTCTTGGAACAATCTACATATGAAACCATTACAGGGCTATTATTTTTCTCATTTTTCTTTGATACATACAAACTTCAAAACTTAAAGAGGGGAAATGTTGAGTCCAAATTCTAAACTACACAAAGGATAAGAATATCTATGATGTTAATGTGTCATGGTTTTATATTCAATTGTTAGAATTTATTTGCATCAATATTTGATAAACACTCCATAATCTATCATCATTTTGAACGACACTCCATAACCCATCATCAAAGGTCCTAAATAGAGTCTCAACAAGTCTATTAAAAGAACTCAAATATTGATGTATTGATATGGTGGGATTTCTATTTAAGTGGATTTATTATTTTGAGGAAGGAGGATAAGTCATCCCTTATCTAAAGAGCATGCTGATTTTGAGAAGGAAATGTGGACATAGACCAAATAGATGTTTAGTAGTTACCACAAAACCAAAAAAGGACTTAGACAAACTCAAAAACTAGCATGATCTACAAAATGACTAAGACACCAATCATAGAAAGGGTGCAACATTTAGTTACCATCACCAATTAATAATGTCATTAGGAATTACATCACAACCATTTCTTGATGGTATTAGCCTTGATCTCCAAAGCAATGTGACCATAATATCTTGATGTCCTAGCCACAACCTTCAAGTTCTTCAATTCTAATTCTTCACATGCCTCTTGGAAGTTCAAACTAGGAATGGTTCTCTAAATTCCATTCCAATCACCAAAAGAACTTCTTTCTAAATAGTCCAATAAATATTAACAACCATATGAAGACCTAATCTATATTTTTCTCTTACAAAGAATTCTCCCAATCATCTGATTACTTCTATGGATTGTGTCAATTCAATAGGAAATGTGAGGTAGTCCAAAATAACCCATCTTTTTATGTTCATTTCTAGATAGTCAATGCTTGACCTCCTTGATGGCCTCAATTACTTCTACAAATTACCTAGTGAAAATAGTGGCAATTTTATTCTTGTAAGGCCCCTACATGCCATCTCCCCTCAAACTAAGTGAAAAAGAGAGATGTTTCATGGCTCAAACCATCCAATATGATGATAAACCAATTGTGAAGCATTGTGATAAGAAATCTGGTTTGTTTTCATTTAAAGTATGTCATCTCCCCTAAAACAAGTGAAAAAAATAGAAGTATTGTTTCTCAAACCAACCAATATGATGATAAACCAATCATGGAGTATTGTGATAAGAATGATAACTTATTTTGAGCATAATATTCCTTGTGTGGTGTCAAGTTTATAACTAAAATGATTCCATAGTTTTGGCCTTAACAACTTATGAGTGAGAATGTGAGCAATTGGATTTTTATCCAATAATAGTGTATATGGTATCATCATGGAAAAGTATGCAATAAGATCTTTATATGATGAGTTTTCACATCCTAAAGACTAGGAAGGAAATTTTACATCCTTGTCAAAGTGTGAAGGAGGTAAGATCAAACATTAATTTTGTTTGAGAGGACATATTCTTCATAACATCAATAGCCCAATCAAAAAGATCATGTGTGGGATGTTTAGATTGATTCACACTTGTTGAAGAATGTTTTTAATCATCTATCTTTGAAATATTTTGATTTTAAACATGGTTATTATAATAAGAGAAATCTTGTGTGTGTATTTAACTAGGATGTCATATGATTTCAATTACTAAGAAGAAAAACACAAGCTAGTGCTATTATAATTTGACTTGAAATGGAAACATGGATTTTCTACATGTGGTAGATTACCTAACCAAAGTCTTATGAAACTATAAGAAAATAAATGTATTAGTTGAGAAAAAAAATGTGAAAGGGCACAACATTAGTTAGCTATTCTAACTTGGAAAAAAGGAAACATTGGACTTGACTTATATCATCTTGATAAACAAGAGAGCTTGAACTTGGAAAATAGATTGTTAATAAAATAATGCAATACATCTAGGGCTTAGAATGTTGCAAGATATACCATTAAGAATGAAACTATACGGAAAGATATGATGTATTAATTAACATTGACTTAAAATTACCAAATTGATTTCGAAAAAAAATAATTGCAGGTCAAACTACTTATTCTTTAAGATGTGGAATAGTTTAAAAACTTGAGAAAAAAGTTCAATATATGGTCTGTTATGAAAAGTTAATTTGTTATAGTATACATAAATGATATTATTATTACTAATAAGTATAGGTACATGTGTATTGTTACTTGTCTTTATACATTTTAATATATATGGTTTTTATGATGCCTTTAGCCAACAAATTAATAGAGAATATTAGTTGAACCAATGGCATGCCTTTAATTATCCATGTTTGAGGTGTTGATATCCAACAAATTTATCATGCAAGTGGTAAGTATCATAATATACATAATTGTTATAAATCTTATTGAGTAGTATAGGTAAATAAAACACAAAATAGTTGAACTATACCAAGGTCATCTTACACAATTAATTATCAAGCATAAAGAGTTGTATTAGTTAGAGGTAGTACCCACCCTCATTTCCTTGAGTCTATTGATTGATTTTTTAAGAAATAAATCAGAGGTCAAGCTATGAACAATGCATTATATCCTTTTGAAAGGAACACTTAAGATTGCACTTTTAGAATTGAAGGAATTGTGTGATCCATTTATTTGGTGGACTTCACTTCCTTGTTGGCTTGATTTTCACTATTGTTGCATGATTTATTCTCCTTAGCAAAGTTTATAACAATATTTGACCATTCCCTTTGAAGTAGCTTAGGACTCAATTTTTCACTCATGAATTCTATTGACACTATAGTACTTGCCTTCCTAACTATTTACCTGTGATCACCTAGTACAATTAGAAATGTATGAAAACATGTGGGTTTGATGAGCTTCCTAGGTTTGTGATTCATCTTTCATGCAATTCCTTACTTTAGTGTCACTCCTAGTATTGTCCTAATCTAGGTTTGGGGATCTTGTCTATGTGGTTACACCTTTTTTGGGGGGGTTTTCCTATGTATGTGTGAATCCAATGTGTTCATCTACTTAAATAATTGCTAATCAATATTTATTGATAGAAAAAATAAACATGGGGAATCCTCAAACATCAAATTATCAAGATGTTGCATCAATTCCAAAAGGTTGGTATAATGTGATAGCAAGTGCAATTACTAGATATATAACAATAATAAATTATTATCAATGCAATATCAAAATGACAAGTTTATATTTGATATTGTAGCAAGGAATAGAAAAATCTTTCAATTATAAATAATATTCTAGTCTAATTTTATCTTAGACCCTTGCTGGTATGTAAAATTCATTTATAGCCAAATTGGAGAACCTTGGTGGGACCTGTAGGAAAGACTAGATCAGTACCTGTATTTGGTGCAAATGAAAACTTTAGACCTTAGTTCTTTTTTCAGGTGACCTACTTAAGTTTTAAGTGTCAAAATAGTACTCTAGGGGAAAAAATATACATACATGCTTCACATAAGCCATATTTTCACATGAACTAAATTACATGCTTCCAAATAAAGATTAGAAACCCAACAGTAAATTAAAACCACAATACCATATGCCTATATGTATACTTTGACATTGTGAGTTACATGAAGAGCTTATTGTTCATACTTTTTTTTTGTGCATGTTCGTAGAAAATCAAAAACTTTTGTTCAAATTTAAACACTTGCAATGACATCCTCACTGTGCAAAATTTGAAGCATATAAAATCCTTGTCGTATCTTCTTAAGCGCTCCTTGTGACTTGTTCTTATAAAAATCTGGTCTTCTAGTTCTTCCTTGGTGGGGTAAAACATATCCTTATGTTCATGTTGCTCCATTTTGAAGGTTTGGGAAAATGTGGAGTCTTTATTCCATGTAAAAAGTGAAATTAATTACATTATGGAAGCTCTCTATTTCCCTAGACAAGGGTTTCATAGTTATGTTCAAACTTAGTTTTCTTAGCTAATCCTCAATCAAATCAAAAACTTCCAAGACTAGTTTGAAAGGGATTCAACATCCTAACATTTCTTAGGAATGAAATCTCAAAAGATAAACAAGAAACTACTAAGAAACCTATTGTTAAGGTTATGCACAAAAAGGGTGGAAGAAAATAGTAAAAACTATCTTAGACTGTAACAAACCAGTGATATGTGGTTTAGGGTCATGATGTGTTCAAACTTCTAACAATGATGTTTTTAGGGGAGATATGGACTACTTAATTTGTTAGGGGGAAGTCTCCCATGTGTCTTATGGTTTAGAAGGAAATAGGTACACATTTTGGGGGTGACTAAGTGACTATACCAATAGTTTCAAGTGACAATCATAGTATGGAAGTAAGTTTAATGTTGGATAACTCCATTAGGAGTCAATATTGGTTTAGAAGGGTGTGTTGTGACATTGAGTGTGTGTTGAGCATGTCTTTAATTGTGGAAATGACTGGGAATCTAAAGTAAGGGATATTAGTTATTAATGTGTATGTTGCATAATGGAAACAACCATTACAATCACCATTCACATATTTGTGCAAGTAAGAAAAGGATTTGTTGATGTTGTTAGGAGTGTTATGAAGGATGTGAGAAGTGCATTAGAGATCCTAGAAGATTCCAAGTGCATTCAAGAGTTCCTCTGTAGTTGTCAACAAAACCTCCTGATTTTGATCATCCTCAAATAAAATAGAATCTGCAACAAGGCTTTTATTGTCTAATATTGACTCCTTATGGTTAAACATATCCTCTTTAGGTGTCATGGTTATAGTTTCCCTAGTTTTTAGAGAAATATCTATAGGTATTTTCATTGATTCGTCACTACCTACCATTCATTGCTCACCTTCATGCTTGATTGAAACCTTGGTCATATGCTTCCCTTTACTATCCTCATTATTATTCTATAATAACATAGTCTAGTCTCTTTGTGCTTCAACTAATACAACATTCTCTGGGGTAACACCTAAAACATCCTTCTATGAAGTATCATATATACTATCAACTTCCATTGGATTTAATGTTTCTATTCTTTTTTTCAAAACTTACTTATGTGATTGTTTATCTCAAACAAGTTCCTTTGGCTTGCTATCACCTTCAAATAAAGCCAAAATATTTTTCTTTGTGGCCAATATATCATCCTTCACCACAGTACCTTCATTATTAGCCTTCTCTAGCAAAAGATTAGAAGTTTCAAGTGACTCCTCATGACCATTTCCTTGTTCACCATCAAATTTGGATTTCTCATCATTGGAAGTTGGTACAACATCCTCATTTGGGGTCTTAATAACATGCATCACTCCATCATGATTTTTACCTTTCTCCATGACAACATTCACATGAGAAACATCTTCCACATGCTTCTCTATATTGTCTTGAATACTATTAGCCTTCATTTGTTTATTTGTTTCTTATGTATCCCTACTATCCTGTTCATGAACAATTGTTCATTGATAGTTTCAATTCCTTCTAGTGAAGCACCTGCCACATGCTTCTCTATATTGTACTGTGCACTATCAACCTTCATTTTTTCTATTATTTCTTCCATTTTCCTAACATCTTGTTCATTAGTTGTTTCAATTCTTTGTAGTGGGACTTCCAATGGTGCATTGGCCTTTAAACTCTCTGTAGGATCCATGATAGTGCAAGGATCAATATTAAAGTTATTAGTATCCATAAGCTACAAATACTTTTGTTTTAGATCATGAATATAAGCCCATGGCATGTCTACCATTGACAAAGTCAGCAAAAAAAAATTCAGAGATCTACATATTATCATTATCTATTCATCATCTCCGATGGTACTTTTGATTCAATTGGAGGTGATCATCATCTTGTTTTACATTTAATAGTTTATGCATTTCACTTTCCTTATCTTTTATTCCAAGTTTTGAGGTATTGTGTAGTCTTCCACTCTTAATTGGAGAAGATGATGATGGAGAGGAATTGAAAGAGTCTTCTTCAACTTTAATATCATCAATATCCAGATATTATTTTCCTTCATCAATCTCAACTGTAGAAAGTTCTAGAAATGGACAAGAAGAAAAAATATTTGAAATATCTGAGCCTAGATTTGGTGTTTGTGTCTAGTCTGGAGATGCATTTCTTAATACATCTCCTTTGGTTTCCTTAATTGTGCCATCAAGGAAACCTAGAATTTGATTCTTCTTTCATATTTGGTGGATGTTGGCCTTAAGTGTACCATATGTAGCTATTGCAAGATCTTTATCAAATAGGAATAGTAAAGAATCTAAAATACTAAGATCATTTTTACTTACTAGGATATAGAGAAAAGCCATTTCCTTGTTATAGACAAGAGCAATACAACCATTTGCAGAAGATGATAGTGTTCTCCCTATATATGGATGATTTTTCTATTATAGTAGGATACTTGAAGAAAACATACCCTATAGCTTCCATGCTTGGCAAAGAGATGAATTAAAGCAACTAACTCCCACACAACATAACAAGACCAGTTTAATTTTGATCCTTGTTCATAAATGTTGATGCCCAACATGGTGGCTATAGTTTTAGCTTACAAATAGATTAATTCTTTCTCTTAATAAAAGAATGTGTAGAATATAAATGTAAAGAATCCCTTGAGAAAAGTAATAGAAGTGAAGTTTCCAAACTCTCTTTAGATTTTTCAATTGTATTTCCCAACTCAAGTTTTGGTTGTAGCTTAGTTTCATTGCTTGGAGTCCCTCTGGCTCTTGTCAAGCTTATTTTTTAACTTTTTTTTGGAATGTCCATTAATTGAAACTTGAAGTAATGAATGTATTATTAATCTCAGATTGGTTTTGACATATGGGTGACAATGTACTTAAGTCATTTACTTAGTTCATGTCGAACAATTAATACATGTCGAGCACAAGTTGTCAGATAGTATATGCTGAGTGAGAGATATTTTGTAAGTGTTGAGTAACTAGTAAGTGCCAAGTCACTCAAGTGTTGAAAAGATAGTAAGTGATGAGTCATTCAGATGTCAAGTGATCAATGGATGTTGAGTCATTTAGAGGCCAAGTTACAACATTGAAGTTGTAGCTAATGTCAAGCATCGAGGATTTCAAGTGCCTAGTAATATATTTTGACATAGTTATTTGTAATGGCACAAACTACTATGTAAACCATTTTGGAGCTAACTTGAGGATTGTTTTACAATCCTAGATGATAAGGACAAATCTTCATTATGAATCTCTATGTAGTTCATGTAGCCAATCAAAAAAAGAGAAGGATTAAGTAGCAATATGGGTTAATCACAATCATTGATTCATACCTAACCCTAAGTTACCTAGGTCTTCTTAAGGAGAAAAAACCCTAAAAAAATTATGTGTGTGAAAGGAGAAAAGAGAGAAGTTTGTATGCACAAATAGAGCATTCATGGTGGCTAAGGAGTTGTCAATTGAGATACATTATAGAATCAGTTAGAGGAGAACAAAGGAAAGGAATTAGAAGACAATAGAGATACATCTAATAATTGAGGATCAAGTACACATTAGGAAAGAGGTGATCTATTATCTAGCAACAGATTGCTAACTAAAGGATCATTGATAAGATATTCTAATATGTGCATTAGTTAAATCTCTTAACAGAGTAGTCTTAACAAGCTTTTGTAAATCCTTTAACAAGATGCTTACTTCATTGTAAGTTAAAGTCCTTCTACCAAGCACACTTCTAATAGGGTGTTGAAATCCTTTTACAAGGTAAAATCTAACAATCTTGTAAGCCTTTAATAGGGAAGACCTTTCACAAGGCAGACCATGTTTCATGATCAATCATTTTAGCCTTCATTGGATACACTTTATTACTACAATAGTAAAGATTTATGGGTGTATCCCCACCCCAATTTTACCTTCTCCTTGGAGGGTTTTTGGGTAACCAAATATCTTGTGCCATACATGTGTTGAATGTTTATTTACTTTCATACTATTTTTTTTTAATGCTTAATTTGGTATTTTAGTTTATATGCATAGATTGTGAGATGGATGTGTGGTGAATGATTTTAAGGTTGAAGTTTTAACTACTGATTCATCCCCGCACCCCTCATCTCAGAGTTTACTTTCCCTATTATATTTCCAAAATGTACCACAATATCTTGAGCCCACCCAATACTACCTATCAATTAAAATGACATTGTAGTTGAGTGGTGTTTGGGATGTGAAAGTTCAAAACCTAGGAACACTCTAATATCCCTATCAATGGTGATCACATTTTCATTCTTTGTTAACATAAAAAAAAATAGTTTAATCTTTGGTAGAGTCATTTTCTCCTTGTCTTTCTAATTTTTTTGTGTCAATGAAGGTGGAAGACACTTTGATGTTGCAACTGTCTTCATTATCATTGGAATAATCTTTGTATTTTTATCCATTGAGCACTTACAATGGAACAAAATAGTGAATGAATCAATATTGATGACTAAAACCAAATGACCTTCAAAAGAAACACATAGGCGAGAACCAATTGCAAAAGATAATGAAAATATTGGAGATTGACTAATGGTAATGGCATAAACATACTGGAAAATCATTGTTTCCATTGAAAAACCTAGATTTTCTTCACATCTTCACTAATAACCCAAGAAGGCCACAACTTATATTAGCAAATTTAGCATCAAGTCTGTAAAGTCTCACCATTCCTTGTTCATTACCCACAGCCAAAATGTCACAAATTGGACAAAACTCCACTGATGTTATTGAAGTATTACCTCCAGGTAAAGTGAGATTTTGTATCTTATTTTTGTAGAATAAGAAGTTATCAAAATGACACCAAAGCATCCCAAACTTTAACATACCTATTTCTATACCATGTTATGTAAATCATCTCTAAATTCCTACTCTTCTCAAATGATGACAACACATGAATTCCACCAGTGAGAGGCCACTTTGCATCCAAATGGAGATTAGATGGTCCACTAATTTGAATGGTTTATTGTAACTGAGACAATATTTTAGAATAGTTTATGTTCTTAGGTATAAGCACAAGTGTTAACTTAGTTACACATGATTTAGTGAAAGTTGCTTGTACAAGAAATGATTATGGAAGAATGGAAGTCTTCTTCTGAGCAATATGAAACCTCTGATATGCTAGCTATATCATATGCATGAAAGTGGCCTAGATTTAGTAAAACAAGAGGGGCAACATATTTTTCATTTGATGCACTTCCAACACTTGGTAAAAGTATCATGTCTACAAAAGATCCATGGAGCACAATATCAAGGTGAGAAGTTCAAGTCAAATTCACGATACCATGAGACAATTTGAGGCATAATACCTCAAATTATTCCTCACTTGAATGAATATTCATGTGTCCAAGTATCAACGATTGACAATCATTATAACTGTATTGACATTTTGTCAAACAATTCATATTCATCCTTTGCACTTGGCTTATTCCTTTTTAACTACAAGACCCTCCTATTGGTATCATACCCTATTTATATATGCAAGAATAAAAACATAAAACTATATAAGCTATTCCACTATTGATGCCAAAACATTCTCTGTCATCGCTTCATTTACAATAGTCTATTCTTTTAAAGATTGAACTCGATGTCTTTATTTCCATCAATTGTTTGTGATAGTATTTCTAGTGAATATGAGTTCAACAAGGAAATATAGATGATTCTATTACAACACTTTAAGATTATTCAAAAAATGAAACACCAAGTTTTATCTTTGAGATTCTTCAATAGTGAATGCTAATCAAGTTCATAAGGCTTTGGAAGGATCGACCTTAAAAGTAATACACAAAACTTCATTTCTTATGGACTATGATAGTAGAAAAAGCACAAAGACCACTTGTTCCTTCAATATCCACCAATTGTATGAACTTTTGGGCTGGGACATTTCCTAACAAAAGAATATTTACATCTTCACATACTCTATTCTGATAGAAGTATATTGAAATTTAAGACTATCAAATAATTTCTATTACTAAAGACATTCAATCCTCGACCTTGCTTTAGTTGGAGAGATCAAGTTCTTTATGGGTTTGCAAGTATATCAGATGAAATATGGTATATACATCACTCAATCAAAATATGTCAAGGAAATATTGAAGACTTTTGGATTGGAGGATTCCAAACTAGTAAGTACACCAATGGTGATAGGACACAAGTTGTGAAAGAATGATGATTCAGTTGAGGTGAATCAAATATTATATAGGTCTATGATTGGAAAATTACAATATTTAGTACATAGCAAACCTAGCAATGCATTATTTGTAGGGACAACTACAAGATTCTCTCCTAATCCCAAGGAGAATCATTTGATGGCTATAAAGAGAATAATGAGATATCTGAAAGGAACATAGGAGTTTGGTCACTAGTAAATTTAGACCTAATTTTTGATGAGGATTTGTCACAATTTTGACACCACTATGTCAAAAAAATGACGAACATTATCGTCAATCTTTTTTGTCAATTTTCTGACACCCTAAATATTTGTCAAAATTAAAATGTTACTATGGTAGATATATTGATGGAACTATTGTTGGGATATTTTTCTCAACCCACAAGCATTGTGTGCTACACTTTCCACCTATGCAACCAATGGTTGTCAAAATTGCGATGAAAACCATGTCGAGATCCTATGCATTTGTGCGTCAAAATTGCAATGAATACTGGTTGAACCTCATGTCACATGTATAGCATCCTTGTCAAAATTTTATGCTCCTTTGCATCAAAATTGTGACATCTAGTTTATATATATAATAGATTAAAATATTTATAATTGTACTATTGAGTTCTTAGCTTAGATACATTGAGTCTAGAATCTAGACTTGCATGGGTGATTGCAATTTAATTTCTTAATGATATTACCCGTAGACTCTCTATCATGTATATTTCTTGAGTGTTTCCATTCATGGATTTTTCTGTTGAAAAATTCTATCAAGCAAGGGATTATATGAGTTTAGAGAAGCCTAATGAACATTGGCCCTGCTCTTGAGCTCATTGATGTAATAGATTTTCCCCAATGGAATTTCCCCTTTTTGAATGGTATCTCATGTGTATTTAACAAATTTTCTTTAGTGAAGGGACATCTTCTATTTTGATATACCAAGAATGTTGCTAGGCAAGGACAGAGAGTTCAAAGTGGTATGCCCGCTTGTAGCACAGAAAGTTATTGATTTGAGGAATTTTCAAAAGACAGATTTCAAAGAACTTCCTTGACTACAACACAACACCCAATTTGAACATGATAGTAGCACAACAATCTCTATTACATGCCCAAATATATCTAGCAACTATTTCTCCTCTTAATTTTCGTGTTCTACAATTAATAACAAAAAATTCAAACATTGCTTGATAAAAAGCCTATAAAGAAAATGTATACTATACATATAGTATTGTTGCAAACTTGAGAAATGCTCCATTTATAGCTCTTACATTATCATGGTTTTCCTTATGTGGATAGTAATCTTAATACATATTATACTATAAACATCAATCTCATCCAATCCTTGTGCTTTTCTCAACTTGGCTTTGTGTCCATGTACATATTCATTCTGGGATACAATTCATTGAACAATATTGTCATCTCTACATGGTTGAATGATGTGAAATACATAGACATATTTTCACCTTGATAATGGAAGTAATTCTAGTCTCTTCAAATCATGTATCCATTAATTACACATAATTATCTTGTAAGATAAGTTGTTACATTGTAATGTCAACTCTAAATTTGGTTCTCACAGTATCTCTGTGGTCCAAAAACTACTGCATATGTATGTGACAATGAAATGATAGAATCATGAGACCCAAAGAAGAGATTCCAAATTAAATTAAATTAACAAAATATCAATATTCTAAATCTACTAGCATGCCATGTTTTTTTTTAGAATCCCAATTTAACTTTAACCCAATATTACAAAAAGGAATTAATAAGATTCAAATTATAAACAATTTCATCTAAACACTAAATTTGTTCCCATGGAATGATCACCTTAAAATTTACTAGATTAATTTTATACTTCCCTTTTTGGCATGAATGATGTATGCCATTTAGGATTTGGAAGTTCTATTTGCCATTCAAACAAGAGCAAGAAATTGATAAAGGTATCTCCATCTTGTTTGTTTACACAACTCTTCTAGTGATGTAAAATAATATATAAGAAAATATTTGTAAATTATTTCTCTTTATAGATTCTATATTGTCCTCCTAATCTATTACCTTTATGTGCAATAGTTAATGCCATACTACCACATCATCGAAGAGAATCAGCAGAAGCTTTCTAATTCCTCTCATTGATAAAAATATTGTTCTTAGGCACTACCTATTTTAGTCTCAAGATAAGCTTCATATTGGAAACTCCCTACATGATATAATTATAACTATTATAACAAAGTCAATTAAATGATTTATAACACTCAAATATGCTAAGAACAAACTTAGTTGAAAAAATCTAGATTCAATTAGAAATATTTGTTGATTTTTATAAAGCAATAGACACTCTAAGCTTGAATACTTTTAAATAGAACTGCCCACTTCAATAGCCTATTGCTATATCCTCCCCATTTCAACATGTTACATATAAGATCCAATCTTGATCTAGTGCTCCTTTTATACTCACAACATTCTTAATTAAAGAATTGATAGCATTAACATTCTCTTATAATATGATATGTTAATATTAATATGGAAAACTCCAAAAAGATTTTCTAATGTAACTTATCCAAGTGGCACAACATAACAAATGAGTTGAATATAATAGCAACTCACAATCTCCATTATGTAATCAAGTATTTCTAACATCTATTTCCCTCAATACTTTCTCAGGTGTTGCACTTAGTTCAAACATTATATTAAAACCAATAGAGAAATAGATTTAGTGACAAATGTACCCCATACAAATGCTTGTGTTGTGAAATTGAGAAACCTTACCTAGACAGCCAGTAAAGAGTTCAAATTTTCCCATGGCTTGCCTCATAAACATTTCCAATCCACTTACAATAGTGACCCTTGTCTTCTTTTCTTCTCGCAGAAGTCGTGTAACTTTTGGTGTATAAACAACATAAAAAACAAGGTCATATGACTTCAAAGCTTCCTGAAGAAAACCTACTAAATCAAACCTCTCATTTAAGTGGAGCAAAAATAAGATCATATGATCTCAAAGCTTCCTAAACAAAAATTGAAGGTGTAAAAACTATCATGAACACAAATAATCAAACTGGAAATCTTTCTTTTTGAAGTAAAAAAATCTAGTTAATATTGAACTAAACAATTCTTTCAGTACCACAAAATTTGACCATGGATTATGTCACGCCTTAAAATTTATGGGACAAAAACAAAACTATTTAAAAAAAAAAAAATAGAAACAAGAGATAAATTTGAAGATAAGATACATAACCTATGCTTAAACTTGGAGATGTTAAAGTTAGGTGATGGGATGAAGATTGTTCCACTTGAAATTTGGATTTCAAATTTCCTATGAGACATCACCTAGTTGCTTATTATTGAATGCAAAACTAAGTTAAAAGATGTTATGGTTATAAACTCTTCATCTTTTACTCTCCAATTAAGACACTCTGTAAGTGCTAGTGAAATTCAATATTTGTATTAATGTAGTTATAAAGGTTCTAAGGTTTGTGATCGTGAAGATGTGTTTATAAATGTCCTAAGTGCTTCGATTGCAAGTTGTCCTACCACATACATATCTTTCCCATTTATCATTCATTTTCATTTATTTTCATAAATATATATATACCATGAACTTCTTCACCTCACCCTTCTTCCAACCTTGCTCACTTTGATATACTACTAACTAGGTATTTAATTATCTATTGATTTTGTTTTATCTGATTCTGGTTATAAAATTATTTACTAATTATTTATTTGATTTTATTCCAATTAATACTTTATTTATCCATTTAATTAAAGTCCTATCAATTCCTCACTTATAAAATTCAATCCTAATCAATTCATTTCACAACATACTTTATTAATTAAATTAACCCTTAATTATACTTCCATTTATTAATATCACAATTTCTATATCCTAGCTTTATCTCTATCTAACCATGACCAAAAAAAATAACAAAGCAAACATAACTAACTAATATAAACATATTTAAAATTAAATTACCTATCTACCTATCTTACTTATGCTACCCCAAACAAATCTTAATATAAAGCAAATATACATTACATTCCCCAAAAAATAAATCTCCTAAAGTCATTCTAAACTTAACATCTTTTAACTTATGTAATATAAAACTATAATTTTTTTAGCACCCCCTTAACAAAATTTCCTAAGCTACCCCTTTTTCCTAAATCCTATCTACCCTACTCCCTCCTAACTGACCTAGCTACCACCCTACCCCATACTCATGTGGGAGAAGCCTAGGGAGATAGCATGGAAGGGAGAGGGGAGAACCCACCCTTGTCATGTCACTCCCTTAAGAGGACAAAAAATGGGGAGTGCCTTGGGCCTCCAACATAATGCTTGGTTGCCCATTTTGGGCTGATTTTATTATTAAAAAATATGATTGTTTCTTTTTAAGGTACTGTCACCTCCTTCTAAGATTATGAAAGTCATTATATATATATATATATATATATATATATATATATATATATATATATATATATATATATATATATATATATATATATATATATATATATATATATATTGGGTTGACAATGTACTGGGCTCTTTATTTTTTTGACTCCTTGTAAAGGCAACATTATTTGATGGGTGACATTTTAGTTTTTTTATAGTTAAAGTAGAAAATGTTTATTTTAATCGGGTTGTATTATTTTATTGACTATATTATGAAGACTTTTTTTCTTTTTTGATTTCCATACATTTTCCACCAAGAGAATATGCACCTACAGGTCTCATTTTTTTAGAGTTAAACTTGTTTGCCTAGTTTTCTTCATATGTTCTCTATGACTATTTATAATTGAGTTGATGATATTCTAACATTGTGTAATGCATTCCAATACTTATTCAATATAGCAATTTGATGTGTTGCATATAACCACTATCATATTGCTATCAAAATTTAGTTCCAAGATACTTGTATACGAAGCACAAATGAAATCTTCTTGTTTGTGATTCCAAGAACATTAAGTATTCCATTTACATAATTGACATCCAATTCATGACCATAACTAAGGTGAATTCATTAGCCATTAATTTTTACATTCTACATTCATCTATACATCTCAAGATTGAACATAAAATGCATCCAATTGTTTAATTGAGACTTGTGAGAGATAGAATAACAAAGAGATAATCTTCTATTCATTCTTCTAATGTATATCATGATACATAACTCCTTTTCTTCAATACATTCTTATTCAAAGTAATGAAACAACAACATCCATATAATAAAATTCTCCTTCATGTTCCTCTCAAGACTTGCATTCAACACAAATAATAAGAAAGAAAATAGGGTGGTGAAATCATCATATCAAGATACACAATGGAAGGACATTTTACAAGCATAGATGATTCATAATCTCTCTATTGGCATATGTATGAGATCAATAACAACACTCCTACAATACAAATAAATTCACATAACAAGATGGAGTTGTCCTCCATTTAAATACAAATACAATAGTGTTCTCTCCTTCTATGCAAAGGTAAGACTTCACAATTTTCCAAATGTCCAAGGCCTCAAGCAAAAACCTGCAAATAAGAGACAAAATTTAGAACCATGGAGGCTCACCTCCCATCCTAGGCCTCAAGAAGGCCACCCACTGATCTTGGGGAAACAAGGCATAAATGGTTGCACACCTTCAAACTCACATATCATGCAAAGCCATAATAACACATCTCAACACAACACAACACAATACAACCCATCCCAAGGCTTGCACAAAGATTCAACAATAGAATCAAGATATAGGGTAAAGGTGGGCTCTCTCCATGAGGAGAATTGCAAATCCATGAATCAAATATATTCACATATTCTCATGAGTAACATGCCCTTTGAAAGCTTAACAATGTCTTCCCTCTTCATACACCTGCTTATAACTTCCAAGAATGCAAGTAATCATGAAGTCCATACTCCTTTAAAACACATCAAAATCATCTCCACACATTGGAGAGTTTCTCAACTACATGGGTGAGCCCAACTAATCCCTTCACCCAAGCATCTCTTCCCTCCCAAGGGTGAGTGATGCTTCACACCCATTTACACAAACAAACAACGTGAACAAAACAAGATTCAAGGAAGAAATCACATAAAACCTCTCACATTCAACACACATACAACAAGATTCTTCACAAAAACACATCTACATCATATCAAATATACAATGCAATGAAGTAACACCATGTCAAATCTACAACGCAATGAAGTAACACAATGGATCATGGATACCAACCTCACTCCAAGCAATGGCAAATGAAATTTGTTGTATAGCTCCTTATCTTCTTTCTCCAAACCCTAAATGTCTCTAAAGTTAGAAAGTGGGTAAATGGGTTTCTAACTTGGCCATACCTCTATATAAGACTCCCATTTTTGGATTCAATAAAAAATACATTCTTTTTGGCATCTTCTAGGTCTTCTAGGCACTCTAGGGGTCACTACTAGCCCCCTAACTTAAAGTTTTATCATGGGTAGGGTTTATTTTTATCACAAATTCACCTTAGAGCTACTTTTTGGCCCTCACAATGCTAGGTAAAGTCCAATTTCAAATTTCCTATGGTGGTAACCTTTGTTTCTCTTACTAAGTCAAGGCAATAAGTCTAATTCTTAATTAAGGATTTTAACTTGAGATAAGGTGGCCACATGATCCATCTTAAGAGAACATGTCATTTTCACATAATGAGTACAAGTGTCAAGTGACACACAAAAATTTCACTACACATCACTCATGACATGTTCTAAATCTACTCATGAAATACATACTACACACTAAACTCGAGCATTAGTAGTTCATTGAAAAGTCACATATAAAATACATATGAAAGTAAAGATACATGATAATTTTGTTATTCTACAATTCACATATAACATATTTTATAATTAACTTCCTATTCCTCGTCATTTTCTTATAAAATATTTAATCATCAAACCTTAAAAATCTACATATTACTAACTTTCCTAACAAGATCAATTTAAGTATTTGAATCACAACATAATTCCATTTTCTATCATAGTAATGAAGTACTAATTAAACATCCATTAATTCATTGACTATGCCAGTTAAGTCTTAATAAATATCATAATGGGAAATCATAAGGTAAATATCATTAGATAAGAAGTAAAATTTACTATCCATCAAGTCTCAAAAGTATATGTTGAGATATCTCACTACTACATCTGAGGCTATTTTTTGACCATTATTGGTTGAAATTTTGACCCACTTTTTGACCAAATTTTGACCAACTTCAACCAACTCATTGGTCAGAATTTTTTTGATTGAAAGTTCAACCAACCTTCTGGTTGGTCAAAATTTTGACCAATACTTTGGTTGAAAAACTCTAGTAGCCATAGTGCAAGTTTTGCCTGGAATTGGTCGAAATTTTGACCAATGAAGATATAAATTTTGACCAATAAAAGTAGAAATTTTGACCAATGATGGTAGAAAGTATTGGCCAAGAAAGGTAGAAATTTTGACCAATGAAGGTAGAAATTTTGACCAATTAAGGTAGAAATTTTGACCAATAAATATCGAAAAGTTTGACCAATGAAGGTAGAAAATGTTGGCCAAGAAAGGTAGAAATTTTGACCAATGAAGGTAGAAAATGTTGACCAAGAAAGGTAGAAATTTTGACCAATGATGGTTGAAAAGTTTGACCATTGAAGGTAGGAAATGTTGACCAAGAAAGGTAGAAATTTTGACCACTGAAGGTCAAAAATTTTGACCAATGAAGGTAGAAATTTCGACCAATGAAGGTAGAGATTTCTACCAATGCCTGGGTGTAAATTTTTTTTCAGGCATTCTATAAAATAGTTCACGTGCTTTGCATATGATATGACATTTTCCATGCATCCTGCACTCTCTCATCCAGCTGATGATGGATTACGGAGAGTGATCTGAAACGATGACGCTAAAAACCACACAATCAAATCCAAAATGAACTTGCATTACAAATGGATTGTGGAAATCTGATATTGTTGATTTTGCATGCATGTCTACCAGGACAATCACAACTTAAACATATACATACATACATACATACATACATACATACATACATACATACATACATACATACATACATATATATCTATGTATGTATGTATGTATGTATGTATGTATGTATGTATGTATGTATGTATATGTTTAAGTTGTGATTGTCCTGGTAGACATGCATGCAAAATCAACAATATCAGATTTCCACAATCCATTTGTAATGCAAGTTCATTTTGGATTTGATTGTGTGGTTTTTAGCATCATCATTTCAGATCACTCTCCGTAATCCATCATCAGCTGGATGAGAGAGTGCAGGATGCATGGAAAATGTCATATCATATGCAAAGCATGTGAACTATTTTATAGAATGCCTGAAAAATATCGACAATAACTAATCAAACTGTCGTAATCACCGACAGTAACTAATATGCTTCTTCATTAATATGCTCGATACAATAACCAAACTTGGCAACTATGCACAACAAGTTATACGCTAAAAGGAAATCATTTAGGAGATACCAAATTTGAACAACCATATGTTAAGATTCTACAATTTGTATCACTTGCCTAAGTCTGACAGTTGAGATTAAGTTCGTCATCCTCCCTAAAGTATGTTCAGATGGCCTGCACATCCACAAAAGTTCCAGCATCTCAAATTTGTAGAATAAGAATTGTTTCGTAGCAAATGGACATGATTGACAATAAATCATCATATAAAAAGACTCCTGAGTGAAGCATGAATAGCAAAGGAAATGAATATGGGTGATAGGGAAGAGAATTTAATAATAGAGGCTTTTAACTTTAGTTATATATAGTCATGATATGGGTATTGCACAACTACCTCCTAGATTCATGTTCCATCCCACAGATGAAGAGGTCATAACACATTATCTCATTAGAAAAGTTTTAGATAGCAATTTCATAGGAAGGGCCATTACTAAAGTGGACCTCAACAAGTGCGAGCCTCAGGGAGGGTTCAATTCCCTCCTTTATTATTTACTGTGCGTATAATCCCACACACCCATTTGATCTCAAATGATATGTACTAAATGTTGAGTGTTTGTGCTGAGTGCTCAAAAACCATCCATTTCATGCCTTCATCTGTATACAATGTCTTTCTAGTTTCTTTCTACTCGCACGCCCATTTTATTTCATATGATATTCTGAAAATTGTGTCACTTTAAGCTCTCAACTATTTCCTCTTGATTGATCATCTCATATTTGTTGAATGAGAGCTTTTGGATAAGCTATAGGCATCCATCAAAGCATAAAGGATTTTGTTAGACAGTGTAGATGAAGTAGTAGCATTTGTCTTGGGAAACATGCTTGCAAAATGGAAGCATAGATAAGTCACGTGAACTGTTTGACAAGATGCCTGAATGTAATGTTCCTCCATGATGCTCCTGATTTTCCAATTTGAATAGTGCCAATTTTTTAAACACAAGTTAACTACAATTCAATCACCTTTGATTACTATATCATCCATATTAAAAGCATCACCTTTATCATATGCTATTGGTGTTGATCATACGCAGGACTGAACACTTGTGAATAGCATTTAGTTGTCAGAATCCACCTTAATGAAGGCTATACCCAAGATTTTCAAAGTAGATTCAGGTGCTGAGAATGAAAAATCACTAAAACATAGCTATTTAGGAGCTTGGAAAACCTTAGGAATAGTTCATTACAGCTTACAAGACTAGACATGACCATCTTCATCCTCACATCTAAGGTTTATCAAGCCAAAAAAAGTGTGTAACTGTTGAACAAAATCTGAAAATGTTTTTCTTAAATGGTATACTCTCAATTAAGCATCTATTTGTTATATGTTGTTAGTTTTTCCTTGGACTAAAAGCTTCAATGGAAAGATAAAACTTAGTAACGGAGTCATGTTTCCCTAGCACACAATCCAATTCATCATTCAATGCAAGACCCTGACCAAGAAGCTCCTTTTTCCATGACATGCATCTTGTTCCATGACATGCACCCTCCCATCAGCGTATCCAATCCAAATTCTTGTTCCTAAAGCACAAAAACATTGAATAGCAGCAGATGAATGCATGAATTCTTGAATACGATTACCCTAGCAATCCCACTGCACAAGCAATCTATTTGCATATCCAGTCCAAATCATTTGATTGCTTGATGCTGCATATCTAGTCTAATACATCTTGACACTTTCCTTAATAGAGTTTGCACTATTGTTCGTTGTACATTTATTATATTACAATAGTAACATCATAGAACAAACTGCGTATAAAAAGACACCAAATACTTAAATTATCCACACAAGAAGGCATCAAAAGAAATAAAAGACAATTTAGAGAGGTTCAAAATGATGAGTTAATGTGCATGGTTTGCGTATATGTAATATTGCACTAATTGTTCATAGTAGACAAAATATATCCGCATTGTTAGGTAGCTTCTGCAAAGCCTACTCTTAAGTTCTCGTGATAAAAAACAATATGGTATGCACTCATGAAAATATCTTCGAGAATCTTGAAAAAGAAATCAATCTTTACAAAAACTTACTCTAAATCTATGTTTGCAAATAGAAAAGAAAAATTACATGGCATAACATACCATGTCGGACCTAGTGGTAGAGGAACATCCACACCCACAAATCTGCTTAGGTACCTAGCTGCAGCACCTTCACCAACTTTCAGAATGTACTACTAGCCACAATTGCCATCTTATTATTTATGTAGACTACAGAGTTTCATGCTGTCCAATTTACTTTGGCTAATTCAATTAATTAGAAACAATTTGCATTCCTCATCAACTTTGAGACACTGAAGATCAAATGTCTTGATCTGCCATCACCAATACATAATATGATTGACCTACATGGACATCTAGTGAGTCATAGAATGTTTGTGCCACATAAGATCCTTCTATTTCCACAAGAAATAGATGATGACCTTGTATTCTAAAATTTAAAGAAGTGGCTATTCCAACATTGGAGATCCTGAATCGATATATGATTCCTGCAATTCCCACATGGAATGGTTAAAATATTTCTTAAAATAGTGAAAATTAAATATGATACAATACATCCATTTAGAAAAATGAAACATATACTATGAAAATTAAATAGAGATCCTAGTGCACTTTTCAGTTGTCTTAGCATTGAAACATCTATTGACAATGAGTATGTGACTGGGTCATATAATTTCAATCTTATTTCTAAGAGTAAAAATGCAAGGGAATGTTAACTTCCAATTTATGGATAGAAGGAAAACCTGTCAATAGAGTTCTAGGATAGATTTGGAGAACAGTATACAAATATGATTTATGGATAGTAAAAAGGATTTGTAAATGGAGTTTAAGGTTATATTTGGATCATATTAAATAAGCATGAAGTATTAGCCATTGATCTATTGACACATAATCTTTATGATAGATATTGACTTGTACATAAGGATGTTATTCAAAGTTGTGCATCTATGTATTAAATTTCTATTAAAAAAAAAAGGACTATGCCCATGTATTAGACCTTATTTGATGCAATTTGATGAATCTGTGTGAAAGAGGGAAGTTGCGACTTGGTGTGAAGACAAAGAACCTTTATTTGGACTAGAAGCACACTCTAAAGTTGGGAGTTTGATCCATGAACCAATATCATGGCCATTTTCCTTGTAGACCAAGCCTAAACTTGCTAATTAGGCTTGAGTGCATGGTTGGGTTAATGCATGATGGAGTGGAGTCAAGGTCCAAACTTTGGAGTCTTTTAGCACTTTGAAAAGGGTATTTTAAACTGGTCTTAGATTGCCAAGTCCTTTGTAACAAAATTAAGTGGTTGGTGAAAAATAGTGTTGAGAGACCTAATTGCCTATTAGGTCTGTGGTATCAATGTTCATTATTTGCTGGCTGTAGAGATTCTAATCAGTGGTATTCCTTGTTTGGATCATTATGAATGTGTCTTAAAACATCTCTGGTGTTTGGAAGTCGTGAAGTCTAAAAATCCCACTTTTTCTACTTTGTGAAACAAGCCTAAATGTTGCATTCTTATTTGCTTTCAAAAAATGGTTGGGCACTACTGTTATTTGTCACTTAATGTTGTTATACCCCTTTCTTACACCACTGCAGAGGAAACAATGTATCTGATAATATGCTTTTTATTACAATATTTTCTAAATGTTGGACTTGGGATGTTAAAGGAAAGCCCAACTAATTGCAATATGAATATTCTTCATTATAAAAACTATGAGTTTTATGGAAAATTATCTTTTTTGCACTCTGGCCATTCTATTTATAGCAGCTGGCATAGATATTGCTTTTTGTTCCAATTAAGTCTTAATAGTTGAAATATTTCAAGATTTGAATTTTTTGTGCATTTGAAGGGGAAGAGAGATTGGCAATTATTCTATTGTATGATTCAACACTACAGATTTAAGTTTTCTTGTGTTGATTGAAATGACAATTTAACAATGCAACTCAATGTTTCTTACGATACTATGACTGGCATCTATAGATCATATATTCATCAGGTCATTGCACAAATGCTCATATATATGCTTGTAGTCTCTGCATATAATATATCTGACCCTGTTGTATGCTAGGATCAAAATGTGATTTGTCTGGTCCATAAGATTGTTTCCTCAAATAATGTGAGAACTAGTTATGCTTCTTATGGCTTTTATGAACAAGTACTATTCTACTCACTACTCATGAAACATGGGTCAATGAGCTTGACTCAAAAATCACATAGTTGAATCCTAATAGCAATGAACATTTTGACTTGCTGTGGAAATTATCTCCTACTTATCAAGTACTATTCTTATAATCATCTTTATATATCATTCTCATGTTTTCTTAAGTCCTCTCAATGATGGAGTAGTGGCATGGCATGGAAATAAGCAAGCAAATGAATCAGAACGTGCATAGGAGAGATAAAATAAGAACTATCCTAGAGAAATGAGAGGAAATTGTGCAGAAGGGTGAAGCTATGTTTTCTTATCGTCACTATAATCTTTCAAGTTTCTACAAGTAATTAGCTCTATTTGAGCCTTCAAGTGCACTATAACATTTTCCTACACTCTACAGTGGTCTATCAAATTTCTTAATATGGGTTATTTGAGCCATTAAGTGTACTAACTTTGCTTAGACTCTACAGTGCTCTATCACATTTCTTAATATAGATTGTTTGTGTTAACTCAAGAGCAACATGAGTGTAACAAGAAATTCCAAAAATTAGGGAATAAGAAATAGTTTATGCTTTCAATTTTACATAGGTGAATCTGCCACTTAGGAGAAAACATCATGGCACATAGGAGAAGTCCATATACCATTGAGGGATAGTTGGTGAAAATACAAGAAATCAGATTGAAAAGGCTACAAGGATTGTAGGCCTAGAAGTGAAAAGGTGTGTTGTGGGTTTGGTGAATTATGAACTAATAGTGGATTGTGGTTGGACTGCATGTCCTATTTGATGTCACCATTTCTTGTGTCAGTGGGTGAAGTTTTTGAAGTGGATTGCCCATTTGGGCTTAGTAGTTGTGTATACCCAGTGTGGGTAAAGGGACTTTTGCTAAGTCCTAGTATCCTATGTTGGATTGTGAAAGCCATTAAAAGTCTAGTAGAAATTATAGCTTTAGTCTCTAGTGACCATGGATGGATTGGTCACCAAAAGGGCCTATAGCTCAGTGATATATCATTCCAGCATCAACCTGGTGGTCCTTAGTTTGACTCTTGGCTGGTACACAAAAAAATTTACCCTAGTATCAAAGCCAAGGTAAAGTAGACCGAGGCTAGGATAGGAGCCCCAAGCACTTCCAGTTTGGATAAAAGGGAATGTAGGAAACACCTGAACCATATTTCTAGACCTTATATTTTGAATTTACTTAACAAGTTTCTATGTCTAACCATCATCTACCACTTATCTTTGTTACCTATGATTATAAAGTTTCTCAACAATACTTATTTCATATCCTAGGTTGGCATGGCAGTGTCTTTGAGGGAACTCCATGCAGGAATTGAAGAGAGAAAGCTATATTCACATGCATGGTGTGATAGGGGTTTTATTCTTTAGTGAACTTATCTATAGTAGAAATGTTAAATTAATAATAATAAATTTTTTAAAAGTAGGAAGCAACTTTGGCAAAGTCTACTCAATCAATTGACCAACAATACATGAGTTTTTCAAAAAACTAAATACAAAAATAGTGTATTAAAGATACCATATTTTTAGAATTCATGATATATTGTTGTTTATGTTTATGATAAGATAATGTGTGATTTTTAATCATTTATGTTTAGGATAGCTTTCAATGGTCCATGGTTTGTTATCACAGTGGGAGTTTAAGAATATAAAATAATATAATATCCGGTGACAAAATCTTGCCTACGTAGTACAATATATGTATGTATGTATGTATGCATGGTGTGTGTATGCATGTGTTTGTGTGTATGCAGGCTTCTATAGACATCATTTAAGCACTGATATGCTACTTATTTGTTCATCAACTTGTACAAATACATTACAAAATATAGCAAAACAAGGTTTTACCAGTTCTAGTGGGCATAAATGAGGATGTTTGCATGGCTCTTGTTGCCAACAATGCACTAGAAATAGTGGACCGGCAACCAAAGAAGGAGTTCACACTTCATCATGAGCTGAAGAATACAATATTGTTAGCAAAGAAATTTTCAATGGAGAAAGATCAAATGGAATACTAGCTAGAAATGTCCACAAAAAAAAGTAAGTGTTATAATGTTGATGAAAACAAACAAACTGCTACTTACATGAAGGCTGTGTGTAACGACCATCACCATGTTCACCATGTGATGTCACAAATGCTACAAATGTCTATACAAGTACACATAAAATTAGAGATCATGATCCATAAGATAGTATAAAATATTCATATCTATTGAACTTCTATTATTGCTTTAGTCGAATTATTGCTTACCTGCAAAGATTGGATTCTACGGACCAATTCTGTTCTCAGTGCCTCTTTCTCCTCACTTTTGTCACCCTTGATGATAATGTCAACAAGTTCATCAATGTATCTTTGCTTGATTTACTGGGTGATGAACACAGGGTCAGTACTAAGGGTGATGTTATGTAGATATGAAGCCCATATTTTAGATCGCATTTGATCAACGATCATTCTAGCTTTTTTCTATCATTTGTGACATTAAATATCATTAAAATTTTATCAAAACAACTCCAAATCCATAAAGAAAAGAACATAATAATGCAACATTTGTTTCTATATTAACATTAAAATTTACAATATTTAATGTTTACCTCTACTGAAGGTGTCTGAGATGGTGTATCCATATTGCCCTGTGGAAAAAATTAGGAAGTCTTAGAAATCAGTAGAGAAATTAAAGTAATAGACTTACCAAAAAAAAAAATTATAATAAAGTAGATTGTATATGTAAATCATTTGTCTTAAGTTAAAAATTTAGTGTAACTAATGCGTATATCTAAAAAAATATTTGACATGTTCTACTTAATGTTTATATGTGCACATATGGTTAAGAAAGAAAATTTTGGTCGTACAAGACCCCATCATAGTTGACATTGATCCTAGCTAGACATTTCATTGATCATCATGATCTTCATCCATGTCATCATCATCATCATCACCATCATCGTACTTGTCACTTTGATCATCGTCGTCACCACCACCATCTTCATTGCCATCATCACCATCTTCATCATCATCATCATCATCTTCATCACCATCATCATCATGACCATCATCACCATGATCATAACCATCATCACCATCATCATGACCATCATCAACAGCATCATCATTATTATCACCATTATCATCAGCATGACCAAAATCATCACCATCTTCTTCATCTTCATCACTGGGTAACTGTTGTTCCTAATAATCATTTACTTCCTCTTCTGCTTCTTCAATTTCTTCTTCTTCGATCACATTATACTTTACCTTCCTCTTGGGTCATGTCTAACAACAAATGACCAACCTAGTTTCTTTGGAACACCAAAATAAAACACTTGCTCACACTGGCTTGGAAGAACATAGGGCTCATCTCCTACTAGCTCAAATAATCTTGTATTAATCATAGTAAATCCACTATCATGTTCAATAACAGTCCTATCAAGATCATTTCGATTCAGTCATAACCTTAACCATTTGATGACAAATAGAACTATTTTGAATGAATTAAAGTCACACTCAAGTATATCATCCAAAATGCTATAGTATCAATGTTTAGATCGTTGAGGATGTATGTCAGTTCTAGATGAAATATTGGTGACCGCGAAGACAAACACTTATCCCGAAATCACACATTTTCTTTGTTTCATCTAACTTTTTTGTGCGAAATTTATAGCCATGGTAGTACATAGCTTTGTGGTGTTTGACCTACAATTATTCAAACATGTCAAGATTATTTGCATCGATCTATGAGTTGATATTAAACTTATGTGTGATGATTAGTAATCTTATGCATACCTTTGTATCTCTTAAGCCATATATTAGATCAAGTACCATTTGTGTAACATTGGGATCTCCATTATGATGAGCTTCTTTAACCAATGATACAACACCATCCCATGTTAATGAGTGACCATTTTCTTGAGACTGTTCAATCCATATCATCATCCAATCAAGATTGTTTGTAATATACAAGTGTAGTGCATCCCACTCATGACCAACTATAAAGAAGACAATTACACCAGTTAGAAATAACTTATATATATTGATGATGAATAATAATTATTAAACTACAAAAAAAAACTTATAATTACCTCTCACCCTCCTCTATCTACCTTTCTCCGTTAGGTACTCCCCTTCGAATTTGTCTTTAGAGTTGGGATCCCAAATGCGATCTACATGGATATCTACTGCAAACTTTGGAAGATATTTAGTAATGTACACCATGGTCTAGTATATCATATATCCCTCTATCATAGAACCCTCAGGATGTGCTCTTTGTCAAACCAAGCCCTTCATAAATTTCAAGTGCCTCTCAACCATCCACATTGATCTAGCTTGTATAGGTCCACACAATTCAATCTCCTCAACTTGATGTATGAGGTAGTGTTCTTGAGCATTGAAAAAGGTTGGAAGTAAACACTTTTGCATTTCACAAATAAGCTGTGGAATTTTTCTCTTCCAATATTTTATATCTCTTTTGTCAATTTCTTTACATGATAACCACCTAAAAAAGATTCAACACGCAAAACCACATAAATGAGATTTCAAATAAAATTATACAATAGATTTAAGAGAAAAAGCTACAAATCTAAGAAAAACACTTCTAACCTCGTATATTTTCCAAGATCATATATAACTTGTTTAATACTGTTGTCAAACTATTGTGGAAGGGATAAAGGTAGGATGAACTGCAATCATTAAAAATGATCATTTCAATATATTATTAAATAATGCAATAGGTAGTACATTCAATCTTACAAATATACTGTAAATAGAGAACATGACTTACCTTGACGAAGGTATTCCAATCACGTGTTTTCAACCCAGGCCCAAAATCACCTTTCTTTGATAGAAGAGTTCTTATATTTGCAGCAAATCCTATTGAAAATTTTGTTTTTTTAATGACTTCTTTTAATGCATCAATCTGTTGCTTTGTTAATAACTAAGGAAAGGCACTTGTATTTATGCAGTCTCCATTGCTATTTGATTCAATGGAAGCTTTTAGTGCATGATTGGATTCATGAATGTTGGTACAAATTTTGGAAATTTTTTCTCTATCATGCCTTCCATCCAACATTTTCCATAGTGTCTCTGTTACATTCTTTCCAATATGCATAGCATCAAAAAAATGCGCAATTGGGAGATCCTTGTAGTATGGTAACCTACTAAATTGAGTAGGATAACTTTTCATTCTTCTAGGAAGTTGGTCATTGATGCCTTGATGACCTTCACAAGCATCAATTACAATGTTAGTAAATATAAGACAATATCAAAATACAAATTTTAAACTTCGGATGACAAATTGGATATTACCTCGACAATTTAGTCAATCATATTCCAACTTTCATAAATGAAGTGTCATTCTTTGTGGCCTTAATGATGTCTCTTCTTTCCCATTGAAAAGATATTTTTTGGCAATTTGATACCTATGATTATTGTGGAAAAAGTGTCTAAACTCATCAAACACCTGCTTTCTTAAAGTTTTTGAATGATGAGATTTCATCTTCGGACCACAAACTAGACATGCAAATTTTCCCTTTGTCTGAAGACCTAAAATATCATGTAGAAGTGGATCATGTACAATTATCATGCGCAGCTTAAACATTTGATAGTAATGTGTAAGCACTATAATGGACCAAAAATATGTGATATTAACAATATAACATACCGCAAAAATGAGTTAGCCCAGGGGCATCATGTATTATCCATACAAGCATTGCATGGAATTGAAATTGTCGATGTCCTATCGGTCTAGAGATGTCATACATAGTGATGCCATTCCATAACTTCAACAACTCATCAATTAGGGGCTCAATATACACATTCATATCTTTAACTTGGCATTTACCTAGCAATTGAATGAACATAAACATTACATTATTATTATGACCATTTTCATGCACTATTTATAAATTAATTTAGATAACTATAAAATAAAAAAAATACCTGGCACAATCATTGACAACATTATGTGCTCCCTCTTTATGGACATCCAAGGAGGAATGTTATTGTTAATAACAAAAATAGGCCACACTAAGTAAACAGATCTCATATCTCCATATGGATTGACACCGTCCGCTGCCAATGAAAGCTTTAGATTATGAGGTTCTTCTTTAAAGTGTGACCATGTTTCTTCTATCTCTTTAAATGCAAAACCATCGACAGGCATTCGCATAATGTCATCCTGACTTGTATTGCATGCATGGTAATCTATAAACTGTGCCAAGCTAGTGAACTTGAATAACCATTGAAGACGTGAAATAATGAGAATGTACCAAAGAACCTTGTGAGGCACTTTTTTTGTTATTTGATCTGACTGATATCTACTACTATGACAATCAGGGCATTCTACTACAAATTCATATTGTTTATGATATAGAATGTGATCATTGCGACATGCATGTATTGTTTGATACTTCATTCCAATCTGATCCATAATGTTAGATAATTCTCGGTATGAACGAGGAAAAATATTTGATGGTGGTAACAAAAACTCACTAATCAACCTACAACAAAAAATATGCATTTTTAATATAATGAATAGTACTTGTATGCTAACATTGAAGATGAAAAAAATGACATACCTTAGCATATGTGACATTGCTACATTGGATATACCATTCATAACCTTTAAGTTCACCAACAACACTATAGTCGAGAGTAGAGTTGTTTGGAAGCCTTTGTATAAGGGCTCATGTGCCTTCTCAAGTAAAGGTATATCAAGACCATCTTCATCATCATTATCAGATTCGCTAGTACCATCATTGTGAGCCTCTTCATCACCTGCCCCAATACCATCTTCTTCAATCATGTCCTCTGGCACATTATCATCTTCTTCCATGAGAGTGTTATCCTCAGCTTGGATATTCACACCCCCATGTTCCTCCAGTAGGAAATCCACATTCGGCAATGGACAAAAATCATGGCCCCCTTCAACATGACCATGTTGCCTACAATGACTCTAGGCTGTTATGATTAGAATTCTTTAAGTCCTTAAACCTTTACACTTCTTTCAAGGACAATAACATTTATTAGGTTTTCTTCAGAACTAAGCCCACAATGCAGCCATTGTCTCATTTTGTTCAGTGTTCATATTGTCAGGCATGGTCTTTCTTCACAAGAAAATATATCTGCAAATAAATTGGACATGTTGTGCGTAATGTTTATATCTACACATATGGATTTTCTTGATTAATGTTTTCAAATGTAACTAAAATGATCCTATAATTTCTAGAAGGCGTAGATGTTTGCAAAATGTACAGTACCACCCTTCTACCAAAAAAAACACCCCTAGTATACAATAATGGATAAGATCAAGACAACAATAATACTGGTCCTTCTGTTGATATGCCTTTTGAAGGTTGAATAAGGTCCTAATTTTGCTAACCCACTTTATTTTATCTGCTATACTTTCTGCTTTCAGCACAATTGCACTATGTGCTGGAATAGAAAGTCATGAAACAAAGATCAGCAACCATTTGAGCGTAGAAGGTGCCAATTTAATATACAAATATGTGCACTTACAGTTTGAAACTTGAACCTAAAAAAGACACACCTTTTAGTACTATTTTGTATGAAACCTTGTTGTTGATTTTGAATGTAAGACTTATAGCTACAGCATCAGGACCATCTGCCTTTTTTGAGTTTTTAGAACTTGAATTAGCTAGAGCTGGAGAATCAGAAGTACCATCATTAATTCATTAATTCAAAGACATTAATTCATTAAAAAGTTTTGTGGTGCTTGCTAGATAATCAAGAAAGCCAAATACTCCATACAAAATTACACAATGGATAAACAGACAGAAGCAGTCAATCTCATTTTTCCATTACTTGATTTAGAAGTTTAAAGGTTCCAATTACAAAACAATTTTTTTATCCTTCAAGGAACTTTTGAAAAAGACCAAAAGCCTTTACAATCACAAGAGATCAACTTATAGTATACTTAAATGTTAGTAAAGATCTGCATTGTAAAGTTTCCTGGAAGTTACTAGTGCACATTACAATTACTATGCCACTTAGGCCCCACGATATTACCACATATGCACTACGATAAACTTAACCATTTCTATTGGTTGGAGAGGCTATGGTGAATTAAAGTATATTGTTCTAAAGGAAGAAGGTATGCTCATCAAAACCTTATTAGAGTAACTGGAAATATATTAGTAAAGTTTGCAATAAATCTTCATGTGAGAATCTTTTCCATGAAGAGTTGGGTTGCTAATAACTTCATAGTCCACTTGTTTAGTTGATGGTATAAATAGCTATGTAGTTCGTACTTCTAGCCATCTAAAGCTAGGAATTACTTTCTTATGTCAATCATTGTGAGGCCTCACCCTAACCCTTTGTAGCCTTAGATGTTACCTTATCATTTTGATACTCATGACTCGAGATGTCGAGACATTATCTGATGCTTAGAACATATTATACTATCTTATTTCATGTTGTGCAATGTTACTTTCAGATACATTTGATGATTGTCATTTAATGTTTCATGTATATGTATGTTGATGAAATCAGTAAATGTAGGATGGAGACTTTGATTTAAGAGATTCTAAATGGTTAAGAATTAAGCAGGATGAAGAAACCTTTATTGATGTATGTTTTAATTTATGTAAATTTCTTATACGTATACATTTATGCACATGTGATTTTACAGGACTACTGATGTGTGCAATGAGTGTGTAGATATTTACCCGAGAAACCCTACGGAGGAACAAAATTGATCTTTATGTGCTAATTTTGAAAACCTTGTTGTCCGTAATTCAAGTATTTTATTTGTGAGATGTATGTATTTTCTTTCTGTGTTCAGTGAATGTTAATGTTCGTAACTATGTTCTTTTAGTGTCACTTGACACTTGTGAATTGTTTGTGCTCTTTAGCGTGCTAGTTAGGGTTAGCTATGTAACCCATGAACCTAAGTTGGTTTAAGCTAGTGTCAATTGCTAATTGGGTTCTTAATTGTGTTTAGTCATCCTTAATCCAGATTAGTGTCTATTTGCAATGTTAGAGTAGTTAGATGGTCCTATTTTATTCCTAGATTTTTGTTTGGCTCTTAACCTATTCCTAAGGCTTTTAAACATGGAATAATTATACCCAAAGGGTATGGGTATGGGTTAGGGGTCTTTTCTAACCCCTAAGCCCCTTTTATTGACTTTTGAGACCACTCAAAAAGTCTCTTTTTGCTTTTGTGCGAAAATTGACTTTGGCTACCATGAGTTTCTTTACCCCACCTCCACTTAGTGTTTAACCATAGTGTGGGTAGAGTTAGGAGTTTCTAGAATTTTTAGTGGGTGGGATAAGTTATTGATCCTTTTGGGTGGTTGAGTTTAAGGCTTTTTAGAGGCCCTTCTTGGTCTAGTTGGGGTTGTTACCCAATCTCTACATTTAGAGAGGAGTTCTTGAAGGTTGAAGCAAGGAAAACGGAAACTCTACTCAAAATTTTTCATTACCATTACCTCTTTGTGAAGGTTGGAATTCTCATCTCCCTTGTTCAGATTTCATTCTTGTTTCATGCTTATGCTACCTTGTTGTTGTGTCAATGTTTGTATGCTTGTGGGTATGTTGGAAAGATTTGAAAACTATGTTATTTTGGATGATTTCTTTTCATGTTTATGTTTGAAATTTTGAGATCTTTCTTGCATGGGTGTTTTGGTATTACTCACCCTTGGAGAGGGCAGAAGTGACCAATTTTGGGAAAGGTCTATTTAGTCAGACTCCAACCAGTGTAGAGTCTTTTCTCAGGATGAGAAGAGGGAGAAAGGGTAGGGTGTTATGGGCCCCTACTTGTCAGCACAAACTTTGTATGATTATGGTACGTTGAAATGGAAGAATGGAAGTTCTTGGTATATAGCCCCGATTGGGCATTTGTTTGGTGTTGTGCTTGAATTCTCCTAGTTGGAAGAATCCACCTTTCCCTAGTTTTGATTTATTGTGAATCCATTGTGTAAACCATGTATGATTATGCTTGTTTGATTGTCTCTTGGTTATGCTTAGTTGTCACCTAATCAGATATTTGTTTCCTCCATGGTTGTTGAGATGTGTTGCAAAATTTGATATGGAACCCTTGATGAGGGTCATGAAGGAGATTTAATTTAAGTGATGTAATTCAGGATTGAAATCCTATGTTATTTGTATCTCAAAACTTTGTTGTAAATGGCAACGAAGTCGGGTTTTCTTCCTGGTTCTTTCTCGGCTAAGCCTTTGAATCAGGTTTGCCAATAAAATTGGTGTTTGAGTAAAATTTCTTGCCATGTGATTTAACTGTAAACTTTAATTTGGATGGATGCATATCAAATAGGATGGAAATGGTGTTGATTTAATTAGGAAAATTTCAAGTTTACTTCTATGTTGAAAACGAAAAGTATATCATGGATGTGGATTCAGTTTGATTGAGCAAATAATCAAGTTCCTTTTATGTTCCTTATATGTTTAAAATGATAATTATGTTAAGGAAAGAGAAATCATGGCTATGGTTGATATATTGCAATTCAAGTTGTTTGGGAGATCAAACAAATATGGTGTTATCATGCCACAAACTATTGGATCCATGTTTTAACTCTATTCAAAATATTCACCTTGAAATATATATATATATATATATATATATATATATATATATATATATATATATATATATATATATATATATATATATATATATATATATATATATATATATATATTTGCATTGCATTGTAATTCTTTACTTAGAAAAAAAATATGTTTAAGAGAGTAAAAACTCTCTGTTTTTGTATGGGTTTGGAAACATTATTTTTCTCCTTGCAACAACAAAGAATATTCTAAGAATCTTTTGGTGTTTAAAATTAGAAATTAAAAAATTTATATAAATGATATCTAGTATAATGCATAAGTTATTAAGCCTTTATAACTTAAATATCCTAAATATCTATCATCTACCTAATAAAATTTAGCACTTAATGTTTACCCCTTAGTCTCTATTCACCCCTACATTCTCCTAGGCGCCTACTCTTCCCTTTTAGGGGGGGATGATTTTGTTTGAATTTTGTAACCTAAGTTTTAATACTTTTTAGGGATGACATCACCCCACCCTTTACTCTTTCTAGTGGGCGCATGGACTTATATCCTTTGATGGGACTTTGGGTTGATGGGATAAACAAAACTTGTTTTGTTTTAAACCTTTTTCCCATTTCCCTTAGCACTTAGTCCTTGTCTGTCATGCCCAAAATATAAGGGGGGCAGAACACACACACAACAATTTTTTTTTTTGAAATTTTAATTAATGAAATAGAACTATGATGCAAAGATAATATGGTCGACAAAGGTTTAGATGCTAACTTCAAAGGAGTTAGTAGTCTGAAGGGTTTAAGATACAGAAAGCCATGTTTACTATAGAGTTAGATGCAAGATCACCAAAGATAAATAATAGGGTTATGACTCAGCTTGATCATTTCATAAACAGATCTTTAGGGTGGACTGATAGTCTCTTAGTAAATCCCTTAAATTAAACTATATCCTAAAACTAAATCATTTAAAGTTTAAGAATCTTTCTAGAGTGATACTAACATTAGTTCATAACTAAAATTGAATGAGAGAAATCTAAACTAAAACATACAATGACAATTAATATTTAAACGTACCCATTAAATACCTTTCTTACCAATGAGCACTAGTGTTACGCTAATTAAACCTTTACTAACCACTTAATTTTAACCCTAACTTTATTAGAAATAAAACATTGCTAAAGGTAATACAATATGCTTAATGTAACTACGATTAGATCATAAGATTGCACAGGCTTTCGTAACTTACCAATCTTAACATTTCAATAGACAATTAACTCCAACATACCTATACAATCTAATCATTTAATTTAATGTTCACTACTAAAGTTGGTGACCATAGCACAAATTCAATGAATCTATATTTAATCTAAATTTTATCTGAACTATCATAACTTTAAGTCCATATTAAAATCGAACTATAAGGCTCACTATAGTATAAAACTAATTAAGGAAACGTTAAAATTGTTTTAATTGAAGTATTCAAATTTCACATTTTAAACTTTTTGAGTTAAAACTAATTTAGTATTTTTGCATCCAAATCACTATTTAGCATTACCATCATTACTTAACCTAAAATCATACATTACCTCCTAATACCATCAAAATTACTAATCTAGTTTATAGATTAATGCCATACTTAAATTTTAAATATAAACAATCTATAACTTAACATTTTTACTTACCTGGATTTCATACTCAAATACTACACTATTGCAACATATAATGCCAAACTAAATATTCAAAGAACTTGTTAAAGTCCTCTTACAAATCTAATTACAATTAAAGGCGGAAACATATAAAACACCTAATACACTAACATGGAATACTAGGTACTTTCTAATAAAATAAGATAAGTACTACTGATCAATAATAATAACGAACTAATCGTAATTTTAACATACACCCAAAACTAACTTAAACATAAATATTAATCCTGACTAAATTAAATATTACTAAAATAATTCACTTAAAGATAAACATTAACTAAAACAAGACTTAACTAAAATAAATACTAATTACAACACTAACTTCTAACATAACTAATCCCAATACTAACATTGTAATTATAAAGCAACCAAACTAAAACCACCCAAAAATATAAAAAAATGTTTAATAACTAAACTAAACTAAATATTACAAAGATAATAAAACTAGCTAACATTCTAACCTATACTCTAACTAAGGAATCTTATCTACTAACTATACTATACAAAACTAACTTAATGACAAAAAAAAACTATCAACTAAATCTAACTACAACCTAAGACCTAGAGGATTGCACACGCATGTGTCCCCATATCCCAATGGGCAGTGCGCTGCCCAAGGTCTGCGTACTACAGACCTGCCCTTACTGCACTTGCGTGAGTGGTGGGAGGTTTAAACCTGCGCATGGGGAGAAGTATGGGGGGGGGGGTCAAAGGTGTAAGTGTTGGGTTTAATTTTTAAACATTCTCCTTGCTCCCCCCCATAAATGTGACATGGCCAGCGACTGACCCTCATACACATGAGGCGGGTAGGAGGGTGAGGCCCACGCCTGCCAATACAATAGCAAATATAAACAAAGGAAAAGAAAAAGGGAGGGCATTAACTTTTAAAAAGTTATTTAGGTGAATAGGGTAGGAGATGCTAGGCAAAAAGAATATAAAAATTAAGTTTAATATATTATATATGTTTACTTGCATCAACGGATGTGCTTATAGGATTGCATAGATTTCTTATTTAATTTTGTGTTATTTTATTTGCTTTAGAAAGGAATCATTTCAAGAATATGCTCTGTGCACTTGGAGAAATAAAATTTCTCTCCATACATTTTCCAGTGAGCAAATTTGCTCCTAGAAGTGTCTATTTTTTTTTTTGAAACAAATTATTATGAACCAAGATGCATATGTTTGAGATAAAGATTTCAATATTAAACTAGGTTTCAAGGTGATCCATAGTTTCATTAATCTATTAAGCTATCATGTTAATGCAAGAGTATGCATGAGGAAATACCTTAGCCTTTAAATTTGAATTACATGTTCCATGCATAAATATCCAGTGCATACTATGAGTTCTAAATTTCCTTCAATTTGAATACAAAGAAATACAACTACTTAATTCCATTGATACCATATGAGTATGGAGAATTTGATGCAAGGTAAGATATCATGTCCATGATTTACAAAGGTGGTGAATAATTCTATTACAACTTGCGTGAATCCATTTTTGAATTTTGACAAGAATTGATATATACCGAGGAAACCATATTGTTGAATTTGTGTTGATTACATCATAATTCTTATGCAACAATCTATCAGACTTTATCATATCCAATGCTATTTCTTTCATTACCACAATTGAAGTTTGAATGATCATTAATCAAGAACATTTATCTATCAACTATTCCTTCACAATATAAGTCAAATTATGAAATCACAAAGAACATTGCAAGGAACTCCCATAATCTTTTTTTATTATTATGCAACTTGGTTCAAGACTCCATCGGGAAAGAACCAGTAAGAAAACCCGATTTCATTGCCAACCATTCACAATATAAATTTACATATAATTACATCAATTCACAATACAAAGATGATTTCTTCAAGCTTCTTCACAATACTTTATCCCTTCAACCTCAATTCTTCTTGGAACCACAAGGGGAAAACAAGGCTGACCCAAGGCAATTCAACACAATCACAAAGACACAATTCAACATACACCCATCCGGTTTAACACACTAGATCCATCCATAGGACCTTATTAGGGGGGAGGTGGATTTTCCCAATGGGAGATGTCAATCACCATACCTTAACATAACCCTTTCGGGGTTAAAACTTAGGAACTTTCTTTGTTCCTCAAATGCCCTTTTGAGGCTAACTCAACAAGGATTTTCTTTCCTTTCCATACTCAAGATTTCACAATATCAACAAGGTATGTGATGACCGGTAGGGGCCCATACACCCTACCCTTTTTTCCCTCCTCTCACCATGAAAGGAGACTCTACACCATTGAGGTCCAACTAAAGCCCTACCCCCACATGGCCACTTCTTCCCTATCCAAGGGTGAGTAATGCCAAATACAACCCCATGAAAACCCCTCAATACAATACATCAAGATGAACAAGAACTCATCAAGAACAACACAAAAGAAACCCTACAAATCAACCCAACATATAGGCAAGCAACAATTAACAACACAACACAATGTGCAAGAACAAGCATGATCAAAACATGGAGAAAACCAAAATACAAAGCCAAGAATCCTACCTTCACCAAGGTGTGATGGTATCAATGGAGGTTTGAGAAGAGCTTCTTTTTTTTCCTCCTTCCATCTCTAACTATCTTCCAAGCTTTTTCTCAAAAAAATAGAGATTGGGTGGCCCCCCCAAAACTCCTCCAAAAATCCACTAAATAGGTTCCCTTGACTCAACTAGGCTTCATGAGACCCTAGGATGGAGTTTGGGTTCCACTCAAGTGGGTGACAAGCCATTTTCGTAAGCAACCATAAATGGGATTTTTAAGTGACCCTAAAAGTCAACTAGGGTGGCTAAAGTGGGTGGAAAGTACCCCCAACCCATACCCTTACCCATGGGTGCTTAAATTTAACAATTTTAAGCCTTAGAGACTTGGCAGGAACACATAAAAGTTAGGAAATACTAAAATCAACTAACAACCTTTAAAGGTGGACAATACAAAGACGACACAAATCAAACAAGGGGTTCAGCTTGTCTCTCCATTGGATTTTCCGACTAGCTTTCCTGCACACTCGTTGCACACGTCAGTAGTCCAAGAACATATAGGTCCCAAAACATGCATTTAAAATTTTCATGTAATTAAAGACATCCATTGTCCACAATTCAATTATTTGTCTTTTCCTATTCATTAAAATTGGAAAATTCAAAGTATTAGTTGCATTCATTTACTTCATCAGCATATATGTTATAAAGCATTAAATGACATAAATCAAATATCTAAAGTAGAGCATCATACATCATAGATAGCATAATAGTGTTCAGTGCATCAATAATGTTCTGACATAACGAGTCAAAAGTATCAAAATAACAGAGTATCATCAATGCTAGGATGGGTCAGGGTGAGGCCTCACATTGTCAGACTCTGCCATGCGCAGGAGGTGGGGAGCAGACCTGCCAAAAAGTACGCAGGAGCAGCGCTTGGACAGTGCGCAATGCTTATGGAAAAGCACTTGTAAAGTGCTTTAGGATAGGAGTAGGTTAGTAATAGGTTAGTATGTAGGTTAGTTGTTTGAATTAATTTAGTTTATGTTTTTAAAAGTTTTAGTTAAGTTAGAATGAAAAGGGTAGAGTTAGTAGGTTAGTTAGTTAGGTTAGTATTGTTTGAAAGTTAGTTTTATAATTTATTTATTAATTATTTTTTAATGTAAATTTTTTTTAGTAGTTTGTTTAATTAGTTTAAATTTTAAGTTATTTTATTTTTTTAGCATGTTAGTTTAGTTTAGTTTTTTTTTTTTATATATTATGATTTATTAGTAATTTTAAATTGTTAGTTTAAAATGAAATTTTAATTTGTAAAAGGGTAATTAGTTTAATTTAATAAAGTTTTAATTTAGTATTATGTTGAAGTTAATTTATAATCATTTAGTTATTAAGTTAGTTGATAACTATTTTTTTTAATTGTGATTTGTTTTTAGGTTTTTTTTTTTAATTTTTTTTTTTATATATATATTTAGTACTAATTGTTAGACATTTAAGGTTTTAGCAACTCATCGTGAACTATTATCTCATTCTATTACGTTAGTACATGTTAGACAAATAGAAAATGTTGAATTGTTTTATTTACCATCTAGTCAAAAGTTAAGTGTAACTTATATGGTTAATATCTTTTGATATGTTTAATTCTTAAATAGCATTATGGGTTTAAATATAAAAAATTGAGTTTTGCATAAAGTTAATTTTAGTATATATATATATGAACGGGTAGACATGATATTTTTGTAATTAGTCCTTGATTAGATATTTCAATTAATTTTAACCCAAAATTTATTTAGATTGTATTGAAATAACTTTAGTATGTTATTGTGAAGTTAATGTAATAGCGTAACTTAAGATTGATATCAATCTAATAATGAATGTTTCAAAATCTTAACAATGTAGTCGTCCTCATGTTTATAATCCTTAGACGTAATGTAGAGAACCTGTACTAAAACTTTTATCTATCATTTCAACTTAGAGCATGTTTAATTATTAATTATTATTCAAAAAAAAATTGTGTGTTTTTACCCTCGTAGTTTGGGCATGACAATCATATTGCCTGAATTGGGCATATCAAGTCAGCAAGAACAAGGCACGTCAAAATCCTTTAAGAGCACTCAAAAGTCTTGGCACTAATTGGTGGATACTCGCTATAACAACTTGGTCATCCATTGCTATCTGGGATCTTAGTCATCCATTACTATTTTTTGAAAGATATTGGCAAATATTGAAGTTTGATGTGCATCAATATGAGGAATTAGAAGATAAGGAATCATATTAAGAAGTCAAATGATATGAAGGTATCATGTCAATACTAATGATAAATGAATTCAATAAAATAAAACATATTCATCTGGAATTATTGACTAAGACCACTCTTAAAGAGGAGAGATCCACTTTTAGAGTAGGCCTCCAGTGTTCATCATTTATCTTGACATCCTAGTAGGTGCTTCCAGGTCTACCAAGACACAAACAAATATGTTGCCATGCATCCTCTTTTGAATAGGGCAGCCAAAACCATATGTCTATAAAGGGCTTTCACAAGCCCACATCTTTGATATATGGGATATTTAGGACTTCCATTTGGCCTGTAAGTCGAGCATACTTAATACATAAAGAAGAATGCCTAATCACTTGAAGAAGAACAAATACATATATACTTGAAGGTGCTTTCCCATGATTATCTTCTCTGAGAATGCTCCCACATGCATGGCTAGCAAATCTCCCCAAAGTGTTGGAAGCATTTAGTTGAACAAAAGCATGTTGTGTATTAACTAATTCAAAGGTTTTTCTTTTCTTCTAATTTTCTCCATAAGTTGATATTCCTTGCAAGGATGGAATTGAATGCACAATATCTGAAAGGAAATGCTTTCGACTACTTATTTTTGGAGTTATGTCTGATGTGTTACCATGACAAGTTAAAGAATCTAATGTTTGACCTATAAGATGTATACCTCATGCATTAGCTAGATGATATTCAGTAAAAATAGAAGGCATACAATAGACACAATTGACATGCCCAACCCAACATGCTACCATTTTCCATCTCAAAAGTATAGTGAATTAGAAATAGAAACTTGCATGCTAGGGGGATCATGTGAAAGCTAGTTGCAAATCTTTTGAATACAGTTGATTTTTGACCACTAGTTGAATTCTTAACAATAGAAGACCTTAACTATTGAATGGAATTCCTATGCACTAATGATATTCTTTTTGTATATGACAAACTAGTTTTCCAATGAGTAGAATGTGATGGGAGCCCCTCCTTTGGAGAATCCATTACTTTTCTTATATGATTATCCTCCATTATTGGATAACCTAAAGTGTCTCCCAGATGCAATGGAGACTTTGAAGAAGTGAGATCATGGTTAAAATAATACTTTGTAGCTGATGACAGTTTATTAAAAGATTGGATCCTTGCAGGGTTGAGTGTGGATGTATTGACTCCATAATTGTGTCCACTAGCTGGGGGGCTTGAGCCAGTCTGCCATACATTCTTATGATTTGGTTCAAACATCAACCTAGTGTTAAAAGGTGAGCTTCTAATAGAATTTTTTCTAGTATTATTAATTAAGGACAACTGAGAGTTCCTATCCCATATAGTTGATGGACCATACTTTCCTCCTTCCTGAATACCCTACACAACACTTAGATGATTTGATGGTGAAGATTCAACAAGAAAATTATGTTTTGGTAAATATCAAGATAATGGCATTCCCTTGTCAAACTCAAATACATCATCTACTAGAGATGAAAATCTTGACTGCAAGCACCCTTGGCCCTAAAGATCAGAATTTGTAAATGCATCAAGATTAGACACAGATTCTGACATTAAATTTGAAAGTTTTGTTATCTCTTTCTCTAGAGATGATTGCCCATTGTCTAAAAGGCTCAAGTTCACCTCATGATCCACCATTTGCATTCTTCTAATATCAATCTTGTTGAAATGAAACATGTGGATGGAATTAGAAAGAAGACTAGATCTACTTGTTGAGTCTTGCTTGGACTCCAAAAGGGTAAAAAGAGGCTTGAAATCCATATCCAATTGTATTAGGAGGTAATAAGAATTTCCATAGTTTAGAAAACCCATGAGTAGTAAGTTTGAGCCTTTAATTATTGATTTGGGAAGCTTAACTATAGCCACACCTTTTTCATACACCTGTAATAGGAAATATCGATAAACCAAAGTCATTAAAAAGCATGTCAAAAGATTTTAGTATGATTCTATTTCAAAAAAACATCTATAAACTTTTCATACAAAAACAATGGCAAAATTTGGATAAGAAATAAGTTCATAAATGCTCTGTCTTGCTAAAAAATATTGGCAGGCATACAAAAAATAAAAAATATGGTTTCTTAGATAAACTATTAGAAGTGCATTTAATGGACTAAATGGAACATTATGTTTCAATAAAAGAATTTTTCACAGGTATTCAACAAGTCTCAGAAACCCAATGCACATCTCTATACCCAATTTGGATCTTGCATCCCTATAGAGCCCATACCCACTCCTCAAGATGAACATACATGTATACCATGTTCCTTGAAATCAACCTCAAAGAATATTCTATCTTTAAATGGAAGTGTATTATAAGGGTTACTGGTCAACGTATGATCTTTCCAATGAATGAGAACCATGTACTTGTCTATTATCTAGATACTAGGAACAAAAGTACATGACCTTGCTCCTCACAAAGATGGTTTGCTTCAAATTTACTCTAGACTTCTAGAATTGCATTGTGAGACTAAAGCATCCCTAGGTTAATAATATTTTGTATTGCCCTTGCATCTTTGCCTAGTGCAAGTTCCTTTGAACTGAAGATACACTGATGAATGAATCACACAATACACTCACTCTTCACAAGATTAGTTAATGTCAATGCTAAGTAGTGGTCATTCTATTTGAGTCAAACACTGAATAGCTTTTTTGATAGCATGCTAAGCTTGAAGGAAAAAAGAATATAAATTCAGATTTGTTGAGGAATTGTTTGATTGTTCTTTGTTAAATTGCACCTCGCTGGCTCAACTAACTCTTGAGCACATGTTTATTTCAGCTTCCAACTCCCATCCACTCCCAAACCTTGTCTTTAGTTCCAAATCTTCATGTTTGAAAGCTATGGTTTAAGAACTTAATCATATCTAAAACATATGGTAAACATAAATCTTCAGCAAAGATGTATCCAAAGTTCTATTACAAATTACAACAATGACAAAATGATCCTACTTTAATCTATTGGGAACATTATAGTTCTAATGGAATGGTATTTATATTAGTAAAGATAGCCTAAATGTTGTTTGGATTGAACACCAGAATCTTGGCTCTCCAAAGAAAACAAAAATAAGATACCATCTATTTTTTAGTTCATAAATTTTTCAAGTAGGAAGGATAAGGCAAAGCATGTCCAAAAGAGTACACAATATTATAAAGTATGACTAAGGTAACTAATTATAAATTTCTCCTGGTTAATAAAAGATGATAGAGATATTGTATTTAAAGATTTAAAGATACTCCACTTGTTGTTTGCAAGTGAAGAGAGTAAAATTCAATTAGAAAGCCACATGTATTGCTTATCCAAACTAGATGTATACATATGATAGAGCTTTTACATATCACTCTCAAATTTGCATAGGAAAGTGACTCCTTCAAAGGGAAAGGTCGTGTCTCTCCCAAAAGGTGCTAATTAAGAAAGGTTGTGACTCTTTCGTAAGGGGGTAGCTATGAAAGGTTGTGACTCTTTCAAAGGGCATAAAGGATGAAGAGTTGTAATAATGAAAGGTTTTGACTCTCCCATCATGAAGATATAAACAAGGGGGAAAGACTTCTTTTGAAGGCATGGAAGACTGGATAATCATAAGATAACCATAGTAAATTATGGCCTAAGATATAAGACAGTTCTGATATGCATAAATGGAGCATAGGAATTAAGGAAGGATTTATGGAAGAAGGGAGGGGAAGATAGTAAGGAAGTACCTTCATTTTGTCAACAATGATGAAGAGTTTGACCTTATTTGAAGGGTGGTAATTGTGAAAGGATGTGACCAATGCAAAGGGCACATGTGGTGAAGAGAAGTGACTCTTACATTGTAAGATATAAAGAAGAGGTTTTGTTTGAGGAGGGCATCCAAGGGAGATAAAGTTGGGGAATAACATATTAATCTAAAGTGGTGATTCAATTTTTATGATAGGTGTTGAACCTTCCATGAATAATATATAAAAGAACAAAAAAAATTTATGATCATTTATCAATCATCACTTCCAAATACATTAAATCAGCACACAATCATCACTCCTCAATTTATGAATTACAATATTCATTTAGTCGTAATTCACTAACTATCAAATTTTCAAATCAAAGGAAATCATTCTATCATTCATCAAACATCAGTTGGGAATCAAACAGACTTGCAATCAATTCTTCAATTAATTCAATCAGTCTATATTAATCATTCAATCGTCCTGAATGAATAAATAAATATAAAAGACAAGAAGACTATATGATTTAGATAATTGGGTATTCTTATTTGGTCTTTAGCTATAAACTTATGTTTTGTTGAAATATTAACTAGTGCTATGTTTATGCCTATTCTTGGCCTGATTTTGTTGATAAAATTTTAACTAAGGTATTGGAGAAAGAAGAGCTGATCAAATTTTAGAACTGTGAGAAACTTCCCCAGAGAGCTTGAAGGAGGTAGTTATATCTTTGAATGTATTTAAAAGTATTTTTTGACAAATGAATTTGTGTGGGAAGATCTTTGCTAAGTAATACACTAATTTTGTTTTGTGGCTCCATGATCTGCAAATACAAAACATGTTCAAGAGTACAGCTCAGCAAGTCTTTGGTTGAAACAAAAAGAGTTGTTCCTTGTGTTAGGCCTTATTTTCTCTAACATATGACCTCTTCTATGCCAAAAATTGGCATCCATTCTTGAAGTATAAGGAAAAGTTTCTTTTTCCCTTAAAATGGTAGATAGAGGATATAGCTTCTAAAATTCAGGAAGTGTGAGATACTCATCCTCTAATCATATGAGCAACATGAGTCGTGTATTTTTAGATACCTCTTGATGCTTCTTGGAAGCTCATTCCACATAATTTCCATGAGCTAGAGGGTTCTCTGAAGTCCAATTGAATATGAGAATTATTCTTAAAAGATACTGTGTTCTCTTAGGACTTTGGAGCTTTAAGTGGTATATGTTTCCTACCTTGTAAGGATAGAAAGGTCTTCTAATGAGCCTATTCAACATAATTGCTTTCTATTGTGATATTTTTAGGATTTTAATTAAATTGACATTTCACGTTATTTTTTGGCATGCTTAATGTTGTACATTATACCCAGCAGAATAAAAACTTCTCTATTGTTTTCTTCATGTAAATAAAGCCGAGACAATTATCAATATAGATTTTATCTTGTGAAACATTTGCATAACATCATGAATTTGATTTTTCTTTCTTGTAATGTCTTCCAACGGCTATCAATAATAGAAACCATTAAACCTTTTTTTGTCAATTGGCCCTTTGAACATTTAGAGGGCTGAAGACTCTATTATTGGTGAAGTTTAATATTCTAATCACTTGTTCACCTTTGCTCATCCCTAAGAACCCTAACCTTGGCATGATACCCTCAAACGATCTAGCATAGTTGGCTCGATTGCATAGTAATAGATTTGTAGGTTATTCTAGTAGTTGATTTTATTATTTTGAAGCAAACTTTTTCTAAGCTTCATCTAGATTGATCTAGTAAGATGCATACATATGTATAGAATGAATGTTGTAAGTATGGATAAGTTTGTAATTATACATGGGGATAGTAGATGCAAATTAGATAGGGATACTCAACTTTGTTATAATAGATATTCTTTTTGAGAATTTTGGAATTTGAATTGTCTAGAGTTTAGAAATGATAGGGGTATTACCTTGGATTTCATCTAAGGGTTATTATTGGAGGGCCTTTTTGTGTCCATTGATTAGATCTTGATAGTTTTGTGTTATATTTTTTGACTCATCAAATTTGTTTGTCTTGCTTTTGGATTACTTGTATTTATGAATATCTTAGGAGGTTGTTATAAGAACTAGTTTGAAAACTCAAGTTAGGGAACAAAAAAAATGAGAAATGTCTAGTCCAAAAAAAGGAAAACATTGTATAGGGCATATAAATATATTCAAAACAAGGCAAGAAAGCAAGCAATTAAAGCGTAAATTACAATGACTAATGATTTTGTAGAAATGGGGTGGATTATTAAGAGTATGACGAGATCAAATGTCAGTCTATAAAATAAAACTTCAACTCACCTTTGTAATGCCAGGAAGGAGACTCTTAATGTTTCTAGCTGTTATTTAATCCTTTCACGCTGCCTTCTTTCTAAAATCTCTTTCAATGGATCAACTTTGAAGCATTCACGAGCTCTCCTCTACTACAATCAAGCAACAAAGAACCCAAGATGTCAAACCCTATTGGTGCTGACACTATAAAACCCTTTTGGCGCGTACTCCTAGCCACAAAATGCAGTGTAGAAAATGGTTCAGTGCACGAGTTATCTTCTGGGTTGTGTAACAATAAGATTAGGGTGGAAAATAACACTTTTTTCAATTTTGACATAGTGTGATCTCGTATTGGTCAAAATTTTGACCAACACAGGATCACATTTAACAAAAGTCATCACATTTTGACCAAATTGACCCCAATTTATCAGATGGTCAAAATTTTTGGTCAAAAATCGGGGTCAAATGTACTAGTGTCTAGTCCTAAGTAACAAAATAAAAATATAGTATCTATGCTATGATGGGTCAAGGTGAGGCCTTACATCCTCCCCCCCATGCATGAACTTCCTCCTGGAGTTCATCAAAAAGATTGAGGTACTATGCTCTCATCTGTACTACATCCTCCCATGATGTCATGACCTTATCATAACAGTCCCACTAGACTATAACCTGGTCCAACTCTCTACCTCAAAGCGAGAGGGTCCACCAAGCCAATATGCAAATGGGCTCCAAGGCTATCTATCTATCTGACTCCACCTACAAGGTATCCCAATCTATGAGGTGAGACTCATCATATATATACTTTTGCAATACAGAGACATGAAATACATCATGGATATGTGATAGGCTAGGTGGCAGGGCTAGATGATAGGCAACTAGTCCTATTTGTTCCAAAATCTCAAAGGGTCTAACAAAATGAGGTGTTAGCTTAGAGCCCTTTCCATCATGAATTGGACTCTTATGAGGTCACACCCTTAAGAATAATCTATCACCCACCATGTACTCCCTGTATATCCTCTTGGTATTTGCATACTTTGTTTGCTTATCTTGGGCCTCTCTGAGTCATTGCCTAATCTAGGTCACCTATTGTTCCATGTCCTTGACCAACTGCAGTCCAATGGATACTTTGTCCTTGATCCTATCCCAACTCAAGGGTGTTGTACAAGGTGTACCATATAGGGCTTGGTAGGGTGGCATACCAATAGAAGAATGATCACTATTATTGTAGGAAAACTCAATAAGATGTAAGTATTCTTCCCAGTTAACCTGGTTGTCCATCACATACATCCACAACATATCCTCTAAAATTTGATTAACCCTCTTTGTCTATCCATCTATCTGAGGATGATAAGAAATGCTAAAGTTGAGCCTACTTCTGAGTGTTACCTATAATTCCCTCCAAAAGGATGATGTAAATAAGGAATCTCTATCCAAGATGATCTTATGAGGAATGCCATGAAGTCTGACAATGTCTCGCAAGAACACCTATACAACTATAGGGGTGGTGAAGCTAGTTCAAATCAATGAGAAATGGGCAACTTTGGTCAAGGTGTCAACTATCACCATGATGGCATTGTGGTGACAAGAAGACATTGGAAGACCAACAATAAAATCCATAGAAATGGTGTCCCACTTCAACTTAGGTATCTCATGGGGCTGCAAGAGTCCACCTGGATGTCCATGTTCTTCCTTAACTCTCTGACACTCTAGGCATCTAGCTACAATACTAGCAATTTGCATCCTCATGCTCAGCCAATGAAATGGCAGCCTTAAGTCAGCTTCTTAACTCCAATATGTGCTACATAAGGTGCTTGATGAGCCTCCAAAATAATGAACTCAAACAAGTCACCTATGGAGGGTACATAGATGCACCCTTTATGTTGTAATAATCCTTCAAAATCCAAAGAATAATTAGAAAATTTACCCTCAAGAGGTCTCTAGGAGTGGACTATCTGACAAAATTTTGCATAGAACTCATCCTTAGGTAGGAGGTGTATAATATGCTCTCTCAAATATGTACCTATGACAATGGAAGGAAGCTCATGACACCATCTACATAAAGCATTCACCACTATGTTCTCCTTAACTTTAATGTAATGCACATCAAAATTGTACTCACTTAGGAACACCATCCATCTCCTTTGCCTAGCATTAAGATTTGGCTATGTGAAAATATACTACAAGCTTTGGTGATCTAAATGAAGTTCAAATCATTTCCCTAGAAGAAAATGATGCCATCACACCAATGCATTGAACTACTGTCATGAGCTTGAGATCATGAGTAGGGTAATTGAGCTCATGAGCCTTGAGTTTCCTAGACTTGTAAGCTATGGCTCGACCCTCTTGCATAAGAACAACTCCAATTCCATCCAAGGAAGCATCTATGCATACTACAAAGTCCAAAGAGGGGTCAAGTACTACTAAAATGGGTGCACTAGTGAGTGCCCTCTTGAGCTCCTGAAAGGCCTCCTCACACTTTTCCATCCATTCAAACTTCTTTCCCTTTCTCTAAAGAGATGTAATAGGGTGAGCTACCCTAGAGAAACTTGCCACATACCACCTATAGTATCCTGCCAGCCCCATAAAACTTTTGACCTCTGTGACATTGGTAGGTGCTAGCCAATCCATGATGGCTTGGATCTTGGATGGGTCCACTAAGATCCCATCTCCTGATATCACATGACCCAAATAATGCACTTTCTATCTGAAAAAGGAACACTTTGAAAAGCTACCATATAGCTAGTTCTCCCTTAACCATTACAACACCTTCCTTAGGTGTTTGTCATGCTCCTTCTTTCCATGAGAATATACCAATATATCTTTATATCTTATAGGAAAACTACTACAAATGTATCTAGGAATGTGTGGAATACCCCATTCATGAGGCTCATAAATATAGCTAGCACATTCATGAGACCAAAAGGTACCACTGTGAACTCATAGTGGCCATATCTTGTATGAAATGCAATCTTGTGGATGTCACTTTTCACAATGTGCAACTGGTGGTACCCTGACTTCAAATCTATTTTGCAAAATACTCAAGCACCCTGTAACTGATCAAATAGGTTATCAATCCTAGGTAGTGGGTATCAGTTCCTAATACTTAACTTATTCAACTATTGATAATTAATGCACAATCTGAGTGATCCATCCTTCTTCTTAAAAAAGATCACTAGTGCTCTCCAAGGTGACACACTAGGTTGGATATGTCCCTTCTCCAAAAGTTCCTCTAGCTAAATCTTAAGCTTGTTGAGCTCATGTTTGGTCATCCTATAGGGTGCTTTAGATACAATTTTAGTTCCTAGTACGAGATCAATATGGAAATCAACTACCCTTGGTGGTGGCATGCTAGGAAGCTCTAATGGGAACACATCTGCAAACTCCTATAATATCGGATAGTCATCGAGAGAAGTTTCCTCCCCTACATCCTCCTCTCTATCACTAATGGTGATAGAAAAAAACTAACATCTCTTCTACATGCACTACTTAAGCTGCATGGAAAAAATCATACGAAGGCATACTAGCCTCTAAACCCCTAAAATCACCCTAGGTGTACCATGATCATCTACACACTCAACCCTCTTCTATCTACAATCCATCTTGGCACTGTGGGCACAAAGACAATCCATGCTAAGGACTACATCATAGGAACTCAAAGGATTAATACACAAGTCCAATGTGGTGAACATGTCTCCAATCTGAATTAGACACTCATGAACCAAGGAATCAACTGACACCCTAGCCCCTAAAGCTAACTCAACCTCCCAATCAACATCTTGTCTAACTACCACTAGCTTGCATCACTCCACTATAGAAGGGGATATAAAAGAGTTTGTAGCTTTGGAATCAAATAGTATAGTAACCTCATATCCTTAAATCATACCTATAGCCTCAATCATCCTAGCCTGGTGGTTATCAACCACTACAAACACTATGTGGGATCTGCCCATATAACCTACTATAGGCTTTGAGGTGGTTCCTCACTAACTACCTATTGTGGGTCACTGTGGACACTCTCTCACAATATGACCCATACCACTACAAGCATAACATGGCCCACAAATCTAAATCTACACTCCTTGTGGCCTGGACTACTATTGACCTCCAGTTCTGGTAGATCCATTAAAGCCTCCCCTAGAGGACTGTTGAGTCCTGGTTGGTTATGTATACTAGGTTTGTGGCCTTTGATCACTTCTGGGGCCCTGTGACTGCCATTATTTGGGCTTAGAGCCCTAATAACCCTAAGATGACCTATGTTTAGTGTCCTACTACCCTCTCTATTATGTCTATGAGGCCTTGGAGGGCCCTGTTGAGTGGCTCTAATTACCCTTCCAAGAGGATTTATATTGTGTTGGGTGCTACAAGGGATTTTAGTTATGGGACCTATCCCAAGATTCCTATCTAGTATGAATGTCTTTAGCAACCAATGTCATCTCAACTGCCTCTCTAAAAGTACTAAGAAATGCCAATTGTATTGATCCTTGGAGAGATAAGTTAAGGCCCTTAATAAACCAATTAATGCATAGCTTCTCATCTCTCATATACTCCACATAAGGGAGTAGCTCCAAGAACTTACTCTCATACTGAGCCACTGTGAGACCCCTCTACTAAAGATCATGGAACTCCTCAACCTACCTCTGTCTAAAATGCTCCAACAAATATCTGTCTCTAAATTGGTCCCCAAAGGACTCCCATATAAGTGTCTCTATGTCTACTCCCCCTATGGTCTCCTCCTGCTTCTACTAGTTGGAATCATCCTCTTGTAATAGGTGTATGGCCAGTTGTGCCTTCATATTGCTCTCGTAGGTACACAATCCAAAGCACCTCTGCAACTCTTTAGCCATGCCTCTGCACATGTGTTATCTATGGTACTGGTGAATATGGGTGGCTTGAGTCAAAGTAACTTGCTAATATCATCCCAAATATCTCTGGGTGCTCTCATTGGTGGTTGCTCTAATGTAGGGGGTGGCTCTATTAGGTGCACTGATGCTTCCCCCTAATCCTCTGCAATTCTAGGTGGGCGACTCTAACTTCTCTCCTTGATATTGGGCACATGCCCCTCTGCACCCTACTGTCCTAGCTATGGAATGATAGGTGGTAATCTCTACTGCACTACCCCAATAAGATTATTGTTAGCATTCAAAACCTGATCAAGATTTGGAGGTTGCCCTAGTGGGGGTCCTCCCACATCCTATCTTTCCCCCTCTTGGCTTGCTGGGTTTACTCTAGAACCTCTAGCCCTTCAATGACCATTACAAGTGACTACAGGCATCCTTCACAAAGTTGTAGTTCATAGGTTAGAAGTAATGGGTTAGGCTCCTAGTGTTGTAACCAAATGCTCTGATACCATAATGTTATGCCCTAAAATTTATGGGACAAAAAAAAACTATTTTTTTTAAACAGAAACAAGAGATAAATTTGAAGATAAGATACATAACCTATGCTTGAACTTGGAGATGTTAAAGTTAGTTAATGGGATGAAGATTGTTCCACTTGAAATCTGGATTTCAAGTTTGCTATGAGAGGTCACCTAGTTGCTTATTATTGAATGTAAAACTAAGTTAAAAGATGGTATGGTTATAAACCCTTCACCTTCTACTCTCCAATTAAGACACTCTGTAAGTGCCAATGAAATTCAATATTCGTATTAATGTAGTTGAAAAGTTTCTAAGGTTTGTGACCATGAAGATGTGTTTATAAATGTCCTAAGTGCTTCGATAGCAAGTTGTCCTACCACATACATATCCTTCCCATCTATCATACATTTCCATTTATTTGCATATATATATATATATATATACCCTGAACTTCTTCACCTCACCCTTCTTCTGACCTTGTTCACTTCAATACACTACTAACTAGGTATTCAATTATCTGTTGATTATTTTTATTTTTATTTTTTTGGTCTTATTCTAGTTATAAAATTATTTATTGATTATTTATTTGATTTTATTCCAATTAATATTTTATTGATCCATTTAATTAAAGTCCTATCAATTCCTCACTTATAAAATTCAATCCTAATCAATCCATTTCACAACATACTTTATTAATTAAATTAACCCTTAATTATGCTTCCATTTATTAATATCACAATTTATATATCCTAGCTTTATCTCTATCTAACCATGACAAAAAAAAATTAACAAACCAAAAATAACTAACTAATATAAACATATTTAAAATTAAATTACCTATCCACCTATCTTACCTATGCTACCCCCAAAAAATATTAATCTAAAAAATATATACATTACACTCCCCAAAAAAAAAATCTCCTAAAGCCATTCTAAACTTAACATCTTTTAACTTATGTAATATAAAACTATAATCGCCCCCCCCCCACCCCCACCAACAAAATTTCCTAAGCTGCCCCTTTTTCCTAACTCCCATCTACCCTACTCCCTCCTAGCTGACCTAGCTACCACCCTACCCCATACTCACATGGGAGAAGCCTTGGGAGATGGTGTGGAAGGGAGAGGGGAGGACCCACCCTTGTCATGTCACTCCCTTAGGAGGATGGAAATGGGGAGCACCTTGGGCAAGGTAGGTGGGATGGTTCCCAAAATTTTGAATGAATATTTTTTTTTGAAAGGTCCCCTAACTCTAACATAATGCTTGGTCCCCTAACTCAAATACTTAAGGCACACATAAGATACAATAAAAAAATGATAAACAATAGGGATGTGTGCAGGAAAAATCCTCACAAATTAAAGGAATTGCATATAAGCTGACATAGACAACAACAAAATGTGATATAGTATTTAATTCATACCAATTAATAAAATAAATAAAAAAGACAATTATTGTCTAAGACTAGTTTTGCCCATGAAGGATCATGTCCAATTGTATTGGAAAACCTCAAAAAGGAATTAAAGGGTACAAACTAAAATAAATATGCCCAAAGACAAGGCATATATGACATCTCTTTCTTCCCAACCTCTTCATTATAAATGGTGTGACCACATCCTCTTGTTGATTCCTATGGTAGGCCTTGTCAATGCCATAGCTTATTACACCTGTGAAATCCAAGTTTGCTCCAACTTTTTTGGTTGACCTTTAGAACCTATTTAAAAACCATCCAGATTCAAACTAAATTTAGTAATTGGTCAACTATTGAATGATTTGTTCTTATAATGGGTGAGTTGGCATACATTTTCAGCATAACCAGTCTCAAAGAAAGTTTGCATCTAATTATTTAGGGAACAACAAAAATATGGATCCAACTAAATTCAACAAGGAAAACCAAATTATGTGCATGAACCCTTTTTTCTAGCATATAAGGACATTGCTACATGGGAAGGAAGTAAAAAGAGGAAGGTTTCACAAGGACGAGAGTACTTGGGTACTTCGAGTATGGGTACACCTAAGGTTATTTTCACTATAGGGGATGGGGGTTATATAACTTAATATTTTATAGAAAATTTGAGAATATGTATCATGATAATGAATTTTCAATACAAGAAAAATGATAAAATTTGCAAATGTAATGTTATGTTTTCAATTTGAGATTTGTAATATGTTTGTACATGTTTAGATGCATAACAGAGAAGGAAAACTTTAATAATTAAACATGAACAAGAAGATCATAAATCATGTAGAAATGACATATTGCAACTGATAAACTTCTGACTCAAACAATGATAAATTTTACTATTAATCAATACTATATCAAATTTTCAAACTTATATATTGAATTAAGTTTGATAAACAACAAGCTGATATGCAAAAAAAAATAAGAAATCTTAATTAAGTTCCTTATCTATGATGCTCTCCATTGAGTACCCACTGAGTATCCAAGTGTGAATTATAGGGGTATGGAAACAAGTACCATGTAACATTGAAAATAAGACTATTTCCAATTGTAAAAGAGTAGAGTCATGGATTCTTTGCACATAAGGCATAGATGATAGGTGAAATGGAACCTAGGTAGTCCAATGGACAACAAAAGCAACCAAAGCCTAGATAGAAGATGTGTTGTAAGATTGAAAAAACAATATGTATATTAAGTGTTAAACAAAGAAGAATACTAGGACTGGAACCATTTTAACTAATCTTTATGTTTCATACAGGGCATTCTCTCATTGTCATGCTCTCATGCTAAACTCTATATCTATTATGTTACAAATGTGCATTTAAAGTCTACCTGATCATGAAAATGGAGGTTTTTTAGATGGCTTACCAATAAGTCTTCATGTATGATACTTATCTTCCAATCATAGTTGGGAAACTCAGTCTCAGCAAAACTTTGACAAACCTAAAAAAATTGACTTGGCAAATAATTGCGTAACTTAAAAAATTGCTTGAATATCTTTACAAACACCTTTTTTTGTTTGCAAAATTTGATGACAAGAAGTATCCAAAAATTCCTTAAATGATTACACAAGTGCTTTTATTTTATACTAAGTTTTATTGATTTGAATACAAATGAGTACAAAACCTCATCACCATGTGGAATCTTAATGGTTGATAACCTAATATAAAGGATGTCTGACAAAATTAGAATAGTAAAACTAAAAGTGACTACAAAACTTTACATCTTCCTCATCCCTAATCTACTAAACTAGGAGAGAGATAGATATTCTAGTCCTTAGAAAATGTTATGGCTTTTTAATTAGCATGGAAGGCAATGGCTAGACCTCTGATGACCAATCTAATAGTAGATGGCAATGAGTCCATAATGTCATCAATGGCATATTCTTCAAACTCATGGCCTTCAATTATTAGAATACTATGTTCAGTACTTGGGGGAGGATAGAGCAAGTCTTGATATATCCCAAACTAGACACCAACCATATTCCAAACAATGTTGTGACTAGCTATTCTTTTTGCTAGAGTAACTATCAACTAGCCCATTTTGGATAAGTAAGCCATTTCTCATGTGTTATAGATTTTGGTGCTAGATATTTGCCATGGATAGCTAGCCCTAGAAATTTGATTTATGTTTTGTTTAGTTTGAGCTTCACTTGGTTTCAAGAATAGTTTAATATTCTCTACTTAACAAGGCCAACCACGTGAAGGTGGAAGCTCATTTGTACCCCCCCGCCCCAACATCACTCTAAATTCCCCACTAACATCTAACAACATTCATTCATTCAACCATTTTTGAAATATAACATTCAATCATTATAATCACACGATAAAATTCATTAACACATAACATTCATGAATAATTCATTAACACACAACATTCATGAATAATTCATTAACACATAAAATTCATTAACACACAACATTCATAAATAATTTATTAATACATAAACTTCATTAACATCATTTCCTTTTGAGTTTCTTAATGCTTTTTTTTTTTAAGAATCTTGTAAGAGGAATATCAATGTCCTCATCATTCCCCTCCTCTACTAATTATAATGCTAACGCATGTCTCCTCCTCATTTGTTTAGGAACAAGTGGCTATTGTACCAAAGGGGAATCTATTGCAAAAACAATTGCATCATGAGTTAAATTCAAACCATTTATATTAGTGAATTACATGTATTTAATTAAGTAAATGAACTATAAATCAAATAATTTATTTAAATGAGAAAAACATAGATTTTCTTTACCTGAATGTGCCACATGATCTACATGGTGATCAATTTGAACATCCTTCGGCACTCGTTCAACATGACATTCTGTATCCTCTAAAATATATAGAAAAAAGGTTACACCAAGTTCAATTTAAGATATTAAATTGTATTAATAATAACATAATTATTTTTAAATAGAAAATGAACACTTCCATCGACACTAAGATGAACACTAAGGGCTTCATCATTTAGTGTAGGATCTATGTTACAATTAAGAGGTTGCATTGCAATGTCATGCACACATTATTATCAAATAGATTGTTGCTCAAGTATTCAATTTCTAATATATATTTTTTTTCATATTTACCTATTCACATAATGTAGGGGGCTATTGGGTTGGACCAGTGGAAGCTTGGCATAGGTATTCAACCATGGCTTGATAGCCTTCCTTGAAGGCAATTTTTTGGTGTTCTCTTGTGGCATCTAAATTAAATTCAGAGCCCTACATTTTTTAATTAAAAACATTATTTTTATTTTATAAATAATTTTTTTTAGGAATTTATTTACTCCTACTTACAATTTGTGCTTTAATTTTTGAATATCCACCATAGCCAAGTTTGTGTTTCTCAATCTTTTGTAGCCTAGCCTTTGTTGCCTTTGATGTATCTTGCAACCTATGAAAGGTTTGAAATATGTTAGATGATATAGATATAAAGATGCCTAATTAGTGCATTATTACATTGTACTAGTAGTTAATACTATTGCATACCTTCTCTCATTTGCAAGTGTAACTCCTCTTTTAACATCCATTTTTTCCTTTGCATCCAAAATGAAGTCATTCCAATCCCTCACTAAAATAAAGGAAGGATTCTCATACTTTGGATTGTGGACAAGACTCCTTCTATACGAGTCTTTCATAGTGTTTAGATGTTTTGCAGCTTTTTCCAAAATTTTCTTCTCCTTAAAAATATTACCAAACTCATGCTCTAAATCTTTAACGAACTGATATTTTAATTTATTTTTCTTGCAAGTTCCACCTTTTAAGGAAAAACACAAATTTGTTAGATAGAAAAATTAACTAAAGTTGTGTACCTTGAATATACTAAAAGAAAAGTTGTGTACCTTATACGTATCGTGGGCTGAATATCTTTAGTGCATGGTCATAAAGTGTCTTATAAAATTAATTATTTCCTACAGAAAATGTCATGGGATCGTCAATCCAAAACTTGTTATGAATGGGTTAATGCATATTACAATATAAAAAATAATAATTTAAAAGTACCAGGAAGCTTAGGATATTTCAAAGGCATCAATTCATTATCGTCAATCAATAATGACATCTGCATAGCTCCCATGCTAGAAACATGGGTAGATCCAAGAAATGATGGTAAATTATCATCGATACATGTACTATGATCTGTAACTAGCATTGCAAACATCGGGAATGAATATGCTACTAGATGCACCCATGATTAAAGTAAAAATTATCAAATCATAATTAACACAAGACCAAATATAGCAAAACAAGGATTTACCAAGCATAGGTCGTGAAGGCATAAATGTTTGCATGGCCCTTGTTGCTGACATTGCAGTCAAAAATCTCTAGACCTTTGTCAACCTCCTAGGAGTCTCTTGCACTTGATGACCTAGTGAACAATACATTGTTAGCAAACACATTCTGATATAATAAAAGTAAGAATTAACTTAAGAAGTTTTTGAATGTTCAATCAAAGAAAAAATTCCTTGTAACTTGTCAACATAAGGATTATTTTACCTAGGATAGTTGAAGCTCCACTAGTACCAGTCGCACCACGATATCTTGGACCAGACACTTGAGTTTACAAAAAATCTTGTAACAAGAACATATACATATTTTAGTTCACAATATAAAATTAACCTTTATTGAATTTTTTTTATAATTAAAGATTCATTATTGCTTACTTCAAAATGACATGCTATGGCCATCAATTCCTGTTGCCTCTTCAACAACTCCTTCATTGTATTTGGATATTTGAAAATTTTCATAATTTATAAATTGATTTTTTTTAATTTTTTCCTCATCATATATGTTAAATTAGGCACCTTTGCGATATCATCATTAGAAGGGGTAGGTGCCTCTATTGTTGTAGGTGCTTTTCCCCTATCCTAAACATCAAATTATGACAAATATTAGCAAAACTTTCATAAAAACTCCAAAACCCTAAATAAAATAACATAATAATATAACATTTTTCAACTATCTAATTTGTACAATTTCAATCACCAAGGAATGGGTGAGAGTTGGAGCATCCTCGTGGCCTCTATCTTGTGGGGGATCCATATTGTCCTGTGACAAAGATTAAATATGAAAACTTCAGTGATAATAAAAAATGCTCATTATTTCTATATTGATATTTTTATTTTTATTTTGTTCATATTTTATGTTAAATTAGGGACATCCACAATGTCCTCATCAAAAGGGGTAGTAGCCATCTCTATTCTTCCAGGTGCTCTTCCCTGATCTTGAACATCAAATTGTGATAGAAATATTAGTAAAACTTTCATAAACTCTAAAACCCTAAATTAAATAACATAATAATCAAGGTTTCATGGGTACTCGTACCCACACCCCTGGTACTCATACCCACGTACACAAGTACCGAGTACTCGATGGAAAGCATCATATCTAAAAACCTTGATTAAGATTTCTATTTATTTTTTCAATTTTTTGTTTGTGTATCGACTTGTTTATCAAGCTTAATTCGATACCTAATCAGTTTGAAACTTTGATACAATATTGATTAACAATAAGATTTATCACTGTTCAAGTCATAAGTTTATCATTTGAAATATGTCATTGTCATATGATTTATGATCTTCTTGTTCGCATTTAAAGCCTACCTTCTCTGTTATGCATCTAAATAGTTATTATATACTACTATTACAAACATACAGTAATTTCAAACTGAAAACATTCATTACATTAGCAAACTTTATCACTATTCTTGTTTTAGAAAAACTTTTCATGACTCATAATCTCATCTTTTCTATGAATATAAAAGTATAATTAAAAATTAAGCTTGATAAACAAGTACCCCCATCCCCTATTATGAAAAATAGTCATAACAGTATCGATACCAGTACCCTAAGTACCCTAAGTACCATCATCCTCATGCAACCTTGATAATAATATAAAATTATTCAACTATCTAATTTGTACAATTTCAATAAGGTTTACCATGGCCAAAGAATGGGTAGGAGGAGCATCCTCATGGCCTCTATCCCATGTTTGATCCATATCATCTTATAACAAAGATTAAATATAAAAACTTCAGCCAATTGATCTTAGCAACAAAAAAAATTATTAATAAAATGGTATATAGTACTTACCATCCTCATGATAGTAACTTTGTTTGTATCTATGCAATTTAAATGGTAATCTATTAGTAGTTCTTCCCCAACACTTATTGATTTTATCACACATACAAAAAATTGATTCCCCTCACGCACCTCAAAAATGCAATTGGGTTGCTTATTAGTTGAGGAAGTTCACATACTATTTATAAAACCCTTAATATTACCTATTTCTTTTGGTCTCCCATCAATGGACATAGAAAATATTTTACTTTGATCATTTTCTTTCCATTGTATATAATTTGTTGATAGTGCATACCTACGCATACTTTCTTTATATTGAACAATCCACATCCAATCATTGTAGTTGTAACAATGACCAGCATAATTCATCAATTCAACAACTTTTTTGTAACATACCTTTATCACATCCATGGAATATAGGCCCAAACCATGTAATGAGGATGGAGCTATGCGATATATCCTCTCATCAACACAAAAATTAGTATTAATTGGAGGTAGCTCATTAGGAACCTATTCTTTCTCAATATGTGTATACCAAAAGGGCACCTTGATGTCACCTTTGCTCTCATCATCATAAGAACACGACCCCCCTTTAGCAAGGAAAAATTGCATGGGTTTATTGAATTTTTTTTCTAATCTTTTAACCTCTAGTTGATCTCCCCATTTTAGCTATAGTACATGTAGAACTTTCATCTACCATTCCCTCATTTCCCTCATTCGATGTAGATAGATTTGACAAGTACCTATTTGGTGGTCCTTGCAATCCATCAAATGAGATATTTTCAGATCCCCATTTCAACTACTAGAGAATTTTGATAATAATTAAATAATATACATAGAATAATCAAGTTGTGACCAATGCATATGGTTCTTCTTTTTCTATACATGAGAGATATCAAATGTACTAAGTTGAAAGTGATTATATAATTACGTCTATATGGTTCTTCTTTGTCTATTTAAAAAAGAAGAATATAAGAAAATTGTGTCTATTTATTAACTTATACCTACTAATCCATGTCACTATACACAATCCTTGCCAAAGGGGTTAAATTTCCTGCATATGTTAATCATTTATCTTAAGTTAGCTACAAATAACTTAGAAGACAACATTAACATTTCAGTCAATTTATTTCAGGATACTTGCATGTGAAATTATGAGAGTTTACTAGGAGTCATGTATATCTTAAATTTTTTGGACATGTTATACTTAATATTAAATCTTCACATATGGCTTTGAAAGAAAAATTTGGTGCATGTTATACATAACAATCATAACTTATTAGGAGTCATGTATATCTTAAGAAAATTTGGACATGTACTTAACGTTTATATTTGCACATATGGTTTTAAAAAAAAAATTGGTGTATGTTGTACTTAAAAATCAAAGCTTAGTAGGAGTCATTGATCACATACCTTGTACATTTCAATCATGTCATTGATCATCTTCTTCATCTATCTCATCATCATCATCACCACCATCATCATCATCGTCATCATCACCACTATCATCACTATCATCATCACAATCATCATTGCCATCATCAACACCATCATCATAATCACCATTATCATCATTATCATCATCACCATCATCACCATCATCATCATCATCATCATCATCACTAGTATTGTCATCATCATCACCGTCATCTTGATCTTCATCATCTTCTTCTTCATCATCATCTTCAACATCTTCTTCTTCCATAACATTATACTTTATTGGCCTTCCTCATGGTTCGTGTCTAATAAAAAATGACCAACCCTATTTATGTGGAACCTCTAAGTAAAAAACTTACTCACATTGGCTTGGAAGAACATAGGGCTCATCTCCAACTAGCTCAAATGACCTTGTATTAATCATTGTAAATCCATTATCATGTTGAATAATAGTTCTATCTAGATCATTTTGATTTAGTTGTAGTCTCTACCATTTAATGACAAATAGAAGTACTTTGAAGGAGTTAAAGTTGCACTTAATTATATCATCCAAGATGCCATAGTATCGATTTTGAGATTGTTGAGGATGTATGTTGTTTCTAGATGATATATTAGTGACCTAAAAAATAATAGTTATCCCAGAATCACAAGTTTTCTTAGTGTCAATATCTATCTTTTTTATGAAAAAATTGTGGCCATGATAGTACATAGCTTTGTGGTGCTTTACCTGCAATTTTTGAAGTGTGTGACAATTATTTGCATCGTGAGTTGATATGAAACATATAAGTGATGATCATTAATAAATTTTTACATACTTTCCCACCTCTTAAACCCTTTGCTACATCAACTACCATCGGTGTAACATTGAAATCTCCATTACGATGAGATTTTGTAACCAATGAAGAAACACCTTCCCATGTTTATGAGCAACCATTTTTTTGACATCATTCAATCCATGCCATCATCCAATCAAGATTTGTTCATAATATATAAATGAACTTCATCCCACTCTCAACTAGCTATATTAAAAAAATACACTAATTATAAATAACTTATATTGAAATTTTATAAGAATTAATTAACTACAATAACATCTTATATTTACCTTTCACTTTCCTCAATCTACCTTTTCGCATCAAGTACTCCCCTTCAAATTTTTTAATGGATTTTAGATCTCAAATATGATCTACATGGATCTTTGCTACAAACTTAGGAAGATATTCACTAATGTACACCATGGTCTAGTATACCATATATCCCTCCACCATAGAACCCTTAGGATGTGCTCTCTATCGAACCAAGCCTTTCAAAAATTTCAAATGCCTCTCAACCATCCACATTTACCTAGTTGGTGTAGGTCCACACAATTTAATCTCCTCAACTTGATGTATGATGTAGTGTTCTTATGCATTGAAAAAAGTTGGAGGTAGACACTTTTGCATTTCACACATAAGATGAGGAATTTTTCTCCTCCAATATTTTATATCTTCTTTATTGATTTCTTTTGATGACAACCACCTCATGTATTTTCCAAGGTCATATATAAATTTTTTGACAATGTTCTAAAAGTGGTGTGGAAGAGATAGAGGTAGAACATACTACAATATTTGTAAAATGAGATTATCAATATTTTATAAAAGAATGCAATGAAAACTACGTGCAATATACAAATATATAGTGAATACAAATAACATGAATTAACTTAATAAATGTATGTCAATCATGTGTTTTCATCCCTAACCCAAATTCACTTTTCTTTGATATGAGATCGTTTATTTTTGCAGCAAATTCTGTGGAAATTTTTTTTTTTATGACTTCTTTTATAGCATTGCTCTATTGCTCTGATAATAACCAACTAAGGGTACTTGTATCAATATGGTCTTGATTTTTATTTGATCGAATGAAATTTTTCATTGTATGGTTGGATTCTTCAATGTCACTACAAATTTAGACAATTTTTTCTTTCTCATGCCTTCCATCCAAGATTTTTCATAATGCCTCTATTACATTCTTTCCAATGTGCATAGGATCAAACAAATGCATGATTGGGAGTTGTTCGTAGTACAAAAACCTACTAAATTTTGTAGGATAATTTTTTACTCCTTTTGGAAGTTGGACATTAATGCCTTGACGACCTTCAGGAGCATCAATTACATCATCAGTAAACAAAATCAAAATATGAATTTCAAACAAAAAACCATTAGATGGAATGACATTACCTTTGCAATTTATTTTATTGTATTCCAACTTTCATAGGTAAGGTTTCATTCTCCATAGTTTTGATGTAGTCTCTTCTTTCCCATTGAAAAGATGTTTTTCAATAATTCGGTACTTATGATTTCTATGGAGAAAGTGTCTATTCTCATCGAACACCTACTTTCCTAAACTTTTTGAATGACGAGATTTCATCTTTGGACCACAAACTGGACATGCAAATTTTCTCTTTGTCTAAAGACCTACAAGATCATGGATAATTGGATTAAATATGTTAACTTTGTGTTAGCACTATAACATACCACAAAAATGTGTTAGCCCAAGGGCATCATGTATTATCCATACAAACATTGCATATAATTAAAATTGTATTTGTCCTATTGGTCTAGAGACATCATACATAGTGATCCCATTACATAACACCATCAACTCATCGACAAGGGGCTCAATATATACATTGATATCTTTAACTTGGTACTTATCTAGTTGAATGAACAAAAATGTTACATAATTATTATGACCATTTTGATGGATTATTTATAATAAAGTAATTTAGATACTATTAAATGAAAAAATACCTGGAATAATCAGTGCCAACATTATGTGCTCCCTCTTTATGGTCATCCAAGGAGGAATGTTATTGTCGATAACAAAAATAGGCCACACTAAGTAGATCTCATCTCTCCAAATGGATTGACACCGTCCGTTACCAATAAAAACTTGAGATTACGAGGTTCTTCCTTAAAGTGTGGCCACTTTTCCTCTATTTCCTTAAATGTTGAACCATCTATAGGCATTCGCATAATGTCATCTCAACTTCTATTTCTTGCATGGTAATCCATAAAATATGCCAAGCTATTGCACTTGAATAATTGTTGCAGACATGGAATAATGGGAATAACTTAAAGAACCTTGCAAGGCACCTTTTTTGTTACTTGATTTTGTTGATATCAACTAATATGACAAACAAGGAATTGTGTTGCAAATTCATGTTGTTTATGATATATAATATGATCATTTGGACATGCATGTATTATTTGATACTCCATTCCAATATCTTTCATAATGGCAGTTAATTCTTGATATGAGCGAGGTAGAATGTTTGATGGTGGTAACAAAAACTCACCTATCAACCTATGACAAAAAATATAATTTATTAATACAAAGAATATTAGTTGCTACACAATTCACCCAATATTAATTGTAAGGGAATTATGACTAAAAAATGAAAAAAGATGACATACCTTAACATACATGTCATTGCTACGTTGGATAAGCCATTCATAACCTTCAAGTTCACCAAAAATAATACAACAGCAAGAAGAGTTGTTTGGGAGCCTTTGTATAAGGCCTTGTGTGCCTTTTTAAGTATAGGTACATCAAGGTCTATGTCAATATCATCATCATCATCTTGATCATCATGATTTTCTTGATCTTTGTAATCTTCTTCAATTGGATCATTACCTTCTACTTCTATATTCACACCTCCATGTTCCCTCATTTCAAAATCCACATTATTTAAATTGTAATGGTCCATAACATGAAACCTAGGATGGTTGGCCTATATCAAAATGATGACCTTATATTAACCATGACCATGATGTTATCATCAAATCATGTCTTATGTATTTTATAAATTATTAAAATACATACCAATAGATGAAATTTGTTTCCCCCTCCAATGTGACCATGCTGCCTACAATGTTCCTCAGATGTTTTGATTAGATATCTTCAAGTCTTTAAACCCTTACAAATTTTTCAAGGACAATAACATTTTCCATCACCTTTTCTTTTTAAGTTAGACCACAGTCTAGCAATTGTCTCCCTATTTTGTTGTGCATCGATATTGTCAGACATGGTCTTTCTTGAATGGAATGACTCATTGCTGGAAGAAGGATGATTTCTTTGCAACCTATAGATTCTATATCAAGTGTATTAAAATAACATCCAACATTAATAATCAAGATGCCTTTTGGTAGCATGATAGGTGGATTGAAAATAATATATAAATCTATTAATATTTAACACTCATTAATATTCACATTATAAACTAATCACATATTATCTAACCTTACATTATTTCTCATCAGTTATTTTACAAGACTAGTTAGGAATATCTTTACATCACTAGTAATAATATAATCATTGATTATGGTAGGACTAGTATCAATCAAAAATACATGAAACAAATAGATCTATAATGAGAATAGGGAAAATATTAATAAATAGAATTATCAATCATAAAAATCAACATCTCCACTAGAAAATACTTCAATGTATAGGCATCTCAATTCACATAAAAATCATCTCTACCAAAACAAGTGGAAGATTATATGGAGTCCGCTGAAAGAGCAGGATATGCACACATCTATAAAGCAAGAAGATTGGTGATTAGTATATAAATTGACTAGAGGCGCCCATGGCATATTGCATTGAGCACCACATTCATAAACACCTTTGTCAAATATTAAGCTAATGAGTGTGTATACTATCACTACTAGTATTTCCATGCATCAACATGATCAAGCCTCACTTCTTATTCATGTACTAGATTATTCATTATTGCTATGTTGTTATACTAGCCAACATTATGGGGCTTACATTATTGATTGTCCTTAATGACTCATAATTTTTGGGTAATCATCCATGATTTATTCATAATAATCATGAAGAACAAATAAACTAATTATGAAAGGTGATGACTTTCTACCATGTCTCTTCATATCCCAAAGCACATATTTATACAAGCTGATCGACTCTCCAAAGGCTGATAAGAAAAATTGATTTTATAAATTATATATTCCCTTTGTGGAATCTCTCAACTATAGAGAATTGAAGGTTGCAATAGCAACTACTAGTGCAAGCGATACAGTTTTATATCAAAGACAACATCCATTGAAGAGCATATAACATCAGATACACATCAAAGACGATTCCTATAATAGAGACAATTACATATATATAACATTAGAATATCAGAGATGGCATATCTATGCCTAAGATCATTGTTATTCTATAACTTCCAACTTACAATGAAAGTAATAATTGTCATATACAAGTACAATCTCAGAGTGGTTATACAATGGAGTAGTCATCATACATGGCTATCATAGTGCATGACAAGATTTCTATAGTGCAGAAGAAATACCATTAATATTTTCATTGAATAATCCAAGTCAACATGCAATCCAATACTCTCGTTAATAATACATGTCAAGTATGAAATTGAATTCATCACTGGCTAGTGTAATTTTGATGCAACATTAGCCCACTCTTTAATTGGATATATATAGATACAACACATCACTTCAAACCAGTATATTCTAAAGTGCCACATATTATTTTTGGTGATGTCATAAATAGACATAAAGGTTAATCAAAGGTGTAGTTAAGTTATAATAACCTCTATATTATATATTGTGATCAACGGATATTAATACACTTTGCAAGGCTTCTTTTATATTTCCTCAATATATCAAATTCTTATATAATAAAATTGGAAATCATAATCTAAGAAATTACAACAGACATAATTAGACATATGCTAGCACCATATCAAAAGGTTAAAGAACATTCAAATAGGTGAAGGAAAGCATATGTGTTGTGTTAAGGATATTAAGAATCTTGAAGAATCATTCTCCACATTTATTATAATAGCAATGGAAGCATTAGAGTCTATATATGCAGAAGATTGGATAGGGGGACATAATATAGCCAAAATGGAGAAATTGAGAAACAATTGGAGTTCCCTAAATTTATTCTTAACAAGAAAAAAATCATTTAAAAATCCTTAAAATTCATATAGAATGTTTGGAAGTATGATGTTTGAGTTTGGATAGTGACATGTTTTATGAGCATGGCAGGAGGCCATCAAGCTTGCAGTTTATTTTCTCTATTGGTTATAGTTAATTAAATTGGAATAAGAAGAATTTTGGATCTACCTTAATTTTAAAGTATTGATTTTTCAGTTCATAGAAAAATTTGAGAAGCTACACTTGTACTTGTCAATTAAGTTTCCTAGTTATTGTCAACATTTGAGGGATGTCTTCCTTGATTGAGATGTTCTAGGAAAGGAGAGCTTGAGTTATATAATATGCTAGGAAGATAAGGCATTCACTTGAAATTTGAAAAGAAAAAATTATTTTTTTCATGGGCTAAACAATATCCCTCTCTACATAGAGATCAATCTTTTTGAAAAGAGACACCCTTAAGAGCAGATCACCATTTAGATTAACATCTGGAATAACAATAATGTCCATTCCTTAAAGTAAAAATGTTTAATAAGTTGTAATAGTTTAATGAATCTCAATTTTCTTGTGTTATATTTCAAAACAATACACAATTTATACAAAATATATTGTTCATGAACATTTATAAATTGTTGTCTATCCACATTCAGACTATGTTAATAAAATGGTATCAAAGCTCAAATCTTGCCAGCCTATGAATCATGGAGGGAATTTTGACAAAAAGAAGGGCAAACCTTTTTCAAGATAAACTTATGGAAATTCATAGAATCCAAGTTATTTTGATTAAGCTATTCAAAAAAAAGAGTTGCACGTTTAAAGAAGAAAGCAAAATTTATAAGTATAATAGAGACATAATAGAAACAATTGAGCCTTAGGTATAAGTATGTCAGCTTTGAGATATCTCCTAGACAAGGCCTAGACATACCCCATAGATTCATCTTGCATATTGTGATACCAATATGATGCAGAGATAGGTCAATCCAACCACTTGATCAAATCACTCTACGAAATGTATAATAAACCACAAGGTTTTCCAACTTTCACTTAAATTTTTCCTTTGAAATAGAATCAACTAGTTTTCTCACAACCTAAGACTCTCACCACATCTTCTTAGGTTGATCTTATCACTTTCTATCATGTTTAAAACTCTCACAAAGTCTTTAAAAAAAATAGATAATGAAAACTACCAAAATGATCACAAATGGGTGAATCTCCTTGTAGTCCTACAAAACCTAATTTATGACCTTTTTGTAAACTTTCTCAAAAAATATTAACAAACATATTATCTATCATAGTTGATAGTGGGATCTATATAAGATATGTGAAACACATGTACAAGTCCTTTGGACTAGCTATATGGAATGTGCAATTTTAATTTTTTTCCCACGTGCAAGCTAGAGATCTAATACTAGCTGAAGCAACTAACACTTGTTTAGTATTCACAAAAACTCATGTAACTTTTATTCATGATTATCAATTAAATAAATTTGATCTATTAATTTTAGTCTTGTGTGTGGATGACCTTATTCTTATTAGTGATTAGGAGCTAATAGGATGGTGCAAGGAGGAGTTGAAATTCAAATTTGATATGAAAGATATTGGCCTTATGTACTATTTCTTCAGTTGTGTCTAGGTACAAGAAAGTCTTCAGATTGTTAGTTGTGTGCATCTAGAATTTACTTTGAGTAGACATAGTTTTTGTCAACACATGGGTAGAAAGTCAGACAAAAAGATGTATGAGTAAAGAGTAATGACCATTTGAGGACAGTAAGGGGTTGATGTTTGGAAGGTCAATAGGCAGAGAAATTGAAGAAAAATAATTTTGGAGGAAAACATGATGGATAAAATAATTGGCTATGAATGATGGAAGAAAAAAAGGCTATCTCCAAAATAAAGAGAGCAAGTCGATAAGGAGAGAAGTTGAACAAAAGTATAATGACGTTTTATTGAGGTCGATAGAAGAGAGGTTAAACAAGATGAACATAGCTAAAGGAATGGAAATGGTCTCGAAGAGAGATGGAAGCTAGAGAACCCATCATTGAAGAGTTTTTGGAGTATTGCTAAGAAAACTAATAGAGGAATCTATTTGCAATCAAAGGAGAAGAAGGTATGCAAATTCAAGAACAATGGAGAGCTACAAAAAAATATAGGAGAAAAGGGTTGGCCGAATAGGTGCATGGAAAAATGTTTGAATGCATCTATATGTGAACATCATTAAATGAGATTTAGTAATAAAGTTAATATTTTGGTGTTCATTATCTAGGTTAATGATTGAATATGTTGTTTCCTCTTGGTTTATGTAACTATTGTGATGCCTAGTCAGTTTTTCCTCCTAGTTTATGTAACTCTTGAATTGGGCATTGTCACTTCCAAACCCCTTTTCCTCCATTTTCTCATTCTCACCCCCTTGAAATTTTGAGTCTAGTGTAAGTTACTGTGGTGATTCTTCTTTGTCAAGGGTTTACTACTTTTAACTATATTTGATAGTAGATAACATTGAGATTCAAACTCAAGATGTAGCTTGTGAAGATAAAATTTTCCAAATTCACAATATAGTGGAATGTACTTGCAGGTTGAGCGTGGGAAGATTTGAACATAAGACCTTCTATAGTGGAATTTGAGCAAATGGATAAGGATGCAAAATGGGCATAGACACACACACACACACACACACACACATATATATATATATGCACAAAAAAAATGCTCTTTCAGAATTGTGCATAAAATCTATGGGGCCAATATACCTCATTTTTTAGAAGAAATCTATTGTTTGAAGTTTTAACAAATGTGTGTGATCCCTTTGAATATATTAGGCTATAGGTATTTGGAACATGATACATACTATTTACCCTAATTTTACAAACCTCTATGGTTTTAGTAGAAGCTATGTAAGTCTATTGGAGGTAGTATTGAAGGGCATTTGAAATAACAGAGAAAATGGGAGCTTAATTTGTTCTTCTTGCATCACTACTCTGGTGCACTTTCCAAATTCATTGCACATCAAGGAGCACCCCATATTTCATGCATTGCAATCAACACATTAACATAAAAATAACTTAATACCTTTGTGATGCACAAAGATTTGTATGCGAGCATGCCTCCTTCCACCCAAAAGTGCTTCAGCACAACAAAACAATGAAAATTGTGTTTCATTTTTCATTTTTTTTAATATAATCCTATGTTCATCGCTATTTTGACATCCCATGTTTGTCACTATTTTGATGTTTTTAGGAGCATAAACAAAAAAAGTTCACAAGCCAATTTGGCTTTTGTTGCTATTTTGACATTCCATGTTCATCATTATTTCAACATTTTTAGGAGTATAAACAAAAAAGAAGAAGTTCACAAGCCAATTTGGCCTCTCATTTAAAAATTTCATCAAAAATAGAGGCCAAATGTACTAGTGGATCTATAGTATAAGAAAAATAAGAAATTTGAATTAAGAGCCTATATTGATGTTGATTGGGCTAGAAACATTGATTACAAAAAGAGCACTAGTGGAGAAGCATTTTTCTTAGGCAAGAGGCTGGTCACATGGACTAACAAGAAACAAAAATGCACCTCACAATCTACTATTGAAGCTGAATATGTTGATGTTGCTGTAAATTGTACAAACATTGTATGGATCAAATAGTTACTCAAAGGTATCAAGGAAGAGATCACAAGACTTGTGACACTTTATTGTGATAAAATAAGTTCTATCAATATATCAAAGAATCTAGTTATGCACACAAAGACTAAGCACATTGCAATCAAGTATATTACTTGAGAGAATTAGTTCAAGATAAAGAGGTGAAGATGGAATATGTTAACACAAAAGAGAAAATTGTTGATACCTTCACAAAAGCATTACCTAAGGATGCTCATGAGTATCTAAGAGGTAAAATAGGGGTGATACCTCTATCTAAGGCTATCTAAGTAACAAAAGGAGTGCCCTACATCAAATAAGCTAATTTTCATATGTTACACATTGATGCAGTGGATCTTACTTTAGGAGCTACCTAAAGTAGACAATGAGATGACACTACAAATTAGTCACAAGAAAGTTGACAAAGGAAGAAACTAAAAAATATCATATCTACATATTAAGATGACAAGTCTTTGGCATTATTGTCAAAGAGGGAGATAATTGCTAATTAAGGGAAATGCAAGAAAGAGGGAGATAGAGAGGGAGTTATAAGGAAGAGTTTTGTAACATATTCAGAAGATGAAAGTTGCTAATAGAGGGAGAGATTTCAATACAAGGAATTATTTTCTTTTTAGTATTTTTTTGGTCTTACTATTTCAACCTAGTCAATTTGGTTGATTAGTTTGGCTTGCCATCAATACCAAAGAGGGAGATTGTTGAGAATTGATTGAAGAATATTATTTAAGTATGATCAATATGTTTCAATCATTTTTTTGTCACTGATGTCAAACCTACTAGTTTCTAGTAAGACAAATATTTATATGATTTAAGTACTATCACTTATTTGATTGATGAAGAGGATTTGATCAAAAGATGTAACAATAGCACCTAGAAGAAAGGTTGAGTTATGATATGTAAAGGAGTACAAGAATCAGTTAAGACAGTGATAACATGATTTATTGATCATCTAGTTAATGTTACAAATGCTAGTTATACTAAGAAAGTTTAGAAGAACAAGTTAAAAGAAATTTGTCTACCAAGCTTGACCGAGTGGATAGTAGGTGCCAAGAAAAGTCAGTGCAAATCGAGCAAAAAATAAGTTTGAGCTAAGTAAAATTCTATTCTAGCATATGCTAAGAAAAATAGTGGATGTTGAGTAAATTTTAGTTGATGTTGAGCACCAATAAACTTTAGTTCATGCTGAGTGATTTTACAGAGGATGTCGAGCAATTCGGTATCTGTCGAGCATCAAAAGCAAGTTAATGCCAAGTGGCTACATTATTTGGAAGATTGTGAATTTGATGGATCTAAGTTGACAAGTTTTTTTTCTTGGGTTGTGTGAACTAGGTGGAAGATAAGATTGATGAGCTGGTGGCACAAAATTCAAGGTAAATCATTTTGAGGCAAATTCAAAGGCATTCTTGGAGAAATTCTTAGAAGAGATATGAAGTATGGGGTAGATTCATTTTATCTTACCTAATTTATCCTAACCCTAAATTTGATGATGGAAAATGAGTGGCAAAAGATCTTAATTTCCTATTAATAGGAATGGCTCATCAGAAGTAAGGGTTGTCATGTGCAAGAACCTAAGACAAGGAGTCAAGGGTTTTTCTTCATCAAGTGACCTAAGAGAAGAGTCTGCATTGGCATGTTAAGCAAGAAGGCTTAAGGGTATGAATGCTTGAAAGTTCAACAAGCTATCAAAACTTAACTGTGTGAAGACAAAGCAAAATAGAGGACTGGAACAAAGATATATAATCTACAAATGGAGTTGTAAGTTGTTATTAGATCAAGCCTTACTATTACTCTCTAATAATTGTATCAGTCTAGGGTAAATCCTTTGGATTAAGGTTGACCTAATAGTCATTTGTAAATCCTTTAACTCACTAAAATTCCAATTGAATGATCTAAAGTCCTCTAACAAGGCTCACTCCAAACAAGGTGATTGACATCCTTTAACAAGGTCACATTTAATAGTGTGTATTGTAACTTTTAACAGGGTTGGCCTTTCACAGGGCATCACTTCAAAAGAGTAAAAAAGGGTAGCTTGTTACTAGTGGTTTTTCCCAAATTGGGTTTCCACATAAATCATTGTGTCAAGTATGTTGTTGAATCTGTTATGTTTCATGTTTACATTTCTGCAAATTGATTTGATAGTAACCTACAAGTTTTAAGTGATTACATAATCTAATGGAAGCATGCATGATGATAAATGTTTATGGGTTCATCAAGTTGTGAAAATTTTTGTTTATACATCTAGACCTTGGATAACTGATTCACACACCCCCCCCCCCCCCCCCCCACCAGTTATTCTAAAGTATTCCAACAATAGTTACTATAACTGAAGACATTCAATCCTTGATATGTCGAAACTTGTCTTGCATGACAACAAGACATCAAAACTAGGAATCACAATTACCATTTCGATGTAGACAACTAGACCAACTTATCTATTCATACTAAGAAATCCTAAGAGGTTCATCAAGGACACTAAAAATGCAAAGACTATTTCTTGGACACTCCTTTAGTCATTGATGTTGATCAAAATTTAGATAAGAAAACTCTATATGGCATCACTATAGTAGACTTATAAGGTTGTTAAAAGAAAATACAACATTACTATTGTAATTAAAATTTGAACAACATATATCATGAAATCAGGTGCCAATTGTTCAAGCCTTCTCGTTCTCATTTCAAATTTGTGTGAATAATTTTGTTTCATCATGTGCTCTTTGCCTCTTTCATACTTCTACAAAGGACCAAAACTTCTTAAAATTTGATGGAGGTTGTTTGCTTAGTCCAAATCCAAAACTTGAATAAATAACATTAAAATCCATAACTTGAATTGAAAATGTTAGTAAAATGAAATTTATGGAATGAATGTTGCTTCTTTTTAACCTTAAACCAACTGAAGGCCTAACATTAAGAAACATAAATAACATGATTGGGCTTGTACATTGGATCTAAAATGCCTATGCTTATCCTACAAAATGAACACAAAAATATTAATGTTTGTTCAACATAAATTTGGAAAAAAATTATATGAACAGTCCAATCTACCTAAGGCATTGATAATCAATATAATTCAATATGATCATATTAAATTTTTCAGTGGGAAAATCTCTCTCTTCCTCTAAAAATGTATTAATAGATTGATTAAAACATTGGAATCTAGTTGTTTGCATAGATAGGTCTCCTACACAAAAAGCATTTACCATTTGATATCCTTTTTAATAAAAGTATATCCAAGTATCTTTTTAATTCCACTTACCTTTCAAAAATCTCATTATTTGAGCTTCATCACAATTTCTTGCTTCTACAAAGATGTTTTTGAGCAAAAAACAAAAAATAGTGTTGTTGGAATTACTCAACAGATCTAGGGTTAATTCATACATGATCTACAAGCACCAAGTTTTTTTTCACAAAACTACTGAAGGTATAACTAACATCTTAATAATAAGGTTTGAGTGTCTACAAGATAGCCAAAATGGGCATGAAGGTCAACTGGGAAAACCTAAAGCTCAACTATATATGTACTGTAATAAGGGTTATTCATGTGATTGAATGATGTCTTGCACTTCGATGAAAAATCTATTTTGTGCACCGCTTGCAATCATTTCATTTCATTCCTTGAGATGATGTTTATATGAGGCCTCTGGAAAACAATTCAGGTGATTTGTCTATTATTTCGCATTTTTCATACATGTCTACAAGAGAATTTACAATTATAACATTTGACAAAAGAATCTTGTACCATCACACTTTAGTGCTTATCCATAATATATTTCAAAGGTGGTGAAGAATTTGGCTTTATACTTGACAATTGCATTATGTATGACATCTTTGAGATATTCTACCAAAAAGTTTGCATGCTTTATTTGCGCTTCCATATTTTCCATGCATATCTACTAGAGCATTTCAAAGCATGGAATCTGAAAAAAAATGTACCTTCCATTTCTCTTTGATGGATGTCCATACATATCCATATATTGTTCCCAAGCTCCTAATTTGTGAGAAGTAGGAAGGATGTTGGTAAAGGTTGTTGAATTGGGCTTCATACCTACTTGTGTTTTCTTAAAAAAAATTGAAACCTTTTGAAAAATCCATTTTGTGCATATCTTGCAATCATTGCAATCCATGAACCTTTTTTTCTTCAAGGATATTTCCATGGGTTATCAACTCTTGGATGTATCCCCAAATATTGTTCCAAAGCTTCTATTTTGACACAGGAAGGGATAATGTTGGAAAAGGTTGTGAAATTTGGATTTACACCTGCCAATTTGGTTTTGTGCATATCTAACGTATATTACTAAAGTTTATCAACCTAGATTTGTTGTAATCATCCCATTTTATCATCTCAGTCTTATGTTATTGACTAACTTCACCAATCCAACTAATCAATCGACCAATTTTATTGTCAAGTTATTCTCATTGTCTCATCACACCATTAATTATCCCTTTCATGCTAATTTTCTTTGTTGATTAATTGATTAAAATATACTATTTCCTCTAATATGATCTCATGTCTAATTAATTATTACCCTCTATTTTATCTTTGCACATATATACAAATAAACTAAATAAATAATTTTAGTTATCCTTACCCACATTTTATTGATCAATCAATGTTGGTTAACTAATGAGTAAGTCACACATTGGACTCCTATTAGTTTAGTTAGTTTAATTCTTATCATTATGTAAATATATTAGCTAATTAATAGATCAAGATAACTCTCAATTGATCAAATTATTTGATTGAACAATTTATTTAGTTAACATATCAATCTAGTTACTTAACTAACTAGCTTGAGTATTGAATTAACTAACTAATTATTTAGTGTTAATTTGATTGAGAGTTGACTAAATCCCAATTAATTGGTAAACTAATTTAAATGTTGAGTGAAAGGTGTGACTGACTATATTGGTATGAGTGGAATGTGAGATTGAGTGATATTTTTTCTTCTAGATTTGATTGTGTAAGTTTTTTAGCATAAGTGTTTCTGATTACTCACCATTATCCATCATCAGGATGTTAGAGAGCTTAAGGGTATGAGTTTGACTTGTTTGTTAACTAAGTTTGATAGATAAAATGAACTATGGGTGAGGATCATTATAACCATTTATCTCTTATAATTGAATATCTTTGCATGGACTAATAAGTAGTAAATTAAACATTTATTTCACTTTTCAGCATCAACTACAAGTATCCCTTCTATTATGAGAAGAAGGAGCTATTCATTGCTACTAAGGGTATGTATTCTGGCTATAACTTATTTATCAGTGAGAAGGTGAATATGATTGTGGAATGCCTTGCCCCTGAGATTTATTTGTGAGAGTGTTGTGGTTTTCGATGTGGAGGAACATGTGGATGATTGTGGATCCTTTGCAAGGGCTTTTGGAGATTATGTCATTATCACCAGTCACAACCATGATGGTGGAAGTTCTAGGTTTTTTATCCCTTTAAATCCAAATATGTTGGGTTTGTTTTGGTTCTCTTTTAGAAATAATAAATTGTAGATGGGGTGATATAAGGGTAAATAGGATTTTATAAATTAGGCCAAAGACACTCTTTATTTGAAGTGAATAACCCACTTTTTGAAACCATTGATTTAGAATTGAGCTCCATAATAACACTATTAGTAATAAGCTCCATAGCTTGGTTAAAATACAAAAATAGAGCAACCAAAACCATCAACAAACCTCAACCTCTACCAAAAGAATCTCCTACAACATATAAGTTGTGAAGGAGTTAGACCTCTATTGAATATTGCTCACAGCATGTCCAACTACTTCTTTAACTACAGGGTCATGCACTGGAACTTCACACTGCCATGAACCCATCCCTTCTATCATATACTCATTATACAATAAATTCAAGAAAGTAGAACCCATAATATAATCCCACCATAGTACTACAATAAGATTGTTGTAATTATTTCTTTCATGTTATTGACTATCTCAACTTATCCTATTTTCATTATTTTTTAAAACCAAAATCAAGGATATGTCATTTCTCTATTATTTCCAAGAAAAATGCTAAATTTTAATGTTCTCTCCAAACATTCTTCCCAAAAAATGATCCTCAAAATAATTAGTACAATACAAAAATTTGCCAAATTTAAGCAACAATTTTTTTGAATAGTACTAAAAATATTAACCTCAAAATATTGTTTTTTCTTAAGAAAGGTTATGTTATTGCTCAAGAAAATAGTTTCTATAGTCAATGAAACAAGAAAAATATGGGCATTACATTCTCTGGGAGCTATACATTCTTGGGATGGGCAAGTTCCAGTGAAGCAAGATTTTCTTGCTACCTTGTTACCATTGGTGTGCATTCCTGCCATACTTTTTCTTTCCTATGGCATTTATAAATGGTAGGTCAATGTACCTAGTCTTTTATCTTCAAATTTGTTATTTCTATGTAGATAGTAAAATTTATATGCAAGCTATTCAAACTTTGTAGGAAGGATGATAGCTAGCAACTTTCACATGGGGTCTACATGTTTGTTGGTATAGGCATGTTTCTTTTACTAGTTGCAATAACAATAGTAATAGTTGTTAATCCATGGACAGTGAGTGATTTTGGTGTACAATTCTAAATTAAAATGTTTATATCTTCTTGAATTTGAAAGTATGACACTATTATGTTTTATGTTCTAATTTTCTGTTGCTTGTTGATGGTTCAGGTTGGACTTGCATTTTTGCTACTTCTACTGCTCCTAGTTATTGCCATTGGTGTTATCCATCATTGGGCTCCAAAAAAATTTTATCTGACATGTACAAAGATATTTACAGTGTGCATGGCACTATTTATACTTGCTTTAGCAACTTTTCTTGTTGGATATCTAGTAGGTTACGTGAGATCTTTTACCAAGTACTTGCTCTAATTTTCACTTCTTGAGAAAGCCTGCAACTCTTGCTTTGAAATTCATACCTTAGCAATGTGCTAATATAGCCAATATACCTACTATCATAAAAAAATAGATTGATTTTTCTTTTATATGGGTCTTTCTTTCCTTGTATAAAACTGTAAATATAATATATAGGGTAGTAGGTATTTGAAGGATATGCATATATAGCTAATGTGGCCATAATATAAATATATGCAAATCATTCAATCTAAGTTCTTGTTTCCCTTTCTCATGTATGTCAATGCTTATGGACACAAATAGGGAAAACATGCACATACATATACACAAGATGTGCATTGTGTAAATACACACACAAATGCCCAATACTTGTTTAATATTCCCCATATTAAGCACATTTCCATAGCATCCAACTCATGTTAAAAATATTTTTGAAGAAATAAACTTATTCTATATTCCAATCCTTGCAAATCCTTTTTGGTTTCATTTGAAAAGAACATACAGTGGCCTTTTCTTGTTCCTTTTTTGGTATTTTTTCCTTGATTTATTCAAAACTTGGATACTATTTCATAAAATAACAAACCCTCTTAGCTACTCATACATACAAAAGCTTTTTTGTTTCCCCCCTTTACCATTTTTTCGTTGATTTACTTATCAGTCTAAAAGGTCTTTAATTTAAAAAATAAAAAAAATAGAGCTAGGGTATGATAGTACAATCCTCTTTTATCATGATATCAGGTATATTTATGTAGAGATTTGATGTATTTGTGATGCCAATTATGTAAAATATAACCTTTTATGAGGGTTCAAGAATGGGAGAAGGCATGAGAGGAGCAAAAAAATGAATGTTATTGAGTATAGATCCTTTTTGGAGTCATGAGATTTCATAAAGGTGCACACCTAAGTTTTTGTTTTAGAATGTTTTATAATGCTACAATAGTTAGAAGTTTTATTAGAATGATTGATGTTTTTTCTCTAATTTGTAGGTAATTTCTCAATGGAGAAAAGTTCAAGATAGACTAGAGGATGATGAGAGATGCTCAAGACTTGATAAAATTGACTACTTGGAGATTTTCCAGGTGACATTAAATTCTATGTTCTTCATTTTTCCAACCATTTTGTTCTGTTATTTTGGCCATTAATGTATACTTTTGCTATGACAAGAGTATATACGTGATTTGAAGAAGGAAGAAAAAGAAGAACAAAAGATTCAAAAGGTGTCTAGAATTAGAGTAATGCTTCCATAGTATTTATTGTTTTACTTTTGTACATTTGAATGACTTGAATATTATTTTAATTGCAAGAACAATAGCATCAAAAGGAACAAAAAAAATTGAGATAAATTCCAAAGATTAATGGAGGATCATAAGGTCAGTGGCCTTCTTACAATGAAAACACACTGGCGTGATTACTATGCCAAGGTATTAAATGTTCAAATTTTTGTTTTGAATATTAAACTTTTTTTTGAATACACATACAAAATTTTAACATTTTTAATAATAATTACTCCAAATTGAGTTTTATTTAAGTCTATTATGAGATTATGTACAATATAAGAACTTTATTTGTCTCTTTAAGGTTAAGGACCATCTTGCTTATTTAGTTGTGGCTTCAAACATGTCTAGTTCAACACCCAAGGATTTGTTTGAAGATGTTACAAAAGAGGTGGAAAAGCAAGTATCGAAGTTAGAAATTGCTCAATGATTTTATTGCAAAAGTTAATTGCATTTTTATTGTCAAGTTGAATCATTATTAATCAATTCAATGCATGTTTCTTTCCTTTGCTGAAATCTGACTTTGAATTTGATATATGTTTGATACCATCAGTAGGACAAAAAAACATAAAAGATTCTTTGAAGGCAAGGAAGGTGTGTTTTTCCTCCTTCAAATTTTCCATGGAATGTAAATTAAATTTTAATCTATCTAATTTGATTATCGTAGTTCACAATAAAATCAACATGGACTCTTGAAAAGTTCAAAGCCTCCATTGGTGAAGTATATGATTTGGCTGCTACATCTGAAACAAATCTAAAGCTTTGTATTAGTTTAGTATCTAGATTTTTGGTCTCAACATAGAACTCTTTACAAGAGAGTATCTAAGATTTATTTTTTAAATGAACAATGTCAATTGGGTGTTATATTGTGTCATATTTTATTTAAGATTCTAATTATACCAGTTGTATTATGTTGAAACTATTTTGTGCTGACAAGAATTACCATTGTAAATACATAACATCCTACTCTCATTTGTAGATTGTGGATATTTTCTAGCTAGTTAAACTCAATGAATTACCAAACTTGAGATTAATGCAAGTTGTTTGGGGATATGCATAAATTTTTGGTCTAATTGGCATCTTGTGTTTTTCTTAATAGCTTGTGTTTGAAGAAGTGCTTGAATGGACAAGGGAGAAAGAAGAAAAGGAAGCAAAAAAGAGGCAAAGGTTGGGAGATGATTTCATGGATTTACTTTATTACTCAAAAGGTTTTGATTCTTACTTGAAAAAAAATACTCTAACAAATATATTATATTATTATTTTACTTTTTGTACATCTGAGGTACATTTTTGTATTGTCCTATATATAAAAAGTTAGTGTCATGACTGAATTTTTATTTACTCCTTTGATGATTGATTATATATTTTTTCATTTCAAGAAATTGATGCTTCCTCAAAATGGGAAGAATTTATACCTTTTATTGAAGATGTCCAAGAGTACAAGTAAAAGAACAATTATTTAAGGAATAATCTAGTGCAAGTGATAAAAGCTAGTTTTTATGTGTATCCACTATAATTAGATATAAAAGAAATTGGACTTGAATATTCTGGGCAATTAGTGATGAAAGCTTCCATCGAGAGATATTTGATGAGTACATTGCACACCTTCAAGAAAAGGTCAAGGAAAAGGAACACAAACGAGGCAAAGAAAAGGTATCTAACAATAAAAAACCTTATACTTTTCTTTCCTTTGTTTATTATTTAATGTTACATGTCTAAATTTATCAATATCTCATTGATCAAATGCTTCATACCATGTATGTAGGTCAGTCAGATTATAATTTTCTTATTTTTGCAATAAATTAAATATTGGTCCCATTAGCTTAGCTTTGCATTTCCCATAAGTCACAAGGTTTGAATTCAAGTGTGTTCTATGACAAATTTATATGAAGCTAATCAAGACAAACAAAATTGACAAAAAAAATGATGAAACCAAAATCTTCATGTAATTTAAATTTTTTCACACACAATAATTTATCCACTTAATTATTAGATCACTAAACAACAACCTTTTAAGTTTCCAAACATTCCACAATTACAACTTGTGAGCACAAAGCTTACAAGCATAATGGCTCAATGATGTCTTGGTGGCTACCTTGTCAACAAAAGCATTCCAATTGTTGCTTTAGATGGGTTACCCCAAAGTTTTAAAATATATAAATGGTAAAGGAAAATAAAATAATTTTTAGTGTTCATTTTTTAATAAAAATTTATTTCAAATAATTTAATGTTTTTATTAAAATTAATATTTGGTAAACTTTCTAACATGACTATTGGCATTGGCATTAGACACATTTTGGCTCTACATGAAAAGCTTTTCACATGGAGATATGAGTGGGCAATGCTACAAAGAGGGGATCTCATCCCCAAATTTCATGTGTTCGAACTTGAAAGCTCACAAGTGTGCAATCTTTTGTTCCTTTTAAGTTGGTAGGATTATTGGCCAGTTCTCAAAATGATATAAAATGTCGACAAAAAAGGGGGAAACCAAGTCAAAGAAGTTGTCAATGAGATTTTTTAGTTTCTCCCTTATTAAAAATTCAAAATTTGGGATAACAAAAATGGCTCCTTTCATATTTTAGCTAGTTGTAATGTCCCCACTTGGCACTCACCCTTCATTCTCTTCTAATTCCTGACTCAAGGTTTTGGAATGATCTTATTTGTATAAATATTGTGGATAGCTAATTTTGGATGCTCTAATTATAAAGAAAGCTTATAAAAGTATAAAAGTAGGCCTAATGGATTAAAAAACAAATCAAATGGACAATACAACCTCTCAAGAAACAATATATAATGGCAATGCTAGTTGAGTCACAAAAGAGAGTTAAATAGGGTGGTCATACAAAAAGAATGAAAGATCAAAGCATTTCAAGATGCAAAACTTTCGACATTATTTTTCAATTTTAACTCTCTAGTATGGAAAAAAATGTATCCCATTGGAGCAATCAACTGGGACTAAATGAATACCAATTCTATTATATTTATGATTTTTACTTGATGTTGGACCTCATGTCTTATATATAATTGTGATTTTAAGGATGCTATGAGATCTCATAATTAATGTAAATTAAGAAGGTAGCATTATATAAGATCTTATAAAGAAAAGAAAAGAAAAACTCAATGAATAATTTTTGCCAAACATTTTCATTGACTGAACCTTATTTTGTTAGTCAAATGTGGTTATAAGAATTAAAAATATGGATTCCTATAATTTAACAAAATTTTCCTAGTACATATATCAAGAAGACTGGAAAAATTATGTGCAACAGAGGTAACAAACATCACTAAAATTTGAAAACACTTAAACAATAAATTTTTAAAATATTTTTAGCTTGAAAATAACATCTTCTAACTTTTAGGAACTAATCAATAAATATGTATTGTCAAGAATGTCCATGATCTTCAATCCATCTATGAAAGCAAGTCCATGATCTTCAATCCATCGATGACAACAAGTCCATGAATACTTAGTCACTATTTTTATCATTTTTTTTAATGTTCTAGAATAGAATTTGTCCAAGAACAGTTAGAAGAAAAGATGTTGTTCAACTATCTATTTAACCAATGTTACTAGAAAAACATGAAGATTTTGGGAAAGTTTATCTGCAAATTCTTAGATTAATTGAAGATTTTTGAAGGGTTAAAAGACAAAAGACAACCAACTACACAATTAACTTTAAATGGTATATAGAAAAATGTTTCTTCTTTGGGAACTTCATTATTTCAAAGATGATAGTAGAGCATTGCATGGTAGATTTAAACCCAAACAAAACCTTTTTTAATTTCATTCTTTCCTGCCATTTAGGAAAACTATGTTTCGTTCCGGGTTAAGTAAGCTGAATTTTATAGCCTTATACTCACGAAAAGTATCTAGAAAAAATAATTAAATAAGAGCAATTATTAAATTAGAAGTAAAAAGAGTGATTATTTAAACAAGTAATTTCTTTCTCTTTTATTGCAAAATGTATCATTCTTTCTCCAAAACTTTTCACTGATTTCATAGTTTGATCATTCATCTTCTCTAATTGTGTGTGTGGTCCGATCAACTTTCTGTTGAGACTAATAACCATAGTTTGCAAAGTTAGAGATTGTACTAAGAACCAAGACAATTTAGAAAGTTACACATTGTATGATCATTCTCTAAAGGGTGTTAGCTCAATGGAAGAGCACCTACTTTACAAGTAGATGGATGGTGATTTGATTCCATTGTGCCCTATTATGACCAAATACACTATTAAATATTTTATCAAATATGCTACTAAATAAATCACTAAACATGTGACTAAATATACTAAATATGTGACCAAATATATGATTAAATATGCTACTAAATATGTGACTAAATATGTGGCTAAATCAACTATCAAATATATAACTAAATGTGATTAAATATACTACTAAATATGTGACTAGCAACATGATTAAAGATACTACTGAATCAACCACTAAATCAACTACTAAATCAATTACTAAATATAGTACCAAATATACCACTAAATCAATGATCAAAATCAGTGATCAAACAAATGACTAAAATTGCTTAGTGGTAAATTTAGTAGTGTTATAAATGACTAGATATTTCTACTATTAGTCACGTGACTAAGTTGAGTCACATATATACAAATTTTAGTGGTTTATTTAGTCACATGTTATTTTTGTACTAGTGAATAATTGTCTCCATAATAGCTCTCAACCTTCATAGGCCTACAAAAATTGGTATGAACCAATTCTAGAATGTCATTAGTTAAATATGTCTTACTTGAGAAACTAGACATAGTCATCTCACCAAGTTGAAATGGTTTGCACATTGCACTATAAGGTTTATGCAAGCTTGTTAAGCCTCCAACTCTCTTCTTTCTACTCACTTTGACCATATTCTCAAAGTTAACATGACAAAGTCTCTTATGCCATAAAGAAACATCTTCAACTTTTGCAAACAGGCATGTACTAATAGTAGGATCTAGGTATATAGTAGATTACTTAGCATTTGTTCTTCGGTTCCAATCAAGTTTCCTTCATCATCATAGGTCTTTACCTTCTTGTTCTGAAACTCCAACTTGTGACCTATATTGTTCAACTGAGAAACACTCACTGGTTATACTTTAGTCCTTGAACCCAATATGTCTCATCACATCTAATTCTATCATTAAGTATCAATGATCCTCTACCTTTCACTAGACATGGAACGCCATTCCCAAGTTTAACAATTCCACCATCATATTCTTCAAGCTTATCAAACTTACTAATATCACTAGGCATGTGATGTTGTGAACATCCACTATCAATAATCCATGTGTCATTTTTACTAACATGAGAAATATGGGTCATTTCTTCCTCGTACCTTTCCTCATTAAGATCTTCTTTAACAACAACATATACCACTTCTACTTGATTTTTATCTTTTGTATCTAACTCGATGTGCTCCTCTTCAACAATGTAGCATGACTTATTTCCTTTGTCCATGTAGTCCTTGTGTTCCTTGTTATTTTTTTGTTTCTTCTCCTTCTTGTCTTTCTTGTCATTACTATACTTGTTAGGACATTTAGCAACAAAATGACCAACTTCATTATATTTAAAACATATCAGGGGTAGTTTACCTATGAATCTTCCTTTACCTCTCAGTAGCCTCCTTGCAAGAAGTAGTTCAATCTATTCCATCTCATTCTCATTTGAATCTAAATCACTCTCGTCCTTACTGCTCTTCTCGTTCTTTGAGCTTCTAGTGGTTAGTGAATACATAAAAGCATTCTCAATCTTGGGCATGTTATTATCATAAGTACTTAACTCAAATGCATTCAGTGTACCAACTAAACAATCAAGAGTAAAATGACTATTAGACATGGCTCTGACTTTTTGAATAGAACATACTCTTATAGCATAAATATTGAATAATGTTCTAAGAACTTTACTTACAACACATGTATCACTAAAGACTCCTCCATCAACATTTATAGCACTCACAACCTCTTTTATTCAATTAATATACTGCAAAAAATCTTCTCCATCTTCGATCCTCATATCACATTTTTGTCTCTTTGACTCTCCTCTTTAGCTCTTAACACATTCTAATCTCCACCGTGTACAAGTATCATCTTGTCCCACATTTCTTTACTAGTAGCACAATATTTGACACCATGAAATTCAAAATCATTTAGTGCAAAAGAAACCACAATCATCAGACGATTATGTTTTTTTTTCTTTTGGTTCATCTCATCAATTGTCATAGGTTGGTTTGGTTAGGTGTACTGGTTTTCTAGTGTAATGCATGGTCTCTAATTCCAAATAGATGCAAATCCATCCTTCTCTTTCATGATGCAAATTTATCCTTGTTTATCTTTGGTACCTCTCTCTTATATTATTTGGATCTTTATCTGAAGTCCCTTTAAACTTTTCTTTCAAGCATTGTGCTCTCATATCAATTGTTAGATAACTAAGAGAGGGGGTGAATTAGTTATAACAAGTTATCCTACAGCCCTTAAAACACTTTTGTACTAACTTAAACAATTTACCCTTATAGATCGATCACTTGGTAACAACATCAAACATCATACTTAAACTAATTTTACTTTTGCATCAATCTAGCAACTTAACATACTTCATTGCTCCTTATTATACTAAGTGTCATAGTTATCTTTCAGTTTATACCAAGTTGCAATGATCAACATAAAAATTGAAATAAACATGCAACATCATAAACATTCACACAAGCTTGACACAAGTATTTAATGTGGAAACCTTGTAAAGGAAAAAACCACCTAGGACTGGCAACCCAAATATTTTCACTCTTTTGAAGTGAGCTCAGTTATGAGCCAACCTTTTAAAATGTTGCAAACACATTGTTAATGAGACTTTGTTAAAGGATTTTCACCAAAGATCATTTAGACCTTATCACTCCTTGAGATTTATAAAGAGTGGCCTACTCTAAAGGACTTATGAAACATTACTATTGAATGTTACCATATAGGATTTCAAAGACTTGTTAGGTCCACTCAGTTAAGATTTTTTTTTGCCACAATGGTTAGAAAGTAATAGTGAAATTGATATGTTAGGTTTTAGCACTACCTTGCTTGATCAAATCTTTTTTTCCCTCAAATTCTTACTTGTGGTCGCTTTCTGGCTAATTCACACACTTCACACATCAACTTTTCACTTTCCTTGTTTGATTTTCACGATGCATCTCTATTCGGTTCCTTCTGGCTATAACTTTTCTTCTTCCTTAATTAGCTCCTCCAACATTAGCAACAAGAAACATCTTTTTCATCCCTTTAAATAGAAAACTTTTGTCTTTCTAGATTCTTCCATATGTTGTCACTTAATTACAATCATAGATCTTTATCAAGTTTAGATTCATTGAATCTAGATACTCAGGTAATATTTCTTCACCTCAAAATTTGTGCTCCATTTTAAAATCATTAGATCTTCATTGAATTTTCCTAGTCATTGACCTTCTAACTAACTTCATCATTATCTTCAAATCTTCAAATCCATTCTTTATTTTCATCATGTGTCGGCCTTAGATTAAATATTTCCTTTTGTTCCTTTCTTGATGAACATTACATATTGCTCAGTAAACACTACAATCAGTTAACACTAGAATTTCTCATTTAACATTGGATTTCATAACTTCTTCATCAGGTGCTTGTTGATAACTGTAGTAGCTTAGTTATTATTGTGTTCTTTCATTCACCAACTAAATTTTCTTGCATATATATGATTTTAACACTTCATATAAAACAACCAAACCAACATTATACTATCAGAGTCCAACTCATTCAAGTGCCCATTGAATAGCATACTCTTATCAACATTCACATCATCATACTTTCTTCAAATCCTCTTCATCAGCCAAATGATATGGAACTCTACTAAATTAGCATGATGTCTAACTAATTAAGTCTTGACATCAATGACAACATAACAATTGACATGACTCTTTCATATACATTAACAACATTGTTAGTTGGGGCTAACACCACTAATGAATAGGAGAAGAAATGGCTTGCATGGAAGTCAACCAAGGTAAACTTAGATTCACTTGGAATTGATTCGAAGTAGGAATGACAACAAAGGCACTATTCACCACTGTAGAGTTCAACAATCAAGGAAATAGAACCATGTGGTGGATACAAGAAACCATTAAAAGTATGAATCTAAGTACAGTTGAATCATAGAAGTCACGATCCAATCACTACAATATTTGGGGTCAAATTGTGATGAAAATTTGTGACGATGGTCTAATTTGCTATGATTTTCATTAAAAAAAATTGAAATTTTCCTCGACGTCATCATAATACTGATGTAAGTGTCATAATTGTGACACCTGCATAAGTATAAACAAATGAAAAAGAAAATATCACATAAATCATTCCCCATTTATTTTGATTGTGAAGATTTATTTGTCAAAGAAGGTGGAGAGCTCCGAACAAGGGTGGAAAGCTCTAAACATCTTCATTCCCTTGTGCTTGGTGAATTTTGTTCCTGTGATATATCTCTACATTTGGTTGTCATGCCCTTGCTCTGAGATTTTATTGTTGTGATCTCTACATTTTGTTGTTGTGCCTTTGCTCTGCAATTTGGTTGGCGTGCCATTATGATCTTTGTGTTTCATTTTCATGCCCTTGCTCTATGATTTGGTGGTCATGCCCTTGTCATCTCTATGTTTTGTTTTCGCACCCTTGCTCTGTGATTTTGGTGTTGTGTCATTGCTCTGCAATTTTTTTTCCATGTCGTTCCCTTGCTCTGTGATTTTGTTGCCATGTCGTGCTCTTCCTCTGTGATTTTATTTCTATGTTGTGCCCTTGCTCTACGATTTCATTGCCATGCCCTAGCTCTATGATTTTCTTCAAGGGTATGTAAATGTTGGTTTCTTTTCCTTCTAAGCAAGTATCTATTTATACCTCCTTCTAAACATGTATATTTAGAGATCTTTTTTAAGGTGCTTATTACATCTTAGGTACACAACAAAAAAATTGATCTAGCTGCATACACATTCAAGAATCCAAATAAAAATAAATAAAACTCACTCAACTCGTGCTAAGTGACTTACCTCAAGATCCTCCACAAAAATAATGTAGACCAGGAAAAATGGGCAGAGTTTGCAAGAAATTTTACAAAAAAACATCATAGCAGATATTTTTAGAAAGAAACAAGCCATAACCAGTTAAATGGGTCTACTTGTTGATTAGTTGGGTTGATATATATGTATATTTAACTGGGTTATGGCTTCTGCAAGGGAATGAACCTCATGATTATGCATATGTACTTGGTGCATTTCATTCTTGTGATATATCTCTGCATTTCATTGGCATGCCCTTGCTCTACAATTTCGTTCATGTGATCTATGCATTTTGTTGTCATTCCTTTTCTTTGAAATTTGGTTTTTGTGCCCTTGTGATCTTTGTGTTTCATTTTTGTGCCCTTGCTATGCGATTTGGTTGTCGTACCCTTGTCATCTTTTTTGTTTTCGTGCCCTTGCTCTACAATTTTAGTGCCGTGCCCTTGCTCTGCAATTTTGTTGCCATGTCATGCTCATGCTATGTGATTTCGTTGTCATGTTGTGCCCTTGCTCTATGATTTCATTTCCATGCCCTAACTCTGCAATTTTCTTCAAGGGTATGTAAATGTTGGTTTCTTTTCATTCTAAATAGGTGTCTCTTTATATCTCCTTTTGAACATGTATATTTAAAGATCTTTTTTAAGGTGTTTATTACATCTTAGCTACACGACAAAAAAATTGATACAACTGCATACATATTCAAGAATCCAAATAAAAATAAAATAAATTAAAACTCAACCTGTGCTAAGTGACGTACCTCAAGATCCTCCACAAAATAATGTAGACCAAGGAAAATGGGTAGAGTTCACAAGAAATTTTACAAAAACATATCATAGTAGATATTTTTAGAAATAAACTAGCCATAATCAGTTAAATGGATCTATTTTTTGATTACTTGGGTTGATTACAAATTCTTGTAGAACTGTCATTAGATTAGGTATAATAAAATGAACAATCAGTTGTTACCAACTAGCATGATCAAATACAATTTTCCAAGGTGATAAAATTGCATATGCAAGAAATTGAAGAATGAGTGTAAGGAGTTGAAGAAGCAAGTTCTACTTCTATGTAAATACCATAATCATAAGGCATATTCTCTTGTAGAAGCCTCTACCACAATGACATTACCTCTAAACCATGCAAAGGATGTTGAAGTGGTTCCCAACCTTGAAAAACTCTTATAATCATTTGATACTTGGGATCATCATAGGGAGACTATGCCCATATTTGAAACACTCTTATAAACATTTGATATTTGGACAATAAATTCTCAAAGACACTTGCAAGTGATTCCAATGTTACAGTACCTACCGCAACACTTGCCTAGATTCTATCTAGTGGCTCCCATAATATCCTCTATGTTGTTTAGTTGTTGTTTCTGTCGTGCAGTCTCTTTCTAAAGCTGCTCCTTCTCCTTTGCTCTCATGCCTTAATTTTGATTATCAAACTTCTACTTATTACATCTTAGGTGCTTATTACTTCATACTTGTTTTATTGAACACTTTGTTTAACATAATCAGCAATACTAGAATTATATAGCTACAACTAGTACTCTTGTTTATTTTATTTAATCATATATATTTAAGACTATTATTTTTCTTTAAAATTAGACTGTATATTTGTTATCACCAAAACACAAATATAGATCTCTGATAGTTATCTTTTTTAATTTCAAGATCTTCATATTTAAGGTGAAGAATTTCCACTACTGGATAGTGGAATAGCCACAATGTGGAGCCACATAGCTCATGGCTTTTTCAACCACAGTATATTTTTGTCCTTCAAAAATATTATAGGTGAATGTTCTTTTGATTTTCCATATATTTAATAATTTTTCACTTGTTGTTTGAGGTAATTTTCTATTATGAGATAAAGGCATCTATCATAAGGATGGACATGCCAATTTTGATCATTTCACTTTCAAAGTTGATTTCCTTATCAAATTAATGAAACTAATTGCAACTGACACCTGATTTTTTGCAACTTGCCCGATCAACCATTCACACAACCATCTTCCTCCTACCCCACCATAGCACGCAGCCCTTGTTTGAGGTTTATATCTTAGTCCCACCATTTTAGAAGACCAAGTCCAGTGATTTGTATCTAGTAAATTGATGATATAGAAATTCAATATGGAGGAGGATATATTGGCATCACAAATGAATCATCCCATATCCATAAACAACATCCAATCTTCTATAAGTCTCTCTCCTCTAAAGACCCAATACATGGAGCCATTATCATCATGAGTAGACTCACTCTCCTTCGATGAACTCAATTGAAATTATTCATATCAAACTAAGTATGTAGAAATATGTACTTACAAATTATATTATCTTTTGGTGATTGAGTAAAGATCAAATACAGTTTTCCATGGTGATAAATTTGCATATGCAAATGTATGTGTATGTATGTATGTAGATATGTATCTCTGCATGTCATTGTCATGCCCTTGTGATCTCTATATATGTATGTTTGTATGTATGTGTATATACATTCACACAAATATGTGTGTCTATGTTTGTATGTATATAAATAGAGAGATCTTTGTATATATACATACATACATACATAGACACACATATGTGTGTATGTATGTATATATACGCATACATATACATAAATAGTAGCTTCTCTATATATACATACATACATACATAGAAATACACATATGTGTGTGTATGTATATATATACATAAAGAGAAGCTTCTCTAGTCACCTGCTGGGGGAAATATAAAGAGATACATGTTTAGTATCTCTTTATATTTAGTATCTTTGTTTAGTATTTGTTTAGCTTCTCTATATATGCATACATACATACATAGACATACATATGTGCATGTATGTATGTATATATACACATACATATGCATAAATAGTAGCTTCTCTATATATACATACATACATAGACATACACATATGTGTCTGTATGTATGTATATATACACATATATATACATAAAGAGAAGCTTCTCTAGTCACCTACTGGGGGAAATATAAAGAGATACATGTTTAGAGGGAAAAGAAAAGAACATTTACATAGGTACCTCTTCTCCCCTTGAAAAAAATCATAGAGAGAGCACTACTACATTTGGGCCCGAACACCACAAATTACATTGCCATCGCAATTTGACCCGAAATGTTGTAGTGTTGCAAAGGGCACATAGATCACAAGGGCACGACACAACAATAAAATCACAGAGCAAGGGCACAGAGATCATAATGGCACAACAACAAAATGCAGAGATCACAAGGGCACGACAACGAAATCCTAGATCTCCATTGATCTCCACCAAGGGCACGACAACGAAATGTAGAGATCATAAGGGCATGACAAAAAAATGCACCAATCACAAGGGCATAGCAATGCAATCTCCGCCAATGGTCAGGACTTTATACCCTTGTTCAGAGCTCTCTACCCTCTTTCACACACAACTCTCCACATCAAAACAAATGGAGAATGATTTATGTCGTTAATTTTTTTTTTTTTTTAATTTATTTATTTAAATCTAAAATCAACTTCAAATTATGGTGTAACTCTTCCATAGGTGTTTGATCCTAGATAGCTTTCATTTTAGCATTTCAACATTCAATTTTTCAAGTTTCCTCTTCATTATATAGTCCTTTCCACCCTAAAAACCACTTTGTTCCTTCATTAAAATCAGGACTTTAACAAAGTCAATGATAAAACAAAGCCCGTATTCCATAATCCAAATAATAAAACTATAAAACTCACTCCAACCCATGCTAACTGACTTAGCTCAAGATCCTACACAAAAATAATGCAAACCAAGAAAAATGGGCAAGAAATTTTAGAAAAACATATCATAACAGATATTTTAGAAAGAAACAAGCTATAACCTAGTTAAATTGGTCTAGTTGTTGATTAGCTGGGTTGATTACAAATTCTTGTAAAACTATCATCAGATTAGGTATAATAAAACAAACAATCAGCTATTCCTAGCTAGCAAGATCAAATACAGTTTTCCAAGGTGATAAAATTGCATATGCAATGTATGTATGTACATATGTATGCATATATATATGTATGTATATGTATCTATGTATATATGTATGCATGTATGTACGTATATATATATATATATATATCTTGTGGATTATGGAGATCAGTGGAGATCTAGAATTTCATTTTCGTGCCCTTGTAATTGTTGCATTTGTTGGTGTGCCCTTGTGATCTCTATATATGTATGTATGTATGTACATACATATACATATACATATACATGTGTGTGTGTGTGTGCGCGCGCGCATATAAACAGAGACATCTTGGTACAATAGAAAAATAATAAAACTCACTCAACAAGTAGCATGGCCATGGGTATTGTCACAAGCTTTTAAACATAACTATATAAGGAGTGACTTAGGACATATATAGGTTAGCCTACATTAACTATAAACTACAACACAAAGGTTGAACTAGGGTATTATATTATTGTACTTATAGAAAACTATCTAATTCACCCGAGTGGGTGTATGATGGCAAAGAGTTGTATTAGGTGAGTAAAGCTCACCAGTGGTTATAGGAATACAAATACATCAAAAAAATTAGAAACCAAAACTACATATTCGTTAGAGTGAGTAGTTCAAAGGTCTTGATCCCATGGATACGAGTATGTAGGCAGCCTGGTAGGCGGAGTATGCCTCCAATGTGCAGATGCCTTGGACATAGTTAGGTAGCACTTAACCATGTATGTATGTAGGTATGTATGTATGTAAGTATGAATGTAACTATTCTCTACTTAATAGTGCCATCCAGATGGGGGGTGGGGGGAAGTTGAGCTTGCACCTTTTGCAATACTTCATGTCCATTATTTGCACTCTCTAAATCAAAAGTATATAACTTTATCACTTGTAACTATAATTTTCAAATAGTACAAACCACAATAGTTTTTTATAATTCAATGGTTCTCTTTGTAAGTTTATAAATTTGAAGTTTAAAAATTAATTGCATTTAAGTACATCTTTTTCAAGCTTGATATTTCTTTTTTTCCTAACTCACATTCCAAGAATAATTTTTCAAAACACATATTGACCAGTTGGAGATTGAGCCAAAAAATTACAAGAATGATTGTGTGAAAAGAGCTAAAAACATGATTGGTGCACGATAATCATCTTTTTATGTTCTTTTTGGTACAGTTGTTCTTACATTTTATGATTTTTGGTGACAACAAAATTTGAAACTAATCAAGTAGGTGATCCAAAATTAAATCATAATTGGTTGAGGCACATTTAAATACCTTATTTCACATGTTATTTAATGTTATGTGTTTATGTGCTACTGTTAATGAATGCTAAAGGATGAACTAATGTTAGATGTTAACTTTGGACATTATAAGATTATTTTATGGATGCTCATAATTGTTTTTTACTTCATGTGATAATGAATGAATGCTATATTTTATTAATGAATGAATGTGAGATCCATCTCTTTTTAGGTACTCTTTCTAGGCTATTGTACCAGTTCTTAAGCCCAAAATAGATAAATCATGATTTAAAATGCAAACTTGGATACTTAACTTAATGAATGAGCACACCAAGCAGAAGACCTTTGGCGATGAAGGATTATATGATTTTCTACATATTTCACCACATAGCAATGCATTGTAGGTTCACATACATTCTTAAGTAGACATTTGTGAGCACTAGGTGTGTGAAGGCTCCATGCAAAAACATGTAGAAGCAAAAAAAGGTCATAATGAACATTTTCAATGACATGTTTGCCAAGAGCATAAACAAGTTCCTTAAGGTTACTTTGCATTATTGAATTTTCATGTTTTCCAACACCACTACTCTTCCTCTGTATCTTGCACAAATAAAAAAATGCTACCTCCAACATTGCAACCATATGATAAAGGGAATAGCACATGCCTGAGCCATAACCTAGTTAAATTAGTCTAGTCGTTGATTAGCTGGGTTGATTACAAATTACTGTAGAAGTGTCATCATATTAGGTACAGTAAAATAAACAATTAGTTGTTCCCAGCTAGCAAGATCAAATATAGTTTTTCAAGTTGATAAAATTGCATATGCAGATGCATCACTTGAATGTCAGGCATGAAGTGCATTCTCCAATTTATAAGGAATGGTTGGATATAAAGGCTACATACGTTGGCCCAACAATGGAAGCCAAGGATGTAACCATGCATGTATTGGCACACTCTCCTTACAAGGATCCCAGGTATCATTTTCATTGTTAATTTGGGCATCACTATATGATACATATTGTAATGAAGTACTAAAGCCCGTAGTAACTTCTCTCATGTCTCCAGAAAACGTAGCATAAGTTCAGGCTCCCTTGGCTCCTAGAAATTTGTAGCAGCTATTCTCATTGCTAAAAGAATAACTTCAATTAAGAGTTGAGTGTAAGGAGTTGAAGAAGCAAGTCCTACTTTTGTGTAAATTCCATAATCACAAGGCTCATTCCCTTGCAGAAGCCACAACCCAATTAAATATACGTATATATACAAGTCATAACCTAGTTAAATGGTTCTAGTTGCTGATTAGTTGGGTTGATTACAAATTTCTATAGAATTTTCATCAAATTAGGTACAATAAAAGGAACAATCAATTGTTCCCAGATAGTAGGATCAAATATAGTTTTCAAAAGTGATAAAATTGCATTTGTAGATATATCACTTGAATGTCAGGTATGAAGCACATTCCCCAAATCATAATGAATGGTTTGATATAAAGGCTCCATATGCTAGCCCAACAATGGAAGCCAAGGATGTAACCATGCATGTCTTGGCACACTCTCCCTACGAGGCAAGTATCTACTACTACTACTGCAATGGAAAAGAAAATGCAGATGCAATACATATTTTACTATAGGCCATATGGAGGATTGTGTGAAATATACAAAAAAGAAAATAAAACACGACATTAATCATTCCCTATTTGTTTTGTGTAAATGCCATAATCACGAGGCTCATTCCCTTGTAGAAGCCTCTGCGACAATGACATTACCTCTAAACCATGCAAAGGATGCAGATGTATGTATGTATGTAGGTATATACATATATATAGACCAGGAAAAATGGGCAGAGTTAATGTCATTGTTAATGGGCATTATGTGTGTGTGTGTGTGTGTGTGTGTGTGTGTGTGTGCATGTGCGTACACACACACACACACACACATAGTAGGAAAAATGGGTAGAGTTAATGTCATTGTTAATGGGCATTATATTTCTCCTACATACATACATTATATATATGTATGTATATGTATGTATGTATGTAGGTAGGTAGGTAGGTAGGGACATGCATACAAATATAATGTATGTATGTAGAGGAAATATGTGTGTGTGTGTGTGTGTGTGTGTGTAGATATTGTTTATTAACTCTACATTATTTTTGTGCAATATTTACTTAGCACGGGTTTAGTTAGTTTTATTGTTTAATTATTTGGATTATGGAATATGTATGTAGCTGGATCAATCTTTCTGTTGTGCTAAGATGTAATAAGCACCTTAAAAAAGATCTCTCTATATAAATACATACATGTGTATGTATGTATATATTTATGTATGTATGTATGTATCACGTGGAGATCTAGGATTTCGTTATGTGATCGGTGCATTTTGTTGTCGTGCCCTTTTGATCTCTGCATCTTGTTCATTTTATTGTACCTAATATGATGACAGTTATATAGGAATTTGTTGTTTTGCCCTTGTGATCTCTACATCCTGAGTATCTACTATTGTTGTTAATTTGGGCATCACTATATGATCCAGAATGTTATGAAGTACTGAAGATGGTAGTAACTTCTCCCATGTCTCCAAAAAATGTAGCATAGGTTTAGGGTCCCATGGCTCCCAGGAATTTGTAGTAGCTATTCTCACTATTGGAAGAATAACTTCAATGAAGAGTTGAGTCTAAGGAGTTGAAGAAGCAAGTGTTGCTTTTGTGTAAATGTTATAATCACGAGGCTCATTCCCTTGCAGAACCCATAACCCAGTTAAATATACGTATATATCAACCCAACTAATTAGCAACTAGACTCATTTAACTAGGTTGTAGCTTGTTTCTTTCTAAAAATATCTGCTATGATATGTTTTTTATAAAATTTCTTGCGAACTCTACCCATTTTCTCTAGTCTACATTATTTTTGTGGACAATCTTGAGGTAAGTCATTTGGCACCTTAAAAGAGATCTTTCTATGTGTGTGTGTGTGTGTGTGTGTGTGTGTGTGTGTGTGTGTGTGTGTGTGTGTGCCCTTTTGATCACTGCATTTTTTTTGTCATGCCCTTGTGATCTCTACATCTCGTTGATGTGCCTTTGTGATCTTTGTATATGTATGTATATATGTATGTATGTATGTATATAAATAGAGAGATCTTGACACAATAGAAAAATAATAAAACTCACTCAATAGGTACCATGGCCACAGATGTGATAACAACGCCTATTGGTAAGTAGATTCCTCTTTTTCTCTCTCATTTTTCATGTGTTTATTTCACTTGAACTATTATTTCTTAGGTGGGATTTTCTAATATTGGATTCATTTAATGCAAGAGGTGATGAGGGCATTCTTGGATGTACCCGTGTGATGAATTACTCGTAAGAAATGAAGATTGACTTCCCTTGAGAGTAGAAAAAGGTGATGAGGACATTCCAAGTACTTTAAATATTGATCCTTTCTTAAGGATTTTAGATGTTAAACGAGATTTTAGATGTGGGGGGGGGTGCAAATGAGCTTCCACCTTCACGTGGTTGCCCTGATTAGTAGATAATATTAAACTATTCTTAAAACCAAGTGAAGCTCAACATTAACCTATGAATGTATGACAACTAATTGTGTGAATCTCTTGGTTGTAGGCAATGCAAAAGTATGTCATAGTTCAATATGAAATTTCAATTCATATGCATATGACATCAGGAGGAGCTAAAAACACAACAAGTTTGCATTTTTGTTAGCGGTCTTTAATTAGGTATTTTAAATTATAGACCATCATGAACATTGTTCAAGATGGTCGGTGATTTTAAAAACTTAATAAACCTATTAAATAAATGTAATTGTGTTGTGTTTTCTCAACGCCGCCTGCTATCCATGCATTTGAACGTGCATTCTCAATTCAGAGTGGCAAAATCTTATTTTGGATGTAATGGAAAAAAATTGTCACTTTTGCAAGTCTGGAACCTTTTTTGCACTTTAAAGATTGATACTTTCTCAAATATTTTAGATATTAATACCTTTATGTGGTTGGCCCTTCTTAGTACATAATATTAAACTATTCTTAAAACCAAGTGAAGCTCAACATTAACCTATGACTATATGACAACTAACTGTGTGAATCTATTGGTTTCAAGCAATGCAGAAGGACATCATAGTTCAATATGCAATCTTAATTCATATGCATACGACATCAGGTGGACCTAAAAAAAAATAAGAAGTTTGCATTTTTGTTAAAGGTTTGCATAGACCTATTAAATAAATGTAAACATGTTGGGTTTTTTCAGCTCCTATTGTGCATGCATACAGAATGCAGCTACACGTGCATTCTCAATTCAAAGTGGCAGAATCTTATTTTGGATGCGACAAAAAAATAACATGCACCAGAAGATGGGAAAATGATGTCACTTTTGCAGCTCTGGAATTTTTTTTGTACTTTAAACATTGACCATTTCTTAAAGATTTTATATTTTAACGAGGAATTTAGATGTTAGGGGGGAGGGGGGGCAAATGAGCTTCCACCTTGACGTGGTTGGCCTTGATTAGTAAAGAATATTAAACTATTCTCAAAACCAAGTGGAGCTCAATATTAACCTATGATTGCATGACAATATTCACCTATGATTGCATCATAGTTATTCAACGTTTGTTGCTAAAAAAAAATTTATTAATACAACACATCATCACAATTTGCAATGGCTATCTGTCGATCCCAAAACTTTCCTGCCACATGCTCATCTCAATTGCAATGTACATTTCTAATGGCTTGTCGTGGGGCCTGTAGCATTTATATCGCATAGACATCACAATTGTGATAGTGAAAAAGAACAGTTTTCCAATATGTTAGCCCAATTTACGACACCTGTATTCATCCTTATTGCGACGATCAACCCTGCCATCAAAACTTGCGTCAGTAAAAGTCCAACGCCTGTCCGACGAGAGCCAATTCCTCTTGATGTCGATGTGGCAACTAGTTACCATCATAATTCCGACAGCCTGTTGTCACAATTCGAGCCCAAATGTAGTACTGAATTATTTAAAACAAATGTTCTTTAGTGACATCACTAACCATGGAAGTAGGATCAATAAGACAACCATAAGAAGGATACTTAGCAAACCAAGAAATAATATAAAGAGGACCATCATGACCATGAAAGATGAGAGAATCATCAAATGAAATAGTAAGGTCCCTAACACACTTAAGAGAAGGTTTAGGCTTCGGTTGATCACAAAATTTAGATGGAATCTTAAGTTAAGGTTGAGGTACATGTTATGCAGTATTAACAGCGTGATCATTCTCTTCGCATTGTTTATCATAAGCAATGCTCCTATCAAAGGAAGAAGGTTAAGCAGTTGATGCAGGAGCATCCTGGGTGTAAGGGCAATCTTGCATCACCCAAAAAATATTTTATTTTTAGCCTTTTCTATTTTAATAAGGACTAGTAGACAGGGTGGTTACTATTTATGGGAACTTACTATTTTTAGTAAGTTTGTCATACGAGCTCAGAATGTTCTCATTTTCTACAGAAATGTTCACTTTAGAGTTGTAAGGCTACCATAAAAATCTCATTGCTCAAGCATTAGTATCAGAGAAGTTATTGCAAATTTTCGGTGGAAAAATTTGTAGAAAAATCTTCAGGCTCACCGTTGGAGGTCTTAGAGTGCTCGGATGAGGTCTGAAAACTCAATGGAAGGTTGCTAGTGCAATTTCGAGCCTGTAGATCAAGAGATGGTGTTTTCGAAATGTGGTTTTAATAGCCAATCGGAGCAACGGTTCATGAGTTATGGCCTTCGGAAGTTAGGCTACCAAAATTTCTAAAATAATTTGTCAAAAATGTATTTGGCTGAATCTGTGTATTGTTAGGGTCTGTCGGCCCTAGGTATTAAGTTTAAGCATCTAGAACCTTCCCGAGCAGCATAAAATTACCTATTTAAGAAAGGTCCAAAGATTGTCAAGGACAGCTCTGGATGGTAGTTCACAGCACTATCTTGCAAATTACTGTAATGAAGGCCCCCATTTGGGTTAGCATATTGTAATTGAGAATTCTGTAATTCCACATTTGAGGCAATAATAAGAATTTCATATCTTGTTCTCACATTTTTTGTTGTTTCTTTGTTTTTGTTATGAGTTTATGGTACTAAGGGGAGTCCCCTGCATTAGCAATTGTAATAGTAGTGTGCATAGATAAGGGATTAGTGTAGATTTCAAGATTTTGATTATGAGGTGCCATATATTTATTTCTGCTATCATAACTATCAACAAACAAAGCATTGGAATCAATCAAGTCTTAAATCTTATGTTTCAAAGTATAACACTATTTGGTATCATGGCCAAGATGACAATGATATTGAGAAAAGGATTTTGAATCAAATTGTAGATTTGATGTGATAGAAGGAAGAAGTGGTCTAATAGGATGGAGTGTAATAATACTAGCACTTACTAACATTCCCATGATTGAATGAAAAGTCTCTAAGAGAGAAGTAAACTTACATTTCATCCAAAAAATAGAGGAAGAAGCAGCGACACTTTTGGATGCAACAACTACTTGTTCATCTGTCGTATTTGTGACTTTGTTGAATTTGACATAGTTATTAGATTTTTGGAGTTTTTTGTGACTAGGTGTGGCATCACTATTATCAACGAGTACAGGAGCCATTGGAGTGGTGCTCTCAACTAGCTCATTTGTAATTGATAATGATGAAGCACTACACAAAGTTGTGAAAGGAGGTAAATTTAGTAAGTAAAATCTTATCTCTAATGTCATTTTGTAAATTAGCAATGAACATATGCTAAATATCAATATTGGACATGATTGGAAAATTAAGCATGCAAATGCTTAAATCTACTAGTAAAGTCATTTTTTCTTTAGGAACTCGTTTACAATGCATCAAATTAGTGAAAGACACTTGAGGACCTATGTTATTATGATATGTTTGGATAAAAATATTAGCAATTTTGAGATTAGAATAAGGTGGTAAAGAACATTGCCACTACAAGGCCTTATCACAAAAAGTACAATAAAATAACTTAGCTAAAATCCTATGATCATGAGCATAATCACTACATATAACCTAAATTTTTTTAAGATGAGTTACAAGGTCACCCTTACTATATAGGCATCAAGGAAAGGCATATCACCTTGTTGAGAGGCAACGATATGGATAATGTCTAAGGACAAAAGACTACCAATATCACATGTAGGCACATTAAACTTGGATTGAGTTAAAGAAGTGAGTTGTTGTTCCAAAGAAGAAATAGTTTGAGCAAGGCTAATGATATTGGAATCATTAATGGAAATGGTTGGCAATGACATATTTGACACATTAAGAAGAGTGTGTCAAATAGCTAGAATAGAAGGCACTACGAGTGGAACACTAAGAACCATGGTAGTAGGAGGATTAGAATAAGTGTAAGGAACACTATTGTATGAAGGTTGTGAGGTAGGCAATGAAGTAGGTGGAACACTCACGGATAGAGAAAGAATTAAAAAAACTCATGATAAGAGTATTGTATGGTTGACAAGAAGTAGTCACAATAAGAGGAACATATGTAAGAATACTAGATATAGGTGTGAAAATAGACAAGGAGGGTTTAATATCAGTAACAAGTGGAACCATTCCTATTTTGGATGCGGCTTGAGCCAAAGGCTTAACATGAGAGTGGGTGAGGTGTGTAAGACCCACGCAAAAGATTAAAATCATGTCCATCATTATGGGTCACTTTCTTAAGGACATCAAAAGAAGAAACAATATCAATTTTGTGCTTCTCTTGAATAATCCAAACATGCATCTTTTCAATCTTAGTAGCAAGCTAATGAAATTGTTTGCGAGGAACTCTTAAAACCTCATCTTCATCATGAGATGAATGAGAAGAGTCATTCTCCGTGGAAGGATTAGGATCATGGGAAACCATAGAATCACTAAGCTTTCAAAATGGACGAGAAGAAATTCTAGATCAAAGGAAGCCACAAGTCTACAACTTCTCCTGACAAGAATACTATAGGAAGGGCTTAAGGTAATGGAGCTCATACACCAAGCAAGGAAAGAAGAAAATGTAGCCTTGAGTTGTGAACTAGATCAAAAAGCATACAGTTACAAAGTAAATAGTAAATATAATTGAGAAAGATATACTATTACATGCAACAATCTAACTCCAAAATGAAAAAGAAGGGTAAGATGTCAAGTTCACCAAAAATGGTAAATGCCCAAAAGAATCAAACTCCAAAAAGAAAGGGTGAACACATGATCTCACTCTAGTAGAATACAAAGGGAAATCTAACACCAAAATGAAGTGGAAATGTTTCATGTCGGGTTCACGAAAGATGTGTATGGGGGAATGTGAAGCAATGAAGTAAACCAAAGTTCATCACATAACCCAACACCTTGAAAGTGAATCAAGGAAATCGATCCTTTCAATTCCAATTCTAAGGTAACTAGATCTAAGAAGATTAGCGCCAATGAGTGAGAAAGGACCACTAATACAATAAAAGATCTAATAGTTATGGAATTAGAGAAAGAATGCAAGACCCTAAAAACCTTAATGTAGCAAGAACTATGAAAGACATAGACTTAAAAAGTAAATAGAAAGAAATAAAGAAACCAATTAAATGATCCACCTTGAAAATGAAGAGGAAATTACATTTGATTTTTGATGTTTGTGCAACTCTAATCAACGAATAGCCTAAGCCCCAAAGCTGAAATTGTGAGATCTTTGAAACCTAGAAATTGTTCAATTGTTTAACAGAGTCAACTTTTCTCAACAGGTTCGACTTTCATCAGCAGGGATGAAGTGTGTCCCTACTTAACAATCTCCAAACGCAAAACACTTTTTGAATCTCAAAAGTTTGACAAAAAGGGTATTCAAATTCGAAACCCATTTTTCCTTTCAAAATCCTCAACCTGCAATAAAAATAGTTTTATTTTGTTGATTGGAGGTTTTCCTTGGTCAAACCCCAGTTCAGGAATTAACCTTGAAATTGAAATAATTGAAATGTTGGAAATGTAAAGTAAATGCATGAATTCACCTTACAATATTAAGATTTCTCAAATAAATTATAATGAACTCACTTTACCAATTGAATTGGATCAAGAGGATGAGAATGTAGAAGTGTGAATATAAGAGTCCTCCCTTGATGACAAGCTTCACTACCAGTAATGAAGGAAGCTAGATATTGAAGGGTTGAGCATGAATATGGAAAATAGGTGATCAAGCATCCAAATGAACTCCTTGGAGCTCCTTAAAATCACCATGAATGCAAGAGATCTCCTCTCTGATGACTTGCAAAAGGATCTCGTTGAATGCTCCTACAAATGATTTGGATGCTTGAAGACTTGAAGACTTGAGTGCTTAAGTGCTAGTGCATGCGAGATGATATTGTTAGTATATGATACAAAACAAGGCAAGCAAATGGGATTGTAAAGGGCTCGGAATAAGACTTCCCCCACAAGCCGACTAAACCTTGAAATTAACTCCTCGAATTAATCTTGAAATAGGGCCCGAGAGGCGACCAAAAATGACTCCTAAGCAAGGACACAATGTGTCCCTAATTGACCATGCAAGGATACACTGTATCCCTGATTGAGTAGGGATGCATTGCGTCCCTACTAACCAGGTCCCGCAATCTTTGGGAACCCCCCAAGCCCCCATAACAGGTCTCAGTTTCGTGAAATTAGGTGCAATTTTTGAGAAAAGTTCATTTTGGTGTGGGAAATAGATTTCAATTGATTAAAGGAAGACAAGGGAGGACCCAAGTAATTAGATCCTCCATTGAGTTTATGCCATGAAAAAGGAATACCAAGGGGATCTATTAGGTCCTACCCAATTAGTGTTAAAACTAGAACTTAGATCATCATACAGATCTAACTATACAGATCACACAAACCTTATCTTGGTATATTACCTTATGATGGCCTTTAAATACATTGCTCCTTTCATAGGCATGATCGGTGATTTCATAAATGAGCGTGTGTTAGCATTTACCTTAACTAATTTTAGGTATTATTGTTTGCTAAACATTATCTACTTGGGCATCGATTATGAGAATGCATTATTTGGGCCAACCTAGATAGGATCATGTCCCTTCAAGGGACATGCCCTTTGGTTAAGGTATTTATACAAGGTGTGATTGCAGTTAAAGGACACACAAGAAGAATAAGTTTGCTCCTTTAAGCAATTCTACCTATACAAATTTATTGTAGATATCAAACAAATTTCAAAACAATGTTTAATATTCTGATAACACCTCCTACATTCAAAAGATAAAGAAGATCATCTACAACAAGGATAGAAGGTATTACCTAAGTCTAATTTAATAATAGAATTTGTAGAAACTTTACAATTTGGTCTAGGAGAAATGAGAAGAAAGGGGAGAAGTGCAAATTAAATGTGAGTCTAACAATAAATCTCACTAAATAGGTGCTAAATCATTATTAAATTGAAGTGCTTCCAATTTAAGATGACATAAGTCCATAAAAGAATCATTATCTTTGAAATATTGTTCTACTTCCATTAATTATTTCCACATTCTTCGTCATTCCTGCACCTCATCATTAGACATAATATTCCTTACCACATCTTCCTCATGAAATGAATCATGAGCAAAAACCTTTTTCCATGAAGTCATTTTTTAGAGTAAGATTTAAATAATTTCCCTAGGTCACAAAATCTAGAAGCGCAATGATCATCCTATATTTCTTAAGAAAAATATTCAATTCTTGAAAAGATTTCCTTCCAACTAAAACATCTAGTACATTCCATAATATAGGCAAGAAAGTCCCCTTCCTATTTCCCTCCAAATACTAACTCCCACTAAGAATAATTGCCATAAAAGTTCAATCACTACAATTTAGAGGAAACAAATTTTGTTAAGATATGGGGTGGTTGTAGACAACCATAGACCTTAAAAATTGTAATGTCATCAACGAAGTACGAGTCTCCCTAGTTATGTTGGATAGATCATCAAAGAAAAAATGGCAAGGCCTTTGCAATCATCCAACCTTTCCCTATCAACTGCAAGCAAATCTAAAATGTGAGTAACAACCTAATTCTCAAAATACATGAAAGAAGAATAATCCCAGGTCCACAATTGTACAAGAATTGGTACCTCTAACTCCTCCCTTCCCAAAATTAACTAATCCATTTCATTGATACATAATCAAATCACATGGTATTAAATAGAATTTGAATTTATTTTTGTTCAATTCTTCTAAATATATATCAACCCTTTATGTATATTCTTTACTAGATAACCAATAAAATCATTATCTATATTTACCTTAGGATTCTAAATAGCCATGGCCATCATCAATAATCTCTCTGACACCTTCTTGTAACCATGCATGCTAAGCACCTTAGACTATCCATATATTGTGAATACCATGTAATTATGAAATATGTTTATACATAAGGCTCATTGATATTCTTCAAAAGTGGGATAAGGTTCCTCTTTACCCTAGATATGTACCTTGGTATCATAGATTTCTTGAAAATTTCCTTATGGGCGTGATAATTCCTTTTCTTGCTATTAGAATCCATGTCTCTATCAACAAAATTATTTCTATTGATTGTAACTAGCATCATCTTATCCTTTTTTCCTGATAACCCTAGTGACTGGGCAGTAAGCCTTGGCTAATTTCCTCGAGAAATTAATATTTATAAACACATTAGGGACCAAATGCTTGACCAAATTCAACTCCCATGGGTTAGACATAGGTACTCCCCTAACTTTTTTGTTATAAAAGTAATTAAATGGAGAAAAAATTGATAATGACAAAGTTTGTAGATTGTTGCACTTGCTACATGCATCACCTTCTTCATACTCATTTATGGACTACATATTTGAAGAAATTGGCAACAAATAAATAAACTATTGTCAACATGGTCTAAAAATTGTGTCCTTACCTATACCAAGCATCTTTGAACTAGTCAACTTACTTTGAATCGTCGCTAAAACTAACATTTAGACAATTCTTAGTACAAAAAAATAGGAATCCCTAATGAGAAATGCAGGAATGACCACTTACAATGTATTTCTTGCAATATACACACCACCACCTTTACTATTATTTGTACTAATCTCCATCTTTGCACTCTACTCTCTAGCTTAGATTGTTTGTTGAACAATTAAAAGTTATGTATTTATGCATTAAATTTTTCTATTGTCTGATTCATCTCTTTAGTTATCAATTCACGTTCTTGTACAACTATATTCAAGTAGCTATAATTTATTTCTACTTTTTTTTAATATAAGCCATCGAGAGAATTTGAAAGATGCAATTGTAAGAGAAAAAAAAAGGTGGTGCCATATTATGAAGAGTCATAATCCCATTTCAAAGATCCCTCTCCTTTTACAAATAAAAAGTAAACCCTACAATCTGCTACCAAATGTCACCAACTTGTCATCTCGCAACTTCATACTTTTTACTTTAACTATCCACTATGATCATGCAACTAATTGTTAGGCCTTCTATTGTATCCCCACAATTATTAGCACCATCTCCTTCAAACCATAAGGTTGTGATCACTATGTTCACAATCCCTCTTTCTTTGGTCGTGACCTCACAACCCTTTTTCACATCACCTACTTAATAATGGAGAACATATGAAAGCGCCATTTACCAATCGTAAATGTCATGCTTCCAAGCTCGCACAATAACACATAAAAACTTGAAACTAAACTCAAACCCCAATCCAAATTGTACCCTACCCTAACATAGAAAAATTTGAAACTTACATCCCATAATAATCAACAAAAACAAATTCTAGACCTGAACCACATTGAATTTAATCAAAACCCTAAAGAAAGTTAAACCTTAATCATAAAACTAAATGAACACCAAACCAAATTAAACACTAACTCTAAACCAAATTTTACCTAAACCTTAAGGGCAAAGAAAATTGAACCCTAACATTGAGAGTATTTGTCCACACTAAAGGAAATTAAACCCTAACTCTAAGCTTGGTAAAGTGTTACAAGAAACTAAACTTGGCGATTATCACATTTGCATTGCTCTTTTAATAGACACATCTACGGGACATAGAATCAAATCAAATTTTGAAACATTTTTTAAACATGACCTTAAATAATGTCAAGTGTCCAAAACCTCACTCAGCCATAAGTGAATACCAACCTTGAATTTGAGCCTAATGGCATGACAACCTTCAAACAAAAAACGTTACCCTAAAACTAAAAGTAGACCAAATTGAATCTCAAATTTGATAATAGACGATGATAAACCCAAAACCCAATCCAAATTAAACCCTGCCCCCAATACATATAAAATTTGTTTAAACAAAAATAAATTCTACAACTAAATCAAATTGAATTGTAATCAAAACCCTAATCAAGTTGAATCCCATTCATAAAACTAATTAACACCAAACAAAATTAAACACCAACTCTAAACTAAATTTTACTTTAACCTTAAAGGTACTAAATAAAATTGAACACTCACACCAAGAGTATTTGTCAACAAAGAATGAAATTGAACCCAAAGCCTAAACCTGACAAAGTAGTACACAAAACTAAACCTAGTGATTGTCAATTTTTTGTTACTCTTTCAATCCACACAAATCTACAAGGCATAGAATCAAATAAAATATAGGAACCCTTTTAAAACACAACCTTGAAAACTATTAAACCCAAACCTCACTCAACCATAAGCTTACGTAAATACCATCCTCGACTTTGAACCTAATGAAATTACAATCTTTAAACAAAAATAATTATAAAAAACTAAAAGTAGACCAAATTGAATCTCAAACATAATAGTAGATAGAGTAAACCCAAAACCAAATCCAAATTAAACCGATGGATCCAACAACTAATTATCATTGTTCTTCATTTTTACTGCTAGCCCGATACTTAGATCATCACAACTTGACCAAATAACTTTATAAACATGAGTTATCACAAACATAGATATATTATATTGTGTAGAATCATCCACTAACCATGCACTTAAAATTTGAACACAATTGCCCACACTAATCCATCTACAAAACCTTGTACATTGTCTCAACTCTGTCATACTTAGCTGATTTTGCAATCTATCCTACGCTAAATCAAGAATATGATAAGTTGCCATGTGAAACATGTATGGTTGCCATCAATGAGAAATATAAGTTATCTATCAATGTCCCCTGCCAACATTATGGACTATAAACTTGCCTCCACACATATAGTTAAGGGTTTGAAGTTATCAACCAAATCTAATTCGATTGCAATGATCAATATTTAGACAACTATGCGCAACCTCATCTACCTCAATACCACTAGACTCAATATCAGTTTTGCTGCAAGGTACACTTCTCGCTTTATGACAACCACAAGAACTAATCATTAGGTTGCCACAAAGTGAGTTTTGAGATATGTAAAAGACACTTCAAATTTTGACATTTTATATATAAGGCGCAAAGATCCAAAGCTGATTGGTTACACAAACTCAGATTGGGCAGTCTAAGTGGATGACATAAATTGTTCTTCTAGATATGTATTGAATTCGAATCCAGGTGTTGTAAAATAGACCTACAAAGAGCAGCAAGCGGATACTTTTTTCTCTACTAAAGTTGCCTATCGAGGAAAAATTAAGGCGGCACATGAGACAGTTTGATTTCAAAGGATGCTCTCTAACATGCAAGTGTCATAGGCAAGACCTCCTCCCTTGTGCGTTTATAATCAATGGGTGTTTAAACTAGTGTATATCCAATCTTCCATAAACATACCAAGCATGTTGAGCTTCATTGTCATTACATTCACAAACTAGTAGAAAATGAATTAGTTTAAATGTTATATATTCCAATAGAGGATTAGACTGCAAACTTTCTCCCCATCTCTCTGAGCTCAAGTAAGTTTGTAAAATGTAGGGGGCAACTCGATGTAGTTGAGATTGACAATTAAAGGAGTCTTAATAATATTTATATCCATTAATGGTCAATATTGTAAATAGTTGATTTAGTTAGGGAGTTTCTATTGTTGTTTTGGGTTTAGTTAGTTTCTCTTAGAAACTTCTTCGTTGTAATTTCTTTAAACTGAGCTTACACTCCTTTAGCTAGTCAAGTAATTACCAATTCTTTATTTCAAACAATTTTTTGATTGGCTGAGCACAACTAATGAGGGTAATGTTATGTTCTTTCATATCACATCCACCAAAGTTCAAATTCTTTAAAGTACAATATATAAAAGATGAGACCAAGATCATGTCCCTAATTGACTTTGATATATTGGATATTCCTCAATCATTGGCTTTTAGAAAAATATCAATATAGATTCATGGTCCAATATAAAATTGGAAATTAAACCAAAGTCAAAAAAACTAGAGAGATGACAAGAAGATGCTGGATTGATGAGAGGAAGAGTGACCACTTCAGGATTCAAATCGGACCTGCCTTGAGCTTACATACAGCTACTAGTGTAAGGTTCGCTATTAAACATAATATTAAGTCTCTGAACTAGTAGCATTTTAAAACATACTACTACTATAAGGTTTATTTCGAATTCTATTTTTAAATTCAAGAACTCAAAACCATCAAATTGAGTTCAATGCCAAAATGTGTACTTTTACTAGGACATTTCTTCCTGGCTCAACAACATTAGCTGGCGATGTAAGGAACCATTTAATTATGCTCTGTAATTGTCTTATTTGTTAATTTACACCAAACAGCACCAGGTTTGCAGACCACACTAAGCTGAAAGCAGCTCGTAGCCTCACATAAGATTTACCGAGCAATAAGGAATTTATAATATTTTAAGTGCCTGCAGGTTCCCCTAGAAGTATTTAAGATGGAAACATTCCCAAGGGTCACGAAATGTGTCCTAATTACTCTGATGCATATTAATACAGAGTTCCATTACATATTAAACAGAGCAGGTCCATACAACGAAACATTTTTTAGCATACCAAGTAAATTAGTACTCAGGTAACATGTTCGTCAGCTCAAAATGATACATTAATTCCTAAAGATACCATGATTTGGGAGATAAATTCAGGATGTCCAGGCCAAGCTGCTGCTGTCACTAGGTACCCATCTGTGAAGCATTTAGTTATTGGTTCTGGCTCCAACCATTCAGCACCAGCAAGCAATACATTAAGTTTCACTGCCGGATATGCTGTACACTTTTTTCCCTGTAAAACAACATTTCAATAAATTAATGCACTTTATAAGCACATGTTCTCCTGACATTGAACAATGGCACAAGTTGAGTTGCCATTGTTGGCAAGAAGAAGTTGGGCTACCTTGAGTATGTTTGCTGCTGCCAATATTTGTTGCCCATGACAAATTGAGGCAATTGTTTTTTCCTTTTCTGCAAATAGCTTTACAATGGATAAAACCTTGTCATTGAGTGAAAGATATTCAGGAGCTCGACCTCCAGGAATTACCAAAGCATCGAAGTCTTCAACTTTGACATCCTCAAAATTGGCATTAAGAGTGAAGTTATGGCCTGGCTTTTCACTATATGTTTGGTCACCTTCAAAATCATGGATGGCAGTTGGGCATGTGTCTCCAGCTTTCTTTCCAGGGCAAACAGTCTTGACATTGCAACTGAGAGATTGCAGAGCCTGGAATGGAACCATTATTTCATAATCTTCCATGTAGTCCTACCAAGATAAGAAAACAGGATTATATAAATGTCAAAGCGAGACGAATGGACAAGAAATTCATTTTATAGGAAAATATGCTGCACTTGTTTTTAACAAAAGCTATACAAAATGCCCACCAGAGGTAGCAAAAGAAAACCAAAACCTAAAAGGAACCACCAAAGTTTCAAGTCTCGCAAAGACCAAAAAAAATTGTAGCTTCCATGCTAAGGGACTGATACCAAGAATTAAGGTTAATGCTTACCCCACAGAGAAAAAGAATGTGTTTCCCTGAGCCAGTGACCTTGCCTCCTAGTGCCTTGATAAAAAGACTTATAAACTCAGGGTGTCCTGGCCAAGCTGCACCAGTGATCAAATTACCATCAATGAAGCAGGCCGATATTGGCTCTGGTTCTTTCCACACTCCCCCTGCAGCAACAACAGCAGGTTTTACAGCAGGATATGCAGTACACATTTTCTCTTTTAACACACCTGCTGCAGCGAGAATCAACTGCCCATGACAGATAGAAGCAATGGGTTTGTTCAAATCAGAAAACTGCTTGACCAGTCTAAGAACAGAATCATTCAGAGCTAGGTATTCAGGTGCCCGTCCTCCAGGAACTAACAACCCATCATACTCCCTTGCATCAATGTGATCAAATGTTGCTGTCAATTCAAAATTGTGACCTCGTAGCTCTGAATAAGTCTGCAAATGCACAAATAATCAGAGCCTAATCTAGATCAGCTATTCAAATTTATCACTTACTTGTGTCGAGCAGATATCAAATTCTAAATCTTAACAGGCAGCTTGAACACTATCCAATATCCTTGTACATGACTTTCAGCTTAGATGTCTTATCATTGCAATGCACACAAAACTTCTCATTTTGTGAACTTACAGTTCTATGCATCTCCCAAGTTTCTACAAACAATGTAAAATACAAAATCATCTTACTGATTACTGTCGTAGAGATGAGCAAGGTAATCCGTTCCATGATTGAAGAAGGTTCAAAGAGAGTGTAACTAATTATTGAGCAAGAGCTACATGTTGAATGTCCATTAGACAATGTCAAAAGAATACATAAAGGTTGTTAGTTTAGCCAGAATTTTACAGAGGCTTTTGTAAGGTGCAACAGGAAATTGATGTCTAATATAAGTTATATAACTTCACCAAGGAGAAAATTTTCTTGCATAGGAAGGAGGCAATATGAATTTCAAATAAGAGTATCAAGCAAAACCAATCACAGTTATATCATTGAACCAATTCAGGGAACTAACATGCACTTACCGAAAATAATAGTGTGGAAGAGAGAAAGGCATCACCAACATAGATTTCAAATCATATTATGACAGAAAGTAATCGGATCAGAGACTAGTGCACCTAGAACAGATCATCTCCACATACAAATACATAAAGTTGACACACCAAGTAGGAAGCATGATCATTCACCCACTAATTATAATTGTGATCATAAAGGCATTATTTACTATAAAAAAAAAATTCTGTCAGGTTAAAAGATCACCAGAATATTATTTTTGATAAGATTTGCCAAAAAGGCAGTGCAGAGGTATTTCTGTACAACATATATCTTCAAAACTGTACATATCTGACATAAAATTGATTTCAATGTGATCTGCCTCTTTCCTCTGCTTCTAAGGAACATTTGGAATTGATACGAAATGAAGAAAGACATATTTTTGTTGAGTAACTGGGATCGCTTCTGCAAATGTAATAACATTGCCATCGTATTGATGTGTTCGAAATGCAGATTTGAGTCTCCGTGGTTTAATCATCAATAAATTAATTATAATATATTAACAAAACTAATATGTATAACAATATATATATATATATATATATATATATATATATATATATATTATAAAACATGAATAATTATACATAAGAAATGATGATTTACCAGTAACAATAATGTATCTCAGATCGAATCAATCCGATAGAGGCTACAACCTTAACACTCCCTTTTAGCTAGGAAGGATTTCTAGAACACATTATGCTCTCAAGCATATCGAGAGATATCATCTCAATATGATATTCCTGGAATGACATATTTAGGGATATAACATATATCCATCAAATCAGATGTAATTCAACTAATGTTATTTCATCAACACTCTCTCTTAGTGAGGGAGGATTTAAACAACAAAACCATCTCAGAAAATGGTGTTCTGATTCTAACAATATTATCAATCTCACATCCTTGTGATATAAGCACTAGCATCAACACCAAGATGCCTATCAACAATTATATTTATGGTGCTTAGCTTCTGGATTAGATTGTGTTGAGAATCTTGAGATTTTTGTCATCAACGTTTTGAATCACACTACGTGATCCATCATCAATATGAGAGAGCAAGAGATCACGTAGTGTGATTCAAAACGTTGATGACAAAAATCTCAACACAATTTAATCCAGAAGCTAAGCACCATAACTATCATGGATTGTGGAAATCTGATCTCCTTAACAATCATATTATTACATATCCAAGAAGGATATGAGTTATATGATCTCCAACACACTACATGACAACAACTAAATGTTGCCAATAAGATAACAATATGATCTTAGTGACATCAACTTAATATAGTCTCCATTAGGACAAGTATCATGACCACCGGCACACTCTGGGACATCAACTTAATGTGATCTCCAGCACATTCTGGGACAACAATTTAATGTAGTCTATCATGATAATAGAGCAAGAACACAAGAACTGCACATGTAGAGAAGAAATAGGCATGATCATAAAGTATCAAATAGCTTGTGATATTAGTATGTGTACGAAATCAAACATATGCATATATGTATGTATATGTATATGTATGTGTAAACCTATTCCATATACTAATATCAATTTTATCAGATTCAACTGAGGCTATTACTTTAACACTCCCTCTTAGTGAGGGAGGATATGATCAATTTCTTAATCTCATATTCGAGTTTGCATAAAATCCGCTTATACACAATTATATCCCTTTAAGAATATATATATATATACTCTATTTTCTAGCACATTCCGGAATACAAACATAGTTGATCAAATAGTCAGTTTTGATCTCATGATTTCTAGCTCAATCTAGGACTATCAGGATTTACTTATTGTCATGCCTACCAGCAAAGTCTAGGACAACAAGTTTAATGTAGTCTATCATGAAATGGATCAAGAATGCAACACAACAACCGTAGTATCATGATTTCCAGCTCATTCCAAGACAACAATTTAATGTAGTCAATCATGATACATTTTGTTAACATGAGTACTAGCACATTCCAGGACAACTTAATGAAGTCTATCATGATAACATGGTCAAGCTATTGCTAAGATCGTCACCTTACAATAGCAACCTCACACATTTATCAAATGAAAGATCGTCACCTTTCATGACATAAATTACGACACCATTATATAGTAACTCAAATGATATCCACCATAAATAAAGTCAGAGGATTGATCCACCATAGTTGCTCCTAGAGGGTGGAACAAGGGTTTTCACCTCAAACTTCTCTCTCATAGAGGAGAGTGCATTACAAAAAAAAATTCACTTTGAACTTCTCTCTTATAGAGAAGGGGTAATTAACAAAGGATTGCACCTTAAAATTCTCCCTCTAAACAACGATCCTAGGTAGTCAAGTCCTCTAGTAACTCAATTAGAAGCTCTCTTCGCCCAAGGATGCCTATCAAATTCCCTTTGAATCTGCTATCAATCTTCTGATTTTCTGGTGACAAATCATTACTTCCTCATCATGTATACAGGGGTAGGCCCATCAAAATCATGCAGTAACATGTATTTTTAGATTCCCTCTAAATATCAATCTTTTGAGCTCCTCATCCAATGCTTCGTTTGAGGAAACATTGGACTCCCTCTTGATATGGAAGGATACTCATAATCTTAGTCATCAAAGATATTCGCTTCATGAGCTTCAATTTATCAAGCTTGATCATTAGGTGACAAATGGATTCTAGATCAAAGTTTCTTTGGAGCTACTATCATAAGATTGAGTCGGACAATATTTGGTAGTATGTGTAAAGTACCAACCTTCTTTTCCTGCAAGAACATCCCTAGACATAAAGGAAAAGATCAAGGCAAGTAACTTTTATAGTATGTATAGAAATACAATTAATAGAAAGAATACATTGAGTAGATAAATGTAATACTCAAAGATAAGGAATACTTATCTATACATGAATGGAACATCTCCCCTCTAAAGATGGTTCAAGTGGGAATGGAACATTGTTTATCATTTCCCCCCCACAATGTGAAATTGCCACTATTCCATTGTTTATAGAATTTTCAATCACTTGTAGCAATTGAATCAGACATGTTGTTTTACTTATTCACCCACATTAGTTTTACTCAAGAGAATGGATGTTCACTTCATTCATATCTCATATTTATTCTCTATAAAAATAGCTCTAACCATAGAGGAAGAGGGATAGTTGGAATGTTGCACTTAGCCGTATAAGCTAGATGCTCCAAATATTAAAGCTCGATGATTAAGATTCCCAACACTTTCATAATATGTCCTTTGGATTTTACCCAAAGGTCTACATAAACCCAACAATAGGTAAGTATGAATCAATTTGCAACTGAGAAGTAACTCAGGCATAAAAAATTTCACTTGATAATCAAGCACTTACAAATTTTATGGCAAACGCCACTTTTTCTATATATTCTATCAATGTCATCTTTATTGAATAAGAGTTTCCAATCAGCCCACTTTCTTATATAGTTCTCGTGCTGTCATTTCTCCCAGCCATTATACTTGATGGATGTTTGTCATCCATCTCCTTTCATATCAAAATCTGTTGATTTTATATTTAATACTGTCTATATGATATTCTTCCATGACCATTGTCTAATGCGCTTGATTTTCCACTACCATTTTATTTGATCCTTCCATTCGTAAGGGAAAGAATGAGACTCGCTATTAATGAAGTTTGCAATAATAAAATTATGTCTTCTCCCACTTGGTGGTTATGAGTTTATAGTCCAATTGTGATATTTTGTTTGATGTTCGACACCCATGGGCCACAACATTTTAAAATGCATGAAGTAATCTATTCCTTCACAATCACCCGAACGAAAATTTTTGGTACCAAACAGTCCGGCCAAGAGGATTTAAATAAGCACTGGCAAATTTGAACTTGAAGAAAATGTAGAAAGATGTATCTCACAAAGGCCATGCAGGAAATTTCAGCATCCAAGTCTCCACAATGACTTTCCTCCTTAGGAGTGACTGTCGTCAAAATACCATTCTCCTATTGAAAACTTGAAATCTGTCTTGGTCTCTTCTCTTTCTACAAGAACGTCTACAACCATTGGAAGTTCCCAAACTTGTGAAGATATGCATTTCGATATTGAGTGAATTTGCAACTGCATTTTCTTTTATCTGAAAATTAAATAAAGCATAGTTTACAATGAATGATTTCACATCCCATGAGGGGCTGGCCACAATCCATTTATTCCTCTTGGTGAATTTGCAATTCTGTTATTCCTGAATCATTACACGCGGGTAGGGAACCTATGATTTTCTTCCATATTCAACAATTTCAACTGAGCATATTCCTTTTGGTAATCATTCTATACGTCCCCCAACATATTACTCATATTTCTCCAATGTATTCTATTCTATATATATGCTTTTAAAATTCTCCCTTATCATTTCCTTGTTTAGTTCATGTTCAATTTGATCTTTATATTCAACGTTGCCTTTGTAAAAAAAATGTCTTCCAATACTCAGTCATGAGAGATTATTTGGTGTGCTAATCATGATAGCCAAATTTATATATTTATGCATTGTTGTGTATATATTATCCCGTCTATCTTTTCTTCGCTGACTGGATCCAACTCCCGTGATTTGGGTTGCTTATGTTTTAATTGCTGTAAGTAATGTCTCGCTTTTCCGTTTCCATACTCCTCCCTTACCACGATCATTTAAAAATAAATTGAAGTAAATAGAGATGCCCGTCTATTTCACTGCACCATGCACATTATTGTTTTCTTGATTCTGAAAGGCGAAACTTAAAGACATCTGCTCCTCCTCACAAAGTAATAATCAATACATGTGCATTCGGAGATATGAATCAGATCAGAACATAGAGTTGTATGTTCCGAAGTAAGATTTGGTGTATCTTCATACTATAGAGTTAGTTTGCATGGTATTAATATTTGACTTAATGAAGGAAGATATTTAACCTGTTGGAAGAAAGATCGATCTTCAAAACTCCAAGCTTTAAAATCAATATTCAATCTTCTGGTATACACAAAGCTGACTAACTCCATGAAAACTGTCGGAGGATCTTAGCGTCATAGAATGAACGCAAGACAGCAAACCGTTGGAAAAGGATATGAGATTTAGAAATATATTATAAAAACCTAAGTTGTTGTTGTGATTTCAATTGTTCATTCATGATACCATGTTGAGTAACTAGGATCACTTCTGCAAATGTAATAACATTGCCATCATATTGTGTTCCAAATGCAGATCTAAATCTCATATATATATGAGAGGAGACATGTCTCTATGGTTTAATCATCAATTGATTAATAATAATATATTAACAAAAATAATAATATGTATAACAATATATATATATATAACATGAATAAGTATATATCGGGAAAGTAGGCATGAAAGATGATGAGGGTGATTACTCCCCCCTAGATCTTATTAAGAACTAGTATGGTGGCTCTCTATCCCCTGAGGATAAAGATAATCCTCCACCGTTTGTTGAAAAAATTTGCAAAGAAAGAAAAATTTCCTGGGAAAACATATCCTTAGACTCGATGAGGTTGGGGATTGCAAGAGAAACAATAAATTTAAAGGTCAGAGAAACAGATCTGGATAAGATGGATCTCCAGACTCTGACTAATCCTTCTCTGGTCATCCTTAGTGACAACAGCAAAGAGGAAGGCATGGACCTCCTAAATAATACTAGGAACAACTTGCTCGATAGCTTCATATCAATAAAATGGATGTTTCATCAGATTTTGGGTCTGAAGGGCAGGATGTCCATGGTCGAGGAGAAGGTTGGTGATAACAAGGTGCAGGATGGAGACAACAAGGACAATCTCCCCACTGGGTCCCTGATTGACTTGGCTACTTTCTACAGGCTGAAAGCCCAGGTTATAGAGTTGGAAAACAAAGTCAATGGTATTGAAAGTACCCTCCGAAGTATAGCTCAACAGAGCTATAACATCCTCGACACCTCCAACAAACACATCAAGATCCTGATTAATGAGCTGGAAGGAAGCCCAAGGGTGAAAGCCATTGTTGGAGTGACTAAGGGTGTTGGACCGACTACTAACAACAAGGAAGGAATGGGCAGGAGAACCAGAGCTACTACTAAGAAGATGACGGCTGAAGCTTCCTCAGAGATCAAACAAATCAAAGCTACTGCTGAGAAGATGGATGTGTTGCAGGATCAAGCAGCAGAAATGATTAAAAGAATGGGTTAATGCCCTGATGCCCTTTGGCTTTTTTGTGTTTTTTTGGTTTGTTGGCTTTTTGTGTTGTCTTTCGTTTGCGGGTCTTTCATTACTGGCTCTATTGTTTGTGGATTGTAGTTTCCTGGGCTGTAATGTTTAATCTTTAGATTTTTTTTGTACAGGGTTTCAAGGCCGCTTCAAAACCTGTTTTCTTAATCAAAAACATGAATAAGTATATATAAGAAATGATGATTAAATTAAATAAACACTTAGGACAGGCCCTAAGTTTACTAACATAACTAACTCATAAGATAAAATAAAGCCATACGGCCTTAGACATAGACCTACATCCCATCCAACAATCAAGATCCAAGATCGCGTAAGATAACTCCCACGGATTGAAGATCACAGAAACAATCTCTAACATATGCCCACAAAATAAAGAACATGTTACCAACAGACACCAAAAGAGTTCTAACTCGAACAAGATCCATCCAAACGTTATGCGAACATTGGTATAAGTCCATGGATGGGCCCCAAACATAACCCCAAGCTCACAGAGCATAGGGTCCTTAAAAACCAAGCTCGATGCTATCCAAACATTATGTGAACATTGGAATAAGTCCACAGATAGGCCCCAAACATAACCCCAAGCTTACAGAACATAGAGTCCTTAAAAACCAAGCTCGATGCTCCTACATCAACAAGGTGCAAGAAATCTCCCTCATATTCTAGAGTTGCAAAATCGCCAACCAAAAATCTACCTTTTCTCAACAAGAATGATGAAGATGTATTATAGGTGGGATGCAACATAAATGAAGCTTCCATAGTACTAGTGATAGCCAAAGGTAAATGATGTGACTTTGTGATAAATAATTAGTTGTTGACGTGAACATGGTATATAATCTAACTAGTGTCTTATTAGCTCTGTTGGCATAATTAAGGCATTTTAGCTTGGTGATTTATCACAACATTCTAATTAAACTTCATTTAAGCTTACTTAGGGAATTAATAAGACCAGTTAGAGCATTTCCAATTTGAGTGGACTTATCGTGATATTACTTTATCATGGACTTTTCCTCCTTTGGTGGGTGATCCACCTTTTATGATGTTATCACATTATCACCTATCTAACTTTCATGGAGTGATTTTTTTATGTTGGATTGTCATTTACTAATGTGACAACACTTGTCATTGTCTCATTCACTCATTCGTACTCATCTTGGCTATATAATCAAGGGGTCTCCTATCTAATGATAATCTAGTTGATTTGTATTGCACTCCTTATAGAAATATAGTTTATTCCCGTCATATTCATTCTCTCTTGTTATTGTGCTTTCCTTTTGACTTCTATATCTTAGGTGGCTATCTCCATATCCAAATGTTACAAGTCATTAGAGCTCGTTGAGTGCTATTAGAGAGCCTTTTGAGAGGATTTGGTGCATTTTGGGTTTGGTGTTTTCATGGCTTTGTGTTGCAAAACGAAATTGGAGCTTGTTCAGCCAGATCTGAGGACACCATTGGATTCAGAAAGTTGTTTCAAATCAAAATCGCCTTTTGCTTTGTCCAAATCAGACATCAAATCTATAGCTGGTTGAAGCTTGCATGTGGAGACAAGACCAAGAAGCAATCTGAAATAGCTGAGCATTTTGCGCAAAAATTGACCCCGCCATCGCGCTCAAAAAGCCCAAACCCCAAGCTTGATTGTCAATTTGTCCAAATCTAAGCAATTGACCTCAGGGCATCAGAAAACATTCTCCGAGATGGGGATATAGATGTAATTATCTTGCAGTTGAGTAAATATTTTTGAAATAAATAAAATTATTTTCTGCAAATTATTTAAATAAAATTATTATTAAAAAAAGAAGAAGTTTCATATATATTGCAGAGGATTTTGTTTTAAAAGTTGTGTTTTGAACCTTTTTTTTAAAAAGTTATATAAGGTACTTGACACCTACCTGTCTCGCTTATAAAAAATCTGCTGCTTTATTAGTCAAATTTGCAACACCATGTAGGTATTTTCTTTGTAAAAGGATGTGGGGTGAGGAGGCATCACCCCCACCCCCCACCTTTTAAGTTATTTTAAAATGTCATTTTTTTGGTTATAAATTCTGAAATTAGAAAGAAAAATCAGAAAAAGATGCAGAAGAATATTCTCTTCTGAGGTCATATCGACATCTGTAAACGTAAAAAAAATCGCTCCCCCTCTCATTTACCTTTTCAGTCTTGGAGGCGAATTTCAAATGGTGATCTTGGTCATAAGAGCTCCTTTATTCAAAGAAATACTTTTTTATGTGGGTTAACTCTTCGTGCACTACATATTGGTGGAATTAGATTCCGATTTTGATGCACATATGTTTCATTAAATTTGGTTTTTCATATGAGTAGCTCTCCAATTCTCTTTTCTGCAACTTTTGGGGCTCTGTTTAGGCTCTCATATAAAGTCCTTTTGAGGTGTCTTTTATTTTCTGAAGTGTATAATATTGTCTAATTGTGTAGTTTGCTATCAATTTGTATCCATTGTGGCAGGAAATATCACTTTCAAAACCTGATTATTTTTGGCCAATTTTGGCAATTGTATTGCTAGGATCTCAAGTTTGGTCTTTAGCATCGGTGATTTGAGTTTGTTATAGCCAGATTAAGGCAGTTGTATGTTGAAGTTTATAGCTGTGAGAAAGATCTTTATAACTAAATTTGCCTGAACGAGCTTCTCAGAAATCTATGTATGGATTCTATTGTCCTCTGTCTTGCTATGGAGTTGCACAGATGTTCTGAGCTTCTTGTTGATCCTCTTTGAGTAGAGGCTCCTCTTCTCTTCAGGTTCGTTTATTCTCAGGATGCAATGACTCATGTTTCCAAGTTGCAGCAGTTCATTTCCTCCGAATTCTTCCTATGTTTACTTGTGCAAAGTTCATTCTACTTTGTTGACTCTGTATATTTGTGCATCTTTATTCTTGCATTCTTGGCACCATTTGACTGTTGACTTGGACCCAGGCTTTCATCACCACTTCTTGGCAGTTTGTATCAGATGTTCATTGTCTTGACATCATGTGGATGCTGGATTAATGTTGATATTGTGTGAATGATTTATGAAGTCAACAATTTCTTCTCGTACACGTCATTTCATATATCACCGTCTTCCATTCTCCTCTGTGTGTGTTGCTTCATTTATTATATATGTTATTTGATTATTTAACTGTATTTTCTTGTATTGCCTCCGTGAAGTATCAACAATTACTCATCTTCTTGTATCGTGCGAAGAGACATTTTTTGGCAATATTGTATCTTCTGCTGCTTATTATTTCAGATTATAGTGGTGAAGAGAACCTTTAGTGCAGTGATATTGTTTTCTGGTCTGCAAGTTATATCAGTGATCTAGTTATTGATCATATAGAATTTTGTAAAAGACATCAGTACTTTTCAAGCTTATTAGTTGATCGAGTGTGCAGGATTCAATCATAAGTACCAGTTTTGTAATTGTTTCTGAGATTCTGAATAAAGGAACTATCTAGCTGTTGGCTGGGTTCTTTCCCTCAGAGGGGAGGGTTTTTACCAGGATAATATCCTTATTGCTATTTGTTTCTGAATTTTTGTGTTTCTTTCTTGTAATCTTATATTTCGGGTTAAAAAATTTAACATGGTATCGGAGCGGGTGTAAAGAAACGATCCAGAACTAGAAGTATTAAGTTATACTTTTACTATTTGCTCTACTTGTCAGTTCTTTGTTTCAGCTACTTACAATGGTGAATGTTTTGAAAGTTGAAGACAGATTAGAAGGCTATTCAAACTTCTCTTCATGGAAGTTAAGAATTCCAATTGCGCTTGAAGAGAATGATCTTCTTGACTATGTGAACTCTAATGTAGCAGAACCTTCTGAAGAAGCTCAATAAACTCAATGGAAGAAAAGAAGATTATAATTGATTCAGTTAGGGATCATCCGGTTCCCATTATTTCAGAGTTGAATGCAGCCAAAGGGATGTTTCAAACTCTAAAGGACCTATATGAATTCAACAACACCAATGGAGCTCTAGTCGTGAGACGTCAACTTTTACGTGTTAAAATGGCTAGAGGAGAATAAGTTGTTTCATACTTCATGAAGATTACAGAGCTAAAGGATCAGCTCAATGCAATTGAAGAATCCTTTGCAGATAAAGATTTGGTAATGTTAGCCACAAACGTCCCCCATTCTTGGAAACACCTTCATTCAAGGAGTCGGTGGGAGAGATGATTTTCCTGAATTTGATAGGTTGAGAACTGATTGTCATCAGGAAGAATATAGACTAGAAGCTAGAGGCAATGGACCTAAAAATCATCATGAAGATGATCATGTACTTGTTGCCCACACTACACAAAGGATAAGGAAAGAAAGGTAACTGCAAAAGATTCAGAGATAAGAACTTTGAATCAGTTCCTGATTCCAAGAAAAAGAAGGATTTTTCTAGGATCTAGTGCTTTAGATGCGACTATAAGCAATAAAATCTTAGTTGTTAGAAAGATGAAGCAAGATAAACATACAACAACAAAGCATATTACTACACTTATGAAAAGACCATAAAAAGAACTTGAAAAATAATGAAATGCAAACCTTCCAACTCAAATAAGTTCCTTTTGTTGTGTAGACTTGGTCCAAGATAAGGAATGTGTGCTCGATGCTATCTTGCTCAATTGATGGAGTTGTGATCAACAATGGAGATGAATGAAAGATTTATGGCGTATGAGAGTATGGATGAAATTTGGCATAATAAGGAAACTTTAGGATATTTCTTGGAAGCAAAATGGCATGATATCGATATATAAAAGGTGGATGAAAATTAAGGAGTGAAGGGTTCGATTTATAGGCAAAGGGAAGGTGGAATGGATGGTCAAGATCCAAACTTGAGGAAGAGTCGAGATGCAAGGAAGGGAGAGCACATGGATTGTTCTTTTTCAAACTCATATTCTTGTGGCAAGTGTCACAAAGGGAGGATTTGTGAGGAGAAGTCAAATCGCTTGAAGAATGTGACCATTTTGGGAGATGGGATGGGGGGCAAAGCTCTGAGACAGATGGAGTATGTAAGAGAGGTGCAATAGCATTTAAGGTTGACAATAAATACACTTAATTGGGGAGTGGGAGGATTCTTGGGTTTGGGTTAGAATTTCTTGATCCGCATTCTTAAAGTTTGGCAAATGATTAGGGTGAGATTAGGGGGTGTTAGGATGCAAGTGGGTTTTTATGGAGAATGCAAGTGAGCACTTTAATTAATCAGGTTTAATTAATTAATTAAGTGGGTTTAGTATGTGTTAATGGGTTGGGTTGGGTTGAGTCTGAACCTGGGCTATTGTATTTGGTTAAAGGTTAGGTTAGGATTAGGGTTGGTTAAAGGAGAATTATTTAATCAAAAGGAGATTTGGCAATTAAATTAAATAGACTTGTTCAATTATTTAATTTAACAGAGGAAGGGGGATTTAATTAATGATCAAACTATGGGTGTCATATTGATAATTAATTGGACTATAGTTAATTAACTGAATTTAATTAATTAGGGGGATAGCATAAATTAATTAAATATTAAATACTTAATCAATAATGCCTTCGAAGAGAATTAAATAAGCTTACTTAATTTTGTAATCAGATTTAGGTGTCTATAGTGACAAATTCAGACACCTCGAGACCAAAGCCTCAAGCAATTGTTACAAATGTTGAGAACTCTTCTCCTTAAAGAGAGCCAAATAAATTTTTTAAAGGATTTTTATCTATTTCTGCACTTTCTAGCAATGTTCCTACTAACAATGATACATGGTTGATTGATAGTAGAGCCTCTTGTCAAATTATTGGTAATCATGAGCAACTCTTAAACTTTAAGGAAAATTATTTCATCTCCAAGTTATCATTGGTGAGGATGCATGTTATTAAGTGAAAGAGTGTTGATTCTACTTCCTTCTAATTGGATTCTGCAATTCCTCTTCATCTAAGTGATGTTCTCTTAGCTCCTGGTATTGAGAGGAATCTGATTTATATTACAGCATAAGAAGACAAGGGTTATCATATTGCTTTTGTTGATGGAAAAGTTCTTGCATGGAAGAAAACACCAACGTTCAGTTAGCTCGTGAGATTGGTGTTTGTCGTGAGACTCTTTACAAGCTTTTAGCCTGTCCTTTTCAAGCATTAGCTCATGATTCTTTAAGTTCCAGTTTTTTGTGGCATCAAAGATTTGGTCATTTAAATTTCAGAACTTTGTCTTCAATGGAGAAGGTAGTAGTTGGTCTTCCACAGCTGAACCAAATCGTGAAGGTATCTGCAAGGGGTGTGCTCTCATTAAGAAGTTAGAACATTAAAAATACTTTCATAGTAGTGAAAGTAGAGCAAAGACAATCCTAGAGTTATTTCGTTCTGATTTATGTGGTCCTATGTCAGTTGCTTCCCTTAGTGATTTTTGGTATAATGTTACCTTCACTGGTGGCTTTTCTCGGAGTGTTGGATTTATTTTCTTAAGTCTAAAGAATATGATAAAGTGTTGTCCAAATTTTTGGAATTTAAAGCTCTTGTTGAGAATTTATCTAACAAGAAGATAAAAGTTCTAAGGTCTAATAATGGGGGAGAATATGTTTCTGGTATATTTCATAGCTTTGTGTTGAAGGTAGGATTAAGAGGGGGTTTTGTCCCTTACAATCCTCAACAAAACACTGTAGCTAAAAGAAGGAACAAGACTATTGGTGAGGAAACGAAGGCTATGATACATGATCAAAGACTTCAAACATTTTTATGAGAAGAGGCTTGTAGGAGATCAGTGTACATTCAGAATCGTAGTCCTCATCATATTTTTGGTTGATCGAGTGTGAAGGATTCAATCATATGCACCAATTTAAAGGAACTATCTTTCAGTGGGCTGGGTTGTTTCCAAAGGTGAGGAGGGTTTGTCCCAAGATAAAATCCTTACTGCTATTTGTTTCTGAATCTTTGTATTTCATTTCTTGTAATCTTATATTTCTGGTTCGAAATTTAAGAGATTAGTGGAATTAGATTCTGATTTTGATGTGCATATATTTCACAAAATTGAATTTTTCACAGGAGTAGCTCTGCAATCCTCTTTTTTGGGCTGTGTTTAGGCTCATATAAACTCCTTTTGAAGTGCCTTTTTTTTCCCTAAGTGCATAATTTCTTGCCTAATTGTGTAGTTTGCTATCAATTTGTATCCACTATGGGAAGAAATATGACTTTCAAAACCTGGTCTTTTTTGGTAAATTTGGGCAATTGTAGTGCTAGGATCTCAGTTTGGACTTTAGTATCAGTGATTTGAGTTTGTTATGGCCTGATTATGGCAGCTGTAAACATCAAAATCAAACGTCCACTTTGCTTTTGTTTTGCAAGTGACCATTGTATATGCACTAAGTATGAAGTGCCAAAATCACCATTTTCGAGGTAGCCTTCTATTCTGCTTGTGCGTCTCTCTTTGGTGCTCTTTTTATTTTCAATTATGGGTTCTCCTAAATTTCCACTTTTAACCCCACATAATCATGCAACATGGAAAATTAATGCTTGGAGCAAATTAATGGAAAAAGGATTAACTCATTACATTGATGGAACTAACTCTAAACCGTCAGATACTGATTTGAAAATGGATTGGCAAAGTTAAAAGTACTAAGACTCTTGGGACATTGGAAGTATATGTATCGGCTAATCTTTCTTTCATATTCATAACAGTTAAGGATGTTTGGGACAAACTTGCTCAATTGTATTGTATTGATCTTATGGTTCAAGGATGTCTACTTCAGCTTCTTCTTCACAAAAAAATAATTGATAAATAAAAGAGTCATGCATATGGGACAAGTGCTACGAAAGGTAATGATTAAAGGAGATGGTTTCTAGATTCAGAGGCTTCATATGGCATCTTCACAAACTATTTTCTCTTCATTTGAGCCATGCAACATGCCCCCAATTTTGATAGACAATCATGCATATATGAATGTGATTGAGAAAGGATCTATTGATATTGGGGATGGCATCTTCAATTATGTGTTGTCCATACCTTACTTGACCAATAATCTTCTTTACATGTATCAAATCACCCATGGTGCAGAAAGAGAGACTGTGGAGTTCACTACTGATTGAGTTATCATCAGAGACTTGGAGAGGAGAGCTACCATTGCTACTAAGGTGGTGGATCAAGCATCTCATTTGTACTCCTTATTAGACTTTGTTCTTATTGATGACTTTGATTCTTCAAATTATGACCACACTTCTAGTGTAGGCACCAATCTTGAGAACTTTGGTTAACTTGAACTTGCATATACTCCCATGCAATCCAGTTCTTGAGCCTTGCATTCCATCTCTTATTGAGATCACATTTGTTGTTGTTCTTAATGATATGTTAATGTTGCTACAGTTTTGGCTTTTTGTTATTCAGCACAACAAAATATACATTGTCTACCAGATACAATTCCTTGGGATGACTACTACACAGCCATTGCAGGTTTGTTTGAGTTATCATGTCTTGTAAATTTGGGAGACACTATTGAAGATTTTCATCTTCTCTTCGACAAAAATGATCTTTCTTCCGTTGTTGTGAGGGAATACCTTGACCCTCTTCATCATTCTCTACAGGATTATTCTTCACAATTTGACATGATTGTGGATATTTTGGACCAGCATTTGGAGGTCTCTATATCTTCAAAGGAGATACTCGAATCTTTGGATATTGTTCTACGTTCATCTTTACTAGAAACTTGATTTGGAAGGGGCAACTTTCAACATTGATGCGACTCAATGCATGTTGAGACTTCTTCCTACATATTGCTTTCAAGATTGGGGAGACTTCATTCATTTGCCTTTGATTTCATGTCTTTCTAAGAGGAGGAACATTGTTCGACGATCATGGAGCATCTTCTACATCAAGTTTGGATCATCTACTATTGGTGCATATTCAACATTAGGTGGGGCTACTTGGTCTATCGTCTTTTGTATTCTCAGGGGGATTGTTTGCTCACAAGGGGTTTAGTCATTCCCATTCCTCTTTAAGAATTCTTTTGTGTTTTCATCTCTCTTACAAAGGAGAGTTTCCTCGCATGTGGTTTTCCACCTTTCTTTGTTTGTGAGAAATTGCAATGCATTTTGTAAATGGGTACTAAATACTGCCTCATTTCCATGACCCATCTTACAATGTTAGCTTTTGTACATTCTCCCTAAGTTGCACTTGTGTGGGGGCTGGGGGGGGGGGGGGGGGGGGTGTTGGTGCAACTAAGGCATTTTACCTTTGGTTATTTCTCAATAGGTCCTAATTAAACTTAAGCTTATCTAGGGAATCACATAGGAGTAGCTAAGGCATTTCCACTTCAAGTGAACTTATCATATTATTAATTTATCATATCCACTTGCAATGGATGGACTTTTCCACCTTTGGTGGGTGTTATCACACTACCACCTATCCACCTTTTATGGAGTGATAGCTTTACACATAGTTGGAAAACTCGCCAAATCCAAAAACTCGCCGAGCCCCCCAAAAGTTTAATCGGGAAAAACTCAGCCATTTAAAAAAAAAACTCGGGAAAACTCGGGAACCTAAAAAAGCCGCTAAAATTTAATACAAAATACATTTTTTTGCAAATTTCAATGAGAAGATGCATCTAATGAGTTCATTATAGAGAACACAAAAGAAAGAAGCAGGAGTTTAGATATATATAAATGCATAGTGGGTACAAAATCACATTCTCATGCTGAATGCTGATGGCGGGAAGCATAATAGTAAATAATTTGTGTCAAACTAGAAGTAAAAACATCATTACAATCACATTTTCCTCTTCCTAGCTCTACTAGCATATTGTAACTCTTTATCTTACATAATATATATAGGCTTTTTGCCTTTTGTTTTTAACAAAAAAAAAAAAAAAAAAAAATTTAAAGAGTTTTTTTGAAAAACTCGGCGATTAGTCGGCAATTTTTTCTTGCGATTAAATTTGGGAAAAACTCGCCAGTCCCAAAAACTCGGCGATTAGTAGAAACTCGCCGATTATTCGGCGATTATGCCAACTATGGCTTTACATATTGATTCCCATGTAATAAGACAACTAAACTTGTCATTGACTCATTCATAGATCAAAATGTCGCTAATAAGTCAACGTATTGTGATAAGTTATGACCAGCGATAATATACATAAAGCTATCAGGAAAAAATATTGCTGATATTTTAAAAATTTATTGCAGAGAAAAACCCAACCTCACACCAATATTTCGACAATAAGTTGCCAATTTATTGGCTGCAGTCTGCTAATAGCGACTAACAGCCCAAAAGTCACTCATTTAACATTTTCCAATTTGCAAGGTGGTGTTTGGGAGAGAAAAAATGTGATTTGCAACGGTTTAGAGCAATTTGTTGTGGATTTCAAGTGGTTTGGAAGAGATTTATTGGATTCACAAGTAACCTTGTCTTTATAGAATATAACCTTCGCAGTACGTAATAAAGTAATGTTGTAATCAGCTTCAGTTACGCTTGTTGGGATGGGTAGTTATGAAGCAAGGGGATGCATCTGGTGGTTCTCTCAACCAACCAACTAATAAATAAGACTATGGAATATGAATGATGTACTCATGTTGTCTTGGTATCAATAAAATAAATCATTTCCTTGCCATCTCAGTGTTCTATTAAGAAGGTATGTTGTATGTTACTACTCTATATGTTATCTTGTTATTCTGTAAACTTGGTTAATATTTCCATTGTACATTTGGCGTCGTTGCCTAAGTCTGAACCTGGAGGTCATCTACTAGGCGGGATGGAGTAATGGGCAGACCCTTCTTAACATGCATACAAGTAACAAACAATGACGGTGAAAAGGAGAAAATATCCAGAGAAGATCAGTTGACACATGATTTGGTGATGGCCTGGGAAGTTTTTGTGGACTAGCACATGCAAAGGGAAGCCCACGGGAGAGTGGCTCCAGAGAGCACGGTACGAGATGAACTTTAAGTACCACTAGTGGTGTACAATCTACTTGGACAGATTCCTGGACTATTCAAAAGAAACTAGGTACATGTGGAAGAAGAAAGAGCAGAAACAAAAAGAGAAAGAAGAAGACAACAATTCCTCTAACAGTTTGCTAAAAGGACACGAACACTGGAGGAGCATGATAATACAAGAAAGACAAGTAGACACTAAACAAATTCATGCCCCTACTTCCAAATAAATACCCAACATGTGTGCCAGAAGAAGAAACTGAGGAAGAAGTTGCCATGAGGACATTACACTTCCAACAACAAGAGGAAAGACGTCGTCACCTAAAGGGGTGAGGGTACCAATTCCGAATTGACTAAGGGTTGATTGAAAATACAATCGAAGGAATAGCTAATTTGGCTATCTCAGAGACACCAGGAAGAAAGGAAGGGGGCAGAAATCCTAAAACCCCTACACGAAGATAGCACCGGCAAGAACAAAACTCTAGCCTGGGAGTAGATAGTGTTAGTCCCTTAGGAGGGAGCATCCTAGAAGGAGGGAGCACCCCAGTAGGAAGGGAGGAAAAAATAGGAGAATGGCAATAAACAAACAAAAACTTCCTAGATTCACGGGGGAAAGCTCGGAGGACCCCGCATGTCATTAGAAAACATGTATAACCATATGGCAAGCCACTGGAGAGAACAATGCAGATGAATGGCTAAAAGCATTTCCCACCACACTAAGGGGTATAGTCATTGATTGGTATACCGACTTGGAGGCAGGCAAAAAGAACTCATGGAATAATCTCTGTGCTACCTGTAGTGCCTGCCCCTAGTTTGCATTTTTGCTGTCATTGCCGAACTCTTCTAGGCTAGTTTTATGTTTGATGATTAGTAGCATTATTTAGAGATTATCAGATATTATTTTAGATTCAGTTGATATATGATGAGATTACTTGATACTCCTTACTTCATGTATGTATGATGATTATTACAGTGTTTTTAGTTATTGATGATGATAAGTTAGATGGTTTATTATATGTGTTTTCTTATGGATACTTACCTCATACTGCATGTGTATGGTGTCCGTGTTTGTTTTCTTTATATATGGCATTTCTGATGTGGTTAAGGAAGGGAGTTGTAGTCACCTGCTAGTCAGGATCTACACGATGCACCATTTCCTGCCATTGCCTGTATAACTTAGAATATTGTGTTTGTACATGCGTGGATTTTATGCAGGTTGCAGGTATCGGGTATCGACTTCCCTGAATTGTCAGGATGAGCATACCCTATTGCATTATCTCAATGGTAAGAGAGGGGAGATAAATTCTTAAGTCCAAATCCTAAACCTTTAAGCCATTTGTCCTAGATAATTAGGACAAGTATCTGAGTTGAGTACTCTTCGAATGCGTCGAATGACATTAATTCGTGATTATAACCCTTTAGTTTGATTTTGTATGTGTTTTTCTTTGATGGGTTTTCGTATGTTGTTTTATGAGTCTTTGGTAAATTTTCTATTAATTAAGTCAAATTAAATAATTAAATTAATGATTTAATTTAATGGAAAATTATTATGATATTTTATTATTTAACTATATTTAATTAATTGGGAAATTAATTAAATAAAAATAATTAAATTTGAAGATAAAAGTTATAAGAATAAATTTAGAACGTGATAATATTTATTTAATTTAATAATAATATATTTAGAGTTCATTTTTAAAATAAATGCTAAATATTGTTATTATTTAAGTTAATAAATATTTTATCAATTAAGTTCCGAAAATAAATTAAGAAGTAAAAAGATATTAATTTATTAAAAGTTTGAGATCGCATGATGTATGCATGAGATTAAAATATAGGAAATTAATAAAACAAGTGAATTTAATAAAGATATTTTAATTACATAATGTGTGTGCATGGGATTAAATTTAATAAATTAATTAAAAGCAAAGTCAAGTGAAAATTAAATAAAGTGATTTTATAATTCATTTAACGTGCATGAAAAGATAAAGGAAAGATTAATAAAAGTTAATAAAGAGTTGAAGTCTGGTGAGCACGGTGTTCCCCGGGTGAACGCACAATTAGTGCCTCAATTTAAGGAGAGAACTCTTTATCACAATGGGAGGGTTCATTTTTGGGGGATGCAAATTTTGACGTGAAATTGGGAAGCAAATTTTGGAAGCAAATTTTGGAAGGGGAATTTTGGGAAAATTTTTAAAGAGAAGTTCTTTGATAGAAGCGAATTCTCTCACAAATCTTCTGGGCGTTGCAATTTTAGCATCAGAATCTACGTAGATTCTTATGTTTTGAATTGCACAGTCAATTATGTTATTTACATAATCCTGTCTTCTTCATGATTGTTAAAATCGAATTTCTGGGTATTGTTGTATGAATCTTTCGCTCTCTTGTTATGAACTTTATGATATTGTGTTGTATCTCATCTGTATATTAGAACTGGAAGAAAAGTAAATCAATTTGAAACCTCATCCATTAATTTTGCAAATTAGATATTAAAAAAAAAAAAAACGGTGAGGGTTTGAGATTTAAAAGAAAATCTAATTTAGAAATTTGAATGGTTAGTTGAATTTAGATAGTAAAATTCGATTGGTTGATCGTTTTCCTCCTATCAAAGATTTGCTAGATATTTAATAAATTATAAAAATAATAATAAATGTTTTTATTAACAAAAAGGGAATTTGTTTTATTTAAATTTTAAATTTTATAAAAAATTTATAAAATAAATTAATTATTAAATAAAAACGAATTAAAAATAATAATAATAAATAATATTTTGGGTGGGTGGGGGCCACTACCCCCCACCCCCCTTTCTCCTCCTTTTTCAAGAGCCAGCAGCTGCGGCTGCATATGCAATCCGCTGCTACTTAGCAGCCATATCAAAAGGTAAGGTGTAGTTTTTTTTTTTTTTTTTTTAAATTAGTTTATGTTTTTTTTTTTTAAATTAAATTAAATTTTATAAGAGATTTTAATATATGATATTTTATATTTATCAAAAGTTAATTTATTAATATTAAATATTATCAATATTAATAAATATTATTATTATTTTATTAAAAGATTAATAATTTTTTTATTAATAATTAATATAAGTTAATTTATTAATAAATAAATAATTGTTATCTTATGGTAATTATATGATCATTGTTATTTTTTTTATAAATAATATTTAAATTAAAGTTTTATTTATTAAATTTAATTTGGAAAGTAAAATTGAAGATCGTGATTTGGAAATGGTTAAATTTTGTAAATTGAGTTTTATTTGGCGGGTCATTTTGAAATGGAATGCATTTTCTATGTTTAGGGAAATTTTATCGTTTGAGGAACTGAAAATCTTATAACTAATAATTATGGGGACATTAATATAGATATTTATATAGTTATTAATTAATTTAATTAATTGTAAATTAATTAGGTTAATTGATAATTAAAGTTATTCAATGGGGTTTTAATTTATTTAATTATCGATAATACTGATTTTAATAAAATTGTAATTATTTTATTTAAAATCAATAATTGTTACTTTTATAACTCAGATAAATAAATGATTATCCTTAGATTATTTATACTGTAATTGTACAATATTTAAATATGGAAATGGGTTAATTGTAAGGGTTAACTACGAATACTTATTACTTGGAACATATATGAAACTGGAACTTAAACCCCACTATATAACTCATCTATATGTTAAAAAACTTAAACCAAACTATGGGACTATTTTGTTTTTCTATGTTTTGTCTATGCTTTCAAGTTTTTGGGTTGACCTAGCATTGACCAGTCTTAGGTTGTTACCAAAGGCTTAGGAGTTATGAGTTTGTGATGTCATGCTGATGTTTTGATCTCGATCTTTTAACCCAGCCATGGTAATGTGATGGTATGCTCTATGATATGTTTGTATTTACTGTTTGTTATTGTTTTCCAGTGATCTTGTGTGACACTGAGGTGTGATGCTTGGGTTGCTTTCCGGTCACCTTGATGGGACTGAAGTGTTTGCTTTGATCTTGGTGATGTCATGCTGTGACATGTCTGACTTAACCATTTTGAGTCGTTGATCAATATTATTGGGATACTTTCTAGTTGCTTGTTGAGAACCGATGAGTATTGTGATTTATTTTGGGATGCTTTCCAGTTGCTCGTGGAGAACTGATGTGTTATTACCTTTTGATGTTTTCCAATCACTTGTATATGACTGAGATGATTTTTATATGATTATTGATTTGTGCTTGTATGAGCATAGGGTAGGTTATCTACTTGTAGTGTCGAGAAGTGGCTTGCAATGGGGGCCAAGGCCCTAAATGGTTCCCAAGGTAACCCATTGTAAGTTGTTTAATAAGTGAAAACATTACACTAAATGGGGATTAAAATGAACCTAATAAGAGTTTTTGTAAGTTCTCGCCCATGCCTCAAGAGCTAGTACAGACTAGGATGGGAGTAGAGAGAACGCTTGATTGCGACCTTGCATTCCATAGTATGCCTTGTCAGTACGAGAGGATATTGGTGGCCGCATAGGGATCACTAGGGACACTAGGGTCCTAAGAGACTGCTAGGGTAACTCCAATGTGATTCATGCAATGACACTTGCCCACTTACATAGTAGGTTTCCTAAATGTCTTGTGTGCCTCTGGGAATTAGATGTCAACCTATCTTAGAACCTTTGAGTTAAATTACTTTTAGAATTTCTTGGAGAGTGTACTTTTGATATGTGGTTTGATATCCTGTTTGGGACTTTAGGCTATCTCCTCAGTGCAGTGGGAGTGGGCCATTTAGGTTCCACACAATTGGGTGGTAGTGCTTTTTCACTCTTACCATTGAGATCCGTTCGTAATCGCCGTGGTTGGAGCTTCTTTGTCTGCATTTCTTTTCATACTATCTTTGTATCCTATGATGGATGTTTATATCTTTTATGATGGATGGTTATATCATATACGGTGGAAGGTTTCATTTATCTTATTGTACTTTGTATCATAGATCCAAGGAGGATGATGTATTTCTATTTCTACATATGTATATTCTTTTAAGCCTTTCATAGCCTGTGACATGTACAGTGAATGATTGAGCATTCCAAATTTCATTTGCCAAGAGGCATTTGGAACAAATGTATAGTATGGACTTTGGACTTTTAATTATTTTTTTATATGGATGTGGTAGTTGTTAGAGTAGTATTAGTTAAATTTAAATGTGATTCAACGTCATGGGATCCTTAAGGAATGTAACCTGTTATGTATGCTTTAGTTGATTGTATGTTATTGCTTTCGCTACTATGTGTTTGATGTGTATGTTACTCTTTCTTGTTTCAAAAAAAAAAAATGTTTGGCAAACTTAGTAAAACTTTAGGTTAATTCTTTTGGATCCCTTGTTGAGGCAATACACTGCCTTTGAAGAAGAATTCAAACTCCTTCAGGACGATGATGAAATAGTAACCGAGATTTATAATACACGGCAAGAGAGGAATAAATCTGTCAAAGCATACAGCAAAAGGCTGAAGGAATTAATAGGAAAGCTCGACAATAAGTTTGCTAATGGATTGAAAAAAAGACGGTTTATTGATGGGTACAGCCGTACTTGGGAGGAACATTTGAAGCATATTGATGCAGTGCTCAACATTCTAGAGAGGGAGTCATTATAAGCCAAGATGAGTAAATGCGAGTTCAGGATGACAGAGTTGCTCTATCTAGGGCATATTATTAGTGCAGGAAGTGTTCGGGTTGACCCAGACAAGATCAGGGTCATTCTGGATTGGCCACCGCCGAGGAACACTTCACAACTCAAGGGATTTCTTGGGCTTTGCGGGTTCTACAGCAAATTTGTGAAGGGATTTTCACAAATAGCAGCACCACTTATAGATTTGACACGGAGAGACAGTTTCAAGTGGTCAGAGAAGACTCAGGATTGCTTTGACAGGTTCAAGGAGCTGATGAGTACATGCCCTATTTTAGCCATTCCAGATTTCACCAGGCCTTTTGAGCTGCAGTGTGATGCCTCAGGAGAGGGCGTAGGAGCTGTCCTCATGCAGGACAAACATCCCATCGCATATGAGAGCAGGAAATTACGAGGTGTTGAGAGAACTTACAGCATCTATGACAAAGAAATGCTAGCAATCATGCACGCGCTAGCTAAGTTCAGGCAATACTTAGCAGGGAGCCGATTTACAGTAAAAACAGATCATAACAGCTTGAAACATTTCCTTGGACAGAAGGATCTCAATGACAGGCAACAGAAATGGGTGAGTAAGTTACAGGCTTATGATTTTGACATAGTCTATGTCAAAGGGAAGAAAAATATCGTTGCAGATGCTTTATCCAGAAGGCCTCATTTGCTTGCTGTTGGGATAGTCATGGACGATTGGAGAGAGTTGATCTTGGCAGAGTATGCCAAGGATAGTTGGGTATCTAGTGTTATTGAAGGAACTATTCAGGATAGTCGATATACTGTTATAAATGATTTGATCATCTACAAGGAAAAGATTTATTTAGTACCCGGGTCTGTTATGAAGCAGAAGATTTTGAGGGCATTTCATGATTCACCATTGGCAGGACATCCCGAATTCTTTAAGATATATCGGCAGGTGAGAGAGCGCTTCACTTGGAAAGGACTCAAAACAGAGGTGCTTCAGTTTGTTAAGGAGTGCCCAGTATGTCAGCAGAACAAACAGGAACACTCATTTCCAAGTGGTTTACTACAGCCCCTACCCATACCAGAGAAGAAGTGGGATAGCATTTCCATGGATTTCATTACAAGCCTCCCCAAGGTACAGGGTCGGGATTGTATTTTTGTTGTGGTAGACAGATTGACAAAATTTGCACATTTCTTTGCGATTTCGTCCACATATTCAGCAGTACAGACAGTAGAGCTATTCTTTCGAGAGGTATTTAGATTACATGGGATGCCACGGAACATAGTCAGCGACAGGGATAGTAGGTTTATGAGCCACTTTTGGCAGGAGTTGTTCAGGTTGTGTAGAACAGAGCTAACTCCGAGTACCAGTTACCACCCCCAAACTGATGGGCAGACAGAGATAGTGAATAAATGGGTTGAGGGGTACCTTCGAAACTACATTGCAAGAGAGCAAAAGGCTTGGGTGAAGTGGCTGCATCTAGGGGAGTACTGCTATAACACCTCTTTCCATATGTCTATTCAAATGTCCCCTTTCATGGCACTGTACGGGTATGATGCTCCTAATTTTCTGGATTTGTTATTTGGGGACAGTAGGGTGCCTAAGGCCAAGGATATATTGCAAGAGTGTCAGGACATTATGCGATCCTTGAAGGAAAATTTGCAAAGGGCACAAAATCAGCAGAAGCAATATGCTGAGCAGCACAGGGTTGAGAGATCTTTCGAGGTAGGAGACATGGTGTACCTCATGTTACAGCCGTATAGACAGTCCTCTCTCAAGAGGAGTGGAGCAGAGAAATTGAAACCACGCTACTATGGACCATTCAAAGTAATCAGGAGAGTGGGTGAGGTAGCTTATGAGTTGGAGCTGCCTGCAGACAGTAAAGTGCATAACGTGTTCCATGTGTCACGCCTTAAGAAGGCATTGGGGCATAATGTGGTGCCTTCAGTAGTATTGCCACCTCTCGATGATGAGGGAAAGCTTATCTTGATTCCCGAGGCTATACTTGACTCCAGGAGAGGGTGCTTCGCAGGCGGACTATCAGGGAGTACCTAGTAAAGTGGAGGAACCTACCAGTTGAGGATGCGACATGGGAAGCAGAGGAGATTATTCAACATCCTGAGTTAAGATTGCTTGGGGACAAGCAATTTCAAGAGGGGCGGATTGTAATGTCCCCCACTTAACCAGTTTGGAGGTATGTTGTCGTTAGCCCATTTTTGTATGGTCTTGAGGGCTAACCAGGACTTCTAAAGGGATCCTGAGGTTATTTGGCCTAGTCAAATTTAATTACAGGCCAAACGGAATTCATTTGTTGGGTTTTCGGAAAGACTTACTATTTTTAGTAAGCCAATAAGGGGATGCAGTGCCTTCAATTTTCAATGACAGGATGAGATGCGTTTTGTTGGGCTCTTTCTGATGAGCTATTATATGTGGGATTTCGAGTTTATTTGGTATATTATTTTAATGTTTGAAGTTACAACGGTAAAGTGACTATTTAAATTAAATATTATAATGTTTCATAAAGTCACTTTATAAAAACTCAAGAGTCCCCCTTTTGAGTACATACATGGACTTTGTAAAAAGAAAAAAAGAAGTAATATTAAAACTCATGTATTATCCCACATTGGCAAGACGGAAGCGTGGAGCAAGTGAAGAAGGGATTAAAAGAAAGAGGATAGCTTTCATTTAGGCATGCTTGGAAATATCAAAGAAATTGAGAAATTTGTTGGAGATTATGTCTCAATAGTTTGGAGGACGCAATCCCTTCAAGCTGGAAATCTTGACGCCATTGAAAGATATGGTCTTGAGATTCAACATAGTAGCAATCCGAAAAAGCGGAACCGAAAAAGCAGGCTGAAAAAATGGGTACGAAAAAGCTGTCCGAAAAAAGCGGAACCGAAAAAGTAGGCTGAAAAAGCGGGTGTGAAAAAGCAGGCCAAAAAAGCAGTTCGAAAAAAGCGAAGTAGAAGGGGCAGCATAGGAGAAAATTATTGCAGCCATCTACAACCAGGTTCTTTGTTATATATTGTTTTTTAGGGTGTTATAAGCTTTCAGCTGTAAGTGTGCATTATACCAGCATTATCATTTTGTAATCCATGTAAATGCCAAAGTCTTGGCCATATTTCATGAGCATTGTAATTTTCATTGCAATTAAGAAGATAATAGTTGCTGGTGCCATTTAAGCAATTTAATATCATTATTTATCAGCTAGTTAGTTTGCATACCAATTGTTTGTAAAAATGTCAGTTGGCTGTAGGTGTTCATTTTTCACGCTTAGATCATATATATACACTGAATATTGTCAAAATTAGTAGCACACTCATGTTAGGTCATTGTGTAGTCCATTGTAGTCTTCTAGCACAAGATTTTCATTGATGCAAATTGAAGAAAAAGTCATTTGAAGCTAGCTGAAATACTATATCAGTCATACATCCCTTGCATGTGAATTATTTGATGAAATTCCTTGAGCTTTCATCAGCATTTTTTTGAGGGCAGATTAGAGGTGGGTTAGTACAACACCATTAATGTATTCAGTCTTGAAGCTATTGGAGTTGTCGGACTTGTGTCGACCACCAGATACACAACAATTTTTGAAAGAACGCAGTTAAATTCCAATCATCATTTCAACATGAAATCTATACAAGTGCATGAGTTTGTTCTAAAACCTTGCAACTCTGCAACTATTGTAATGAAGATAGATCATTACAATCTTAATTTTTATATAAAAAGAAAATGCCTCAATCACAAATCTGCCCAGCTGTGAACTCCGTAGCAAATCCACCAATAAGTGGATTGGGTTTTCATTCAATCCACCAGGAAAATCCTAAAGGTTTATCGTACTCAAGTTTCAAAACTGAAAGCCAAAGCTTCCCAAAATTCTCCAAGAGAAAAAAAAATAATCAAGCATACTCAAAATGAACTCCATGTTCTTTGATAGCACATCCCCATAACCCTTCATTTTCCTATTAGCCCCAACTGATAATGTTGTTGCTATATGTGAAAGAGGCATATCAATTGTTAGGTTGTCATTGATGTCAAGCCTTAGTTGGTTAGACATTATGCTAATTCACTAGAGTTCCATATCATTTGATTGATGAAGAGGATTTGAAGAAATTATGATGATATAAGTGTTAGAGTTTTAGGTGACTCTACAACACCCCCAGGATCAAATGACAAACCAAGATAACTTCCATGAGAGATTGGAAAGATAATTGTGTGAAGATGCAGGAATGCTATTATTGATAATGGACTTCCTTGACATCCATTGGATTGATTCAAAATGTACATAATGTGCCTCTTTATATAGCAAAGGCGATTAGAGACAAAGATAAGGAGAAGATAAATTATCACCTACAAAAGGTGGAATCACATGTCTACGAAAGGTGGATCATCCTCCATTATGCAATGAATTATGTTCGATGATGAGGATGATAATGTGATAAGTGCACTAAAGGTGGATTGAGATAACAACTATGACCACCTAGAGTGGAATTCTCCTACACCATGTGCTTAATTGAGGTGCAAACTCTTAAGTGTCTCAATAAAAAACTACTATGCAATGCATTATCCTAAGTAAGCTTAAGTGTAATTAGTGAATATTTAATTACACCAACAATAAGTGTATGATATTCAATGGGCACTTGCATAAGTTAGACTCTAACAGTATAATGTTGGTTTGATTATTTTACATGATCTTAAGCAAGATGTATATGCAAGAGAGTTTGCACAATGAATGAAGGAATACAGTATTAACCGAGCTACTACAATTGTCACCAAGCATCTAAGGAAGAAGTGTTGAAGTCTAGTGTTAACCAAGCAATTTCAGTGTTAACCGAGTCATGTATTGACCAACCAAGTTGTAGTGTTCACCGAGGATGAACATGAAGCACAAGTTTGTAAAAGATTAATTTGAGGCCGACATTTGGTGAAGATTAAGGAGGTTCAAGAAGTCTAAAAGATAAGGAAAAAGTCAGTTATGAGATCAACAGCTGGAATAATTCAAAGGAGATCTAATGGAGAATATTTAGCAATCTAAAATGGAGCACAAAGTTCAAGATGGAAGTCTATTTTCCAAGGTCTGAATTCATTGAATTTGAGATCTACGATTGTAATTAAGCGGCAAAATCTAGAAGATTTTGGAAATGTGATGTCCCCAATTCTGGTTCAAGAGATGAATGTTGGAACCTACAACAAGAATGTTAGAGCAACATAACATATATATATATATATATATATATATATCAATCTTAAATAGGTTAGGAGAGATAAATTAACTACAAGATCTAGGTGCTACCCCTTTACTATCCTTCTTAATCCTTAGGAAAGGACTTTTCTCAGATCACCCAACCCTCTGATGAGAAATAATTCTCGACTAGGCGATCGTCATGTGAAGAGTGCTTCCCTAAGGCCTCTGGGATCTCATTGACATTACTTGGTAGAGATCCCACCTCTAACCAAGTCCCTTCTCTAACATATGCATATGATTAACATCTACAATGTACATTGCCTCTAAGAGATTCTCTTTAAGTGACATTTGACATTCTAAGGAATGCCCTCTAGCAAATTCTCATTTGGTCTCTATGAGAAATCAAGCTCTCATCTTACACATAGGATTACTAGTCTTTGATTGGTAACCTCTCTATTATATAATTGAAGTTCTGAAATCCAACTATTGAATACCTCTAGCGATCTCTGAATAGTAGCTATATCTCTAGATTTCTTATTCACTACCACTACTATTATCGATCTACACAATCTGGTATTAAAGTTGTGTTGCTTCCACCAATTTCCTCCAATACTGGCTTTTATTGGACTATATGATCTAATAGTCTGGTTATAGATTTGAACGTTGTTCTTCCCCTTCCAGGTAGGTGACCAATGTAGCTATATATACTAATATCACGAATGTTTGGATTAAGCCTGACGACACTTATATGGAGTTGTCACCACTTCACTTTAACTAAGCTGCTTGTGTGATCTCTGATTTCTTGAATTTCCCTATTGTTGTGATCCACGTTGGCAAAGTCTGATGATTTGACGTCCACGCTAGGAAGAAGGGTCCAATTAAGTCGATGGTTGCTTGGAGGATTTTCATCTTTTATTCCTGATTTTTTCCCTCTTATTCGAATGGCTATTCTCTCTTAATTCCCCATGAATGTCGTGAATGGTCACTTTGAATAGTCATGCCTTTAAATTGATTTAGATGGTTTATACTAACCCTTATTTCATTATAGATTTAATACAATTCTTCATCATCTATCAAAGGTATGAATAGGGATTTATATATTGATTTTATAATAATTAAGATTCGTTTACTTACTATATATTAATTTGTATTGTATGCTTTAATAATAAATATTACATGGTTGTCATATTTCATATTTTAAATAATTATGATTTTGTTTACTTATTAAACAAATATATATTTATTTAATTGGGAAATTAAATGTATTTTCTAGGAAAAAGAAACATTTGTATTTTATATATTTGATTTAGGAAATTACATATGTTTAATTTGGGTTTATTACAGGAAAGGCAAAAGTTAGCTATTCAAAGGGTTGAACAAGATGTTTCTTGTGGCTGATATTGCTGATTGTTGGAGTACTATTGTCGAAGTGAATTGAAGTGGAAAAAGAAGACAGAAGGTGAACCAAGCAGAACAGAATTGAGAAGACCAAGCAAAGGAAGTGTTAAGTGAAAGTGTGAATGTGAATCAGCCAAAAGGAGATCAAAAGGAAGAGATAGAGCGAAGCAGAGATTTGAACAAGCAAGGTAGTGCTAAAACCTAGCAAATCATTTGACTGTTACTTTCTTAACATTATAGCAGAAAATCTCTTAACCGAGTGGATCTAACATATAACAACCAATTTTTCCAGGTCTTAATTAACAACTAACATATCAAAGAAATACAGTTATTACTTCATTTTCATAAGAAAACAGTTATATCAGTTATGTCCATGTGAATGAGATTAACAGTTATAATTACTTAAACGGAAAACTCATAACTAACATTTGAAAACACCATCAATGAATTTACTATGGAAATTAAAATCTACATACCATGGAATTTGAAACCGAAATCAATGTAGGGATGCTTCTGCAATCACTCAGGTTAATCCACAAATATCACTTAGGATCAAATGATGATTACCATCCAATGCCACTACATCAAAATCAATTAACAATTACCATCAAATACCATTATATCAATTAGGGCATCAATTACCATTAGATCATTTAGGACATCACATACCACTGTATCAATTAGGGCATCTATTATCATTGGATCATTTAGGGCATCAAATACCACTATATCATTTAGGGCATTAAATACCACTGTATCATTTAGGGCTTCAGATACTATTGTATCATTCCTTTCTTTTCGATTGCTTAACTGTGGCAATAACATAAGATTAGAAAATATGCTCATAATCATTATTCTTATAAATGAAAGACTGCAATAACAATCCATGAGATAAATCTATCTCTCGCAAATAAATATACTCCACGTTTAGTTAGAAGATCAACCGATCTAACTAGTTGCCAATAAGAGTTGTTTTTATTTAAAGAAATAACTGTAACGATGATACAACTCAATTAATCTTACCTTCTACTTGAATATACATCATAAAAGTAAAAAATACCTGTTTCCGACAAACGTTTGAATGCATAGTTTATCTTTATCTGATGCACGTTCGACATCTTGTGAAGAGGGGAAACATTGTCACGGGCTTAACATCCCAACCACGGACCTTAAACTTATCCCCACACTTTCTTTAACAACAAGAAAGGCCCTCCCTACCCGGAATAGACATGGAACACCTTGTCATCCACTAAGCATCCCGATATCTAATCACACCACTTGATTTGACAACAGGAGAAAACAATAAACATGAGATGCATGAGCTATTAAATGATTCATTTTAAAAATAATAAATATTGTTATGTCACATCTGATTCTGTTTATAGTTATTGCAGATTCATTTCTCTCACCTCTTCACCATTTCCTTTGGCTATACAATCAGGTGAGTCCCGGGTGTTTGAATCTCAGAGCAACCAGCTCTTTCGGTTGATTCTCAATTGTTTCATGAATAATATATGTTCCAACTTATCACAATCTGTGATTTGAAGAATGTGTTCTTTCAGACTTGTAAAAAATATCATTTGAATTCTAATCTTCAACGGCATAATAAATCATGATTTCATAACATGGTTAATTGGCTTTTATTTACCATATACAACTCTAACTTAGAGAAGGTCTAACCTATGATATTAAGCAAGATAATTTGCATCATGATATAAGTTGTAGCTTACTAATATATAAATCGGAATGCTATAGCAACTAGTAAGAAATTATATTGCAATGTTTGGATTTTTGGTTAACCACATAACTTGGTATAATCTGAAGGAAAGAATGGAGTCTTGCTGGATGCTCAAAAAAGATCTTGAACGCCAGTTTTCCAGTATGAATGTTCCTCACGATTTCAACAGAACTTCTCAATAACCAAGAATCATGGATGGAAATGATGCAATGGTTACTAATTAACAAAGCTATCGGGTGCCATGATAAACATGGTCAGTAATGAAGAAGTTGAGGTGCTTGAGAATGGAAGTCGGATGCTTGAAAATATGGATGTCTTCCACTTCTCTCGACTTCTTAATAAAAAGAGATAATATGTCTCTTTGGCTTCCAAGAAGCCATAACATAAAAGAAGTGTCTTGGCTCTTGGACGCCAAATGAATATGCTAAGTGTTTCAATCAGTTTCAAGCAAGAAAAAAAATAAAAAGATGGAAAAAGATTTGAAGGTTATAAATCGAAAATAATTGTGGTTTATATCTATCTACATGCACGTAGATATATTTGTGAGGTGGCATCATTTTATTATAAAGAAAATAATATTATGGTGTCACTTTATTCTTATATCTATGTGTATGTACATAGGTATATATTAAAATGATGTGGAGAAAAGAGCAATCAAAAACCTTTGAGGTACATATTATTTTTTAATTAAAATAATTAATGTTTTAAATGTTTATTTAATAGCTCATGCGGTTCCATCAATTGTATCTTAATGTTCAACTCGCTAGGTCCTCAACCATGGTGATTCACGATTTATACCCATTTTCCCAGTGACGGTGATGCTCCTGTGCCCAATTCTTTTCTGACAATGCTTCCATCCCTTCGACATGCTTCCTACAAGGAAATTCTCTGCAGTTAAATCATATTACCATAACAAGCTATTTAATCATAAATAATCATTACGGCTAACCGCCTTTTCAATTCCATGAATTCGTGATAAATAATCAACTAGCATGTTATCTTCACATGAAATTATAACGACTAACCATCTTACCATTTCAGAGGATTATAACAAATTTAACTGTCAATTGACTTCATGTAAACTTCAATGGTTGTATGAACATTTTAAATTAGGTCAAAAATTGGAATGTAACATAACAAGTCTTCAAAATCCTATATCGTAAAATTCAATAGTAATGTTTGTAAGTCCTTTAGAGCAGGCCACTCTTTAGAAATGTCAAGACGTGATAAGGTCTAAATGAGCTTTGGTGAAAACCCTCTAACAAGGTCACACTAAAAATGTGCATATAACCTTTAACAAGGTTGGCTTCTAACAAAGCTCACTTTAGAAGAGTGAAATTATTTAGGTTGTCAGTTCCCAGGTTCCCTTTACAGGGTTCCCACTTTAAATACTTGTGTCAAATGTGTTATTTCTTATTGTGTTGCAAAGTTTATTTCATATTAATTGTTTAATGTTGCAGCTCAATATAAGCTAGATAATTAATCTGTACTCAGTATATTAAGAAACAATGAGATAACAGTTTGATGTGAAGTTGTTATAAGTTGGAACTAAGATGTTTGATGAGGTTACCAAGTTATGTTGGAATTTACGAGTGGGAAGAATACTTCTGAGAGGGGGGGTGAATCAGAAGTAATAAACTTTAACCTCCAAGACTTTTAACTGAGATCAATCACATGCATTTAACATATCTAATTAACATGAAAGTAAAGACATGCATGAAAATAGATAACACAAGATTTGATAACCCAGAAACCCTCCAAAATGAGAAGGTAAAACTGGGGTGGGGATGACACCCACAACTTATCACTATAGCAATATGTAACTGATTAAGGTTACAAAGTTTGACCACTATCAATGGTTTGCCCTATGAAAAGCCTACCTCGTTAAAGCTTTACAACCTGTTAAAAGTGACCTCTCTAAAAGATTTACAAACATTCACTTGGAATGTCACCCTATTAAAGGATTTACAACCCTGTTAAGGATTTATAATATGGCTGTTAAACCAACCTATCATCATAGGATTTTCATTCTCCTAATACAATGGCTAGAAAGTATTATAGAATGTATTGACCCGATGACTTACAATCTTCAATTGTTGATTCCAGTTCCTTGTTCAGTTCAATCTGATCTGATCCTTCTTGATCTGGAATAATAACATTGTGCTAATGCTCTGTTCTAATCAACTTGATTCTGCAATGTTGCTCTTCCTCTAAGTCTTCACACCCCTTTCATTTCGTTCAAAACTTCGCTTGCATTTTCTCATGCATTCCCTTACAACTCTCTTTTCACTCTTGAATTATGGGGTTTCGACCTCCTTTTAAAGGTTTTGAGACTTAGGGTTAGGTATGAATCTACGATCGAGATTCATCCATCTTTCTTGCTCAATTTTTTCCATATTTCCTAACTGGTTGCATGCTTTCTCCATTTTTCTAATTGGTTGCATGCTGATTACATAGGGAATGTAATAAATTCAATCTTATCTTTTAGATCCTTCGAGACTCATCTTAGTCGGCTCAAAAACAGTTTACATTTGAGTTTGTAAAGGCACAAACTTTTATGTTGATTCTATGTTACTTGGCACTTACTGATTATTGATGCTCGGCACATATAGGATTTTGTCTTACTCGGCTCCTATAGTAACTCTGTCTCACTCGGCTCCTATACTTTGCTCGGCTCATATACTTTACTCGGCATCTATTGTCACTCGACACTTGAAACTTGCTCGGCATTTGAAACTTGCTCGGCACTTGAATAACTCAACACCTGTTGAACCTCTAACTTGGCACATACTGTAGCTTGGCATCTATATTATACTCGACATCAACCTTAGAATTTTCTTAAGTGTGTTGACACTCAATTGTCAAAACCAATTTGAGACCAACAATCTCCCCCTTTGACATGAGTGTCAAAAACACTTAACTAATCATTATGAATCTGATCTCTATGAGTACAATATTCATCTTGTTTGGCATATGTACTAAACTTCAAAAACTTGTTCAAAATTTTGTAGAGGACTATATACCTCAAAACTTGTAACTCCCCTTGAGCTAATGTGCCATTTCTATAGCCAAAACTCCTTATGATGAATTTGTCTCATGCTGATTATTTTGATACTCTTTATCTTTGCCTTGTCATTCCTTTCTCTGTCTACCCTATTTCTTTCTGCTCTGTTTTTGCTCCCCCTTTCACACATATTCCCTTGCAGTTTTTGTATCCTTTTGGCTTTATCTCCTTGTCTCTCCTCAAAACTCAAAATTTTATTATCTCCCCCTTTGGATCTCGTTTATTATCTCCATAATGTATTATCTCCCCTAATTTATTAAATCTCCCCCTTTTTTGATACTAATGTCAAAGGGTTCTTATGAATTAATTGAATACTTAGCCAAAAAAGATTTATTTACCTCCATTATGATCTTCAAAGCAACATCCCAATTGTCTAATGTAAATTCCAGTGCTTTAAGTTGGATGGCTGTCTCTGCTGCAATGTCTATCAGGGCTTCCAATGTAGAAAGATTGGGATCTTTCTTCAAGACCTTTTCTGCATAGGCCATTTCTTTATGCAAAATTTCCATGTGAGGGGTTATGGCAGACTGGATTTGTATTAATTTGGCCATGGTGTTTGCCTCGTCTATTGTGAGTGCAGCTAATTCCTTTTGTGTGTGAAGCATTGTAGCAAAATGCTTCTCACTTTGAGTTGGATCCTTAGGTAGCTGAATGCTAGATACTTTAAGGTTCCTTTCCAAGCTCAATATCCTCTGGCTGGTCTCTTGTGTGAAGCATGAGGAATCACACAATTTGGAGTATAGTGAGAACATATTCTCAAATACTGCTTTCACCTTTTCAACTTTTTTAGCCAGCTCCACCTAAGAAAGTGCTCTCACCAAATAATTTCTCGTTTACCTTCATCTGGAATTTCTTCTTAGACCATTCAAGTAATTTGGCATTGGTGTCTAGATCTTCATTCTGTACCTGGTCCACTATGTTGGATAATTTCTCCATTATGGGCTTTGTCTCATCAGGTACTTGCAAGTTGAATGCATCAAGAAAGATGTCTTTGATTTCAATCAATGCTTGCCTTTGCTTATACTCATTTCTGAGTATCTCTTGCTTTTTCTTCTTCTCCAGTGCCTCTTGCACTTCATTGATCTATTCTATGTTCATTGTTTTATAGTCAGAGCTTGATATGACTATCTCCTCATCAAGTGCAAGGTCTCCATAGTGAAGTACCCTTGCTACCTTGGTAGAGCTCGAGCCTGGTGCTAATATTTGCAAAGGTACTACATCAGTGCTTGGCTACTATGTTGTTCCAACGGGAGTCCCTGTTGTAGGCAAATTTATTAATGTTTGAATTGCATCTTGTTCTTTCTCCTTAGGGGTCTTCTCCTCTTCTTTGTCCTCTTTAGTTCTGCCTTGATCAATTATAGTTATCTGAAGAGGTGCAACTTGACTTTGTGCTATAGGATCAGAGGTATCCTTCTGTCCTATTTGCTCCTTTGCTTGCTCCCCGGCAATTGAAGTCACTGTGACTATGGAATCAACCCTAGCAGATGCATCTTGTGTTGGTTGCTCTTGTGGTTGTCCACTTGTAGCTATTGGAGTATGTGAAGGTGGTTCTTGTGGATTCACCTTCTCCTTTGTTATCTCAAATACTGCCTTTTGTAGTTCCTCTACATTCACCAAGATTGAATTGGTACACAATTGTGCTTGTAGTGTAGTCTGGTGAAGGATCTTTCTAAGATCCTCTGCAGTCAGTGGGTTGATGTTCTGACCAGAGGTGTCAGGAACATCCTTCACAATTATTGTCTCTGCAGGTGTGAATGTTGCATGTGGAGGACTAGGTGGTGGCATCTGTATGTCTTGGACACTCTGTTCCTGTTGCTGCTCCTCGGTTGTTGCTATATCACCTTTTTGTGTTTCCTTCTCCATTATAACTTCTTCCTTTTCTTTCTCTCCTTCTTCCTCCTTTTCATTTTCCTCTTCTTCCTCATCATTATTCCTTCCCTCAAAGGGATCTTCTTGTCCTTCCTTAACTGTCTGGAGGCCATAAATTACTTTCCACATAAGAGTGGACTTCTTCACAACATCTTCAATTTCATTTTGCAAAATACTAAATGCTTTGTATTTGGGTGCAAATTTGCTCCCATGTTTCTTACTTGCCTTGCTTATTTGACCTTTTGTGAGGTCAGGCATCACACGAGCCAGTGTTGACTCTCTTATTTCTTTCTCCATTTTTAGGTAATAATGCCATTTATTTTCTACAATTGTATACAGCTCCTTAGGCATAGTATTATCGAGTTCAAGTGGAGTATTCTTGAACTTGGCCATCATAGTGTAAATTGATTCTTCCACTATGTTTTGCTCTTCTCTTGTCAGCTTATTAAAATCAATGCCTTTGAGTCCTGACAAGTCTGGATTGTCCCTAATATTGTCACAAATGTTTTCCAAATCTGATTTTGTGGTGTGACTTACCACTCTGAACTAGCTGTTATCATCAAACTTAGTTCTCTCTTCATCTAACTCTGGAGGTGCCACATATTTTCTCCTCTTTTTCTCTGCTGGCCCTCCCTGCTCTGTGGCTTTCTTCTTTTCTTGTTCTTTGGCCACCTTTGTTGTAGCCCTTGTATCTGCCCTTGTGGTAGGCTTTGTTGGGTTTGGCTTAGCCGTTTTCTTCTTGCCTTTAGGCTGTGTTGCAGGCTGCTTTTGTGCTTTCCTTTTCTTAGGCTCTGCCTTAGGTGCTTCCTCTTCTTCCTCGGCACCTTCTTCCTCTTTAGCATCTTCACCTATGCCTTGGGTTAATGCTAGTGGTCCTTGCCCCTGTTCCTCTTCTTCTTCTACCTCTGTTGATCCTTCTCCAAATTTTGCTTTGAGCTTCTTCACTAGTTTATCCTTTTTCTTCAGTGTAGAAGCAGTCTTTAGCTCCATATCCACCTTGGATCTCACTATATCATATGTGCCAAAATGTTGGGCATCTTTATCCACTTCTTCTGCAAGCAGTATTGTTATTGTTGCAGATGCCTCATCAATATTTATCTCATACCCAAGTGGTCTAAGCCATCTTACCCTTGGTATGGCTGCTTGAATGTAAGTGTAGTCAATATCAACAAGAAAACAAATATCGTTATATGCTGCTCAACTAATGCAATAGGTATCCTCAGTCTCTGTTTCATAGATTTCTTGAAATCTTCAAAATAGCTAGTCATGAATGTCTCAAAATTTGCCCCCATTTGTTTAATGTATTCGTTCACCTGAGCTACTATGGACCTATTTGTCTTCCAGCTAACCTTTCCAAAAGAATGAAATTCATTCTATACATAAAAGAATATACATATCAAAATTGCGCCAAATTTGTATTGGGCTCCCTTTGTTCTTCTTATAGCTCACAAATTTTCATTGATTTATTGTAGTTGCAGTTCAACTAGATCATAAGTATGATCCTTTTTAACAAGTTTATAACCAACATCCACTACAATAGATGGAACACTGTTGAGTCTACTAGATTGGTAGAATTTGTGGGAAATGACTCTAACAACAAAATCAACAAGAGGATCCTAAATGGTATCTATGGTCATGCCTCTCTTGTTCCACTTGGCTCTAGTATTCTTTTCAATAGCTTCTTTGGAGTCACTCCTCAATGTTTTGGTCCGATCTAGGGTTGGATACCCTGTTACCCTATAAATAATTCTTTTTGATATCTTAACTGGCCCATCTTCTAACCACAAACTGCCATCATGAATCCTACTGAGTACAATTTTAATCCATTCAGTCTTAAAGACAGTAGGGAACTCTAGGGCACGGGTTAAGCCCTTCTTCTCAACGATTTGAAACTCTTCCTTCAAGACTCCATTCTCACACAATCTATCATATGCCTCCCTGATTTCCATGTCTCCAATAGCACCTATTTTGCAATTATAGCATCTCCTAACATCTTGAACCATTCAACCTTATGAGGGATTACGGATAGGGCTCTAGCAGGGTCATTTTTATACGCAACTTCAAGGATAGGTCCAAAATTGGCCTATTTAACTTCATTTGACACTAACTGAACTTCAAACGGCTCTTTATCCTAAGGTTTTCTAGAGCTAGAGGCCATTTGTACAATCTAGGGTTTCAACACAAAGAAATTTTGAAACTGCATAGCTTGGCACAAGTATAAATACCTTGAAATTGATGAAACAGTGCTGAATCTCTATTGAAATCTGCTCAAATGCTTGGAACTTTGCTTGGAAATCGTTTTGCGCTCTTCTCATCTTTTGCTCTTTGTTTGCGATGGTGAAAAATGATTCAAAATGCGATCATATACCCTTATTTCATAGCATTTAATGCTTAGTGCGTTTACAGCTGTCCACTCGGCTCCTTAAGCAATTCTTCTTTACTTGGCTTCCATTGTCTATCCAACACTCGGCATATACTGGAGTTTCACTCATTCGGCTTCAATACAAATTTCCCTTTGCTCGGCATCCACTACTAACTCGGCTGCAACTATTCACTCGGCTTCTACTGACTTTGGCAGACAACTCAACACACACTAGGATTTTATTCGGCTTTTGAAGGCAACTCTCCTTACTCGACATTACTTGTGAAAACTTGAAATTTTAACTTTGCATCTCTATTCATGTTGATCTATCCCTTTCAGTACTTGTCTTGGAACTGATGTAAGATAAAGCATTAAATATCAGTCCCACATGCCTTCTTTTGCTTAGTTGGATGAAGTGTAATCACTTGACCTTTTAGGTGAAGTGATCCCTTCATTGGATGTGCTGCCTCCATCTTTCTTCTTCCATGTTTTATTCATCTCTCCTCTAATGTGTTCAACATCCACCTTTCCTTTTCCTTTGTTGAACTCTGAGTTGGGTTTGACCTTGTTGGACAATTTCTACTAATATGACCAGTCTTCAAGCAACTGAAGCATGTAGTTTGGCTCAACCATCTACTGTAGTTTCCACTAAAATGTGTTCTTATGCAATTTTCAGGGATGTGTCCATATTCTTGACAGTAGTAACAGCTATGTCTAGTATTGTAGTCCCAATTGTAGTGATGTCCATGACTTTTGGTCTTTGCTGATTGGTTTGGTGTTCACATAGGCTTTGATCTGCACTCAAAAGCTCTATGCCCATACTTCTTGCAATTGTAGCAGTGACCTTCAAATCTTGGTGTTCTAATGGTTCTAGTCCTACAATCATGTGCATGATGTCCTTGCTTGTTGCACTTGTGACAGTGACCCATGTTATTAGGTTTGTCATGCTGATTGGCATTCTTGCTCCTACACACATTAGAGGTATGTCCTTTTTTACCACAAAAATGACAAGTAGGTTTAGTGTTCTTACCTTTGTCACTTCATTCCTCTGCAGTCTTGGATGACTCTCCTTTTTCAGTGCTGATGTATCCCAGTCTTGAAGTGTCATTACTGGATCTTGGTGATTTCAGAAGCTATTCAAAATACTTGATGGCTTCATTGGGTTTGTTGAAGCTCTTTGCAATTTCCTTTTCTCTTTTCAAGTCATTTTGCAGTTGTTCATTTTGCATCTTCAATGTGGAGATCTCAATGTCCTTGACATTTAGCTCATGATGTGCATTCATAATCTGGCTTAGGGTGTCTAGCTGCATGTTGGAAATTCTTGCAAGCTCAATTGACTTTTCATCCAATCTGTTGGCAAGATTTCTCTTGTCTTCTTCTATCATAGCCTTATCTCCAATAGCTCTTTTCTTTTGTTCAGTCACTTCACAAAGCATCATGGCTTGTGATTCTTGTTCAAGCTTGAGAATTCTAATCTCTTCTGCTTGAGCTCTATTCTTCTCCATCATATCTGCTATTGCTACATCAAACTCCTTGGACTCTCCATTTGCAAACACTTTTGAGGTGTCAATCTCCTTGTACTGTGTATCATTCTCAGATATGGCAATCTCTCTTCTTCTCTTTAAGGATTTTCTCAGTTCTTCCTTGGCTTCTTCCAAGGAATGTAGAATGAGATGTATTTCAATCTACTGGTTCTCTATGATCTTCCCAAGTTTGTAGACTTCCATTTCCAGATCTTTTTCTCCAAGCTGTAAGGCTTCTCCTTGTGAGAACTCAACTCTGATACCAATTGTTGGAATTTACAAGTGGGAAGAATACTTCTGAAAGGGGGGGTGAATCAAAAGTAACAAACTTTAACCTCCAAAACTTTTAACTAAGATCAATCACATGCATTTAACATATCTAATTAACATGAAAGTAAAGACATGCATGAAAATAGATAACACAAGATTTGGTCACCCAGAAACCCTCCAAAATGAGAAGGTAAAACTGGGGTGGGGATGACACCCATAACTTATCACTGCAGCAATATGTAACTGGTTAAGGTTACAAAGTTTGACCACCATCAATAGTCTGCCCTGTGAAAGGCCTGCCCTGTTAAAGGCTTTACACCCTGTTAAAAGTGACCTGCCTAAAGGATTTACAAACATTCACTTGGAATGTCACCCTATTAAAGGATTTACAACCCTGTTAAAGATTTACAATATGGCTGTTAAACCAACCTATCATCATAGGATTTTCATTCTCCTAATACAATCGCTAGAAAGTATTATAAAATGTATTGACCTGATGACTTACAATCTTCAATTGCTGATTCCAGATCTTTGTTCTATTCAATCTGATCTGATCCTTCCTGATCTGATATAACTCTATTTGTAGTGCTAACGCTCTATTCTGATCAACTTGATTCTGCAATGCTGCTCTTCCTCTAAGTCTTCACACCCCTTTCATTTCCTTCAAAACTTTTCTTGCATTTTCTCATGCATTCCCTTACGACTCTCTTTTCACTCTTGAGTTATGGAGTTTTGACATCCTTTTAAAGGTTTTGAGACTTAGGGTTAGGTATGAATCTACGATCGAGATTCATCCATCTTTCTCGCTCAATTTTTTTCATATTTCCTGATTGGTTGCATGCTTTCTCCATTTTTCTAATTGGTTGCATGCTGATTACATAGGGAATGTAATAGACTTGATCTTTTCTTTTAGATCCTTCGAGATTCATCTTGAGTCAGCTCAAAAACGGTTTACATCTAAGTTTGTGAAGGCACAAACTCTTATGTTGATTATGTGTTACTCGGCACTTATTGATTGCTGATACTCGACACATATAGGATTTTATCTTGCTCGGCTCCTATAGTAACTCTGTCTCCCTCGGCTCCTATACTTTGCTCGGCTCATTTACTTTACTCGGCATCTATTGTCACTCAGCACTTGAATAACTCGGCACCTGTTGAACTTCTAGCTCGGCATCTATATTATACTCGGAATCAACCTTAGAATTTTCTTAAGTGTGTTGACACTCAATTGTCAAAACCAATCTGAGACCAACTATTTAATGTTGCAACTCGGTATAAGCTAGATAATTAATCTGATACTCAGTATATTAAGAAACAGTGAGATAACAGTTTGATGTGAAGTTGTTATAAGTTGGAACTAAAATGTTTTATGAGGTTACCGAGTTAATGATTTGAAAGTTTATGAAGTTGAAGTTGGTACAAAATTATTTTTAAGGCCTATAGGATAAATGGTTATAACTAATTCACCCCCCCCCCCAGTTATCTACAGTTCCCTTTGCTTATCTCTTGGAATTCCTTTTCTTTATCTCTTTATTATTACTTTCTTTTAAATAAAAATGACTTCATTAATTTCATGGTAATACTTTATTGTCATTTAATTTGATATGATATGACAACTTTAAAACTTAATTATTTGATTGACTTCTAATGTCCCAAAAAAGGGACATTACATGCCCTCCACATTGTTGCACATGTTTGCACAATGGAAGATGATCCACCTTTGGTGGACATGTGATTCCACCTTGTATGGGTGATAAATTATCTCCTGGCTATCATGTCCACTTCTTTCCTTGCCTATGTAAGAAAACAAATTTAAATTGTACTCATCTCTTGTATCTCTTTTATCTATTGCAGTTCAATGTAGTTTACTGCATTTGGATGAGAATACAGTTTGTTCTTGTCTATTTTTTCTCTCTTCTCTTTGAGCTATTGGCCTCAAGATCTTGGGTTGTTTCTATAGGAAGATTCTTAAGCATCCTTCTAGAAAGAAAAAGTAATGATTAATCCACTGATATGGTAATGGCCTCTCAACATCCCTTTTTGTACATACTCTCTATGAAACATGAAGTAAACATTCTCACCTGCAAAAAAAGTCCATTGAACAAGGCATTTAAAATGAAATCAAGAAATATTGTTGAACAAAAATTGCATGTTGCGTCGATGCCAACGGTCTTCCTTTCAACTTGGTGAGATTGGGATATTGGTAGAGAAATGGTGTGAACAATTAGTAGCTATGTCACAAGGTTCGCCGAATTTCTGGCTTGAAGTTTGAAATTCGGTGAACATCTTAAAGCGGTAGAAAATTCATTAAAAATGCCTATCAAATTCGCATGGCAGTCGGATAGTTGTTTCATCAAGTATTTTTCTAAAGCATTTCCTTAGGTTTTTCAATCTGCTGGTTCAATCGAGGGTTAGCCTACGAATAAAAAGAAGCCTAAAACCGTAGCTTGTTCAGTAACTGAAACTAGCAACTAGGGCAAAAAAAAAAATTGCAGCAATTGTTCTTTTTTCAACATGTTTTCCCTTGTGCGTCGTGAAAGGAGCGAGTTCAAGCATCAAATTCATCAACCCGTTGGTAACGTTTCACACAAAATTGACCGTCGCTTCATCCCGCACAGTAGCATCAATTATGTTCAAATCTTTTTTAAGAGATTTAATCGAAGTCTATTAAAACTTAGTAATTTTAAGTTTTACGATAGTGAATTAAAAATCAATTAAAAACTTAGTAATTTTAAGTTTAACGATAGTGAATTAAAAATCAAATATTATTAATTTTTAGTTTTACGATAGTGAATTAAGAGTATATAAAATTTAAAAATATAAATATTTTATTAGTTTTTTTGACTTATAAAAGTTATGAATATTTTTAAGTTTATTACAAATCATTTAAATTAAATATATTATTTATAAAGTTTTAAGAGTTATGAATTGTGTTTCTTTATATAGATTGATTTCTTATGGTTTATATTTTATAAATGTTAATCTATTTTGATATTTTTATAGATATATTATTTATATTTTAAAATATTAAATTTATATAAGGCAAATTAATGTCGAATTTTTTTCGAATTTTTGTCCTTGTCGAACTTCATCCGAATTTTATAGTTAACGAACTCGAACTCAAACTCGAACTCGAACCTTGTGACTTAGATTAGTAGTATACTTTTTGGTTTCAAAAGTCCTAGGTATAGAAGGTGTGCACTGCCTTATTGCAATGAGAGGAAAATTGTATGAAGACCTTACTAAGACCCATTACAGGTTCTTCGTTTGAATCAAGAGTTTCTATTGTTTCCAATGGATGGAAAGATTATAAAAACAATCCATTAATAAATGTTATTGTAGTGTCCCTCAAAAGGCCAATGTTTTGGAGGCCTATTGACTGAGGGGCAAATCAAAGATGCGGAATTCATTTCCAAAATCCTCATCGAGATCATAGAGATGGGGGGTCATGGAAATGTGGTCCAAGTCATTACAAACAATGCAAAAAATAGTACAGTTTTATGTATTTTGGCTGAGCAAAGATAAGAGCCCATTGTTTGGACATTGCGCACTTTACACTCCGTTAACTTGGTGATACAAGCAATTTTGAGAGAACTTTCTCAAGGTTGGAGTTGTTGAAGGTAAATTTAGTTTATTTATTTAATTTTATTTAGCAATGTCCAATATATTATTATATTTATAATATTTCTTTAATGTGTCATCTACGTATTTCTTGTGTGTTATTAACATGATCCTAGATTGTGATCTGATCTACAACTCATACAATTGTTATGAGATGACTTTTGAAGGTGCAAGAGTCATTGGGTGAAATATTTATTAGCAACCAATGGGGTGCTTGGAAGCAGCCAAATTCATAGAGGGCACAAAAGGTCATAATATTCATCTTGGATGACAATTGGTGCTAGTGAGGAATATGTATTGGATTTCACTGAGCCTATTACGACTATGCTTAGTTTTATTGATATGGATACACCATGTTTGGAGGATGTTTACGATGGCATGGACACAATGATAGAGAAAATAAAAGCCATAAGAAAAAGAGAGAATGACCCTAAAGAAACCTTTTTCAAAAGGATGCAACCAATCATTCTTTGTTGGTGGAACAAGATGATTACACCATTGCACTTTGCAATGTACTATCTCTGAGGTACTATAGCAATAAAGTACTTTCTTTGCCAAGGAAATTACCACCGTATAGATATTTTTAAGTCTAGGTACAAGTGGGCATTTATTAGACTCTTCCAAGATCCAAAAGTGGAGAAAAATGTTAAAAGAAAATTTGGCTTGTTCATCTCAGAAAGAAACTATATTCCTTGTGTTGTTATTGACCAATCCTCCATGATCAAAATTTTATTTATTTCCAAACTTTTGCAATCAAGATTCTCTCACAAAGTGCGTTTTGTTTCTTAGTTTACCATTTGTATTGTAGAGTTTGGTAATTGGCATTCTTTAATTTATTTTGCATTTTTTCTTTTTAAAGTTCATTGGTTTTCTCTCCAATTTCAACAGGTTGCAAGTTCTTTTGTCACTGAATGGAGTTAGTACATACATCTCTATACACTTAGTGAAACATAATTGGTTGGTTGCAAAAGAAGCAGAAGACTTAATTTATATACATTCCAATTTGCATCTTCTATCATGTCAGGATCTCCAATACAAGGATAAGGCAGTAAAGCTTTGGGAAAATATATTTCATGAATCCTATATATCCCAGAGCTTATTTACTCGTGTAAAAATAATAAGGCAATCTGAACAATCCCACTCTTATTTCTTTCAAAATCTTTCTTCTCCTTTTCAGCTGCCAATTTCAACGCAGCAATCTCTCTTTGCAAAGCCTCCATGTCCTTATTTTTTCCCAGGGAAACCTGTTGCACTGGCACGGGAGGTGCTTTTTGTACTGCATGCACTAAGCTCGATCGGATGGACCTACCACATCTGTCCTATTGATTTGGCAGCTTCAAGTTTTGCTAATGATGATGGCATACCTACACATGGTGTATCTAGTGTGAGTGGCATTGCTTTAGGTTCAAATGATCTTCATCTTGCAACTATTCAAAATGCAATAGATGATGATTTTGTTTATAATCCTTTTGATGATTGATGAAATACATTGAAAATAGAAGACGATTACCATTTTTTATTGTCAATTTTGTAGTTATAATGATTCTCTTTTGATTCATCATCCTAGACCTAAGTTGTTGATATGGGTATGAGAAACTAGTATGTGGGTATGGAACCAAAAAAATTTAGGGTGGGGAACATGGGTTCAACTATATATATATATATATATATATATATATATATATGATTATATGGTTCAAAATTTTGATATTAAATCATATGCAATATCATATATGTCTAGGTTCACAATTCAATTGAAAATCATAGTCAATGATGAAGTATCATACTATCACATGATTTAGTTTTACAAATCCATATATATCTTTAAATTTTTTTAGTATACAATATAATACACACACACACACACACTAGAATCCACATACCCAAACCCCCGAAACAAATTGCCCGTACTCACATACTAGGTTCTCATACTCATACCTATGCCCATACTCACATACTAGCAACTTAGCTCAAATCATAAGATTACAACATGTGTCATAATCTTGTGTTTAATGTTTCCCATCTTGGCTCAAAACTATCATATTAATGTACGCAGTGTGCATTTGCATCTTTTGATAGAATATAATTATTCCATTATGTTTGGTCTCTCTTGTGCTTTTATTGAAGCTCCAAGATCTTGGTTGCCTATCTTCATATGCAACTCTTGCATGATTAAAAGCATTCCATACTAACTTCTCTATATCAATTATTACAACTTTCAATAGTTTCCTTGACAGCAGCCATATCCAGCTTGCATCTTTGACAGCAGCCTTTGGATCTGACTTGCATTCTAGAAAGCAACCCTCCTTCATTGAGATCAGCTCTTGGCTATGGCTTGCATCCTTGACTCGATTCTTTGATAGTAGCCCCATTGAGCTTGTATTTTGGACAGCATCTGTACGTGGCTTGCACTCTATAACAAGAGCCCTACTTTTCCTTCTAAAGCAATTCTGTGAGTGTGACTGCAACCTCGACTATATTTTCTAATAATTAAGTTATAACTATTTATTTAAAGAGGTGAAAATAAAGAATGTAAGAGAGTTTCTAATGAAAATCAACAAAAGAAGATCCGGTCCTCTTTTAATGGTACTGATTGAGCCACATGTAACCTTTGTGGTTTGGTTCAACAGGTAAGTCTCATGCATGTAATTCAGATCGTTTTGGTGCATTCCTCAACTTGAAGTACACATGAGTGGGCCTGGCAGAGAAGAGCTTGTTCTTGAGTGGGAGAAGCACAGATTTGAAGCTTGAGGATGTTGTAATATGAGTCCCCTATAATCTAAGCAAGGTCGAAATGCAGGGTCATAAGGTGTAAGCTACCTGCTAGCTAAGGACAGGTAGGTGCATAGGACGTCAGCTGCTGCGGACCTTAAAGGATCCTTCCTTGTGTTCTCTTTATTCACATTGACTAACTTTAATAGGCATCAAACCACTTACAACTGGACTTATTCATAAATCCATAGGTTGCCACGTTGATTTCCAAGTGATACTAAATAAGATCACACTCCTAATCTAGTCCCATTCAAAATTCAGCTTTTTCTTTTCTCTGTAATGAGATAGACTGTACTATTAATTTGATTTCCAATCTTATCTCTCTCGAGTGAGTGAATGGGGGTAACCAAGAGATTAAAAGCTGAAGGGATAGGGTATGTGCGCCACACAGTCAAAACACAGTCAGATGCGTAAGTAGTCTTTGTAAGCTACCAGCTAGTCTAAGCAAAATTAAATGTGCAGGACGCCAAGCATTGTGGACCTTAAAAGAAAGTTTATTTTTTCTATTATGAATCTAGCATCCAAAGAAGATTGCGTCACAAAATCCTTAAAACACAGAGAAATTGAACGATCCACATCATGAGATTATAACTACAGTCGGCCTAGATGCTAACGAACGTGAAGGAACCTGGGGATTGTTCAATTCATCATTTATGAGTTACAGATTGTCATATATGAAGAGGAAAGAAAATTGCAACAGGGTTCTAACCTGTGACCATATTTAAGAAACGTAAAGAAATAAAAATTGAGAAGACATGCCTGATGACCAAGGAAATCATGTACAGCGGTAGGGCATTTATCGCCCAATTTCTTCCCGGGGCACACTGCATCCACCTTTATGCCATATGCTTGGAGGGTCTGAAATGGTACCATTGCCTGTGAACATATTTCAAATTTTTAGAATTGCCTTTATTGAAACAAAGACACGATTGTATGGTAAAATGGGTTGATTGATCCCTACCTCGTAATCCTCCATGTAGTCTCCACATATCATTAAAACGTGTTTCTGAGCCGCAGAATCCATCTTCTTCTTCTTCCCTCTGAACACTCTCGAGTGTTTGACGTGAGCTCTCGTCTTCACCGCCGGGCCGAGGATATCTGAAGAAATACGTGGTCACGGAGGTGATGAACTGTCAAATTCATTCGGGCATTGGAGAAATTATTTGTCTAGAAAGAAATGCCATGGATACTAACATGTTAGAATTATCTAGGCCTGGTAGAAATCGTAAGATTTTTGAAATGTGGAGTTAGTTCTAGATTAAAATGAGCGTTCAAAGATGAAAATGTAATCATATTAGATTAAAATGAGCGTTCAAATATGAAAATGTAATCATACTCAAGTGCTATCTTGAAAAATTGATTGAGATTTAAATTTGTTTCTTTTTTAATTGTGTTGAGAGTTTCAAACATATAGTTTGGAATTTAAAGATCTTTCAGCATAATTTTAATTGAAGGAAGTCATTTTTGTCATTTTTGCATGTAGCTTGTAACTTATTCAAGCTCCTTACAAGCAATCACATTAGAAACAATAATTGGAAGACCAAGAGGCACAACTTAAAATTTCACAAAGATGAACATGTTACTTCAACCAACTAAGCTAAACCCTTTGGACTTCTTAAAAGCATTTGAAAAAACAGGTGTGATGCTATATTTTCTAATAGTTTTCATCATACAACTGGTAAGACTTTACTCTTATGTATTTTCCTAAGTGGTTTTTCGTCTTTCACAGTGCCAAAAGTTATGCAAGAAGGATAAAGAGGTTGAGCATGTTAGTAACAATAGTCCACCAAGATAACTGAGAGTGGGAGGTGAATCAATTATTCAATAATTAAAACATTTATCCTCTTTAAACAAACTTAACCATTCAACCAAAGTAAATAGCAACCATAAAGATGCACATAAACAATTACACTAGATATGTTAACTAGGGAAACCCTTGATGAGAGGGAAAACCCTAGTGGGAATGATGCCCACAAGATGATGTACTAATATAAATATTCCTTGTTAGAAGATGGACCCTATTAGGAGTCTATTAGGAGACTTTGAATACCTGTTAGGAGATTCCAACCCTGTTTGGAGTTGTGCCAACCCTATTAGGAGTTGTGGAAGACAGTTGAACCCACTATTCAAACAGCTTCAGGATCAGATCAATGAACCCACTGTCCAATTGACCTTGGTACTATTCCTTTCAGAATGATAGATGTGAAACAAGCTTTTACTTCTTCCTCTGTCCAATATGTCAAACTTCTTCTCCTTCAAACCATGCAATTAGATTTGGAACTCTGTACTCAGTAATAATAACCCTTAAGTTCATTTACACGCATTGGTAAGTCACTCTACTTCTATAGTGCTCTGTTGCTCAATAATTCGCAAGTCTTATCTGCTCTTTATATGTTAAACATAGAAAACATCTTTCCCTTATACCAGGCTCAATAATAAATCCTTGAGTTGGCATCCCACTTAATTATAATGCGTTAATTAAATGAATACACATTTAATTAATGTTGTTGGCTCACAGTTATAAACAAACTTTCACATGTGTGACTTTCGTACATGCACACTCTTTGATGTCATCAATGGCCAGTATACTATCTCCAATTAACTGTGCAGCCTTTCACTACATTTGTGATGAACTACAACAATCACACAATAGGAATTACTTTCCCAATACTCTATTTCCACATGATTCTAATGCAGGAGCATCCAGAGGTATAAGGGCAATCCTGTGTCACCCAAAAAAAATGTACTTAGACTTAGTTTATGTTTCATGTCTTTACATTTTTGGATACCCATTTGGGTCAAATAAAGGTTCCAACTCTCACAGTTCCACTATCAGTGTGTTTGAAAATTTCGAAAATAGGAGCATGCAATTTGGCCATCATTTTGGTGACCTAGAAGGTGTGAATTGGCCAGATGAATATAATTGTGATTTAGAGCATTCTAGAAAAAGAATCAGGTCAAAAGGCCCCACGGTTTGAAAGTTATTGCAATTTTTTGGGTTTTCAGGACCTCCTAAGAATGCTTCAAAGTCAAGTTTGGGGCATTAAATGACCTCGAAAAGGGTCAAAAAATGGGGGACGAGCAAAGCTTGTCCATAAGGCTATAGAGTGCTTCGAGAGCTTTCCGAAAATGTAAATGGTTCGTCAATCAGAGCTACAGTTCAAAAGTTATGCCTCCCGGAAGTTCGGTTACCGTTTCTGGATTCTTCTAGATTTGCACCGAATTCTAACATAGCTTCCGGAACCTTCTATTTCGTCGGTGGATGCCTACTAGCACTTTCTAGAATGTACTCCTAGTCCTTAACCCTCCAGAGTCTATTTAAGGAGATTTCTGGCATTGTAAAAGGCAGTTCGGAGTAGAGTTTGAGAGGAGGTGCTAAAAGGAGAAATATTCGCCAGATTTATGCTATTGTAAGCCCTTAGGGCATGTTCTGAAGTTTATTTTCTCTATACTATTTGTACTAGCTTATTTTCTCAGTTAATATAATTTCCCTTTTCTGTTGTGTCCATTCTGTTCTTGGGTTGTGTCCCCATCAGATTCTCTATAAATTAATCATATCTTCTGTACATTGTCAAATTAGGTTCTATGCACTTACCCTTGTAACAAAGACAGATTGTAGTATGTGCTAGAAATTGTGCATTAACAGATAAGTAATATATTGTTCTTAATACAAAAATCATAGTTTGTTGCTCTGTCAGTCTTTACAAACTTATTAGTATGTTATCATCAATGACAAACACAGTCATGAATACATCATATCAATGGCTTGCAATGCTCCCCCATAGCATCAGTATTCATACTAACAATCTCCCCCTTTGGCATTGATGGCAACATAGATGAAAAACATCTAAGTTCCAAGAATATCAAATATACATGTTCTTCATCATCATGTTCTGCTTTCTTCCCAATTGAACTACATAGAATTTTTTTCATGTCATTCTTTCCCCCATTGACATCAATGTCAAAGGTAATACACAAATGGTTCAATTGGTCAAAGATACAATAATTTACTAGCACAACCACAAGCTAGTCTGTTGCTTTACAACTTTTGCATATAAATCCATAAATAACTCAATTGTCTAGAGACACAGTTGCATACCAATTACCAAGAGTCATTTGCTAACTCTATTCATCATAGATACTCTCCCATTGAGGAAGCATTAGCATTCAATCCAATCTAACAATGGTGCTCTATTCCCTAGATTGATGCACTTTTGCATCTTCTATTATGAAGTAGGCAAGAACATAACCCCAAGCATACCTCTTAGGTACTCAAATGGCCTTTGTGAAAATGTCTGCAATCTGTTCCTTAGTGTTAACATACTCTAGTTTGATTTCTTTCTCTGCAACTTTTTCTCTCAACACATGATACTTTATAGAGATGTGCTTAGTCTTAGAATGTAAAATAGGATATTTAGACATGTTAACTGTACTTGTGTTATCATAATAAATAATAACAGGTTCTTTGAATGTAATTCCAATATCCTTCATCATCTACTTCATCCATATAACTTGATTACAATTGTTTGTTGTTGGAACATATTCTGCCTCTGCAATACTTTGTGAAGTGCAATCTTGTTTCTTGTTGAGCCAAAAAACTAGTCTTCCACCAAAAAAGAATGCTCCTCCACTAGTGCTTTTTCTATCATCCATGTCTCCAGCCTAATCGGCATTAGTATAAGTGCAAAGAGTAAAATCATTACTTCTTTCATACCAAATGCCATAATCAAATGTCCCTTTCAGATATCTAAATACCCTTTTTACTGTTGCATAGTGATATTATTTAGGATCCGCCTAAAATCTTGCCACAATTCCAACTGCATTAGCTATATCTGGTCTACTATGAGTTAGATGTTGTAAGCCTCCAATCATAGATCTGTACTTCTTTTGTTCAACAACAGGTGTCTCATCCTTGCTTGATAACTTGTGACCAGTTACCATAGGAATTCCAATAGGTTTACAATTTTTTAGTCTAAATCTTTTTAGCAAATCTTTCAAATACTTGGTCTAAGAAATAAAGATACCTTCTTTGTTTTGAACAATTTGCAATCCTAAGAAAAAAATTATTTCTCCTATCATACTCATCTCAAATTCATTCTTCATATCTTTTGAGAATTTATTACTGGCTTCATCGTTTCCTCCAAAAATGATATCATTAACAAATACAATGATTATCAACAAACCATTTTCTATTTCTTTCGAGTACAAGTTGTTGTATGTTATTCCTTTAGCAAATACAAGCTTTGCTAAATATTTATCTAACCTTGCATACCAAATTCTAGGTGCTTGCTCTAATCCATATAAGGCTTTCTTTAATTTGCAAACCATATCCTTCTCTTCTATCAAACAAAAACCTTTTGATTGCTCAATATAAACTTCTTCTTCAAGTTCTCCATTCAAGAATGTTGACTTGACATCCATCTAATATACTTTGAAGTTTTTATTTACTGCATATGCCAAGAACATTCTAATTGCTTCCATTCTTGCTACAGGTGCTTATGTTTCCTCATAGTCTATTCCTTCTTGCTGAGAGTAGCCTTTGCATACTAGTCTTGCTTTGTTTCTTATTACTTCTCCTTGTTCATTCATTTTGTTTCTGAATACCCTCTTTGTGTCAATCACATTTTTGTCCTTAGGTCTAGGGACTAGTTCCCATGTGTCATTCTTTATTATCTGTTCGAGTTCTTCCTTCATTGCTTTCATCCAATGATCATCCTTGATTGCTTCATTTGTGCTCTTTGGTTCTACTTGAGATATTAGCCATAGTTTTTCATTGGTTCTACTTCTTGTCGTTACTCCTTTTTCTTTACTTCCTCCTATCTGATCAGTAGGATGATTTCTCATCACATTTTTATTTGGGGTAGGAGTTGTTGCGTCAACTCTTATTTTAGGTATTGTGCTCTATTCTTCCCTTATTTCTTTAGTTTGCACATTATTCTGCAAGTCATTGTTAGTCTTGAGAAATAATTCATTGTATCTATCTATCATCTCAGAGCTATCTTCATCAGAGTTATAATCCATCATCTTTTCTTTGGTACCAAACTTTTCATCTATTCTCACATTTGTGCACTCTACTACACTCTTTGTTATGTAATTGAAGCATCTGTAGGCTTTACTTTTTAATGAATAGCTAAGAAACATATCTTCATTGCTCCTTGGCTCAAACTTACCGATATCATCATCTCTTTTGATGTAACATTTGCTCCCACATATTCTGAAATATTTGACTGATGGTGAGTATCCAAACCATAATTCATAAGGTGTTTTTTCCATACCTTTCCTAATCTGTACTTTGTTCAAAGTATATACTGTTGTATTGACTGCTTCTCTCCAAAATGTCTTTGGCACATCATTCTCAAATAGCATAGCTCTTGTTGTTTTAGCAATTGATCTGTTTCTTCTTTCATAAATCCCATTCTACTCAGGTGAATGAGGTGAAGATAGTTGTCTCTTAATTCCATGCTCTTCATAGTATATGTTGAATTCTCTAGAAGTGAATTGTCCTCCTGTATCAAATCTTAAGCTCTTGATTTTTACTCTTGATTCATTTTCTACTCTGTTCTTGAATATCCTGAATTTCTCAAATGCTTATGATTTTTCTTTAAGAAAAAGCTACCCACATCATTCTGGTGAAATCATCAACAAAAATCATAAAATATCTTTCTCCATAAAATCTTCTTGTTCTTGAAAGACCACTTAAATCTATATGGACCAATTCCAGCTTCTGTGTAGTACCAAACTACTTGCTAGGCAATGAAACTTTCTTCTACTTAGCCAAGATACATTCCTTACAAACAATGTTAGTGGGCTTAGTGATCTTAGGTAAATCTCTCACAACAAGTGTATTACTAGCTTTCATAATGTTATCAAAGTTTATGTGACAAAATCTTTTGTGCCATAACCAACTATTGTCAACATTAGCTACTGAACATGTTATTTCAGTGGTGTTCAACTGAAATACATTACCTCTAGTTCTTGTGCTAGTACCAAGCAATTATCCTTCCTTGTCCTTGATGATACATGTGTCATTACCAAATTGTAATTGGTAACCCTTGTCCATAAGTTGTCCAACACTTAACAAGTTATGTTTCAGTCCATCAACAAAGTAAACATCATCAATATTTGTTTTAAAATCAATTGTGATAGATCTGATTTCTGTAATGTGACAGGCTGCATTGTTCCCTACTCTGAAAATCTCTCCATCATGACTTTTGAATTTGACAAATTTGCTCATATCACCAATCATGTGATGTGAACAACCACTATCAATGATACAATCTTTCCTTTCAACTTGTGAAATCAGTGCACTTTCTTCTCTAATCTCTTTGTCAAGATCATCCTTCTTTATAGCTACGAATCCCAATTCATCTTCACTTTTTCTTTTCTTGGATTCTTCTTCTTCTTCTTCTTCATTAGCATATAAGCAATTTCTAGGTCTTCTAGGTTTGAATCATCCCTTATACTTCCTTTCTCTTTTAGGACACTTAGATGCATAATGACCACATTCATTACATGTCCAACACTTCAAGATATTCTTACCATCTTTTTCTTTTTCCAGAAGAAGAGCCACTCCTCCCTTGATCTTTTCCTCAACAAAATTGCTATTGCTAGCAATATTTCCTTGTTCTTTTGTGTTCTTTGCTAGACCAGGTTTAATATTTAATGCACTAAATGTTGTCTCAATTTTTGCTAATTCTCCAAATTGTTTCAAATCGAATTCTACAGCTTCCAATCTACCAAGCAATGTTTCTTTGGTGAAATTTTTAGTATAAGGTATCATCAGCTGAATCATCTATGTTATTGTTTTGAAAGGTCGTGTTAGACTTTTCAAGATCTTCCATATTACTTCATCATCTGATTTCTTTCCACCATGAGATGTGATTCCTTCAACAATCTCAATTATTCTATGAATATAGCTTCTTATAGATTCATCTTCCATCATTCTAGCATCTTGAAATGCACAATGCAAATTTTGTAATCTAAATCTTTTTGCATGTGTATCACCCTAATAATTAGCTTCTAAAGTTTGCCAAATTTCATGAGATGTTTTGAGTAGTTTTACCTAACTATACTCACTTTTAGGTAAAGCTGACAATATTGCTTATCTTGCCCTTATGCTACACATAAATACTTCTCTTTGCTTCTTGGTACAACTTTCAAGATTGTCTTCTTCCACAATATTCTTAGATGCCTTGGTTGCAAGCCAATATCTTGGACCCATGCACAAAAGATGAGTCTTCATCTTATCCTTCTAGCTGCCATAATTGGTGCCATCAAATCTCAAACTTTCCTTTCTGAACATGTTTTCCATAGATCTCCCAAAGTTGTTAAAATTTTTCTTCAAGGACCTGATGCTCTGATACCAATTGTTAGAAACAATAGTCCACCAAGATAATTGAGAGGCGGAGGGTGAATTAGTTATTCAATAATTAAAACATTTATCCTCTTTAAACAAACTTAACCATTCGACCAAAGTAAACAACAACCATAAAGATGCGCATAAACAATTACACCAAATATGTTGACTAAGGAAACCCTTGATCAAAGGGAAACCCCGATGGGAATGATGTCCACAAGATGATGTACTAATATAAATATTCCCTGTTAAAGGATGGACCCTGTTAGGAGTCTATTACAATATTTAGTACAAAGAGTCCCTGTTAGGAGACTTTGAATCCCTGTTAGGAGATTCCAACCCTATTAGGAGTTGTGCCAACCTTGTTAGGAGTTATGGAAGATAGTTGAACCCACTGTTCAAATAGCTTTAGGATCAAATCAATGAATTCACTGTCCAATTGCCCTCGGTACTACTCCTTTCAGAATAATAGATGTAAAACAAGCTTTTACTTCTTCCTCTATCCAATATGTCAGACTTCTTCTCCTTCAGACCATGCAATTAGATCTAGAACTCTATACTCAATAACAATAACACTTAAGGTCATTTACATGCATTGGTAAGTCACTCTACTTCTGTAGCACTCTGTTGCTCAATAATTCACAAGTCTTATTTGCTCTCTATATGTTAAACATAGAAAACATCTTTCCTTTATACCATACTCAATAATAAATCCTTGAGTCAACTTCCCACTTAATTATAATGTGTTAATTAAATGAATACACATATAATTAATGTTGTTAGCTCATAGTTATAAACAAACTTTCACACGTGTGACTTCCATACATGCACACTCTCTAACATCATCAATGACCATTATACTGTCTCCAATTAACTGTGCAACCTTTCACTACATATGTGATGAACTTTAGTAATCACATAATAGGAACTACTTTCCTAATACTTTATTTCCACATAGTTCTCTGTAGATCAATCATATCTGCCATACACTATCAAATTAGGTTCTGCCCACTTACCCTAGTAACAAAGACACACTGTAATATGCATTGGAAACTGCACATTAATAGATAAGTAATATATTGTTCTTGATACAAAAATCATAGTCTATTGCTCTGTTAGTCTTTACAAACTTATTACTGTGTTGTCGTCAATGAGAAACACATTCATGAATACATCATATTAATGTTTTGTAATGCTCCCCCATAGCATCGGCATTCATGCTACCAAAGCATTACTTCAAGAGATTAAAGAACAAGTTATGAAGTTACAATACTGTACTCCTTGTAAATATGGTGTTCAATTGATGTAGTCTTTCTCAAGTCTTTATATGTTCTTGGTTTTTGTGATTGGATTCTTCATTTTTCTCAAGCTACTTTCGTAGCTTTAATTTGTTATTCTTTTATTTACTTTATTCAATATGAAAAATATATATTATTAGTATTATTATTACTAATTAATTTTAAAAATTAGGAAAAATGAAAATACAACCTTGCACACAAAATTAATTGATTAAGATTCCCCTATCAAAGTGCATTGAGTCATGGAATAAATAAGATAATTGTAAGAATTTACCTTAGGGAAAAATTCACCCAGGAACTAAGAACTCAAACAAAAGCACAGCTGTAGACCAGAAAAAGAGAGTATGATCAGAATGACGACATATTCATTCAATATGCATTATCAAGAGTACACTAGGAGTGCCTGTATATAAAAGCCTCTGAGATACATATAGAATGCCACCAGATATGGGTTATCCTTCATTAAGCATAGAAGTAAGTGCGAGGATGAGAGGATAAGCCTACAAGGGTGTGACATGCAAATTAGTGTTGTAGACAACATGTGCTAAAAAAGGAGTGTGAATAACTGTGTTGTCAACATGACAACTCAATGAATGATGCAAACTCCAGTGTTGTAGACACCATGTGCTAAAATAGAGTTTCATACTTCTATGTTGTCAACATGACAACTCAAAAAGGTGTGCAAACTCCTAAGTGTCTCACAAAATGATAAAATAATAAAATAATGCATTAACCTAAGTAAACTTAAGTAAGTGTAAATAGTAAATATGTATTTACACCAACTAAGGTATGAGTAAATAGGATAGCTAATGTTTAATTAAGATAAGAATTGTGTAGATAATTCTTGGGTTTAAAGGTTAGGTGACTCTAAGTGGAACCTACAAAGTGTTAAAGTTCACTTATATTGAAATGTAGGGGAATGGGATTTATTTAAAATTTAGATTGAATGAAAATAAAATTTATTTTATTATAATTTAGATAATATTTGAGATATAAAAAATAATTAGATTGAATGAAAACAAAATTTATTTTGTTATAATTTAGATAATATTTGAGATATAAAAAATAATTAAATGGAAGTAGTTATTTTTGGTTTTTGACAAGGAATTATAGTGGAAGCTAAACTTGTGATTGTAATGACCATTTTCGTATCATTTGATCTATAATCCATAAATTGGTACAAGTTAGGAATATTGAATTAGGAAATCACTACTACTAACCAAATATGTCAACATATTACTCCATATTAACTATCATGGTTCATTAATGTTGAAGAATTGCAAATCAACAATTAACAACTTAATGAACTTAGACATAGCCTAAACATTTGAGAGATCTCTTCGTATAGATTATATCAATCCCCTTCTTTTTTCTTACTAACAACATAAGGTAGAAGATTTACTATGTTAAGGGCATGTGAAATAGTCTACAAGTGGATCTCTCAAGGCGTAACCCGAGGGACACAACTATCCTTCAAACAAAAATGCACCTTTCACCAAATTTAAAAAAAAAAAAAAAATACAATGGATTTTGTTGAAATTTTTAGCATTTATTCTTCATGATTTGTATGTTTTGTAATAAAAAACAACAAAATATTTGAAAAATAAAAATCATTGTATTTTCAGAGATCTAAAGAATGTTTTCTTTTTACTTTTGGTGCATTGTGTCTAGAGCATAGTTGGTGCCTGACCCTAGTGTTGGGACAATTGTCATGGGACCAAAATTGCTCTACCTCTCCCTTCCACAAACTCTACCATAGGATGTCTTAGTAAGAGATAGGAAGTAGATGTCTATTATCTATAATCTAAATATCAAAATTAGATATCTATTGTGTATATTATATTTATGTAGTTTAATTCTCATATTCCAAATATATTAAATCTCTCAATTATAAAATCCATTTATATACCTTTCTATATGATTCAAATATATAATATAAAATTATTTTTCTCGAGCTACTTCCGTAGCTTTTATTTGTAATTCTTTTATTTGCTTTATTCAATAAATAAATAAAATTATTAGTATTATTATTACTAATTAATTTTAAAAATTACAAAAAATGAAAATACAACTTTTTTACAAAAAATTAATTGATTAAGATTCCCCTATCAAACTGCATCAAGTCATGGAATAAATAAGATATCCAATGTTTAATTAAGTTATGAGTAAACAGGATAGCTAATGTTTAATTAATATAAGAATTGTGTAAATAGTTCTTGGGTTTAAAGGTTAGGTGACTCTAAGTGGAACGTACAAAGTGTTAAAGATCACTTATATTGAAATGTAGGGAAGTAGGATTTATTTAAAATTTAGATTGAATGAAAAAAAAAAATTTGTTAGAATTTAGATAATATTTGAAATATAGAAAATAATTAAATGGAAGTAGTTATTTTTGGTTTTTGACAAGGAATTATAGCAGAGGCTAAACTAGTGATTGTAATGACCCTTTTTGTATCATTTGACCTATAATCCATAAATTGGTACAAGTTAGGAATATAGAATTAGGAAATCACATCTACTAACCAAATATGTTAGCATATTACTCCATATTAACTATCATGGTTCATTAATGTTAAAGAATTGCAAATCAATAATTAACAACTTAATGAACTTAGACATAGCCTAAACATTTGAGAGATCTCTTCTTATAGATTATATCAACCCCCCTTCTCTTTCTTCTAACAACATAAGGTAGAAGATTTACTATGCCAAGGGCATGTTAAATAGTCTACAAGTGGCTCCCTCAAGGCATAACCCCAGGAACGGGGCTATCCTTCAGACAAAATGCGCCTTTGACCAAAATTGATAAAATCGAAAATACAATGGATTTTGTTGAAATTTTCAGCATTTGTTCTTCACGATATGTATGTTCTATAATAAAAAAATGGCAAAATATTTGAAAAAAAAATCACTATATTTTCAAAAGATCTGAAGATTTTTTTTTTTTTTGACTTTTGGTGCATTATGTCTGGAGCATAGTCAATGCCTAACCCTAGTGTTGGGACAATTGTCATGGGACCGAAATTACTTTGCCTCTCCCTTCCACAAACTCTACCATAGGATGCCTTAGTATGAGATAGGAAGTAAATGTCTATTATCTAAAATCTAATTACCAGAATTGGATATTTTTTATGTATATTATATTTATGTAGTTTAATTCTCATATTCCAAATCTATTAAATATCTTGGTTATAAAATCCATTTATATACCCTTCTATATGATTCAAATATATAATATATAATTATATATATATATATATATATATATATATATATATATATATATATATATATATATATATATATATATGTATGTATGTATGTATGTATGTATGTATGTATGTATGTATGTATATACATACATGTATACATATATATATGTATATATATGTATACATGTATAGATATGTATACATGTATATATATGTATATACATGTATACATATGTATACATGTATACATATGTATACATGTATACATATATACATATACATGTATATACATACATGTATATGTATATATATATATATATACATGTATACATGTATATACATATATATATGTATATACATATATATACATGTATATACATATATATATGTATATACATATATATACATGTATATACATATATACATGTATACATGTATGTATATACATGTATATATGTATATATGTATATGTATATATATGTGTATATATATACATATATATATATATGCATACACATACATATACATATATATGTATATATATACACACATATATATACATATACATATATATGTATATATATATACATATATATGTACATATATATGTATATGTATATATATGTATATATATACACATATACATATATATATATATATATATATATATATATATATACACACACACACATATACATACATATATATATATATATATATATATATACACATATACATATATATATATATAATTAAATATATATATATATATATATATATATATAATTAATTAAACACCTTCATAATATATATTTACCATAAATATATTTATTAGAATATTATTATCTCTTATTTCCTTCTCAATCCTCCCATAAAGAGTATACATATGTAACACCCCACTAGGGAACCAAAAAGGACAATAATAATGTTAAAAAATTTAGCGAATAACAGTATTTTTAGGAATTGTTTTGTTAACTCTACATGTAAGAGTCCTAACATGTTCTCTCGCATTGTTCTTTAACAACATTACCAAGTTTTCAATTATGAATTACCTAGTTATCAAGTAACCTCCAGTGACTCAATTCATTATTTACTTAATTGCCCTTTAAACATTATAATTTCCTTAATTATGCAAGAAAGGAAACTTAAATGAAAACATTAGTTAAACTCATATCTAGTTATCTTCCCTTACTTTGTTCATAATTTATTTCAATATCTATTCATCTTATCATGATAGTTTAGGGTAAGAACAAATACTAGATCTCAACTAAATAATTAAACTCCTATTAACTCCTATTATGACAATGCAAGGCCTCACCCCAACCCATCATAGCATACTAATATAATCATATTTTGATACCTTATGATTTTATGTTCTGATATACTTTTGATTGGTTAGACAGTGAGTCGTAGTATTTGTTGACATATGATGACTACATTATGATGATCTTTACTCATGTTGTAGACTAGGACCTATCTTATATGTTATGATGATTTAATATATGTGTTTTCAGTGGTTCATTATTGTGATAGAAACTAAATTGTGGCGATACTCAAAATGTTACACTGGCTATATTTAAAGTGAGAATTGATGTTGATGTGTAGATCATGAAGTTTTAATGTTGCAAGTATTTTATATGGCATTACTTAGAAAGGAAAAGTTAATTGAAAATGAATATCCATGTCAAATGTGGAATGCAACTATGTAATGTTGATCCATTGTATATATATTTATATGTGGTTTATCCTTAGGCTATTGATGCTCAAGTTTAGCGTGTAGGCAATTAACCATGGAAATTAAATTGGAGAACCAAGGTCTAAACATATGTGAACACGATAAAGCCAAGGTTGAATCTATTGGAAAGATTCAAAACTTGTTGTTATGTGCTTTAACTTGTAACTGTGAATTGTATGTGTGTGTTGGATTAAATTCAATTCTTGTAACTAGTGACATGTCATTGTCATGCATTTTGTATAGTCTCACTTGACACTTGTAATGTCCATGTGTAAATGACATGTCAATTAGGGTTTGGAAAAAAGTTACTTAACCTAAAATTAACCCCAATAGAGTACCCAAGTTAACCCCACTTGAAAGAGTTGCTAGGAGAAGTCCCCATCAAGTTGAATTTCGAATTCAAACTTCCTATTGACTTTAGAGCACTAAAAAGTGGTCCTAAAGTGTCATTTGAGTGGAAATTAGGTACCCATATGATATTATTATAAGCTAGGAGCCTAATTTTCACCATTAGAAGGTCTAGATAACTTTAGAGACCCTCCAAACAAGCCATTTTCTAAAAGTTGCGAAAATGGAATTGTCTCATGACATTTCCCTCACCCTCATACTTGGCCAAGCTTACATTTTTAGAAGGGACAATGGTGTAAGAAAAAGGGGCTTATGTTATTGCCATATTAAGATACTGCGTAGGTTAGAGGTTTTTGAGGTTTTTTTAGGGGGCCCTGGGCAACTTAATTGAATGTTCACCCACCCTCTAACTTTAGAGACACCTAGGGTTTTGGAGATTGGAAGGTAAGGGAAAGGGAGCACTTCTCAAAATCTATTGCCATTTTGCATTGGACCAAGGTTGGTGCATCTTGCCATGGAATTTCTCTTCATTTGGAACTTGTATAATGGTGTTACAAATATGAACATGTAGGAATGTGATTTCATATTACAAGTAGATTGGTGTTTATTTTGTGTTGGGATGAGTATGAATGATTTCTTGCATTGTGTTTTCTTTCTTTGTTGCGATATTTGGTTTGTGGATAGAATGTTTTTTTTGGGTGTGCATGCTTCACTCACCTTGGGAGGGAAGAGTAGCTTGGGTTAAGGGGTTATTTGGGCTTGACAATGTAGTTAAGAGTCTCTTCTCATAGAAAAGAGAGGAATTTCATGGAGTACAGGCTCCATGTGGCCATACTAATTGTCATTTTGTTTTTGGGGTGATAAGGGAAGTTTTGTGAAAGCAGAATATATTGTGAAGTCTTATGGAGGCCTTAAAATTTCATGTTATGTTAATGGAAATAATATGGAAATCTCCTCTTTAAATCCCACCTTCACCCTTTGTTTATGGTTCCATTTGTGATCCATTGTGGAGCTCATGATTGAGGGTGTTAAATGTTGTACTGGTGATGTTTATGCATTTGTAAACATGTATGATTGCATTATGTTTGGGCCTTGATTCTCCTAGCTCGATAGACGACCCCATAGAGGCCTAGGTTGGGAGGTGATCTCTCCATGGTATCGTTCAATTGTATTTGCAGGTTTTGTGCATAAAGGATCAAGTGAAAAAGATAGGAATTGGTCATCATGTTGGTGTATTGTAAAGAAGACAAAACTTGGCATATTGTATTGTGCATTGTAATGGAGGATTCTCCACCTTGTTCATCTTTGTTGTATTGCATGCTCCATATGTGTGAGTGTTGCATTAAAATTCATTTGTATTTCAATGAATTGGAAGCATTCTTACATTGTTAAAAGTTGAGTTGTAATATATTTCTTAATGATGCTCCAAGAGAGTTTGCTCAATGTTATCATTAATGTTTGAAGGCAAAAGGCATGTAATTAGGAACTATTGTAGAGGAAATTGTTTTGGAAATGTTATGAATTACATTCAAATTTAACTTGACATAGTGAGATGAACTCATATTTGGACTTGGAATATTGTAGGAGTGCTCATAATTTATTTGTAATTATTATGAAAGGATCGAATTGACTTCATAGATATTCATGTTAAGTGACAATATATTTCACAGATTGATTAGTTCCCCAACTAAATAATATGTTTTACTCCTTAAGTTAAATTCCAATGTTTTCAATATCTTTCAATTAGCCATTCAATTGAATGCAAAACCACAAAAAAATTAATAGGGGTTGGTTAATAAGAAAAACTAAAACCTTTGAATCAACTCATGAAGATAATATGTAAACTAGATGTCAACATGAAGCAAATATAAAATAAAATGGTTGAGTAAAGGAATGTAGTGCTGGGAGAGTGCATTTCACTCTCTAGAAAATGTATGGAGAGTGGAGATAAATCCCATTGTCATAAAAGTACATATATATAGACAATAAAATGAATAAAGAATAGGAGGGAATATTCTTGATGTGACAACCAGTTTTGCTCCTACCCTAGCTTCTTATAGGGTCACCTTTTCACCTTAGGTCTTTCTCTTGACCTAATAGTGTTACTAGTTACCCTATTCTCCTTAGTATCCTAACAGTGAGGTCCCAAGCCATTCAATATTGCACACTAATTAGTAAGAACCACAAACCTCCATCACCATTCCCTAAGCTTGAGTCAACCCTTTCCACTTCTTCACACAAAAACTACAACCAACCCCAACAACTCAAATGACACTCCAAATGGAGGAATGGTCATCTAGGAAGGTATTTGGATTATCTTCAAGGTCCACAACTATAACTAAACTTTAAACCCTAATCAAGTTCCAAAAATCATGCAAGATTGCACAAAATTGCTTATAAAAGGGCTACAAGCAATCAACCCTCCTAATGAAGAAAATCCCAAATAATTTGAAAAATTCCTTAACAAAGGGGGTAAATAAACCATTGATCCAAACACTATTTTCAAAGAACTCAAGGATTTTTGTGGTCTTGGGTTCCGAAGCAATCCATACAATATGACCACAAATTAAGCCTAAAAATAAGGGTTTTAAGGGTTTAGTAAGTTGTCTGACAAAAAGTATGTTCCACTCTCCTTAGAAATTATTCCAATGCCTCTCATTGAGGTTAAGGATTCTTCACACATGCTACTATATTTCCTCAAGCTTGGATTGAAGCAATTTGAGCATTCAATCCCTCTTATTAGCTCTGCACTTGACTATGATCCTAAGCCATGCATCTTTGGCTCACCTAGGGCATCACCAAAAAAATGCTTCCCAGGGCCCCTCCTTCACTATACACTATGTAAAAGGAGTCATCTCCCAAATCCCAAGAGGTGGTACAAATCCTATGGTGGGAGAGAGAGTTATGACTCCATTTTGCTCAAACACTTGATTTAGAATAACAAGTAAACATAATGAAAAATAATTAATTCAAGAAACTAAAACCTTACAAAAACACAAACTAAAGTTGTATAGAATCACCAATAAGACTCCTCTAACACTTCCAAATACAACATATCCAAATTCAATCTATTAAAATGCCAAGATCCACAAAAGCATAAAAATTGTAATTGATTAACGTACACCAAAATGTTTCAAACTTCCAACCCTTTCAAAAGATCAAGGATGGCCTTATAAACACATCCCAACTCCTTTCCCAACTATTTAAAATATTTACTAAATTACAAATGAAAAATTTCTTGAATGCAACAAAAATTTGTCAATGACAACATTGACAAATTTTTAGCAACTTTTACATCTTGTAATGTTTGACCCTCAAACTTGCTCCAAGGGTTACCAAACCTTGCCAAAAGCCTTAAATGGTATAAAAAATGTAAAAAGGACCTTCAAACACTTATTTGGCCCTTCTACCCTTCAAAACACAAAGATGACCTATTTGACCTAATCGTGCAACTCAGGGAAACTAAGGCCTAAAGAGGCTTTCTAACCTTAACCTATGACTAGGTTAGTCCTATTATTCACCTAGTGGTGTGGTCAGCACCACTACAAGCCAAAATATCCTAGGAGCCCTAGGTCTTCCATAAACCTACCTAGGTGCCCCAACACCATACTTCCCCACAAAAGAAAATAATGTCACTCTTGTGGACAATAGGTCTTGAGGAATGCCTACCTTGTTAAAGTTTGCCTAAGCAACCCAAGTTGCTTTTGAATATGGCTTGCCTTTCCACTTGATGAGGTGCTCCATGTACACCTTGTGCCTAGTGGCCTTCTTAACTCTAGAATCCAAAACTTGTTCAACTTCCAACTTGCTTGATGAAGGTACTATTGTAGGCTCTAGATCAGTACTGATACCTTGACTACTATGGTAGTGTACCCTTGAATTCAACCAAATCTTGGATATTTAAAATAGGAGAGATGCCCAAATTTGATGGCAAATCAATTTTATAGGCATTGGATCCATATTTGGCTATGATTCTACAAGGCCCCACTCTTTTCATTTGTAACTTAGTTGGCACACCCTTTTGCAATTTGGACTTGTTCAAATGTACCATAATATAATCACCAACAACAAACTGGATTTCTTTCCTTCTTTCATCCACCTTAGCTTTTAATTTTTGCGTATTATCTTGGATAGTCTTCTTGACTTGTTCTTAGATTTCTTTCATGGTTTGGACAAAATCTTTAGCATGTCCACTTCTATGCTTCATTCGTCTAAGATCCCTCAACTCACATACACCCCTTCGATGCATTCCATACACAATTTCAAAAGGGCTTCTGCCTGTGGTCATCTTCCTACTGTCATTGTAAGCATACTCTACATAGGGAATGATGACATCCCATGTTTTCCCATACTCCTTAGTTAGGCACCTCAGGATATTTCCTAACACCCTGTGAACCACCTCAATCTGACCATCAGTTTGAGGATGGTATGCTAAACCAAATGAGAGGTTTATACCAAGTCTTCTCCACAAAGTCTTCCAAAAGTAGCTCATGAACTTCACATCCTCTATCTGAATCAATTATTAATGGAAGTCCATGAATCCTTACAACCTCCTTAAAGAATAGGTGTGTAATGTGGCTAGTTTCATTGGTAGTCTTACATGGAATAAATTGCCCCATCTTACTGAATTTGTCAACAACTGCACATATATTGTCATAGCCCTATTTTTCCTTGGGTAGACCTACTATAAAGTCCATTCTCACACACTCCCATGGCCTATTTGGGATTGGTAAGGGCTGATACAAGCCTGCATTACTCATTCCACCTTTAGCTTTCATACACACCATGCATTGCTCTACATACCTAGTCACATCTCTGACTAGTTTAGGCCAATAATAGAACCTTTGGACCAGTTATAGATTTTTTCTCACATAAAAGCGTCCACTTAGGCTTCATCTATGCTTCTCCTATATTAGGTTCTCCCTTATTGATCCCCTTGATACACACAATTGATTGCCCTTAAATAACAATCCATTCTATAAGGTAAATTCAAAGAGCTTGTTGTGGAAATGATTCTTAAAATCAAAACATACCTTATATGCCTCTGTAAAGTCTTCATTCTCCTTATAGAGACTCTTGAATCTCTCTATCCCAATGCTATGCAACTGAACCTCTTGGGCTATTAACAACCTCCTGCTTAATGCATCTGCCACCTTGTTCATTTGCTCTTTCTTGTGCTTGATTATGAAGGTGAAAGCTTGCAAGTACTCCATCCACTTCAAGTGCTGATTACTCAACTTTTCTTGAGTGTTAATATAGTTGAAAGCTTGATTTTTAGTGAACACAAAAAATTCCTTGGGCAATAGGTAAAGTCTCCACTTCCTAAGAGACTAAACTAGGGCATACAGTTCTAAATTATAGGAAGAATACTTATTTTTTGGCCTCATTAAGTTTTTCACTAAAGAAGGCTATTGGACTACCTTATTGACTCAACACTCCCCCTACTACTAGGTGACTTGCATTACACTCTATGGTGAAAAGTTTCTCAAAACTAGGCAATTGCAAAACAAGTTGGGCAGCTACTTGCTTCTTAAGCATTTCAAAGCATTTCTCTGCTTCTAAGGTCCACTTAGACTTGACCCCACCCTTTATGGTATCTAGAAAAGGTGCACATATGCCATTAAAGTTCCTAATGAATTTCCTATTAAATTGAAATAGACCATGAAAAATTCTTACCTCTGTTGACGTAGAAGGTGGTGGCCAGTTGAGGATATAAGAAACCATCTCTTGATCCATCTTCAAGGACCCCTTTGAAACCATAAAGCCTAAGTACACAAGTTCTTTCTTGAAGAAGTCACACTTCTCAAGGTTCATAGAAAGCTTCTCCTCTTGAAGTCTTTGCAATACTAATTCCACATGCTTGATGTGCTCTTTCTTTGTCTTGTTGAAGATTGGTATATCATCTAAATATACCACCACAAATATCCTAGTGAAGTCTTTAAGCACTTTATTCATGAGCCTCATACATGTGCTAAGAGCATTAGAGAGACCAAATGGCATCATTAGCCATTCATATAGCCCATATGTTGTCTTCCATTCATTTCCCTCCTTAATCTTGATTTGGTGGTATCCACTCTCCAAGTCCAACTTTGTGAAGTACATTGGCCCTCCAAGATAATCCATGAGATCTTCAATCCTAGGTATGGGAATGTAATTCTCTACATCTTTTGGGCCCTTAATGGAGTTCTTAGCTTTTTCACTCTCCAAAGGCTAAGTGGAGAAATAAAGAGAAATAAATTAAATAAAAGTTAGCAAATAAATAAATCTAAAGGTGACTTTATATTTAATTAATTTAATTTTGTAGAAGCACAACTAATTATTGTATTAGAAGGGGGAAGCTTCGAGAGAGTGCATTTTTTAGAAGTACAACTAATTATTTCATTGGAAAGGGGGAAGATTTCAGAGAGTGCAATTAAATGATATTTTATTTCCTTCTAGAAGGGTGAAGGAAAAAAATAAATAGAGGCGAGAGCTTCATTGTTAGGCATCTGATTATTGTCAATTGCATTTGATATAAACTTGAGAGAAGAAACTAAGGGTTTTTTATTTCAATTAACCATTAGAGAGCATCAATTCTTCAATGTTGCAACCATTTGAGGTGGTGAAATATTCATTGAATTTGGCATTCAAGAGAGCTTTATTTTGGAGTTCTATTTGTGCTTAAATTGGAGAATACATTTATTATTAATTGCTACAGTGTCGTGAACAATGATGTGAATAGTACCCACACTACAGTACTTGGCTTGACTATGATTGCAATTTCATCTCCTTCATTGGGTGATTTATATATCAGGTTCTGCAATCAATTTGTGTCATTTAAATTGGTCATTTTGCATTGTAAAGGTGGCTGTCATAAGTAGCTATAGATGCACATTTTATATCATATTTATAATTTCATTTCTACTCAATTATTTTTTGGGTTACGAAGCCAAGAGCCTTGGAATATTATGTTAAGCATTGAATCAGAAAATATCTCACTAAAGGAGTGATAAGTTGCAAGTGTATATATTTGATGTAATGTACATATTTATATCTTTCATGGTTGACATAATAGTATGGATGCCAAGTGTTTGACAAAATACCAATTGGCTATAAGTGCACATTTTTCATTTAGAATTCATCTATATGTATTTGAAAAGCCAAAAGAGAATTGCATATGCATTTAGTTCTTTTCTTAGATATAGTAGTAATCAATTACAAGCTTTTAGGTTCCCTTTGATATCATTTCAAGCAAGCATAATCAGTCCGAAACTCAGAAACAACAAGCATAGATATTTATATTGGAAGTGTTTGACAAATTTCCTTGACCTACAAATCAACAAGTTGAGGTTTGAGTTGACAAGGGATATTATAGTGGTATTAGAGCTTTCTTGTAAAGTGTTTGAAAAAATGTCAAACAATTGAATTTGAGAAGGATTTGGTGTTTCACAAAGTTATAACCGGTTGGGCTTATTACATTAGTATTAGAGTTTGCTTGCAAAGTGTTTGACAAAATGTCAAACAACTAAATTATAAAAGAATTTGGTTTTCATTGAAGGTATAACTAGTTAGGGTTATTACAATGGTATCATAGTGGTTTCTTTCCATCTTGTGGGGTAGGAATTTTATTTTATTTTCAAATTTGTTGTTGCATTTGGAGTGACTAGCACTCTAGCATTTTATAGCCATGGACAAACATAGGAGGGCTGACAGTTCTAGAAGTCAATGGAGTAATGAGGAAGTTAGCATGAAGATGAATACTTTGTAGGAGAGTATGGAGAAACTTAAGCTTCATCAACAGAGGTTGGCAGGGAGCTTGTCAGATCCAAAGACAATCGAGAGGGAAGCAAGTTATATAGTTTTCACCTTTAGAAGGTTGACATTGAGGTTGCATGAAAGGACGCTTGAGTTTTCCCCGAAAAGAGTCCCTGATGTAGATGTACCTATATTTAGTACAATACCTACTAGTCCTATCTATAGAGTTGATGATGGACTTAGCAGCACCGAGCTTCAACAGGTTAAAGCTCCTAGAGCTATTGTTACAGTTAGTGCAAAGACAATTGATGTAGTTGTTACCACTGATACTTTTGGCTCTCTCAAAGACATGATTATTATTGGAGATTTGTATGTGATATCTCATGGTGTTGCTACATTACAAGAGGCCATTTCTTCCTTAGGTCGGATAGAGGCATGTATAGAGTCATTCAGCTGTGATGTTGCTGATGTGGGTGTTTCAATGGAGTCAACAAATTTGGGTTAATGCTCTAGTATTATAGATTCATAGCCTAGCATTGAGTCATGTGTGCAGAGTCAGGAGTTTGTAGTTGTTGCTTTGTCAGGTGATGTTGATGCAGATAGTATGGACACATTTGATGATCCATTTGATGATGCTATGATATGTACTAGGTATGAAACACCTTCTCAAATATTGGGTGATGACTTTGAGGAGGTTTTGGATGAGTCCCAGGATCGATGCTTATAGGATCTTACTATTGAGGTGGAAGCTGAGACACAAAAGGAGATTGATATGGTAAGGGCTTCCATTTCTTTGGATGAGGAGTTAGTTGAGGTTCATGGCAGTTGTATGTTAGATGCAGAATTATGCAAGGAAGATAGCACTTGTATGAGCGATCTTGTGGTGGAGAGTTCTGATTCAATTTCCTATCTTAGTGCAGTTAGTGAGACAGAGAGTTTGCATAGGAGTCAAGGATTACAGAGCCATCATGTGACTTGTCAGTTGAAGGTGAGTGATAGTAAAATTTCTTTAGCTCTTGAGCATTATGATGCCATCCATTAGATTTTAGCTACATCTAGTTGGGGTGCTCCTATGTTTGATGAACATGGCGATAATACTCTTTCTCTGGTAGAGGTTCATGTGCTTCAAGAGGTTTTTAGGATCTTAAAGCATAGTTACTGTCAATTAGTTGCTAATAAGGATTACCTTTTGGAGTTAGATATCACATGATATGAGATGTTGTTAGGGAAAGAGGAGGTGGCTGAGCTCACCAAGGAGCTTAAGGTAACTATGGAATCTCTTCAATATACTTAGTTGGCTCTTCAAGAGTCACAGTCATAGTTGGATGAGGTTACCATGGAGTTAGAACGGGTATAGTCATCACCATCCCCAAATCTTGTTCAATTACATATTATGGTTGGTGGTGAGTTTGCTTCTATAGTTGAGGATGAGGGATGTGATGATATGGAAAACACATTCATCCAGGATATGAATGTTGTATGTATATAAGAGGTGAGAGCATCAATGGAGATGGGATCTCATGGTGATTTTCTTCCTTCTATTGGAAGTGAATATGTTTCTTCTTTTCATACAACTGGTAGCATTGGGCAGTTGGCATTGTCACATTTTAAGAGGGATCAGTTGTGGATTGTGAGGGAGTAGATTGATGCTTCCACATATAATTTCTACTATACTAAGTCATTCATGGAGTATTTTCTTGAGAGCTCATATTTGCGAGAGGTTTCATATAGTATATCTGAGGGTACTCTCATTCGGGGCTCTCATGCTATATGACAATTGGTGAGGAAGATTGTAGAGACCTTGGAAACAATGCTTCCCAATAGGGATTTTGTGGTTGGGTTTTTTGAGAGGGTTGCCTAGGATCATGCCCAACCAATAATTTGGAGTCAGAGAGTGGAGCCATCTTCTAATTCCCATTTTGATGATGATAAGATTGGGATTTTTTATCAGCATTACACTGTGAGAGTGCTCATCACTTTTCTTTTGACCCATAGGTAGAGGATTTGGTTCTTAGCATTATGGATGGTAATAGAAGGTCTGGTATTCATTATACCTATAGAGGGCATACTTCTCCACCAAGGGATGGAGATTCTGAGATACATGGTTTTGTGAAATAGTTGGATGTGCTAGAGAATGATATGAATCAAAATCACAAACAAATGACTCAAATAATTTTGAATTTGATATTTGAGTAGAGCATGATATCATTTTTGTGAAGAGAGAAATGTGATGATAATTCATGTTAGGCTAAGTCAGATGATGTAATTGTTGGCATGAGTTTCCTAAATCATGTATTTGATGGTGATGCAGTAGTAGTTGGAGTAGGAGCATGCGAGGATATTGTCATATCAATAGCCGCTTCTATGTTAGTTGAACCATCCAATGAGGAGTTTAGTAGTATGCATGTGGTTATAGATGTGTGCTCTAATGATAGTACACTTTTTATTGTTGATGAGGTGAGTGATATAGTGACAGAGTCATATTATACAATCGATCAATAAAGTATTGATGTTCACTTCATGGATAGTCCTATGTTTGACATGGATGCAACATTGTCTTATGACAATCCATTGTTTGAGGTTAATGTTGATCACTCACATGAGTGGAATTGAGCTTAGTTTTCACCATCTATAAAGATTTAGCTTTGTGTTATGGTAGTTGATAATGTTCCTGTATCCACAGAGTTTGACATGGCTACACCTATTGTTGATACAGTTGGCATGATTGCATATGGTTCTCTTGTAGCTACATCTCTTCAAGGGATTGTTGACCAGGATTCTAGTCCATTATATATTATATGGGTGGGGACTAGGATGAAGATTTTTCTTGTGAGGTTTTCTTCTAGTGATATTCTAACTCTTACAAGATTAGTACAGGTTTTGAGTGCTTTTCTGCAGGTTATCTTGTTGGTCTTGATGATGTTAGTGGTATGCAATTGGTTTAGTGTGGACAAAGGTATCACATACTACTTCATTTGGGATCCACGTGGAGGTTGGAGTTCATTGTGTTGTTGAATCTCTTGAGGACAACCAATTTTAGGGAGGTTGGACTATAATTTTCCCCATCATTTAGGCCCTCAATAGAGTTCTTAGCTTTTCACTCTCCAAAGGCTAAGTGGAGAAATAAGGAAAAATAAATAAAATTAATGTCAACAAATAAAAAAATCTAATGGTGACTCTATATTTAATTAATTTAATTTTCTATAAGCACAACTAATTATTGTATTGGAAAGGGGGAAGCTTCTAGAGAGTGCATTTTCTAGAAGTACAACTAATTATTGCATTGGAAAGGGGGAAGCTTCTAGAGAGTGCAATTAAATAATATTTTGTTTCCTTCTAGAAGGGTGAAGGAAAAGAATAAATAGAGGCAAGAGCTTCATTGTTAGGCATCTGATTATTGTCAATTGCATTTGATATAAACTTGAGAGAAGATGCATTTGATATAAACTTGAGAGAAGAAACTAAGGGTTTTTTATTTCAATTAGCCATTAGAGAGTGTAAATTATTTAGTGTTGCAACCATTTGAGGTGGTGAAATATCCACTAAATTTGGCATTTAGGAGAGCTTCATTCTATAGTTCAATTCGTGCTTAAATTGGAGAATATATTTATTGTTGGCTACTAGTGTTGTGAATAGTGTCATGAATAGTACCAGTGCTATAGTACCTAGCTTGATTATGATTGCAATTTCATCTCCTTCATTGGGCAATTTGTATATGAGGTTCTACAATCAATTTGCATCATTTAAATTGGTCATTTGGCATTGTAAAGGTGGCTATCATAAGTAGCTATAGATGCACATTTTATATCAGATTTATAATGTCACTTCTACTCAATTTTTTTTGGGGTTGCAAAGCCAAGAGCCTTGGAATATTATGCTAAGTATTGAATTAGAAAATATCTCACTAAAGGAGTGATAAGTTTTAGGTCTATATATTTGATGTAATGGGCATATTTATATCTTCCATGATTGACATAATAGTATGCATGCCAAGTGTTTGACAAAATACCAATTGGTTGTAAGTGCACATTTTCCATTTAGAATTCATCTATATGCATTTTAAAAGCCAAAAGATAATTACATATGCATTTAGTTCTTTTCTTAGATATAGTAGTAATCAATTACAAGCTTTTAGATTCCCTTTGATATCATTTCAAGCAAGCATAATCAATCTGAACCTCAGAAACAACAAGCATAGAGATTGTATTGGAAGTGATTCATGGTTTTTCTTGACCTACAAATCAACAAGTTGAGGTTTGAATTGACAAGGGATATTACATTTGTATCAGATCTTGCTTGAAAAGTGTTTGAAAAAATGTCAAACAATTGAATTTGAGAAGGATCTGATGGTTCACAAAGTTATAACTAGTTGGGGTTATTACAGGGAAACCTATACCTGATTGTGATCCTATTTATAACCCTAGAGTTCATACATAGTCTCCATTTTCCTCCCTTCTTGGATGCTAGTACAAAAGGGACTATACATGGGCTTACACTCTTCTTGATTAGTCCTGATCCAATAGTTATTTTACTTGTCTCGCCACTTCCAAGTTTGGGTCTAGAGTGAGCTTGTATACTACTTTGTTTGGTAATGATGCACTAGGAACAAAGTCTATTTGATGGCTCATGACCCTTCTAGGAGGCAAGGTAGTAGGGGTTCCATCACTTATAATGTCTTTATATTTCTCAAGCAATGCATGTACCTTCTTTGGAAATGGCTCTTTAAGTATCTTGTCTTCTCCTTTGGTCTTCAACACAACTACGAAACATTGGCTCTCATCATCCTTGAGGTCTTTGAAAAGTTCCTTCCCACTACATAGAAATACACTAGGCACCTTGGACTATGGTTCTTCTCCTTCCAACAAAGATTGGATTTTAAAGGTTTTGCATCCTTTCTTGAATGATATTGAATTTTCTTTACCATCATACACTGCCTCCCTGTCATACTATTAGGTCTACCTAATAGTAGATGGCAAGGATCCATGGGAAAAATGTCACATAATAACTTGTCTATGTACCCTGCTATTGAGAAATCAACCCAAGTTTGTTCATTGACTAGTATACTCTAACCTTTGTTGAGCCAAGTCACCTTATATGGGTTCACATGGAGTACCTTAGTCAGTTTGATTTTTTCAACTTCCTCCTTTGATATTATGTTATTAGTAGAGCCTGAATCCACCACTACCTTACAAAATTTTCCAAGGATCTTGCGTTTGATCCTAAATAGATCCCTCCTATGCTTAGGCTCATCAGGAGCAAGTTGCTTGATCGGTACCCTCTTGAACATAAGGTTCTCCCCTTTTTCAGGCTCTATGTGATCCACTTCATTTTCCTTGCCACTAGAGTTATCTTCTTGAGCACATGCCACTCTCTTGTCATGGGTTGAAGAAGAGGACTTTTCAAGGCATATATATGTTGGATGGCCCAATTGACCATAGTTGTAATATTTCATACTAGCAAAGTATGAGTTACTTCTGCCTAATCCTTTGCCTCTATTGGAACTTCCTTGGTTACCTCTTCCTGTACTATAACCCCCTCTAGGAATGCTTCCAGTGGCTTTCTCAATGAGCTTGGTCTCACCTTGGTTCCTCTTCTTATTACCTCTACCTTGGTGTCCTTCTCTTTTTCCTCTCTAATTTATACCTGTGCCCCAATCTTTGAAGTTTGATTCCCCTTTTTTTCTAGTCCTCTCTTCCACTTTTAGGGCTAGTTGATGGCATCTTTGAATAGTAGTAGGTGTCCATAATCTTAGCTCCTCTTGGATATTCCATTTTAAACCACTCAAGTACCTAGCCACCTTTATTGGCTCTTCTTCTTGCTTCTTGGATCTAAGGGATAATCTCTAAAACACCTTTGTATAAGAGGCCACATCGAATTTTTTTTTTTTAGCCCTTGTCTCCTTTTGTGGAGTTGAATCTCATAGTCCTCTGGTAGGAAATTCTCGCTTAGTTTGGTTACCATGGCATTCAAATTGGCTATAGGCTTCTTGCCTATCCTGACCCTCTCATCTTGGACATATTTTGATCAAGTCAATGTTGACCCTCTAAGTTTTGACTTGGCTACTTTGATCTTTTGTGCCTCTGACACCCCTTCACATTCATAGTGGTTCTCCATCCCATCTATCCAATCCATCACTACATCTATGTCGATCTTCATACTAAATAGTGGCACACCTTCCAAAGCCTTTGGTTTTTATGGCCTTCAAGAAAGATGCTTAATTCAAGATAGGTTTTGGCTCAGGGACAACATTTTCTTCTACTATCTCCTTACCCCTAACATTGCTCTCTTCTTCCTTTTTCTTGGTTGCATCAACAACTGCATCAAAATTTTCCTTTACATCTTCTAAGGCCTCTTCAAGGAGTCCATTCTTCTCCTTTTTCTCATCAACTTCCTTAGCTAGCTCTACATTAGTCACCATATTGGACTCACCCATAGACTCTCCAATAGCTACAGACATAAACCAAGTTCCCAAGTCTTTAACTTGCTCCAATACCACTCTGACGTGACAACCAATTTTGCTCCTACCCTAGCTTCTTCTAGGGTCACCTTAGGTCTTTCTCTTGACCTAATAGGGTTGGTAGTTACCCTATTATCCTTAGGGTCCTAATAGTGAGGTCACTGGCCATTCAACTAGTGCACACCAATTAGTAAGAACCACAACTCTGCATCATCATTCCTTAAGCTTGACTCAACCCTTTCCACTTCTTCACACCAAAACTACAACCAACTCCAAAAACTCAAATGAAACTCCAAATGGAGGAATGGTCATCTAGGAAGGCATTTGGAATCCCTTCAAGGTCCACAACCATAACTAAACTTGTAACCCTAATCGAGTTCCAAAAGTTATGCAAGATTACACACAAGTGCTTGTAACAGGGCTACAAGCAATAAGCCCTCCTAATTAAGAAAATACAAAATAACTTGCAAAGTTATTAACAAGGTGGTAAATAAGCCATTGATCTAGACACCCTTTTTATGGAACTCAAGAATTTTTGTGGTCTCAAGTTCCCAAGCAATTCATGCATTACAACCACAAATTAAGCCTAAAAATAAGGGTTTAGTAGGTTGTTTGACAAAAAGTAGGTTCCAATGTCCTTATAACTTCTTCCAATGCCTCCTATTGAGGTTAGGGATTCTTCACACTTGCTACTATCTTTCGTCAAGCTTGGATTGAAGCAATTTGAGCATTCAATCCCTCTTATTAGTTCTACACTTGACTCTGATTCCTAGCCATGCATCTCTAGCTCGCCTAGGGCATCACCACAAAAATGATTACCTTCCTTCCCAAGGCCCCTACTTTACTATACATTATGTACAAGGAGTCATCTCCCAAATCCCAGGAGGTCGTACAGATCCTATGGTGGGAGAGGGAGTTATGGCTCCATTTTGCTCAAACACTTGATTCAGAATAATAGGTAAACAGAATGCAAAATAATTTATTCAAGAAATTAAAACATTACAAAAACACAAACTAAAGTTGTACAAAATCATCAATCAAACTCCTCTAACATTCCAAACACAATAGATCCAAATTCAATCCATTAAAATGCCAAGATCCACAAAAGCATAAAAATTGTAATTGATTAACTTGCTTACAGTCCGTATACCAAAATGTATCAAAATTCCAACCCTTTCAAAAGGTTGAGGATGAGTTTATAAAAAAATCCTGACTCTTATCCCAACTATTTTAGATAGTTACTAAGCTCCAACTGAAAATTTTCTCGAATGCAACAAAAAGTTGTCAATGTTGTCAATGACAACATTGACAATTTTTGAGCAACTTTTACATCTTGTAATGTTTGACCCTCAAACTTGCTCCAAAGGTTACCAAACCTTGTCAAAAGCCTTAAATGGTTAGAAAACATGTGAAAAGGACCTTCAAACACTTATTTGGCCCTTATACCCTTCAAAACGCAAAGATGACCTATTTGACCTAATCATGCAACTAGGGGCAACAAGAGCCTCAAGAGGCTTTCTAACCTCAACCTACCTCAACCTAGGACTAGGTTAGTCCTATTATTCACCTAGTGGTGTGACTAGCACCACTACAATCCAAAATATCTTAGGAACCCTAGGTCTTCCATAAGCATACCTATGTGCGCCTACACTAATTCCCCTACTATATTATACACAACATACAAAACCGAAACAACATAGGTGTTTGTATATTGAAAAAAAAAACTTCCCCTCTTATAATCATATACAGTCTTCATAGATTAATGGATGAATAGGTTCTAAGAAAAAATAATATCCTATACCCTTTATAGAATCAGTGGTCCCCACACTTGAGGAAGAATAAATAAATTATTAAAGATGGGACAACTAGAAATATACCATACTCCATACAAGAATAATAATAAAACTATCATAGACATTTCAGGGGCAAGTACCAATTTTAGTACGCATGGCCCCACATTGCTCGTACCTTTGATTGCATTTGTGGATGTTTAATTTATGTCACAGACAATTGCTTTGGTTTTAATATATATATTATATGTATGACCTTGGGAGGGTGGGATCCCATGTGACCCCACCACTCTATGTCCACCTCCACACCTCTACACACTTCCCACACCCTCTTTTGTCGCACCCTTGCTCTCCCGTTCCGTATTATGTTATTGCACACAACTCTCGATGCACAATAGCTGTTGTTGCCACCCTTTCTTGCAGTCCACATGACCTAAGGGCCCGTTTGGTGAGCAGAATAGGAATATGTATTCTGGAATAGAACGTATTCCTGTTCTCCGTTTGGTTCAGTGAATATTTGATGGGAATTCGTGGACCCAAAAATTTATGTTTTCTAAAATAAATAAAAATGGAATAGGAATACGTATTCCAATACCACCTATTTTGGTGGAATTGCAAAACCCCATTTTTGGGCCAAAAATGGAATACGTATTCCATTTTTGCTTCGTATTCCAATCTTGTTTTGGTGCATCCAAACAAGGAATTCACAATTTTTGGAATACGTATTCCTATTCCGCTCACCAAACGGGCCCTAAAGGAGTGAGCGATTAGGGGGAACAAACAAATTGGTAGATAGTGGGAAGTAGGTGCTAGGGGAATAGATGGAAAGGTAAGGGAGATTAAAAGATGAATTAGGAAGGGATAGTTGGTTATTGGGGTGTGTGTTAATTTAATAAAGTTGGCCAAAGGGTACATTAGCATAGGTAGGTAGATAGATAGATTATCTTCATATATTTTATATTATTTAGTGTAAATTAAATAATATATTTTACATGTTGTTTAATATATGTGGTACTTACATTATTAGGGGTATTATATATATAAAATACATTATGAAGAAATAATAATATACATATTTCATTTTATTTAATACTCTTAATAGCGTAATTACCATATATATATATATATATATATATATATATAGGCTCTAGGTGAATAATGTTATAGTTAGTTACTTGAGATGTATTAACTTATATATTTTAAAATTATTAAATGGTAACTAAATAAAAGAGTATGGGCCATAGGATGACATCATGGCATGTTTAATTGTAAACTAGGTCCTTCATTGAGATATTTTACAATTCAGATAAGTTTTAACATGTGTACTTTGTTGAACCTTAGAGCAAACTAGAACAACCTTAGGTTTGATATAGACATCTCAAAACCAAAGGAAACTCTTCATTCCTACATCAATAAGACAGACGAACTATCATCTAGTTTGCAGATAGAGACTTCACCTAATCATACTTGCATGAAGATTTTGAAGCTTGAAATTGCAAATATTGAATAGTTGGTTACCTGGTTCCAAACCCAATCAAATGCAAGTGTGTAATTAATTCTATCTTAACCTTTTATAAAAATATAAATAAAAGTTGGTTTATTTTCTCTTGGAAATTTTAGGTATGACATTCTGGTATCATAGCCTAGTTTCAACACTAGAAGCCTAACCCATTACATTTCAACTTGTGAAAACTTTAACTTTGTGTAGGATGCATGTCGTTACCCACAATGGTCGTCGAAGGGCTAGAGTCCCTAGAGCTCCACGTGTAGTGCATGTTGAGGTAGAGCAGGAGGTTGAGGCACCCCCACATGAGGAGCCTCAAAACCTCAACCAAGACATTCTAAATGTTATCTAGAATATCACTGGGGTAGTTCAATAGAGGCTACCACTTGTACCCCCACAGTGAAAGAAATAGGTTTTAGAGGGGCATAGGACTGTTATTATAGAGAGAAGTAGGAGTCTCGCACCTAGTCATGCAGAGGATCAAGATGATCATGAGGTGGCATCAGTGCACCAAATGGAGCCACCACCTATTCTGAAACCATGAGTAGTGGTGAGAGCACCTAGAGACATGGGAGATGAGATCAGAGAGTTATTATGACTCCAACCACTCATATTCATAGAAGCTACATATGGTACATAAGTAGAGGCACGGTTGCAAAGTTTACATCGATGCTTTGGATTACATATTTATGAGAGAAATCTAAAGGCATGACTTTTCATCCACCTATTGCATGACCATAGGTGGGGTGAGTGTAGACAGACTCACTTGGGAGGTATTTGTGGGAAGATTCAGAGATAGATACCTCTTGGAGCATTTTATGTAGAGATGAATATAGGGATTTCATGTTCTCTAGTAGAGAGGTCCTATAATGACACAGTATAGGAGCATATTTCTCAAGCTTCTTCCCTATGTTGATTACACAAAGGACAAGAAACTGCAGATCCATCATTTCATCAAGGGTCTTAATATGTCATTTCAAGGCATAGTTTGCTTGGCATTTCCTACCACTTTTAATGAGGTAGTTGAGATGACCTTGATTGTTGAATATGTTTATAGTAGAAAGGAGTCTCTAGATTGGTCTCATAACTAAAACTCCTCTACTCAATAGTTAGGGTAGTAAAGATCCCCTTGGAAGGGGAATTGGGGTCACTTAGTAGGGTCTTTCAAGGCCCCACAATTAAAATAGAGGTCTTAGTAAGATACGAGACATAGGTTATCACAGGGTTATTAGGGCTCTAAGCCTAAGTAGTGGCAGTTACAAGGTCCTAAGTGTGATTAGAGGATATATATCCCTTATGCACAACCAACTAGGACTCAACAATCCTTTAGAGGTAGATATAGTGGATCTAGTAGGACTGGAGGTCGACAGTAGTCTAGACCACATAGAGTTCAGATTCAGATACATGGACTATGTTATACTTGTGGTGGTATGGGCCACATAGCGAGAGAGTGGCAATAGGGTCCAACAGTAGGTAGCCAACATGGGGCCACTTTAGAGCCACAATGGGAGATATGGGTAGGCTCCACTAAAGTATTTACAGTGGTTGATAACCATCAAGTAGAACTTCAAGCCATGGTTATTGAGGCCACAACTATGATTTGAGGTAGTAGTGTTACCATTCCTTTTGATTTTGGATCTATAGACTCCTTTATATCTCCATATGTAGTTGAACATTATGGTCTAGTGGTAGCTAGATAGGATGTTAATTGGGAAGTTGAGTTAGCCTTAGGAGCTAGAGTGTTAGTTCCTTGGTCCATGATTATCAAATTTAGATTGGGGACATGATCACATTATTTGGCCTACATATTACTCCTCTAGGTTCTTATGATGTAGTTCTTGGCATGGATTGGCTATGTGTCCATAATGTCAAGATGGATTTCCAACATAAAAGGGTTAAGTGTGTAGATGAACATGGTACTTCTATGGTGATATCAGGGGTGCATAGATTTGTATCTCTTCATATGATTTTGGCTATGTAGCTTAAGCAGTGCATGCAAAGGGGGTGTCAATTATTTTTCATTACCATTAGTGACAAAGAAGAGGGTTTAGAGAGGGATCCTTCTCTCAATGATTTTCCTATCTTACATAAATTTACATATGTCTTTCCCTTATAACTTCTTGTTATACCACCACCTAGGGTAGTTGACTTCCACATAGACCTTGTGCCAAGAGTCAATCCTATATGTAGAGAACCCTATATGATGACTACACATGAGCTTAGAAAGCTCAAGATTTAGTTAGAAGAGTTCTTGGAGAAAGGGAACATATGTCCTAGTGTGTCACCATGGGAATCACTAGTGATCTTCATGAGGAAGAAGGATGGATCACTTAGATTGTGCATTTATTATCGACAACTAAATAAAGTAACTATTAAAAACAAATACCCATTTTGTAGGATCAATGACTTATTTGATTAGCTATAAGGTGCCCAAGTATTCTCAAAGATAGATATGAAGTCATGGTATCATCAGTTATAGATTGTAGAGACCAATATCCACAAGATCACATTTTATACGAGGTATGCCACTACAAGTTCACGGTGGTACCATTTGGCCTCACAAATGCTCCAGTTATATTCATGAGCCTTATGAATGGAGTATTTCGTACATTTTTGGATAAGTTTATGTTAGTATTCCTTGATAAAATTTTGATATATTCTTATGATAAGAAGGAGCATGAGGAGCACCTAAGATAGGTTTTGTAGTGGTTGAGGGAGAATCAGTTATAGGGAAGCTTGTCAAAGTATGGTTTCTTTAGATATGAGGTAGATTACTTAAGTAATGTTATATTAGGTGATGGGATCTTAGAAAACCCATCAAATATTAGAGCCATCATGGATTGGCTAGTACCCTTCGGTGTCACAACGGTTAGGAGTTTCATGGGATTAGTAGGATATTACAAGTGATTTGTGGTAGAATTCTCTAGAGTAGCACATCCCATCATGTCCCTTTAGAGAAAGGGAAAGAAGTTTTAGTGGACAGATAAGTGTGATAGAGCTTTTTAGGATCTCAAGAGAGTACTCACTAGTGCACCGATCTTAGCACTACTAGATCCTATATCAAATTATGTGTCATATATAGATGCTTCATTAGATGATATAGGAGAAGTCCCTATACAGAATGGTCGAGTTATAGCTTACGAGTCTAAGAAGATAAAGTATCACAAGCTCAATTTCCCTACTCATGACCTAGATCTCACAATAGTGGTTCATGCCTTAGTGAGGTGGCAACACTTTCTTCTAGGCCACCACTTTGAACTTCATTTAGATCACTAGAGCTTGTAGTACATATTCATGCAGTCAAACCTAAATGTTAGACATAGGAGATGAATGGAGTTCTTATGTGAGTAAAATTTTGATTTGCATTATATCAAGGGGAAGGAGAATGTAGTTACAAATTCCTTGAGTAGGAGACAACATGAGCTTGCATCTATGGCCATAGGTACAAACTTAAGAGAGCATATTTTGTGTCACCTTCTAGAGGATGAATTCTATGTAGAGGTTTCTAAAATAGTTTGTTCCCAGTGACCCCTTGAGGGAATTTTTTAAATTATTCTTTGGTGTTGGATGGACTATTATGCCATAAGGGGTTCATCTATGTACCCTACATTGGTGATTTGCACGAGTTCATTTTTTTAGAGACTCATAGAGCACCCTATGTGGTACATCCTAGAGTTAAGAAGTTACACACTAATTTGAGATAGTTATATCATTGGTCTAACATGAGATTATACATTGCCAATGTTGTTTCCATATTCTTAGAGTGTTTGAGGGTGAAGGTGGAACACAAACATCCAAGTGGACTCTTGTAGCTAGATGATATACATGAGTGGAAGTGGGATACTATGTCCATGGACTTCATTGTTGGTCTCATGATGTCTTCTCACTATCATGATGCCACCATGCTGATAGTTGACACATTGACCAAGGTCGCCCACTTCTCACCTATATGTACCACTTTCATGGCACCAACAGTTACACATGTGTTCTTGCGAGACATTGTTAGACTTCATGGAATTCCTTGCAAGATCATCTCACTTAGAGACCCATTGTTTACATCTTCCTTTTGGAGAGAGATATAGGAAACATTGGGTAGTAGGCTAAATTTTAGTGCAACATATCACCCCTCAAACAAATGGACATACATAAAGGGTTGATCAGGTATTGGGGCATATGTTGAAGATGTATTAGATGGATCATTAGGTTAAGTGGGAGGAGTACGACACCTTGCCAAGTTTTCCTATAATAATGGGTATCCTTCATCCATAAGCATGCCACCCTATCAGGCCTTGTATGTTAGACCTTGTAGGGAACCACTGAGTTAGGACAAGATTAATGATAGGGTATCTATCAAACCTTAGTTAGTTAGGGATATGAAGCAACATGAGGTACTAATTAGGCAACAACTTACAGAGGCTCAAGATAGGAAAAATAAATATGTAGATGTGAAGAGGGTAGATAGAGAGTATATGGTTGGAGATAGAGTCTTCTTGAGAGTGTGGCCACACAACAGTCTGATCTGTTACAAAAAAGGCTCTAAGTTGGCACCTCATTTTGTTGGACCTTTTGAGATTTTGGAGCGGATAGGAGCAACTTCCTATCATCCAACTCTTCCACCTAGCTTGTCACAGATCCACTATGTATTTTATGTTTCTGTATTGAAAAAGTATATTTATAATGAGTCTCACGTTATAGATTGGGATGCATTACAGGTGGAGTTAGATGAAAAACTAGTGTTGGAGCCCGTTCACATTTTGGCCTAACAGACCTTGGCACTTTGAGGTAGAGAACTAGACTAGATTAGGGTCTAGTGGGATTGTTATGATGAGCTCACAACTTCTCGAGATGATGCAACACATGTGAGATCACAATACCCATACCTTTTTGATGAACTCTAGGAGGAAGTTCATGAATAGGGGGGAGGATGTGAGGCGTCACCTTGACCCATCATAACATAGTGATATAATCACATTTTGATACCTTATGATTTTATTTTTTGATACACTTTTCATTGGGTAGACAGTGACTTGTAGTATTTGTTAACATATGATGACTACATTCTAATGATCTTTACTCATGTTGTGGATCAGGACCTATCTTATTATTGGAAATGTAATGCAAACTAGGTGATAGTGGGGGGGGGGGGGGGGTGAATGAGGAACCACTTAAACTTCTTCACTTGAACCACTTTGTTATATTTGTCTAATCTACTTGCATGTATGAAATATTAAAGCATTAAAGTAACAACACCATAACAAATTATTTGGTAACCCAGAAACCCTCCAAGTAGAAGGTAAAACTACGATGGGGATAACACCCACAATGCTTCACTATTGCAGTAATAAAGTTGGTCGGTTAAGGCTTACAAATGATCACTTATGGTTATCTTACCTTGTTAAGAGTAATAAGGACTATTAGGTTCACCTTGTGAAGGGATTTATTCAATATATAGTCAAGTATGTACTTTGTTAGGGGTTTTTGCAAGGACTGTTAGGTATGTACGCTATTAGGGGTTTTTGCAAGGACTGTTAGGTCCACCCTATTAAAGGATTTGGGACTGATGCACCTATTAGGATGAATTAGTGGATTGATCTCTAAAATACAACTTGATTGTTAGTGAAGATCCTTTGAAGTAAATTGATCACTTGACTTTGATAGATGACTCTCTTCCTTTCCTTGTGATGCTTGTAGCCTTCTAGACAATTTGGCCTTTCATATTTGATAATGCTTGAATGATGATACAATGAATAATATACTTTGGATAAACAAAACTTATCATACTTATATCCATCCAAATAGTTGTTACATAGGTCAACTACACCATGAATAGTTCCAAAGACAATCACCAAGTTGGCTCAGTGTAGTAACTTGGGTCAATGTCATACTCGGGCGATACTAGATACACTCGGTCACTATTGTCTCCTTGGCTAGCTCTGGCACTTGATAGATGATGAGTGCTTAGTTCACACTAATCACTCAGTAGAAACTTCTAACTCAACTTGCACTGTTCTACTATCTTCATTATTACCTTGGAACAAGATTTCTCTACTAACTTGTTTCACATTGGAGCTTGGTAGACATAGTCAAATCAGTTGACACTAGAGCTCAATGTGAGCTATCAACTAGGTTGCCACTGTAGCTCAGTTGACACTACAACTTTCTACAAGGTTAACTTATTTTCTTGGATCCTTTGTGAGCTCGGTTAACACTACATACTAGTGACTTGGTTGCAACTATCTTTTCATTATGACTAATTATTTTGACAGTAATTGACAATATATCTTGTCATGTGATTAACAATCTCCCCTTTTGGCATTAGTGACAAAAACACTTATCACAAACTTCTTCAATCAAACTCCTCCTTTAAATATTCCTAATCTGGTAGCTTGATTTGTACTAAAGACTTTGCAACTTGTTATGAACTAAAAACTCTATTTTGGTTTTTCAAAAATTGTTTTTTTTTGTTGCTTTTTACATATCTTTCATGTTGCTATACATTTTCTCCTTACATGTATAAAAATATGTACATATACTTCCTCTATATGCTTTCCCCCTTTGTACACTTTCTTTCCCCCTTATTTATGTTACAAATGTCAAAATATTTACAAGGTTATGACAAATGAGAAAGAAAATCATGGTGTACTTTCAAAATCATAGATATATTCTTATCCCAGTTATTTTGTAGTATCTTCAAAATACTAAATATTTTGACACCAATTGACAATATATCTTGTCATGTGATTAAAAATCTCCCCCTTTGGCATTAGTGACAAAAATACTTATCACAAACTTCTTTAGTCAAACTTGCCTTTTGAATATGCCTAATCTAGTAGCTCGATTTGTACTGAAGACTCTGCAACTTGTTATGAACTAAAAACTCTGTTTGGTTTTTCAAAAATTTCTTTTATTTTTCTACTTTTTACATATCTTTCATGTTGCTATATATTTTCTCCTTACATGTATAAAAATATGTACATATACTTCCTCTATATGCTTTCCCCCTTTGTACACTTTCTTTTCCCCCTTGCTTTTGTTACAAATATCAAAATATTTACAAGGTTATGCCAAAATGAGAAAGAAAAACATGGTGTACCTTCAAAATCATAGATAAATTCTTATCCTAGTTATCTTGTAGTACCTTCAAAATATCAATCTAAATCTCTGTTGATAACTTATACATATGATTTTCAACTAACATATTTGTGTCCTTGACTAATGTCTTTGAATGACCCATCCTTTTCTACATAATTTCCATGTGGGAAAGTAACATACCTTGAATGTCAATCAATGTTTCCCTTATTCTGACCTCTTCCCTTAGCAATTTTGCCTGTAGATATATCAAGAATCTTGATTTTGCAAAATGATTGGAATTGGAGCTTGGATTAAATGCCAACTAATTTGCACTATCCTATAAGTCCTTGTCAATCTTGGCTAGTTTTTCTTTTATTTCCTTGGTAAAATTAGTGGAATTACTAAATGATGCAAACAAAGATACAATATTATTTACATCAGTTTTTAATGTAGATATCAAATGAGATAGTTCTACTTGATCAATTTATATCTTGTGTGCTACATTTTATAGCACTTTATTCTCAAACTTTCTCTCAGCTTTCATGAGAAGTTTGTCCTACTCGTTAGTATCCTCATTGAACTTGTGTACAATATCAATTAATTGATCAATGATGGGAACTTTTTCATTTACCTCTATAGATAGAGCATCTATGAATATTTCTTTGATGTCTTCCAAGACTTTGCTCTTATCTCTCTCAACTCTTAGCATTCTTTGCTTTGCCCTTTTCTCCCATAGCTCTCCCAAAATGTCCATTTCCTCAATTGATAAATTTGATTGGTCCCTATTTAGGATTACAATCTCCTCATCAAGATCAATGCCATCAACTATGTTCTTTTTGCCCTTGCTTTTGGTTGCTAAAGAAGGAATGATATCTTTTCTTTTGTCAACCAAATCCTTTTGTTGTTCTTGCTATTGCTACTTGGTCGAGATGGAGAGAGCCTAATGTATGGTCAAGACTAATGGATCATGTTGCTCAATCAAGACTGATGGGACTTGTTGCTTAGTTTCCTTCAAGATAGAACTTGGTGAAGGTGTGAGAGTCTTCACTTTACTACTTGGTTGAACTAGGTTCAACTCAATTGATTGTTGCATAGTTACTACCTTATGTGGAGTGGAGGGAAGTTATATCATGACTTTTTGCTGGAATCTTCTCAACATTAGAGTCGTTAATTGTTTGAATCTTTAGAAGATCTCTTCTTCCTTGATGTCAAAATTGTTCTTCCATGTCATTGTTGTAGACTACACAACATCTTCTATTTTATTTGACAAAATTTGGAAAGCTTTAAATCTGAGAGTATGTTTATTTATTTGTTTAGACATCACCTCCTTGATTTCTTTGTCAGAGAGATTAGGCATGAGATTTCTTAAAGTTTTCTCTCTAATATCCTTATATTTTTTTGCTGCATTATCCTAATGGTGTGAAAAAACATTCAGTGCCCCTTAAGCTCAGAAGGGTCATATTTCCACTTTGCCATTTTCACAACTAATGCTTCTTCAATTTGTTTCTTCTCCTCCTTTCTTTTGGAGTCATACTTGAAGTATTTAAATCCTTGCATACCCCTTCCTTCCCTTATACTTTCCAGTTGTTTTTCAAAGGTAGGGGGTGCCTTCTTCGAGGATATGATTGGGGTATCGCCTTCATCTTCATCACCTTCATCCTCATCTTGAAGTTTTATATGCTTTCTTGCCTTCCTTGGTTTGGTAGTTCTAATCACAGGTGTTGATCTTGTTTCTCTCTTGAGTGGATTAGATGGGGTCTTTTCTTTCTTTTTGGGAGGTTCCTCTTCTTACTCTTCTTCATCACTTTCCTCTTCCTCTTCATCTTCTCCTTCCTCTTCTACATCATTACCCTTGCCTTTAGTGATTATAAGAGATGTGTCTAATTTCACAAGTTTCTTTCCAATGGTTTTTGGCCTCTTCTTTCCTCTCTTTAAAATTTGAGGGACAAGATATATTATTGTCTTTGCTTCTTCATAAGTTCCAAAGTAAGTTCCTTTGGGGTCTACTGGCTCATTCATGAGTGCCTCAATAATATCCTTTGTTTCATCAATATTCACCTCATATGATGGAGGTTTAACCCATTCTACCCTAGGCCTGGCGGCCTGTATGTGGATTCTATCACAGTCAACTAGGAAGCATACATCATGTTCATAGTCTTTGATAAGCTACTTAGGGATCCTAACCCTACTTTTCATCCTTTCTTTGAAATTGTCAAAGTAAGAATAAATGATGTGGTTCAACCCCTTGACCTCCAGATGTTTGTGATCTAGCTTAAGCACATCATTTTCACATAAAGATGCATAGGCTTGATCTAGCTTGAGATTACCTAGCTGTTGGATAGAACAATGATAAAACAATATGATATTATGGATGATTAGTACCTTTGGAGGAATGGATGAGTGAGCACCTTGAGGATCCTTTTCCTTTGCAATTGCTGGAATTTTGGAGGAGTGCAATCTGAACTCTTTACCAACATCTTTGAACCTTTCTTGACCTTGGAATTGGAAGATGATACCATACTACTTAGTGAAGGAAGAATTTTGTGATGATGATTTCTCCTAAGAATATCCTTCAACAATTTGTAGTAAAATCACTTTGGGGGGTTTAAGAAATCTAAAGCTTAAAGAAAATTTTGAAATCATCGTGAAAACAAAGCTTTGATCTTTACCTTTTATCAAATTTTGAAATTTAGGGCTTCATTTAATGCTTCATACTTGGGTAGGTAAAAGATACTCAGTTTGGTCTTGAAGCTTAGTTGGTATAGTCTTTCCAGACTCCATTGAGTCAGTGACCTAGTCGAGTCTACTTATGCCCAGTTAGAACTAACAACTCGGTCCAGTCTTAGTCTATCATTTGTCCAAATGCATTTGATATGCTGATCTAGACTATTTTGCTTGGATGACTGGAGTTGATGTGGAATATGAACTTTATCACAACTCCAGTGATCTCCTTGCAATTTATACAGAGATGATTAAATCACCCAATCTATTGTCTTGAGTGTCAATGACCTCATTGATTTCATTTGAATTCTCCGAATTACTACTTCATTTGTCTTCTGATTATATCAGCCTTACCTTTCTTTTCATCTTCATCTTTTCCTCTATTCTTGCAATTCTTTGCTAGATGCCCAAGTTCTTTGCATACGTAGCATCTTTTGGTAGGATCTCTTTTTCTGAGGTGAGTCTTCATGTAGTTTGGTCCAATGTGCCCAAACTCTCCACATAAATAGCATCTGCACCATGTGTTGTAATCCTAACCAAAGATAGCTTTAGCAAGTTATTCAGTAGGATTCCAAATCTTGGTTCTGCACTCTAAAGATTTATGGCCTTGTTTGTTGCATGAGAAACATTTTACTTCAAATTTGGTCTTCTTTGTGCATTCACCTACTCTATGCCCATGCTT